>CM028131.1:396344642-397640000 GCA_016271365.2 Neoceratodus forsteri | reverse complement strand
TTAGTTAATTTGCATTCCTGGGCTGAATATTGCACATGGGGGCTGTGGTGCATGCTGGTATATGCCACACTTTCCCCCGGAGGGCATTCAGTCAGAGTCACCCTGGATGCACCTGACTTGGTGGCCACCTACACTGCAACTCCTGTCCAGTGTCACATTTTCAACAGGAACGATGAAACCCGCCAGGATGAAGTGCAGTGTCACAGGTTTACTGCATGACAAAAGGGATTAACTCCCTTTGAAATTGCATTGTTTGTTGCAGTAACTCTACTGCAGAATTCTGCAGTGCTGCACTTTATCCTGGTGGGCTTCACTGTATGCACACCCTGTAGCAGTGGCGCATTCTCTTTGAATGTTGTATCGGTGCTGACTAGCACACCCTCTTTGTGCAATGCATCTTTCTGCTTGTACATTAATCTGGCACTTAATATATCCCCCCAGATGTAAAATATTGTTTTTAATGCGTTCTGATTTTACAAAATGCAGCATAATATTGAGTAGATGTAGAACCCCACTGAAAATAAGATGCAATTTCTTCTGTGAATTATCCAGACTAAATATATAGCAATCAGCAAGCATATTCTAGGAAAACACATTGTAAAAATGTGAAAAAGGAAGACCACATTGAAACTGCCTCTCCACAGATCTGCATTGTGCAAATTCATTAGAAATAATGGGTGAAAGCATCCCAAAAGCTCTCCACAGCCTTATCGGCTCTGACCAAATCTTGTTTACAAAGATATGGAATAATGTTAATTCACTCCAGGTGAGTGCATCAGTGAACAATGCCTTAACCATCATGGGGTTTTTATTGAAGGCACTTGGATGTGCCTTGTGCCTCACAAATCATCACAACCCACCCAAGGCATTAGGTTATTGTAATATTGACACACACAGACACACAAATTATTTAATAATCTAGTGCTTGCAGCCTACTCTGTTTTTTTCAATTTTCCATTCACAAATTCAATTTTACAAGTTATTTCAAATGGGTCAGATATTTGAATTCAGATTGTAATATCTGAGATCTGAAATCTGATCCAATCGAAATCTGATCTAATCCGATTTTGGTTTAAATACAAATCTACTAGAGGTTTCTGATCCAACCACCTCTGATTAGAAAGTGCACCATCCAAGCACATCTAATTTTTTTCAAATGTATCCTCCCCCCATGGCACCTCTTGACAGGCCCTCCATTGGCCACCACATGCCCCACCTTGCCGATCATCAAGCCTCCTTTTCTGGACTTGTAAGGATGCTGGGGCCACCCACAACACACTGCTTCCTTGCCCCTGAGAATTCATTCCCTTTTGGTGGAACCAGCTTTCAGGATAATGGCTGCTGTACCCCCTACATCCAGCTGCCCATGGCAGTGATGAAGTCCTTGTTCCACTGCAGGAGTTAGGGGGAGACAGCCTAATGATAGATGTGGGGGGTCAGACAGGGTTTCATCTTCCCAGCCTGCAGCCATTTGCCCCTTTTTCTCCCTCTTGAAGGATGCTGCAGAGCAATCACACACATAGATGCACAGCTCCACATGCACGGTTAGTGCTGGCTGCATCCCATCCCTTAACCTGCCATGTCCTGTGCCATGCTACCATCCAGCCTTTGCTAGGCAGCAGTCAAGTGGTAGGGCTTGCAACCCTACCGACCTGGAAGAAGAAACATAGATACATGGAAACTGACGGCAGATAAGGACCACCAGGTCCATCCAGTCTGCCTGTATACCCTACCTTTACTTAGCTTCTGCTGATCCTACTTGGACAATGGCTGGGAGAGCAGTCCTTGAGAAACTCAAACCTTCTTATCCTAACTGACCACCAATGAGCTCATCTGCAAAGTCAAGGCATCAGCATAGCAAGTAGTCATGCTACCCATGTGCTACCAGTCCAGCTGAAATGATTATTAAATTGGCTGAATCACCGAATCATTTAATTGAATTTGGGGGTGGAAAGTGTGAGAAATGGAGAGAGGTCTGGAAGCCCAAACATGGATTTCGATGGCATGCCTCCCCTGGACAGCTAATAAAACTGACTTTCAAATAAAGCTTGTTTTGATTGTTCTCTTTATATTTACTCTCTAAGGTGTTAGTGGTATTATTATTTGATTTCCTGAGTAATGAGAGAATAAAAGCCACTGACAGAATAATTATAATTGAAACGGTTTATGATTTCTGACACTTGCACCGCCACCATTATTTAAAGTATTGTGTGCTTGTAAAATAATAATAATGTTTATTGAGTTTGCTCTCTTCCACTTTTTCTTGAGAACTTTACATCTAAATATCAGTGTCATTGCTCTATGGTATATATATATATGTATATATATATAGATAGATATATATCTATATCTATATCTATATCTATATCTATATCTATATCTATATCTATATCTATACTTAATATCCAAGGTGAATGATTTTTTTTCCTCTAGTTCTTTCTCACATTGAAATAAGAAGTGTTGTACATATTCTACAGTTAAGTATCCTGAAATTAAAAAAAAAGTATAAAAATGAGACAAGATGATATATGAATGTTTAAAAAAGGATGTTCAAAAACAGCTGAGCAAACTGACAAATATCTGGGGACAGCAACATCCAAAGGAGCGCTCATTTCTAATCTAAAAATACCAAAGTCAACTGAAAACAGGAGGAGAAGCTTTCCCATGAAACAGAAGAAAAGGGCCAATTCAAAAAATAG
This sequence comes from Neoceratodus forsteri, assembly GCA_016271365.2. Classification (NCBI taxonomy): domain Eukaryota; kingdom Metazoa; phylum Chordata; order Ceratodontiformes; family Ceratodontidae; genus Neoceratodus; species Neoceratodus forsteri. Next base: position 397,637,301 of record CM028131.1, on the reverse strand, counting down.
AATAACATACTGTACAGGTACAAAACCATCACCACAATCTGCACTGCTGTGACACTGATTTAAAATGTGCACAGAAGGGCCCAGATATTCAAAAGGGTTGCACCACGCGCAATAGGGTTGCCCCAGCGCAAGTCCAAAAATGCGCCATTCTGAGATATTCAGCGGGAGGCTGTTGCGCCCCCCAAATCACGCTGAGCAATAGCGCGATGATAATGAATGTAGGATGTAGGGGAATGTAGAATGAAGGGGGAGGAACCATGCATTAATGGCGCAGTGCGATATTCAACAACATGCGCCATGCGCAATAGGGGAGCAAGCGGAAGTTGCGTGATAGCGGAAATGAGCCAAAATAAAAAGGAACAAGGGAGAGGTGCAAGAACACTACAGGGAAGGCACATGTTGCTGAACTATAGCCAGCCACACAGGCAACACAGACACACAGGGCAGGACAGAGAAAGGACACCTGGAACCCACAGGCACAGGGAAGGTGTGGGGAGCCGCAGCCACAGTGCAGAAAGGGGAAGTGCCACACAGCACTGAGGCCACCACAGTTAGGTGTTCCCGGTGCAGGGGAAGTAGCAGCCAGGACAGCGGGGGGAACACAGAAACAGCTGCCAGGGGGGGTGAACACAAGCCAGGGACAGGGCCAGTGCCACCATCCAGATGGAGGCAGTAATGAGGGGATGTGAGAAGGTGGGCAGCAGGGGGGCGCAGCCGTGGAAGGGCCCGTCGGTGGTATGCCCCCAACAGGCAGTACCGAGCCCACACCAGCTTCGAACTGTACAGTGATACTGAGATCGTGGACCGGTACCACCTGAATCAGGCAATTCTGAGGTGGCTCTGTGAGCTGTGCAGTGATGTGATGCAGGCACCCACATGACGGAGCCATTCTCTGTCAGTGGAGACTAAAGTGACAGCTTGCAAGTGCTTGCTCATCATGGGTACCTTCCAGAGACCAACAGGGGACACCACAGGCATAACCCAGGCAGCTGCATCACACCATCTCACCCAATTCCTCAGAGCACTGCTGCCACATGCTGAGGAGTACATCCATTTCCCCAGCACACCGGCAGAGTGTACAGCAAACATACAGGAGTTCCACAGGATAGCACGTATGCCTGGTGTGCTAGGGGTAATAGACTGCACCCATGTGGCCATCCGCACACCATCCACACACCACCTGGCCCCTAGGGGCCACATATATTATCGCAAGGACTTCGCTAGCATCAACTGCCAGGTGGTGTGTGATGCCAGGGAGAGCATAATCAATGTCTGTGCCACGCACCCTGGGGGAGCACACGATGCCTTCATCTGGCACCAGTAGGCACTGTGCCACAGATTCGAGAGTGGGGACATCCCCACTGGCCACTTAGTGGATGAGTATGCAAACCACATGGACAAACTTAGGGCTTGGGAGGAGCATGGTCAGAGGTGACATGGGTAGTGGTCCGGGGCAGGGTGATGCTGATCACCAAACTAACCTCCACCCTCTACACACAGGTGACAGTGGATACCCACTCCGTCCCTGGCTGCTCACACCATACCGGCGGCCCATGACCCCATTGCAGCAATGCTACAATGAGGCACATGCCACCACATGTAATGTCATCGAGTGGGTGTTCGGTATGCTGAAGGCACATTTCCATTGCCTGGACACCTCCGGCGGTGCCCTACAGTACAGCCCCTCAAAGACCTGTGGGCTATTCCTGGGCTGTTGCATCCTGCACAACATGGCCAATGAATGTTGGATAGCCGTACAGGTTGAAGAGGGGGACAGTGATGGGGGTGATGAGGACGCCGATGACAATGGTGATGGGCAGCCCCCCTTGGGCGACATGACCCCCGACTGCTCCGGCTGGCACAGCTGCACAGGGACATCATGGAGGAGCACTTCAGCCAACCCAAGTCATGGGGCCATGTGCAACCACCAGTGGCAAAGGCAGAACCCATAAACAAGCATGGACACACACCAGGGGTGCATGCCGTCAAGGGAAGTGGCCAGGCATGGAACCACACACACCACCAGGGATGGGCGAGGTCTAACATGGCACGCAGTCAGACACACATACACACAACTCACCAGACATGCACAATGGGTAGGAGGCACGCCGAACCAGAATGCCACCCCTAGCCACACACACATGTCCACAGACCACCACGCCCACTGCCTGTCATATGCATGTGTCAGACACTGGACACCATTGCACATTGGCATACAGCACAATGCAGGCATCATCATGCACACACAACTGTGGACAGCAGCTGGGAGGGTGTGCAGATGGACTGTGTGTGTGTGTGCGCAGGGATGGGTACCCACCTGTGCATTGCCCACTGAATGACACAATGCACACAGGGCAGCATCAGACAGTAGCCGTGCTGGGAGACAGGTGAGTCATGTGCAACAGTGCCCCGGCCACCACAGATGCATGGGTGGCCCCGCCGAGACCCACCAGCAGTGACAGACTGACCACTGGCCTCATGGGGTGCCACTGATGGTCCCCCAGGCGTTCCACTGCATGAACGTGACCGTGCTCACGCAGGGGTCTGCAGCACAGTGAACATGCCTACGCCAGGTGTGCTCAGGATGCCCACAGCTGAACCTGGTGTCGACAAGGATGGTGTTGCATGACGCCAGGAACAAGGGGTGGACATTGCACTGTGCAGTGTGTGAGATGCATGGGCAAATAACTGTGTGCCCACTGTGGCCATGGTAGCTGTGATTGTCTGTGTCAGCCTGTCAATGGCAGCGGTCACATCCTCCCGCATCTGGTCCATCCCTGGCAGGAGCAGAGAGGTTTCTCTGCTGTGATGCTCCTCTGCCTGGTGCAGAGCCACACTCAGTGCATCCAACACCGTCACAAGCCACATCTGCTGATTGACTGATGCTTGCAGTATGCGGGTGTGCTCATCCAAGAGGTCATCTGCCTGATCAGCATGCTGTCCCTCAGGGTGTTCGCGGCCCTGATGCTCATCACCCCTTGAAGGTGGGTGCTGCACACCAAGGTCAGGCCTGGGCATGTCCACAGGTGGTGCACTGATGCCACCCCCTGACACTGTACCCCCATGTCCGTTGGCCGACTGCTGATGCTGCCCCTCCGGTTGCCACTCCCCAGGGCTCAATGGTGCCACCGCAGTGGCCGCAACAGTCCCACTGTCCTGTACACACACCAGTGCTGCCCCCACCGATGTTGACAGGCACAGGCTGGGACTGTGATGACATGCAGGCCTCCACAGCGGCACCACCCACACCCATAGCCGTGATGTAACCTGCTGTGTGGCCATCCTGTGGCACACACGTGTCACTGCCCATGACGTTTGGGACATCATCATCAGTGATGGATCCAACACCAGCCCGAGTCTCAACATGCTGGTATTCGTGGACGCTGGAACGCTGGGACATGGGCAGGGTCTCCTCTGCACCTGCTCCACCAACATCAGTCTGGACATCCAGGTGGGCCCACTGTTGCCCTGAGCTGCGTATTCCTGTGGAGGTGGATGGGCCCTCCTCCATCTCCATCTGACCAGCCTCAGTGGAGAAGCCCACCACTGCTGACCCATGCAGATGCTCAGGAGCTATAAGGGAAAACAAAGTCGCGTTACTGCATGTGACCTACCCTGTCCCCCCCCAACAGACAGACCATGACCTACCATGCAGTGATGGGCTACCACCCATCTGGAATCCACCACCCAGAACACCCTCAATGGTGCAATGCTGCATGCTGCCAGCATTCCTCTCCTCCTGTGGGGTCAGGCGTAGCACCTCCAGCTGTCCCCCACCTATCGCTGACCATGCTGCCCTGATGGCAGCCACCTTCTCCTTAATCCTCCACCTGTCTGTGCCCATCTTCTTCTTGCACTCCTGCACAGAGCACTGGTGGCTGCCATGCAGGTTTACAGCACGTGCCACCTCCTCCCATGCAGCAGCACGGGTCTATGGTGTTCCCTGGTGTCCACTGAGAAGCAGCTCCTGGTCTAGGTAGGCCTCGAACGGGGCATCCGTCTCGGCCTTCATGAAATTTGGCCTCCTCCTCCTCCCACGACTCTGTTCCTCTTCCTCCACAACACGCTCGGTCATGATTCAGCCTGTGAGAATGACAGGTGTTACCTGTGACTGTGCAGTCCCATACATGTCCCAAAATCCACAGTCCACACTCCCAAACAGCATGCAACTCACCAACAGACTGCAGTAACCGACTATGGCCAGTGCAGCCCAATGTCGCACTTTTATAGCGCAACCCATGCAAATGAGGCGAGGTGCATCTTCAAGTGGATGCAAATGCAGTGACTGCACCATTGAATGGCTGATTAGCTGATTTGCATATGCCAGCTGAATATTGCGCTGTTGCGCTTTGCACAATTGTGTTGAATGTGCTGAGCCAAGGGTGCAGTTCTGTGACATGCGCAGTATACATCTAATTGCGCATGCCTGGGTTGATGACACAGGTGCCTGCTGCGCTGCTGACGTGCTGTGAGCGGGAGGCAATGCAGGGCATGGCCACCATTGTGCCAGTGGCACTACGGCGCTGTTCACCTATATGGCGCTGTGGCAGTGGGGCGTAATAGGCGCACTGGGCAATGGTGCAGTAGGCCGCTACAGCAGGTGGCACACAGGCACCCAATCATGCTACATGCATTGGGTTCCAATCGCGCTGTGGCTGTCTGTGCGCCAGAGACCCTTGACCCTGTGCCTGACCTTTGCCCCCTAGGCGCCATACATCAGGCATGGGTGCACCACTATCGCACTGTTCATAACAGCACGATAGAGAATGGCAGCGCTGTACTGCGCAGCATCTGCACATGGCAGAACCACGCTGCAGAGTGCCATTTTGACTTAACTGAGCAGCAGAGATGGCGCAGAGGCATGCTGTGCAGTGGAGCCAGGTGGAGCTGGCAAACCTGGTTGCCATTGTGGAGCCACATGTTGGCCCTCTATTTGGGGAGGCACCCCTGGACAGGACCAGGAGTCAGGTGTGGCAGGAGGTGGCTGACGCCCTGGAGGAGGCCACTGGTATGGGGCAAATGGCAGAGCAGTGCTGCCACGGATATGGGGACCTGAGGCAGAGGGACCTGGACCTGCTTGCCCGCCTGCAGGCATGTGCCAGGAGGGGCATGGTGCCATGGCCAGGTAGGTGCAACATTCATACACTTTTATCGTCCATGCGGGTATCACGGTTGCATGTGTCCAGCACATGTGGGGGCATCCAGTGTTGGCCGTGGTGGTGTTATCAGGGTGAGGGGTGGGTGGGTCTGGCTGTATGGGATTGCACACACATGGGGGCAGGGGACTTTCCTACAGGATTGTACTGATGTTCCTCTCTCCATGTTTGCATCTTAGGCCCAGAAGAGTGCAGGCTGGTGAGGGAGAGGAGGCACCACCAGGAGGACCATCAGGCCGGGAGGGGTGAAGGTCTGCAGAGGCACAGGGACCAGCCTGATGATGTTGAGTGCCTTACATCCATGATTACTATTGCATGCTGTGTAACAGGTCGGGCAGAGGAGCATGGCCACCATCCATTGACACCACTGCCATGCACGCAACTTGTTACAGTCAGCACTGTCCAGTGGCACTGCATGTCTGGGAGTGCATCAATGGTGGTTCTTGCGTGCACTGGGCACATGGCTGTGCCACTGCCTTCACACCGCATAGCCAAGTCACTGTGCGGCCACGGTGGTGCTGTGCAGGACATGGGTGGTGGGTGTGTGCAGTGGTCCACATGGCTGTGGCTGCCTGGGTAGGCAGGTCTTGTGGATACGGTCACTGTGGGTGGTTGCACACCATCACAGGGGTGTGGCACATGGCTGTATGCCATGCACAATGGGTTTGCTGCAGGGGGCTGGACAGTCACACGTATTGACTCTGCTCCCTTGTCCTAGGTGGACAATGCTGGATGGCCCTGGAACGGGCCATACAAGAGATTCTTCAGCTGACACTGGCGTCCCTGGCAGTGTTGGAGGGAATGGAGCGGCATAGGGTCCGGAGGAGGAGGAGAACCCAGAGGCACCACATGAGTGGAAAGCAGGGCAGAGAATAGGTCCTCCATGACCCTCTGACACCCATACCCCCTGGACCCACCCTCACACCCCTTCTTCCCTCTCCCATTTGTTCACCCCTGCCCCATGCCCGCCCCACCTGGTTTGTTGCCCTTTTCCCCCACCCTTGTATATATTTGTAAATATGTTTCAGAGTTCTTATATTTTAATACATATTTTGTTATAACAACTGTGGTGGTCTCTGATTTGCAGCGGGCTACAGGTGCTCAGCTGCAGTGGTGTGCATGGCGTCAGGGGTGGTGCATGCATGGGCATGTGTGTGTGTGTGTGTGTGTGTGTGCAGAGGTGAACAGTCTATGGTGTGGGCAGGGGGATCAGTCACTGTCTGTGGTTTGTGTGTTGTACTCTGTGCACTGGATGCCTGTGTGCAGTGGTCCATGGGGCCTGCACCGTGTGCATGGCACCCCTGTCAGACCATCCATGGCCTGTGCAGCTGACACCCTTGCATGTCTGTGATATGCACGGTCTGCTGGTGTGTCAGTGGTGGCTGCTGTGGCCAGTGCTGGGACAGGATGTGTCCTTGGGAGGGTGTGCAGGGTGCTGTACTGCTGGAGGTGGGTCCTGTCACATGTGGGGTACCTCGTGTGCTGACGCATGGTCGGTCTCTCAGCTGTACCTCGGGGGGGGACGTGCAGGGCAGCACTGTGTATGCATCTGTTGCATCACTGTCTGCAGCCGCCCGCTGCAGGGTGTCCATGGTGGGGCTGCCTTGCATGGCTCCATGGTGCACAGGGTTGCATTGTCACAGTAGGGGTGGTGGCATGCATGGGGTGTCCTGCACTGTTAGGTGCTACTCTTGGGCAGGGTGTATGGGGATCATGGTGCAGGGTGTGCTCTACATTTGTGGGATGGTGTGATACGGGGTGGTCGGCCATCCTTGTGTGCCGGTCACGGCTTGCCAGGGGGTGTGATGGGGCACCATGGCCTGGCTGTGTGTTGGTTGCTGGTCTCCATGGGCCAGTGGTTATTCCAGCCCTCCCCCAGTTGTGCAATGCATGGAATGTGGGGGGACGATGTCTGTTCTGCTGTGTGTTCCTCTGCCCATCTGTGGCATGGGTGGTGGGCCCCTTCATCCCTGGTTGTGCTGTTGCATTGCTGCCCTGCTGCTGGGGGGTATCCCTGGTTGTGCTATGGCGCATCTGGGCTGCTCAGCTGAACATCCCTTGTTGCGCTATGGCACATCAGATATGCTTAGCTTCACTTCCCTAGTTGCGCTATGGTGCAGGTGGTGCGATATTCAGTCGTCGGCAGTAGGCGCATCTTGGCCTGCGCAGTTTTTGAATATCGCGCTTCTTGAGCATGGGCACAGTGGACTTGCGCTTGCTCCTGCTGTTGCGCACTTTTTGGGTGCAGTTTGAATATCTGGGCCAGTGAGTAATACTCCCACACCCTAAGCTGTTGCCAACAGTAATCCTACTCAGTCTTGATATGGTGTGTGAAAGAAAGGGATTACTAGAATTAGAGAAATGATTTGTCAGTATTTATTAGCAAGATCAAATAATGCAGCCAAGTCTCAAAACATTTAATAGGGTTAAAAGCCTCCATCTCCCCGAAATATAACAGCCCCATCTCCTCTAAATATACTACCCCATCTTGTCCAAATATAATAGCACATTACAGTAATCTAAAACACAATCTGAAAAATGTAATACTGATAACCAAAATTGGCATATGACAGGTCTTTTAACAGATCCACTAGCCACTGATCTCAGAGTTTGGATCTGCATGGCTCAGTTGGTAGCACATTACCCTCTGGGCCAGAAGGACTGGGGTTCTAGCCCTACATTGGGATTGGGCTCATACTATGAATTCTGGTACATAAGCACATAGAAACATAGGCAATGATGGCATCCATCCAGTCTGCCTGTAACACCCTATCAAACCCTGAGGCCTTTTGTCTATGCAGGTTTTAGCCCCGCACTATCCACACCCTTGCTCCATGATTCAAAGGTACTGCCCTGAACATCTACATGTACTAAGCCTTTCCTCTGTCCCAGCCATGCCTGAAACCACTGACGCTTTGGCACCCACCACAACAGCTGCCAGACTGTTCTACGGCTTAGCCACCCTTTCTGTAAAATAAAAATTCTCACATCTCTCCTGAATCCCCCCGCTAGCTACCACTCATGTCCCAATGTTTTTGACACACTATTTCTGTTGAACAGTTCCTCACAGTTTACCTTGTACAATCCCTTCAGGAAGTTGAAGGTCTCTATCAAATCTCCGCTCTTCCATCTGGCCTCCAGCGAGCATGTGTTCGGGGGCTGAAGGGGATTCTTATAAGATCTGCCCTGCTGGCCCTGTATCATTTTTGTTACCCTATGTTGCACTGTCTTCAGTCTGTGTTTATCTTTCTTCAGGTGAGGACTCCAGGGCACAGTATTCCAGGTGCGGCCTCACCAGTTATCTATAGAGAGGTAGTAATACCTTCTTTCTCCTGCTGTCAATGCCTCTTTCTATATACCTCAACATCCAATTTTCCCTGTTGTAGGCCTTACTATACTGGCTAGCTTGTCAAAGAGAGTCACTGATGATGGCTACTAGTGCCCAGCTTAACCTCTCCCAGCCAGTACTCTGACCTAGGCTTCTTGTTTCTCATGTGCATCAACTTGTACATTTTGGTGTTGAATTTTAACTGCCACACTTTGGACCACCTCCCTAGTCTATGTAGGTCCCTCTGAATACCCCTAATGCCCTCCTCATTGTCTATCCTACCACAGAGTTTAGTGTCATCTGTGAAAAGGCTCATCTTGCCCTGAACTCTTTCTTCTGTGTCACTGCTGAACATATTGAAATGTACTGGACCCAGGACCAATCCCTGTGGCACACCACTGGTGACCTCCTTCTCCTCTGATTTCACTCCATTTACCACAGCCATTTGCTGTCTCCCTTCTAATCAATTTCCCACCCATCCATCCATGATCTTTGCTACACCCAGATCCTCAAACCTATTCAATAATATTCTGTGAGGTACAGAGTCAAAAGTCTTGCTGAAATCAGAGTAAATTCACAGCATGACCCTTATCCACTACTTTTGTAAACTAGTCAAATAATACTATCAGGTTGGTCTGACAAGGTATCCCAGCCACAAACCCATGTTCTGTACTATCATGGAGCCCATTTCTCTCCATGTGGTCCACTAGGTCCTCTTTGACTAGTGTCTCCATCAGTTTACCCTCAATTGAGGCAAGACTGACAGGTCTATAGTTATCCAGTTGCTCTTTGCACCCCCCTCCATGGAGCAGAACTATATCCATTGCCCTCCAGTATATTTGAAACAACCCTTGTCTGAATTGAGATATTAAATAGTCCTACCAGGGGTTGAACTATTTTTGATGCCAGGTCACTGAGCATCCTTGGATGCATCCCATCCAGCCCTGAGGCCTTATCTATCATTAGGGCTGCTATCCCTTTCCCGACCCTATCACCCTATCACTAGGAAATACCTGCTGCTTCATCTCCAGGATCCACCTTACAGTTGCTTTTATGTCTCTTTCGGCAGAGGTATGCAGTCTTTTCTCATGAACACAGACCAGAAGTAGTCATTAAGAATGGCATTCTTTTGCTCATCTTCCTCTAATATCCTACCACCCTTGTTAGCCTAACAATTCCCCCTCCCGTCTCTATTTTTTCCTCAACATATCTGAAGAACTGATAACCCTCTCCACAATAAACAGGTCAGTGTCTGCTTTTGCTTCTCTGACCACTGTCTTGGTTTTCCTAGCCCTCATGTGGTACTCTCACCTTTCTTCAGTCCCTTATTTTTCCTTGTACCTGGTGAAGGCCTTCTTTTGAGCTTTGTAAAAACAAAGGGGTACCTTGCAGCAGCACTGTTTGTTGTGCTAGAGTGATTTGAGAATTAAACAATAACTATTTACTTCCAAAACATGAGTATGTGTAGCTTTGTGCATTTACTGCCACATTCACTGGGGATTAACTCCCCTGGCTCTGGAGTGTGAGTTTTCCTTGTTCTTTTGTGTTTTCTTTTTTTTAGCTTTCATTGCTTTCCTGATCTCTTCAGATAACCATATTGGTCTCTTGTTTGTGTTTCTTTTAGTTACCATTTTCATGCAAGACTTTGTTTGTTACCTTGAGAATGGCCCCCATCTGTCCTCCACATCCCCAGTGCTGTCCACAATAACTAACTTGTCCCGGACCAGCTTCTTCATCCAGTTGAAGTCTGCTCTTCTGAAATCTAGGACTTCAGTCTTTGATGAGGCCTAACCAGTCCCAAGGGCCAGCTCAAACCATATTGGTCACTGGATCCTGGTGACTACCCCCACATGAACTGCTCCTACCTCTTTTGAGCACCACATTGAGAATTGAAGCCTTCCTACTGGGATCCTTAGCCAGCTGTACCAGCAGGCAGTCCTGCAATGTATCCAGTGTGGCCTAACTGTTGGTGCTCATTGTTGATGGTACTATATGTTCCAATGAATATATGGCATGTTTAGATCTCCTACCACACTCTCCCCTTTTACCACCACCCTTCTATTTCTGCCCCTAGATTCCTATCTCTCCCCCTAGTCTGGTGGTCTATAGGTCACCCATTCTGTAGTTTTTTTCCTGAGGACACTGTGAACTGAACCCACAGTGATTCTTTTTCCTAATTTTCTACCCTGATTGATCTGCCCTCCACTGCCTCAATGCCTTCACTGACATAGAGGGCTAGGCCTCTTTCTTTACCTTTAGCTCAAACCTGTCTAAACATGGTATAGCCTGTCAGGTCTTAGTTGTTTTTCTTTGTGACCCAAGTTTCTGTAATGGCTACAAGATCCATCTCAGTGTCCACCACCATTGCCTGGAGCTCACCAATCTTATTTCCTAAACTCCTGGCTATAAGGCAGACACCTTTGTTACCCATGTGGGGTGGTCTATATGTTGGATATGACCCCCAATGGATCTTTGTCTGCAGTCCTTGTGTCTTTTAACAAGAATTTCTCATTGGATAGGAGATTCTCAGCTGGGGGATTTGAGCACAGATACATATTATGCTTTGTTTTATTTTGCATATTGTTATACTTCTATATGGACTTGCATTTGTATGGTTAATAGGTTTCTCTGGTTTATAGCTCCACTTTTCACTCTTTCTTTCCTTTTCTTCATAGATAGAGCCCAGAGAACACATACCACTCCTCCTGGCTGGGGTAGTGGGATTGGGGAGGGTGGTGGGATAGGGTGTGTGAATGGTGTTATGTATGTTTTCACTTGCGTTGTTGATTCCATCTTGCTACCTTTTCTGTATCGAATGATTCTAAGTGTGTGTTTTTGTAATTGAAAACTTAATAAAGTATATTCAATTTAAAAAACAAAAATAAGGCAGACCCCTTTCCATCTTTGTCTTGATCCAGTCTTCCAGCTTGCTGGTCCTTTCCCCTTATGTTTCTCTACCTTCCTTAATTTCTTATGTTTTGTTGATTGTAGGCTTTGTGAGCCCTCCCTCCTTGGCCTGTTCCCCTAAACTAATTTGCACTTCAACCTTTCTATTACCTACCTCACTGTTATTAGTCCCCAGTTCTGAAGGAGCACTAGCTTGGTTCCACACCCTTTCTCACTTATCAGTGGTTCCCTAGCTTTAGTCTTCCTCGCAATCAGTTTAATAGTCCATCAATGTAGATGCTAAACTTCTGTCCCAGTGCACTCTCTTGTTAGGTGAAGGTCATCACCCTTGATGAGCCTCCTGTCCCAAAATTTCCCCAGTCCCCTTAAAAGTGGTATCCCTCTTCTTGACACCATCCCATCAATGGTTCACCCATGCCACAGTGATAATCAAGTTGGTGGTGTAAATTATGGCACAAACAATCTGCCGACACCAGCCACTGTGTTCTGACAATTCACCTTCCAGCAGTAAGAACAACCTCCATCAAGGGGGGCTATGCCCCCCCGCCACACCCCTAGTTAAAAATATAACCAACTCCAGGTTGCACCCCACTGTAAAACAGTAGCAACAGCAGTAACACTCAGAAAGAATGCCAAGACATCAAAGTCACAATAGAAACCTGCGACAACATTCAGCCGACAATATTGGGGTGAGACTAATCAGCAACCCTACTGATGGGATACACCCTTCAACCACCCTTTAAACTCCTGGATCTCTTCCTTCCTCATGCTATCATTCTCGTTTCCCCTACCCTTTCACAGGGAGGACCTTGGAAAAGGTTAGTGAAGCAAAGTGCATCTTTAACCTCTCCCCAGCCTCTGAATGTTCTGCTTCACTGTCTCCACATGCTGGTTTACTAGATCATTAGTACACAAGTGTACCAGAACCATCAACTCCTCTTCCCCTTTTCTGCCATCCTACCTATTCTATTTCCTGTACGGCTGATACGCAATGAAGGCACCTGACCATCCGACTGACCTCCCCCCCCACCTGCCCCCTTCTCTATCCCCCAAATCATTGTGTCCCCAATGACAAAGACTCTCCTTGCAGACTTCCTCCAACTCACCCCTGAATACCTCAAAGTTGTCCTGCTCACCTGACTGACTCAGAGTCACTCCCATTAGAGTCAGGTACTTGTGCCACATCCAGAATGCAAACGATTTGCTGTCAGGATGATGTGGGATTCATTGACCAATTTGTGGCTGCCCTCTCCTTCCATTCTCTTCCCTCTCCTCTTCTCCACCACTCTGTATCCCCCTGAGCCAGTGGGCCTCTGGGTGAGTGGTGGTGTGGGGTATGGGTTCTTGCTGAGCCGGTGTCACAGCTGAGATATCTTGCTACTAGCGAAGTATGGAGCATCCTAAAGGTACTGCAAATGTGACAGTGCCCCCTCCATGTAACCCTGGAGAAGAGCACCCCACAGTCCCTGCAACAGATTACCTGCTTGTTGTAGCTCTGTTCCCTACTGATTCTATTTTTTTATTTATTTATTCTTGGCAACTGGGTGAAGCCTACTAGGCATAAGTGCCTGTTTTCAGTGGTGACACAGGAGTACTGGGGTGGTTAAATGACTTGCTCAGAGTCACACAATATGTATGTGAAGGTTGTAGGAATCCAAACCAGGTATGCTGAATGTACCAAGCTCATTCACAGCTCATTACACTAACCTCTAGGCTATACTGCCAGCCCCAGTAAGTCCTGGAGCATTGAAAATAACTTGCTTTCTTCTAGCTACCTAGTGCCCTTAGTATAGAACCAAACTGGCCTGCCCTATAGAGGCTTTTTTGCTAAAGTCCCTGTCTTAAATGGTTGTCTGGCTTTTCCTCCTTGGCTGCTACCTTATACCCCTACCCTAGATAGATAGTCAAGCAAGGATGCAAATTTTTAAGGCTGTGGGCAGAGCCTACAGCTGTTTTGTGAGAGCTTTGTAGCTCTGAAAATGGTCAATCTCAGAACCTCTTCCACTGAACTTTTGGAAGTATCCTTCTGAAAGCCCAATGGAGCTGAATGCCCTCCACCATGATCGGTGTACAGAATAACAGCTGCACTATTTTGGCTGTAACTTCCACATTCTGATGCGTGCACTGCGCATGCGCATGAGTCGCGCTCATGCACTGAGTCGTGTGCATGTGCCGTCTTTTGTCGTGGTGCCCCCTGCCCACGCCATGCCCAACATTGGGGTGCCCAGTCCTCATGTCAGCATTCATGTGACACACAGGGAGCCCACCCCAGTCTGCCTAAAAGTTTAGTTTTCCTGTAAATTAAAAAACAGTCCGTTGTCGGTTTGTTTTCCCTGCAAAACTGAAAACAGTCCCTTGTCGTTGCTGCAGTCCCCCTCCTTCTCCTCACCCTCCCACTGATCACCCACCTCCCCACAAGCCATATTTACCTCCAGAGCTTGGCACTGTCATCTTCTTTGGACTGGGACATGTCTGCACTCTTCAAAGCCCAACCGCTAACTGAAGAATTAAAGGTAAGCATGCTATACAACCATTCAATAGGATTTTCAACTTATGCTCATATCACAGCCATTTTTTGGAATTTTTGCCCCACATTTTGAACATGGCATTCTTGGGACCCCACCTCATGAAAACTGTCACTGTCATTTTGTTACTGAGTCCCAAAAGGTGATTTTTGCGGTCACTGCACCGAATCACCTTCCAGGACTGAGTCACAAAATGACAGTGCCACTATTCATGAGGTGGTGTTGCAAAAAGCCCATGTTGCAAATTTGTTAAAAAAATTCCAAAAAATGACTGCATTACGAGAGTGTATTGAGCAGTTTGTACGCACGCTCCTAACTTCGCTACTTTTTAACATTTTCACTCCACATTTTTAACATTGCCATTTTTGCACGCCTCCTTCAAAACAGTACAGCTGTCATTTTCCACAACCTGCCTGTAATGTGTTTTTGCACCTGTGGCACAGAATAGCGTGTTTGCTCTGCGCAATTACCTTTTGGGACCTCAAACAAACAAAATGGCACTGGTACTGTTCATGAGGAGGGGTCCAAAAAATGCCATGTTGAAAATTTGGTGAAAAAAATTCCAAAAAATGACTGTGTTATGAGCGTGTGCTGCACAGCTTCTATGCACGCTCGTAACGTTGCTAATTTTTTATATTTTCACTTCACATTTTTAACATAGCCATTTTTGTACATCTCCTTCACAACTGTACAGCTGTCATTTTCTACAACCTGCCCAAAATGTGTTTTCGCACCTGTGGCACAGAATAGCTTGTTTGGTCTGCACAATCACCTTTCAGGACAGTTGATCAAAATAACACTGGCACTGTTCATGAGGAGGGGTCCAAAAAATGGCCATGTTGAAAATCTGGCGTAACACCTCCAACATATGATCAAGTTACACCTGGGCATTGAATAATTTCTATGCAATGTGTAACTTTCATCATTTAGTAGCACTTCACAGCCCTATTGGCTCTGGCTAGAGTTTGTTTTAGTAGTTAAAACACAACAAGCTTGCAAGCATTCAGTTCAATACCACTTGCATGAGGTATAGTAATCCATATACACTTTGTTTACATGGCCAGAATTCACATTGCAGCTGTGTAGACCGGTCTGTCCCGTTCTCTCTGAAATACTGTGGAGCAGCATTTAGATGCCCTGGCTCTGCAGCACTGTAGGTGCTCCCCCAGAGGTTCTGGCATTTTGAGGAGAGTTCCAGCGGGGAAGGGACAGTACATTAACTCGTAGTGCCACAAAAAGATCAGGTATGGGTCTTCTGACCCGAGTCCAGCTAAAGGTTGTGTTTTATAGTTTAAACTCGACTGAACTCGAGGAAGTGGTTGTCTTTTAAAACTGTGGGCTACAAATACAAGAAAACACTGCGGTCTCACAGCTGAGCAGTGACACTGGGCATACGCATATGTATACTAGCATGCCCAGCATCGTGGCTCACCTCTGACACCGACATGTTTCCTTGCATTTCTAGCCCTTGGTTTTAAAAAACAACCACTTATCCGGGTTTATCTGGGTTTAAACTGTAAAACACAACCTTTAGCTGGACTCAGGTCTAGAAATTTACTGCTTCATTCTGCAAAACAAAACACAAGTGCAGGCTGGGAAAAGCCTGCCGCAGTGCTGTGGGAGGTGCGGGCTATTCATATGACCACAGAAAGTAGCGCAAATGCCCACACCACTAAGCAATCCCCAGAAAACAGAAATCACCATCACATCAGAATGGCAGCCCCAAACGGCAAAACTGTGGTGCTCAGATGTACACAGCAGCAATAATCTTGCTGCTGTGCACCACCAATAATTCCAAAGATTTGATCGTGAGAATGGGGCTACAGTTGCCTAGTTGGTATACTGTAAATAGGGAGTTGCTGAGGTCCCTTCAATTTACAGTACTGCTAGTTATAACAACTGTAGTGTACCTGATACTTTCAATGGCAGAGGCCCCTGCTTTCCTGCAGCCTGCCTGTGAATGCTCTGCTGACTTCCCTAAGTCAGACATTCTGCTCCTGCTCTGTACTGCTTAAGCAATGGGATATGACTGCAATGGGATACTTAGTAAAAAATTCCTTTTTATCCTACATTAGCAGCTTCCTGGTCTACCACTATTGGCTGTGCTCATCACATAGTCTCCCAGTCCTTCGACTGCAAAACATGGTGTGATTTCCTTTTCCTGTGTGTGGGAAAGTAAAAGCCACAGAACTAGATATGCGCTCCCTCCTTACTCAGTGCTTGTCTTGCTATCCATTACCCAAATGCACACAGAGCAATAAAAATCACTCCTTTTATACTCCAATAGCAGCCTCCTGGTCTGCTGCGATTGGCTGTGCTCATCGGGAGGTCTCCTGATTGGCTGACTGCTGAAAATGTATGATTTTCCTTTTCCTTTGTGGAGCAAGAAAAACACACTGAACTCAATAAAAAACACAGAACTAGTTAAAAACAAATCAAAAATGCAAGCAGGCTGTGCACTTTTTCTATGCACACCCTCCTTTAGTTTTAAAGTATTGTGCTTGTTCTTAACAATGTGCATACTGAGTCTTTCTGAATTATATAATTGTGTATCCCCAACATGCAAAACACAGAATCCTTTGAGCTTCAATATTGCAGTTCTTATGTAATCTAGTACTGTGCTAGTGTACCACCTGCATTTTAAATTCTTGCTGTTTTCTTCTGCCCCCCCCCCTTCCTGGTCAAGCTGAACAAAGATCACTGTACTAAGTATATCTAGCTGGGTATCCAAATGAAATAGCTAAATCAATAAATAAAGTTCAGTGAGCATTCTGACAGCATATGATTACAAACTACGTCCCATATCAACACGTTCACACTTTCCAGACAGCTGCATGAACTTAATCACAGATGGCAGGAGATGAGGCCAAGTTTTTAGTAATGTTTTACAGTTACATAATTGCATATCTAAGTATCAGTGCTGGCATCCCTGTCAAAAAACCTAAACTTTGTTCAGTTAAAGGTGAAAATATTGCGTGTTTTACTGCAAAATTATGCCAACAGCCAATTAAAAGGCAGAGCTACTATTAAGTAAGTATATCACAATGTTACAGTGGAGGCATACAACTATATATTATTAAAAACATATATTCTGGTAGTTTGCCTAACATGGCATGTATTGATACCATATTTAAAACACTTTTTGTGCTAGGTGCACTGCACCAGAAATAAGCCATTCCTGCTGCTTTCAGTCCTTTGTGAGGTTGCCTTAAGGATGATCATTCTGGTGTTTGACTACACAAATTTGATTTAAAAAGCTGCCCCAAATCCATGCTAGCCAGAGCAGGCCACCATTTCCTATAATTTTACTGTGAAGGCCCCATCTCCTTTAGTTCTGGCAGGTTTAACTGAAAGCAAAAATGTCTGTATTCCTTCATGGCAGTATTATACTGAACAGAGCAGAAGTCTCTGCACTGGGGGATGGTATTCTTTATCATACAGGTACACCAAATATGGATTCTTTGCAGGTACACAGGGTGGGGAAAGAGGGTGGTGAGTGCCTTAGTGGGGGGTTTTGATTTATGATCAGGGTTAGTAAGGTGGGGGAAGAGCAATAGGAGTCATTTTTGGCATGCAGATTGGAGAAGGGATTCAGTCAATCACTTCTCTACTATATTGGCAGGAGGAGAGAAGACATTTTTTCAGTGCAGTGGGTGGTATGATGAGTGTAGATAAACATTAAATGGTCTGCATGGTAGAGGGGGGATGTTGGTGATGGCACAGTGGGTTGTGGGGCTGCCAAATACGGTATTTTAAAAATCTCTTTTTTTTTTTTTTTAGAAAAAAGGCACTTTGTGTCACTCTTCATGAGTGAAGTGCTACTTTTCTCATCAAAATCTACACATAGGGGCACTTCACCATCAACTAGTACAACAACGCATAGTTTTCCTAAGCAAAGTAGGCACAGGCACTCCCAGCATGAAGAATTGCTCAGTGCTGCACTTCCCAAAGTCAGGACATTTTGTGAAATATTTTGCAAAGCAAAGTTTCCCAACTTGGCATGTCTCTGTTAAGCATATGCAACACTAAATTCCAGAGATGTCTACCTCATTAGTACTGTAGTCCATTGATTGCTAGTCCTTGAAAGTGAAACATGTTGAACTTGAAAATTCATAAGGAAGTAACATGTTTCATTTAATTTTGTGACTTATTACAGGTGTGTGATAAGTGAAAGCACATTATTAAAATAGTAATAAGCAACAAGTGAAATAGTGTAAACACCCAAGAAAGATAAATTTCATGCATGCTATCACCATTATACTATACAAATTTATACAATGCTAGAAAGTTTATTTTTTATCCATACCACCACTATACAGCCTATTTTTCATGCCAGTTTCCAATACACAATTTTAGAAAGGCTATTTTTCAGGCATATAATCAGCACTGAATAGTACTGTCCTAAAGAGACAATTGTGTTTTCATTATAACAGGAAAAACACATCAGTGAGTAAAACTGATAGTGAAAAAAGGTTCTTTTTTCATTAAAGATAACAGTTACTTCAAAGGACAGTAAGTAATCAACATTGTTCTCATTAGCCTTCCTATACATAGATAAGAATGCGAGAGCAGCCTTTTAAGTTTGTCTACCAGACATATTTGTCAATGATGTGCCTACACTGAAGATAATCGGTCAGTTAGTGGTGCTATTTGGAGAAAATAGGTTGCCATAATAGTCCTTCCTCTTCCTTTCACTTATTAAAGACCTAAAATAGCACCATACTTAATCAGTTTTAGCTTGGAAAAGTTGCATTCTACAGGAGCCGCAGTAACTCACAGTCAGGTAAATGTCAGGAACGGGTAGCCTGTCACTGCTTCTCCCTCTTCACGATCTTCCAATCCTCTACAGCATCAACAACTTACCCAGCATACCCACTCTCCTATGTAATGTTGACCAGTTTGTAGCTACCGTATGAGGTTCTCTACTACCTCTACTGTGTTGTTTCTACATCTTCACCTCAACCCCCCGACTACAGAATATCACTACTCCCCTTCCTCAGATTCCATAACTCCGACTCAGTTTGACACTTCTGCAGTATTGCAATATTTACTGTACCAAAACAGGTCTCAGTAGTCCTTCCTCCATTTCGCCTCACAGAAACTGAAAAATTGTCCTTCCTTTGCATGATAGCCAAGTCCCTCTGTTTGAGTTTTTTTTAATACTGGCAGGAGACTTAGAGACAGATCTCAGTCATAGAACATCCATGCCTCCAGTAAATCTGCACAAATGAGCAAAGTGAATGATCTGTTCATAACATGCATAAACAGGTGAAGTCTGCTACCTAAAAAGGATTTGTGATAAGCCTGTATATTGCAACAATTACCGGACATCCTCATCATCGCAGAAACCAGTCTTTGACCATAATTAGCTAATAACAAAATATCCCTCATGTATGCGGTATGCCATAGTCAGGCAAGGTGAGGGTTGGGAGATTGCCATCTGTAGTTATGACAACCTAAAGTAGGTGGCCCATAGCCCAGTGCTAGAATATTGATGCAACCATCTACCTGAAATCATCTAATCAAAATTTCAAAAGGGTCCAAGAACCTACAGTATGAAACAGCTGCATCTATATATCAGTTGAACCCATAGACCACCTAATATTCATAAAACTCACTACACCACCTCCAGGATCTTCTCCCAACTCATTTTCTTAAAGCTGATACTACATCAAACCTCTGGGTGACTTCAACATGCAC
Organism: Neoceratodus forsteri; assembly: GCA_016271365.2. Taxonomy (NCBI): domain Eukaryota; kingdom Metazoa; phylum Chordata; order Ceratodontiformes; family Ceratodontidae; genus Neoceratodus; species Neoceratodus forsteri. The sequence continues at coordinate 397,617,685 of CM028131.1, read as the reverse complement.
TGCATTCCATTCCATTTGTCATGGCAAAAGAATGCAATGCTTGTCTAGTCTGTTCCCTGATTTTCTTGAAGGCTATAACCTTTAACACCTTTCCTATTGAAGAAGGAATTCAGACCCCTCCTGAAATTTAAAATCAATTCTGCTTTTATTAACTCACCTGGAAGACTATTCCACAGCATTGCAAATATGTTGGTAAAAAAATGTTTCCTGAAGTCCAGGCTGACAGTGTAGCATAGAGGTTAGTGTACATCCTAGAGATTAGAGTAATAAGCTGCAAATTAAGTTAGTATATCCAGCAGACATGGGTTTAATTCCCAGAACTTCCACTTGCATACTGTGTGACTCTATGCAAGTCACAAAACCTCCCCAGAGCTCCAGACTCATCCCTGGAAACAGGCACTTGTGCCTAGAGGGCTTTAATCAGTTACCAAAGAATAAAAGAAAATCCCCTGTAATTGGCTTCATCTCATACTAAGTAACAGCAGCTGTGAGAGAGTGGGCAACTAAACATCGTCTCATACCACTGATCTCTTCATGGACTGGGTAAATCCCCAAACAAAAGTGGGAACATTTATTGATTGGATACTCATGAATAGGCTGAATATATTTGCCTACTACAGTATGTTTATTACTTAAAGACAAATAAAAAGCCTAATGAATGTCTGGTCTGACAACAATGCTTGTTAGGTAAGGCCAATTGTAATCCATAACCTATTTCTTTGATAATGGCACTCTAGTCAGTCTCTATTAAAACAAAATCTGCCAGAGTTCTAAATGTTTCAGCAATGTCAACAGTAACCTCAGCATTCTGCTAGAGCCAGCAAGTTCCCATGTACTGTTAATACTGGGCAACAACAGAGAAAATGTGTAATCAGAGGCTTGAAGTCTGCTGGGAAATGTATTACATTTCTGCAAAAAAGAAAATGCAAATAAAGTAGTGGTGGCACAGAAAAGCAAGCATGACACATGAGCACTGGATGTACAGCCCCTAACATTGCATACTCCACTGGCACTTCCTAGGTGGTGGCCAATGGTGGAATAATGCAGCCCTAAATACTCCTCTTCTTAAAGGGGACTTGATTAATTGGTAGGGAATCAATAACATTGCTATAGATCAGTATATTTTCAATATTACCCAGTATGCTCTTGACAAGAAAAATAGGTACATCCAATGCATTACCAAAAAGTGACTATCTGCATAAAGTAAAATATGCAAAACCACAGTTAAAATAAAAAAAGTTGCAGAGTAAAGAAAACAAGGGAATAAAGATGAACATGGTATAAAAATTATACAAAAGGTGTATTCAGTTTGACAGGAGAAGAACTGTATACTTGTTTGAAAGTGCTATACAATTAAAGTGAGCTTGGACACTATCATAACAAATAAATATGGATTAATTCAAGATTACGGTACAGGACAGCTTTGAGTCAGTCGATTTTGGATGTTTCCTCTTAACAAAGAACATTACATGTTAGTATACTGTATTTACATAAACACGTACATTGTACTAATCATATACATAATCATTAAGCCCCAAGAAAGGAGGCTTCTACTAGGAAATTAATGAATGGTTGGGGGGTGCACGAGGCTGAAGGCCGAGTGCTCAAACCACCCAACCATGCATTATTCCTTAGTAAAAGCCTCCTTTCTTGGAGCTTAATGTGCTTGTAACATGACAAGTGTGGGGAACAAATGATGTTTAAACACACTTGTGCTTATTTTACAGAAATGTATGGCACCGTTTTAGCAAATAATACTACAGAGATGACGTTTTGACAAAAACACATTTATTAATACAGTGGTTTGTATATTTTGCACATTTGAACATGGTGCTATTGTTTCATAAAACTGTAATCATGGTATGGAACAGTTGTTTGTAATGATCAAAAACTGCAATAAAGGTTTGATTTTGCACTCGAAAACTGTGTACCTTGTTTATTTACTATGAATTATGGGGTACGGGTAATCATTAGTTAGCATAATAATTTGCTTTAACAACAGCTTCCTTCCATTAACATGAATAAAATAGTTAAATGTTATGTAAGTTTAGCTTCACTTTAGATTGCTTTCCCAGTTTTGAACACTTTTACATCAATTTGCTACAACCAGAATCAGCAAAATTTATTGTCTGTTCATGTCAATGATGTTTGGTCAATAGAAAGATTGTGGCTGTATTGTGATTATTCTTTCTTTATTGGTGAGTAGTAATTAAAGTTCACAGGGCTGTTTATTGTGAAGTTTGCCAAATTAAAAGGATTTACAGTTTCAGAACAACTGTGGAAACAGGTTGGTTCTTGGTCTGTCTCACTAATGTCTGCATTTGGCATGCTGCTTGATTTTACAGGTCCCTTTTCTTTTACTGATAACTTCTGAGTTCATTTGCAAGATTACTTTTTACTTCAGGCTTAGATATTTTCATTGAGATGTCTCCATTTTGATCACAGTGCTGTACTTGTTTTCTGTGATAGTGGGAGTCACCAGATTCTGGTGGTGCGTGTCTGATCTTTGATTTGTCTCATTTGGTTATCAGTTTGTTTCTTTGTGCTGCTCATCAAATGTTTGTTTTTGCCAACATTTGCTTTGCTAGAAGACAAGATGCTGGACCATTTCTTTCTATTTTCAACTCTGGGGCTCCAATAACTATGAAAGCTGGTCTTGCATCTATGCCCTGTAACAGACATAACTTCCCTCAATGAGAGACAAGCCTCTGACAAAATATGCACTGCTGTACTTCTTATACAATGATTTTTATAATGAGTGCTTAGTTCTGCATCTATTGAAATTTGAGACATTAAATCCCCAAGATAGTGTCTGCCCATCAGCTATTTGGTATACCAACAGTTTTTCGTATCCAATGTTTCTTGAGGGAGTTTTAAGGGATGCAGATAGAACGCTGGGGCATTTTCATGGCATCGGTCTATATACTCCTTAAACATTGAGACGGAACACTCTCGCCTGCCTGGCTGTGAGTACAGCACCCCACAAAAGGATTCTTTATTGGGCTCAGGCACTTTGTTGTGGTTCTTAGTACTCTCATTAAATGAGAGCGCTATGAATTCTTCACCACTATCATCAGTGTTAACAACAAAGGAGTTTTATTTAAACTGTCTCTGCCCCTCTCTTTCCCTTCTGGCTAATCCTAGCTGCAGCTCAAACCAGAGTCTGCATACTAGCCCATATGTAAACTCTGATGAAAGCATTTTACAAATACAAATTTTTTGCAAATTAACATCTGATATTCTGGGATGGTGGGAAGCTGTATCTTGCTCTTGTCTCCTGTATTCCTTTAAGACAGCTACAAATACATTGTTTGCAGATTGGAACTCAGCATCAGATGTAGTATTTATTTTTCTGTTCACTTCAATGCTGTTAAAATAACAATTTAAACCAGCTCTCAAATCGATATAGGAGCTTATGCTATATTGCTTCAACTCCTCTGTGCAAATTGATCCAAAAAACATGAGCAGGATTTCAGCCAGTTCAGGGATAGGGATAGTACTGATATCAACAGAAAAATGATTGACTTCCAACCAGTCACTGAAAACATTACAGGTCCAGCCTGTATTTTTGTGAGAGTTACCCTCACATTTTCACCTCTCTGAATTATCTAGCTGCTGTTTTGTGAGTTGAACATGTCTCGACTGAGAAGCATTGTTACTCTGAGTACTAACATGGATAGGCATTTCAATATTTTTTTCTTTTACTTTCTTTTGCCACTAGGGTTGCATATAGATACCTGGCTTTCAGTGATAGTAGTAGACATGTCAGCTGACATGGAGAGAGAGAGAGAGAGAGAGGTCATTTTTGGGATATCTGGTGGAGTTGATGATAAAGCAGTATGTCCATACTGCTTATCAACTCATCGAGAAATGCCCATAACTCCACACAAGGAAAATGTCGCTGTGAAATCTCCATCATACTGGTTTGCAAAAAGATGAATTTTCTGCTAATTACTACAGTGTCAATTGGCTGGGTGAGTGAGAAACAATTATATTTTGTTTATATACTGTGTAGTAGCCAAAATGCCATCGACTAATATGAAATTACAGGAGCTGCAGTATTATGCATTCTGTGTCTTTTCTAGTATGGTAGCAATACTACCTCAGCAGGCAATACTCAGGAATTAATACATGCTGCTTTGAGGTCCCATGTTGTATTTAGACCAATAGATTTTACTGTTTTGCTGTTTTATTAATTGCCATGTTAAAAAGTATTATAAAAGCTGGGTGCAGAGAATAATATTTTAGCGGTAAATCTGACTACATAATGAAAGAAGAGAGAATGGAAAGCAGGAATATGGGCTAGGGTAAGGGGAGAAAAGGTGGTGGAAAAGGGATGAGAGGAAGGAAGGAGGAATAAAAAGGAGTTTGCATATAGGAGGGGATTAGATATGGGGAGGGTAAGTGCAGAAGGAAGAGGGGAAGAGGTGGTTGTGAGCAGGCAAAAATATCAATAACAGGCAATTACAATAAATAAATCATGTCAGCTTTGAGAAGATGGTTATTTAATTATGTATGTTCCCCAAATCGGCCACAACCCCCTGAGGATTTGCCAGTGGAGCATGGAGCATCAGTGGGCATCCTTCTGGTGTTCCTTGCACAAGTTTGCTTTGTTTACCACTACTGCTTTGTTTGCACTTACATTATTTGGATGTTTTGATCAAAAAGTAATAAATTTCCTAGCCAACGTCAACCTTCTGAGTGCACCATTTTTATATTGTTCTACAGTATGTACCTATTCTGGTTTATACAATAGCAGTGAATGATAAGTGAGTATGATAAAAAAACATGTATCTTCACCAGAGTGAGATAAATGTAAGGACTGGAATTTATCTCATGGCTCAGAATGTGATAAATGTATGAAATGGCATTTATCTCATGGCTTAGAGTGAAATGACTCACTGCTGCCAGCAGCTAACTCAATTACCATTGCAAAACAGTCTTACCTGTTCCCCACACTCTGTCTGACTCCCAGCCTATTACTATGATACTCTCAGCTTGACTGCAGCCAGAATTCTAAAGGACACATCTTCACAAAATAGTTTGTTTCTCACTGCTGCCTGAAGTTAGCTCACTTAGCAATGCAAAACACACTCAGGTTTTCCCGCAGAGTTTGTTACACTGCCAGCCGATTCAGAAAAACTCACACACAGAAACTGCAAACACAGAAACAGCAACAGAACACAAAAAAATCATAACAATACTTCTGAAACTCCTACACCTATTGTATAAATCAAATACATGATGTGCAGATCGTGTGCTATGGAAAATATCTTCACTCCTGCATCATAAGCTCTGGATACTCTCACTCATGCCTTCAGCACTCATGAGTATCCAGAGCTCACTCTGAAGGAGTGAAGATATTTTCCATACCATACCCCTGCCCATCATGTATCCCCTATATATCATGCAAGGTGACATCAGATCATTAGCACACAGGCATCACATAATTAGCATGCACGTTTTTTTTTTTCTTCTACTGTTTGCTGGACTGTTCTATTGGAAGCTGCAGTGTGGGCACAATTTTTGTTCCTATATACCTGAATCTTCTGAAGCTATTTTAAATGTGGAAAAAATTTAACCAACATCCGTGGTTAGAAAAATGAGCTGGCACCCCACTTTTATCCAGCATGGTTTGAGGCACAGAATCCAGTATTATGAGTGATGACACTAAACCAAGTCAGGTGGCACAACGAAAAGTATAAATGCAACTCTGCAGTCTCAAAAGCCCTGTGTCTTGCATCAAAAGCAGAGCCATACAGTGGGATTTGTTAGAACAGCCAACTGAATTTAAGCTACAAGAAGGTGATTCTTTAATATCATCATTTGTAAAATTAAAAAGGCTGAAGCAGAATGAAATCAATCAAAGTATAATATTGTAACATTATAAAAATACTTAGATGAAGGCTGGACACCTTGACTTGAAAGGGTACCTTCCACCAACTTTATTAAATCCTATTTAGAAAAAAAAGTGATAAAAGGTATTAAATGGCTGCTTGATTTTGATGACAATACTGAATGAAGGAAATAATGAATATAACCTTGAAGTCCAATACTAAACTGAGAAAGTCCAAAACAAAAGGAACTTTTGAAATTCAAGTCATCAGGTATCTTCTAAAATCTACTCTGCTCTTAAAGAAATTCTGACTGAATACTAACAATCTGTAATTAAAAGAAAGCTAAATAAATTTGAGACCACATTGCAAAATATTACATTATTAAACTTGAGGAAAAACAACAAATAACATGAAACCCCCTCCAGATTCTTATCAGTTAACTCTAGATTTGGGATTCCAGAAAACAAGGTGTTCTGCTATTCAGTGTGCTCTTGAGATTTTGAGCAATTGACTGGGCTGATTTTGCAGTGTCGGTACCATAGTGCTGATGTGGATCACAGTGATGGATGCTGAGCTGCTGCTTGACCTTTGAGTGAATGTCACTGTTTCCATCAAAGTCACTCTAAGTAGTTCCTGTGACACATCTGAAAATCACCATCATTCTACACTTGACCACTTGATGCAGTACAGAAAATAAAATTGAGATCCTACCAATAAGAAAGAAAAGTTTGCCAAGATGGCTAATGAATTTAATGCCAAGCAGGACTTGATTTTTGACCAAACAGGTGAATTCCTTTGAGAGCTAGGAGTCCTCGCATAAATGACATGCACATGCTTGCTTCATCATGACTGAGCATGAAAGTGATTAACCAATTATGCATCAAAAATCAGTCCACAAGCTGGATGTTTACATCAGTGACAACTTGAAAGTGAATTGAAAGTGGAGGCAGATTAGCAGTGTAAGAACTGAGGAAGCCTGACGGGGGACATTTGCTAGGGGCCAATGTTGTCAGACTGATTGAGAGTGAGCAGGAATCAGGAGCTGGAATGATGATGTCAGGGCTCCAGAGTCATGCAATTGTATGCTTCATGAAGAACCCTGTGTACCTGCCACCCAGTTTATCACATACCGTATCACATGTGTGAGCTAGAGTACCGTATCATTTCATAGTTGTGATCAGGACAGCTGTATCTGAATACCATAAATCAATAGATCAGGAGAGGCCAGCCACCAGAGTAAAACCAAAGATTATTAAGTTTCTGTTGTATTTTACTGAGTGTAGTGAGTCAGCAGGAGATACATTTGTTTACTATTGATTTCAGTGGATATACTGTGCTCTCACAGGTTAGGGCTGGTTGTTCTGCTGCCAAACCCATTCCCAGATGAGTTCCTTAATTTTTAAATAACAAATCTACCAATATAGAGCTACTTGAACAGATTTACGGACTACTCTTAAAGATGTTAGAATATCCCTGTACGGGCATCAGTCAGGGTCTGCATTGTTGCCAAAGTATTTCAGCCATGAGCAGTGCTACAATTTAGTGTATAGTACCAGTGTGGATAATGAGATGTTCTGCTGCCCATTGCACTGTGGATGTGCACAGCCTCCACTTATCAATGATTAGTCTATCATCTGCCAAACTTTAGTAACAGGCACCAGTGAACTCTAAGTGCTACATACAGCCAAGCCCTACCATCAGCAGTCCTCACTAATGGACCAGCATCATCACCATCTATGGTGACTGACTTGCCATCTATCTAGTCATCTACCGTATATCCATCCTGACATGGAGGCAACGAACACCCAGGCCACCTTGTCTGAAGCAACTGCATGATTATTTATTGTTGGTGGTCTTAATGGATTCACTGTTACTATTTACCTAATTGTTGAGATTGCAGTATTGTTGCTTTTCTCTGGGCAGTGAATGAGGTTCCTGAGAATGAGCTGGTTCATTTACAATATCTGACTCTTGGTCAGATTCTACATGATCTTCCACATTATCTAGTTCAGGGGTCGCTAGTTTAACTGTGGGTTAAAATGACTCTGCATCAGGATTTGTGTATGGGTGGAGTAGTTGACATCCATAAAGTATCAGAAGCATTCAACAGAGAGGGAATGTCAATAGTGGAATGAAAATGAACAAGGCCATCCTCTTCATCAGATGAATCTGTTACATTTTGAGCTAGTTCAGGCAAAGGCCCTTCTGGAGGCCTGGGTGAACAATTATCTAGGTTGTGGACAAACTGATTTGCTTTGGTGTCTATGAGAGTCTCTGGTTTCCATTCTCTAAGGAGTACTGGGTCATTGTCCAGATTTGGCATGCCCAGCTATCTGGTGAGAAGTAAATGGCTGTTGCGTAAAGTTTTACTTCTACTGTGATCCCTCTTTGGGCAAACTCTATAAACTGTTGTCAGGAGGGCTAAACATCACTCTCAGGTTCTTGGCAATAATGGGAATGCAAGGAATCACAGACATGTCGCATAAGAGTAATAAAGCTTGTTTATTACTACCAAAATGAAAATCACAGTTGCCCTAAGCAGTTCTTACCATTAGGAACTGGGAGCCAATGCTAAGCGTTCCCTGTAACTTGAGGAATCTCCATGTCTCCTGGGATCTCAGAGGTAGAAGACATACATTATACCCAAGATAATTACCATGGTTACTGTAAGATAGAAACATTTCTAGTTACAGAGATGAGTCCTATTGGCTAAATTAGAGGTGGCTCCTCAATCCTAGATTACATTATACGATTTTGTTATAGTCATCACTTTGTGGAAACAAAGAAGTACAGTTTGTACATAGCCGTGTAGTAATACAAATCATCAGAAGATGGCAATGCTGACTTATATATCATAACATTACAAGGACACACATGTCCTAGCACCTTGTAAGCATGAAATTCCTGTGTATATTAGAAAGTAAAGCATCTAGCAATCATATGCATACATATCCTGACATCTACTCTGATATGGTAGATGCCCTTAGCCCTATATGTTAGTATAACATATACCTAAATGCTAGCTGTTTGTGGTGTACCTCTAGGGGTACCAATTACAGTGCAGGGATCTCATGTAACATTCCTCCCATTGTTGCCTCATAGGGGGCAACACAAGCAAGAGTAGGAAAGTGGAGAGAGAGCAGGTGTTGTTTACAGACTCGATGAGCCTTGTAAAGGAACTCCAGCTACTCACAGTGTTGGCGGAATATGCGCAAGAGTCAGCAGAGCATAATAATTAGGAAAAAAATCAAAAATGCTTGTATAATAACAAAACCTTTAAAAGTAATATCTAACCAAGTGTTAGTAAGTGCACTATTAAAACCACCATGATTATTGAGGTCAAATACTGCTTCATTTGCCTTGGATATATTATTGCTGATGTGAATGAGATGGGTGTCTTTCCTGCCTAAAAGGGACTTCAAAGTTAAAGTCAAAGGGTCAATGCATACATTAAAATAAGGTAAGTACTCAGAGAGTAAGCAGATAATCAGGCTTACCATCAATGATATCAGGTTCCACAAGGGGAACAGGAGTAATAACTGTGTGCCCAATAATCATAGTTTCATGAGGGACCAAGTGAAAATTAGAATCATTAATAGTATGCCGGCCTGCCAGCACAGCATTTGGATTTCCGCTTGCGGTGTCGTGACCTGGGTTCAGGAACGGACTCGGGTCACTGGAGAGCCGGCCAGGGGAGAAGGATGGAGTGTCCAAGGGACTGCTTTCCTTCTCTGGGGGGGTGCATGGGGACACCGCCCAGTGCTTGACTGACCCATGGCAGAGGCCGCGGATACCACAGCAACTGGCGCTCGACAGTACTCGAGTCAGGGCGGATGCAGGATGTCATTGCACATCCCTTCCTCCCACACAACAACAAGGGAAAAAAACACTCCTGCTCCTGTTCCTGCTGCCACAATGAAGCCCGCTCCAGCTGCATTAGGCGCTCAGGATGACTCCCGCCTTTCCCAAGTTCACGGCACCCTTTGTCAAGGTGCCCTGAACCTACCATGGAGTGAAGCCAGGGGGTTCAGGGAGGACAGCTACAATGTGAGAGTGGCCACAGACAGAGTCCATGACTGTATGGATGATCTCGGTGCGAGGTTGCAGGGGGCCAAAATTGTAAATTAAAAAAAAAATTGAAAGAATCATTAATAGTACATGTCTTCTCTCTGTATGTGAATTGTTCAAAATTTGTTACCACACAATATTGACTATCTGAATTATACTGCATTTTAACAGTAGGCAGTCTCCATTTTTGTAGCTCTACTGGGCAAGTATAAGTCTGTTTGGAAATCTGTGTTGACAGGCGATGAACTTCCTTCAGGTAAGACTGATACAATTGAGAATCATCTGGAGCAGATGTTGAGTCCTGGTATTCTGTGCCATTGGTGGTGATGTCATCATCTATGGAAAAGGACCAATTGATACTGTCTGGGGAATATCCACATACAGGTTTAATAACATAAACTACGTCACATCGACACAAATAAATATATCCTTTCTTCGCACAGCAATACATGGGCAGCGAGACCCATGTGTCTAGAAGAGGATGGAAAACCAGAAGGGGAGGCAAGTTGACGCGTTCTCTGTAGATGTCATCATCAAGGTGCCCAATGGAGTGTACGGATGCTAGTTTATCAAATATAGCTGTAGTAGGATCAAAACGTGGTAAAGAAACAGTAAAAGACACAAACATATCCTTAATGAAATATTTCTTAGAAGTAAAGCAAGGACCAGTATTGGGGTGCCCGGTCACAAATCTTAAATTTCTAGCAGTAGCAATAGGAATAGTAAGAGACTGTAGCATACACATGACAACACAGTTAGGGGATTTGCACTGAGGACAATATCATTTAGAGATACATCTATCATGCATGATATCAGGGATTCTTCCACATTCCAGATCATGGAAGAGATTGTTGATGGTAGTGTTAATATATGATCCATAAGCAGAGCATAATATTTCGTGGGAAATGTATTGCTTATCTGCTTCCTTGTTGTTCTGAGCAATAAGGGCATTAATCTTGTCTTTAGAGTCTGTAAATGCCTTAGCAATGTCGATCATATTATATACAGTGTATATTTCTTCCTGGCTAAGGCCATCCACACCGTGCAATAATGGGGGTATGATGTCATTGATCATACCAGTTTCAAACTTCTGTGAGTGTACTTTGATAGTAGCAATATCCGCTTTATTCCAGATAGACATTGCAGTACCAAAACCATCAGTAACAGTGCCTGTGGCACCAGTGACATCAGATGTGTCATGTGTATTTCTTTTATGACTTTGATTATCTTTTTGAGAAGGTTTTCTCCTAAAATTGCCTCTATGCTCTGTGGTGTGTACTCCAGCAATAGGGTCTTGGTTACGAATCTGAAAAGCTGCTTAGCTATCAAGTAACAAAGTATTATAAAACAATGATGTGTTAGTAGTATGACATATACCAAATTATTTTGTATTCCAGTAAGTCAAATTAAACATAACAGGTACATGCATATACAGTAGTAGCTATAGACATTGCCAGCCATTTCCAGATATTTTGTGAAATTTCTAAAGAGTTTCTCTCTGCTGCCCCTACTGTGGAAATGGAGAAAGCATGAGATATTTCTGAAAATATCACAGAAATTTCGGGAAATAGCTGGCAGTGTCTGTGGCTGCTACTGTATTGTAAGTTATTAGTAAATGACCTAGGTAAAGCAGTGGCTGTTAGACCACTACGAGGACCAAGGGTTTGCTTTGGACATTCTAAAAGTTGTTTCTCAGTATGGGGTAACAGATAAATGGAAGCTGAGGCCATGCTGTGTACAGCACAAAATTTCCTGGCAGAATCTTTAGAAAGTGAGTCACAATATGAGGGGTCGATTAAGGCAGTGATATTGTATAAACCACAATGTCTAAGAGAGGTCTGGTGCAAGGACAAAGTACCATTTGGGGATAATTTTGCATTGGGCCAACCATGGAAAGTTCCCTTGGAGAGTTTGGCCATGGGGAGTATCTGTCCTTGAGACTTGGTTTGCCACTCAATTTGTAGGGTAGATTTATCAGGAGCAACAACCGAGGCAGTGAGGTAGGCATCTGAACTTTCCTGAACAGTAATCAAATTGTCGGGGATATTGGTGGAGACTCCCTCTGGGGTAGTTGCAGGTGGATCAAGATGAGGAAGGTGGTACTTTACCATGCCTTGGATGCAGGGGATAACTCCTGAGATAAGAAGAAAATAGAACAAGATAGCCATCTTGCCAGTGTATCTGAAAAGGAAAATCAGACATTAGCAAGGTTAGTACTATTCCACCCAATGGGGTGAGGAAAAGTAATTATACTCCTTTATGCAGCTTCAACTGGTTTGCATGTAACCGTTTGTCAGTCAATTTGTTGTTTTGCATGATTCTAACTTGATAGACTGCTGGACTGAGCTTGTTGACAATTGGGTAGGGTCCTTCCCACTTGTTGGAGAAGGAATGTGTTTGATGTACAAATCTGAGACCATTACCTGATCTCCAACTTGCCAATCCACTTCTTGTGCGTGTTTGTCAAACTGAATTTTGGACTGTTGCTGGGCTTTACCCATGTAGTTTGCAGCATACAAATGAGAGTGTATCTGGTCTTTTCTTAATTTTTCCACATATTGGTCCACAGAAACACGGTCTGAGGTGGGGGGGTGCAAGTCAAACAACGGATGTTCAGGTAATCTCATACTTCTGCCAGTCATCACCTCAAAGGGTGTCAACTGGGTAGTGGCTGAGGGTGTGCCCCTAATTGCCATAAGGAGTAACAGCAGTAGGGAACTCCAGTCCTTGGGATTGTCCTCAATGAGTTTGGAAAGCATTTGCTTAATCCTTCTGTTGGCCCTCTCTACTTGACCTGATGATTGTGGGTGGTATGGTATGTGGAACTTCTGATGAACTCCAAGGAGTTCAAAGGTTTCTTTCATCAACTCACCTGTAAAACTGATTCCTTTGTCAGAGTCTGCCTTGACAGGTAGGTCCCACCTGAAGAAAATCTGTTCCACCAGGATTTTGGCAGTGGCTTTTGCAGTGCACATCTTGGCGGGGAAAGCCTCAACCCACTTAGAGAAATCAGTTACCACAAAGGCATATTTGTTGTTCCTACTAATATTGGTAAGGGGGCAAATAAAATCAATCTGTAAGGCATGCCAAGGGCCAGAATGCCTCTGTAGTAGTAGCTTGGCATTATTTTTGGTAGGGATGGGATTATTTTGCGCACAAACAAGGCAGTTGTCTATGTACTGTTTGACATCCTTGGTGACACCAGGCCATCAAGCTGTAGTCTTAAGCCTCTGGAGGGTGCTTTCTACTCCCTGGTGTCCACCAGTGAGGGTATCATGCACTTGGTGCAGAAATTCGGATCTGAGATGATGCGGGACCACCCACAATTTGGTGGGGGAGTCATGCGGTTGATACCAAATGAGCTTATCATCTGGAGACAGGTGTAACTTACATTCATGCCTTTAGTATGGGTTATGGGCAGGTAAACTCTTCTCAGTGCCTTTGTCCAGGAATCTGAACGCATCTTTGAGTTCAGCATCAGCATGTTGGGCTTCTGACAAATTCAAGGGGGAGAAAGGTTCATGTTTCTTCCTGACAGCTGCAATGTGCACAGCTGCTCTGGCCTCTGGATGGTCCATCATACAGGTGTCCCCCCCTCGGGCCCCTTCCTTAGCAAGGGTATCAGCAGTGTCACTGAAAGCATGATAGGGGTTATGTATGGAATGGGCTTTGACTTTGTGTACATAGAGTTTTTGTGCAAACTTCTGTGCCAGTGAATGAATGTGTATTATCAGTTCCTTGTGTTTCACTGGGGTGCCATCAGAAGAGGTAAAGGAGTTCTTCTGCCAGAAAGGAAGAAATTATTTAAGAGAACAGCAAACCCAGTTAGAGTCTGTAAAAATGATGGTATCCTCGATTCCATGTTGTATGAACTCAAGGGTACAGGCCACCACTGCCATCTCCGCTTACTGTGATGATGCCACACTGCAACATTTAGAAATCTAAACAGTGTTACCAAAAGGGTAAACTACAAATATGACTATTCCTGCTATCTATTCTTCTTGGTAATAAGAAGCTGATCCATCCATAAAGACATGACACAGTGAGGTGTTCTCAAGAAGTTGTGGTGTAGCAGGAAGGAAGGGACCTGGATCTGGTAGATCGGGTGACTGCAGTGTACAGACATGTGGCTCTCCTTGGAAAAGGAGGCCATGCGCTAGCATGGGTCACATTTTGGTTGGGTGGACCTTGATGTCTCTATCCTGGAGAAGGAGGGACCAGTGTGTCAGTCTGATATTAGAGACTGACCCATCCTTCACACTATCTGACAGCAAAAATGTTGGGGTATAGTTTGTACTGATAATCGGGGGGAGTACCCAATGATATACAGAAAGTGCTTGACAGCCCAATAGGTAGCCAGAAGGTTTCTTTCACAAAGACTGTACTTCTGTTCTACTGGGGTTGAGAGCTGTGATGCATATGCAATGGGTCTCAGGGTGCCATGGACCTTCTGTGCCAACACTGCAGACATAGCAATGTCAGAGGTGGCGGATACCAGGTGGAATGGCAGGGCTGGATTGCGGTTAACCAAAGTTGGAGCTGAGGCCAAGGCCTCTTTTAGTGATGTCACAGCTTGGGTGTGAATGGGGCCCCAAGTCCAGGGGACATCCTTTTTCAGTAGTTCATACAGAGGAGTGGTCTTCTGAGAAAAATCACAAATAAAATCTCTGGAATAATTTACCATACCTAGAAACCTTCTAAGGGTGGCCACGCTGGTGGGCAGTGGCAAATATTGCAATCCTTGTATCATCTTCCAGGGATGGCTTCAGCCTTGGTCTGTGTCCTGAGGCCCAGAAAGAGTACCTCTTTCTGACATAGTTGTGCTTTTGCTGGGTTACATTTGAGGCCTGCCCTCTGAATGAGGGCTAGTAGTTCATCTAAGAGATCCAGATGTTGTTCCTGTATGGCTGTGGCCAACAACAGGTCATCCACATACTGCAAGAGACACTGGAGTGTAAAGAAACCCTCAAGGGCAACAATCATGTTTAGATGGAACAGGGAGGGGCTGTTATGGAACCCCTGTGGTAAGTAGGTCCATGTGTACTGTCTACCCTCAAAGGTGAAGGCAAACATATATTGACTTTTGGGGGCCAATGGCAATGACCAAAAACCATTGGGAATGTCCAGGGTACTAAATCATTGTTGGTCAGGGGTCAGTAGTCATAGCACATCTGGTGCTGATACCAATGTTGGGGCACAACTAGGAGTGACCTGGTTTGGTCTCCTGTAGTCACTAGTGAGTCTCCAGGTGCCTGTGGGTTTTTTCACAGGTCACACTGGGGAATTTGCAGTGGAAACACATGTCCTGATTACAGCTTGCTTGAGGAGGGACTTAATTGTTTCCCTAAGAGAAGGCAAGGCATCAGATGGGAAGGGGTATTGCTGTTGCCTCTCATGCATTAGGCCTGTCACTTCAATGACAGTATGCATCTTGCCACAGTCATGCTTGTTGGTGGCAAATGCCTCTGCATGCCTTTATAGGATGGGAAGGAGCTTTGGGAAAAGCTCATGGTTCTCAAACAAATCTATGATGTCATACTCTGTCATTTGTGGATATTGTTGCAATCACATTTGAATCAGGGATCATGATGGTGTGATATTGTCCTTGAATCTGTATCAGTAACAAGTTGGCCAAATCAACCACACAGCCATGTGGTGCCAAGAAATCAATTCTGATTATACTAGGGTGATCATGCAGTACCATCAGCTGAAAGGTGTGATGCACCTTGAGGTGTCCCAGCATCACAGGTAGTGGTAGGGAACGGTATGCAGGTAGCCTAGTTCCATCTATGCCAGACATATTGGTCCTTCATCCAGTAGACCAAGACGATGTGTCTGGGTTATCATCCTGTAATACAGACACAGCCACGCCTGTATCCAGCAGTACTGTGAGTAGGTGGCCCCCAACCAAGGCCTCTGTGCAGGTCCTTCCATTTGTATCCAAGACCAGCTTGTATACAATATGGACTGGGGCCTGTAATTGCCAATCTGTACCAGCAGAAGCATGGGGAAGCTCTTGAAGAGAGTCTGGGCCTGGTACCTGTGAACCATCTCACCATGCTGTATTGATGCCATATAGGGAGCCGCTTCTGGGTTCAGACCTGGAGAGGCCTGAGAGCCTGGACTTCCGGTATCTCCACGGCTTGCTAAGACTTGTTTTCCCAGTTGTATTGTAGCAAGGGCCCGTAGCGGAACAGCATCCACTACGGAGCTCACTTTTCTGAGGAGATCTCAGAGGCTTCAGTTCTCATCAGCTATTTCTCTATATGAAATGTCTGGTCTCTGTTGTTTACCCTTATTGTTTTTCTGGTGTTTCTTGTTTTTGTGTTAGTTCCAGTTCCCACCCCAGGATTGTTGTTGGGCCTGCTGGGGGGGGGGTTGGTTGTCTGTGGGGAGGGGCTTTTCCTCTTGGGCCTGCTCCTCCACCATATAGTGCTTTGTGGCCTCTGGGATGGCTTCCACGGCATCTACCTTCTTGGAGCCAGAGCTTGAATCACAGATGTAGAGTAGGTAAACTCTCTCGGTTTTCTGAAGAATATCTGCGAACCTCTCCATGGTGGGATAGAAACATAGAAACATACAATTTAAAGGCAGATAAGGACCACTTGGCCCACCCAGTCTGCCCCATTTCCCTACTTAATGGTTAAGCTGCAGATCCTAGTTAATCAGCAGCCTACTTCTTTCTACCCTCACCCCCTAGAATTGCCTTATGGCTGTCCCATGCATGCTTGAATTCAACCACTGTTTTTGACTCCACAACCTCCTCTGGAAGGCCGTTCCATGCATCCACAGCCCTGTCTGTGAAAAAATACTTCCTTACATTACCTCTGAGCCGCCCCCCATCTTCAAATTGTGACCCCTTGTTCTTGCACACCTCCTTTTTTGAAAGATGCTACCCTCTTGGACTTTGTTGATTCCCCTTGAGGTACTTGAAAGTTTCTATCATGTCCCCACCTCCCTCCTTTCCTCAAGGCTATAGATATTAAGCTCCTTTAGTCTCTCTTCATATGTCTTATGGTGCAGACCCTGCACCATTTTAGTTGCCCTCCTCTGGACAGCTTCCATCTTGTTTATGTCCTTGTGGAGATTGGGTCTCCAGAACTGCACACAGTACTCCAGATGAGGTCTTACCAACTATCTGTACAGAGGGATAACAACTTCCTGTTTTTTACTGGTGATGCCTCTCCCTATGCATCCCAGTATCCCCCAGCCCTCCTTACTGACCTCTCACATTGCTTGCCCACCTTTAAGTCATCTGATATGACTACCCCCATGTCCCTTTCCATTTTTGCGAGATCCTTTCCTGCTCGGTAGGCTATCCAGAGTCTCTGGTGGAAGGTTTATGGACTTTCCTTAGCATTCTGCTTCACAGAACATACAAGCCTCACTCCTACTACATCAGGGTCGTGTGCAGTAATGAGTTCAGATGCTACTTCATCAAAGGTGGCATGGCAGTCCTGTCGGACAGCATCAGGGAGTTTCACCCATAGGCCAGGATCAATGGTCTGGCATAGGATCTGGACCTAGTAGTCTGCAGCAAGACTAAGCATTTCATGATTAGCATGCACCTTTTCCAAGTGGCAACTGAGGTTGTCATATGGGCTCATCTGACCAATGCTGTCAGTTATTTGCTGAACAGAGTGGGCCATTTGTAGGGGATTGCTTGGATGATCATATGGAGGTAGATTGTCTTGGGCACCATGCAGGGCTGTCTGTGCTGTGACTTTGGCCACAGTACAGACCATTCCATCCTGAGTGGCAGCCTCCTTCAGCATCTGTCTGATATGTGTTTGGAGTGTCCGCTTGCTTCTATCGGGCAGGGCCACATTGCCTAAGGTGGCATCAATCATTTTCTCTATCTTTTGCTTATCATCCACAGTAATAACAGCAATCGGTGGTGCCATTGGGACTAGTCATGGGTCTGCTTCCCCCCCATTATTGGTGTTGCCATGTTGGCATTGCCCATGATGGTCATCATGCTGTTGATGATGTGGGGATGTGGTGTCATGTGATGGGAGTCCACCATGTTGTGTATGGTGGGGTGCGGTGACTGGGCCATAGTAGAGGTGTGACTGGGCACTGTACTGAGAAATATCATCTGACTCCTACTCTTCAGATGATGTCATCAAGATGGGGGCTACACCACCCATCACCTTGACATGACCAGCCAGCACCTCTCACTGATGGCGCAGTTTCACCATTTTATATTCACAATCCTCAAGACTAACTTTTGCAACATTCTGATCCACATCATCCTGCATCTGCTCCTGTAACACTCTATATGCGGCACTCAATTCGCGATTGTCCCTAGTAGCCACTCCTGTCATTACGTACCTGGTTTATCTTGTCCTGTAACTCTTTCAACTCCTCACGCATCTCATTGTTCATTCTACTTAATAAGTCATTCATTTGCAAAGCCTGCTCCTTATCCTGTCTCAAATGTTCTCACACCTGCTTCAACATACAAAGTTCGTGCTCATTTCCTTGAGCAGAATGATACAAAAGGGAATCCTTTTCATTCCACAGAGTTTGGAGTTCTGACTCCAAATCCTGCTCCCTTCTCAAACATTCAGTTTCCTGCAGTCCCATCTCCTGCTTAAAAGATGAGACTTGCAGTTCAAGGGTTCAAAACCTTGTTTCAGAGGATTTCAAAGCACTGTAGAGAGCCATGACCAACAGCCGTTAGCATCTCGCTTTCTGGCTGTTTGTTTCGTCTGAGTACTAGGTTGAAATCCCCAGCACGAGGGTTTTCAGATTGACTTATGTCCCATGCAAAGTCAGCCCATCCTCCATGGGAGGCAAGGAAGTTTGAGACATCGAGTCTCAAGTCTGCACAGATATTGGCCTTCGGTGGCCATTGTGTGGGAAGGAATGAAAAATCAAACTGTGAAAAGGCGCCGTGCTGTGTATTGATCCACAACAGGTGCATTACTTCATAGGTGGGCTACTGTGCACTTGTAAGCTTACAATTCAAAATTGCCATGGGGTGAGGTGAGTCGGCATTGACCACACCCAGTAAGTAGCCAGACTTTGCTAGTGATTACAAAGTGGGTGAAAAATGGGAGCGGTGATGCGGGAATGCACACCTACTGTCCCCGTTGGGAAGGGAAAGTCATAGGAACAAGTGAAAACTTTGCAAACACCAAATATTGCCTGCACATGGTTGTCAATTGTCAGGAGGTCTAAACCTCACTCTCAGGTTCTTGGCAATAATGGGAATGCAAGGAATGACAGACGTTTTGCATAAGAGTAATAAAGCTTGTTTATTACTACCAAAAGGAAAATCACAATTGCCCGAAGCAGTTCTTACCATTAGGAACTGGGAGCCAATGCTAAGCGTTCCCTGTACCTCGAGGAACCTCTGTGTCTCCTGGGGTCTCCGAGGTAGAAGTCATAATGTCTTACATTATATACCTAAGATAATTACCATGGTTACTCTCCCATTTCTCACCCACTTTGTAATCACTTGCAAAGTTAGAGATGAGCCCTATTGGCTAAATTAGAGGTGGCTCCTCAGTCCTAGATAACATTATACAATTTTGTTATAGTCATCACTTTGTGGAAACAAAGAAGAACAGTTTGTACATAGCTGTGTAGTAATACAAATCATAAGAAGATGGCAATGCTGACTTATATATCATAACACTACAAGGACAAAGGTGTCCTAGCATCTTGTAAGCAAGAAATACATTTGTGTATTAGAAAGTAAAGCATATAGCAATCATATGCTTGTATATCCTGACATCTACTCTTATATAGTAGATACTCTTAGCCCTATGTGTTAGTATAACATATACCTAAATGTTAGCTGTCTGCAGTGTACCTCTAGGGGTACCAATTAGGGTGCAGGGACCTCATGTAACACTGTGAAGTCCACACGTTTTTATGTGAACACATAGGGGATGATGCCCCACCAATATGCAGTGTCAATAGCTCAGTAGTTAGCACACTCACCTCTGAGGATGGGAGATCAGAGGGTTATGGGATCAGTTTCCACATCTGACACTTCAGTTAATACCCTAGTACTGACCCTGTAGTGCAGCATGAGAAGGGTGTTGCACTTCTGAGGTGCCATCTTTCGGATGAGACATTAAACCAAGGTCCCATCTGCCTGGATTGCTGGTAGTTCAGATGGATGTTAAAGATCCCATGGCACTTATCAAAAAGAGTAGGGGAATTTTATTGAGAAATGGACTTCAATACAATAAAGAACAAAGAAAATCAAACATATATCAGGTACATACAATATAATGACAATCACTCAGCCCATTCCATACAATTTGTCCAGTAGTTTTTAAATTGTTCCAAGGGAGTATGAGAAGAGTCATGGTCCATTAGTCCTTTCAGTGCTTTACCAATATTGGCAAACAAATCCTCCTGAGCTATATGCTTCTGCTGAAGAATCCAGAGGCACCCAGACTTCCAAATATAAAAACATAAAATGCAAAAGATAACAGAGATTGTCACTGTTGCATTTCACAAAGCTATTTGGAAAAGGGCCAAACAAAATAGTAGGGTAATCAATATTTCTGTACTCCAGCTCCTTCCAATGGTCAGCTAATAAATTCCAGAAACGTTTGATATAGGCACATTCTATAAATAAATGACATTGAGTTTCCAACAATTGAACACAAGTAGATCGAGGACAAAATCTTTCAGACACTTGCTTGTGCTTATTGTTCCCCTTAACCCCTAATTCCCATAATTACAAAGCCATAAGCAGTCCCAAGCATAGGGAGGGATACGTTTATTGGGCAGACATTTCAAAATAACTGCTTGCCTGTCCAGAGGGCAATCTGGAAAGACCACTTCAGTAGTGTGTTCAGCTAATAGGATAGTCCTATCTTTCTGTCATCAGTAAAACGTTGATGGGGGGTAATATTCCACTTAATAAGCTGTTTCATGCATTCTTTAATACTATAAGGTAAATCTGGAAGTCTAGATAAAAGTTTAGAATTACAATCCTGCCAACTGGGCATACATAAAGGTATCCAGTGATCCAAAAAAGGTCTCCAAATGACAGACCTGGGCTTCAAAACCTTACCTAAATTATATACCACAAATATACTATAAAAAAGGCAATAGGATGGAGCATAGAAACAACACCCTCCGAAATCGGAAGATAGGTAATTTCCCATTTAATAGGGTTTAAACGAGACCCCCAAAATGCCTGAAAGAAAATACTAAAAATCTGTGTCCAAACACCAGATGGAGGGAGAAAAATATAACTAATATATAAAAATATAGGGGTAAGGATAGTTTTAATCAACATCACCCTTTTCTTTTTGGAGAGTTGCTGCCCTTTCCACTCTCCCACTATCTGAATACCCCTAGCCAAAGCCCGATCCCAGTTCCACCTAGCCATATCCCCAGGCCCAAACAATATCCCTAAAACTTTTTCCCTAGGTTCCCTAGAAACTGGGATCCCTGCAATAACCCCATTAATAGGTAAAGTGGTGGATCCAATAACAACCCCCGTACTCTTACTGTAGTTAATTTTGGAACCAGAGAGACTCAAGAAGAGGTGAATAGAGTCTTGTAAAGTGGAAACAGAAAAGTAAAGAGGTAAAAGTAACACCAAATCATCAGCATAAGCCAGCACCTTGTGCTGTGGCAGGGAAGGAAGCACATCAAGACGCTGTATAGCAGTGTTAGAATGTAATAATCTAATAAATATATCAATAGTGAAGGCATAAAGTACCAAACTTAATGGGCAGCCCTGCCGTACCCCTTTAGTAATAGCCAATCGTTTCCCTAGCCATACATTAACATTAGGGATAATAACAGCTTCTTTGTACATTGCTGATAGCCAAAAAATAAATGTGTCAGGGAACCCAAATGGTTTTAATACCAAAAATAAGAAGGTATGAGCCACCCGATCAAAGGCTTTTTCTTGATCCAAACCAAAAACAAACCCTTGTAAGTGACCAACATCCCCCCTAGTAAACACCTCTCTTAAATGAATTACATTATCCTGTTGTTTACGCCCCTGAACAGCACAGGTCTGTGCTGGATGCAGAAGCAGTGGGGTAACAGCAGAGAGCCTAACCAAGAGAATTTTACTAAGGATTTTCAAATCAGACTTAAAGAGACTAAGTGGACGCTAATTACTTAAATCAGTTTTGTCACCTTTCTTGAGAAGTAAAATAGCCTCAGTCATGGAGGGAGCATATTCCCCAGAATGTAAAATATAATTCAGGAGAACCACCAGAACAGGGCCAAGATACTGTAAAAAGGATTTGTAAAACCCTGCACTGAGACCATCCATACCCGGGGCAGACTGAGAGGTTAACTCATGAACACCATCAGTGACTTCAGTTAAAGTAACATCAGCAGCCAAAGCTTGCTGTTGTGTGTCAGAAAATTTAGGCAACAGTAATTTATCCAAAATCTGGGTAATAACCCCATCTTCTAGATAGGGTCTGGAGCCAGAGTGGCCGCCATATAGGTTTCTACCACATCCAAAAGCTGCTTTGGATCTCTTACAGAGTGGCCATGGACATCAGTTAAAACTGAAATTAATCTAGAATCTATCCTTTTTTTGCTTTCTTTAAAAGGGTCCAAGGATTGTTTGGTCATATGTGTACCAAACCATAATTCCTGGTCTAAGGACTTACCCCAATTATACTGCAGATCCATCATTTGTTTTGTAATAGAAGCAATAAGCCTACCATAGTCCTGTGTGGTAGTTTCAGAGAGAGATATAAGGTGTTGCAGCTGATGTCTCAACTTCAAATACCCGATGTATTCAGTAGTAGATTTAACATGTGCCTGACACTGAAAAAATTTCTTCCAACTCAGCTTAGAATCCTCCCACCAGTCTAAAATGGAGTCATAACATTCCAACACAGAAAACTGAGCAGCCCAGTCCCCCAACCATAACTGAATAATGTGAGGATCTTCTAGCAATGATTCATTTAACCTCCAACATTTTTTTTTTTTTACATCTTGGAGCCCCCTCCCAGGAAATTGTAACCATAAGAATGGTATGGTCAGAAAATTCTATCGACCTAGTAAAGGCCTGCACAACCTGTAGGACCACAGATAAAAAAAAACAAAATCAATCTGCATCCTAAGAGTCCCTCTGAAATAAGTATAACCCCCCTGCATGATGCATTGCCCTGTAGGCATCTGACATGTGTGCTGTATAAACAATATTTTTTAAAGCAGCGGAGTCACAAAAGAGTTTCAGTATGAAGTCCCTATCTGTGGTAGATAATCCACAGTTAAAATCGCCCAACCAAACAACCAACCGTGAGGTATGCAAAAAAGGTTGCACTTCCTTAAAAAGAGCTATCCTTTGTGCCTTAGTTTGGGGAGCGAAGACTGTAATAACCCAAATGCATTCTAAACAAAAGGAAACATCCAAACACATAGCTCTCCCAGGGTGTATATCCACTAATCTGGAAACTGCAAGGTTAGAATTAGAAAAAAGGATGCCCAACCCGTCACAAGTGTCCTCCCCCACAGACCAAAAGGAAGGGCTCAAAGACCAGCAGTGAGAGGCATGCTGGATGTCCCTATGAGACTTCAAATGAATGTCTTGTAAGCAAATAATATCGGATGTAATAGTTTTAAGGAGTGAAAAAAAGCTAGTACATTTCCTCTCACTCTTAATCCTGTTAACATTTAATGTAGAAAATGTTAAGGAGGACATAATAGGGAAGAAAAATAGGCAAAACCATGGACGACCCTAGTCCGAAGCAGAAAGTTCAAGGGGGTTTACCTGCTTGTCTATGTCTAGTCCTTTTAGCTATGGAGTCTTCTGACCGACTTTCAGTGTCTGTGGTGGAGACAACAGAGGAGGTATCAGTATCATCATCAGAGTCCCCACCAGTACCCTCCTCTAAAGGGGCAAAAGCATTCCGCATCCTTACAGGATCCTTCTGTGGTATAGGCTTCAGGAGAGATTTTGGCTCAGACATGGTTTTACCACGTCTATTCTGTTTCCTAGGGGGAACCACCATAAAAGGGACTTTGGGGGGCAGTGGTGGGGGAGGGGGCATATGGTCCTCAGGACTGACCTCTGGTGGGACAGCAGGGACAGCAGTACTAGCAGAATCTAAACCTACCTCCAAATGTGGGGAAGAAGAGCCAGCAGTCAGAGGTACAAGAGGAGTGACCAGAGGCGTAGTAACTGGAGCAGGAACCTGCACAGTGTCTGTGGGAACAGGAGTAGTGGCAGCTACCTGTTTAGCTAAGGCTGAGCCTGATTAATAAGGCCTTCATGAGAGGTGCAGTCATCACGATTGTGAGAGGCCCAGGGACAGCGGCCGTATGCATGACCAGTTTGTTCACACAAATTACATTTAAAAAGATTCAGACAGGCAGATGCTAAATGTCACAGGCTGAACTAAGTTGTAAATGAGCCACATTTAAAACAAGATCTAGGCTGACCAATATAGAAAACCAACTCCCTACCCCGTCCCAAAAAGAATACACTATGTAAGTGCACAGGTCCAGAGTTAGTGAAGAAAAGTTTAACCTTCACTTTCCAACCCCCATCCCAAATCTGCTCACTATCCATAGTAGGTGTAGGCCTCCCCAAAATCTCACAATGCTGTCTTAACCAAAAAAGAATATCTTCAACATTTACCCCATCGTTCTCAAATAAGACAGTAATGGTTTTAATCAAAGGCTTTGTTAGGGGTATTGCCTGAAAAGGCACCAGTAAAGGGTCATTTTTAAGAGAAGTGTATTGAGCCCAGAATCTATCCAAATTGGACATGTTTTTAAAACTAATGTCGTAATTACCATTCCCTAAAGAAATGAGGGTGAATATCTCTGAGGAAAAAACTTCATAGACTTCTTTAAAAGAGTCCTAGCAATAAGTAATCTGTCAGGAGTATGTTCCTAGCCCCCTTTGTATAGAAGCCGGACTGCATTCCTCCTAGGAGCAGGCTCCCCCTTGGAGTGAAACAAATCAGCTAGTTTAAACAGAGGAACCAGGGAAGACTTCTCCTGGTGTTCAGATAAGGCCTCCGGGCTAGGCCCCATCCTACCCTCAGCAGGTAAAGAAGTAACAACAATAGCTTCTGGTGTGGTACCGACACCAGAAGAACCAGCATTAGGTACAGTAGATAATAAAAATAACGAGTTACCCCGGGGCAAGGTGGAGCTCATTGCAGATCCAGCATTGGTGGCCACATCAGGAGCTGAAGAACACATCCGTTGATATGTCGGATCAGAAGGCTCCGGAGTCCACTGACTCGAAGTTGCCGGGAGTCAACCAGCCGCAGAGAGGGCTCTTTCTGGAGACCAGGAAGTGTCCTGAAGGGGTAAAACAACAGGAGGCAGCGCAGGGGCCAAATCACCCCACTTTGTAGCCTTACGCCTATCTGAGAAGGAGAAAGTTTGCTCTGTAGGCACCGGAGGACCAGGTAAATTAATAGGAGTAGCCAAGACTTTACGGTGCAGTCCCAGCCTGGTTTTCCAGAAAGTGCTGGTATCCATAGGCACTGGAACTGTAGGAGCTTCCGACAGCGTAGGGCACACGGCAGAAACACTGCCTGTACTACCAGCCCCCTCAATGACCGTAGTTTCCAAAGAAGAAGGAGGAACCTCTGCCTCTGAACAGGAGTCCGACCGGAATGCATGCTCTAGCCGGTCCGTCACAATACAGGCCCCAGGGGATTCAGAAGACATCCTCGCAAGTTCCACTTCCAATTCTTTGTCCATTTTGAGCCATTCCTGCTGCCAAAGAAGGAGATCCTGGTGATGAGAAGGCTCCTGCAAGCTGGAGCCATGATAAGAAATGGTCCCAATCTGCAAGTCCAGTAAGTCCGTAGAAACGGACATAAGTTCCATACAATCCTCAGCCGCGATATTCGGAGAGAAATCAGCAGCTGCCATAGCTAGAGTCCATGGCCTCCTGTGTCAACAGGACAGGAGCAGAGGCCAGAGCTCTCATCCTAACAGCATCCACACCCTCCACGTAACCCGGTGAAGTGGCCATTACAACAAGATGACCAGCAATTCCCCCAGTGGAGAGTGGGGGAATTTCCCCAGTGTACTGGACAAATTTCCCACATTCACTAAAAATACCACCAACAGCTTAATCTGGTTCAATTTCAGTTGCTTACCATATGTATCCCCCCATCCCACCCCCCGGTTGCCCCTGAAAAAGGGACTTCTAGGCCCAGTGGGCTTACCGGGTCAACAAAATTCAACAAACAAACAAACAATATGCAATCTCATGCTTTCCTGGTAACCCCAACTTCCGAAACAAGAAATTTTGTCTCCAGGCAGTAATTCATGATCTTTGATGCATTTGTGGTATCTTGTTTTGTTTACCAGGTTTCTCATTGTAGACAGTTCTGCAGCCTTCCTGTAGGCATAATCTAATTGCTTTAAAACCAAAAATAGCTGCTCAAACCTTTAAATTACTACACACTGGAATTCACATTTCTTATAAGGGGTGCTGCTAGATGGTGACAAATAACAAACAAAGCAAAAAGACTAGCGCACACCCTCCCCCCACCACATAGCATAACATTTAAACTTTCAAATGCCAAAAATGGTTATATTTACTTTCAAGCTCCATGTGAGGAGAGGGTCCTCTTAGTCAGTTGACACTCCATATGCAACATCCACTGGGAGATCCTCTCTTCCGAACATGAGCAAATATGGCATTATTGTGAGTGCAGTTGTATGCATGGATGAGAAATTTGTTCACTTGTTGACTCAAATTTGATTTTTTTTCTGTGGGTCCAACATGCCCAACTTATTCAACAAGGTTCTGTTTTATCTTTCTGGTTGTGGATCACCTTGAGGGTGGTATGGACTGGTCTGTGAATTCCTAATTCCCTAAAGAGACATCAACTCTTTGATCACTCAACTTTCAAAATCCCAACCCTGGCCAGAATGAAGTCTCTTTGGCAGTCTGTAATAAATAAAATACTTTTCAACCAGAACCTTTGCTATGGTTTGGGCCTTTTTGCTTTTGTGAGAAATGCTTGGGCATACCTACAGTAGTGGTCTGTCACCACTGGTATGTTGGCAATATTTTCTTTGTCTGGCTCCAAGTTCAAAAAATCAACACAAACCAAGTTTGTGGGGCACTTGCGGTATTTTTTACTAAAGGGGCTGTTTGGGTGGGTCAGCGTTTTCTGCTGGATGCATCTCATACACTATTTACTCTGTGCACATTTGAGGCCAATAGAACCTTCTTCTAGCTTGGTCCAACATTCTGTCAATTCCAAGAGTCCCAAATCATTTTGTAAGGCATTGAGAGACAATTTTCTGAACCTGACTGGCAGTAACAACTGTTTCAGCCTTGGCCCATCATTGCTCTGAGGCCCTCTGTAAAGCACGTGTTAATGCACTTTAAGCACACTTTCATGCACAAAGAATTTACTCCACCCTCTCTGTAGCAGGGTGGTGTCGATATGATTCACTTTGACAAATTCTACACCACTGGAGGGTTTTAATCATGTCTTAGATTGCAGGATCCTCAATGTGTTCTTTTGCCCAGTCATGAGGATTCATTTGTGGCAAAGTGGGTTTACTAAGAGACATGATATTGCAGTATGCCACAAGTATCTAGCCTGAAAAAGCACCCAAGCTGTCTACCAGGTGAGGTGGTTCAAATGCATTTATAAATTCTTCAGGGTCATATATTTTGCACAAATCTTGAATGGCAGTATCTGGGATTCAGATCAATTCAGGCCCTGGTGGTTAGGGTCTTCTGGATAGCATGGCATCATCAATGTTGCTTTTTCTGTGGTGATACTACACACAATAATCCTATGTAAAGAGGCTGACAACCAGTGAAGCAGTGCATCATCCAACTTTGCTGTCATCTGCACATAGATGAAGGGGCTGCTATCAGTTCAGACAGTGGTGTTGGCCCCATAAAGATACTCATGGAATTGATCTATGATTGCCCAGATTAATTCTAAGAACTCCAGCTTGTGGACAATATAATTTCTTTCTGAGGATGACAAACTCTGAGTGGCATAAACTATGGGCTATAGCCCTTGTGGGTGTTTCTGATATAACACTGCTGCCAAACCACTGAAACTGGTGTCTGTGTGCAACATGTATGGCTTTCTGGGCTCTACATGGGCCAGCACAGGAGGTGTTGGTCAACTGTTTGACTATCTCTTTAAATGATTCATTACAATCTGGGTCCATCTGGGGCCAAACAGTTCAGGCATTCTGTAATAAGCTTTTTTCAGGAGTGGACTATGGCACCCTCTTGTTTTTCTGGTTGACAACTGGAAACCCTCGGGTCAGGTCCTGCAGAGGCTTGACAGTCTTGGTGTAGTCCTTAATGAACCTGTAGCAATAGCTGAAGAATCCCAAAAAACTCTGCAGTTCTCTCAGCCAGGTGGATTTTGGACAGCCTGGACATAGTCAGGATCGGTATGGATGTCATCTTGGGACACTGTATGACCCATATACTTGACCAAGGTCCTGACAAACTGTTACTTGCCGACAGACAGCTTGAGGCCATACTCTTCCAGTCTGTCAAGTACTTGAACAGCTGTGCTTCATGCTGTTCCAGGGTTCTCCTGAATATGATAATGCTGTCCAAGTACATGAAGTATTCAAACAGGTTCATATCACCCACTGATCTTGCTATCAGCTGTTGGAATGTGGCTGACTCTCCTGAGATCCCTTGAAGCATTTGGATGAACTCATAGTACCCCAGGGGGGCATGATAGTAGCTGGAACCCATATCCATCACACTGAAACACTAATTTCCTTTCACAAAATCTGGGGCATCTTGGATTCATGATACAGTGTTTTGGTCAAGTACAGTTCTTTTTCTTAGGGTCCAGCAGTCCAGACACATTCTGACAACTTCACTCTTTTTCTGGGCAATTATAACTGGTGACACATAAGGACACCAAGATTCTTGAATGATATGTGTAGTTATCAACTCCTGTTAGCTGAAACATCATCTATGTCAGTGGGTCAGTCATCTCGACCACTCCTGAAAAGGTCTCTCATCAGTGTTGTAGACATGGTGCTGTACACCCTTGGCACACCCAACATACCATTCCTTCAGGGAGAAAACATTTGTCCTCTGTGACAGCTTCTTTTGAATTTTGTTCTGCCACTCTGTGGGCAAAGCATTGTCTCCAAACTTGAACAATGATGGATCCAATTGTCTTGGAGCTGAATTACCTCTTTTGTGGCTCCATGGCCAGATCAGCACACTAGACCCTGGTGAGGGTCTGTCCCCTTCGGATGGTCACTGGGTAGTCTGTTCATTGGTCACATGAACTGCTACTTATCTGACATATTTTATGGGCTTAAGATGGCCATATGCTAGGCTTGACAACAAGGCCCTCTGGCAAACCGGTTTCCTCTGGGGCAACCAACATTAGCAGCTGATTGTGGCAAGATCCCTTGAAACATATTGCTTCCTTGATGGCACACTCTGCTTTGGGGAAGGGGGGATAACATCACTTCAAATCTGTTTTGGCACCAAACATTTTCCACAGAATTCTCATCAGGTAGGAAAAGGACATTACAAGTATAAGCCCATCTGACAAGTCCATGGAGGGGAACTGATGCTTTTCCTTGTCGGGCTTCAAACTCTTTGCACAACTGACCCAGGTGGTGGAACATATGGGCATTGTTACCTACAATGATTAGAATCTTTTCATACATATTCATCCACGTGCACACCAAGGCTCATGTTTCCACAGCAGTTGGAGTTCCAGCAGTGTTTACAGGGAAGAAATTACAAATACAAATCAAGCCCACATGTTATTTATTTATTTAGATTTTGATGACTGGATAAACCCACTGAGACCACTAGTCGCTTTTTCAGGGGTGACCCAGGGTTAAATTACATACACCAATATTACATACATCAGACAGTAGTACAAGGAGTAGAAGTGAGACAGCATCAACTGAAGAGACAGTAATTACAGGTAGACAAATCCGGTGGAACAATTGTAACAATACAGAGTTAGTTGAGGTCATAGTTCAGCCATAGGGGTATGAAGTTTCACTCTAACCCTACACATCCAAGCCTTCCAAAGGCTCCAACTTTTTGTGAGACAGATACTTATCCCCAATAGTCTTTGAACACTATAGTGACTTGGGAGGCACTACCCTGTAATACTCAGGTGGGCTGCCCATCCACTCGAGCTTCCACATGTTTAGTAATACCCGCAGTATCATCCCAGTTCCTTCACAGTTTGGCTTTGGTATCTGATTAATCAGTTTTGACATAAGCTCTAGTTTTAACAATGGTCACTGGTGAGTGACTTGTTCCCAGGGCACCAGAATGCTCCTCTGTGGGAGCCCACTAAAATGTAAAGGCTTGGCAGTCTTTGTGGCCTGTTTCTCTCATATTAGCCTGTCTGCAACCCTCTGAAAGTGGCTTTCTGACAGACATTGATATTGGATATGCCCATCCTCACCACAGCAGCAGCAATAAATATCACTCCTATGTATTGGTTGTTAAGGGGTTCCAGTCAGAAAGTTCCATGGGCATTCCCCTCATGGGGAGGAGTCCTAGGTAATTGCAGGACTTGGTGGTTCATTGATTCTTCCATCATTTATTTAGCTCAGTCAGTTGAGTATGGACTTCCTCCAGTGAGACTGCATTTAAGGTGCACCCTCTAGTGCTTGAGGCATCTGACACAACACTACTTGCCACAGGCATGCTGGAAAGTAAGGGTTCACACTCCCCAGGGGATGAGCTGGTCAATACCAGGTTGGTCTGTCACACTTTTCATTTCATGAATCAGTCTCTGTAGTTCTGTGACATCAAAGAAGCCCCTATTGTCCAACACTTGTGCACTGGTGATGAAAGCAGGTACAGTTCCCACTGTTCATCTTGTTCCTCAGCCTCTCTAGCCTCCCACAGTAGGACTCAGTTGGAGGGTGGATCAACCAGTCTCTCTTTTTAACCTAACTTAACAGCAGTAATGGAAAATCAGGTGGCCTTTAACACTTGTTCTAGTTGCGCCTTGTTCAGATCCTTGGCCTCTATTCCACCTCTGTGGCATACTTTCTGTAAGGACCTTTCAAATCTGTGTAGGTAGGCAGAAAAGGGCTCCCCCTGGCATTGTTTGGTAATCTTAAACTTCCAGTAGAAGTCACCACATGATTCCATACTTCTGAACACACTGCCTAAGGTGGCAAGATCTTCAATTGTTTGGGCCTTTGATTTTGTAGTATACAAGGACCGGATGGCATCCAATGGTGGCCCTTTCAAACTTTCTGCCAGTCTCTTACATTTTTCTGCCTCAGTGCATTGCTGTTCATGTAGCATTGTGACAGCATAATTAATCCAGTTCTATAATTATCTTCTCCAGCAGGGTTGGGGATAGTGCCAAAAAAATTATTCAGCAACTGTGATAATCTGAACCAGCAGGGCAAGCTATCCCAAATTCTTCAGAGTTTGCCCAGTGAGGCAACAAGATTTGCACATCTTTAAAAGTCTTCCATTCACTAGCCAACAACAGTTCTAGTTTGGTCTTGAAATCCCCATCACGGGTGGTGAAGGAGGTTTTGGGCTGACAAGCCTCCGTTTGCTTATTACCACCCAGATTTCTAGATATTCCTCAGGTGTCACTATGGCAGGCAGATCCACAACACTAAATTCTCAATTTCCACAATTAGGGGAGGACAGGGAACTGAGCTGCCTACCAGGTGCCATGGCATGGAGGGATGGGAGGAAGATCCTGGGGATCACCTGGAAGGCAAGATGGGAGGGTGAGCTGGATGTCGTTATCCACCTATGTACTATTGACCTGGCAAATGAGGAGCCTGTGGAAGTTCAGGAAGAGTTTAGGAAACTGGGGAGGGATCTCAAGCAAGTAGATACTTCTGTCACCTTTTTTGAAGTACTACCTGTGAGAGGCATTGGAGAATGTAGGAGTGCATGCACCAGGAACTTTAACTCATGGTTGAAGAACTGGTGCTGTGAGGAAGGGTTTGGATTCATTGGTGACTGGGGACCCACCTGGAGGGATGGAGACTTGCTCAAGCCTGATGGCCTGCAATCATCCTGGAGGGGAATCCAATCACTCAATGAGAAGTTCAAATGCTACATGGACAAGCATTAAAACTAGCCAAGGGGGTGGCAGGCCAGTAAGGAGGATACCTAATTTCCCACCCCCAGAGCTAGCAGTGGCACCAATGAACAGGAGGAGTGGATATCTCTACAAAGCAATATGCAGAAGATAGAGATAAGCACCCAAGAGGTGGATAGGCAGAAAGGGGCCAAAATTCAACAGAAGGGCAGACAGCAGGGAGAACCAGAGATAAAGGACAACCAGGGAGGGGGCTGGAGTAAAACAGCTAAATAGTTCAAGGAGCTCAAATCATGGAAAGTCATGTGTGCCAATGTCAGGAGCCTTAGCAACAAGATGGAGGATCTGGAGGCTGTCATGGTGCAGTCGGTCCTGAACATTGTGGCCATGATGAAGACCTGGTGTAATGATAACCATGATGGGAGATGGCCATACCTGGCTACAACATATTCAGAAGAGACAGGGCAGGCAGGAAGGGAGGAGGAGGAGGAGTGCCACTTTATGTGGAAGATGGCAAAAAGGCTAGAGATCCAGGAGGAACAAAATGGGAGAGTGATACTGTAGGTTAAGCTGGAAAGGAAAATGGGGTCAGCCATCTGCACAGGGTTGGTCTACGGACCACCAGCCCAGGAGGAAGAAACAGATGGGGAGCTGATGTTAGCCTTCCAAAGGATGGCAGACAAGGGTGAGGTGGTGCTGGTTGAGACTTCAATATTCCAGACATGGACTGGAGTCTCCCAGCAGCAGCAGCATCAACCAGGAGCAGATGTATCCTGGACTCCCTTCAAGGTGCCTTTCTCAAGAAACTGGTCATGGAACCAGCTCAGCAGAAGGCAATACTGGACATCATGCTTACAAATGGAGACAGTGTGATGGGGGAAACAGTGGGGGAGCACCTGGGGAACAGTGACCACCAGTCACTGTGGTTTGAAATCACAGAAGGAGCAGAACCAAACCACACAAAAACATGTATCCTGGATTTTAGGGGGGCAGACTTTGGGAAAATAGGGAGATGCTTGAAAGAGGCATTCATGGGAATGGGGAGGGAATCAGGGGCTGTGGAACAGTGAGCAATTTTTAAAACTGGGATTACAAAAGCAGCAGAATTATGCATTAAGCAGGTTAGCAAGGGGAAAAGGAAGAGGAGGCCATTAAGGTTTTCCAAGGAGGTAGCAGAGAAAGTGAAAGCCAAAAAGATTGCATTCAGGCAATACAAAAAGATGCAGGCAGAAGTGGATAAGGAAAAGTACCAGGAGAAGCAAAGAGAGGCAGGGAGCTCAGTAAGGGAAGCCAAAGCTCAGACAGAAGAGTGCATCACAAAATCTGTGGGTAGAGGGGACAAATCCTTTTACAGGTACATAAGTGAAAAATGAAAGGCAAAGGGAGGGATAGTGAGATTGAAGGGGGAGGATGGGGGCCATGTGGAGGATGACAACAGTAAAGTTGACATACTGAATAAGTCATTCTGCCCAGTCTTTACTGAGGAAGAGGTGGGTAATGGGTCTGAAGGGAGTACAAGGTGTGGGAATGGTGCAGAAATGGACACAAGTCTCTTTACATGGGAAAGGGTCCTTAAGGGACTGGAAGTAAAAAGAGTTGATAAAGCAATGTGGCCAGATGGGGTACACCCCAGGGTCCTAAGGGAACTAAGAGAGGTGGTGGCTGAACCTCTGGCAATCCTGTTTCGCCAATCACTGGAAACAGTGGAGGTACCCAAAGACTGGAGGACAGCAGATGTAGTCCCCTTATACAAAAGCGGGAACAAAGAGGAAGTGGGGAACTACAGACCAGTCAGCCTAACCACAGTAGTGGGGAAGATCATGGAAGCACTACTGAAGGAGAGACTGGTGGAACATCTGGTTGCCAGTGGACTACAGGACCCAAGGCAGCATGGTTTCAACAGGAGGAGTTCATGTCACACTAACCTCATTAACGTTTTTGACTGGGTGACACGGAAGGTGGATGAGGGGAGTGCAGTGGATGTGGCCTATCTGGATATCAGCAAGGCCTTTGACACTGTGCCACATAGAAGGCTATCAAACAAACTGGGGAATATGGGAATCAGAAGGACAGTAGTGCGGTGGGTAGGTAATTGGCAGGGTGGCAGGTGGTGGTGGTAAATGGCTGTCACTTCACAGAAGGAAAAGTGACCAGTGGGGTACCACAGGGGTCAGTTCTGGGGCCAGTCCTAGTCAATGTCTTTATCAGTGACATTATGCAGGGCCTAGAAGGCAGAATTTCCCTGTTTGCTGATGACACAAAGCTCTGTAACAGAGTGGACGCACCAGAGGGTGTAGACACAGTGAGGGGGGGACCTGCAGAAGCTTGAAGAATGGTCAAGGGTTTGGCAGTTGAAATTTAATGCAAAGAAATGCAAGATAATGCATATGGGGCACAAAATCCCTGGAACAACATATCAGTTGGGGGTGAGGATATAGTATGCACCAAGCAGGAAAGGGACCTTGGAGTTATCATCTCGGATGACCTCAATATAGGGAAACAGTGCGACAAGGCAGCAGGTAAAGCAACTAGGATGCTGGGATGCATAAGCAGGGGCATCACCAGCAGGAAACGGGAGGTCATAATTCTACTATATAAGACACTGGTAAGGCCCCACCTGGAGTACAGTATACAGTTCTGGAGACCTTACCTATATAAGGACATAGACAGGGTACAGAAGGTTCAGAGGAGGGCAACAAAGATGGTACAGAGATTGAATCACAAGTCCTATGAGAACAGGTTGAAGGACTTGAATATGTACTCCCTGGAGGAGAAAAGGGAGAGAGGGGATATGATAGAGATATACAAGTACCTTACAGGGACGAACAGAGTGCAGGAACACACTATTTTCCAGCTAAAAATGTGTTCCAGGACTAGAGGGCATGGGATGAAGTTGGAGATAAGGTGATTCAGAGGAAACATGAGGAAGAATTTCTTCACAGAATGGGTGGTGGACAAGTGGAACACTCTGCCAGAAGAAGTGGTGGGGACCGAAAACAATCATGGGATTTAAGAATGCATGGGATAGACATAAGGGACTTCTGGAGGTCAGGGGTGAGGGGCAACAGACTTCTAGAAAAACATAAAGTGAACTTACAAGCTCAAATGGGCAGACTGGGTGGGCCATAGGCCCTTATCTGCTGTCAGTGTCTAAGTAGATATGTATCTATATAAATTGCATAACTGCTTGTCTAGTAACTCTGAATTTTTGTGTTCCCACAATCTTTCATGGCATCCTCCACCACTTCCAAGATAAAACCCTCGTATCACTTCTCAGACACATTCTTTACCAGAATTACCTTCTGAGGGTCCAAACCCTTGAACATACACCAGTCCTCTACATATTGAAAAGCCATTTTTACAATCAAAAAAATTTTATGGGGGGTTTCAATGGCAAAAAGTCTCTGTAAAGCTTTCAGGTGAGTCCAGATGTTCAACAGAAGATTTCAGCAATGCCTCCAATGTGTGGCTCCTGGGTTACCCTGTCTGGGTTCACACCCTTGCCAGATTCTGTACAAGTCCCACCAGTTGAAGAGGTTGGGTTCATTCTTTCTCCTGTGATAATGGGGTTAATCCCAGAGCAAATAACTAATAGCGTGGTGCCTCCACCCAGGGAAAGTAAGTGGCCCAGATGTTGTATGCAGTACCACCACCTGGGATGCAGTACCTACCCACCTCACTATACTGGACTGAACCACCCCCTGGGGACCAATAAGACAGTTGTTACCTTCACCAATAAATACTTCAGTCAGGTTATACAAACTGGACACATGCACAAAAGTAAAAGTCAACAAATTAAAATTACTTTTGTGTCTATCTTTTGTGGCCATTTTGGGTTGGGTTAAGCAATGGATGATTCCGATACCATATGGTGCTACTAGTAAGAATGGGTTAAGAACCCAGTACTGGAAACTGGAGGAAAAGAGGAGATTAGATGGTTGTAAGTCACCTTGAGCACTCCCAACCTATAGAAATGCTCTGGGGTGACACTGTACTATGGGCCACTACCACCCTCTCAAATCCCACGCAGTCTATAGAGTGCCTGCTCAATCAAGGGGCACATATAGGGGAATTATACTGCACAAGGTGTGGGAAACTCTTCAGATGGTATCAATAGTAACAATGTAATTTCAAGTATGACACAATAACCAATGCCTCTGGGTACCCAGAAATTACACTAGAGTCTCAGTGCTGGCCTGCTAGCTATGTTGCCTGGGTTCTTTCAGTGGTGCACTTGAAGAAAATTAGCAGGCTTCTAATTAAACCCCCCGGCAGGCCATAGTGTGCTAGCACAATTTAAAGAACTTAAAATACAGAGGAAAATGGCTTGAAAACCAACTTGTAATTCAAATGAAGTAATTGTAAATCAAAAGTTGGAAAAGCGCAAAAAACCCAGCCAGCAATGTCAGCATTCACCTGACCCACTGATGCAGCAGATCAGCCAACGCAGGGGACAGCATGCATCAACAGGGTGAGCAGCAGTCAGGAACAGGTCCCAGTGGCCTGGGGATGAAGCACCTCAAATTCCTTCAGATGAACTGCAGGGGCACAGCCCTTCTGGCTCACCCCTTAGTCACAGGAGCAGTACCCAGCAGCTTCCCAGTTCCCAAGGAGCCAAGATCCCAGGAGCAACCCCCACGGTCCAACTCCCCTCCAGATAGAGAGTATCCATATTCTCAGGACTTGTGGCCCATGGCTCCTTGTTCCCCAATCCATCCTGTTAGATAAGGACTAGCATGCTCCTTACCTGGCTCCAGAGCAACCTGGGTAGGATGCAAGTCTTTGTCTCTAAGCTGTACGGATTAGCAGCTTCAGTGTACAGCAATGTCCAACAGGCTCAGACTCTCAGTGGTTTCTAACAACAGCTGCTTGTCTGGCACAACTTCATAGCTTTTACTTCACATGTGCCTTTCCCTTGCACAATCTCTGAACAGGGTAAGCCCAGGATAAGGTTTTCAGAGAGTTTGCAGTATGAGCCCTGGTGAGTGCTTGTAGAATTGTTGGCCTGGTTAGGTTTCTCGCTTGGTCTCCCCAGCAGCAGGTCTGAATACCTCAGTGTCTCTCTCATACTTCCAAGAGCAACTCATAAGCCAAGAAATATCTTCTCCCCATTTCAGTGTCCCATTGGACAAGCAAGGCTTCCCATCATTCTTTCTGCCTTGTCCTGCTCTGTGATTGGCCCTTATAGCCCACTAGTCTATTGGGAAGGGTCCCTGATTGCATGATTCTCCCACAGTCCTTTGCAGTCTCTTACTGGGCTTTTTAGTCCCCTAACTGGATGACCTGCAAGGTTAAGGGTCATAAAAATGTCTTCCCCATGTTCTAGATGGAGCCTTGTGCTCCAAAGATTTCATGTATTTATTTCTTTGCCTTTGTTTAAGTTCTGGTCCCAGGGCTCTGTTTCAGCCCTCCTAGACTGCTAAGCAATGTAGCTGTATAGTGTTGTGGTGCAGCAGGGAGTGAGTCACATGGCTGTTGGTGCACTCTGGATGGGGGGGGGTCAATCCCAGTCCTTTCACAGAAGAAAGGGTTCTGAAAGAACTCCTAAAACTGAAGGTGGACAAAGCAATGGGGCCTAATGGAATTCACCCCAGAATTCTAAAAGAATTAAGGAGAGAACTTGTGACTCCACTGACTACCCTTTTTAACAAATCATGGGAGGATGGTGTGGTATCTGAGGACTGGAGGAAGGTGGATGTGATTCCCCTTCACAAAAGTGGGACCAAGACAGAAGCAGGAAACTACAGACCTATCAGTTTGACCTCTGTGGTAGGGAAAGTGATGCAACCACCTCTGAAGGAAAGTACTAATGACCTGGCAAATGGGGAGCCAAAGGAAGTTCAGGAAGAGTTTAGGAAATTGGGGAGGGGTCTCAAGCAAGTAGCTACTTCTGTCACTTTCTCAGAAGTACTACCTGTGAGAGGTAAGGGAGAGCATAGGGGTGCATGCACCAGGAACTTTAACTCATGGTTGAAGAACTGGTGCTGTGAGGAAGGGTTTGGATTCATTGGTGACTGGGGACCCACCTGAAAGAATGGACGTTTGTTCAAGCCTGATGGCCTGCATCCATCCTGGAGGGGAATCCAAGCACTCAATGATAAGTTTAAATGCTACATTGACAAGCATTTAAACTAGCAAAGGGGGGTGACAGGCCAGCAAGGAGGGTACCTACTTGCTCACCCCCCACAGCTAGCAGTGGAACCAGTGAACCAGAAGAGTTGCTGTCTCTTCAAAGCAGTGTGCAAAAGATGGAGATTAGCGCCCAAGAGGTGGATAGGCAGAAAAGGGGCAAAATTCAGCAGAAGGGCAGACAGCAAGGAGAACCAGGGATAAAGGACAACCAAGGAAGGGGCTAGCGTAGAACAGCAAAACAGTCTAGGGAGGTCAAATCATGGAAATCTGTGAGTGCCAATGCCAGGAGCCTTAGCAACAAGATGGAAGATCTGGAGGCTGTCATAGTGCAGTCAGACCTGGACATTGTGGCCATCACTGAAACCTGGTGTAATGATAACCACGACTGGGAGATGGCCATACTTGGCTGCAACATATTCAGAAGAGACAGGGCAGGCAGAAAGGGAGGAGGAGTGGTACTGTATGTGAAAAATGACATAAGGGCCATTGAGATCCAGGAGGAACAAAATGTGGGAGAGATACTGTGGGTTAAGCTGGAAAGGAAAATGGGGCCAGCCATCCGCACAGATGTGGTCTATAGACCACCAGCCCAGGAGGAAGAAACAGATAGGGAGCTGATGCTAGCCATCCAAAGGATGGCAGACAAGAGATGATGGTACTGGTTGGAGACTTCAATATTCCAGACGTGGACTGGAGCATCCCAGCAGCAGCATCAACTAGGAGCAGATTTATCTTGGACTCCCTTCAGGGTGTCTTCCTCAACAACTGGTCATGGAACCAACTCGGCAGAAGGCAATACTGGACCTTGTGCTCACAAACAGGGACAGTGTGATGGGGAACAGTGGGGGAGCACCTGGGGAACAGTGACCACCAGTCACTGTGGTTTGAAATCACAGAAAGAGCAGAACCAAACCACACAAAAACACGTATCCTGGATTTTAGTGGGGCAGACTTTGGGAAAATGGGGAGATACTTGAAAGAGGCATTAAGGGGAATGAGGCAGAGATCGGGGTTAAGGAACAGTGGGCAGCATTTAAAATGGGGATTACAAAAGCAACATAATTATGTATTAAGCAGGTTAGCAAGAGGAAAAGGAAGAGGAGACCATTATGGTTTTCCAAAGAGGTAGCAAAGAAAGTGAAAGCCAAAAAGATTGCATTCAGGCAATACAAAAAGACACAGGCAGAAGGGTATAGGGAGAAGTACCAGGAGAAGCAAAGGAGGCAGGAGGTCAGTAAGGGAAGCCAAAGCTCAGACAGAAGAACACATTGCAAAATCAGTGGGTAGAGGGACAAAACCTTTTACAGGTACATAAGTGAAAAGAAAGGCACAGGAGGATAGTGAAACTGAAGGGGAGGATGGGGGCTGTGTGGAGGATGACAAGTAAAGCTGACATATTGAACAGGTATTTCTGCTCAGTCTTTACTGAGGAAGAGGAGGGTAATGGGTCTGAAGGGAGTACAAGGGATGAGAATGGTGCAGAAATGGACACAAGTCCCTTTACACGAGAAAGGGTCCTGAAGGAACTGGAATTAATAAGAGTTGATAAAGCAATGGAGCCAGATGGGGTGCACCCTAGGGCCCTTAAAGAACTAAGAGAGGCGGTGGCTGAACCTCTGGCTATCCTGTTTAGCTGATCACTGGAAACAGGGGAGGTACCCAAAGACTGGAGGATGACGGATGTAGTCTCCTTATACAAAAGTGGGAACAAAGAGCAAGTGGGGAACTACAGACCAGTCAGCCTCACCTAGGTAGTGGGGAAGATCATGGAAGCACTACTGAAGGAGAGATTGGTGGAACATCTGGTTGTCAATGGACTACAGGACCCAAGGCAGCATGGTTTCACCAGACTGAGGTCATGTCAGACCAACCTCATTGAATTTTTTGACTGGGTGACTAGGGAGGTGGATCAGGGGAAGGCAGTGGACATGGCCTATCTAGACTTCAGCAAGGCCTTTGACACTGTGCCACATAGGAGACTATTGCACAAACTGGGGAATATGGGTGTGGGCAGGACAGTAGTGTGGTGGGTATGTAACTGGCTGGGCAGCAGGACACAGAGGGTGGTGGTAAATGGCTGTCACTCCACAGAGGGAAGAGTGACCAGTGGGGTACCACAGGGATCAGTGCTGGGACCGGTCCTATTCAATATCTTCATCAGTGAGGTCCTATTCAATATCTTCATCAGTGATATTGCGCAGGACCTAGAAGGCAGAATTTCACTGTTCGCTGATGACACAAAGCTCTGTAACAGAGTAGACGCACCAGAGGGTGTAGACAGAATGAGAAGGGACCTGCAGAAACTTGAAGAAGATTTAGGTACTAAATCCCGCCGACTATCTTACCGACGTTTGAAATCCCGCCCTCTAATTCCTGATATTACCGTCAGTGGAAATCCTGATGTTTTTTATATAGGATATAGGTAGTAACTGTGAGGAAACTCTAAACCACTACACTGATCCTCACCCATGGATAAGTGTGACTCTTTCCTAAGCAACCCTATTCTTGCAGTGTGAACAACAGTTAAAGAATGTAGCCTGGGATCCTGTAAGAAATAAATATCATATGCCAGTTGATACAAAAGTGCAAACGTGGTTACTCTCTTGACATGGGATTTTATACTATTCCGTTAAGGCTAGCTAGCTATAAGACAGAACATGATTATGTTTAAGAGTTTAAAGATTTTTTCCTGCTTGATCGGGTAACCCTTTTCCTCTGTGTCTGGGAGGACAAAAGGTTTTTCGGCAGTCTTGTTTCAACAGAAGGGTCACTTTGTGAGGACTGCACTGAAACATCTGAGTCTGTGTCCTCCATCACATCGCTCCAAGTCTGAAATACATCAAATCTGTTTTCCACTTTAAGCACCTCAGAAATTTGCTCCGGTGGTTTTGCTGATAGTTTAGCTTTGGAGCCTTTGGTGACCAAAAGAAACTGATCAGGACCTTGCTCAGTATATTGTTCAGGAAAGTGGTGTGGATGTGGGGGGTGGCATTTCCTCAATACTAGTGTTAGTAGATGCAGCATTCAAAATTAAATTCTGTATGTCAGGAGGTGGAACCACATCCTTAGAAATACCAACAATTTCATTTTATTCACTGTGCATGCATTCACAGGATTTAGCAATTTCGGCATTCGGGATCCAAATGGCATTTTGGTCTCGGGATTTTGGTCGGTGGGAATAAGTACAGATACCCTTGAAGAATGGTAAGGAGTTTGGCAGTTGAAATTCAATGCAAGGGAGTGCAAGATAATGCATATGGGGCACAAAACCCTGGCACAATATATCAGTTGGGGGGTGAGGATATAGCATGCACCAAGCAGGAAAGGGATCTTGGAGTTATTATCTCTGATGACCTCAAGGCAGGGAAACAGTGTGACAAGGCAGCAGGTAAAGCAAATAGGATGTTGGGATGCATAGGCAGGGGCATCACCTGCAGGAAAAGGGAGGTCATAATTCTACTATACAAGACACTAGTGAGGCCCCACCTGAAGTACACTGTACAGTTCTGGAGACCTTATCTACATAAGGACATAGACAGGGTAGAGAAGGTTCAGAGGAGGGAAACAAAGATGGTGCATGGATTGCATCACAAGTCCTATGAAGACAGGTTGAAGGAACTGAACATGTACTCCTGGAGGAGAGGAGGAGAGAGGGATATGATAGAGACATACAAGTATCTTACAGGGAGGAACAGGGTGCAGGAATACACTATTTTTAAGTGAAAAGATGTTCCAGGACTAGAGGCATGGGATGAAGTTGGAGGAGGGACGATTCAGAGGAAACGTGAGGAAGAATTTCTTCACAGAACTGGTGGTGGACAAGTGGAACACCCTGCCAGAGGAAGTGGTGGGGGCTGAAACAATCACAGGATTTAAGAATGCACAGGATAGACATAAAGGAATTCTGGAGGTCAGGGGTAAGGGTAACATACTTCTTGGAAACCGTAAACTGAATTTACAAGCTCAAATGGGCAGACTGGGTGGGCCATAGGCCCTTATCTGCCGACACTGTCTATGTATCTATGTATCTATGTAATTGTTGCATACCTAGAGGCCAGTGGGGCACAGGACCCAAGGCAGCATGGGTTCACAGTGGGAAGGTCATGTCAGACAAATCTAATTTCTTTGACTGGGTAACCAAAGTAGTAGACCAGGGAGGGGCTGTGGACATGGCCTACCTAGACTTTAGCAAGGCATTTGACACAGTCCCACACAAAAGATTGATCATCAAATTAACCAGCCTGAGAGTGAGTCCCAGGGTGGAAACCTGGGTAAAACATTGGCAGTACAACAGGACACAGAAGGTAATTTTAAATGGAATCCACTCTGAAGAAAGAGGGATTACTAGTGAGGTACCACAGGGTTCAGTACTGGGTCCAGTCCTTTTTAATGTATTTATAAGTGACATGGCAGAGGGACTGGAAGGAAAAGTATGCCTCTTTGCAGATGACACAAAGATCTGCAACAGCGTTGATACACAAGGAGGTGTGCAAAGGATGAGAAGGGACTTGGCAAGGTTGGAGGAATGGTCAGAAATATGGCAGTTGGATTCAGTGCAAAGAAGTGCAAAATAATGCACCTGGGAAACAAAAACCAAGGGGAAGATTACATAATGGGGGGGAGGTAGTAACAACAACAAAAATGGAAAGGAACCTGGGGGTAATCATATCAGATGACCTTAAGGTTAGCAACCAATGTGAGAAGGGAGAGCTGGGGGGATACTGGGATGTATAGGGAGAGGCATCACCAGCAGAAAACAGGAAGTTGTTATCCCTCTGTACAGACAGTTGAGTGAGACCCCATCTGAGTACTGCATCCAGTTCTGGAGACCCCATCTCCACAAGGACATAGACAGGATGGAGCAGTCAGAGGAGGGCAATTAAAATGGTGCAGGGTCTGCAAGAAAAGCCATGTGAGGAGAGACTAAAGGAGCTTAATTTGTATACCCTTGAGGAAAGAAGGGGGGGGGGACATGATAGAAACTTTTAAGTACCTCAGTGGAATCAACAAAGTCCAAGAGAGTAGCAGCTTTCAGAAAAAGCAATGTGCAAAAACAAGGGGGCACAATTTGAAGATAGAGGAGGGGGATGGCTCAGGGACAATGTAAGGAAGTATTTTTTTAACAGAGAGGGTGGTGGAGGCGTGGAACAGCCTTCCTGAGGAGGTTGTGGGGTTTAAAACTGTGGGAAAATTCAAGAATTCATGGGACAGACATAAGGCAATTTTTGTGAGGGGTAGGAAGAAATAGGCTATTGGTTAAATAAGATCTGCAGCTTATCCTGTTGGTAGGGAAATGGCAGACTAGGTGGGCCAAGTGGTCCTTATCTGCTGTCAAAGTCTATGTTTCAATGTTTATATCTACATCCATCCTTGTGGGGAGGTTGGGAGTACCTAGAAGACCTTGCCTAAAGAAACTGTTTGACTATTTATTGTTGTTGTGCACACCATTGCCATTTAGCCAACTATTTGGATTACAATTTAGGTTTTCAGCTTTGTTTTGCTGTGTTTAAAGTCACTTGGGAGAAGAATTTGTTTGTTTAAGTACATCAGCAAAAGATTATTAGCAGCATAGACTTCTGCCTTATTCTGATATTACCCTGGATACCCAGACAGCTTTGTAGAAGAGGAAGTTCTCCATCTAATATCCAAAGTATACATTATAGGACTGTGGGTTGTAGCATGTGGCCTGGTAGTACAGATGGGCCTATACTAGAGGGGTGGGTTTTGCCACTGACAAGTTCTTTGAATCGTGAGTATTGATGTTGCTTAAGCCCCCACATTTATCTCCCCAGATTACTGCTTTTTGATCAGGTCCACTTCAATTCTGTGGTGGAGGTGCAGTGCTATTAGATTTAGGATGTAAGCTCTGCTTTGTCTTAGCAGTAAAGGAACATGCCCCTTCAACTTTTCACTCAGAGAGGCAGGGA
The DNA here is from genome assembly GCA_016271365.2 of Neoceratodus forsteri. NCBI lineage: Eukaryota > Metazoa > Chordata > Ceratodontiformes > Ceratodontidae > Neoceratodus > Neoceratodus forsteri. Next base: position 397,573,717 of record CM028131.1, on the reverse strand, counting down.
GCATCACCACTTGGCAACTACACACCCCAGTGGCACGCATGTGAGTGGCTATCCAAGGATCCGCAGACCCAGCATTCAAGGAAAGTGTTGCTCAAAGCCACAACCCAAGTCACATGTACATTTATCTTTATCTTTACAAAAAGTCCTACCTGTCAATGAGGCAAGATAATTATTGTAATAGGAGTTTTTTAAAATAAAATAGTTATTATTTTCAGAATCTGAGTATCTGATAAAATAAGGCAGTACATCATAAAGTAACAATGTTTTTTATAATACATATGTTATTGTTATTTTACTTTGCACTACATTCATTGTTTATCTTTAACAGTCAGACTGAGACATGCAAGTAAAGTTAAAGAAAAGAAAAAGGAAAGAACATTATTATTTGAGGTGTGGACCCAATACATCTGTACAGAAATAGTAAAACAGAACAAAAGTCTTAAATAAATAGCTATGTAGCACCACAAGCGTTGATAATAAATTGCAAAATAAAGCCTTTCAAAAAGTCGATGTCAACATCACTTGATATATCTTCTGATTTCACTGGACAAACAAGCATCATTGATCATTTTTCCTTTCTTGATTCTGTTTCTTCCTTTCAGCCTTGATGAATGCTGCTAGGTGTTTGGGCTGAAAAAAGAGTTGCTTCTTACCATTCAGGGTTATTAATCACTTTGCAGGATATGGATCAGTACATGTGGCTCCCAGTTGTTGCAGACCCTCACAAAATTGTAAATGCTTTCTCCTACATTCCTGGGTCACACATGGAAACATGTTTTTTGGCCTAATGTGCCTTTCCTGGTTAAGCATCTTAAGGGCAGTAACAAGGTGAGTCTATCAAGTTTCAATATAAGAAAAGTAGCAGGACAAGAGGACACAGCATGAGATTAGAGGGAGGCCAATTAAAGGGGAATGTGAGGAAGTTCTTTTTCACAGAAGGGGTGGTAGATGCATGGAACAGCCTACCTCAGGAAGTGGTGGATATGAATACAGTGCAGGGCTTCAGACAGGCATGGAATAGGCATGAGGGAGCAATAAAGATGAATATGAACAGATAGGCCATTGACAGAGTAAAGGCCTATGGCACATTCATACGGTAGAAAAAATGGGCAGACTGGATGGACCTTGTGGTCCTTATCTGCCATCAACTTCTATGTTTCTATATGAGTGGTGAAATGTCTAGAAAAAAGTATATTCTAAAGTATATTCTATATATTCTATAGTTCCTAAATTGTGCAGTTCAGAGGTAAGGGGGCGATTCAGAGGTAATTTAAGGAAGTATTTTTTTCACAGAGAGGGTTGTGGATGCATGGAATGGCCTTCCGGAGGAAGTTGTGGAGTCAAAAACAGTGGTGGAATTCAAGCATGCATGGGACAGTCATAAGGCAATTCTAGGGGGTGGGGGTAGGAAAGAATTAGGCTGCTGGTTAACTAGGATCTGCAGCTTATCCATTAGGTAGGGAAATGGGCAGACTGGGTGGGCCAAGTGGTCCTTATTTGCTGTCAATTTCTATGTTTCTATGTTTCTATGTAGTGTCCTTCGCTATGTGCTGCTCATATAACCATCTCTCTTGACAATAGCAAATGAAAAAGTGATCACGATAATAGTTTTAATCTCCTCAGACCCAATATTGAAAAAGGGGTAAAGCGGAGCACAAAGGTTTGTAATGCACTTGCCCATTGCTCATGAAAACGAGGATGTTATATTCAGTTGGATAGTGCAACAGCACTATCCGACTCAATATAGGAGCATGTTGACGCAGCACTTAGTTGAGTAGTGCTGCCCCAACATGGATCCTTGAAGTGCAGGGAACAGCATACCCAGACCATATAGCACCAGGAGTCCCCAGTGAGATATTCAGCTGACACCATGCAAATCAGCCCATTGGGCATGCACGGTGCTAAGGGGTTATATGCATACCCATTATAGTGCTATGGTTAAAAGCACTGAGCTACAAACCTGGAGAATTGGGTTTGAATCCCACAGCCCCCACTTGCATACTGTGTGACCCTAAGCAAGTTGCTTAACTTCCTTGCAGTCCCAGGTCGCACCTGGAAACATGTTTTGGGTTAGTGTGCCTTTCCTGGTTAAACAATTTCACCTCTCCCATTATGGGCCCATTTGTATGGAAAGCAGTAGCAGGTTTGTGCCCCTCCTATGGCTGGCCCTACCCACTCCAATTGCCCATCCCCATTAAAATTTCTATCACCCTGGTGTCCAGTGATCCCTGGTCCTCAAACCACATCCCTGTTGAAATGACTTTTTTTCCTGGTGTCCAGTGGTACCCTGTCTCTTGATCCCCAGCCCCATTGACATTACTGTTGTCTGGTGTCCAGGGATCATCCCTCCCCTGACCCTCAGCCCCATTAAAATTACTGTTGCCCTGGTGTCCAATTGTTCCCCCATCCCCAGATCCCAATCCACATTAGAAATACTTTTTTCCCTGTTGTCCAGTGGTTACACCATCCCCTGATCCCCATCCCTGTTAAAATTAATTTTCCCTGCTGTCCAGTGGTTCCTAATTCCCTCATAGCCATTCCTGTTGAAATTACTGTTGTCCTGGTGCTAAGTAGTTCCCAATCCCATATCCCCATCCATATTAAAAATACTTTTTTCCCTGGTGTCCAGTGGGCCCTCATCTCCTAATCCCCATCCCTGTTGAAATTACTTTTGCTATGGTGTACAGTACCACCCCCCCCAGTTCTCTGATCCCCATCCCCATTGACTGTACTCTTTTTCTTGGTGGCCAGTGTACCTCCCCACCCTCTGATCATGTCGCCATTAAAATCAGTGTGTCCTTGGTGTCCAGTGGACCCCTGTGCCCTCGATTCATTGTCCCCATTAAAACTGTTTGTCCCTGGGATGTAGTGGTCCCTCAGTGCAGATAAGTTGACACAGCATTCTACCTCAAATATAGCAAGACTAATATTAAAATATTTTATAAACTTTAAAAATGTGCAAAACATTAGAATACCATTTGAAAATAGCAGCAAAAACATTTTCCCATTTTCCACAAGTTGCTATTGGTCCAAGTTCTCTAGTGTACAAAGGTTCTATAATGCAGGCTGCTGAAGAGTAAAGTACCTGAAAGAGTCACATTTTTAATAAATACAACAGGGTATAAAGAAACTCATATTTTGTGGGGGCTATGTTCATAGCAAGATGGAAATGTATGTGCCACTAAACCATGGAACCCACACCATTGCCTAACAAAATTGTTACATGAAAATCCTGAGATAGCTGTATAATATCTAAAGAAATGCAAATTTTCTGAACAAAAATGATAACATAATAGATTAAAATACTAGACTAAATATCACTGGTATGTAATAATTTGATTAATAATCCATTACTTATCTAAGAAGTATTAATACTTTACTAATAAACCTAGCAATTTAGAGTGAATTGTTTTATTGCTCAATTTTCTACTATTTACAGGAAATCAATTTACTAAAAAGGATAGATTTCAATAAGTAAATAACCCACTCTTCATGGACATTTAAGATAACAGCATTCATAAATTTGAGATGTCAATGTTCAGACCTTTCAAACCCAGGCAGAAATGGGGGTCCTTCTCCTAGCCTCTGTCCTTTCCTTCTCTGCCCCAAGATTACCCAGACCCCCTGTCTTCCCTCCCCGTACCCTAATGGCATTCTAGCCTTAACCCTACCTCCCCATCCCTGCCCTGGCTCTGATCCTAAATCATGCAGTGAAAGTGTTGATCTGTCTGAATCTGAATCATGCAGTGTAATTGATGATCTATCTGAATCTACACTGTGTATTGTCCCTTTCCCCACCTGTGCTATCCATTACCTCTCTCTCTTGCCTAGTTCTATCCCCAGTCTTTTTTTATGCCACTTGTATCTTTTCAAAGTGTTACATTCTCTGATACTGCACAGCATATTGTTACAGCTACTGCACTGGGATTCTGCACCCCTGTAATTGTAAACTGTTATTGTATGTTACATGCATTGCAGCTCAAACTGTATGGAAACCAAACTACTATAATTGTATTCTATTATTGTGTATAATCTATACTATCTGGTCTGCCACATTGTACTGTATTTTGTATGTATATGTACTCTTTTGCCACTATGTGGCCCAGGTCATGACTGAAAATGATCCTCTGGATCAATGCACCAACCCCAGTTACCAAAGACATATATACATACATAAATAAATAAATATGCCCTTGGTGTGAAGATCCACTTCGCTTCACACTGCAAAAATTTATTTTGTTGGTTTCCACCTCTAGGATTTGCTGGCACATGCCCAGTGCCCCAAAATTGGAAACATGTAGGGCTGCTGTTATGAAATTCTACAAAGTGTGCCTCCACAGGGCTGTCAGATTCAGCTTTTGTTATGGAGTGAATATGCTCCTGAATCCACTCTTTGAGTGCATGAAAAAGCACAACTCAGGTAGATTTTGGATCAGAAACAGGACAGAACATACACTGCAAAAGATGTGATGCAGTGTTTTGTCCAAAATCAGATGTTTGAATAATGTTGCTTGAATGCAATATCAACAGATATGCATCTGCCACATCGATAAGATCCAAAAGGGGGGTGGGGGCATCCAATCTGGTCTGTTACGTGGTCTAGTTTTAGAATAAAAACTGTTGGTCAATAAATTGTTTAGATTCTCACCCCTATAATAAGTAATCATTGGCCTGACACCAATAGCCATGTGAAGTATAGAGTTTCCACTCAACACATCCCAGTGCTTATTAATTATTGCAGTTACCTCAGGAGCCAAACAGTTATATGTAGTAATAAAAGTTACAGACTGAGATTCATCAGTCGGTTTTATTCTAGGTGTAAGTACATTTTCAAGATTTCTAGCCCTATTATATGCTTCTTCTAAACACTCCTGTGAATATATCCTTTGTAAGAAGCAGTTTTTTTTTTAATTCTGTTGCTTGCAATTCATAATCTTGTAATGATGCACAATTTCTCCTGATCCTAACAAATTGCCCATAGGAATGCTCTTTTTAAGATGAGGTGGGTGGGCACTTGCAGCGTGCAACAGCATATTCCCTGATGTGGGTTTTCAAAATGTTTGACTTTGCACAATCTTACATTCTTCCCCCTTTTAAAGCAAGGTTCAGGGAGGAAACTGTGCTAGGATCACAAGCGTGTGTAAATCTGAGTCCCACATCATAACAGTTAAGAAATTCTACAAAAGGATCAACAGATGGTTTGTCCTCCCTCCAGACAATTAATATATCATCAGTAAATCTTTCCCAGATAACTATGTGGGGAAGAAAAGGGTTTTGTTCATGGTTTAACATGATGGCTCCATCCAAATATGCCAAAAAAGACAGGCATAGGTGGGGGGCCATCATGGTACCCATGGCCATATCACATGTTTGTAGATAATATTTGTGATCAAAAACTGAGTAGTTTGTAATAAGAATCAATTCAATCACTTCCAAAATAAAATGGCAAGGAAAATTTTGAGCAAGTGAAAAAGCACTTATTAGTAGCTCTTTACAGTTCGTAGTATGTGATGATAGTTGATATGCTAGACTCCTCATTATTCGTGAGTATTAAAGTAAGTGAAACCTTTATGTAACCGTCCTGTACCCTAGACATTGTGCAATGATGTACCTTAGTTATTGTGCAATGATGTATGTATGTATTCTGTATGCAATCTTGTCCATTTGTTGTCTGACTTGGAACCTCTGAAAACAAGTCCTGGACTCGAAGGTATCAATCTGAAAAATAAATAAATAAATAAAGCAGAATGATATAAGTGAAACTCTAATGCCTTCAAGCCTAGAACATGACAGATTGCTGTATGTAAACTCTCAACATCAACCATGACCCAACTAAGCTCACTAGACCTGATCAGCCCACCTAGCTTAAACAAAACACCCATACTACCCCGTGTGTATGTTGACTGTATTTACACTAATTGCTTTAAGATATGATCCACAAAAATGGACGTCTTTTCAGTTAGTGAACCACATCCTGAAATGATGGGTCTGCAAGGTGGGCTGGTCTGGTCTTTGTGAATACTGTATTATTTCGGCAAGACATAAATCATGGTACTGCTGGAAAATCAACCTGCATAAATTCCAACTCAGATTAAGTTATAAATCCTGCATACAGGAAATCCTGCAAAAAAATATTAGCTCTATTCTTGAAATATTTAGTAGGGTCACCCTGTAGTTTTCTGCAGCTGTTAGCATCTTTCAACTGCCAATATATTTTCGCTTGTTCAAAATTACAATTTCCCTTTTGTCTGCCTCTGTTGTGGCTATGGAATCATTGTTTCTAAGTTCTTGTACCACAGACAATTCTTCTTATGTTAAATTATATTTGTGATACTTCCACCTAAAAAAAAAGAAATATCTATGTCTGTCAGTACCAGATTTTGAAAAGTTACCAATGCTACAGAATTGCCTGGGCAGGGATTAAATTTGGAGAATGGTTTAAAGTTTGTGTGTCGAGGAAGGGGTTCAGAACCCACATATTGCAAGGGTTCCACATCAAAACTCAAACTAGTGCCCACGGTCAGATTATTAACATTTTATGAGTCTGTTACTAAGTCCAATATTGTTTGTAAATCTTCATCAAACGTTGGAAATGTTCAATATTACCAAAACCCATATTTGATTTTTTGCAAAAAAAGTTATTTAAGTTCAATTTTTGGATTAATTTTGTAAGATTTATAAATAACTGGAACTGGTTAGCTTTAGGATCAGGTACAAATGACAAACCTCTTTTATCACACTTATTTGAGCAGGGGTAAGCTGGGGACTGGAAAGACTGATTATTTCTATACTCTGCTCCTCATGTTGGCTAGTACTGTTTTGTTAGTTTGCTACGTCCACATCTGCCCCTGCGAGTTTTGCATTTTTTCTGGTGGGTGAGAGTTGTGAAGTCGTCTGTACCCTCTCAGAAGAAGAGACTTGTCAGTTTGAATTGCCTGAAATACTGTAGCTGCAATGGTGTTTGAATCTGCCTCAGTGTTGTTAACAGAAGTTGTTGTAGGGGTTTCACCAGTGTTTCTGTCCTTTGATTTTGAGAGACTTTGAGAATGATTGTTTGGGTTTCTGTGATGAAATCTTAATTTGGATATGCATCTGCTCTCAGAGTGAGGTAGTCATTGCCAAATAGAAACTTGTTGTAGTTCATGGTCTTTTGAATCTCTGACCAATATATTTTTCTGTTATACAGCAATTTTCTTTTCATGTGCTTCTAACTTTTTTGTAAATTCCCCTCAAAGTATTTGAAAAGGGAATGGTTCCTTAATGCCAACAATTGATCTTGCACCTCATTTCATTCTTTAAGAACTTCATTGTAGTTGTCATCATCCTGATCTATTAAGATATTAATAAGCTCATTTGAACAAATAGCCCACCTGATCTGGTAAATATCTCCATGGAAACCACCTGTAGGTACCATCTCAATTCAAAGCTCATGAGGGACCTACTCCTTGGCTTGGTAATCAGTCAGTGATTGTCTGTTGTAAAACAAATACATTTCTTTGAATTTTAGTTTTTCAAATTGATTAAACAGTTCCTTTAGAGCTGTATCATGATCAAGCTGTGTTGTTATTGAACTTGTTGCTAAATCAAATCTGTGTCATACCGACTCAGCAGGGCTCTCAAAATAGGAGAATGAGTGATTTGATTCACATTGAACGTGTACCCCACAATATCATTGTTTGACATGCTAGTTTGTTGGATTCTCACAGCTGTACTCACTGTTAGAAAACCACAAGTAAGTCAAAACCATGGTAAACTAGTAACCAATACTTAACTCGAACCACAAGTTAAAAATAAAAAACGGGACACATGCTAAGCTCATCAGAAAAGAAACCCCAAGTCTAAATTAATAAGTCAAAGCCTGTTTCATAATACTATTTACCAAGCTAAATGGGGTTAAAGTAACAATATTAGCATGCTTCTCAATACCAAGTAATAGGTGTTGTTTAACAGCTCCCAGGGGAAAGTACTATTGCACTTCCAGGCTCCATGATCTGTCTGACCCTTTGAGTGTCCTCCACTGCCAGTGGAGGTGTATAGACAGCGTAGAGCATTGGGAATAACTCATAGGGGAAAGAGATTGAGATTTGTGGGGTCTCGTGAGGAGAATATGGCTGGGGCAGATTGGGGTGGTGAGAACTAAGAGGCGCCCTGGAGCAAAATGGGCCCAAGAAAGGGTCCCTCCCTGCCTGTGCCTCATACCCAAGGGCTCCACAACTAGTGAGCAGGCAGCCAGACCAGCCTCATCTGCTTATCCTTCTCAGGTAGAGTTGTGCAATGCCAGATCTGTCAAAAAGAAGACAGCAATTATTGCTAATCTTGTTTCAACATCTGATCTGGCTTGTATCACCTAGACCTGCCTAGATGAAAATGCCAACCCAGTTTTGGAATCAGCTGTTCCACTCTGGTACTTGGTGGTACACTGCCCAAGAAAGGATTGTTGGGGTAGGGGTGTGGCAATATGTTTCAAGTCAGACTTGAGCTTCACAGCCCTCAGTTGCAAGATATTTCTCATCTACCATCCTCCAGAGGATGAGAAGGAATTCTTGCAGGAAGTCATGGACTCTATCATTGAATTGGTGTTGGAGTTGCCCAGATGGATTATTCTGGGAGACTTCAATGCCTGGGTCAATGACGAACTCTCACAATTTGGTTAAGACTTCCTCCAACTAATGTGTTCATTGGGCCTGACACAGGTTGTTACCTCTGTAATCCATATACACGGCAACTCATTGGCCCTCATCTTCCTACTGGGAATGGAGGTCATCGACCTTATGGTGGTGCCGATTGTTTGGTCAGATCACCACACTGTAAGGTTCTTGTTCAAGGCCCCCCCATAGACCTACCCCTACGGAGATGGTCCAGTACCATCCTTTAAAGGGGTTTGACCCCACAAGGTCTGACAGTGGTGCTGGACCTATCAGGTTTGATAAGTGCATGCGAGCCAGGGGAATTGGTTCTGGTCTATAACAGGGTCATTATCAAGACCATCCACTCTTTCACACCAATCCGTGTTCAACCCCTCATCTTGCACCAGAGATCCCCCTGGTTTGATCAGACTCTCAGAGAGATGAGGATAAGGGGTTGAAGGTTGGAGTAGCACTGGTGGAGGTCCAGTTTGGGGGAGGACAAGCTTATATCAATGTCTCCTTATTGCGAATATCAATCAGCAGTCTCCTATAGGAAAGCAGAATTCCTACACAGGGAGATTGCTGCTGCAACTAACAGACTGGCTCAGCTCTTCCTTGCTGTGGATAGGCTGTGTAATCCTGCCTGTCTGCAGTCTGAGGGAGCTTTTTCACAAACAAGGTGTGATGAGTTCACTCTCTTCTTTTGCAGATAAGATTGCCTCCATCAGATTGGAAATCCTGTTATCACCCTCTAATGGGGCATGCAGCAATGGACCTAAGGTCACAGACATTCAGTCTGTCTGGTCCGAATTCAACCAGTTGGCAGTCGTGGATGATGTGAAGGTCATCAAGGAGTTCTGGCCAACCTACTGTAGTTTAGATCCTGGACCAACATGCCTCCTAGTGGGGGATGCTGTTGATATCATCCCAGTCCTATCCAAGATAGTCCAGTGCTCCTTAGTGACAGGGGTCTTTCCTGGAACCCTGAAGAAGGTGGTCATAAGGACACTCCTAAAAAAAGCTTCACTGGACCCAGACTACCTGGCTAACTATAGACCTGTCACTAACCTTCCCTTTGTGAGTAAGGTTATTGAGAAGGTGGTGGCCATTCAACTGGAGATCTATGTATCAACTCACAGCATCTAGTACCAAGACTACTCTTGTTCAGGTGCTAAATGAACTCTTAGTGGTGAGGGATTGGGGAAGACATTCCATCCTTATTTTCCTTGATATCGCAGCAGCATTTGACACCATGGACCATGGGGTGTTGATGGAGTGCCTGTGGATATGTTGTGGACTGGCTGGTACAGTCCTAAGCTGGCTTCAATCTTTCCTCACTAGCAGGATGCAGCAGTTGGTATCTTGGATTTTTTCCTAAGCACCTCTGCTCCTGCCATAGGGGGTCCCTCAGGGCTCCATTTTATCCCACATGATATGTGCTGTGTATATGCTGTTGCTAGGGGACATTATAAGATGGTATGGGCTGAGTGTTCACTGCTATGCAGATGATACTCAGCTATACATGTCTTTTGCACCTGAGCAGCAGGAAAAGGTCATAGTATTTAACTGTTGCCTTGCTGAGATCCAAGACTGGATGAGGACCAACTGGTTAAGGTTGAATCCAAACAAGACTAAAGTATTGATGGTGGAATCAGGTTGCCCGGGGGGTGAGGGTGCAATCTGGTCAAGTCTCAGGGCTGAGGCAAGGGGACCCTCAGTTGCTCACCTCTGAGTGGGTAAAGAATCTTTGCATTGTTTTGGACTGTGGCCTGACACTTAAATTACAGGCATCAGCCATGGTCCAGACCTCATTTTACCATCTGAGAAACATCACCAGGATCAAACACCTGATATCCCTGGGTGATGTGCCAACACTAGTCCATGCTTTTGTGACCTTGTACCTTGATTACTGCAACGCCCTGTACCTGGGGCTATTGGGGGTTGATCTTCACCACCTGCAGCTAGTGCAGAATGTGGTGGCCAGGTTGATGACCAATCTACCTAGAGCATGTCATATTACACCTGTGCTGTACTCTCTGCACTGGCTGGTGGTTTGGCGGCAGATCTCCTTCAAAGTCAGTTTGCTGACCTATAAGGCCCTACATGGCCAGGTGTCCAGCTACCTGCAAGACCTAGAATCTAATCACTCATCCTGCTCCCTTTGCTCAGCAGATGAGGGCCTTCTAGAGATTTCCAGAGTTGCTCTTAAAACATCTGGGGCCTGAGCTCTCCATTTTGCAGCCCCAACCCAGTGGAAATCTTTCCCTCACCATATGTGAGAGATTCCCCCATGTTAAATGCATTTAAACAGGAGCTAAGAACATTTTTATTAAAGCAGGTTTTTTCTCTTACTTGATTGAGCTGGTTAACTTATACATAAATGTGATTGTTTATTTTCATGTCATGATGTGTATTTTAAATGATTTTAGAAATGTTTTTACAGCACCTTGAGTCCAAAGAAGAAAGTGTGCTATATGAAATAAAATATGAATGAATAAGTGAGTGAATGAATGAATGAATGAATGAATGGAGAGACCCAATAACAAATCTGTTATGATACTCAAAAAAGTGTAATAAAACTGGATGGCAATGATAAAAAAAATGTGAGAATCACATTATGCTCAAATACAGAAAACTACCATCCCAAGCAGAGGTACAGACTCATGCTGATAGCACAATCAACTGGAACACAAACAGAATTGCGCTAACAGGGGAAATGGAGTGGGTGCAGTCTAAACTATACACTGTTCAAGAAAGCACAAAAAGCTGCATTTCTTTAACTTATTCAATCAAAAAAATACACTTGTTGCAAATAGAAATTCTTGCCATCTGGTATTTTCTCGAGGAGCCACAGTTAGCCCATACACCTCAGCACCTCACATCAAAAATGAGATGCTTCATCAGAAGAAGGAGCCAGAACACTGATATGCTCATTTTATAAATTGGATCTTTTCAATGTGGTAGATGCAATGTCTGTTGATATTGCACTCAAGCAAAATTGTTCAAACATCTGATTTTGGACAAAACTGTTTCTGTTCAGCAGTTTATTAACTGCGTCACATCTTTTGTAAAGTATGATCTGTCCTGTTCCTGTCCCAAAATCTATGTGGGTTGCACTATTCGTGCACTCAAAAGAGTGGATTCAGGAGCATATTCACATCATAATAAAAGTTCAGTTTGACAGCACTGTGGGGGTACACATTGCAGAATTTCATAACAGCAGTCCAACATGTTTTTAGTTTTTAAGAAATTGAGCATGTGCCAGAAAATCCTAGAGGTGGAGACCGACAAAAGAAATTGTTGCAATATGAAGCAAAGTTGACCTTCATGCAAAAGGCACATTGATTGAACAGTCCGAACATTGACATCTCCTATTATTTATGAAAGCTGTTATTGTAAGTGTCCACTAAGGCTGGGGTTATTTCCCTATTGAAATCTATCCTTTTTAGTAAATTAATTTCCTGAAGATAGAAGAAAATTGAATAATAGCACAATTCAATCTTAACATGCTAGGTTTACTAACAAAGTATTAATATTTCTTAGATAAGTAATGGATTATTAATCAAATTATTACAAGACAGATATATTTATTCCAGTATTTTGATCTAGTATATTATGATTTTTGTTTCGACATTTTACATTTCTTTAGATATTATATGGCTCTCAGGCTTTTCATATTAACTATTTTGTTAGGCAATACTGTGGGTTCTGTGGCTTAGTAGTGTACAACTTTTCACCTTGCTATGGACACAGCCCCCTTAAATTATGGGTTTCTTTGAATCCTGTTGTATTTGTTAAATGTTTTTTGTCTCTTTCAGGTGCTTTACTGTTCAGCATCTTGCATTATAGAATCTTGGTACACTAGGGGACTTGGTACAAAAGCAATTGGTGGAAAAAGGTTTTGCTGCTATTTTCAATTGGTATTTTGATATGTTTTGCACATTTTTGGAGCACTAAATATCTTATTATCACTGTAACTGGGTACTGTTTCTGTAAGAAGCTGAAATGTATTAAAGGAGCATACCAATTTTTTGGCTCCTCCTTCTGACGTAGTGTCTAATTTTTTATGCCAAGTGCCGAGGTTGTGGGCTAGCTGTGGTTCCCAAATTAAATACTGGATGGCATGAATTTCTCTTTGCATTAAGTGTATTTTTTAATTGAATGTGCTGAAGGAATGCAGCTTTTTGTGCTTTCTTGGACAGTGTACAGTTTAGATTGCACCTGCTCCATTTTTACCTGTGAACATGGTTCTGTTTGTGTTCCAGTCGGGGATCAGAGGGCAGGGAGTTCCACTAGACACTATGGAGAAGTTTATTTTATTGGGGCATGGGACTGGTAGGCAGGGGGGTCTGCTAGACACCAGGGAAAAGTTGATTTTTATGGGGCCACGAATCAGAGGGGTGGGAGGACCACTGGATACCATGGAAATGCGAACTGTCAACAGGGATGGGATTAGGAGAGGGGGACCACTGGACACCAGGGAAACAAGTAATTTCAATAAGGACAGGGATCAGGGGATGAGGGGCATGGGGCACTAGGAAAAAAGTAATTTCAACAGGCACAGGGTTTGGGGGAAGGGACCACTGGGCACTAGTGAAACAAGTAATTTCAATAGGATGGGGAAATGGGAAGGGGGACCAATGGACACCAGGGAGCAGGCATGCTCCACCCACTGTCAATGTGGTTGTTGGTTGCAGTGGCTCCAACCAGGCTGGTATGGTTGCCAGAGTAAGTCAAGCTTCTTCTTAGCAGTAATTGAACAGCACAAGGTAGCCAGCACTATTCCCTTTGCATAGTACTAGTAGGCTGTATATTGCACTGCACCAGAATTCATGTCCTCGGCCCTCCCTTTGCCCATTGCATTTATTTATTTATTTATTTAAATATTGGATTTACAACCTTTGAGCCAATGGCTGATCTACAAAGGTACTTCATCACATGGAGGACAGAAACAGTGAGAATACAGGTTACAAGGAATGCAGTCAGGTAGTGATTACAGACGTTGTATACAGACTTCTTACAATTGTTTGTACAGACATTTACAGGATTAAACACGAGACGCATTGTTACCATATGAGAACATCAGTTAGCAAATTTTACATATTACACATGAATCAAGGTGGAACCCCAGTATACAGGGCTATGCAGAGTAGACGGCCAGTGGGGGTGGGGGTTACGTGGGTGGAAAGCAGTCCAATTAGACATTGTCATACATTATTTGTTTGTGAGTTTGCTAACCCTTTTAGTGGGCACAACTGTCTCCTTTGAATATTTCACTTGGGCACAAACCCCAGACAAATGGGGCATAAGCCCGCAAGGCATCGTTTTGAATATATATGGACCCTTTGTGTTCTATTTCACAAATTGTGCCATTTGAGTTAGGCTAGAGGCATTTTGATCTTTGATCTTTTGAATCTTATTGAAGGCAGTCTGTAGGCTCTGCCAATACATGGAAAATTATGTTTGGGGAGATTTAAGGATCCTTTGAATGAAGCCAGCACTATCTTCCAGATATTCTGTTCTTGCTTATCAACTTTATGGAGGAATCCAACAATCATTAAACTGCAAAACCTACTCGAATTCTCCAAAGCTTCAGTTTGTCTGTTGAATCAAAGAGCTGTCCAAGTATTAGTTTGGGCTACAGCTTCAGTCATCCTATGCATAAGTCTTAGCTCTTCCACCACTTTCTGTGTAAATTCTTGTTGTCCTATTAATTACCCACTTTTTTTCTTTATTTACTTTAGTGGTAGTTTAAAGTTTTTGCTCTAGCAGCTCTGTTCTTTTTCATAAATGTATCCCTTTTGTTTCCATACAGATTTAGTCTTTGTCATATTGGTCCTTGTAAAAACAGATCCAGAAGCAAATGATTTGATACCTTTTACTTGACCAACATAGATGTAACAAAAAGAACAAAGTGCTTTAGCTTTCAGACCAAAGGCGAAAGGACTTGGTTGGTCCGAGAGCTAAAGCACTTTGTTATTTTTGTTACATCTATGTTGGTCCAATAAAAGGTATCAAATCATTTGCTTCTGGATCTCTTTTATTAAGAAACTCTGAATCTGACAGAAGATGTGGACCACTTGGCCTACCCAGTCTGCCCATTTTTTTCCTTGCCAATACTGACACTGCAGACCCTGCTTGGTCTCCTGCTCCACCATCCACTTTGCTTCCATAGAAACATAAAAGTTGACGGCAGATAAGGACTGAGACCCATCTAGTCTGCCCATTTCTTTTTCTACCTTATGAATGAGATATAGGCCTTTGCACTGTCAATGGCCTGTCTATTCATACTCATCTGTATTGCTCCCTTATGCCTAGCCCATGCCTGTTTGAAGCCCTACAATGTATTCATATCTACCACTTCCTGAGGTAGGCAGTTCCATGCATCCACCACCATTCCTGTGAAAAAGAACTTCCTCACATTACCCCTTAATCGGCCTCCCTCTAATCTCATGCTGTGTCCTCTTGTCCTGCTATTTTTTTTATATTGAAACATGTTAGACTCTTTCACCTTGTTAATGCCCTTAAGGTGTTTGAATGTTTCAATCATATCACCTCTCTCCCTCCTTTGCTCTAGAGTATACATATTGAGTTCAATTAATCTGTCCTCATATGTTTTCTGATGCAGTCCCTGCACCATTTTTGTTGCCCTTCTCTGGACTGCCTCAATTTGGTTAATGTCCTTGTGAAGGTGTGGCTTCCAGTACTGCATGCAGTACTCCAGAGGGTGCCTAACCAGTGTCTTGTAAAGAGGGATTATTACCTCCCTCTTCTGACTTGTGATACCCCTACTAATACACCCCAACATCCCTCTAGCCTTACCTACTGCTTTAGAGGTCTGCTTGGATGATTTCAGGTCATCGGTGATGATGGCGCCCAAGTCTCTTTCTTCCCTTGTGACTGCCAGCAACTCCCCTCCCAGCCTATAGGTGGCTTCAGAGTTTCTCTCCCCTATGTGCATGATCTTGCACTTCTTTGCATTAAACCCCAGTTGCCACTCTTCTGACCATTTTGCTACTTTACTCTTCTCATTCTGCCCACCCCAACTGGATCATCTACTCTGTTGCAGATCTTGGTGTCATCTGCAAACAGACAAACCTTACCCTCCAGTTCATCTGTAATGTCACTGATGAAGATATTGAAGAGGACTGACCCCAGGACTAATCCCTGAGGTACCACACTTGTCACTTGCATTTTTTCTGACTGTATACCGTTTACCACCATTCTCTGTTTTCTGCCCGTCAACCAGTTTGCCACCAAGTTGACCAATGTCTGACCCACCCCAAGTCTACCCAGCTTATTAATCAATTTTCTATGTGGAAGAGTATCAAAAGCTTTGCTGAAGTCAAGGTAGGCAACATCAACTGCTTCCCCTTGGTCCATCACTCTGATTACCCAGTCAAAGAAATCTATGAGATTAGTTTGACAGGACCTTCTTTTTGTAAACCCATGCTGTCTTGTATCCTGTGCTCCTATGGATTCCAGGTGTTGCACTATCCTTTCTTTAAGGAGTGTCTCCAGAATCTTGCCCACTACTGAGGTAAGACTGACTGGTCTATAGTTCCCTGCCTCCTTCCTGCTACTTCTTGTGGAGCAGGATCACATTAGCCCTTCTCCAGTCTTCTGGGACCTCTCCTGTGCTCAGAGATTCACTAAACAGTTCTGATAATGGCTCTGCTAGTTCCACCCTTAGCTCCTTTAGCACCCTGGGATGTATGCCATCAGGTCCCATTGCCTTGTCCATCTTGAGCTTATCAAGCTCTTGTAGGACCCTTTCTTTTGTGAAGGGGCTCGTGCACACCTCCTTCTCCCCTGTGTCCATGGTGCAGAGCTGTGGGCCCTGCCCTACCTTCTCTTCAGTAAATACTGAGCAGAAGTATCTATTTAGAATAGATGCTTTTACATGGTCTTCTTCCTCACACGCCCCCCGTCCCATTTGATCTTAGCAATACCCCCTCTGGACTTTCTCCTTTCACTAATGTATCTATAGAAAATCATGTCACCTTCTGTTACTGTTTGTGCTAGTGTTTTCTTAGTTTTGTCCTTTGCCTGCCTTGCTGCCTTCCTGCTTCCCTTAGGGAAGTTTGGTATGCCTCCCTATCTTCATCCTGCTGTATTCCCTTATATTTCCTGAAGGCCAGCCTTTTGGCTCTGACCTTTTCTGCTACTGTGCTTGAGAACTAAAGTGATTTCCTTCTTCTTTTGCACTTTCTTTTCTCACTAACACAATGGGTTGTTGCTTCAAGTATTGCATCTTTAATGCTTGCCCACTTTGCCTGTACCCCCTCACCTGTATTTCTTTTTGCCAGGGCTAGCTTAACTCTGTTGGCCATCTTATCAAAGTCAGCTCCTCTGAAGTCCCATATTTTTGCCTTGCAATGGAATGATTTTGTTCTAATGGCCAAATTAAACCATACCATGTGATGGTCACTGGCACTCAGGTGACCTTCTACCTGGAGATCTGTGATCCTTTTCCTGTTAGTCAGTACTAGATCTAGGATAGCCCTGTCTCTTGTGGGTTGTTGTACCAGTTGCTTGAGGCCATCCCCCTGCAGGGAATCCTCCATGTGTCTAGTTCTGGCAGATGTCCCTGCTGGTATTGATCAATCTGTATCTGGCATGTTGAAGTCTCCCATTATCAGAACCTCCCCTTTAGCTGTCATGTTTTGTATATCTTCTAACAGCAACATGTCTATGTCCTGCCCCTGGTCTGGAGGCCTGTACACTTCCATTAAGATTTTCTTATGCCTATTTCAAGCATGCTTGTATCTTGCGACTGTTTGTGCCCACACCTCCACTGGAAGACTGTTCCAGGCTTCCACCAGTCTTTCAATGAAGAAGTACTTCCTCACATCTCTTTTGAATGTACCCCTTTTCAGCTTCATTGCATGTCCCCTATTCTCATGTATCTTTTCCTCTGAAAAATATTCCCCTCCTCTACCTTAATTAAACCTGAGGGGTATTCATAAGTCTCTATAATTCCTTCATCTCCCTCTTCTCTTCTCTTCTCTTCCAAGGTGTACATATTGAGGTCCTTGAGCCTCTCCTCATAGGGCTTCTGATGCATGCCCTTTATCATTTTAGTTGCCCTCTTCTGGAAAGCCTCGATTCTGTTTATGTCCTTCCTGAGATGTGATCTCTAGTGCTGGACACAGTACACCAGGAAAAAATAAAGTGATCTATACAGTGGCAACACCACCTCCCTCCTCCTATGCACCACAACATTCCACTGCCTCTACTGACTGCCTTTTCACAATGTCTTGCTACCTTGAGGTGATCAGATATAATTACTCCCTGGTCCTTTTTTTTGTTTGGTGGCCATCAATACCTCTTCTCCTAGTTTGTACTCCATCTCTGGGTTTCTGTGTCCTAAGTGCATGATTTTGCACTTTTTCACATTGAAACATAACTGTCATGCTCTTGACCACTTTTTGAGTTTTCTTAGATCTCTGAACTTTCTTTCCACCCCATCTGAAGTGTTCATTTTATTGCAGATTTTGGTGTCATCTGCAAAGAGGCATACCTTCCTTTCCAGGTCATCTGCAATGTCACATATAAAGGTACTGTACTAAAGAGGACTGGTCCAAGTACCCAGCCTTGAGGCAGCTCCCTAGTCACCCAATCTTCCATGGAGTGAATGCTGTTTACTACCACACTCTGTCACCTGTCCCTTAACCAGTTTCTTGCCTAGTTTACCACCAAAGACCCACCCCTATGCTACTCAGTTTCCTTATGCATTTCCTATGTGGAACAATGTTGAATGTCTTACTGAATTATAAGCGGGCTACATTCATCACCTCACCCTGGTTTATTTCTCTGGCCACCCAGTCAGAGAAATCTATCAGATTTGTCTGATATGACTTCCCCCTCACCCATGAATCCATGTTGTCTCGGGTTTTGTCACCTGTTGGATTCAAGATACTCCACATCCTTTCCCTTATTCCTACAGTGGGGGATTGTGGTGTTATGGTGCGGCATCATATCTCTAGGTAGTAGCTGCATGCCTTACATAAATTATATGACTCACTCACTGAGGTCAAACTAACAGGTCTGTAGTTTCCTGCCTCTGCCTTGCTCCCACTTTTGTGAAGGGGAATCACATCTGCCCTCCTCCAGTCTACAGGTACCACACCATCCTCCAATGATTTGTTAAAAAGGGTAGTCAGTGGTGTCATTAGGTCTCCCCTTATTTCTTTTAGAATTCTGGGGTGAATTCTATCAGGCCCAATTGCTTTGTCCACCTTGAGTTTTAGGAGTTCTTTCAGGACTCTTTCTTCTGTAAATGGACTGGTATCGACCCCCCATGATGATTGCTTCTATTGTTTGGTGTAGATACCTCCCCCTCTTCTTCTTTTGTGACTACTGAGCAAAATTATCCATTCAGTATCTCTGCCTGTGAGGTTGGTGGGAATAAATGGACACTCAGAAGTCAGATTTGGAAATGAAAATAAATATTTATTTAGATACAGCAAAATAAGCAGACTGGATATAACAAAATAAAGAAAAACCAAAATAAAGCAGAATCACAGTTAACTTCACTGTTTGCTATTAATTAACACTCTAGAAAATGACTAGAGTCACTCAGGCTGGGTGAAAATCCCACCTGTACTATAAGGACTGAAGGTAGTTGCAAACCTTATTACCTGGATCAGCACAGTACTGATCCTAATACGAATCGGATATGTGCACTAGGTTGGACTCCTTTTATACCCAGAATCAACCATGTGACCACTTCAGGTTCCACCCACTTACCGAAATACAGCTTATTTATTTTTAAAAACCTTATTAGTTATATCCAAACACTATAATGAAAAGAAAACTCAGATATCTTTTGACTGGCTGGTAGTGTTCATAATAAAACTTTTTCCAAACAAAATAAGTTGTAAGTTTCAGGTGCAGGCTCCTCCCACAGAGCTATTCAGTGTATAAAAGGTGGAAAGACAGGGCCAGACGGTGCTTAGTAGGACACTGGAAGACTCTTGGGCAGGACCCTGCAAACAGAAATCTCAAGGTAGGCAGCATATAACTTTATATAGTTTCATATCACCTTTTTAGTTTCATATCACCTTTCTAGTTTTGTATCACCTTTTCAGTTTAATATGACTTTTTCATTATGTGATCAACATGCTGTAGTACCTCTGCTGTTTACTTTTATTTAGTGCAGGCCTTCTAGGCCCAAACATGTTGTTGTGTATTTTCTGACATCCTTTCATTTATTTTCCGTTTTTCATTCTGGTATAAATAAATACATACGTAAACACAAAGGGGGACGTTTTATCTCTGTTTAAAATAGGCAAACTAATGGAAGTAATTGCACAAGGGAAGCTGCAGGGCACAGTGAGAGGTACAGACAGCAATGGACACCTTTAGGTATTTCTCAATAGTCAGCTGAAATGTGAGTCTGTGGTTGAATTGTTCTCTCAGTTTTATTTAAACTTAGTTCCTTTGATTTACAACCAGTACAGAGTAACAGAACAACCAACAAAATGTAGCACAGTCTTTTCTAACTAGGAAATTAATGTTTGCTTCAAAGGTCCCAATGCACTACGAAGGGGAAAAATGCTATTTTTATTTATTTCTCACTTCATCCCTTCTTAGCATCTTATAGGGAACATAACATAACTGAAGGCATGTCTTTTCCAATCACAAATATTTCAGCGCTTCCAGGCTATAAACAAAACAAGGTGCTCACTTTTTCATGATGCTTTCCTAGGTGGGAGGAGGGGCAATCCTGAGGAGACTTGAAACAAAGGGATAGTAAGGCAAATACATTTGCAGGTGGCCTGTCTGCAAATGGTGTAACATGGTGGCTAGAAAAAGGGTCTATGAAGGAGAAGAGACGCTGCTGCAGAAGACTTCAGGGAAGGAAAAAGGGTCTCTCAGGATGCACACTGTGACATACTCCTCCCCATCTAAGAGGAAACCAGTGGACTCCAGTCCCTGCTTATACACAGTTTTGGTTTCCTTATTTACCATCATGGAAACACTGTACATTCAGACACAGCATCATCAGAACTCTCACTAAATGGAGAGATGGAGCTTTAGCCCGCCTCTCCCAAAGCTCCACCTCTGGGTCCCTAAACAAAAACAAAACAAAACAAATTACAGTAACAGGATAAGAGGCTTTCTTCTTTTTCATTCTCAGCTCATTACCCCAAAGTGTGATTGTGCCTGTATGTCTGGGTCTGCCCCAAAATGAGACATAAGATCTACATTTTTATTTGCAGTTCCTGGTCTATGTCTAATAGTAAACCTGTAAGGCTGTAAAGCTAGGTGCCACTGCATTATGCGTGGACTCTTGTCTTTCATCACTTGTAGCCAACGCAGAGGGTTGTGATCTGTGGTCAACTGAAAGATCTCCAAAGATAAAATGTTAATGCCTCAATAGCCCATTTCACTGCAAGGCACTCCTTTTCAATAGTAGAATACGTTGTCTCCCTCTCGTGCAGCTTGTGACTTATGAAAATTATGGCGTGTTCTTCCACTTCAAATATTGGAGAAAACACCGCCCCAATACTCGTGTAAGAGGCATTGGTCTGCATTATGAAAGGCAAGGTAAAATCAGGGCTCCTCATTACCAGTGAGGAACACAAGCTTGCTTTTATAGTTTTATAAACTGTGTTTTATAGGCTACTATTGCTTTTATCTTTGAAGATCTTTGAGTTGACCACAGATCACAACCCTCTGAGTTGGCTACTAGTGATCAAAGACAAGAATCCACACATAATGCAGTGGCACCTTGCTTTAGGGACCCAGAGGTGGAACGGTTTACAAAGTAACTTGAAGCTGAGCTGCCCTGTTAGCCTGAATATCTTCAAGGTGCTCTACAATTGCTACATGAAAGCACCTTGCAAATGTTTTCCTCACCGCTAGCCCACTAATTCCACAACTCCCCCTTTCTATCCTGACGTTCGCCATGTTTCTACCCCTGGCTCTCACTCTTTCCCTATTAACTCTTCCTGCTGCATCCACGCTTCCCTGTCCACTCCAGCCTGGCTAAAGTCCAACCCCATCCATAGTAGTGTCTCAATTATCTACCCCTCCTCCGTCATTATCATAATAAACAAGTACACGACAGCCATCGTCACTTTCTGTGGTTTTAGCTCAATTTTTCCCCCAGTCGTCAGTAATATATCCCTCCTCTTCTTTACCTCACTAACCTGCCACCCCCATACACGGCCTCTTTCACCTATATGTGTAGTTGCCGGCTGCCTCACT
This sequence comes from Neoceratodus forsteri, assembly GCA_016271365.2. NCBI lineage: Eukaryota > Metazoa > Chordata > Ceratodontiformes > Ceratodontidae > Neoceratodus > Neoceratodus forsteri. Next base: position 397,551,872 of record CM028131.1, on the reverse strand, counting down.
CAAAAGATCTCTGCTTATAACTCCTATATGCCTATGGTTGATTGTACATCTGCTGACTTCTTCAATTGTAGAATAATGCTGTTTTTTTTATTTATTTCAACCTTGTTCTGAATTGTATACACTGTATATACTTTTTCTTCTTTGTATATTATTGCTTTTTGTATACCTGCTTCTGTACTGTACTTTGATGTATTTATGACCAGGTCCACCTTGCAAATGAGCCTTGCTCAATGGTGCCCGCCTGGATAAATAAAGATTTTGATTGATTGATTGATTGATAGTGCAGAATGCCTCCTCACATTCTGCAGTCCACTTAACCTTGGTAGGGTTATTCTTTTTTGTCTGGTCCGTCAGGGGTGTGGCTAATGTAGAAAAATTGGGCACAAATCTCTGGTGGTATCCAGCTAGCCTGAGAAAGGCCCTAACATGTTTCTTTGTGGTGGGACATGGACTGTTAGCCACTGCATCCACTCTTCCAATATCTGGTCTAACCTGGCCATTACTAATCAGAAATCCCAAATATTTAGTTTCTTGCATGGCAATGCAACACTTCACTGGGTTAATAGTCAGGCCTGCATTCATGATGGCCTGTAACACTGCAGTGCGATGTTGTATATGTTCCTTCCTGCTGGGACTAAAGACCACCACATCATCTAAATAAGCAGCACAGTATGCCATGTGGTGTTTCAGGGTATTGTCCATAAAGCGCTGAAAGGTGGCAGGGGTCCTGTGCAAGCCAAAAGGCATTGTAACAAACTGGAAATGTCCTGCCTGTGTACTAAATGCTGTTTTATCCCTAGAAGTCCTACCTAAAGGGATCAACCAGTACCCCTTTGTGAGATCTAGAGTGGTGATGTACCTGGCATTTCCAAGTCTGTCAACTATATCATCTATCCATGGCATTGGATAGCTGTCAAACTTGGAGATGGCATTCAAGCAACAGAAGTCAAGACAAAGTCTTATGCCCCCTTCCTTCTTTTCTACCACTGTCAAAAATGCCCATTCATTGTTAGAAGGTTCTATAACACCCGACTGTTGCATTTTCCTGACCTCTTTCACCACCTCCCCTCGTACCTTCTCTGGTAACCTGTAGGGCTTTTGCCTAATGGGGTTGTTCTGTGTGACTTCTATGTGGTGTTCTATTCCACTAACTTTACCTGGGATACTGGTGAATGTGTGTTGGAAGCCTAACAACAGGTAGTCTAGCTCTTGCCTTTGCTGGGGCTCTAGAACAGGGATGATTGTTAAATCATTCAGCTCCCCCCAATTTTCCAGCCTTTGATAGGCAATCTCTAATTCACTCTCACCTTGGTCTGGGTACACATATAAAACAGGACTAGGCCTTTCATGTCATTTTTTTAAGGGAATGGCATGATAAATACCCCACTTCTGCCATATATCAGGTAACTCAATTTCATAGTTTACAGGGCCTGTTTTCTTATTGATGGTGTAAGGACTCTTCTACTTCATCATCAGTTTATTCTCTGAAGATGGCAATAGCAACATGACCTGTTCTTCTGGTTGGAAAACCTTATTGCCCACCCCCTGGTCATAGTGGGCCTTTTGTACCACTTGTTTGTCGGAGTTGTGTTGGTGTGCTATTTTGATGTACCTCATCAACCTCTGTCAGAGTTGTGCCATGTAGTCTATGGTACTACTGGATCCTATTCCTCCCCTTTCCTCCCAGTGTTCCTTGATTACATCTAAGGGACCATGGGGATTCCTCCCATACAGAAGTTCAAAGTGAGAGAATCCTGTAGAGGCTTGTGGTATCTCCCTATATGCAAACATTAAAAATGGCAAATAGATGTCCCGTGTCTTAACCTCCTCCAGCACAAACTTATGAAACATTTTTTATGGCCTCATTAAACCTTTCAACCAGTCCATTGGTTTGTGGATGATAGGGTGATGTGTGTATGGCCTCTATCCCTAGCAACAGGTACAACCTTTTCAGTAGCTTTGAGCAGAAATTGCTTCCCCGATCTGTCAAAATGTCTCTTGGGATTCCTACTCTACTGAATAGTTTGGTCAGCTCATCAGCTATTTTCTCAACTGTGATGGTTCTAAGGGGTATAGCCTTTGAATATTTTGTGGAGTAGTCACAGATGACAAGTACAAACCTTTTCCCCTTTGAGCTTTTCTGCAGGGGCCCCACAATATCCATTGCAATCCTGTAAAAAGGGGTAGTGATTAAGGGGAAGGGTTGTAAGAGTACCTTCTCCTTTTTTGTTATGGTCACCACCTGCTGGCACTCCTTGCAATGGCAGCAGTATTCTGCTACCTGATCATGGATATCTGCCTAGTAAAACTAATGGAGGATTCTGGTCAGGGTGTGATCTCTACCTAAGAGCCCAGCTAAGGGAATGGTCATTGGCCAGGTGCAATAACTGGGTCCTATACTTACTAGAAACCAGTAGCTGTTCTACTATCTCCCCAGTAACTGGATTTGTACATTCCCTGTATAGCAAGCCTCCCCTCAATACACATTTTGTCCATCTTTGAACATCTTGGGCCACCACCTGAAAGAAAGGTTTTAAGGTAACATCATGAATTTGCTCAAGAGCAAAGTCATTGTTGTTAACCACCTTCAACATTTTATCATGAGTCCATACATTTTTCAACTCATTGGACTCTGTCCTTTCTAATGTCCCTTTTTGTTTTTTTGGATTTTCCCCAGAGGCTCAAAAATCTCATCCTCAAAAGGGAACAGCTGTGCCAAGTGCCTTTCCTTTTTAGCCTGTGCTCAGGGGATGACTGCACTTAGACTGTTAGTATTAGCCACAAATCTCTTGAATTCAGGGTGGTCATGTCCTATGACAACTGGGGCAGGCAGGTGAGGGACAAGACCAGCATTTATCTGTTGCACAGTTTCTTGCACCTGTAAGTCTATCTTGGTGAGAGGGTAAAAATTGATATCCCCATGAATACACATGACACTAGTCTTTGGGCCCTTAGCACTAAACCCTTTCACCAAATCAGCCCTCACCAGAGTTTGTCTACTCCCTGAACCTATCAGGCCAGTCACTTAATGATCTTCTTTCTTCACAGGGATAACATACTACCCCCAGTTGGCCAAGGCGAGCTAGGCATGTTCAGTTAATTTTTTCAGGCAGAACCTGGCTATATGCCCCTTCCCTTGACACTCCCTGCAGATGATATTGAGGTTGTAAGGCCTCCCAGATTTGAAAGTCTCATTTCCCCCAGTAGCCTGAGAACTAGAAGAAGTGGTTCTTACCATGGATGAGGCAGCACTGGTCCCAGAATGTCCCTTCTGTCTATTGGGTCTGGCTGCAAGGTAGTCCTCAGTGAGGGTGATAGCTTTTTCCACTGTCTCTGGGTGGTGCTCCCTGCCCCGTACCTGGACATTCTCTGGCAACACTCGCACAGATTGCTGCATGATGACAGTCTCCACCATCTGTTCTGCCATTTTAAGTCCAGGTTGAAGCCACTTATAACATAACTCTTTGAAACAGACAAAAGCTTCTCATGGAGCATCAGTGGCATGGAATTTAAAAGTTCTAAACCTCTGCTGGTGTAGCTCCAGGCTGATGTCATACCTATGCAAGCTCTCCTGCCAAAGACAGTCATCATTCTCTGCCTGCTGACTCTCCATATGGCTATAGGCAAGCTGGACTTTCCCAGTTAGTTAGGGCACTAACCTGATTACCCACTGCTCCCTAGGCCAATTGCATGTTCTCGCCACTCTCTCAAAAATCATTAAGTAGGCTTCAATGTCATCTGACCCTCTCAACTTAGTGATTTTTATGTCTTTTGAGGAGTCAGTTAGTGAGGGGTTATGGGTAGCACCCATGGCCTGGGTAGCCCAAATTATATCAGACCACCTCCACTCACTCATCTGGCAGTCCTGCTGTCTTTCCTTGTCCATGACTAACTGGTTCACACAAAGCCATCTTAGTATTTCTTGTAAGTCCTCAAGAGGGTCTTTCTCTGGAGGTTCATCAGGGTCAGTATCTGCACTTCCTCCTCCAATTCCTCCTTCATCTTGGGTGTCTTCCTCCTCATATTCTTTATGCCTGTCAGTGGTGTTTCTCCATACTTTTCTGCCATGTCTCTAGTCAGGACACCATTGGGCTTCACCAGTTCCACTGGTACTGGCTGTATATAACATCCACCTGGGCATCAGACGATATCCTTGCTGAAGCACCACAGGCTCAAGTACTTCAATTCACTTCTGACACCAATTGTGAGATTGGTGGGAATAGATGGACACACAGAAGTCAGATTTAACAAATCAAAATACATTTTTATTTACATACAGCAAAATAAGCGGACTGTATATGAAAAAATAAAAGAAAAAAATAACAAAGCAAAATCACAGTTAACTTCACTGTTTGCTATTAAATAGCACTCTAGCAAATGGCTAGAGTCACTCATACTGGGTGAAAATTCCACCTGTACTATAAGGACTGAAGGTAGTTGCAGACCTTATTACCTGGGTCAGCACAGTACTGGTCCCAATAAGATTCAGTGGTAGTCCAGATAAGAGTAGGGATTGCAAACTAGGAGGGCTGTATGGTCCTTATCTGCTGACAGATTTTATGTTTCTATGATTCTGATGTGTGCACTAGATTGGACTCCTTTTACAACCAGAGTCAACCATGTGACCACATCAGGCTGCACTAAGATTGCCATATTTGGATGAGGCAAAGACTGGGTCCTAAGCTCCGCCCCTAGCCCCACCCCTTTTCATGACTCATTGTGCATTGCATCTCCCAGAAAACCATTTGTCATGTCATTAAAAGACAACACTTAAAGCAGCAGTTCAACAAAAATGTTAAGATACTGTACCTGTTAGAATTACTTTACCATGTTCTTCTTTGTTATTTATTTGCTTATGTATGTATTTAGCTATTGACATTGGTTTACCAGATACACATACAGAGACAAAATAATCTCATTAGAAACATAGAAACATAGAATTTGACGGCAGATAAGGACCGCTTGGCCCACCCAGTCTGCCCATTTCCCTACCTACTGGATAAGCTGCAGATCCTAGTTAACCAGCAGCCTACTTCTTTCTACCCCCAACCCCCCAGAATTGCCTTATGACTATCCCATGCATGCTTGAATTCCACCACTGATTTTGACTCCACAACCTCCTCCGGAAGGCCATTCCATGCATCCACAACCTCTCTGTGAAAAATACTTCCTTAAATTACCTCTGATCCGCCCCCATCTTCAAATTGTGCCTCTTGTTCTTGCACACCTCTTTTTTGAAAGATGCTACCTCTTGACTTTGTTGATTCCTTGAGGTACTTGAAAGTTTCTATCATGTCCCCCTCTCCTCCTTTCCTCGAGGCTATACATATTAAGCTCCTAAGTCTCTCTTCATATGTCCTCTGGTGCAGACCCTGCACCATTTTAGTTGCCCTCATCTGGACAGCTTCCATCCTGTCTATGTCTTTATGGAGATTGGGTCTCAGAACTGCACACAGTACTCCAGATGGGGTCTCACCAGCTGTCTGTACAGAGGGATAATAACTTCCTGTTTTCTACTGGTGATGCCTCCCTATGCATCCCAGTATCCCCCAGCCTCCTTGCTGCCTTCTCACATTGCTTGCCCACCTTTAGGTCATCTGATATGACTACCCCAGGTCCCTTTCCATTTTGTTGTTGTTAGTATCTCACCCCCATTGTGTACTCTTCCCTGGGTTTTGTTTCCCAGGTGCATTACCTTGCACTTCTTAGCATTGAATCTAAGCTGCCATACATTTGACCATTCCTTACTGCCAAGTCCCTTCTCATCCTTTCCACCCCACCCTGTGCATCAACTCTGTTGCAGATCTTAGTGTCATCTGCAAAGAGACATACTTTCCTTCCAATCCTTCTGCAATGTAAGCATAAAGACATTGAAGAGGACTGTCCTAATATTGAACCCTGCGGCACTTCGCTAGTAACCCTCCTTTCTTCTGAGTGGACCCATTTACTATTACCTCTGTGTCCTATTCTCCAGCCAATTCTTTTACCCAGGCTGTCATCTTGGGACCCACTCCCAGGCTGGCTAACTTATATATTAATCTTTTGTGCGGACTGTGTCAAATGCCTTGTTAAAGTCTAGGTAGGCCATGTCCACAGCCCCTCCTGATCTACTACTTTGGTCACCCAGTCAAAGAAATCTATCAGATCTGTCTGGCATGACCTTCCGCTGTGAATCCATGCTGCCTAGGGTCTTGTGCCCTCTGGCCTCTAGATACTCGACAATTCTTCCTTTAGAAGTGATTCCATCATTTTCCCTATCACTGAGGTTAAACTAACAGGTCTATAGTTTCCTGCTTCTGCCTTGCTCCCACTTTTGTGAAGGGAATCACATCTGCCCTCCTCCAGTCCTCGGGTACCACCCCATCCTCCCATGATTTGTTAAAGAGGGTAGTCAGTGTCACTAGTTCTACCTTAGTTCTTTTAGAATTCTGGGATGAATCCCATCAGGCCCCATTGCTTTGTCCACCTTCAGTTTTAAGAGTTCTTTCAGAACCCTTTCTTCTGTAAATGGGCTGGTATCAACTTGTATCCAGAGTGTTACTACTGTTTGTTTTATGTACCTCCCTCTTCCTTTGTAAATACTGAGCAAAAATATTTGTTTAGTATCTCTGCCTTCTCACATTCTCCTCTGCCCACCCTCCCTCCCCTTTATTAAGCCTCACTATCCCTCCCTTGGTCTTCCTTTACTCCCTGATGTACCTATAAAAGGTTTTATTCCCTTCTTAACTGAGTTGGCTATCTTTCCTCAGTTTGGGCCTTTGCTGTTCTGACTGCCTTCCCAGCCTCCTTTGCTTTAACTGATACAGTTCTCTGTCCTGCTCCTGCTGCATTCCTTGTACTTCCTGAATGCTTTCTTTTTCTTTGAACCTTCACTGCCACTTCTTTGAGAACCATAGTGGTTTCTTACATCATCTTGTTTTGTTTATTTGCTTCACACAAAGGCTCGTTACCTCTGTGATGGCAGTTTTATTATTCCCATTGTTCTTCCACCCCTCCTTCCCACCCATTTGCTAGTGCATTCCTTAGGCACTCACCATTTTGGCAAAGTCAGCCCTCCTAAAGTCCAGTACTTTTGTCTTTGTATGGCTTGACTCTATTGTTGTGTTTATTGTGAACCATACTGTTCGATGGTCACTAGTTCCCAGATGGCTACCCACTTCTACATCTGTGATCCTCTCTCCATCTCCATTCGAGAGTATCAAGTCTAATATTGCTCCTCTCTCGAGTGGGCTCCAGTACTAGTTGTCTACAGCATGCCCCTGTAGGGCATCTAGAATAACTGCACTCTTCAAGTGGCAGCTGCAACTGCGCTCCAGTTAACATCTGGCATATTCAGATCACCCATCAGCAATATCTCCCTTTTCTGCCATTCTAAGTATACTTTCTATCATTTCCTTGTCCATTTCCTCCCCTGAGAAGGTCTGTCTAAACCCTGTGTGGATTGTGGTGCCATTGCCTGTCTCCAAATTTACCCACAGTGCTTGTTCTCCTCCCTGTTTACCCTTTTGTTCTGTTGCTTTTATTCCTTCCTTATGTAAAGAACTATCCTCCCCTTTACCCTCCCTGTCCCTCCTGTAGATTGTGTATCCTGGTATGTTTACGTCCCAGTCATGGTTTTGAGTGTACCATGTTTCTGTGACTGCCACGATATCCAGATGTTCCTCCTCATCAAGGCCACTAATTCAGGAAGCTTGTTACCTAGACTACGGGCATTGGTACTCATTGCTCTCCATTTTTGATGGCCTTACCTTCTGTTGCAGCATCCCCACTGACCGTTCTACCATGGTCTTTTTCTCATTTAGTACCCTGTTTTGTAGGAGAGGCTGGGATTTTTCTGCTGGTTGTCAGTGCCTCCCCATTGACTAGTTTAAAAGCTTGCCAATGAAGCATTTAAACCCGATTGCTCAAAGACTTGTTCCTTCCTGGACAGATGCAGACCATCCTGCCAGTATAGGCTGGTGTCCCTCCAGGTGGAACCCCAGTCCCCAATGAAGCTAAACCCCTGTGCTCCGCACCATTTTTTCAACCATTCATTAAACTGCATGGTGCCAATTACCTCGCCCCCCATGCCTTTGACAGGCAGCACCTCTGAGAAGGATACTGTGTTTGCTACTTGTCTTAGGCCCTCCCCAACTCTGCAATGTCCTCCTGCACTGCTCTAACCTCATGATGAGCCAAGTCATTTGTCCCTAGGTGGACAATTACGTCCAGCTCAGAACCTTTGCAGCTGTTGTTGTGATCCTGAGGATGCGCTTCCTGTCCCTCAAGCCATGGCACCAGGCAGGCACCTTACTTCAGATTTCCCAGCTCCTCCCAGTTCTATCCCCTAATAATTGAGTCCCCACCAGGAGCTGCTTCCTTTTCTTGTGATGTCCTCTGCCTCCTTCCTGTGGGCCTCCCTTGTGACAGTTGTCCTCAGCCTCCTTAGTCTCCTCTGTGGGTGATCTATAGGGAGCTATGCTCCCCCAGAATGGTGTATGGATTGTGGTGTGTAACATGTGACTGGGTGTGCCTCTGTTTCACCATCCTCATCCTCCCTGAGCCCACTGTGGTCCAACTGCTGTGCTTTCTTGCAACCTCTGAGGTAGTGGTGGTGGTTCTGGTGCTCCCTGGATGGGGAGGTTCCTTCCTACTGTCCATTGTGGCCTGGGGAAGGTCCCGTACTACTGTCCAGTGTGGCCTGAAGATGGGCAACTTCCTCCCTCAGGGCAGACAGTTGTCTGCAATAGGGCAGCATCTCAGCCTCCAGAAAGACTCCTGGAAGACTGCTGCCCCACAGCCATTACATTGCACTACTCCCACATTTTTTTTTTGTGTGATTGGTTTGTAATGTAGAAATATATATTTATATTATACAATGTTTATGCTTATATTGTCAGTGCAGTGTGCTAGAGAGGATATGACAGTGACATGCACCTTGCACTCTTGAGGAATGATGTCAGAACCCCAGGTATAAGGAACTATTTCCAGGGTGGGTGGGGTGAGGGTGGGAAGGGTTGGGCCTAAACTGTGCCCTCAAAAACAATCAGCTAGAAGCTCTGACCCACTGCTGCAATGAGTGCCTTCCTGTCAGGAAGATGCCCACACAACAATTTGATAGAGAAATACCCTGCTAATCAATCAGAGAAAAATTCACACATCCAAGTCAGACACAGGTAAACCTTCCCAGTCCCAAAACAGGCCTGGTGGTTTGTGCTCTGAGAGCTGTCTGCCCCAAAATAAGTCAGCTGTGCTTTAAATTCTTCCTGCACTGAAAATCTTAAGAATTGTAACAAAAACGTAAACCTTAATCCACCACCCTCTGTTGCTTGAAAGACCGTCTTTTCCTGTTTCACACTGAAGGTTTTTCTGTGACCACTCCTTAACCCCAGTAACTCTGTTTAAAAAGAGTTTAACTATCACAAACTCCTACGCACCTAGTAAATTATTTAAAAATAGTTTCAGTCCCAAAAGCCTAGTAGTCAATCCAGCTACCCCAAGGGACAACCAGAATGAAGTATTTAAACACTTATGAGGTTACTTCCAAGATAAGCAGAGTTTGCAAGTTTCTTTTCAACTGCTCAGCCACCTGAAATTTAAAATAGTTTAACTGTCAGCAAATACTAGTAGACAATCTAGCTACCTCAAGGACCTACCCAAATGCAGTATTTAAATCCTTCTGAAGTTACTAACAAGATAAACAGAGTTTACAAGCCCTTCTTGGTTAAACCCTAAATAAATATGTGAATAAAAGCAATTACCAAGGGTAGTTAGTTTCACCTCCCACAGAATTAAGCAAAAGTGCACGCTTGTTGCAGATATCAAGTGCAATATAGAATTTCTCACAGCTCGTAGTTGAAGAAAGCAGTATCCTTCCAGCTCCAGCAAATGTGCTTTGTGTCTTTGAAAATTGCAGCCTGTAGTGACTTATAGTAATCTGATCTAGTCTGGATATCTCCACCCAGGGCAATTTGTTGCCAATGGTTATATGTAGCCCTTCCTGTTCCAATACAACCTGTTTGGTCTGAAAACAATGTCCTGCCCCCATATATGATCTGGGGGGAGACAAAGGAAATACTGTAAATAGCATACAACAGTACACATGGTATATAGTAACACATTACAAAGAAATTGTTTCCTGTAATGTGTACTTCATATCTTTTTCTGGCTCCATTTCCTTTCATGTCCAAGTCACTTCCCTGTCTCATATCAATGTTTACCACCTGCGGTCACCCTATGTGGTACCCTTGTATGTATATCCAGCCTGTATCATGTAATGTGCATTTCATGTATATACTGTTATTACCTATCTGTGTTTGTACTTTGGGTTTATGTCACAGGACCTCCTTGTGAATGAGCTTGCTCAGTGGAGTTTTCCTGCAATAAACTTAAACTTGAACTTGAACTTGAACTAGTTCAGAGTCAAAGAAGTGACCATACTTTTTTCTTGAGGAAATAAATAATTTAAAACATTTAAAATGCCTAAATTCTGTTAGAGATGAAAATGTTTACCAGCAAATGAAAGTGGAAAACCACTGGCTGTGTTGCTGTTAAAAGGTTGGGAGCAGCTTTGCTGCTATGTCACTTTAAGATGCAGTGGTTAAGATTAGGTTAAGTAAGTGCTAATGGTGTTGATGGCCATACTTTACACCTCCCAGGCAGACTGCTTTCATAGAAACATAGAAACATAGACTTTGATGGCAGAAAAGGACCACTTGGCCCACCCAGTCTGCCCATTTCTCTACCTACTGGATAAGCTGCAGATTCTAGTTAACCAACAGTCTGCTTCCTGCAACCCCCCACTATAATTGCTTTGTGTCTGTCCCATGCATGTTTGAATTCCCCCACTGTTTTAGACCCAATGACCTCCTCAGGAAGGCTGTTCCATGTATCCACCACTCTCTCCGTGAAAAAGAATTTCCTCACATTACCCCTGAGCCGTCCCGCCTCTATCTTTAAACTGTGCCCCCTTGTTCTTACACATCTCTTTTTCTGAAAGATGCTACCCTCCTGGACTTTGTTGATTCCCTTGAGGTACTTGAACATTTCTATCATGTTCCCCCGTCCCTCCTTTCATCAAGGGTATACATATTAAGCTCTCTCAGTCTCTCTTCATATGGTTTCTGATGTAGAACCCTGCACCATTTTAGTTGCCCTCCTCTGGACTGCTTCCATCCTGTCTATGTCCTTGCATAGATGAGGTCTCCAAAACTGCACACAGTACTTCAGATGGGGTCTCACCAACTGTCTGTATAGAGGGATAATCACTTCCCTTTTTCTACTTGTGATGCCCCTTCCTATGCATCCCAGTATCCCCCTGACTCTCCTTACTGACTTTTCACATTGCTTACCCATCTTTAGATCATCTGATATGACTACTCCCAGGTCCCTTTCCATTTTTGTTGTTGTTAGTACCTCTCCTGCTATTGTGTACTCTTCTCCTGGGTTTTTGTTTCCCAGGTGCATTACTTTGCACTTCTTTGCATTGAATCTAAGTTGCCATATGTCTAACCATTCCTCCAACCTTGCCAAGTCCCTTCTCATCTTTTCTACCCCCTCATTGTGTATCAACTTGTTACAGATCTTTGTGTCATCTGCAAAGAGGCATACCTTTCCTCCAGACCCTCTGCAATGTCACTTATAAAGATGTTAAAGAGGATTGGACCCAGTACTGAGCCTGAAGTACTCCACTAGTAACCCCCATTCTTCGGAATGTGTTCCATTCACTATTACCTTCTGTGTCCTGTTGTGCAGCTAGTTCATACTCAGGCTACCACCCTGGGACCCACTCCCAGGCTGGCTAACTTGATTATTAATCTTTAAAGGGACTGTGTCAAATGCCTTCTAAAAGTCTAGGTAGGCCATATCCACAGCCCTCCCTGGCCTATTACTTTGGTCACCTAGTCAAAGAAATCAATTAGATTAGTCTGACATGACCTTCCTGCTGTAAATCCATGTTGCTTTGGGTCCTGCGCCCCGCTGGCCTCTAGGTGCTCAACAATTCTTTCTTTCAGAAGTGATTCCATAATTTTTCCTACCACTGAGGTCAAACTTACAGATCTGTAGTTTCCTGCTTCTGCCTTGCTCCCATTTTTGTAAAGGGGAATCACATCTGCCCTCCTCCAGTCCTCAGGTACCACCCCATCCTGCCATGATTTGTTAAAAAGTGTGGTTAGTGGTGTCACTAGGTCCCCCCTTAGTTCTTTTAGGATTCTGGGGTGAATCCCGTCAGGCCCCATTGCTTTGTCCACCTTGAGTTTTAGGAGTTCTTTCAGGACTCTTTCTTCTGTGAATGGACTGGTATCAACCCCCACCCAGAGTGCTTCTATTGTCTGGTTTAGGTAACTGCTCCTCATCTTCTTTTGTGAATACTGACCAAAAGTATTCATTCAGTATCTCTGCCTTTTTTATATTTATTTATATTTAGTTTTTGTTGACCGGGTAAGTGCACTAGACAAATTCTGCCTATTTTCAGGCATGACCCGGGGGAGGGGGATACAGATTTTCACTGTCTCCCTCTGCCCACCTCCCCTCTCCTTTATTAATCTTCACTATCCCTCCCTTAACCTTTATATGCTCCCTAATGTACCTATAAAAGGTTTTATCCCCCTTTTTGACTGAGTTGGCTATTTTTTCCTCGGTTTGTGCCTTTGCTATTCTGACTGCCTTTCCTACGTCTTTCTGCTTTAATTGATACAGTTCCCTGTTGTGCTCCCTCTGTGATGCCTTATACTTTTTGAATGCAACCTTTTTCTCCTTAACCTTCCCTGCCACCTCTTTTGAGAACTATAGTGGTTTTTTACTCTGCTTTGTTTTCTTTATTTGTTTTACACAAAGACTTGTTGCCTCTATGATGGCAGTTTTGATTTTTCTCCATTGTTCTTCCACCCTCCTATTTGGCCATTTACTAGTGCTGTCTTCAGGTGTTCACCCATTTTGCCAAAGTCAGCCGTTCTAAAGTCCAGTATCCTTGTTTTTGTATGGCTTATCTCCATGGTTGTGCTCATTGTGAAGCACACTGTGCAGTGATCACTTGTTCCCAGATGTCAACTGACTTCTAAATTTGTGATCCTCTCTCCATTTGAGAGTACCAGGTCTAGTATTGCTCCCTCCCGAGTGGGTTCCAGCACTAGCTGTCTAAGGTCTGCCCCCTGCAGTGCATCAAGAATGACCCTGCTCTTGGATGTGGCTGCAGTACATGTCCTCCAGTTTACATCTGGCATATTCAGGTCCCCCATCAACAGTATCAGTGGTTTCTGAGTTGTATTATTCAGCAGCAAGAACATGGTAACCCACTAACATCACTAACTTGTAAAAAAGGTACTCACAGCCAGTTGTTTTCCACTTTCATTTGCTGGTAAACATTTTCATCTCTAACAGAATTTAGGCATTTTAAATGTTTTAAATTATTTATTTCCTCAAGAAAATGATAGAGGACATTCTCAAAATGGCTGAAAAAGGGGAGATACTGTTTCACAAACAAAGGGCTATGTTTACAAGAGAACTTGTTTGTAACCTGGACATGTAGCTGAAACAATGAATGGTATGACAAAATCTGTTTCAAAAGTATTGAGCACTCAAAATGGCTCAAAAACCTGGCCAGCACAGAGCAAAACTGGTTTACCTCATAGGGATCCTGAAAACCTGATCACCAGGTAAAAAACCTGACAGGTGGCAACCCTAGGCTCCACCCACTTACAGAAATACAGCATATTTCTTTTAAACAACCTTATTTAGAGCCAGACGCTATAATTAAAAGAAAACTCAGATGTCTTTTGACTAGGTGGTAGTGTTCATAATAAAACTGTCTCCAATCAAAATAAGTTGTAAGTTTCAGGTCCAGGCTCCTCCCAAAGAGCTATTCAGTGTATAAAAGGTGGAAAGACAGGGTCAGCCAGTGCTTAGTAGGTATTCTGGTATAAAAAAAATATATACGTAAACACAAAGGTGAAAGTTTTGCCTCTATTTAAAATAGGAAAACTAATGGAAGTAATTGCATGACGGAAGCTGCAGGGCACTGCAAGAGGTATAGCAGTGGACACCATTTGGTATTACTCAGTATTCGACTGAAATGTGAGTCTGTGGTTGAATTGTTCTCTTGGTTGTATTTTAACTTGTTTTTTTTGCTTTACAACAAATACAGAGTAAGAGCGCAACCAACAAACTGTAGCACAGTCTTTTCTGATGGAAATCGAGGAATGGCTGAATACAGCATGGGCATTTAAGCACCTTCCAATACAAGGAAACTTTTCTGGATGAGTTTGTGAGTACCTTTTTTACAAGTTAGTGATGTTAGTGGGTTACCATGTTCTTGCCTCTGAATAATACAACTCAGAAACCACTGGCAAGGGAACCAGGTTGATTATATATTATATTACCTACTGTAAATCATTGCATAGATTCTGTGTTCTTTTATGTGGGTCAGATATTGCTTTTAGCTCCTGGTACCACTAGCAGGGGTGTTCAGATAGCTATTAATCTCTATGCCTGTATGATGTGATAATGTTCATAATTTGAATACTGTGATATCAATTTCTCAGCTAATATTTTTCTAGACAACTGACGCTAGAAGAAGCCGCAGTGCTAACATTTCCAAGACTGCCAATTTTGCAATTTTAAACAGTTGTATATCTATCGAAACATACTCTGGAGCTACTGTGTTGAAATATTTTACAGTACATCTAAACACAGGTACTGCTACCAGGGGGTACCAGTTTTATTTTGCAATAAAGTTATCATTTATTGTCTGCCCCCATAGATAATCAGTTACTGTGCCCTGTCATTCAGTCACTGTGTAGTTGAGTCAGGATCTTGCTAGGGAGAGGAAACACGCATCAACCAGAATCTTTTTGGATGGGCTAACTGCAAATTGACTGCGCACCAGAAAAGCAGGCTTTCTTCCCCCAAAATGAGGGGTGTAATGTAGGAGCAATATTTTTTGCAGAAATCCACTCACCGATTACAAGGCAGCAGAGTAATGTGAGTCATCCCTGAGAAAACTACCCCTATGGCTGCTAGCAGCAGTCATAGGTGTTTCTTTTGCCCAATACTAAGTAGTAGTGGGTGCAGGAACTACACTGGGACCGCTAGCAGGGGTCACAGAAGCCTGATCATATTTCTTTTCTCTTATCATCTTAGACTCGCTAGCAGAGAGTCCAAGGAATAACCATGGAAGTATTTAGAAAAATGTTTTTTTTTTTCCCTGAAAGTATTGCTGCTTGGTGTGCAGTGCAGAATAGGGTTAGGAGCTGCGAACTGGGAAGCAAGTAACAGATTACAAGGTATGATCTGTACCTTAGATTGGGTACATTACAAGCTTCTTTTGGCACATTGTACTATAATGTTGCCTGCTTCCTGAGATAGCTATTAGTCTTGAATAGCGAAGCAAACACATCATACAGACTGCAAGCTAGCTAGCTGATACTGCTGAATATGTTTCCTTGTATTAGCATAGTCTCTTACCTTTTCCTTCTACGTGAAATGTTGATTTTCTAGGGTGCTGATTTCGTGTGCAGAAACCTGTACCAATGCACATTAAGAACTGATCTTGGAGAGGCAGCATCACAGGGAATGGGGGCCAGACTTCTTTGAAGTCACATGTGCATTAAGCAACCTATCAGGTGAACACAACCCATGTGTAAGGAGGGTGGAGTGCCTCAGAGATGTATACCCCCACAATCACCTTTACCAGGTGAGTAAATTACCATTTGTTTCAAAGATCCCTACTCACTACCAAAGAGAAAAATGCTATTTTTATACATTTCTCATGTCATCTCTTCTTAGCACCTTATAGGGAACATTACTTAATGGAAGGCATGTCTTTACCAATTACAACTATAACAGCGCTTTCAGGCTAAAAATAAAACAAGGCACTCCCTTTTTCATGATGCTTTCCTAGGTGGGGGGGGGGAGCAATCCTGAGGAGACCTGAAACAAAGGGATAGTAAAGCAAGTACATTTGTAGGTGGTCTGCCTGCAAATGGTGAAACACAGTGGTTAGAAAAAGGGTGTATGAAGGAGAAGAGAAAAGACTTTCACTGTCACCCTTAGCCCACCTCTCTTCCTCATTATTAAGCCTCACTATCCTTCCTTTTGTCTTCCTTCACTCCTTGATGTATCTAAAAATGGCTTTATCCCCTTCTTAACTAAGCTGGCTATCTTTTCCTCAGTTTGGGCATTCGTTATTCTGACTGCCTTCCCCACTTCCTTCTGCTTTAACTGATACAGTTCTCTGTCCTGCTTCTTCTGTGATGCCTTATACTTCCTGAATGCTATCTTTTTTTCCATAACCTCCATCCCCACATCTTTTGAGAACCATAGTGCTTTTTTATTTCATTTTATTTTGTTTATTTGCTTTACACAAAGGCTTATTCGCCCATTAGCGGTTCTAACATGCTCTAAAGGCAATTCGAGTTCCTCAGGCTAAACTTCTCTAAGCTTCCAAATGCCATCACAAAATCTGTTTATGTTTCAGTGTCATAACCAGCATCCTTCATCAGAACATGTGCTCTACACTGGCTACCTGATCTTAGAACACCTTCCTTAAAGAAACAGAACTAAAGTGCTCTAGTGCTAAGTGTTTGAATACTAAAGTGCTATACAGTTGTGCTAAATAGGAAAAGTGCTAAGCTTACACATATAGTAACACCTAACAATTAACTAACAACAACAACAAAAGATATACATACTGGCAAGGACATTAAACATTTGACATAGAAACATAGACTTTGACTTCAGAAGAGGATGGCTTGGCCCACCTAGTCTGACCCTGTCCCTACCTATTGATTAAGCTGCAGATTCTAGTTAACCAACAGCCTACTTCCTCCTACACCCCACTATAGTTGCCTTACGACTGTCCCATGCATTATTAAATTCCCTCACTGTTTTTGACCCCACCACCTCCTCAGGAAGGCAGTTACATGCAACCACCACCTTCTCCATGAAAAAATACTTCCTCACATTGCCCCTGAGCCACCACCACCATCTTAAAACTGTGCCCCCTTGTTCTTGCACATCTCTTTTTCTGAAAGATGCTCCCTGCTTGGACTTTGTTGATTCCCTTGAGGTACTTGAAAGTTTCTATCATATCCCCCCTCTCCCTCCTTTCCTCAAGGGTATGCATATTAAGCTCTTTTAGTCTCTCTTCATATGGCTTCTTTTGCAGACCCTGCACCATTTTAGTTGACCTCCTCTGGATTGCCTCCACCCTGTCTATGTCCTTGTGGAGATGGGGTCTCCAGAACTGCATGCAGTATTCCAGATGGGGTCTCACCAGCTGTCTGTACAGAGGGATAACAACTTTTTGTTTTCTACTGGTGATGCCTCTCCCTTTGCATCCCAGTATTCCCCCAGCCCTCCTTACTGCCTTCTCACATTGCTTGCCTACCTTAAGGTCATCAGATATGACTACCCTCAGGTCACTTTCCATTTGTGTTGTTGTTAGTACCTCCCTCCCTGTATTGTGTACTTTTCTTATGTCTGTCCCATGCATTATTGAATTCTCCCACTATTTTTGACCCCACCACCTCCTCAAGAAAGCAGCTCCATACTGTTCAATGGTTGCTAGTCCACCTCCCTCTCCATGAAAAAATACTTCACGATAAACACAGCAGTACAGTTAAGCCATACAAAGGCAAAGGTCCTGAACTTTAGGAGGGCTGACTTTGCCAAAATGGGTGAGTGCCTAAGGAAGGCGCTAGCAAATGGGTAGGAAGTAGGGGTGTAAGAACAATTGGGAGCAATCAAAACTGACATCACTAAGGCAACAAGCCATTGTTTGATGCAAATAAACAAAACAAAATGATGTAAAAATCACTATGGTTCTCAAAGGAGGTGGCAGGGATGGTTAGAGAGGAAAAAGATAGCATTCAGGAAGTACAAAAAATCACAGAAGGAGCAGGACAGAGAACTGTACCAGTTAAAGCAGAAGGAAGCAGAGAAGGCAGTCAGAACAGCAAAGGCCCAAACCAAGGAAAAGATAGCCAACTCAGTTAAGAAGGGGGATAAAACATTTGATAGGTACATCAGGGAGCAAAGGAAGCAAGGGAGGGATAGTGAGGCTTAATAAAGGGGAGAGGGGGTGGGCAGAGGGTGACTGTGAAAAGGCAACGATACTAAACAAATATTTTTGCTCAGTATTCACAAATGAAAAAAGGGAGGCACCTAAACCAAACAACAGAAACACTCTGGATAGGGGGGTTGATACCAGCCCATTCACAGGAAATGAGAGCCAATTAGGTTGTGCTCTCAGTTTTGATAGGCAGAGCGTGTGAATGTTATATCAACCAGCCAGTTGTTATGGAAAATATCAACCTACTCAGCACATAGAAAAAAATGCTCGCCAGTTATTATAAAAGATTAATATACAAGTTAGCCAGCCTTGGAGTGGGTCCCAAGATGGTAGTCTGGGTAAAAAATTGGCTGGAGAACAGGACAAAGAGAGTAATAGCAAACAGAGTCCACTCCGAAGAAAGGGGGGTACCGCAGGGTTCAGTTCTAGGACTGATCCTCTTCAATGTCTTTATAAGTGACATTGCAGAAGCACTGGAAGGAAAAGTATGTTTCTTTGCAGATGGCACAAAGGTTGGAGGAATGGTCAAATGTATGGAGCTTAGATTCAATGCTAAGAAGTGCAAAGTAATGCACCTGGGTAACAAATACCCAGGTGAAGAGTACACAATGGGGGGCGAGATACTAACAACAACAAAAATGGAAAGGGACCTGGGGGTAGTCATATCAGATTACCTAAAGGTGGGCAAGCAATGTGAGAAGGCAGTAAGGAGGGCTGGGGGGATACTGAAATGTACAGGGAGAAGCATCACAAGTAGAAAACAAGAAGTTCTTATCCTTCTGTTCAGACAACTGGTGAGACCCCATCTGGAGACCCAATCTCTGCAAGGACATAGACAGGATGGAGGCAGTCCAGAGGAGAGCAACTAAAATGGTGCAGGGTCTGCACCAGAAGAAATATGAAGAGAGACTTAAGGAGCTTAATATGTATACCCTCGAGGAAATGAGGGATGAGGGGACATGATAGAAACTTTCAAGTACCTCAAGTGAATCAACAAAGTCCAAGAGGGTAGCATCTTTCAGAAAAAGAGGTGTGCAAGAACAAGGGGGCACAATCTGAAGATAGAAGGGAGATGGCTCAGAGGTAATGTGAGGAAGTATTTTTTCACAGAGAGGGTTGTGGATGCATGGAATGGCCTTCCTGGGGTGATTGTAGAGTCAAAAACAGTGGGGGAGGGTCACGTGATGGCAGCTTAAGCTCTAGCAGCATTTCCTCGGAGCTCCGTTTCTGGTTACTTTTGTTTCAGTGCGCCCCGTGTCGGTTTTCACCCGCTGGTTCCCGTGGTGGAGACACACTACCTCAGCCCGGTGCGCCATGATCGATCGATGAGGCTTATATGAAAAAGGCTCCTCTCAGCATTCTCCACCGCGAACGCCAGAGAAGAAGAAGGCCGCTAAGCGGCCTAAGCAGCAGCCTGCTAGTTTAATTAAGATGCCTGCAGGGGAGGCGGCGCTTACTGAGGGTAGATTTCTGGAAGTCATGCAGCCACATCAATCCACGATTGCTGCTATCACAGAAGATTTACAAGATATTAAAAACTCAGTGGAAGTCCTAACAAGAAGGGTCACCGATTCGGAAGCCAGAATTGTTTCCCTCGAGAATAAACAAGACAAAGCTGATCTGGAGGTGATCAACATGAGGCGCAGGATAAAAAATCTGGAAAATAAATTAGAGGACCTGGAAGGGTGCAGCCGATGGAATAACTTAGTGATATTAGGCATTCCAGAAAAGGAGGAAGGGAGTGGGATAATTAAGTTTCTACAGAGGCTTTGCAGTAAAATAGCCGGTCCATCCCCAGGTGGAGGTGAATATGTCATAGAGCGAGCCCACAGAGCCCTCCGCCCCCCTCCTTCTCAAGGTCAGCCACCTAGGCCAATTATTTTCAAGCTCCTGAATTATTTGGATAGACAGCATATCCTTGATAAATCCAAAAGCATTGGGGAAGTTACTTGGGAAGGGAAGAAAATTCGTATTACTCAAGATCTTCCGCATTCAGTCCGGTTAAGGCGGCAGGAGTTCCATCCTTTAGTCTCCAAGCTGGTTGCTGCCTCTAAGCCATTTAGGGTAAAATACCCTGCCATTCTGATGGTTAAGACAGAGGATAAGTGGCTTTCATTCGAGTCGCCAGCTCAAGCCCTTCCAGAGCTCAAAAACATCTTCCCTGACCTTTTCAAGTAAAGACAGGGGCTTGCTCCGTGGCCCAGGCGACTGGCTGATGATGTGTGTCTTATTGCTGATTTGGGTCTTTTGAAGTTTGGGTTTGCTCCAGCGTGGCGTGCTGAATAATTAACCACCCCTTGGCAAGGTTGAAGCCTGGGTACCAACATTCATGGATCCCTAGGGCACAGAGCGCCCCGCCTTGATCTTCTTGTGAGGAGGAATTCTCCTATTGCAATGGACCTGCAAGAGAATGTCTCAGCAACCGAATGGTTTCTTTGTTGATTTTTTTTCTTTTTTTTTCCCCTTTTGTTAAGTAATCCTGGCACAAAGTAGGACACCTGTCGGGGACTATTTAATATGAAGTTGGATGTATGGACTGGTCTCCGACTACTCTACATTATTTTGTTTATCTTTATCTCCACAGGATTCAAGCCAACCGAGGACTGTTAATTCTCGCAAGGGGTTGTGGGGTGTTCTCTTATTCTTTAAGGGTGTAGATGTTTAGAATTTGAAGGAGTGGGTGGGGGGGGGCTCCGGGGAGTACAGCTGTGGAGTTTGAACTGTTGTGACATTAATTATGTGGCGTAGTTGGTTTGGGAGTGCAGTTGAGCTGAACTGGGGTTTGTTAGATTTATTAGGATTGGGGTTTTATTGGTTTTTTGGTTTTGGGGAAGTTTTTTGTATGTTAGAGTAGTGGGGGGGGTTCGACTACACACTACCGGGGTTCATCGTTTATAGCTGATGTTGGATTGGCTTTTACTTTATTAGTTGAACCCTGGCTTTTTTTTTTTTTTTGCTGGGGCACTGATTATATATTTTGGGTCTTCTTCATTTACTTCATATTACTATAGGCTATGATTAGTCACTATACTTTTATCAGCTGGAATGTCAAGGGAGCCAAGGACCGGGTCAAGAGGCAAATCATTTTAAGACACTTGCGACAGTTAAGGGCGCAAATTGTTTTCCTGCAAGAAACACATCTAAGGAGAGAGAGGATATTGTCCTCTTCAAAAGATTATGGGTTGGGCAAGTTTTGGAGGTGCGTCCCCGAATAAAGGGGGTGTAGTTATTCTTATAGCCAAAAATCTTCCCTTTAGATTGGTCCAAGAAATTTGGGATCCAGAGGGTCGCTATGTGGTCGTGCATGGTTTTTTAGAATCCCATTCAGTCCTTTTTGGCTCAATATATGGCCCAAACTGTGATTCCCCATCTTTTTTTGTGCGTTTACTCAGTATCGTGGTGTCTGACCCACCTAAACTTACCATTTTGGGTGGGGATTGGAACCTAGTGCTCCAATCGGAACTGGATAGATCTGGTGGTGAGAGGCGTGGGTTATCCCCAACACAAAGAGCACTGAAAGATCTCATTAGAGATGCTACTTTGGTTGATATTTGGAGAGTCTTAAATCCGACACTCCGGCAGTATACCTTTTTCTCTGCTGCACACAGGACATACTCCCGAATAGATTACTTTCTCATCAGTACTTTCGCCATACCTGGTGTGTCACAGGCAGAGATATCAGCCAGAGTATTGTCTGACCATGCCCCAGTGAGCCTGGCATTCTGGTTGGGAGCTGGGAGTAAACGATCACCCCAATGGAGGTTAAACAGCCAGATACTGAGAGATGAGAACTCTTTGAGGCATATAGTAGATTTCATTACTGCCTTCATTAATAGCAATATGGGTTCAGTAGCTAAGTATGACTTAATTTGGGCCGCCTTAAAATGTTCCCTAAGGGGAGAGCTGATAAAAATGGCCTCCTTGAGGGAGCGGTCCCAAAGAGCTCAATTGGACTCCCTTTTGGTCTCAATCAGGGATTTAGAGCACAGTTTATCCCGGGCATCTATGGCCGAATGTTGGACCAGACTCTACCAATTACAAACCAAGTATGCAGGTCTTGTTTCCCAAAGAGCGGAGTTAGCCCTCTTAAGAACTAAACTTAGATATTTAGACGCAGGGGAAAGAGCTAGTAAATTGCTCGCTATGCGCATCCGTCGGTTAGATTCTTCGCAATTCATTGCAGGAATCTATGTAGGGGAGACAATCGAGTTTGTACCGACCCTTGAAATGGCGAAAGTCTTTGGCTCTTATTTTCAGGACTTATACGATGTCGACCCAGCTCAACGGCCTCTGATTTGGACATTAGTTTGTACCTTAGTTCAGTTAACTTTCCTAAAATCACTGATGCAGAGGCAGCTGGTTTAGTGCTCCAATTTCTCTTGTTGAAATACAAGCTGTACAGCAGATGCCCTAGATAAGTCCCAGCCAGATAGCCTACCTAGTAATTTTTATAATGCCTGTCTCCCAGTAATTGCCCCTGTCCTGAAGGATGTTTTTAGGTATTGGTTCAATAATGTGGTTTCAGACCATGGCTTCCAAGAAGCCACGATTTCTTTAATTTTAAAGCAAGGGAAAGACCGTTATGTATTGACAGTTATCGCCCATCTCCTTACTAAATACTGATGTTAAAATTCTGGCCAAAATCCTGGCAAATAGACTCTCAAAAGTCATGGGTAAACTGGTGAGTCGAGAACAAGTGGGATTTATGGCTGGAGGTCCTCACAAGATCATTTGAGAAAGTTACTACACCTTTTGTATTGGCCAGGATTCGAGATACCAGCGGTATTAGTGTCACTCGATGCGAAAAGGCATTCGACAGGGTCTCCTGGGACTTCCTATTTGCCACCCTAACATTATTTGGGCTGCCTACAGAATTTCAAAGATGGGTCCATCTCTTATACCAGTTTCCCTCGGCCAGGGTCAAATGCAACGGAGTACTGTCCCCTCCATTTAATTTAGCCCGGGGCACAAGGCAAGGTTGTCCATTGTCCCCCTTGCTCTTTAACTTATACTTAGAACCTTTATTGCGCAGGTTGGCAAGGAATGCAGCCATAAAAGGAATCTGAGTGGGGAATGCCAGGTATGCCCTGTCAGTATATGCGGATGACATACTGCTCCATGTTGAGGAACCAGATATCTCAATTTCAGCCGCTCTAGCGGAGATTGAGAGTTTCTCTAAAGTCTCCTACTATAAACTAAACCAGGCCAAAACAAAGATACTTCCGTTAAATAGTAGAGTTATTAAGGCCGAACTTTCTACTTTCAGCCTCCTGGGAAGCAAGATCAGTCACATACTTGGGTATTAAGATTTATAATGTTTTGAATTCTATTACCAGGGCTAATGTTGGCTGTTTAGTTAACATGGTAAAGGAAGACTTGAGAGGTGGTGGCTCTCCTTTCTCCCTATGGGGGAGGCTTAGTATAGTTAAAATGAATGTACTACCGAGGATAATGTATCCCTTGGGTATGCTAGGCCTCTATTTGCCAAAAAAATGGTTCTCCAAATTACAAAGCGCCATCAATACCTTTTTGTGGAACAAAAAAAGAGTGCGTAGAGCCTATATAAAATTGACGGCTCCAAAGCTAAGAGGAGGCCTGGCTGCTCCCTCTTTCTTCCTTTATTATGCTGCACAGCACATAAGTAAATTAGCTCACTGGAGTGGAGAGATTGGACATCAGGAATACAGGCCCCTGTGGGTGGACATAGAGCAGCACTTGGCTACACAGGTTAATTGCTCCCTGAGGGCCCTTCTATTTGCCTCCCCATCGGCCATTCCTAAGGTTCTTCAAAGGAACCAGATAGGTTGGTCTCTAAAAGCCCTCCATCAGATACAGAACTATTTGACTGTAAAGTGGTACCTTTCGACTGACCAGCCCATTATTGGTAATCCACATTTTAAAGTTGGAGGAGCACCGTTGTCTCTTAAATTTTGGCCTAAGTTAAATGATGCTTGACTTTCAAACTGCTGGTCAAATGGGAAACTACTCCCTTTTCAAGATTTTCAGAAGTCTTTTGGGGCCTTGGGTAAGGAGATGTTTAAATATTTACAAATTAACTATGCCCTATCCTCCTTCTTCTCCGGGTTCTCACCGATAGGTCCGAGTGATAGGGACCTATCCTCGCTTATAAATAAAGCCTCTCAATCACGTCCAGTTTTGAACTTATACAAAACTCTTCAGGAATGGGATTCTAGATTACCATCAGGTATCTGTTATTATTGGTCAAAGGAATTGGGTATTCCGGAGGATCCCACTTTACGGCAGAAACTCTGGATATCCATGTACAGGTATATAAAGCAAGACAGACTGAGACTAATGCACTTCAATATTATGCACAATATCTACTTCACTCCTGTTCAGCTATGCAAATTTGGGGCATTGACAACGTCACTCTGTTCAAAGTGTAAGAGGGATTCCGGTACCCTATATCACATGCTTTGGCTATGCCCCGGTGTGCAGATTTTCTGGTGTTCTATCACCAATGTTCTCAACCCTGTCCTTGGCTTAGGAGCCTTGTTTACACCTGAAATTTGTCTAGTCAACTTTTTCCCTCTGGGCGTCACCAAAATCATGAAAGCCCATATGTCGCTTGTCTCAGTTACCGCTAAATTAGTAATTCTGAGACATTGGGTCGACGATAAGCCCCTACTCTGATAGAGTGGTATAAAGAGAGTATGTTGGCCTTGCAGTTAGAGACACATTGCCTGCATGCAGGAGTAGGCCAGAAGTCTATACATCACTTTGGGGCTCCTTGGAGGCCCTCTTGTTGGCCTGGAAGCCACACATTTTTTATACCTCTTAATTGGTTGTAAACTAAGGTTACTTTGTGTGTGTAGTCGGGGGGGGAGAGGGGGAGGGAAGGTCGGGTTGTTTTGGTTCTGTTGCTCACTGTTATAGTACATTGTTCTGTGGTTACCGTTGGGTATTGTTTTGACTTGTGAAAACTCAATAAAACTGGTTTAATAAAAAAAAAAAAAAAAACAGTGGGGGAATTTAAGAATGCATGGGACAGACATAAGGCAATTCTAGGGAGTGGGGGTAGGAGGAAGTGGATTGTTGGTTAACTAGGATCTGCAGCTCATCCATTAGGTAGGGAAATGGTCAGACTGGGTGGGCCAAGCGGTCCTTATCTGCCATCAAATTCTATGTTTCTATGTTTTCCTTGGGTTTTTGTTTCCCATGTGGATTACTTTGCACTTCTTTGAATTGAATCTAAGCTGCCATACATTTGACCATTCTTCCAACTTTGCCAAGTCCCTTCTCATCCTTTCCATCCCACTTTTGTATCAACCCTGTTCCCCAGTGTCCTCCAGTCCTCAGGTGCCACTCAATCCTCTCATGATTTGTTAAAAAGGGTAGTCAGTGGTGTCACTAGGTCTCCCCTTAGTTCTTTTAGAATTCTGTGATGAATCCCATCAGGCCCCATTGCTTTGTCCACCTTGAGTTTTAGAAGTTCTTTCAGGATCCTGTCTTCTGTGAATGGGCTGGTATCGACCCACTTCTCCAGAGTGCTTCTATTGTTTGGTTTATGATAAGACATGATAAGTAATCTGGCACCAAGAATTGCATACTGTAAAGGAAGGAATTTAAGTGACAGTGTAATATGTCCATTGTTACCAAACAAAGAAAATATAAAAAATTGGTTGCCTAAGCCTCCGATTGAAAATTTTAAGTGCGGACACTGTTCTCATTGTAACAGTACTAGAAATATGAGTACATTTACACACCCACGTACTGGAAAAAGATACAACATTGAACAGTTAATAAACTTTAGTACTGAAGGAGTAGTATATGCACATATGTGTCCATGTGGCATTTATTATATAGGACAGACAAAACATGCCATAAAACACAGGGTAGGAGAACATAAGACAGCCATGCACACAAATAATGAGATCTATACAATGGCTAAACATTTTAGAGAAGCATGTTATACTTCCACTTCTGTCCTGCAGTTTTTTTGAATTGAAAAGGTTACAATGGACCAGAAAGGAGGCAGTCTGAAAAATAAACTGTTGACTCGAGAAGCATTTTGAATCATTATTTATTTATTTAGCTTTTGTTGACTGGGTAAGTGCACCAGACAAATCCTGTCTATTTTCAGGCATGACCAGGGGGAAGGGGATACAGATGAATGCCAACTGATCTTGAACCAGATTAAGCTGTTGGTGGTATTTTTAGTGAATAAGGGAAATTTGGCCAGGACACCGGGGAAATTCCCCTACTCTTTTCAATAAGTGCTATGGGATCTTTAACATCCACCTGAACTACCACCAATCCAGGCAGATGGGACCTCGGTTTAACGTCTCATCTGAAAGACGGCACCTCAGAAGTGCAGCACCCCTCTCATGCTGCACTACAGTGTCAGTACTGGGATATTAACCCAAGTGCCATATGTGGGAACTGAACCCACAGCCCTCTGATCTCCCAGCCTCAGAGGTGAGTGTGCTACCTACTGAGCCACTGACACTGCCCATTGCCCATTACATTGGATACTGTGAAACCAAAGGGACTAAATGACTCTGTTTCACTCCATAATCTATAAATGTCTTGTATGTATTTATTTATTAGTATTCCTGCCTATATATAATAGATATATATGTATATGTATATATAGGGGATACATGATTGGCAGGAGTGTGATATAGAAAATATTCTCACTCCTGCAGAGTGAGCTCTGGATACTCACGGCTGCCAAAGGCATGAATGAGAGTATCCAGAGCTCACTCTGTAGGAGTGAGAATATTTTTTAAAGCACACGATCTGCACATCATGTGTGCTATTTATACAATGGGGTAGGAGCTCTTCTATTACATTTTGTTTTATTTTTGTTTGGTGTCCTCCTTTCTGTTGCTTGTATGACTGAATGGGTATGAATGATGTATCTGTTACATCTGCTATTGGTCGTTTGCTGTTTGTTTGAGTGGTGGTTGGATGGTGTTCACTGTCATGTGTTGTGTGATTTGGTCCTTTTTGTGTGAGGGTGGGAGTTTCTTTTAGGCTTGGGAACAACACAATTGTGATCTTCGTTCCTGAGATATATTTTTATGTATTTAGTGACTTCTTTTGGTGTTTTCCGGTAATTTATAACTGTTTGTGTACACTTTTTATATTGCCTGCTTCGGCTTCAATTTGTCTTTTGACAGAGTCTGCTTCGGTTTTCTTTACGGCTGTGGATAGATACTGACTTACGTTTGCTGTAACAGGTTTCACTTTCCTGTCCTTGGTGTGGAACAGTTACTGAGAAGAAAGAGAAAAGACAGATAAAGATCATTTTTTAAAGTTCTGACAGGTACAGGAAAGCATAAGTAGTACTGTATTTTGTGGCAGTTGTTCGGAAGGCTTTCTCTCCGATCCTGATTCGGAGAACAGTTCTCATGAACATTTTCAGGACAGCTTCTGCGAGTGCTGCTGGAACTCGTGTAAGAAGTGGGCTTTTAACTTTGGGACAGGTTGTTTTACATGATATCTGTCATCTGCAGTATGTAACTTGTGCATTTGTTTGTACTGCAGGTAGTGAGAAGACAGGGATATGAAGTGGCAGAAGTGGGTATACAAAGAAGAAGGAAGCTGACGTCAGCAGAGTATGAATAAACAGCATTTATTTTAACTCTGCTGACATCAGTTTCATTTATCACACTTCAGTGGAAATAACTGAGCTTATCACGCTGATATTGCTGTCACCCCCATTGTATAACTATATATATTTTTGTTGTTGTTATTAGCTAATTGTTAGGAGTTACTATATGTGTAAGCTTAGCACTTTTCTTATTTAGCACTACTGTATAGCACTTTAGTGTTCTAGCACTAAGCACTATAGCACTTTAGTACTGTTTCTTTAAGGAAGGTGTTCTTAGGACAGGTAGCCAGTGTAGATCACATGTTCTGATGAAGGTGTCTGTTATGATGCAGAAATGTAAATGGATTGTGTGATGGCATTTGGAAGCTTAAAGAAGTTTAGCCTGCAAAACTTTAATTGCCTTTAACGCATGTTGAACCACTAATGGGCTGCATGTAAGAGTATTTTCCAATGCCAGTCTTTACTGCTGCTGCTGTAATTGGTATGTGTGGTATGAAACAAGTAAAACAAATCTGAATGTATGCTTAGGTGTGCTGACCATTTTTTCTGTTTTGGAAAATATGCTACAGGTTGGACTGTCCCAGTAAGGTGCACCCTATTTTTAAGCCATACTGGCATTGCAGAAGTTAAAGCAAAAAATAGTTTGAAGCTTTGCTTGGCCTTTTGTGACTGGGAACCTGCGCATATAATTTGTGCTTCATCAAGCTGTCTCATTGCTGTCAATCTATTTCTCTACCTCGTAATCATGGTTTACTGCACAATGATCTTTTGGGGGCTCCTTCCTAAGGTACCTTTAGCCAAGGAAATCTTCCAACACAACACCTCTAGGGGTGGAGCTCTCTTCGAGGGTTCCTGGCCTTCAGCACCCATACAGGGTGATAATTCCCTGTGGAATGAAGAGTGCAAATGGACAAACAGTTATGACAGCTGCACAAACATAACATTACTCTGGTTGTGTAGGCACATTGAAATAAAGTTGAATACCGTTATTTCATTTGTTTTCAAAAGTTTGCTTTTGCCATCTGAGTGGCTCAAAGAGTCTAAACACTGGGAGCTGTGCAGTCTATGGAGCGATCCTAGGGAGCACCTCCAGGGTGCCATTCTGTGCCGATGGATTGTTCGCCAGCTCACTGTCTCCAGTCTTCATGGCATTCCCCAGGCTTATCTGTGCTGAAAGTAATTAATAGTTTAACAGACTCCTTTTTTCATTGTGGTTTCTGAGATTCTGGAGAGGAAGAAGAGTATGAAGACTTTGTTTGAATTTCTGCTCCTTTTAAGAGCTTTCACCTCCTTCCTTATTACCGATTTCAAGTGAAAAGGTTTGGGATCTGCTGCCATCATGCTTTCCACTGTTTTCAAAATCCTGGACACCTCTTGCCCAGAAAACTCTTCAGTGATGGTCTGGCTGTTGTCCTCAATGTCTTTCTCCTGTGGCATTGCTGAGGCCCCAGTGCATCCCAGTGACACACACACACTGCCACTGTGTAGGGTTCCAGGCCCACCACATCATCATCTACCATGTCACTATTGAGCTCTGCCAAACAGGGACTGGGCTTTTGAGAGAGAGAGATGGAGATATAGCTTGGCAGAAGACACCAGGAGAAAGGACTGCTGTGTGACTGGACTTCTCTGCTGGGACTAAAGTAGAAGAACTTTTGTATTTGACTTTTAATTTAGGGTAAAAAAACCAACATACAAAAAAAAAGGGTGTGTTTGGGTTAACTGAACTGAATGGGTATCTGAAGAGTTATCTAGGTGTAAGTCTCAGGTGACTGAAAGGACTTAACTGCTGTGAGGTTTAAATTACTTGTAGAAAGATCTGGTAAGTAGGGGGAGTGGCTTAGCTTGAAGGAAGCTACATTTAAAGACTGCCTTAGAAAGTTTCTGCTAATAGCTAGGCAGAAGACACCAGGAGAAAGGACTGCTGCGTGACTGGACTTCTCTGCTGGGACTATATTGCCCTCCTTCCCTTCCCTCCACCCCCCCACCCAAAGCTAGTTCTATTTTTATAGGCACAGAATTTGACTGACAACAGGAACTTCCTGTTTAGGGGGCAGGAAGTGAGTGATCACAGAACCACCAAGGACCCACCATCCTAGAAGGGCAAGAGTAGCTCTCTGGCTCCCTCTAGCTGCTGGAGGTCTGCCTCTGAGCAAGTAAGTGGTCTACTGCGAAATATAGGATATTTTTGTCTCAGAACAGGACAATCAGGAGCTTAAAGGGCACACAGGCAGAAAGTAAGGAGAGAGAGAAAAAAAAACAGAGGAAAGAGTAAGGATTGCAAACAGTTATGGGGGCCAGAAATAAGACATGATTGGAGTGGTGCAGTGCAGTGGCTGTGGAGCAGCAGTCTTCCTGGAGATGTTCTGGAGGATGCGGTGTTGTCTCATCTGCAGGCACCTCTCTGGGCTGAGGGAGGAGGTTGCTCATCTCCAGGCTGAGTTGGCCAGGATTTGTGGGACCTCCTCTTCCATCCAGGGACCACCAGTGCTACTGCCATTGCCTCAGAGGTTGCCAAGAAAGAGGAGCGGTTGGACCACAGCGGGCTTAGGGAGGGTGAGGGTGGTGGAACAGAAGTGCATCCCTCCCATTGTACCTCTCCACAATTCCTATGCCATTCTGGCAAAGTGTGGTTCCTCTATGGAGGCACCCACAGTGGAGACCAAGGAGAATGCTGGGAACCTCCACAAAGGAGACCCACAGGAGGGTGGCAGGGGACCCTGCAGGGGAAGGAAACAACTCCTGGTGGGGGACTCCATTGTTAGGAAGGTAGAACTGGGTGAGGAAGGGGAGAGGGAGCCTGGCGCCATGGTTTGCAGGGACAGGAAGCGAATCCTCAGCATTGCTGGAGCAGCTGCACAGGGGAGGGAGCTGGATGTCATTGTCCACCTAGGGACAAATGACCTGGCTAAGAAAGGAATTAGAGAAGTGCAGGAAGAGTTTGTGGAATTGGGGAGGGGCCTTAGTCAAGTAGCACGCACGGTAACCTTCTCGGAGGGCTACCTATCTATGGCATAGGAGAGGCTAGGGTGTTCCGCACCATGGGATTCAATCAGTGGTTGAAAAACTGGTGTGGAGCTCAGGGATTTGGCTTTATTGTGGACTGGGGGTCCACCTGGAGTGATGCAAGCCTATACTGGCATGATGGGCTGCATCTGTCCGGGAGGGGAACCAGGATCCTAGGTGATAGGCTTAAATGCTTCATTGGCAAGCTTTTAAACTAGCCAAGGGGGGAAGTACTGGAAAGGAGCAGGAAAATCCTAGCCCTCCCAAATAATCACGGTAGTAAGTGCGGCAAGCACCAACATAGAGGTGTCGATAAGGAGAAGGGCAGGGGTAAATGAAGAAAGTGACAAAGGCAAGAAGGACAGGGATGGGGTAAAAGGGAGTAAGGCCATCAGGAAATGGAGGGTAATGAGTACCAATGCCCATAGTCTGGGCAACAAGCTCCCTGAGCTGATGGCCTTAATGGAAGAGGGATGCCTGGATATAGAAAGCAGTCACAGAAACATGGTACACAGAGAACCATGACTGGGATGTTAACATACCAGGGTACATAACCTCAGGAGACAGGCAGGGGAGAAGAGGGGAGGAGTAGCTCTCTATGTAAAGGAAGGGATAAAAGCAACTGAACAAAAGAGTAAACAGGGAGGAGAGGAGGCACTGTGGGTCACCTTGGAGACTGGAAAGGGCACCACAATCCTCACAGGGGTTGTGTACAGACCCCCATGTCAGGGGAAGGAATGGACAAGGATATGATAGAAGGCATTCTTAGAATGGCAGAGAAAGGGGAGATACTGTTGATGGGAGACCTGAATATGCCAGATGTTAACTGGAGCACATTTGCAGCAGCCACATCCAAGAGCAAGGCCATTCTTGACGCCCTACAGGTGGCAGGCATTAGACAGTTAGTTTCGGAACCCACTCATGAGGGAGCAATCTTAGACCTCGTACTCTCAAACGGGGGCAGTGAGAGGATCTCAGATCTAGAAGTGGGTTGCCATCTGGGACAAGTGACCATCAAACAGTGTGGTTCACATTAAACTCAGCTACAGAGTCAAGCCATACAAAAGTGAGGGTACTGGACTTTAGGAGGGCTGACTTTGGCAAGATGGGAGAGTGCCTCAGAAAAGCACTAGCAAACAGGCTAGAAGGAGGTGTGGAGTAACAATGGGGAATTTTCAAAACTTCCATCACAGAGGCAACAAGCCTTTGTGTGAAGCAAATGAACAAATCAAAAATGAAAGAAAAAGCCACTATGGTTCTCAAAAGAGGTGGCTGTGAAAGTCAGGAAGAAAAAGATAGCATTCCAGAAGTATAAGGAAACACAGAAGGAGCAGGACAGAGAGCTGTACCAGTTAAGGCAGAAGGAAGCAGGGAGGGAAGTCAGAATAGCAAAGGCCCAAACTGAGGAAAAGATAGCCAACTCAGTTAAGAAGGGGGATAAAACCTTTTATAGGTACATCAGCGAGCGTAGAAAGACAAAGGGAGGGATAGTGAGGCTGAAGAGAATGAACAGTGGGTGGGCAGAGGGGGACAGTGAAAAAGCAGGAATACTGAATGAATATTTCTGCTCAGTATTCACAAAAGAGGAGGGGGGAAGTGCCTAATCCAATTAACAGAAGCACTCTTGATAGGGGGGGTCGATCCCAGTCCTTTCACAGAAGAAAGGGTTCTGCAAGAACTCCTAAAACTGAAGGTGGACAAAGCAATGGGTCCTGATGGAATTCACCCCAGAATTCTAAAAGAATTAAGGGAGGAACTAGTGAAACCACTGGCTACTCTTTTTAATAAATCATGGGAGGGTGGTGTGGTTCCGAGGACTGGAGGAAGGTGGATGTGATTCTTCAAAAAGTGGGTCCAAGACAGAGGCAGGAAACTACAGACCTGTCAGTCTGACCTCTGTGGTAGGGAAAGTGATGGAGTCACTTCTGAAGGAAAGAATAGTCGAGTACCTAGAGGCCAGTGGAGCACAGGACTCAAGGCAGCATGGGTTCACAGCGGGAAGGTCATGTCAGATGAATCTAATAGATTTCTTTGACTGGGTGACCAAAGTAGTAGACCAGGGAGGGGCTGTGGACATGGCCTACCTAGACTTTAGCAAGGCATTTGACACAGTCCCACACAAAAGATTAATAGTCAAATTAACCTGCCTGGGAGTGGGACCCAGGGTGGTAGCCTGGGTAAAACATTGGCTGGACAACAGGACACAGAAGGTAATTGTAAATGGAGTCCATTCTGAAGAAAGGGGGGTTACTAGTGGGGTATCACAGGGTTCAGTATTGGGTCCAGTCCTTTTTAATGTCTTCTTCAGTGACATTGCAGAGGGACTGGAAGGAAAAGTATGCCTTTTTGCAGATGACACAAAAATCTCAACAGGGTTGATACACAAGGAGGCGTGGAAAGGATGAAAAGGGACTTGTCAAGGTTGGAGGAATGGTCAGAAGTATGGCAGCTAGGATTCAATGCAAAGAAGTGCAAAATAATGCACCTGGGAAACAAGAACCCAGGGGAAGAATACACAATGGGTGGGGAGGTAGTAACAGCAACAAAAAAGGAAAGGGACCTGGGGGTAATCATATCAGATGACCTTAAGGTTAGCAAGCAATGTGAGAAGGCAGTAGGGAGGGCTGGGGGTATACTAGGATTTATAGGGAGAGGCATCAGCAGCAGAAAACAGGAAGTTGTTATCCCTCTGTACAGACAGTTGGTGAGACTCCATCTGGAATACTGTGTCCAGTTCTGGAGACCCCATCTCCGCAAGGACATAGACAGGATAGAGGCAGTCCAGAGGAGGGCAACTAAAATGGTGCAGGGT
The DNA here is from genome assembly GCA_016271365.2 of Neoceratodus forsteri. Lineage (NCBI taxonomy): Eukaryota > Metazoa > Chordata > Ceratodontiformes > Ceratodontidae > Neoceratodus > Neoceratodus forsteri. The sequence goes on along the minus strand of CM028131.1, from coordinate 397,518,425 downwards.
CTGCAAGAGAAGCCGTATGAGGAGAGACTAAAGGAGCTTAATATGTATAGCCTTGAGGAAAGAAGGGAGAGGGGGGACATGATAGAAACTTTTAAGTACCTCAGTGGAATCAACAAAGGCCAAGAGGGTGGCATTTTTCAGAAAAAGAGACTTGCAAGAACAAGGGGACACAATTTAAAGATAGAAGGAGGGCGGTTCAGGGGCAATGTGAGGAAGTATTGTTTCACAGAGAGGGTAGTGGATGCATGGAACAGCCTTCCTGAGGAGGTTGTGGGGTCTAAAACTGTGGGAGAATTCAAGAATGCATGGGACAGACATAAGGCAATTCTTGTGGGGGGGTAGGAAGAAATAGGCTGTTGGTTAACTAGGATCTGCAGCCTATCCTGTAGGTAGGGAAATGGGCAGACTAGATGGGCCTAGCGGTCCTTATCTGCCATCAAAGTCTGTGTTTCTATGTTTCTATGAGATTGCTGAGTAATACACATAACTGTGTAAGACAGTGCCAGCATGCAGGCCCTGTACAGTGGATAGCCATACTCATGCTACCTGTGCAATGCAGTGTTTACATGCCCCCATCACTGTACACATCACAAATACCACCTGTGCCAGTGAACACAAGGTAGACACCACTTATGTGTCACAATAGATTATCACCCTGACAGCCAGTCCACTAGGATACCAGGAGATCACAAGGTGGGACCCCCTCTGTGTGTCACCCAGTTACCTAGTACACCATGACAGTCAGTGCATGTATCACCAAAGGCCCCTTTAGTGGGGTAGTGTGGTCCTTGCTGGTACATGCTGGATGCAAGCAAGCAAACTAGTGTATTGAATGTCGGTGGAATACTGATACGTAGCAGACATACTGCAACCTCCACCAGTGATAGTCCTTCTGGGCCTGTATCAGCATTCCTTGTGGGCCCCCAGGCCCCATTCTAACCCTGCAACACCCAGTACCAGTTTGACATGCTTCCCCCTACATACACATGCAGAGCACTACAATTTCAGGGACTATTACTGTCATTCAAAAATGATTGTGGAGGGCAGACTCAACTCTTGTTGCCCCCCAACTGGGAAAATGCTCATGGCCTAGACAATGGCTGCCATCACTTCCTATACTGCTGACAGCACATGTGATGTGGATAGACTACCAGCTGTGGCAGTCATGTTGGCACGCACCTGTGCAAGGAGCTCCTTTGTAGAGACCCGCATGATACTGGCCCACTTTCAACATTTTTTTTATTTTTTTTATTTTAGTCTTTGGTAACCAGGTAAGGCCCACTAGGCACAATTGCCTGTTTTCAGGGGTGACCTGGGAGCACTGGGTGGTTAAGTGACTTGCTCAGGGTCACACAGTATGCACGTGGAGGTAGTGAGAATCAAATTCAGATCTAGTCTGCTGGATGTATCAAGCTTGTTCACACCTCATTCCTCTAACCTCAAGGCTATCCTGCCATGTCCTGCCCCTGCCTCCCCTTTCATTAATGGCATCAACCTCCTCCTGCCAGCCTTTGCTATCTGTGCTGGTGTTACCCTGTTGTGGGCCAACAGGTCCTTCTTGGCCACATAGGCCTGTTCCAGGAATGTCCGCTCTGCTTCACTGAACCTGTGCCTCTGAATCCTCTCTCATTCTGCAGCAACCATTGTTACCAGTTGGAAATTGGAGAACAGTCAGCCTAGAGCATTGTTTATACAGTACACATAGCAGAAGAATGATACCATGTAGTCAGGCCACTGTAAACTTACACATCTCCAACTGCTTGCAAGACCTCAGTTTCTGCTATGTGATGGTATGGTGTTGCCTGTTACTTAAGTATGCACTAGGGAGAGATTGTGCATGCAAATGAATGAATATATTTCAGCAATAGCATGTAAAGTGGGTAGAGATGCAGCAAATTTAAATTCTGCCAGCGAAGTGAAGGCGAAGTGGGCAAACTTCGCATTGCCGCTCCGCTATGTGGAGTGGGCAATGCAAAGTGCTCACTCCGTCTTGTCATTACCACTTCACGTCAAGGTGGAATGGCAATGCGAAGTAAGGCGAAGTCATTGTTTTTAATGGACTTCACATTCCTCATTATAATTCTAAGTGATCCACTTGGTGTTTCAGATTTGGCAGCCCCCCAAACATCACATGGCTTACAGTACTGTAAGTCACATGCTCTTTAGCTAGGCAGGAAGGAGGTGAGTCATACAAGCAGACATTTTTACTTTCTCTTGTGCAGACAGAGAGAGAGAAGTGTGTTTTGTGACTGCTGATACTTTGAGATCAGAGTGAGGAGGAGATTTAAACTTTGATTTAGACCCAACAGCTTTTTTAAAAGCTATATTTTTTTGTCTTTTCTGTCTGTACTCTTGTTTTACTTAATTTGTTCTTTCTGTAAATTTAATTTTTCTTACCTTTATAAGTAGTTAGTTTGTCTGTGTGACTGTGTGTGTTGTGTGACAGTGTGAGTAGTGATTGCTCGGACTGAGGGAGCTCAGTAAGAGAGATGGGCCAGGGTGATAGAATATCTGGGGCAGGGGCAGCTCAGGGAGATTATGGTAGTGGTAAGCATTGTACTGTGCACATGCATGGGGGGCATGGGTGCCCATTCCTGTTGGACCACTCAAAACTTGTGAGTGCCCCCCCTTGGAAGTAGGACCAGCACCTCCTCCTGTCCTGACTCTGAGGCAGTTGAACCACCACCACCACCATCACCACCAAGTCCAGCACCAGGTCCTCTGGAGCAGGATGTGCCTCTTCCCCCATGCCCAGGTGTGGGTCCTATCCCTGTTCAGCACCATGACCAGCCAGCTGCCAGTTCATCTGGCCCTCCCCTACCTGCGCCTGGTCCTCCCCATACCTCCGTTGTTTGGCAGTTGTTTGACTGTGTCGGGGGGACAGCAGTGTGGTCAAGTGCCACCTATGTGAGGTGGAGGTGTGCTGTGGCCCCTTGGGGACTCACCTGGGGACTGGGGGCCAGCACACCCATATGCTCAATCACCACCAGTTGAAGTGACAGGCTCTCATGAACAGACCATGCCTGCACCTGCTGGCCATTCTGTGGCAGATGGTGCAGCTGTGCATGGCAGCATCCCTAAGAAGAGGAGGGCCACAGCAGCACCTGCTGCTCCACTAGCACTCCCCCACCACCACCATCAACAGATCAGCCTACAGAAAGTGTGGTCCCCAGAGAACTGCGTGTAACACAAGCTGACTTGGCAGTACTCTGGAGTGCTGTCGAGGAGAACAACGAGAGGGTGAGTGCTGTGGAGCAGTGGCTGAATCACATAGAGGGGCATCAGTTGCAAATTATGTCCATGCTGGAACTGCTGCTGGATCACCATGGGATCCCACATTAATTTTTTTTCCTCACACCATGTGCCCCCCAAAACCTTCCTTGCTGTGTTATAAAATGTACTCCTCCACCATCCCCAACCCTTGTGTGTAATTATGCCCTTTTTTTGTTGTCTTCCATATGTATTCTGAGCAGTGCAAGTATACTGTGCTAAACTGCATGGGTGCAGTCTTCTTTCCAGTCTGTATATGTACTGCAGACACTATCCAACTCCCTGACTTAAAAACACTTATTAATGAGTACAATGGTGGGATGGTGAAGCCTGGAGAGATACTACAAAACAGGCTTACAATACATCCAAGTAACTAGTAAAAAAAAATTAATGTTATGATTTGTGACTGCATTTGTGCTCGTGATGATGAAGAAACGCGAATGCCTATGGCTGTACTTCCCCAGGCCCCCATGAGGTGTGGCACAAAACTCCCTGACTTAAAAACACTCATTAATGAGTATAATGGTGGGGTGGTGAAGCATGGAGAGATACTACAAAACAGGCTTACAATATATGCAAGTAACTAATAAAATAATTAATGTTGTGATCCGTGCCGTGATCATAAATCGTGATTTGTGATTGCATTTGTGATCGTGATGATGAAGAAATGTGAATGCCTACAGCTGTACTTCCCCAGGCCCCCATGAGGTATGGCACAAAACTCCCTGACTTAAAAACACTCATTAATGAGTACAATGGTGGGGTGGTGAAGCATGGAGAGATACTACAAAATAGGCTTACAAAACATCCAAGTAACTAGCAAAAAAACTTAATGTTGTGATTCGTGACGTGATTGTAAATCATGATTTGTGACTGCATTTGTGACCGTGATGATGAAGAATGTGATTTGTATCACGAGTGACTCGTGATGATGGTCCTGACTTAAAAACACATATTAATGAGTACAATGTTCATGCAGAATTATGCACCACACCTGTCCGGTACTCTGAAGGGAAGCCAAAGAAACAACTGTGACTTAAGTTAGAGATAGAGATTGGGCCCTAAAGAGATGCAAATGCACAGACAGATTAAGATTGCGCTGCACACTGAAGAGATGCAGATGCAAAGGCACAACACCTAACCAGTGCTCACCATCAGAAATTCAAATCTGGAAAAGAATACCTTTGCCAGTTTGGGCGGGCCGTGGGGGGGGCAGTGTACTGCACTGCTGCAGTAACAGTCACTAGTATTAGTGCCAGTAAAGATACCACAAAGAAGTACAAAAATTACACAGGTGGAGTGTATAGCAGGTTCACATTGCTGAAATTATGTGGCACAATAAAAGGTGTCTGATTTGATGACACGCGTAACACACATACTCGCACACACACTAAGTAATGTGTAGCAAATTGAAAACTTCAGTAATATAACCACATATTTTAAACAAACTAAAATTATGCACTGCTGCACCACAACAATCAGCAAAAAAATGGTAAGAATTATTGAAACTATTACTGTGTGTACATTAACACAGTTATACAAAAAAAAAATCACCAAAAAAGAAAGCACTGCCGTTTTCTCCAAGTTAATCTACCGACACCACAGAAACACCCCTCTCCCAAAGCACACTTCCACTGTCTCTCAGTACATACACTGAATGTTATGCATTAACATTTAAAATCCACACACAAACAATAAACGCTCAATGATATGAGCACAGCAGGGTTTCCTATAATCGATGAACTAAAGTTTCAGAAAAAAAAAATGGCTCTAAAAGGCTTTTTTAACAACTTTTAGAAAGTTTGAATCACAGAGAGCTCTCAGATTAGATTGTCTCCTACAGCTTTCTAAACACGCTATCCCAAACTGAGGCTGTGCAGAACAATCTCAAGCCCATGTGACCTGAAATCCCAAGAATCACTGCAAAATTCGCCTTTGGAGCTTAAAAACAAGGCAAAGTGAGGTGAAGTACATTGTTTTCAATGTAGTTCACCTTAAGAATTGGTGGAGTAGTGGTTTGGGAAGGCAGAGTAATGCAAAGTCATTGTTTTCAATGGACTTTGCGTTACCCATTATAACGCGAAGTACTCCGCTTCACGTTGCTGAGCACTCTCTTGGTCGCTTTCACTCCACGTTCCACCTCATGGAGTGAATTGGGGCCACTTCGCCCATGTCTAAAAGTGGACCTTTGGGGATGGGCTGTGTAATGAAGTCATTTGCATACACTGGTTCAATATTGCAGGGTAGTGCTGAGCGCTGACATGTAAGCACAGTGCTGGTGCAGCACTAGTGCCAGAAGCCAGCACAGCACCAGCCTAGTATCATAGTACAGCTTAGGCAGCAGAGCTGTAACATTGCAATGCTGATCTAAAATCATAGTGCCGTGCAGGTGATAGTGCTATGACATTACACTACACAGTTGTGCATGCACAATGGTACCATGCAAGTGCACTGTCATCACCTGGGAAACGCATTGTTGTGTATGTGCAACTCATAAATCCCTCACCCAGAAATAAGGTATGTAGCACTGCACAATTCTATGTTAGCCCAGTGTAAGCAGCACATGTGTTGTGCTAATAGCTGGCCTATTCAGTATAGATCAGCCAGTCTTGAGGGAAGCAGTAGGATTGATATGGTGTAGCCCTGAGATGATATACCATCGTAGACAGGTGTAGGAGGGTGAGGAGGGCCTGACAGTGAATTACACACCAGTCAGTCAAACAGCTTGCTAACATGGTCAACCTTGTGATGACCATGGAGTAGCAGCTGCTGTTGGAGAGGGAGTAGGGGTTACCCAGGACCAGGCATCCTGTCTTGGAGGTGGTGATGCAGTGCTTCCTCTGTAGTATGAGCATCCAGAGAACCAGCGACCAGTGCCGCCATAGGTACAGTGACTTTACTAGCAGGGAGCCAAGTTGCCTGCAGCATCTGTAGGCTATGATATAGAGTGGCACTGTGCCCAGGCCAGGGGAGTACAGACATATTGTAATACCCCAATGTTGGGGTTCCCCAGTGTCCCCCAGTAGTACCCAGAGTCCCCAGTAGGTGCCCAGATGCCCCAGTAGGTTAGGAGGCAGGGTTGGGACCAAACTCATCAGGAGACCCTGCAAAAGAAAACTGCACCATGCAGTTTTAAAATAAGTTTTTATTTTGGTTTTCTGCAGCCTGCCCAGCACTGGCACAAGCGTGTGCCCTCCCAAGTCCAGCACATGCTGAGCAGCTGCTTGCCTCCCTCATCTCTAGGGACTCGGCATCTCGAATGCCAGGGAGGGCTCCATGTAGCCAGTAATAGCCATTTTTAATTGAAAATAGTGGACAAGCAAGCAGTGTGGTCATGAGAGCCCTTTCAGGCAACCCAACAGGCAAAGTACAGTTTTTGCGGCCAGAAGGGAGAGAGGAGATGCAGGGAGGTAAGAGTAAAAAGGTAAAGTGTACCCAACAGCCCTCCTCTCATCCCTGAAGTGCGGCAACTCCCTGAAGTGTCGGCGAGTCAGGAGTTGCGGCAGTCTAGTATTCCGACGGGTCCAGAAGTGTTGCAGGGGCTCCACAAAGTAGTGGGTGGGTTTTGAGGACAGCTGCAGTCAGCCGCGCTGTGAGATCATTTCTGCCCCATTTTTTGTTTACCTTTTTTATTTAAATTTAAAAGTTAAGTTCGAGCCCTCACCAGTGGTGCCCATAAGCTGGGCTGCATCCTCAGAGTCAGCATCAGGCCAGGAGGGGTGCCGGGCATGTTAAGGCCTCAAAGTGATCCATCCTACTGCCTGCCTCCAGAGCCACCATCAGCTAGCACCTCCCACCTCCTCCCTACAGTTGTTGTTCTCCGTGCCAGAGCGCTGAGTCAGCAGCAACATCACTGGCAGGGTGCTGACCTCCTCAGCTTTTAAAATAAGTAAATAAATAAATAAAAGTTTACCTGCGCTGGAGGACACATCAGAGGGACAGCAAGGAGTAGGGCAAGCAAGGCCCTGCAGTAAAGGACTGCCCCAGGGCAGGAACATTTACATTTATTACAATTGAGCCTCAGCAATAGGCCCTAGAGTGAGGATGGTCCTATTCAGATATATTTAAATGTCCCAGTAAGGGAGCAGTGGCATGGGGCATGTTTTAGGAAAATAAAGTTCCCTGGAGGTGGAGCTTAGGGCAGCATGGCCCTGAATACATGAATAATTAAATAAAATCAGGAAAGCTGCAGCCAGGGGCAGGGCAAAGCCCCAGTATTTTAAGCAAGTTAGCCAAGAGGGCTAATGAACTAAGCTAGTTAGCCCAAATACTTTATTTATTTAAATAATAAATTAAAAGGGCAAGGAGGGCCCCACCTAAAGTGGTAGCCCAGCTAGCCAAGTGAGCTTGTAAGCAAGGGGCCAGTTAGTCCAAAAAGTGGTTTTATCATTTTATTCAGATAATTGAGCTACAGGTGGGCCAGTTGGTGGAAACCATACCCAGATTAAAGGGAAGAGAGTCCCAGAGTGGAGAAAGGTGGCCAGTAGCCAAATGGCAACTAGTAGCCAAACCTCGGCTCATATTTAAAGAGTGCGAAATTCTGCTGATTTAAAAGTACACTCAGGTGTTAGCTTCAGCCAGCAGCAAGGGAAAGGAAGTGGATCACAGAGTTAGTCACCCCAGCAATGCAGTAACTTCAGCATGAGCCAAGGGCTAGTAACCTGTAAGACTGCTCATAGCTCCTAGGTTAGGGAGGGACAGTGGTGAGGGACCCTTAGCAGGCCAGCTAGCTAGATTATCCACAGCCTGTAGGATAAACCTCCTGTTAGGCTCCTTCAAACTCAAATGCCTGTGGGGGGGTCGTACCCCAGGGTCCCCGTGTAGATAGTTATGTATTTCATTTATTTATTAAATTCTCAGATTACAATACCTATGATTTAGAGACTCTTTTACAGAGGTTCCATGTCAGACTGAACAGTACAATACAAACAACGAACTAATTAGCACATCTACTATGCTTACATGTTCCAGTTACAAAGGTTAATAATGTAAGAGATGTTTTAGTGAAGACACAACCCACAGGTGCCACAGACGCACCCATACTGTACGTGTGATTCAACAGTCTAAAGGGCTAGAAGGAGCAGTCAATAGGATGACCATGTCAAGCAGTGGAGATTGGAAGCAGTCACAAGTAACACATAGCAAGCAATATAAAATGAACATTCTAGGCAATGGTACTGCTGCCATTGGTTCAATCAATGGTACCCAGTGGACCAACGGCCAGAGAGTGTGGACAATAAGATGCCCTTGTCAGAGCAAAGTAAATGGAAACAGTCACTAAGGCCACAAAATAAGTGAGATGGGGCAAGGTAGAAGGGACAAAGGTGTCATCCTTGAGACTTTAAACTGATGAGAGAGTAAGTGGGAAGTGCATTGGGGTACAGTTGTCCGCAGAACAATTGTATGGCACCAGCTAGGGAATGAAGGAGGAAGATGTGTGCAGGAGTAGTGGGGTGACAAGGAGAGGTCATAATAGGAGGAGGAGAGAAAATTATATCTAGCATTTGATAGGTTTTCCCCTTGCATCACCTTCCTAGAGTTCCTGTAATAGAAAATGTTTCTGTCGAACATTGTGAATTTTGAAATCTTTTACTGACATTCAGCCTGCATTTTAAGGGACATTGCCTGTACATAGCAGTGTAACTGCCTTTCTGTTCAACTTTGCCTTGGTTATTTCAAGAGACTGTCGGATTAACCCTGAATTTGCCCTGCATGTACTAAAGTCCCCTTTCTATTAAAAATATGCCTTGTTTGCTGCAAAGACTGTTGGATTAATCCCAAACTTGCTTTTCTTGAGCAGTGACCTACCAGAGACTGTATCGACCATCCTTCTTTTTCTTCTTCCTTATTCTTCCTCCCTCATTGCCCAGTTTGTTGTTTTCCTCCAGTTCTAAGTATCATCCAGGTCCCGTACTGGTGCTATTCTTTTTTTTTTTTTTTCTATTTTCTTTTTCTCTCCTCCTGCCCGGTCATCCAGGGTATCCGCCCGGTCACGGGCCGATGGCTTCCACCCCCCAGAACGGCCTCGAGCCCTCTGAAGCCCCGTGGCTTACCCCCCACGGCGGGGCTACGGGATGCGAGGGGCCAACACCCCACAGGACCTGTATTAGGTTGGAGGGCCGGCCTGGGGGGCTAATTGAAGCCGCGGCGGGCTTCATAGAGGACGACCGGCAGCCATTTTTTTTTTCCATATTTTTCCGGGAGGCGGGATGTGCAATGACGCCTGATGTCCTGTCCCTCCTCCAAAGTGTCTTTCGTGTGCTGGTAGTTGTGCGACTCCCAGCCTCCGCCGGGGATTGCTCGTGCTCCGAGCATCAAGCCCCCCCTCCCCCCGGAGAAGGAGAGCAGCCCATAGGACGCCAATCCTTCTCCCCCCAACCGACCCTTCCAGCGACCCGAGTCCGTTCCCGAACCTGGGTCACCGGCGTCGCAAGCGGAAATCCCACCGCTGCGCCAACAGGCCGGCATAGTACTGGTGCTATTCTGACCTTGTGCCATTCTAATGAGGCCCTGATTACAGTAATTCTGAAGCTGGGCAAGGACAATGAAATGTACGCTTCATACTGGTCAATCTCTTTGCTCAAACAAGACTTTAAGCTGTTTACATAAATAATAAGGGGACATTACACAATTTCTCTGGTGTGGCCATAAACTGCAGGCACTGCTACCTTTGTTTGATGGCCCAAAAATGCAGTGGGGTCTTGGTGCATGAGATTTTCATGCTTATTACCATGCCACACAATGTACAAAATACTTTTGATGGGTAATGCAAGACAGGAAACAACTACAATCATATATTCCTCTCTGCTTATAATAGAACACAAGCTCTGTAAGAAAAATGTGATTTCATTGCAAGCTTTGCTATTCCCTAAATCCAATGTAGTATGTAAACATTTAAAAGATACCCCAATAGGAGTATTCCTTGCAGTTTTTAGTCAGTTTAAAAGACACACAAAGAATGTTTTTGTTAACCCATGGGAAAAACCCATTTCATTAAATACCCAATTTTAGAGTCCATGGTAAAACATTATCAAACCTCACTTGGCTAAACAAAGGTATAGAAACACTTCTTCAATTAGCAAAAGGCCATAACGGGATTTTTTTACATCCCTTTGCCAATCATATGCTTTAAGTAATAAGGAATGTCTATTTTACTCTCAGCTCTGATATCTACTTTCTTCGAAACTGGGTAAAGCAAATTTGCTACCAATTAACTCTATCACATTAATTACCTCAGGGAAATTGCATATGGAATGACATGCTTTCTCTAAAATATACAAAGTAATTCAACAGAAATGGACTTACAGATATGGTCAGCTCCCCTAAATACTGACCTACAACATCGGGATGGATTCCTACTGAAGCATATTGGGAAATAGTATGGCAAATGTTTACCAGTATACTAAGTTTGATGGCTAATGATATACTCAATTTAAAATAATGCATGCAATTTACAATACTCCTGTTAAATTACATAAATGGGAAATTTTAAATTCACCTACATGCACTAGAATTAATCCTGTAGATGGTTCGCTTTTGCATATCTTATGGGACTGCTCAAAGGCCCAATTACTTTGGTTGACAGTTAATTAAACATTAGACCCTAATATGGGACCTAAAGAAGCTTGGGTTTGGACATTTACTATCTAGAGGTTACAGTTGCCATTACTTTAGCTTAATTACAATGGTAATAAAAAAGATAATTCTATGGCATTAGCTAGATCAAAACACTCAATCCTTTATTGAATGGTTTAGAAAGATTTGTCAAATATTATGCATTACACATATGTTAGCAGTGATTCAGAATTCATTTCAATCTTATCTTCAATGCTGGATCATTTGGAAGCTTGTCTGTCCACCCTAACTCAATAAAACAATTACAGAATAATAGCTGTCCTATGTCTGTATAAGTCAATATAATTTGCTTCTATTTTCCCCCTGTATGGTTATGTTATTGTTTCAGACATGGAAGGGGTGGGTTGTGGGAAGAGGGTTTGAGGATGTCAATGTTGTGTTTTAATACCTGTTAAATAGTTTTGCTGGAATCCTTACAGATATTTAAAAACATGGTAAAGTTTATTCAATTAAAAAAAAAGCTGTTTACGTAAATACTTCTACCAGAGTGCAAAAAGCAGTCATCAAATTGATAGATCCAGACCAAACCAGGTATATAACCAACATATATTTATGTAGCAATTGTGACAGGGAGCTCCTGCCACTCTTGAGGACTGATCTTTTCTTAAATCTGTTGCAACAGTTCTTCTATTTCTTAGCCTAATCTATTCTTTACAATTTCTAGTCCATAAGGTTGGCCACCTATGAGCACCCCCTCCACTTTGTTGACAGTACTATAGTGTCGTCTTTAATTTTCCTTTTCCCTCTCAGGTCTGCGTACAGGGAGGTTATTGTGGTGACCTCCAAGCTTATGTAAAACAACAGGCTGTGTTTATCATTGTTGGATGTAGTATGTAATAGCACTATGTCACAAAATACTTTAATGTATGTACCTTATGTGTATAAAGCCTGTAAATGTTGAAAATGCCATGGCACTAGGTGTTTTTGATAAAGGTAAAAAGTTATTAGGGGACTGTATGATAAAAATTAAGTTAGTTGTGCTATTTAAAGTGCATGCAAATTGCTATAAAACTGAGCCAGTCTGAAATGTTGTGGTGATTTGCATATATCCCATGATGATTTGCATTATGGAAGTATGTGTGATGTGTTTCTTTGAAACATCGCTTATTGCCAATGTCTTTTGTGGTAACCCTTGCTTCAGTGTTTCTGCACTGAGGTTCTTTGTCTTTAGCTTTTTTTATTTGTGTCCCCACCACCCAAGCAAACAAGGCAAACATAGGGGAGGCTAAATCTCAATAGATAAGTTAGATCAGTGAGTCAGCAGGTGCTGGTTAAGTGTAGAGGAAGGACTTGCATAGCCTGTTGCTAAAGTACAAACCGATGTACTGAAGAAGGGATATGCCATTGCTTAAGGTTACATGCCGCATTTTGAATAAATATCACACAGAGATTGTGTGTTGAACTTGAAGTTCAGTGTCTGATCATTCTGCTGTCCCACAACCCCTCCACAGACTTGGTGTTAGAAGTGGGATAACTTGCTGGAAACGTCTGCACTGGCCGAAGAGGGATGTTTTCTGGTGGATATCACCCAGATATCCCAGGAGGACCGATGCACTAGGAGTTTCCAGAGGATAACCAGGAGAAGAAAGTCCATGGTGTTCTGACCAGAACCACAGCTGACAGACAGAGAGAAGCTGTTGTTGCCTGGACTGGACCTGGGAGCTCAGAGGAAAGTCAAGCCTGAAGACAATGATGAGATGTAGGTCGAGGCAGACTGGAAGTGCAAGAGACAACACCCAGGAGGTGGAGACCCTGATAAGGATGATCCACTGGATGAGTGAGCAATGGCTAGAGGCAGACAGACTGCACAGAGAGGCAGAACACTGGTGGAAGGTGCTTGAGAGGTTCCTGTTGGAGAGTTTGGATAAAGAGTCAGAGGAGGATTTTTCATGGGCTCAGTTTGAGGAGGACCCCCTGACTGAGCAGGATAGTCCTTTATTTCCTGTGCTCTCAGGATGTTACTTGTTGGAGGTTGGAGATGCAAGTATGGAACTAGAATGTGAGACCCAGGTAAGACTGTGCCTAATAATATTGTGCTGGGGTTGAAGACTCCAAGCAAGCAAGAAGAAGCCTATGAGGCTGAAGGGACCTTTTCTGGTATTGATGCAACTAAATCTATTAACAGTATTGATGGAGGTATAGTGCAGGCTAAAGATGCTAATATTGCTGAAATGTTACAATATGTTAAGATCAAGAAGGTGGTGCATGTGTTTTAGGAGAAGAAGCACTGTGGGTAAATTTGGAGACCTGCAAATGGCACCACAATCTGCACAGGGGTTGTATACAGACCCCCTTCTCAGGGGGAGGAAATGGACAAGGAAATGATAGAAAGAATACTTAGAATGGCAGAAAAAGGGGAGATATTACTAATGGGTGATATGAATATGCCAGATGTTAACTGGAGTGCAGTTGCAGCAGCCACTTCCGAAGAGTGGGGTTATTCTAGATGGCCTACAGGAGGCATGCCTTAGACAACTAGTATTGGAGTCCACTCAAGAGGGAGCAATCTTAGACCTGGTTCTCTCAAATGGAGAAGAAGAGAGGATCACAGATGTAGAAGTGGGTAGCCATCTGGGAACTAGCGACCATCGAACAGTATGGTTCACAATAAACACAGCAATAGAGTCAAGTCATACAAAGGCAAAAGTACTGGACTTTAGGAGGGCTGACTTTGCCAAAATGGGTGAGTGCCTAAGGAATGCACTAGCAAATGGGCAGGAAGGAGGGGTGGAAGAACAATGGGGAATAATAAAAACTGCCATCACAGAGGTAACAAGCCTTTGTGTGAAGCAAATAAACAAAATGAAACGATGTAAGAAACCACTATGGTTCTCAAAGGAAGTGGCAGTGAAGGTTCAAGAGAAAAGAACGCATTCAGGAAGTACAAGAATCAGAAGAAGCAGGACAGAGAACTGTATCAATTAAAGCAAAAGGAAGCTGGGAAGGCAGTCAGAACAGCAAACGCCCAAACCAAGGAAAAGGTAGCCAACTCAGTTAAGAAGGGGGATAAAACCTTTTATAGGTACATCAGGGAGTGAAGGAAGACCAAGGGAAGGTTAGTGAGGCTTAATAAAGGGGAGGAAGAGTGGGCAGAGGGTGACTGTGAAAAGGCAGAGATACTAAACAAATATTTTTGCTCAGTATTTACAAAGGAAGAGGGGGAGGCACCTAAAACAAGCAGTAAAAACACTCTGGATACAGAAGTTGATACCAGCCCATTTACAGAAGAAAGGGTTCTGAAAGAACTCTGAAAACTGAAGGTGGACAAAGCAATGGGGCCTGATGGGATTCATCCCAGAATTCTAAAAGAACTAAGGGTGGAACTAGTGACACCACTGACTACCCTCTTTAACAAATCATGGGAGGATGGGGTGGTACCCGAGGACTGGAGAAGGGCAGATGTGATTCCCCTTCACAAAAGTGGGAGCAAGGCAAAAGCAGGAAACTACAGACCTGTTAGTTAAACCTCAGTGGTAGGGAAAATGATGGAATCACTTCTGAAGAAAAGAATTGTTGCGTATCTAGAGGCCAGAGGGGCACAGGACACAAGGCAGCATGGATTCACAGTGGGAAGGTCATGCCAGACAAATCTGATAGATTTCTTTGACTGGGTGACCAAAGTAGTAGATCAGGGAGGGGCTGTGGACATGGCCTACCTAGACTTTAGCAAGGCATTTGACACAGTCCCACACAAAAGATTAATATACAAGTTAGCCAGCCTGGGAGTGGGTCCCAAGATGACAGCCTGGGTAAAGAATTGGCTGGAGAATAGGACACAGAGAGTAATAGTAAATGGAGTCCACTCAGAAGAAAGGGGGTTACTAGTGGGGTACCACAGGGTTCAGTATTAGGACCGGTCCTCTTCAATGCCTTTATAAGCGACATTGCAGAGGGACTGGAAGGAAAAGTATGTCTCTTTGCAGATGACACAAAGATCGGCAACAGAGTTGATGCACAAGGTGGGGTGGAAAGGATAAGAAGGGACTTAGCAAGGTTATAGGAATGGTCAAATGTATGGCAGCTTAGATTCAATGCTAAGAAGTGCAAGGTAATGCACCTGGGAAACAAAAACCCAGAGGAAGAGTACACAATGGGGGTGAGATACTAACAACAACAAAAATGGAAAGGGACCTGGGGGTAGTCATATCAGATGACCCAAAGGTAGGCAAGCAATGTGAGAGGGCAGCAAGGAGGGTTGGGGATACTGGGATGCATAGGGGAGGCATCACCAGTAGAAAACAGGAAGTTATTATCCTCTGTACAGACAGTTGGTTAGACCCCATCTGGAGTACTACTGCAGTTCTGAGACCCAATCTCTGCAAAGACATAGACAGGATGGAAACTGTCCAGAGGAGGGCACTAAAATGGTGCAGGGTCTGCACCGGAAGACATATGAAGAGAGACTTAAGGAGCTAAATATGTATAGCCTCAAGGAAATGAGGAGAGGGGACATGATAGAAATCTGTGCACCTCAAGGAATCAACAAAGTCCAAGAGGGTAGCATCTTTCAAAAAAGAGGTGTACAAGAACAAGGGGCACAATTTGAAGATAGAGGGGGGCGGCTCAGAGGTAATTTAAGGAAGTATTTTTTCACAGAGAGGGTTGTGGATGCATGGAACGGCCTTCTGAGGAGGTTGTGGAGTCAAAAACAGTGGTGGAATTCAAGCATGCATGAGACAGTCATAAGGCAATTCTAGGGGGTGAGGGTAGGAAGAAGTAGGCTGCTGGTTAACTAGGATCTGCAGCTTATCCATTAGGTAGAGACATGGACAGACTGGGTGGGCCAAGTGGTCCTTATGTTCCATCAAAATCTATGTTTCTATGTTTATTTTTTTTAATGAAAAAATCTACAAAGGAGGAGGTGGGTGAAAAATGGATAGGAACCCTCTGTTGGGGTAACACCTAGAGCGTCTATCCTCAGCTGTCTGTATCAGTAGCAAGTGAAATGAATGAATCAAGAGACATAGTGGGTTTATGTAGAGGGGTTGACACTAGGACTGGGCCCTTGATTAAAACTGACACATCTAGTGGGATTGGAGCAGGTATATACTCACCCCAGAGAAAGTCTTTCTATGGTACTGGATTTTACAGCCATCCAGATTTTTGGTTAAAAGATATGACAAATTTTGCATAAAAGGAGATGGGAAGGTATCGTTAGTCTCTGTTGAGAAATGTGTTAATGCCTCAGGGTAAAGCATGAAGATATCCATTGTGTTCATGATGAAAAGTTAATCATTAATAGGAACCCTGAGACACAGTCTTCCCTGAAGATGGATGGGTGGAAGCTCCATCCCTTCCTGGGACAGGAAGGTGGTAAGCAGTCTGAGATTACTGCTTCCCTCTTAAGGTGGGGGATATGTGACAGGGAGTTCCTGCCACTCTTGAGGACCCACCTTTTCTTAAATCTGTTGCAGCAGTTCTGTTTCTTAGCCTAATCAATTCTTTACAATTTATAGTCATAAGGTTGGCCACCTATGGGTACTTCCTCCACTTTCTTGACTATGCTATAGTGTCCTCTTTAATGTTCCTTTTCCCTCTCAGATCCTCATAGAGGGAGGTTATTGTGGTGACCTCTGAACTTATGTAAAACAACAGACTGTGTTTATCATTGTTGAATTTAGTATGTAATAGCACTATGTCACAAAATACTTTAATGTATATACCTTATGTGTATAAAACCTGTAAATGTTGACAATACCGTGGCACTAGGTGCTTTTGATGAAGGCGAGAAGTTACTAGGGGACTGTATGATAAAAATGAAATTAGTTGTGCTATTTAAAATGCATGTGAATTGCTGTAAAACTGAGCCATTCTGAAATGCCATGGTGATTTGCATATATCCCATGGTGCTTTGCATTATGGAAGTATGTGTGATGTTGTGTTTCTTTGAAACTTTGCTTATTGCCAGTACCCTATTGGATAACCCTTGCTTCGGTGTTTCTGCACTGAGGTTCTTTGACTTTAGTTTTTTTTTTTTTTATTTGAGCCCCCACCACCCAAGCAGACAAGACCCACATAGGGGAGCTAAATCTCAACAGTGAGTTAGTAGATGCTGGATAAGTGTAGAGGAAAGACTTGCATAGTCTGTTGCTACAAACTGATGTACTGAAGAAGGGATATTCCATTGCTAAAGGTTATGTCAAGTTTGACTAGTTAGGGCTGTGTTTTGTATTAGTAGTGTGGCTGGACTTAGTTCTGTTCTTAGTGGCTGTGTTAGTTGTTTAGGGATTTTTTTGGTAGGACACCATGTGTCTGGGGAGATTGGGGGGCCTGGGACTGGATCAGATGGTGTATGGGGCATCCTAGCTACCCAATCTGTGGCCCTTCACTGACCTCCCCATGTCTATTACTGCCGCACGTAGCTGTTGCGAGGTCAGGATAAATAGGTGCCACACAGATCGTCTATGGCAGGGTGTCCCATGCACCAAAGTAGGAGCAGGATTGATGTCACCAGGTGCAGAAGGCATGTTGGTTGTTAATGGGACCTTGGGAGAGGCAAGATGTGTATGGTCCCCATCCACAGGGATCCCAAAAGACCAAGTGGGCAGGTCGCCAAAGGGGATACACTCTCTGCAAATCCCGATGGCAGTGCTATTGCAATGCCAGATCAATTTGGAACAAGACCGCCATTATTGTGGACTTGATTTCTTCTGTTGATCTGGCTTGCATAACCGAGATCTGGGTGGGTGATGATGCCGGCCCAGTTTTAGAGGCCACCGTCCCTCCTGGGTATATGGTAGTGCACTGCCCCAAAGTGGAACAGTGTTTGATCCTGGGGGACTTCAATGTCTGGGATGACAAATCATCTAGGCTAGGATACAATTTCCTCCAGACAATGTCATCTCTGGGCCTGTCGCAGGAAGTTTCCTCCGTGACCTAAGGTGGCCATATGTTGGACCTGGTTTTCTCACTGGGGCTTGAGGTTAATAACCTCAAGACTGATCAGGTCATTTGGATGCATCATTGCATGATGGGGTTCTTGTTTGGGGCCCTCCTGAGAGCCCTCTCCCTGCAGAGATGATCAGCTACCACCCTTTGAGGGGTTTGACCCTGGAGGGATTTCTCGCAGTGGCTGATGTATCTAGTGTGGGTAGTGCATGCCCTGAGGGTCCAGATGAGACTGTTTTTGCCACCTATAATAGGGTGTTGACAGCTACAGTTGACTCACTGGCACCAACCCATGTACAACCCAGATCCTCTCACTTGAGGGACCCTTGGTTTGATGGGGACCTCAAGGTGATGAAGATTATGGGTCAAAGGCTGGAGCGTTGCTGACGGAGGTCTGGTTTGGAGGTGGACAGACTGGCCCTGCGTGCACATTATACTGAGTATCAGGGGGCGATCACTCATATGAAGGCAGAGTTCCTGTCCAGAGAGATTGCTGCCAGGAAGAATTGACCAACTGTTTTTTTGGGGGGGGATTGTGGACAGGCTCTTAAACCCAGCCTATTTACAGCTGGAAAAGACTTTTTCTGATGCTCGTTGTGAGGAGTTTGTTAGATTCTTTTCAGACAGAGTGTCCACCATCTGGCACAGCATTACACCAGTGAGCCCTACTGTGGCCTACAGTGATCATCTGGGTCACCCGCTAAGCAGTCCGCCTAGTTAGGGGAGTTTAAACCAGTGGAGGTGTCAGAGGTCATTGGGGTTGTCTCCAAGTTAAAGCACACATATTGTGAATTGGACCCAGTGCCGACTTATTTCTTGACGAGATGTGTTGACAGTGTTGCCCCGGTATTCTCCTTGAGTGTCCAATGTTCTTTGTCAGAGGGGATTGTTCCATGTGCCTTGAAAGATGCACTGGTTCGTCCCCTCCTGAAAAAGTCTTCTTTAAACCCTGATGTCAAGGTGAATTACCATCTCATCTCCAACCTCCCATTTTTAGGGAAAGTTGTTGAGAACGTTGTGGTGCAGCAACTTGAAGAACACCTTGTGACCTTCGATCTCTATGAATCATTCCAGTCTGGATCTTGCATGAGGCATAGTATGGAAAAAGCACTAGTTCTGGTGCATAATGACCTCCTCAGGGCCAGAGATCGGGGGAGAGGACAATTCTTGTTCTCCTGGATCTCTCTTCAGCCTATGTCAAGGTAGACCATTGTGTGTTACTCGACTGCCTGAGGGAATTTTATGGACTCACTGGCTCTGTCATCTGCTGGTTTGAGTCCTACCTCATGAATAGGAGGCAGCAGGTAGTGATGGAGAAGTTCTCCTCCTTCCCTAGCCTACTGTTGTGTGGAGTACCTCAGGGTTCGGTCTTGTCGCCAATGTTGTTTGCTGTGTATATGCTGCCCCTTGGTGACCTCATTCAGAAATACGTTCTGGGTTTTCATTGCTATGCTGATGATACCTAGCTGTATTTTTCCTTTGCCCCTGGAACATCCAGTGCAGTGGAGGTACTTAACAAATGCATTGTGGAGATCAGTGATTGGATGGCATCCAGCTGGTTGTGACCGAACCCCGATAAGATGGAGGTACTGGTGGTGTAGTTGAACAGAGGATGGAACAGGTTGGCCTCTGGTGCTGAAACTGGCTTGTTTCTGGGATTTGTGCCATTGAAGGCCTCCTCTAGGGTGAGAAACCTTGGCATAACCTTTGACAGTGGTTTGATGCTTGAAACTCAGTTGTCGTCCGTTGTCCAGACCAGCTTCTACCATCTTAGGAATATCGCCAGGGTTAAGCCCCTAGTTCCGTCCATGGACCTCCCTACCTTAGTGCACGCCTTCATGGATCCAGACTTAATTACTGTAATGCACTCTTCCTGGGGGTGACCTCCTTCAGCTGCAGCTGGTGTAGAACACAGCTGCCAGGCTGCTGACTGGGCAGTCAAAATTCTGCCATATAACACCGGTGCTGAGCACACTGCACTGGCTGCCAGTGTGGTGGAGGTTACTCTTCAAGATGGGCTTGCTCACCGATAAGGCACTACACTGGTTGGGCCTTGGCAATGTGTTGGACCTCCTTACACCTGCTGTCTTGGTCTGCTCCCTCGGGTCCTCCTCTAGGGGCCTCCTGGTGATTCCCAGGATGAAGTTTAAAACCGCCGGTGACAGAGTGTTTAGTGTTGCCGGCCCTATCCTGTGGAATTCGCTTCCTTCATCTGTTCAGGAGGCCCCTTTGGTTGAGATTTTTAGGACTCACCTCAAGGCTCTCCTGTTTAATCAAGCCTTCCCGGACCAGGTATACTCGCCTTTTTGGGAGTCCAGCCTTTTGCTTTCATTTCTGACTATATATTTTAGAGAGGTATGTGCTATAACAGACCATATTTATTGTATGCTATTTTTATTATTTCTACAATTTCAATTGATATTCAATTTTATACCGATAGTGTGTTTTACTGTATGGCATCCAGAGCCTCCTGGATTGGGAGCCTGGAAAAATAAAATTTGCTTTGCCTTGCCTTGCCTCATGCATTTTGAATAAACATCACACAGAGATTGTGTGTTGAACTTGAAGTTCAGTGTCTGGTCCATCTGTTATCCCACAACCCCTCCACAACAATGTTAGGGTTTGTTAAACATCTTGTCAAGGGCTGGATAGAATAGGGAGGTGCAGGTGATCTTTGTGATAGATACTGAAAATGCATTTTGATTGCCTTAACTGGTCATATTCAAATGAAGTACTGGCTGCCATATTGTTCAGATCTTACATTACCTGGTGGATCATTATGATGTTTAACTGTCCCTTAGCCAAAATCAGAATCAATGGCACCATACTGGATTCTTTTACTATCCACAGAGACACCAGGTTGGGGTTCCTTTTGTCACTCACACTGTTCTCCCTGTATAGAGCCATTGGCTGCAGTGATCAGATAAAGCGTTAAAATAAACAACATTAGAGTAGTGGGTCAGGAACATTGTGTCTCTCTCTCTCTCTACATGAATGACACACTTACCTGTATGTGGGATCCCCTAAAATCCATGCCCCTTTTCTTGGAGTTGCTGCAAAATGATGTGGGAATATCCAGGTTCTAGGTGGACAACGCTAAAACAGAAACCCTGCTTATCAGTGGACCCCCCCATTACAGGAAATTAAAGCAGTCAACTCCTATACAGTAAGTGGATCTCCACTAAAGTGAGATACCTGAGGGTTCAAATTCTGGTTAAGATCAAATTAATATGCCATCACAACTTCCCACAGCTCACGCAGATGGTGTATGCAGACTTAAATAGGTGGAGCCGTCAACTATTATCCTTTTTTTTTTTTTCATTTTTCTTTTTCTCCCCCTGGACTGCTGTTGGCAGGTGGGCTTCACCCTCTTCTCAAGAGGGCTTATGTCTACCTAATGGCCATGATACTCTCTCCTTACCTTAGCCCACATCAGGCAAAACCCCCCAAGGATTCCCCCCATGGTGGGGCAAGGGAGGGGAAGGCTTTCCTTCCCCCATACACAAATCCAGTTTTACCAGGTTAACCGTGGGTTGGAAGTATAGTCCAGGCATAATGTGGTCTGCCAGCACCCCCCCATTTCCTGTTTTCCATCCCTCCCCGTTGCTGGGGCACACACGTCTGTGTGTGCATGTGGAGGCATGCACACATTGCAGTGTCCCACAGCACCCTCCTGTCCTTTGATGTCCCCAACCCATACTACAATCAGACCTCCACCTGGGGGTGGTCATTCGGCAGGACTGCCAAACTATCCTCCCCGGGAGAGGAGCGCTATCCTCCAGACGCTCAATCCTCTCCCTCCCAGCCGACCCCCAGCAATCCGTGCTCACCACCGAACACGGGTCACCAGAGTGGCAGGAAGTAAGGTGCAATGCCTTAGCCCTTCACACCACTGGGCTGGCTACCATTATCCATCTTGAATTGCACAGAAGTGATCAAGGTGAACATTTTACCACTCCTCTTGTTTCTCTTCTCAACCCTGCTCACTTGTTTGGCTAAATCAGAATGGAGAGAAGTACAGAGAGCATTCAGTAAGTTCACCTGGAACAGCAAAGAGTCTAGAGTCAACTGAGACATTAAAATTTAAATTTGCCCCAATGATTGGAGGGTTCAGCCTCCCAGGCCTGAAAATTTAATGTCATGCAGCCCAACTAACAACATTGGCTGAAGTTCTTGTAAATGATGACCCCAATACTTACATCCCTCCTCAATGAGGAATTCGGGCCCAATTCATGAAGATTGATGCAGAGCTTGCACCAAGCTCTGCGCCATCTGCAGTGTTTGGCACAGCTGCACCAAAGCCCTTTGGCACAGAGCAGCCCAATTCATGAAGGGCTGGTGCAGTTGTGACTCTTTCCCCATTTTACGACAACTTGCTCCAAACCTTTGGCACAAGCTCCGTAATATGGTACCGTGCAGTGAGAGCTCAGTCTGTTGTCTGCTGTGATAGTGAGAGGAGAGTTGTGCCAGTTGCTTGCTCTCAGGATTTGGATGGGGAGGGGGACAGGGGGGTCAGACACTATCGTCAAGTGTGAGGGGGTGGGTGGTCCACTAGACCACCAGGGACATGTATATATCTCATATGGGGATTGGGGGGGAATTCTAAACTACTGGGGATTTATTTATGGGATCAGGGCTTGGGAGTGACTGTTAGACATAGAAACATAGAATTTGACGGCAGATAAGGAACACTTGGCCCATCTAGTCTGCCCATGTTCTCACCTACTGTCACACTGTAGACCCTGATTGATCTCCAGCTTTAGCCCCACCCTTCCTTGCTTCTAAGGTTCCCTTATACTTATCATATGTCTTATTTCATCCCATTACAGTTTTTGTTCTCACCACCTCCTCAGGGAGGCTGTTCCAGGCATCCACCACCCTTTCTGTGAAGAAGTGTTTTCTTACATTTTCCCTGATTCTAGCCCCTTCTCCAGTTTCATTGTATGACCCCTTGTTCTTGTGCATCCTTTATTTTGAAAAAGGCTTCCCTCTTGTACCTTATTTGTACCTTTAAGGTATTTGAAAGTCTCTATCATATCTCCCCTCTCACCTTTCTTCCAGTCTGTTAAAAATTGAAGTCCTTCATTCTCTCCTCATAGGTCTTTTGATGCAGATCCTGCACCATTTTAGTTGCCCTCCTCTGGACTGCCTCAACTCTGTCTATGTATTTTGGAGATGAAGACTCCAGAGCTGTACATAGTATTCTAGGTGAGTTCTCAACAGAGAGTGATACAGAGGTATCAACACTTACATCTATCTGCTGGTGATACCCCTTCATATGCACTCTAGCATCCCACTGGCTGTCCCCATTGCCTTGTCACACTGTTTGGCCAACTTTAGGTTAACAGATATAACACCCAGACCACCAGGGATTATTGCAGTCTGGCAGCAGAGGAGATTGGGGCTAGGGAGGAACCACTAGACCACAAGGGATTTTGATAAATAATACCAGGGAGGGGATTGTGGCTAGGGAAGGACTGCTGGTCCACCAGGGATGTTTACACACATACCGGGGATGGGATCAGGGCTTGGGAAGAGCCATTAGACTACCAGGGATTGTATTAGAAATACCAGGGTGGGGATCAGGGCTAGGGATGGACCACTGGACCATCAGGGATTATAACAAATAATACTGGGGAAGGGATCGGGGCTTTGGAAGGGATGCTGGACCACCAAGTATGATGTTTTTGAAGAGAGACCAGGTTCAGAGCTAGGAAAAACCACTGGACCACCATGTTACCCAGCCCTTCACAGTGCATGGAGGGTGTGTGGGGCACCCACCCCCTCTTCGCACTGTTAAGGGCTGGGTTTCAGAAATGTTACACTGTGTCACACTTGCAGCCATTTAGTAATTCTGAAAACTTTCTAATATCATGCTGCATTGCATATGCATGGGGTTCCCTCATTTGCATACATGCAGTGCGATACTGTGCACCACTGCACTGTCAGGGGTATGTAAGTAAGTAAAGTTTTATTTGTATTTGGCACCCAATCCCGAAGGCTCTGAGCACCATTACAGGAACAAGCAGGATTATATGCAGTATAAAACAAACCATACAATTATAATAAATAAATTCATTAGCTTATTAAAATCAGTTAAAGCTATCTAAAAAAGTTTTAAAAAGGTAGGTCTTTGGGCCCTTTTAAATGCCTCCACTGATGGGGTCTCCTTCAGAGATTTTGGCAGCGAGTTCCAAAGGACTGGGCCTGCCACTTGAAAGGAGAGATCTCCCAAGGTCTTCAGCCTGGCCCTTGGAACTGACAGGAGGACCTCGGTGGAGGGGCGGAGGGAACGTACTAGGCTGGCTGTATTAAGGAGGTCAGACAGGTAATCAGGGCCCAGGTGGTATAGAACCTTGTAGGTAAACAAGTCCACCTTGAAGATAATCCTCCACCTGACAGGCAGCTAGTGCAGATCTCACAGGACCTAGGTTACATGATAGGACCTAGACAGGCCCATCAGAAACTTGGCTGCCACGTTCTGCACCAGCTGTAGTCAGTAGAGGATTCCTCCATTGACTCCAAGTCCAGTAGTCCAGCCTGGAAGTCACAAAGGCATATACCAGTGATGGCAGATCTTCTGGTGGAATCAAGGATCTAATTCAGGTGACATTCCTTAAGTGGTAGAAACCACTTCTGACAACAGAGAACACTTGAGCTTTAAGTGTCAGCCTGTCGTTAAGGATGACACTGAGATTTTTTCACCTTGGAGAAAGCCATCAATAGAGTGGATCCCAAGACCAAACCTATCACCATTCCGGGGGCATCCCCATTATGCCACTGACCAGGCTCAGTTACCAACACCTCTGTCTTGTCAGGGTTCAGCCTCAGTCAGTTTGATGACATCCAGTCCTGAATCTCAGCCAGGCAGCTTTTTAGCACTTCCATGGTACCCTCAGTTTCAGGGGCAAATGACATGTACAAATGGGTGTCATCTGCAAAACAGTGGAAACCCAGACTGTACTGTCTAATGAGCTTACCCAGGGACAGCATGTACACTGAACAAGCGTGAACAGCATCATCAAAAGGATCAAACCTTGAAGAACTCCACATAACAGGGGCTTTGAGGAGGAGGAGAAATTCCCCATCATCACTTGTTGCCTCTCATCAGAGAGATAGGTCTCAAACTATTGAATGACTGTTCTGGTGAGTCCACCATACACTCTAAGGTGATCAAAAGCACAATGTGGTCAACGGTGTCAAATGCTGATGAGAGATCGAGAAGGATGATAATTGACCATTCTCCTCAATCCCACACCCTGAGGAGATCATTTTACACTCAAACTAGTGCTGTCTCCATGCTATGCCTAGCTCTGAAACCAGATAGGAATGGCTCATAGATGTCAAAGGCCAAGAGGTGCACTGTGCATAGGTGGCCTTTGAATATGGTCACACCCCAGACAACCAGTGCTATTCCTGGTTTGTGTGACACAAACCCAGTTTGTGCCGTGCAAACCTTTTGAAAATGGGGCCCTTAGACTAGTCATTATTTAGTTCCCCCCCCAAGACTGAGAAACACTGGCTAGGAAACATTTCCTACACAATTTCTGTCATATCCTGAGTTTGAATATAGTACTTGCTGGAAATAAGACACAGGCAAACATTCCAGCAGGTATAGAGAGGCTCATAGTTTTTATTTCAAAAACACTGGGAGCAGAAGTATAACTTACATTAAACTGTAGAGATAAGTGCCCCAATATTTACACTGCACCCAGAAAGGGCGTAAGTGTTTGCATCGCACAACTGAGTTGCACCAGAGCACAAAATTGATATATTCAAATGAGAAGTGCGATCGCACATCCTATCTGAATATAGCAAAAGATGCGGGCTGCACAAAGGGGGGCCGAAGATGAACCAGCGCATCCTCTTGTCTAGTCTGAATACCTGGAATGGGACTTCACAGCACATCTTGGAGATACGCCGGTGTAAATTCCAGATATTCAGACCCAAACATGCAAATGGGGCCATAATGCATGCAAAGCATGAATGGGGTCATTTGCATGTCATTATGGCCCTATTTGCATGTCTCGAGCAGGGATGCACCCAGCAGAATGCACTGTGCACCCTGCAATTGCCCTAGTAAAACAAGCATACAACTCCCTGGAAGTCTAGTGGCTTTGTGAATGAAAGCCTGCAGTACACACTGCAAGCCCGTTGGTCGACAGTGTCAACCAATGGTATTGAAGTGCTTATTATAAGCTGTCATTCTGTGACAGCTCAGTCGGGGGGCAGCCACGGCGGTGTGCAGGTAGGCTGTGCTGCCTGCTGGCTAGATGGCCATGCTGGGATGGGGGGAGCAGAGTGGGGGTCCCTCAGTGGGTGGGGATGTGTGGGGTCAGCTAGACTACCAGGGTGGTTTGGGATTGTTTTTTTAAATGCAATTGGTGTTCAGGTATGGGAAGGGGTACTGATGGACAACCAAGGAACGTTCTAGAACAGGATTGCCACTGCAATTGGGGTCAGGTACGGGGGGGCACTGGACTACCATGGATAAAGGAATATTTGTATTTTATTACAGGAGAGGGGCATGCAACTAGACTACCAGGGATATTGGAAGACTTTTATTATGTGACACAATCGGGGTTGGGAGGGGGCCACTAGACTGCCAGGGACAGGGGAAAACTTTAATTATGTGACACGTTCAGGGATTGGGGGGGCTAGCCACCCAGGGGCTGGCATCTGCTGTTTTGTGCTGTACAGTACAGCAGCCCACCTGTGGATAGCTATGACTTATGCCTGGTTTTCCAAGTGTAACTTTGTGCAGCACATCTCCGAGACGTGTGGACAGCTGTGCCACACATCTCAGCTGAATACTGTGTTGTGCTGCATATGCAGGTGAATGTCCCCTCTAGATGCACCACATACATTATCTTGGTGCTGCGGTGCATCCGGAAGTGTGGGGTGCATCCCCATCTTTTGAATATGGCCTAGGGGTGCTGTTACATCTCTTTTGAATATCTCAGCCAATGTACGTATGACAAAGATGCATTACAATACTGCAGCAGGTATACATTTGGAACAGTAGTGTATCAAGTATTAAGATAGTGTAGAGAAAATTGACTAGTTTTTGCAGTGGTGATAATAACACAGTTCTTTTTGTACTTTCAGAAATTTTTATTTAAAGTCAGATACTGTGTATGACTGATTCATTGTCAGTTGAATGGTGTTTTTTCTAGCTCAGGTCAGAGAAGGTTTCAGGCTGTTGTACATTTTGGCCATTGGAATTTTGAATGCTTCAGTAGATTTATTTTATTTTTTTAATTTAGTTTTTGTTGACCAGGAAAGGAGGACTATACAGTTCTTCCTATTTACTGACTTGTCCGGGGGGGATTCAGATGGAAGCAAACTTAAATAGAACCAGATTATGCTGTTGGTGTTATTTTAGTGAATGAGGGGAATGACCAGGACACCAGAGAACGTCCCCTACTCTGACAGCTGGGGTGCTTATGGCTGTCTGAGGTTAGCCAGCAAGATGGCCACTACCAGTGAGAACAGAGAGAGAATGAATGTACAGAAGGCCTAAGGAGCAGGTCTTCTCCCCTACCTCGACTATACCAGAGAATGACAAAGTCAGTGAGGAAAAAAGGAAGCAGAATGAAAAAAGAAAACAGTAAGGAGAAACAACTAGAGGATAATGCTGCAAAGGAGGGAAAGCCTGGAACTATGGAGGAAACGGTAAATGTAAACAGAGTTGAATCGCTGGTAAAAAATCCAGCTAAAAATACAGAATAATATTTAGACACTGACAGACTGTATGCACAATTAATAGAAGAAAAGCAATACCGGAAACGAAAAGAACAATTACAAACAGAAATAGCAAATTTAGCAAATTTACAAAACCGGACTGATTTAAGGTTGGAAAAAACAGCACTCATCTGACAAGTAGGCCGAGCTAATTCCTTGTGATGCAGCATCATCAAAGGAAAAAGCCAAGGGAGAATCAGCACCTGCAGAAAGTGACACACAGCTTGCACAGAAAGTAAATGTTGTAACGTAAAATCAAGCAGAAAGTTATTAGATGTATCAAATGTCCCTGGACCCTTGAATAGTTGAGTCTCATTGGGAATGGCATATACTTGCCTCAAGAGGCTTGGCCTAGGATGAACCCCACTTTCTTCAGGGATGCATATGGAATATCAGGCACAGCAGTCTGAAAATGCATCTAGTGTAACAGGACAAAAGCAACATCCAAAACAAGACAATTGAATATCAGTTTCTTGCTGACCAGAATGCCGCACCGAGGGGACTCCCAGGAACCAGAAAAACAGAAAGGAATTAATGATAGGAAAAATACAAACTCTGCAGCATTCACTTCCAGATCACCAGAGAGAAAACAAGTTACAGAATCAACAAGTGGCACTGAGAACGAAGTGGTGGGTTGGCCCTACCCAGGTGATGCAACTGGGTAGGGCCAACCCAAGGAAGAATGCTGGCTAAACGGAGCCCAGCTGAGCTCTTCTGCTGAGAAATGTAATCTGGGAGTCATTATCAAGGACAACCTCAAGCAGCAAAGTCAGTGCAATAAGGCTCACAGCAGGGCTAGAAGGTGTTAGGATGCATTGGCAGGGGACTAGACAACAGTGACAGAAAGGTGATAATACCACTTTACCAGTCATTAGTGAGACCTCATCTGGAGTACTGTGTACAATTCTGGAAGCCTCACCTAAGCAAGGACATTGATAGACTGGAAGTAGTCCAGAGAAGGGCAACAAAAATGATACATGGCCTTCAGGAAATCATCTATCAAGAGAGGCTTGGGGCTTTGAAATTGTACTCGCTAGAGACTAGGAGGGACAAGGGGGAATATGATTGAGACCTTCAAGTTCCTTGAAGGCATCAACATGGTGTCAGAAGCATAGCTTTTTACAAGGACCGTCAATTCTACTACAAGAGGGCATGAGTGGAAGTTGAAGGGTGGAGTGTTCAAGTGGGACATCAGAAAGTATTACTTCTCAGAGAAGGCGGTGGAACCTTGGAATATATTACCTCCCGAGGTGATGGCTGCAAAGTCAGTGTCAAGCTTTAAACATGGGTGGAACAAGGATTGGGAACAAACACATGGCACTGGTAAGGCCTAGGCTGTGTGTCTAGGAAGACAGAACACCAGTGCACAATAGGTCCCAGGATACCTCATTTGGGCAGACTCGATCGATCGCAGGTTCCCTTCTGCCATCATCTTCTATGTTTCTATGTAAATCCCACAGATATACTTTACTGGGTGACAGACGCTTTACAAAAAGCAGGATGGAAAAAATGCCTGATGGCCAAAGCTGGGACCCCAGTTACCCAAGTACATCAATAACTCCAGGACAGTGTGAACATCTGCAAACTATTGCAATAAATGAAAGCTATAACAGAACTCAAACAGATGTGATACAGGTCATAAAAGAACTAGAAGGGGAAGAGGAAATAAAAGAACTAGAAGGGGAAGAGGAAATATAGACACAAATGAGTACTATATAATGCACACACAAAATCAGAATAAAGGAAATTTAGAAACACAAGAAAGCCAAAATGAGAAAAACAAGGAAATGGAAGAGGACCTACATACCTCAATAGAGTTAAAAGAACAGACAATGCAAACATAAAATGAACAGAGAAATTAGGAAAAAGAACAAAACAAAAGTAAACCAGCAGAGGTGGTACGGGGACTGCACACTAGAGAAAGACTTTTTCCAGAGCATTTGAGACTAGCACCAGAGCCAGCCAAACAGAGAAATGCAGTACATTTAAAGTACAGAGGGGTACTCCCAGATATGCCAAACTGAATTTTCACTGGAAGGAAACTTATTAAAGAAAGCATGAAGTTTTACACGTATCAAATCCATGCTTTGATACATATACCTGGGGAATCATTACATGACATAAGCTTTAAGCATCCAACTGAGCTGGAACATTTTTGGAAACAATACAATGAAATAAAAGATACACCTCTTTGAAAAGCATTTATAGCCATCCCTTTAACTAAACCTTCCTACACATATGTAACAATTCTTTTTAAAAATGAAAGCATCAATGTGGCAGATATTATTTGTTGGCTAAAACAACAATGCAAGATTATCGGTTATCCCGAACCAACTGTACACTCTGAATACTTTTGGCCTGGAGGTTGGAGATACAAGGTGATACTGAAACAAAATGGTTGAGAATTACAGCATCTCCCTAACTGTTTTTTTTTTTTCAGGAAGGGGCTGAGGGGTAGTGTTTTATGCAGGACAACGAAGAACTTGGTACAAATGTGGAGCACGAGGACATCTTAGCAATGTATGTGAAAAGATAAAATGCAGATTATGCAGGGTCCTAGGACATCACAGAGTGCATTGTATAAACTCTATGAAATGTAATTTGTGTGAAGATATAGAACATACTGTACATACAGAAATTTCCTCAGGCATCACATAATAGCTCAGACCCTGTAGAACAAGCAGAACAGGACTTGATTGTGACATTGGTACAAAAGGACAGAAATAACAGCAAAAATGGAGGACAAGACCCCCAAAACAACACAAGAAGAAGTAGCAGAGCGTAATGACAACCAGAACGCAGAGTCTTTCATATTCACCCAGCCCCCCCCCGAAGCCAACACAGGTACCAATGGAACCCCCCAAAAAATACACAGGAAGACCCTGAAATAACAGAACAGATAGAAGGAGCAGTGGGTTCCCTCCCTGTACCAAAAACAACAGCAATGGAGAGTCAGCAAAGTACCAATACAGTTGTAACAATACCACCACCTCCATCTCCTGCAGGGGGAATAGTTAAAATGATAAGATCTAAAAGGGACACTAAACTGCCAAGAACAAAACAAAAAAAGGAGGAATACAACATAACTAAAAAACAAATATGAGGTGTTTCAAGATAGGGATTGGGCAGATACAGGAAAGGTCTCTGATACCGGCTCAGCCCTGTCTTCACAGCCAGAACAGTCCTCAGAATATGAATCCGCAAACACACAGAATTCAAAGAAAAGAAAAGCAAGTAAGACGAAAGAAACAAAGTCATAATGAAGACCAGCCCCCCCCCTTTTTTTTTGGAACATATGATGGTAACCTTAACCTGCACTACGTGTAATGTTAACAGTATGAAAAACAACAAAAAGATAGGTTAACCATGTTTGTAATCTTGAAAGATATGGGTGGAGACATAATATTTGTGCAAGATACTAGATTACACACTATCACCGAAATACAAAAAGAATGGAGATGGGGCCCATCATTGTGGTGTACAGGGGAAGAAGCATGCTCTGGAGTGGGCATCCTTTTACTAACACAGAAAATTATAATAATCAGAGTTGTGGGCATTTATCCAGGCAGAGTCTTTATGTTAGACATAGGAATAAATAAAGGGCATGTGAGGCTGCTAAATGTGTATAACCCACAGACCAAAGCTGAAAGGAATAACACAACACAATTGATGGAACCATATTTCCATATTTATATACAGCAAGCCTAACATTGTGGGGATGTGATTTTAATTGTGATTTATCCAAATAGGATTGGAGCAGGAAAACTGAGAAAATATTCTGTGACACAAACTCATCTCAGTAATTAGGAAGGATGGATTGGGAGATTTACTTGGTTTAGTTGGTTCTCAAGGACAAAAGAAGGCTAGTGCCCATCGAGATTGTCCCCCACCATCATGGTGGGAAATTAAACCCTAAAGTAGTTAGACTCCAACCAAAGATCCAATCCCTTTTTGAAGGATGAAATTGAATCACATTCCACCAAGTCTTGTGATAATAAATTCCAAACTCTAGGTGTTCTAACTGTAAAATAATTTAACCTATTGTTAGTTTTAGAACTTGCAACAGCAATTTGTTTATTATGAAACCGAGGGCTAATTCTCCTACTAGACAAATTTAGACCACATTGGTGCATTAAGTCTTGAGAATTAAAGATTTTGTATAAAAGTAGCAAATCACCTCTAATACGTCTTAATTGAAGTGAATGTAACCCAGTTTTCTGAAGTCTATCACAATAGTCCAATTTTGCCAAATAAGGAGCCATTTTGGTGGCTCTTCTCTGGATTTTTTCTATTCTATCCCTGTCTTGTCTTAAATAAGGACTCCAGAAAGGAGACCAATAATCAGAGTGAGGTCTCACATATGCTCTAAACAAGGGAATAATACATTCCTGAGTCCTTGATGCAAAAGCTTGTTGAACACGGGTAAGCATGGCATTGGATATATTGGCTTTCCTAGTACAGTGATCTGTTGAGGACAATTTGTTATTTATAAGATATCCAAGATCGCGCTCTACTAATGACACTTGAAGGGGAATATTATTTAAAAAATAGGTTTGTTTGGGATTGTTCCTTCCAAAATGTAAGACATGACACTTATCTGAATTAAGTATCATCCTATGTAGATGTAGATGATATAAATCAAAACCATCTAGAACATACCTTTCATAAAGGAACACTGTCAACACATATAGATTTTTGGTTTCTGTCAAAACATATACAAATACAAGACATAAAAAGAATACCAGTAGAAACATCAGATTACACAGCAGTACAATCAATATTAGACCTACAGGAAAGTCAGAAAACAGGGAAAGGATTCTGGAAATGAATATATCTTAACTTCAGGAAGAATACGTAAAAAAGGAAGTCCTAAAACTTTAAGCCGCCGGGAGATCAGTATAAATTTGTGTGTGTGTGTGTGTGTGTGTGTATGTATGTATCTCTGAAGGCACATGTGAGAGTATCCAGAGTTCACTCTGCAAGAGTGAGAATATTTTCCACAGCACACGATCTGCACTTCATGGCCCAGATATTCAGACTGCGCCAGGCTGTGGCGCAAGCCTTGGTGCTGTGCAAATGGGTTGTGCAGGGGTGTTGACAGGGTGATATTCAACGGAGCTGCACCATGAAACCACAACACTGAATATCGCACCCTGGCAACCCCGCAGTGCGCATGGTGCAGTGGCACTGTGCCAGCGCAAGTGGCCAGAGTGGAGCAGGGAGATGCGCTAGCGCAAGTTCCGTTGTGCTAGGTGCAACAACCATGATATTCAAGTGCACATGCAAATGGGCCACGTATGTGGCAGCAAATGGGTCCATTTGCATGTCGTTATGGCCCAATTTGCATGCAGGTGTGCCAATCCCCGGTGACTTGCACCTGACGCCCTGCCAGGCTGCAGCCATTGGGGACCGATGCCCCCTGCACAATGCGTCAATGTGCCCCACCACCCAATCGTGGGCATATGTAGAATTAAACACCGTCCTAAATCCCTGGTGGTCCAGTGGACCGCTTGCAGCCCAATCATGGACTTAAGAGTACAAATACTTATCCAATATCCCTGGTGGTCCAGTGGACTGTTTCATGCCTGATCGCAGGCTTACATATTGAAATATACGTTCAATATTCCTGGTGGTCCAGTGGACCGCTCGCAGCCCAATCGTCGGCATATGTTCTATTTAAATGTCCAAAATCCCTGGGGGTCCAGTGGACTGCTCACTGCCTGATCACGGGCATATGTTCTATTTAAATGTCCAATATCCCTGGTGGTCCAGTGGACCGCTCACAGCCCAATTGCAGGCGTCAGTTAAATATTAGAAACAATATGGGACACAGGTGAGTGTCCTTTGCAATGCTAATTAAATAAGTTGCAGGTAGCAGTGAGAAACAAAAACTTTTTTGTGAAGCAGTTTCATTTAGAATGCAGGCTGTAGTGATGCTGAGATCAGCCTAGTCAGCAGAGATGTCAGTAGGGAGAAGGGCAGGAGTAAATGGAAAAAGCGACAAAGGCAATAAGGACAGGGATGGGGTAAAAAAGAGTAAGACCATCAGGAAATGGAGGGTTATGAGTACCAATGCCTGTAGTCTGGGCAACAAGCTCCCAGAACTGGTGGCCTTGATGCAAGAGGGATGCCTGTATATCGTAGCAGTCACAGATGCATGGTACACAGAGAACCATGACTGGAATGTTAACATACCAGGGTACATAACCTACAGGAGAGACAGGGAGGGGAGAAGAAGGGGAGGAGTAGCTCTCTATGTAAAGGAAGGGATAGAAGCAACTGAACAAAAAAGTAAACAGGGAGGAGAGGAAGCACTGAGGGTCACCGTAGAGAATGGAAATGGCTCCACAATCTGCACAGGGGTTGTAAACAGACCCCCATGTCAGGGGAGGGAATGGACAAGGAAATGACAGAAGGCATTCTTAGGATGGCAGAGAAAGGGGAGATACTGTTGATGGGAGACCTGAATATGTCAGATGTTAACTGGAGCACATTTGCTGCAGCCACATCCAAGAGCAGGGCCATTCTCAATGCCCTACAGGTAGCATGCCTCAGATAGCTAGTTGTGGAACCCGCTCATGAGGGAGCAATCTTAG
This sequence comes from Neoceratodus forsteri, assembly GCA_016271365.2. Lineage (NCBI taxonomy): Eukaryota > Metazoa > Chordata > Ceratodontiformes > Ceratodontidae > Neoceratodus > Neoceratodus forsteri. Next base: position 397,484,292 of record CM028131.1, on the reverse strand, counting down.
ACCTCGTTCTCTCAAATGGGGACAGTGAGAGGATCTCAGATCTAGAAGTGGGTTGCCATCTCAGAACAAGTGACCATCAAACGGTGTGGTTCACGATAAACTCAGCTACAGAATCAAGCCATACAAAAGTGAGGGTGCTGGACTTCAGGAGGGCTAACTTTGGCAAGATGGGAGAGTGCCTTAGAAAAGCACTAGCAAACAGGCTAGGAGGAGGGGTGGAGCAACAATGTGGAAACATTAAAACTGCCATCACAGAGGCAACAAGCCTTTGTGTCAAGCAAATAAACAAATCAAAACAAAAGAAAAAGCCACTATGGTTCTCAAAAGAGGTGGCAGGGAAAATCAGGGAGAAAAAGACAGCATTCAGGAAGTATAAGGGAACATAGAAGGAGCAGGACAGAGAGCTGTACCAGTTAAGGCAGAAGGAAGCAGAGTGGGAAGTCAGAATAGCAAAAGCCCAAACTGAGGAAAAGATAGCCAACTTGGTTAAGAAGGGAGATAGGTACATCAGGGAGCATAGAAAGACAAAGGGAGGGGTGGTGAGGCTGAATAGAATGAATGGTGGGTGGGCAGAGAGAGCCAGTGAAAAAGCAGGGATACTGAATGAATATTTCTGCTCAGTATTCACAAAAGAGGAGGAAGGGGATGTGCCTAACCCAATTATGGTAAGCACTCTTGATAGGGGGGGGTCGATCCCAGTCCTTTCACAGAGGAAAGGGTTCTGAAAGAACTCCTAAAACTGAAGGTGGACAAAGCAACAGAGCCTGATGGAATTCATCCCAGAATTCTAAAAGAATTAAGGGGAGAACTAGTGAAACCATTGACTACCCGTTTTAACAAATCATGGGAGGATGGTGTGGTACCTGAGGACTGGAGGATGGTGGATGTGATTCCCCATCACAAAAGTGGGACCAAGACAGAGGAAGGAAACTACAGATCTGTCAGTTTGACCTCTGTGGTAGGAAAAGTGATGGAATCACTTCTGAAGGAAAGAATTGTTGAGTACCTAGAGGCCAGTGGGGCACAGGACCCAAAGCAGCATGGGTTCACAGCGGGAAGGTCATGTCAGATGAATCTAATTGATTTCTTTGACTGGGTGACCAAAGTAGTAGACCAGGGAGGGGCTGTGGACATGGCCTACCTAGACATTGGCAAGGCATTTGACACAGTCCCACACAAAAGATTAATAGTCAAATTAACAAGCCTGGGAGTGGGTCCCTGGGTGGTAGCCTGGCTAAAACATTGGCTGGACAACAGGACACAGAAGGTAATTGTAAATGGAGTCCACTCTGAAGAAAGAGGGGTTACTAGTGGGGTACCACAGGGTTCAGTACTGGGTCCAGTCCTTTTTAATGTCTTTATAAAAGTGACATTTACAGAGGGACTGGAAGGAAAAGTATGCCTCTTTGCAGATGACACAAAGATCTGCAACAGGGTTGATAAACAGGGAGGCATGGAAAGGATGAGAAGGGACTTGGCAGGATTGGAGGAATGGCCTGAAGTATGGCAGCTTGGATTCAATGCAAAGAAGTGCAAAATAATGCACCTGGGAAACAAAAACCCAGGGGAAGTTTACACAGTGGGGGGTAGTAACAACAACAAAAATGGAAAGGGACCTGGGGGTATTCATATCAGATGACCTTAAGGTTATCAACCAATGTAAGAAGGCAGTAGTGAGGGCTGAGGATATACTGGGATGTATAGGGAGAGGCATCACCAGCAGCAAACAAGAAGTTGTTATTGTTCCTCTGTACAGACAGTTGGTGAGACCCCATCTGGAGTACTGCTTCCAGCTTTGGAGACCCCATCTCCGCAAGGACATGGATAGGACAGAGACAGTCTAGAGGAAGGCAACTAAAATGGTGCAGGGTCTGCAAGAGAAGCCATACGAGGAGAGACTAAAGGAGCTTAATATGTAGACCCTTGAGGAAAGGAGGGAGAGTGGGGACATGATAGAAACGTTTAAGTACCTCAGTGGAATCAACAAAGTCCAAGAGGGTAGCATCTTTCAGAAAAAGAGATGTGCAAGAACAAGGGGATGCAATTTAAAGATGGGGGGAAGTTCAGGGGCAATGTGAGAAAGTATTTTTTCACAGGGATGGTGGTGGACACATGGAACAGCCTTCCTGAGGAGGCTGTGAGGTCTAAAACTGTGGGAGAATTCAAAAATACGTGGGACAGACATAAGGCAATTCTTGTGGGGGGTAAGAAGAAATAGGCTGTTGGTTAACTAGGATCTGCAGCTTATCCTGTAAGTAGGGAAATGGGCAGACTAGGTGGGCCAAGCAGTCCTTATCTGCCGACAAAGTCTATGTTTCTATAGTAATGGGCTGGGAGTCTCAAAAACACTATGGGACACAGGTGAGTGTCTTTTGCAATGCTAATTGAGTACCTTGCAGGCCTCAGTGAGAAAGCGGGACTGTTTTTGAAAGCAGTTTCACTTAGAATGCAGGATGTAGTGAGTAAGTAGTGACATCAGCACAGTATGGATAAACAGCATTTATTATCAATGTGCTAATGTCATCCTCATTTATCACACTCCAGTGAAGATATCTCCATTTATCACACTCTAGAAGCTCCCACCCATATTGGATAAATATATATATATATGTTGGTGGGAAGATACAAAATGGAACATAAAATAATTCATGATATTATCAAAACAAAGAGAAAGTACAAAATATAAAAAGTATTTAAGTTGTCAAGCCAAATTCTTACTTCTCACTATAGTAAGAGAAACTGGAGAGGGCAAAATAGGCAAAATAAAGGATATAAAAGAAAAAAATGTAAGAATACCAATATGACTAAGTAAAATCTCTACTAATGGAACAAAAATTTGGAACACAAGGGAACTCATTTTATACATACCCTTTTGAGAGTTGTAATGAGAGAATGAACTGTAGGATTTTTTTCTGGAATTAGCAGATCAAAACGGGGATAAACAGACAGATCAAAGCAGCATAAGATTACTGATGCAAGATCACATCCAAAAAACCTTTAATAGAAACAGGGAAAAAAACTTGCAGAATATGACTTTTTAAAACAACTACAAATACCAGAATTACCTGAGATAGAGAAAAAAACTGTTGTGTGAAAAAAATACAAGAAACAGAAGTTTAATAGGCCATATATTCATTATCAAAACAGGCAGCACCAGGTATAGATGGTATACCAAATGATTTTTATAAAATCTTTGAAGAGGCATTAAAGCCCAAGTTACAGGAACTATATAACTCAGTAATTCAAATAAGGCACTTGAGCAGTAGCATGCAGCAGGGGGTGATGTGTTTTATACATAAGAAAGGTGATACCACAATATTGCAGAACTGGAGACTATTGAACCTCCTCACATCAGACTATAAGATTTTAGCAAAAAAATTGTGTAAAAGATTAGCCACACTAGCACAACAAGTGGTAATGCAGACACAGACATGTTCCATACCAGTGAGAAATATTACTCAGAATTTGTTATACATAAGTGAAGTAGTGGAATGTGGGGTGGACATGCAGTTAAAAGGCTGTGTCCCCTTATTAGATCAGGAAACAGCTTTGGATGCCATACATCATGAATCTGCTGTATATGGGCAGTACTGCAGAATTATGGCATACCATCACAATTTTTACAGCTTATTAACATTTTGTATACAGAAGCACAGATAATAACACTAGTAAATGGGCATTTAGGAAAATCTATGTTTTTTTTTTTGTAATGGTGTTAGACAGGGATGCCCTTTATGTCCCTTACTTTATGTTCTATATTTGGATCCAACTTTGAGACTAACAGAAGGAAAACAAGAGATAAGGCCAACATCTTTACCTACAGCAAACACAGTACAGAAAACGTCTGCATATGCAGATGATTGTGTTCTATTGTTAGAAAATGTATGCTTGGGAGAGCAAGCCCTGAAGCTTTTTGATATATACAGGAGTGACAGGGATAAAGATAAACAAAACTAAAAGTAAGATTTTGGCATTGGGAGATGTCCCAATGACTGGAATAGACAGAGTACCAATAACAAAGGACAAACAAAAGATTATGGGGATAATTTTTGAGTATGGAGATACAATGCAAGAAAACTGGAAAGAGAAATACAAAATAACATAAAAATAGTAAAATGGAAGTCATGGCCTATGACAAAAGAGAAAAGAATATATTTATTGAAAACTTTCATAATATCAGTCTTCTTTCTTGTAGCATATGTGTACTCAATGCCATTGCATATGCAAACAAAGATACCAGGGTTCTATTTTAATTACTATAGGGAGACCGCCTCAATCCTTTTAAGAGAAGTCATACTTATAGGCCAATGTGTGATGGGAGATTAAACATGGTGCACCCCACAGTATTTTTTCAAAGTATATTTATATATACAAATATTAGACCACTTTCAAAGGCAGAAAAATGCTTTTGTACACCACTGTTGAGCGAATGGTGTAACAATGGGGGATAAAAAAAGAGGCAAATATAAAGAAAATATATCAAAATATGTAAAAACCTCTTTTCAGTACATTAATCAATGGAAAGTTAAAACAGATTGGATATAAAACCAGACAGGGAAGCAATTTTACTGTGAGATTGTATCTCAACAATTTTATGAGGAACCAGTATCTTCTGGAAACCAAGGGGTAAACAGTAGAACTATATTAAGCATTAGAAAAACAAATCCCCAAAAAGATGAGACACAATATGGATGTGTAGCCATGGAAAGCTTAATGTTACAGGTAACCACAAACATAAGTCCATGGTAGAAAGGATATGTGGAGAAGAGACTTGTACACACAGAGAGGAAACAATAACACATAGAAGATTGTCTATGGAGAGTCATTCATAACAAGGATATTCTCGATTGAGAGGTCAGCTTGCTGACACTAGACACGAGGCGAAGCTCGAGGTCATCTGTTGCGAGACCTCAAAATCTGAGAATATCCTTAGTTTGTGAATGACTCACCATAGACAATCTTTTATAGTGTATGGTGAGTCTATACCATTTTTTAGCAGTATGGGAAGTATCTTCTTGTCGCGGTTCATTCAAGTGCTGCTTGTTTCCTCATCCACTGTCACTGTCACAGCCCAACATCGCACGTGCCCAAATGCATTCGATCTTGTTGTGCTGCACCGGTGACACACTCAGTGCACCACAACAAGATTGTGACGCACTAAGTCAAGCACAACAATGCTGTTCTGAACAAGGATTTCAATGCTCAACAGCTTTCTACAATACACTATATTTATATTTTGAATGCCCTTTAGCAAATCTTAATGAAACATGTTAGCTCAGTATTTGCAAGAACCTTGTTTAAAACATGACATATGAAACACTGATCTACAGGCAACTAACCCCCTTATGGTGTAAATGAAACAAAAGCATTCTATATGTAAATTTGTTTTTTGAATTCTATTTCTTCGACTCCACACCCGTGCATCCTTCCGGGGTGTCCTCTCAATGGCAGCCTCTACTCCTGGCCTGAACCTTGCATCCCTCAGAAGGACTCCCCCGACCACCCAGGCAGACCCAGCCCCCAGATCACACCCCAGGGTGGGCCCGTCCTCCCACAATGGCCTTTCTGGGATTAGGGAGGCCTTACCTTGATGGCGGATTGGCCATTGAGTCCCCTGAGCACAGGGCCAGCATTGTGATGTGGGCTGCATCCCTGGAACTCCCATCATCTCCACAGATGTGATAGGAATTTTCTGCTTGTTGGTTCCTGAGGAGCTTGGATGTGCAATGATGGCTGGGCACAGTATGCCACCACCTACCAAGCTCCTCCCATGCTGTACATGCCACCACTGCTTGCGCTGCACCCAACCACTGCCAGGTGAAGCTTTAGAGTGGGGCAACCCCGGAATCCTCCCCAGGAAATGGAGAGCCATCCTCCAGATGCTCAATCCCTTCCCTCCCCTGCTGACTCCTGGCGGCCCTGGCTCATTCCCGAACCCAGGTCACCAACGTTGCGCGAGGTGTGGTGTCCAATGCCTCAACCCTCAGCACCATCAGGCCAGCCTGTATATGTAATTTTAGTATGTCTAAAAATGGACAGTATGGCAGATAAGATGTCAAAGACTCTTACAAGGAAAGCATATGATACTGATGGATTTGTTTTTTATGTTACCGGCTGAATTCAACAAAATGTACCAATAGGAGAAAAAACATATTGTACAACTGCAAAGCAATGCCTTATGGAAAAATATACTGTGGGTGGAATAAAGGGAACTGTTTAGTAATATGCTTGCTTTTGTAATCAAAAGGGTAACAGAAGAATGCTTTTATGTCATGAATAAATTAGGTAGAAGATGGTTGAATAGGAAAACACTTAAGGAAATGGGAAGATTACAGGGAAATGTAACCCTTAATGAAACACTAGACATGTTAAAAGACAAGGGAAACTGAAAACTAAAACAGAAAAGTGTATAAATATGGAAATCAAAATGTCTGAAATGTAAGACAAATTGTAAAATGCATTTCTAGCTTTTGGTTTAGAAATACAAATTCCCCTACTCATCCTGTAGGGGAATCTCTGACCATTGTTCTGGATGGTCACTCTCGGTCCCACCAAGGAGTGGATGAACATGCTGGAGTCTGGTGAATGGGTCTCCTCCCTTGCCTCGTCTACTCAACAGACTGACACAGTTTTGAATTCTATGCAGTCAGAGATGATTGTGGATTGTAACAGAGGCCTGGGTGAGGAAGCATAAGCAGACCAGGAGAGACTGTAAAAATCCACAAGTAATGTTTTGTTATTAGTACTAACAGAAAATAAAAACAAACAGAAATGTAGTGAATGGTTTTCAGCATAGGCAGCCCCAAAAACAAAGTCCAATTTCTGAGTTTAGAACTGAAATCTACCATCAACCAGCTCTCCGTAGCCTCAGGTCTTCAAGTCCCTATGAAGACACTTGCTCTTTCAGAAAGAGAGACACTCTCTCTAGTGCATCTTCTCAAAAAAGACAGGCTCTGCCCTTGTCAGTAGCTAGGTATAGATATTGTGACCCAGAACTTTCAGAACTGTGTCAATTTCTGGCTTCCACCAGAGGACTGTGACCCAGAGCTTCAGAACCCTGTCAGATCCTAACTTCCCAAGCATTGTGACCCAGCTACAAGCCAACCTCTATTGCTGGCAGATTCCACCAGTCTGAGATCCAAAAAGTCACGCTATGCTATAGCTGTTTCTGTAATCATTTCAACAGTATTAAACTACATCTAGTTTACAAATCAGGGAACCCAGTTTCATACATATGTTTTATAACTATATACAAGCAAGGTAGTGACAGCAAAAAAAGGAAAGAACAGCAAGTAAAGTAGAGTTGACTGTGCAGTTCAATAGGAAAGACAAATAGTAGGTAGAATCCTTACTTCAAACTCTATCTCCCCACTTCACAAATGGGACAGAGCCCACACAACCCTGTCACATGGATGTTGCCTTACCAGTTTGTGATGAGATGGATGCATCACAGATGCCTGTTGGGTTTCTGACTACCAAATTGCCATGGATCACTGAATCTCCATTGCTGCCTACACTGATTTTGGACATGCTTTCCAGTTTGGACCCTTCTGCTTTATGTGTGCAGCTTGCTGTGGAGGAGCTTTGCTTTTTGAAATGACAAGAGATTTTGCGAGTGGTGCTTGCCAGACTGTTCCTTGGCTGAGTTCTGGGAGATTGCTTCAGTTTTACACCAGCTGCAGAGTCGGCATTGTCTGCATCCTTTAACACACTAACACCAAAGGGCTCGACCATCACTGCAACAACAATATCAACTTCTGAAATGCCAATTGACATGTCCCTGCCTGCTACTCAAGCAGTCACCTCTGCTTTGTCTGACCCATTGTCTACTATTTTACACAAGTCAGTCTAAGGCCTGCTATGAATGTGGTTCTCCAGATCATTTCAGTGGGGCCTGTGATAAATTACTGGTACCGGGTGATAATATCCCCCACAAAATAAAGCCGGACAAAATATTGCAGGCAAACCATTGCAGGCAATAACATCTCCCGGCAATGATATAGTACAAAAGAATAAAGTGGGCCACCAGCCTGTGGTGTGTCCTGGACACCACAGTGCCCCCACAGACATGGGAGGTGGAAGCAGACACACAGAAAGACCGACAATGCAGGCACACCACAGGTACCAATGGAGCTGGTCCCCTGTGCCTGCATCTCGCAAATGAAAGTGCCTGCAGTGCTCCTGCATACTCCCCACTGCAGCCACCTTGCTGGCCCCCAACAAAGCCACACATAGCCACCAACCAATGGTTGGCCACACAATATGGCTCCTTGCATTCCCTCCCCATCCCACTGACCCAACCCAGCCGGACAACCATCGGGCTACCGCCTGCCACAAGTAGATCATGTATGGGCTGCCACACTTACCCGTTCCCCATCTGTCGACCAAGGCAAATGCATCCCCAGGGCTGTGTGGTATCCTGCGGAAGCCCCATGACAGGTGGAATAGCAGATGTACATGGCGACAGGATGTGGTAACATGGTCACCGTGCAAGAGTATGGATAGGCACAGTGTGGCACTGTGAGGAGTGGTCATTTGTAGCCCCACTTCTCCTGTAGCCTCCTCCTAGTCTGCACTGTTCTGTCATGCTCTCAGTTGTGACATCTTTGGTTTGCCAAGCATTATCATGCCTTGCTTTCATTTTCCCCACTTTCTTTTGTCCCCGCTTTATTTTGCCCACGATATTACGTTCTGCAATGTTAACACCTGGAACCTAAATTACTACATACTACTTGTAATGAATTAGGACATACTAGTGGTTATGGTATAAATGAATGGATTTGCAATTTATGCGATGAGAAGTGTCACTCATACCAGAGTTGCCCTTGGGTGGCTTATAATCATCCAAACCAGGCTGATAGCAAGGAACAAAGGCCACTAGTGGCTCTAGCCCAATGGGCTACCTTGACTACTGGACCTCAGAGTACTTCTGGTACTCCCATCTTAAACACTGATTCAGAAGCCCAGGTCCCTTTGGCATCAGTCCTCACACTTCCACTAAAGCCACCTGTTTCTGTTCCACAGCAGGGACAACTAGGACCAGCTAGTACCCAGTCTGTTCCTCCAGTTCCACCTGCTGCTCTGACAGAGGAACCTGTTTCTGCTCTGGCCTCCAACATACCTCCCCACCATGGGAACAAGGTAAAAAGAGGATGAGCACTAGGGACTGTACAATCCTGACCTAGCCCTCCCCTGAGGTTCCCAAAACTGATTTGGTGCCTCTTACAAATTGGTTTGAGACTCTGAAGGGCCTCCCGTCAGACTCTGGATGTGTTCCCGATGACCGCTCAATCTAGTCATCCCAACCTGATCCACTGTTGGATTAGGTGGAAGAGATTTTCCCTAGATCCAGCAAAACTCTTGAAAACCTAAATCTAAATCTAAGGCTAAAACAAATCCTTCTGAAAAGGCAAGGAGGGTAAAGAAACAATCAAGTTGATTTGGGGATGTTGTTCATTGTTCCCTACTTACTTATATTTGCCCTCATGGAGTTGCCTCTCTGCCTTAAAACTATGAACATTAATAGTATTAAGAATTGCAAGAAGCACAGAGTGGTGTTTCTCCAGTTTAAGGCATGCCCATCTGATGTGCATTTTTTAACAAGACACTCATTTGCATACTCTGCACGATACTGCATTTGCTACTAAGGAATGGGGTAGCGGTCCCTCCTTTTGTTCAGTAGGGTCGATCCTTGCTCTGGGGTTAGTATTTTGTTTAAAAGGACTAATGTTAGAAACTTATTGATTTGTTGCCTGGAAGAGCACTCATTCTGGACACCTCCGTTCAGGGTATCCTTTATAGATTCATTAATATTTATGTGCCCCAATCTAAATCTGACGGAACTGACCTCTTAAAACTGATCCAACCTTATTTATTTTCAGCTCAATCTGTTCTCCTGGTGAGAGACTTTAATTGCAGTCTAACCCTTCAGGATAACAGCAGCAATGCAAAGACCACCAAGATTTTCTGAGACATGTCTTTTTTATCCACTCTAGTACAGACAGCTAATTTGGTTAACGCCTATCATCCAGTTATGGGCACCTGAACCCCCACATTTCAGAAAGGCATACTGGCTACCGGGATATATTTTTTGGTTTTTTCATTTCAGAAAGTCTTCAGATTCACACTGCTGCTGTTGAACCAGCAGAATTCTTTGATCTTCGTATTTTACAGGTAATCATTGGCAGGGTAACCGTACTCTGTAGTGGACCTGGGGTTTGGAAATGTAATTCCTCACTTTTGTTACAGAACTCTGTTTCTCAAGCTGTGGTACAGTTCATTACAGCTTGTCAATCAGTTTTTGTACTTTACGATGATCCAGCAATTTGGTGGGAGGAAACAAAATTTGAACTCTGGGAATTACTCCAATCTCTTAACAAGTCTCATAGGAAACATCAGTACTTTCATTACCTGACCAAAAGACAACAGTTAAAAAGGGTATTATAGTATCTAGCACAGGAGACTGGGTGGGATAACACTTCACAAATATGTCACTTGAAACAAGACATGCTCCAATTTCACATGCTGCCGGTTAATAGTGTGAGGTGGCAGCAATCATTTGGAATGCAGGGCAAGACTGGCTCCGTTTGTCCCTTTGAGAGTTGCTTGACCAGGATTCATCACAAGCAGATGGATATCCTAGTAGACCAGCATGATAAGTACCTAACTAATAGAATGGACATCGTGGCCCAGGTTTCACAACATGTATCTGATTTATTTCAAGCCCCTAAAGCCCCCTTCTTGGGATGGAACAGCTTTGTGGAAATTTTCCTGTTTCTTCTTGCCCTGCAGACCTCTGAGGCATTTTGGTTGATGGCGTCTGACCCCACGAAGTCACTCAGGCCATCTCTGCCTTGAAAGCTGATAAGGCTGCTGCTTGGCAACAGTATTTAATCATGTTTTGGCTTCACGACCTCTACTACCTACTATGTCTTAAAGTATTCTGATTTTTTTATACAAGAAGGGGGACAAATGTAGGCTTATTAATTGGAGACCCATAAGTCTGCTAAATATAGATTTCAAAATTTTGACCAGAATTTTTAACAATGGAATACTTCAGGTGGCTGGTCATTTATTGACACTCACACAGACTTTCTCTGTCCCAGGGAGGAGAATCATCATGGACTATCTAGTTTTGCTATGAGAAATAGTGGAATGTGGTAACTCTGACAGACTTTCTGTTTTTTGGTTCTCTCTGGATCAACAAGCTTTTGACTCTGTGAACCATGATATTTTATGGTTCGTCCTGCGCTCCTATAGTGTTCCTGTAACTTTCATCAGTTAAGTATGGAGCCTATATAGAACAGTAACAGCCTCCCCAATCGTGAATGGTTGGATAGGCCCTATGATACCTGTTAATACAGGTGTCAGACAGGGCTGCCCTTTAAGTCCCCTCTTATATGCCTTTTGCTTGGACCCCTTATTATGGGCTCTGATTCCCTTCCGTCTGCTGGTACCTCTCCAGGATGATGCAACGTTTTTTCCTTACAAAGCCATAGCATATGCCGATGACATATGTTTATTAGTGGAAAATTAGCCCTCAGTTATAGTAGTGTTGACTATTTGTATTCATTTTGGATGTTTCCTTGATGTTTTTAGGAACTTCCCTGAATCTAGGCAAATGCGCAGGTTTAAGGCTGGGAACTCGAGCTTCTTGCATCATCCAGGTTGCAGGTATTTGGATCTCAGTTGAACCGCTCAAAATCTTGGGTATTCTGTTTAGCCCTGGCTGTGTGGATGTTATAAATTGGGAGCCTAAACTCCACCATGAGAAACAATTAGAGGCTAGCTGGAATCATTGGTGGATGGGAAAGAAAAAGAGCTTATCTGATTAAGAAATATTTGATTCTGTTATTTCTTTATCTTAGTTACCCCACCCCCCAAGTCCTGTGATGTAATTATACTGAGTGTTTATTTCCAAGCTTTCTGGGGCAGCCGCCTTAACTCCATAAGAAGGAAAGTGATTTACCTGCCTTTACATAGAAACATAGAATCTGATGGCAGATAAGGGCCACTTGGCACACCTAGTCTGCCCAATTCCCTACCTACTGGAAAAGACGCAGATCCTAGTTAACCAACAGCCTACTTCCTCCTAGTCCCCACTAGAATTGCCTTATGTCTGTCCCATGCATTCTTGGATTCCTCAGCTGTTTCTGACTCCACAATCTCCTCAGGAAGGCTGTTCTAAGCATCCACAACCCTCTCCATGAAAAAATACTTCCTCACATTACTTCTGAGCCATCCCCCCTTACCTTCAAATTGTCTCCCCTTGTTCTTGCACATATCTTTTTCTGAAAGATGCTCCCCTCTTGGACTTCATTGATTCCCTTTAGGTACTTGAATGTTGCTATCATGTTCCCCCTCTCCCTCCTTTCCTCAAGGGTATACATATTAAGCTCTTTTAGTCAATCTTTGTATGACTTCTGGTTTAGACCCTGCACCATTCTGGTTGCCCTCCTCTGGGCAGCCTCCACCCTGTCTATGTCTTTGTGGAAATGGGGTCTCCAGAACTGCATGCAGTACTCCAGATGTGGTCTCACCAACTGTCTGTACAGAGAGAAAACAACTTCCTGTTTTCCACTGGTAATGCCTCTCCCTACACATCCCAGCATCCCCTCAGCCTGACTTTGACACAAGGTGGACTGTTAATGGCAAATCCTACCGTTTGTTTTTTTTATGGTATATTTTTTCACTGACCTCAGACCCTTACTGTTTAACAGTGACTTTAGCTGGGGACTTTCATTTTTTTCCAGTGTAAAACCTGGTTTCAGACTTGGGACAGAGGTTCTTTGTCTTGGAAAAAAAAATCTTCCATATAATAGAGAGTCTTTTTTTAAAGTTTCGAACATGGCGAGTTTCAAGTCATCAGATTCTCTTTCAGTCCAGGAAAACTCTTTATCAATGGATCCTATCCACCTGTTTTTCAGCACGAGGTGTTTGTTCCCAGCACTCCCTCATAAACCAGCTTACTGATACTAGAATCCATCCAAAAATGTGGGACATATACCAGCTTTGCTGCTACAGGAGACTGAATATCAAAGTGAATCAAAAGCATAAACAACTAGAGGAGTGGATGGGTATCAGGGAACATTGCTCCTAACAAGTGGAGACAGTGGCCCACCTTTTCTTTCATTGTCCCTATATTTCCTCTTTTTATGTTTGCTTGTGCGCATGTGCAAGAAACATTATGTGGCAGCTTAGGAGAGAAGCGGGTTGTGGAGGTGCAGCACTGTGGCAGCCAACTCCGGCACTGCATTTGTGGGCTTGGCACTGTTCACCCAATGCAGGCCCAGTGTCCTGATGACACTGGTTCTGCAGAAGTGCCACCAACTTGAAATGATTTGGCCACTGCAATGAGGGGCTGCCTCATCATTGCAGCGTCAACCCATTCCGCTGCAATGAGGGAGCAACCTGTCATTGCAGGCAGTACCTTGCCTGGTGTAACATGTCCTTAAACATGGCAGCAGCTAAAGCCCGATGAAAGCCGACTGACTGGGGTGCCCAATCCCCCTGTCAGCATGCCCCCGGCCCAGTTCATTTGCAAATGGGGGAGCCCACTTCCCTTTAGCATAATGCCCCCCCTTTGTTGTGTGCAGAGGGGGGGTGCCCAATCCCCCTCGGCATCATGCCCCCCCAAACAGTCATTCTTTGCTGACGGGGGGCCCAAGCCCCATTGGTTTAAGTCCCCCCACTCCAAAAAGGCAGGTGGCACACTGGGAGTCCACCCCAGTGTGCGGAAAACAAGTCCACAACAAAAAAACCTTCCCGCAACGTCCTTTTTCTTTTCTCCCTGAAAGAAAGAAAACAGTCCCATGCTGGTCAAGTCCCATCTCCTAACCCACACCCACTCACTGCACCTACCAGGTCATAATGTCACATGCTTAGTAGTGTACAACATTATGTCTAACTCGGTACAGTGCAGTATGCTATCGCTACTGGTGCAATACTGCGTATACTGCTGTATGCGATATTGCACCAGTAGCGGTGTCCCAGGCAGAGGATAAGATCTCTGCTGGGAAGATCATGTGATGCGGCAGCCTGAGTGGTATAACCGAGTCAAAGCTCCTGCTATCCTAAACTCTTTTCTCAATATAAACTGCTTTAAAGAAGCTTTACAATACCGCAAAAGAAGCCTGCACTGTTAGTGAGTTGGGGGAGCGAGTTTACATCGCGGTATGGAGGCGGAAATGAAACCCGCGATGCCCCGACATTCTCCACCTGTCTTCCCCAAGAAATCCGGGAAGAGACCCAAGGCCCAGTCGTCAGGTGGTGGTAAGATGCCAAATACCACAGCCCTGAAAGCGCTGGAGCCAGAGACAACACCTCTCACCTTAGAGTTGCTTCGAAGAGAATTACTGCCCCTAAAAGAAGACATGAAAACAGTAGCTTCAGAAATTAAGCATTTGGCAGGGGCCCTGGATGATCTGAATGTCAAGGTCACGGATGTCGAAGTCCGGGTATCATCTGTGGAGAAAGCATTGAGCCGAACCGAGGAAACCGTGGTTAGCGACCGCCAGTGAATTAAAAAGCTCGAGCTAAAAGTAGAGGATCTGGAGGGGCGATCCCGACAGAATAATGTGGTCATTTTAGGAGTACCCGAAAAAGAAGAGGGTCAGAATGCAATCTTATTTATGCAAAGGCTGTTTGAAAAGCTTGCCGGTCCCTCTCCCTATAGACCGTCATATACTCTAGAGAGGGCTCACCAAGCATTGCGACTGATACCAGCCCCAGGCCAGCAGCCCAGGACCCTGATAGCTAAGCTACTAAATTATCAGGAAAAGCAGCATTTACTTTCCAAAATAAAAGAATTAGAGAAGGTCCTTTGGGAAGGTAAGGCTATACGAGTCACTCAGGACTTGCCAGCTTCTGTACGGCAAAGAAGGTCCCTTTTTCATCCCGTCGCAACAAAGCTTAATGTGGCAGGCATAAAATTCCATATGGGATACCCGGCCCATTTACAGGTGATGGTGTCGGGGGCCTGGGTATCCTTCAAAGATGCAGATTTGGCTACGAAGACTTTACAGAAGGAGTTTTCCGACCTGTTCAGGCCTAAGTGAGGCGAGCCGAGGGGGGAGACTACTGGAGAATGACCCGACGAGGATGGAGAATGTTTTGGAGGAGGCAGACTTCAATGGGACTTTTAAACATAAGAGACAGGAACGAGAAGAGTTTTTTCTCAGTTTTTTTGTTTCTAGGGTCACAATTTTATTGCTTCAGTTCCATTTATAGAAGACTGATAGACACAAATAGCTCTCATGGACAATTTTGTTTGAATCTTTGGAGGGGGGGTTGCTTCGATGGAACCATGCAGCTTTAGAAACTCAGACGCTGTTCAGGCCTAGGCTTATTACGGAGTCCCAGAGGGGAACTGATGGCTACTGCATGCTCACGTTCACCAAGTCTGAGCTGTGGATGGTGGTGTGGGTGATTTCCCCCCAGGTGAAGTGGGAACATGCAAGGTGCCCCAGACGAGACCTACACGAGGGGTCTAGTACAGGGGCTTCCAAGAGGTCAAGTGCATAACCTCTGGACATGAAGCCTGGACATAAACACCCATCACAAGATAATGCCCCCCTAAAGAGTTATGCATCTAAGGAGTTTTGGGATGGTGGGAGGGCTATGGCTGAGGACCACAGCGGGACTCGCTGTGTCACGTAACTGTGACAGGAGGGTTAGGGAACGTATGATACAAGGGGTCAATTAAGGATTTAGGTGACATGTTTTTCAGAGGGTTTGAGGGCGGGAGGGATTGGGGTATGTTTGTTATCAAGTGGGTAGGTTGGGGAGGGTTGGTATATTGGTACTTCCTCATGTTCTTTTTGGGTATCCAAGGAGGGGAGGGAATATGGGGATGGTATGAGGGGGAGGGGTCCTCAGCACAGCTCAATAGGAATGGTAATATGATTAAACTACCTGAGGCCCTGGTTTTATTAGGGTCTCATTCCATAGCTAGTGAATAGGGCTAACATCATAAGGATTGCCACTTGAAATGTTAAGGGTTTAAGACAGCGTGTCAAACAATACAAAGTTCTCAAGCATTTAGATTTGTTATCAATAGACATAGGGATTATACAAGAGTCTCACCTGCTAGATTCAGAGGCTAACTGTATGAGACGAATGCAGATTGGGCAAGTTTTTTTCGGCTGAGGGGACCACCAACAGTGCAGGGGTTCTAATAGTGATTAACAGGAAGGTCCCCTTTATAATGAAACAAGTAATTAAGGATCCACAGGGCCATTTCCTCTTTATCCATGGGTATTTGTGCACTACTGAACTCATTTTAGGGACTATCTATGGGCCTAACTCTGACTCCCCTGACTGCTTTGTGAAGCTAGTTGATGTATTACAGCCATACTCCTCATTGCCGATCGTTGTGGGAGGAGATATGAATGTGGTGATGGACTCCTCAATGGACCGCTCTGCTTTCATGAGCAGAGCTCGCTCACCAGCCCAAAGAGCCCTATCAGAATTCTTAGAGTTGTATGCTCCTTGTGACGTCTGGAGAGTGCTCCATCCTATGGAAAAGGAATTCACCTTCGTATCTCCGGTTCACAATACTTCATCTCGCATTGACTATATTTTCCTCTCACACAACCTCCTTTCCAGAGTGGTTGAAGCCCTTTTACAGCCAGGTCCCCCATCTGATCATGCTCTGGTCATATGCCACCTAACACCCCTCGTTTCACCTAAGAAGCCTCTCAGGTGGAAGATAAATAACTACATGTTAAAGGAGGAAAAAAAGGTCCAAGCAATCAGTGAACATATTCACCATTTCATAGAAACCAATTCCGGTTCAGTTGGGAGACCTAATATGCTGTGGGGAGCCTTTAAGGCATTCACGAGAGGCATCTTAATTAGCCTAGCTACTTCCTGGAAAAAAGGAAAAGAGAGAAAATTGAAGGGATTATTGCTGGAAATACAACATAAAGAGGCAAGATTAGGTCCACCCTTAACCGAACTGGAAAAACAGGAACTGGTCAAACTCAAGGAGGGCTACTTAGAATTATTAAGAGATAAAGCAGAATTTGCAATCCTCAGGGCCAGAGCGGCATACTCAGACACGGGAGAAAAAGCTGGTAGGCTGCTGGCACTGAGGATCAAGCAAATGGAAGTGAATAGACACATTTTGGCAATTCGTTCTCCAACAAGTAATACGCTCCTAACGATAACCGAGGAGATAGTCTTGGAATTTCAAAGGTATTACGCCAATTTATATAGTCCCACAGATTCAGCTTTGGATATTAGTATGGATTAATATTTGGGGGCCTCCGGACTATCCTCTTTGATGGACTCCCAACAGGGCCAACTGATATCCCCTATAACTGCGGAGGAGATCATCAGAGTCGTAAAGGCTTTGCCCTCTGACAGATCTCCTGGCCCAGATGGGTTTTTGGCAAATTTTTATAAAAAATGTTTAAATCTTTTGCTCCCCATATTAATATCCCTCTTTCAACACATCCTATCTGGCGCACAAATGGACCCGACCCTGTGGGAGGCTTTAATTGTGTTAATCCTGAAACCTGGGAAAAACCTAGAATCAGCGGCAAGTTACCGCCCTATATCCTTAATGAACCAAGATATTAAAATTCTAGCCAAGATTTTGTCAGACTGCTTAGTTTTAGCAATCCCCGATCTCATTGGGTCAGAACAAGTCGGGTTCGTATGGGGGCGGTCATCGCTGGACCACCTTAGGACCCTGTCGCATGTCCTCTCCGCATCCAGGGATGCCCCTTACCCGGCGGTCTTAGTCTCACTGGATGCAGAGAAGGCATTCGACAGGGTGGACTGGAACTTCCTACTTAGGACTTTGAATGCATGTAAATTTCCCCACCTTTTTCAAAACTGGATCAGAATTTTTTACAGCGCACCGTCAGCTAGAGTGATGGTGAACAGAGCGATTTCTGAAAAGTTTCTACTCTACTCAGGCACCAGACAGGGTCTCTCGACGATGCTCTTTATTTTATACTTAGAGCCCCTGATTCGCCAAATCAAGCAATGCTCTCTAATCCACGGGGTGGTTATTCAAGGGGTTGAGATCAAAATATCGGCGTATGCTGATGATCTACTATTGCAGTTGACAGATCCGAGTAATTCGATACCAGCGTTGCTGGGAGTGATCCAAGATTTTGCTATGCTGTCCAATTACAAATTAAATGTCGACAAATCTCTGGTGTTCCCACTCAATCATAGGGTGAATAAATCGCTAGTCAATTGGAGTGGCATGTCCTGGGCCTCGAACTCCTTAAAATATCTGGACATCCAAGTGGTTAGAGATCTGGCTCGTCTTTTAAAGTTAAATCTGGATGATTTAATAAAAACCTTGGAAGTAGACTTGAAGAGATGGTCCAAGCTATCCATTACACTCTGGGGGTGAGTAAACCTCATCAAGATGAATCTCTTCCCTAGAATTTTTTACCCATTACATTTGCTTAACATATGGATTCCTAGTACATGGTTTCGCAAAGTTAATGCAATAATAACTAACTTTATTTGGGCCAAAAGGCAACCCAGAATCGCATACTACAAATTAGCCGCCCCAAAGGATAGAGGAGACCTTCGCCTCCCATCCCTGATTTTTTATTACTGGGTGAGTCATATGGTTAAATACTTAAGACGGTTGGAGAACGAGGGAGAAATTGCCTCAGCAGAGTGTCTCCCGATATGGTTGTGAGTAGAGTTATCTTATATTAAGCAGGGGGGTCTGACGCCACTATCGTTGCTGCATATTAAACCGAGCGACCTCCCTCCGAAATTGAAACTCACCCCACTGGCAATCTCAGTGAAGGTGCATGCACAGATATGCTCCAGTATGGAATATAGGCAGGCGATGGACTTGGTCCAACTGGTCTGCGGTAACCCTAACATAAAATTAGATAGCAAGCCAATCAATAGAAACTGGCATCCACAACTGGGCAATGCTACCCTTGCCCAGTTAGTGGCGCAGGATGGCTCATGGCTCCCAGTTACCACTATTTTGAGCAGGTTTGGGATACCTGTTAAATCTATTTTCAAAGTTTACCAGTTAAAACACCTACTAGTAAAAGAGTTTGGGCTGCTCCCGCCCCTTTCAGATAGGAAAAGGTTCCAGGATGTGCTGCGAGTATTAATAGGACAGAGACACTCTCTGTCCAAGATTTCCAAAAGTTTATATGACTGTAAATATCCTGAAGAATTCATACCAAAGACATACTGGGCAGTTTATTTTCCCAGTCTAGAAATAGATGAAGCAGCTCTTTGGAAAAATGTTCAAAAATATATTACGCAAAACAGATTGAAATTGACACAGTTTCATATCTTGCATAATATATACTATACTCCTCAGAGACTCCATAGGTTTGGCCTTATAGACTCGGCCGTCTGTTCCAGATGTGGACAGGAGCAGGGTACACTGTAGCATATATTCTGGTCATGCCCGAAAGGCACTACTCTCTGGAATGATATTCGTTATAGGATGGACCCCCTCCTGGGCCTTTCTGACCTTTTCAACCCTGAGGTGTGCCTGTTGGGAGATTACACTTCCATACCAGTTGTATCTAGGAGGTATCACATGGCCTTAATTTCATTATCGATCAAAAAGGTCATCCTTCAGCACTGGAAGGATAATATGGACATTTCTTTCTCAGAGTGTCTTAAAGAGATCTTAGCCAACCTTAGAATGGAAAAAAATGGTGGCTAGTTTAAACAATAGGCTGACTAAATACAAACGTATTTGGGAACCTTTGTATAAGCTGTTATGTATTTAAATTACATTTCCAAGTAACCGCTTAGGATATCCCAGAGAACTCTTGATTAATCTGAGCTGTGCTAGGGAAGGGGAAGGAGGGAGGTTGGGGGAGGGGTGGGAGGAGCAACCTCTTTAACAGTTGTACGAATATTTTGTAAGTGGAATGTCATAAGTATTGTATGGAGCTGCTCTTATATGTAATTGTGAAAATTAATAAACTTTGAATTTAAAAAAAAGACCTCTGCTGGGAGCAGGTTCTGATGAGCAGCTGCCATGGCTCATAGGACTAAGCCACAGCAGTAGGAACCCAGGTGCTGTGTCTGGGACCAGGTTTGATTCCTGGTCCCAGAAACATTATATTTTTTTCCGACTCATGAGCTCCCCGAGTTGGCCCCCCTCCCGGAGTTGAGAATCCTTAGTGGGGTGGTCTGGGGGGTGTGTCGGGTGGAGCCCCCCACAGAAAAAATACTTATTCCTCATGGCATACATTGCGCTGTATTGGCAGTGCAATTTTGCCATGCAGCATAATGTCTTGCGACATACCTCCCCACACACACATTCACCCCATACTTGCCTCCAGAGCACCACCACAGCCCTTCTTGAGTTAACTGGTGCTTTGCACAAATCCCTTGACAACGGCCTTCTCACATGGGCCATTTTCGTCGACCTCTCCAAGGCCTTCAATACAGTACACCATGGACTACTAATACACCAACTACTGAATGCGGGGCTATCACATGACTTTTCTCTCTGGTTTAAAAGCTACTTAGAAAACCGTTCACAGAGAGTAAAAATTGTGGACACTCTTTCTAACACCCTGCCTGTTTGCTCAGGTGTCCCACTGGGACCCATACTGGGACCCCTCCTTTTAAGGTTTTTTTTAAACTCCCTCCCTTACCACTGCTCTGAGCAGATCATACTATATGCCGATGATGCTGTTGTATTCTCCACTCACAAAGATCCTGCAACTCTTCAACACAACCTTCAATTTGGTTTCAGTTCTGTAGAGACATGGTTTCTTAATCATAAACTGGTCTTCAATGACAAGAAAACCAAATCTATGCTCTTCTCCAGCTCTCATAACCCACACAAGCTACACCACTTGGCTATCTCCACCACCCAGGGGAACACTCTAGATCAGGTGGGGTCCTTCAAATACTTAGGGATACAGCTTGACCCTAATATCTCCTATGGACTTCATGTAGATAATGTAGCTAGAGCTGCTAATACACGGCTTGGTCTCCTCTACAAACACAGACCACACCTCACACCAGAAGCTTTGAAGGTTGCAGTCCTGAGCTCTGTGATGTCTGTAATAGACTGTGGTCTCATCATTTATGGCTCGGCCACAACCACAACCCTTAGATGCCTCTCAACTGCCTTAAATAAAGCATGTCGGCTCATCACTGGTGCTCACTGTCTCACCCACACATGTGACCTGTACACTCAGACCGGCTGGCTCCAACTATCAAACCGCATAAAGTTTCTCACCTGCTCCATGGTGAAAAAAATCTACCTTGGCCTTGCACCTTCTGAGGTCTCAACTTTGTTACAACACCGAATTAACAAATGGTGCCTTAGGAGATCCACGCTACAGCTACTGAAAGTCCCCCACTGTTACACTTCACAGGGACAACTCTCTTTTGCTTATCGTGCGCCACTCTGGTTCAATGGCATCAGCCCAACCATCTCCTCTGCCTCAACTATTGGTATGTTTAAAACTAGGCTCCAGGACTATCTCACTACCAACAGCTCCTGTGACTGCCCAACTTAACCTTGTTTCTCCACTTCCCTTTCTGCTCTAGTTGTCCCCCCCTCCCCTCACCTCACCTCCTCACTGGATTCTATCCTCACATCTTGGTATACCCAATGATGCACTTTTCACCCTCTCGCCACCCTTCCTACATTCCTTCTCCCCCCTACCCTCTTCCCTCTCCCTATGACTCTGGCACGCCTTATCTGTTGTCTATTTTCTCTGACAAATGCCGCTGGCTGCCTTGTTACAATGCTACCCTTGAACTGTATTAATCTGTACTCTGTTTGCAATGTCCACATTGTTGTAATGCCTGTCTTGATGTTCCCCATAATTTGTATTTCTCTGATGTGGAACCTTTGTAAAAGAGCCATGCCTCAAAGGTATTTGTAATCCTAGACTTGATAAATAAATAAAGGGCCCGGCGTGATGATCTTCGGTGGACTGGGAACACATCTGCACTCTTCATAGCCAACCGCGAACTGCAAAATGCCGGTAAGCTGGATAATGCCATCAATAGGGTTTTTTCAACTTTGGTGCATATCTCAGGTATTTGGGGAATTTAGGCACCAAATTTTCAACATGGGGTTATTGGGACCCCTCCTCATGAATTCAGTCAATGTCATGGTGTTAATCTGTCCCGAAAGGTGATTTCGTGGTCACAGTGCAGAATCACCTTTCGAGACAAAACAACAGTTCCACTGTTCATGAGGTAACATAGAAACATAGACTTTGACAGCAGACAAGGACCGCTTGACCCACCTAGTCTGCCCATTTCCCTACCTAGGAGATAAGCTGCAGATCTATTTAACCACAACCTATTTCTTACTACCCCCACAAAAATTGCCTTATGTCTGTCCCATGCATTCTTGAATTCTCCCACAGTTTTAGACCCCACAACCTCCTCAGGAAGGCTGTTCCATGTGTCCACCACCTTCTCTGTGAAAAAATACTTCCTCACATTGCCCCTGAGCTGTCCCCCCTCTATCTTCAAATTGTGTCCCCTTATTCTTGCACATCTCTTTTTCTGAAAGATGCTACCTTCTTGGACTTTGTTGATTCCACTGAGGTACTTAAATGTTTTTATCATGTACCCCCTCTCCCTCCTTTCCTCAAGGATATACATATTAAGCTCCTTTAGTCTCTCCCCATATGGCTTCTCTTGCAGACCCTGCACCATTTTAGTTGCCCTCCTCTGAACTGCCTCCATCCTGTCTATGTTCTTGCTGAGATGGGGTCTCCAGAACTGGACGCAGTACTCCAGATGGGGTCTCACCAACTGTCTGTATAGGGGGATAACAACTTTCTGTTTTCTGCTGGTGATGCCTCTCCCATGCATCCCAGTATACCCCAGCCTTCCTACTGTCTTCTTTTCATTGCTTGCCAACCTTAAGGTCATCTGATATGATTACCCCCAGGTCCCTTTCCATTTTTGTTGTTGTTACTACCCCCATTGTATAATCTTCCCTGGGTTTTTGTTTCTCAGGTGCATTATTTTGCACTTCTTTGCATTGAATCGAAGCTGCCATACTTCTGACCATTCCTCCAACCTTACCAAGTCCCTTCTCATCCTTTCCACGCCTCCTTGTGTATAACCCGTTGCAGATCTTTGTGTCATCTACAAAGAGGCATACTTTTCCTTCCATTTCCTCTGCAATGTCACTTATAAAGACATTAAAAAGGACTAGACCCAGCACTGAACCCTGTGGTACCCCACTAGTAACCCCTCTTTCTTCAGAGTGGACTCCATTTACAATTACCTTCTGTGTCCTGTTGTCCAGCCAATGCTTTACCCAGGCTACCACCATGGGACCCACTTCCAGGCTGGTTAATTTGACCATTAATATTTTGTGTGGGACTGTGTCAAATGCCTTGCTAATGTCTAGGTAGGCCATGTCCACAGCCCCTCCCTGGTCTACTACTTTGGTCACCCAGTCAAAGAAATCAATTAGATTCATCTGACATGCCCTGCCTGCTGTGAACCCATGCTGCCTTGGGTCCTGTGCCCCACTAGCCACTAGATACTCAACAATTCTTTCCTTCAGAAGTGATTCCATCACTTTCCCTACCACAGAGGTCAAACTGACAGGTCTGTAGTTTCCTGCCTCTGTCTTGGTCTCACTTTTGTGAAGGGGAATCACATCTGCCTTCCTCCAGTCCTCAGGTACCACACCATCCTCCCATGATTTGTTATAAAGGGTAGTCAGTGGTGTCACTAGTTCTCTGCTTAATACTTTTAGAATTCTGGGATGAATTCCATCTGGCCCCATTGCTTTGTCCACCTTCAGTTTTCGGAGTTCTTTCAGAACACTTGCTTCTGTGAAAGGACTGGGATCAACCCCCCTATCTAGAGTGCTTCTGTTAATTTGATTAGGCACCTCCCCCACCTCCTCTTTTGTGAATACTGAACAGAAGTAGTCATTCAATATCCCTGCTTTTTCACTGTCCCTCTCTGCCCACCCACTGTCTATTCTATTCAGCCTCACTGTCCCTCCGTTTGTCTTTCTACACTCCCTGATATACCTATAAAAGGTTTTATCCCCCTTCTTAACAGAGTTGGCTATCTTTTCCTCAGTTTGGGACTTTGCTATTCTGACTACCCTTCCTTCTCCCTTCTGCCTTAACTGGTACAGTTCTTTGTCCTGCTCCTTCTGTGTTTCCTTTTACTTCCTAAATGCTATCTTTTTCTCCCTAACCTTCACCACCACCTCTTTTGAGAACCAAAGTGTTTTTTTCTTTTGTTTTGATTTGTTTATTTGCTTCACACAAAGGCTTGTTGCCTTTGTGATGGCAGTTTTGATATTTCCCCATTGTTACTCCACCCCTACTTCTAGCCTGTTTGCTAATGCTTTTCTAAGGCACTCTCCCATCTTGCCAAAGTCAGCCGTCCTGAAGTCCAGTACCCTCACCTTTGTATGGCTTGACTCTGTAGCTGAGGTTATCATGAACCACACTGTCTGGTGGTCACTTGTTCCCAAATGGCTACCCACTTCTAGATCTGAGATCCTCTCACTGTCTCCATTTGAGAGTACAAGGTCTAAGATTGCTCTCTCATGAGTAGGTTCCAAAACTAGCTGTCTGAGGCATGCCACCTGAAGGGCATCGAGAATGACCCTGCTTTTGGATGTGGCTGCAGCAAAGGTGCTTCAGTTAACATCTGACATATTCAGGTCTCCCACCAACAGTATCTCCCCTTTCTCTGCCATCCTAAGTATGCCTTCTATCACATCCTTGTCCATTCCCTCCCCCTGACATGGGGGTCTGTATACAACCCCTGTGCAGATTGTGGTGTCATTTCCAGTCTCTAAGGTGACCCACAGTGCCTCCTCTCCTCCCTGTTTACTCTATTGTTCAGTTGCTTTTATCCCTTCCCTTACGTAGAGAGCTACTCTGCCCCTCTTCTCTCCTCCCTGTCTCTCCTGTAGGTTGTGTACCCTGGTATGTTAACATCCCAGTCATGGTTCTTTGTGTGCCATATTTCTGTGACTGCTACAATATCCAGGCATCCCTCTTCCATCAAGGCTATCCGTTCAGGGAGCTTGTTGCCCAGACTACGGGTGTTGGTACTCATTACCCTCCATTTCTTGATGGCCTTACCCATTTTTGCCCCATCCCTGTCCTTATTGCATTTGTCACTTTCTTCATTTACCCCTGCACTTCTCCCTATCGACATCTCTATGTTGGTGTCTAACTCACTTAGTACCCTGATTTTTTTTGGGGGGGGCTATGTATGATTTTCCTGCTCCTCTCCAGTGCCTCCCCCCTTGGCTAGTTTAAATGCTTGCCAATAAAGCATTTAAATGTCTATCACCTAGGATCCTGGTTCCTCTCCTGGACAGATGCAGACCATCATGCCAGTATAGGCCTGCATCGCTCCAGGTAGACCACAGTCCCCAGTGAAGCTAAATCCCTGAGCTCTGCACCAGTTTTTCAACCACTGATTGAATCCCATGTTGTGGAGCACCCTAGCCCACCCCTGCCTTAGACAGACAGCACCTCCAAGAAGGTTACCGTGCATGCTACTTGTCTAAGGCTCCTTCCCATCTCCACAAACACTTCTTGCACTGCTCTGATCCCATTCATAGCCAGGTCATTTGTCCCTAGGGGGACAATGACATCCAGCTCCCTCCCCTGTGCAGCTGCTCCTGCAATCCTGAGGATTCACTTCCTGTCCCTCCAAGCAATGGTGCCAGGTAGGCACCTAACCTCCCTCTCCCCTTCCTCCCCCAGTTCTACCTTTCTAACAATGGATTCCCCACCAGAAGTTATTTCCTTCCCCTGTGGGGTCCCATGCCACCCTCCTGTGGGTCTCCTTTGTGGAGGTTCCCAGTATCCACCTTGGTCCCCACTGTTGGTGTCTCCATAGAGGAACCACACCTTTCCAGAATGGCATAGAAATTGTGGAGAGGTACAACTAGAGGGGATGCACCTCTGTTCCACCACCCTCACCCTCCCTGAGCCCACTGTGGTCCAATCACTCCTCTTTCTTGGCAACCTCTGAGGCAAAAGCTGTGACCATGGTGGTCCCTGGGTGAGAGAGGAGGTCCCACAAATCCTGGTCAACTCAGCCTGGAGATGAGCAACCTCCTCCTTTTGCCCAGAGAGGTGCCTGCAGATGGGACAACATCGCATCCTCCAGAACATCTCCCTGAAGATTGCTGCTCCACAGTCACTGCACTGCACCACTCCCATCATGTCTTATTTCTGGCCCCCATAACTGTTGTTTGGAATACTTACTCTTTCCTCTGTTTGTTTATTTCTTTTTTTGTTTTCTCTCTCTATTTACTTACTTACTGCCTATGTGCTCTTTTAGCTCCTGATCTTCCTGTTCTGAGACAAGAAGTTCCTATATTTCTCAGTAGTCTCCTTACTTGCTCAGAGTCAGACCTACAGCAGCTGGGGTGGGGGAACAGAGAGCTACTCTTGCCCTTCTAGGATGGTGAATCTTTGGTGGCTCTGTGATCACTCACTTCCTGTTTCCAAACAGGAAGTTCATGTTGTCAGTCAAATCCTGTGCCTATAAAAGTAGAACTGACTTGGGGGGGTGGAGGGAAGGAGGGCAATATAATCTCAGTAGAGAAGTTCAGTTATACCAACAGCTCCTTCCTCCTGTTGCTCTGCCAGAAGCTATCTAGGGCAGTGTTTAAATCTGGTTTTAACCTGGCTCCTTCTAGCTAAGCCACTCCCCCTACTTTGCAAATCTTTCTACACTTAGTTAATTTCACAGATAACAATTCTCTTCAGCCATCTGTGACAAGCACCTAGATAACTACACAGATAACAGATGCACAGATAACAATTCACTTCAACTAACTCGGACAAACACACTAACTTTTTTTTTACCCTAAATTGAAGGTCCCAGTACAAGAGTTCTAGCTCTTAGTCCCAGTAGAGAAATTTTACCAGCAGCTCCTTCCTCCTAGTACTCTCAAAAAGCCTATGTTGCAAATTTGGTGAAAAAAAATCTAAAAAATGACTGTTTCAGGAGCATGCATTGCGCAGTTTCCACGCACGCTTGTAACTTCATGAATTTGTAATATTTTCACTCCAAATTTTCAACATTGGCATTTTTCCACACCTCCTTATGAACAGTACAGCTGTCATTTTTCACATCCTGGCCTAAATGTATTTTTGCACTTCCTGCACAGAATAGCACGGTCGCTGTGGGAAATCAGTGTTTGGGACACATTAAGAAAATCACAGTGTCACTGTTCATGAGCAGAGCTCACAAAATGCCTATGTTGAAAATGTGGTTATGAAAGTCCATAAAATGTCTATGTTATGAGCATGCATTGCACAGTTTCCATGCACCCTTTGTAAGTTCACAAATTTATAATGTTTTCACTCCAAATTTATAACATTGGCATTTTTTCACACCTCCTTATGAACAGTACAGCTGTAATTTTTCACATCCTGGCCAAAATGTGTTTTCACACTTCTGGTGCACAATAGCGTGGTCGCTGTCAGAAATCAGTGTTTGGGACAGATTAGGAAAATCACAGTGACTCTGTTCATGAGCAGAGGTTCTAAAATGCCTATGTTGCAAATTTGGTGATGAACGTCCATAAAAGGACTGTGTTATGGGCGTGCATTGTGCAGTTTCCACGCACCCTCATAACTTCACAAATTTGCAGTATTTTCACTCCGGGGGGTATTCAGAGTGCACCAGGCAGGGGCACAAGCCTGGGTGCAGCACAACTGGGATGCACCAGGGAGTGTGCTGGGCAATATTCAATGATGTTGCACCATAGCTCAGCACCATTGAATATGGCAATGTGGCCTCCCGCATTGCGCATGGTGCAGTGGCACTGCACCTGTGCAAGTGGCAAGGGAAGAGCAGGGATGTGCCAGCACAAGTGCAGTTGTGCTAGGCATGGAAACCATGATATTCAGCAGTGGATATGCAAATGGGGCCATAATGCAGGCAAGGCACAACTGGGGCCATTAACATGTCATTATGGCCCAATTTGCATGCAGGTGCTCCGATCCCCAGTGACTTGCACCTGGCGCCCTGCCAGACTGCAGCCATCGGGAACCGATGCCTCCTGCACATTGCAGCATAGTGCCCCAATGCCCGATAGCGGGCATAAGTATTAATAAATACGCGTCCCATATCCCTGGTGGTCTAGTGGACTGCTTTCAGCCCAATTGCATTCATAGGTATAAAAAACACAATTCAAAATATCCCTGGTGGTCCAGCAGTACCCCCTCCCCACCCACTCACTGAGCCCCTCCACCCAGCTCCCCACCAACAAGCTGCCCGGCCACCCACCGACTGACTGCTTACAGTATGACTGTATGCCCATTGGTCCACAGTGTGGGCCAATGGGCGTGCAGATCGAACTGTACTTCACAGTCCAGATATGTGAATGGATCTGCAGAGCAGCAGATGGTTGAGGAGAATGTCTCTGTCTTGATTTCACCACAGACTGTGTCAGATTTGAGTATAGTGGATCCTGCTGTTGTAAATATCCTACTTACTACAGACTCCAATGTGGTGGAGATGGAGAACCTTGAGGTGCCTATGTCGAATGCTACTGTTGTGGAAAGTCCTTTAGATGAAGAAGAGGTAGAGGAGGAATGATTTACTTAATGAGATGTACCTGCGGTGTCTTGTCCTCAGGTACAGGCTTTATTGGAGCAACTGCTAGCTGCAGAATATCAATACTTTTTTATGAAGTCCCATCTTCAGAAGCAGATTCGGGATTTTCGGACTGATGTACAAAACTCTGCTGTCAAAGGGGCCCAGGTAGACACTTCTTATGTAGCGACTTCAAAAGAGGCCGACATCAGCTGGGAGGACCGTGTGGAACTGAGCGAGATGCGCTCTCCAGGTAACACTATTATTACTGCTGTGGCTGAGTCAGGGGATTTGCCTAACGAGGTTACAGTTTGTCCTGTGGTAAATACCTCTAAGCGTCCTGATTTAGAACCTATTTCACATTCTAAGGACTGGTCAGTTCCTCATGTCTTGCAACATGCCGGATAGGTGTATAACTCTGTGTCAAACCAATGGGAATCGGGACCTTCTATATCGACTGTCCCTGATTTTTCAGCTCGCAATCAGACTTTAACCCCTAGTTCTGGCCTTACTCTTGATCTACCTTTAGAATTTGATCTGATGCAAAACACGGTTCTGAATCTACCTAAAGACGCTTTGCAGTCCTCTAGCACTACTACTTCTGCAGCTGTGAATGTTGTTAACATGTCTTTGAATCTGATTAATCATTCCACTGCCAGACCTTATGCTTCTCTCTTTAACACTCCTATTCTATCTGCTTAATGTCACAATGCTGTGCGCTTGTTATGTACTGGGGCTTTGCAGGAAGTCCCTGATAGGGTTTTTGTTGCACAACAACTTCTCAAAAACTATAAAGTTTTTTGCACATGAACTTCATGCACTGATTCACGTTTCTGGTGAATCGACTTTTGACATCAGCTTTAAAACAGCTGGAGACCTGCAACGTTTTTGGGCTCAGTATCATTCTCTCAAGAAAATGCATTAATGGTCACCTTTTATGGCTACACCCCTTTCTAAACCTGAACACAAGATTGTTACAGTTCTCTTTTGTAATGAGGGTGTGAGTGTCCATGACTTGACTCACTGGTTAAAACAAAAATGTACTGTTTTGGAAGACCCTGAGGCTATCTTTGATACTGAGAATGTTTGGACTGTGGGCTGGAGGGTGAAATTTTTGTTAAATAGGAATGAACAGGGAGTGTTGCATCTACCCAACTCTTTTTTTGGGGGGTCGAGACAGGGGTGTCCTTTTTTTATCCTGGACAACCTAAAACATGCTATAAATGTGGCTCAGAAGGGTATTTGAGCAGTGTTTGTGACCAAATGAGGTGTACAGATTGTGGAGAATTGGGGCATGTGGTTTCCCAGTGCTTAAATGAATGTTTGTGTAATTTATGTGGGGACAATGGTCACACTTTTCAAATTTGCAAATTAGCTGCACATAATGTCTCAGATCAGGCAGGTGGTTACTCTAGCTCAAAAGAGTAGGATAAGTAGTTTTAAACTTCATACTTCTGTGAATCCTCCACCTCAAGGTTTCCACTAGACCACTGTCTCTTTGCAGGTAATCCTGCCCTCATCTCCAGTTTCTGAGCAGGCTATACCTTCTAGTGTAGAGGGAATGGTCAGTAGGGATGAATTACCAGCGGCACCCTCCCGAGGTTGTGGAAATACCTGTTCCATCGGCATCTACCATGCCCCCCCCAGCGCAGGTAGCTTCTGTAATGCAACAGAGTGTGACTCACCATAGACCACCTAGAACTCCCTTACAAGTTACGGTTAGACTGCAACATGTTGCCCTGGCAAATAAGTATGATGCCCTTCTTTCTGAGCATTCTGAGGAGGAGTCTGATACCTCTTCCTTGGAGTCTTCTCTCCCTGAGACTTCCTCTCACCAGTGTACTATGAATTAACTTTCCAAGCAGCAGAAAAGAAAGGTCACACACAAGTCTAAAGATATGGGGTACTCCTTGAGAAAGGGTAAGTTTAAATGATACCTCCTTTTACACAATTTCTGATGGATTTATCTTTTTACACTGTTAATACGAATAGTATTAAGAGACCTGCAAAAAGAAATGCAGTGTTTTCCTATTTGACAGATTTTCATCCAGGTGTTGTCTTTCTGCAGGATATATGTTTTCATACCACTCATGAAATTACTGCTGCACAAAACTCCTGGATGTACGGCCCTTCCTTCTGGTCCATTGGTCAGGATGTGGCATCTGGGGTTGGCATCCTTTTCAAGGTACCTGCAATTTGGCTGCTTAAATTGACTGATCTTGTACCAGGCTGAGTCTTACTCATTGATGTAATTATACGGCATACCACATATAGGTTAATCAATCTCAATGCCCCACAAACTAAAGCAGATTGCATAGCTATTTTGAAAATTATCCAGTCCTTTTTGTATACTTCAGTTGGTGTTGTTTTTGCTTGTGATTTCAACTGCAGTATTGCAGGCAAAGTGCAGACCAGGAGAAAACAGAATCCCCATGGGAACACGAGCAGGGGAAATGGAACTATAGGGAAAGGGTGGAAGGTAGTCCTGCTAAATGCCAGAAGCTTGGGCAATAAAATGCCTGAGCTCCAGGCGATGTTAACTGAGGGAGCAGTGGATGTGGCAGTGGTCACTGAGACTTGGGCCACTGCAAGACATGACTGGGACCTGAACCTGGAGGGTTACACTATGTTCAGGAAGGACAGGGGGGAGGGAAGGGGAGGAGGGGTAGCAATGATGGTCAAAAACTGCATTGGCATAGGGGGAGTAGAGGAGGCAGAGGGAACCGTGGAGGTGATTTGGGTCACCTTGATAACAAGGGGGGGCAAGAGAGTAAAAATAGGAGTGGTGTATAGACCCCCTGCAAGAGGAGCTGGAGGACAGTCTGGTGGCAGATGTTAGGAGACACTGCAGACTGGGCAGAGGAACAGTGGTGGTGTTAGGGGACTTAAACATGCCAGGAACAGACTGGGAGACTATGACATCCTCTGTGACCAGGGAACAGAGGTTGTTGGATGTCTTTCAAGACGCGTTCCTAACTCAGCAGGTGAGGGAACCGACCAGGGAGGCACGGGTACTGGATGTGGTCCTGGCAGACAGTGATCAGATTGGGGGCCTGGAGGTAAGGGACCCATTGGCCGGGAGTGACCATGCCACGGTCTGGTTCTGCCTGGACCTAGGAGGGGTAGAAGGCTGCACAAAGACGGAAGTAACTGACTTCAGGGGGGCAGATTTTAAGGAAATGGGAAGGATCCTTAAGGAGCATTTGGATGGGATTGGGTCAGACATGGACGCCGATAGTAGGTGGGAAATCATCAGGAGAGGGGTACAGGATGCTACCAGCACCTGTGCAAGAGTAAGACGAAAATGCGGTAGGGCTCAAAAACCCTGTTGGTGGACCAGGAGGAGGTCAGGAGGTGGTGCAGGAAAGAAAGCAGCCTATAAGAAATTCAAGTGCTCAAGGAGTGAAAGGGATCGGGAGTAACAGCTGATGGCTAGAAGGGCACTAGAGTGGTGAGGCGGCTAAGGCAAGGAAGGAGCAGAACCTGGCCAGGGAAATTAGAAGAGGAAAAAAGGGTTCTTTAGATACATTGGGGAAGCACGAAGGGTGAAGGGCAGATTAGCAGGATTAAATCAGGGGAGAGATGGGCACAAGACCCAGGGGAGCAGGCTGAGGTACTAAATGAGTACTCACTCAGTTTTCACCAGGGAAAATGGGGATGCTGCATCATACATGGGAGGAGACAGATAATGAGGAGGGGGACCCTTACTGATCGGCAGGTCTGGGGAGAGGGGAGGCATCACTGGCAGGTGGGGAGGGCTAAGCAGGAGAAGAGGTACCAGAAGTGGAAATCACAGCAGAGAGAGTGAGGGAAGCCCTCAGCTCCTTAAGATAGAGAAAGCACTGGGCAGGATAAATTACATCCTAGAGTGCTGAAGGAACTTGCAGATGTCCTGGCGAAACCCCTGGCAGAGCTTTCACCATCTCTCTGAGGACAGGTGGGTGCCCCAAGACTGGAAGGTGGCGCATGTAGTGCCTATCCACAAGGGGGGATCAAGGGAGGTGGCAGGGAACTACAGGCCTGTCAGCCTGACATCGGTGGTGGGCAAGGTGATGGAGGGCATTGTCAAGGAGAGGCTAGGGGGGAACCTGGATAAGTAAGGGTGCCTGGATGATAGACAGCATGGATTCATCCCGGGGAAATCGTGTCAGACAAACCTGGTGGAGTTCTATGACTGGGTGACAAGTGCCTTGGACCTGGGTAGACCAGTGGATGTCCTCTTCTAGACTTCAGCAAGGCATTTGACTCTGTTCCTCATGTGGGCCTGTTGGATAAGCTAGAGAAATGGGGTGGGAAACCAGATGATCAGATGGATAGGCAATTGGCTCCAGGACCGGACCCAGAGGGTCGAAGTTGGTGGGATAGTCTCATCCCCAAGGAGGGTCATTAGTGGGGTCCCACAGGGATCAGTCCTTGGGCCCCTTCTGTTCAACGCCTACCTATCTGACATAAGGACAGGAATCAGGAGTGAAATGAGTCTCTTTGCAGATGACTCGAAACTGGGGGCAGTGGTGGATGGGGAGGAGGGGAGGGTGGCCCTGCAGGGGGACCTGGAGGCTCTGGAAAGATGGTCTAGAAAGTGGAAGCTGAGGTTCAATGCAGAGAAATGTAAGGTACTCCACCTGGGGGCCAGAAACCCAGGCCAAGGCCAAGTAAGACTCAGCCTGGTACAAGATCAGTCAATTTAAGCAGCCAAATTGCAGGTACCTTGAAAAGGATGCCCACCCCAGATGCCACATCCTGACCAATGGACCAGAAGGAAGGGCCGTACATCCAGGAGTTTTGTGCAGCAGTAATTTCATGAGTGGTATGAAAACATATATCCTGCAGAAAGACACCCTGGGGAGGGAATACTACAAGTCTCAATGGCTGACAGGGACCTGGGGGTGGTGGTGGATGTCAAGATGAACAACTCTGAGACTTGTAGGAGGGCAGCAGCCAAGGCCAACAGGATGCTGGGATGTATCGCTAGGGGGATAACCTCCAGAAGGAGGGAAGTGATACTCCCTCTGTATAACTGCTTGGTGAGGCCGCACCTGGAGTACTGCGTGCAGTTTTGGAGGCCACACTTAAAGAGGGACATTAACCTCCTGGAGAGGGTCCAGAGGAGGGCAACCAAAATGATTTGGGGCTTGGGGGACAGGACCTATGAGGAGAGGCTCGAAGAGCTAAATATGTACACATTGGAAGAGAGAAGGGACCGGGGGGACATGATAGAGGTCTTCAGGTACATGAAGAGGGTAAATGGGGAGGAACAGTCAGGGTGCTTTGAAGGAAGGAGGAAGGGCCACTAGAGGGCATGGGTGGAAGCTGGAGGGAAGATTCAGGAGAAAGGAGGAGGTGCTACTTCACTGAGAGGTGGTGGAGCCATGGAATGCACTACCTAGGGGCTGGTGGAGGCAGAGACAGTGGAAGGGTTCAAGAGGGGGGGGAACAGGTACAGGGGAAGGGTTCTGGAAGCAAAATCCAATGCAGAAAGAATATCCGGAACTGGGAAGGGAGAAGCCAGAGAAGGCGAAGGGGACAGCAAGGTCAGCACCCAGGGTGGGGGCTGACCAAACGAGCAGACACGAAAGACCGTTAGGCCTATTCTGCTGGCATTTTAGTATGTTAGTATTACTTCCAAATTATTGAATAAGCCTTCCCAAAACAAAATATATTGTGATACAAATTTTTTATGGGATACTATATCCAGAGCTAGACTCACGGATGCATATTTCAGTAAAACCAAGTCGCTCACTCCTACCTTATATAAAGGCTGTTTGGATACTTGCATTGATTATTTTTTTATTTCTCAGAATATTACTGTGGGACTGGCTGCCTCTCACCCAGCGGAATTAATGGATCATGATATGGTTTCTTTTTCTTTGAGTCATAATTTTCAAACCATTAAAGGCCCAGGCATATGGAAAAATGAATGCTTCTTTGTTACAGAATGAATTTATGATAATGGTGATTCAGGATTTCAATGGAACTAGAAAGATCATTTTCTTTCTTTTTGATGACCCTTACCAGTGGTGGGAATCCACGAAATTTGATTTACAAAAGTTAAATAAACATTTAAGTAAGGCTCTATGTCATAATCAATATCTCACTTACTTACACAATCGTTCTCGCTTTCAGAACTTATTGACATTGACTTATGAAACTAAACAAGATTTGACCTCACAAAATTCCCAGCTTAAATCAGAATCATCACATCCGTAAATTTAAAACCTTATCTTAACTGCAAAAATATGGTATCCATGGCTCTTCTGCGATGGTCTATCCTTTTGATAGCTGTTCTTGAAATCTAGCTAAAACTGAGATGTCCTGTCTCCTTTCCCCTGATGGTATTTTGTGCAAGTCTCATGTGGAAATAATTAATCTAATTACTACCTATACGCCTTGATGCACAGGTTGCACATGACTTCTTGTCTGGTTTAGATATTCCAGTGGTGGACCCTATGTAGTTGAGGGATATCTCTAGTCTGATTACTCTGCAGGAATTTTTAGATGCATTATCTTCTTTTTCTACTGGGAAAATGCCAGGACCTGACGTGTTCTCTAATGAGCTGTATAAGCTCATTGGTCCAGTTACTAAAGAGGAATTAACTGTGATGTGTAATAAGATCCTGAACACAGCAAGGATTCCACTTAGTATGAATATGGGAGTTCTAATTTATGTCTTTAAAAATGGGGATAAGGCGGACATACGTAATTGGAGGCCAATTAGTCTCTTAAATTCTGATTTTAAAATTCTGATGAGTCGTTTATCTCTATTTCCTGCAAAGGTTATTTCTCCCTTTCAATATTGTTCCACACCGGGGTAGTGAAGGGACGACTTATTGATTAGAGAAACTGATGAATATAGCAAGGTTGGGGCAGTAGATGGGTTTTTAATCTCATTGGACCAAACAAAGGCCTTTGACCTTTTCTCCCATGATTTTTCTGTGGTCCGTTCTTGCTTTCTGCGGGTGCCTCAGACTGTCATACAGCGGCTCGGCACAATTTATAAAATGGCTACAGTTATTCCTTTGGGTTATGGCAGGAAAGGCCAGATGATTCATATACAGTGGGGGCTGAGACAGGGCTGTCCTCTCAGCCCTATTCTCTATGCCCTTTTTTTGGACCCCCTTCTTTGGGAAAGTGTGTCTCATATGGATATTAGGCTCTTGCATGTTAACTCATCTAGTATACAACACTCTATAGTTGTTTATGTGGATGATATGAATGTATTAGTGGTGAGTGAAGAGTCAGTCCAACTTGCTGTTTCTATCTATAATGACTTCAGCCACTGTTCTGGTGCATCCCTGAATGTTCAAAAATGTTCTGGATATAAGTTGGGTTTTAACCTCACACCCATCACTTATTTATCTGGTATCACTATTAATCTGGATTCTATTGTTACTTTGGGTATATGTTTTGGACTGGGGAATTTGGATGAGTTAAACTGAGAACCTAAATTGGAGCTGGATAAACAGAAAGTTGCTCACTGGAATAAATGGAAACCAAACAAGAAAAAATGGCTTTATCTAATTAAAACTTTTCTGATCCCAGTTTTTCAATACATTAGTTATGCTTTTCCATTACCAAAAAAATATGAAACTACTTTGTGGAGTATTTTCTTCCAGGCTCTTTGGTGCAGCTGCCTTAACCCAATTAAATGGAATGTTATTTATTTACCACTTAACTGTGGAGGTTTAAACATGGTTAATCCTATTTTGTTTTTAATAGTATTTTTTTCCCACTGTAATGTTAAACCCATCTTGCTTTTTAAAACTTCCGGTTGGGAAACTTTATTATATAAAAGATGCCAGGTCTGGTATGACCAGTGGACTGAAGGATGACTGGGTGTGCTTCAGAAATCTACTGCCATATCGAGTTATCTTAGGGAATTATTTCTTAGATTAAAACAATGGCATCTTACAGTGGATCATGTTAAATCCTTCCAGAGAAAACAACTATACACCCATCTCTTACATTCTTTTTCCCCGTAGATCAGGTTTTTGATAAATGTCCAGTTGGTAAATTGTCTGCATTACAAAAATTACTGACTAATCATAGGATTCCAGTTGTTATGTGGGGTGTGCATTGGTTGACATGTCACAAGAGGATTAATGTTGGTGCTAATCATAAACATAAGCAACAGACGGAACAACTATGTCACTGATTACAGTGTGTTAATCAGGAGGAAACTATTGCACATTTATTTTTTGATTGTTCATTCATTTCTGATTTTTGGGATTTTGTGGCTCAGGAATGGGGAGTATCCATCCTTTCCACAATGTCATATGATATCACCATGTATGGTGCCTTTCCACCAGCTTGGCGGATCTGGCCTATCAGTACTTTACGAGTACTAATTATGAGTTTCAAATGGCAGATTTGGTTAGCTAGATGTGGTTTTACATTGCAGCAAAAAGTGGGATCACATGCGGAGTATTTGAAAAAGGTGGAGCTGGATTTGAAACAGCTATATTTTAAGGAAAGAAACATATTTCCAAGGAATACATTGTTATCATTGTGAAAACACCTCCCTTGGATTACGACGTCAGATGCACCAATAACCTGAAGTCTATTTTTTCCCCTTTCAGGGATGGCTTCTTGCACATCTCCCATTCTAATTGTTTTATTTCTTGATGTTTTCTGATTGACTTTGTATTTTTGCACTTATTTATCTGGGTAGAGGAATGAAGTATTTCTTTTTGTTCTTATATGAGGTACTGTCTTACCTCCATTTTTGGCTTGATGTATGACTTTCAATGCTCTTTTATGTTTCCCGCTTTGATGTTTTCGGCTGGGACCATTTCTTTTTTTTACTTTCCAGATTTACTGTGATTTATGCTTATTGCTTGATTTTTCTTTAGTTTATTGATTTGAATGAGTTTACATTGTTTCTTTGTGATTTATTTTTATGATCTCTCAATAAAAAATTCCCCATCTCTTTTCAAGAAGTACCATGGGATCTTTAACATCCACCTGAATGACCACCAAAACAGGGCAGATGGGATAAAGTCATTAATTCTGATCCTTTTGCAAGTTGTTTAATGGCTTTTGACTTTTGCCATAAAATCACCATTAATTTGTAAAGTATTGTTTGCTTACTGCATTAAATGCCTAGGATATAGCCAGTCAACATCCCCATTCCAGATGTATAAAGAGGGGCCTCAGTGTTGTGAAGCCTATCCTTTTTGTTTTGGACCATGCAAATCCCCTCTTGCATATTTAGTGCTACAAATGTGTTTCTTCATGACTGTTTCATCTCATTTACTTTCCCTTTGCCATTCTGTATTGAGCATATACACTATGGCCATGCTCAGCACTCTTTGTGCTGAGTAGGGTATTGGAAGCACGCACAATACCTCACATTTTGTCACTTGAAATGAGGGACATGGACACTCAAAATGAGGGACACTAACTGACATGATGGTGATCAGGACACATCATGAAACATGGAGATACAGTACCTCAGAGCACAGCGGAAATTACTGCATTAGCACCTGAGAATGAATTTCAACCATTAAACAGGGGTGCCATTTATGTAGGGCAATGGGGTGCAGTTGCCCCTCCACATATTTGTGCCTAGGTTGTTCTTATGGTGTGGCAATAATGGCATTAAATTTGGATTTAATTACTTGCACAATAAGTGCCCACCTGGCTTGTGTGTGCTCATGGTGCAGGTACTCTCCAGACTCAGCTGTGTCTGTACTGTGTTGTCCACTCTCTCCACCTATTAGTGATGGCACTATCACATGTGATGTGGATGAGCTCCATCCAAGAAAGAGTACATGAGTCTTGGAAGTGTGATACTGTCTTTTCCACCACAGAGTAGACAGACTGCACACTATAGCTTGGAGGAGTCGATGAACACTGAACTCTCAACACCAGTGTTGTGGCAGCATATTTTTGATGGTCTACTCTTAGTGAGTCTCTGTCTCCCCTGGTGGCTGAAGGGGCAGAGGGTGAGCTAGAAGTTAATTCAAGACTAGGCTACCTACTTACTCTACTAGGCTCACTTTGCAAAAAAAAACTGCACAGACCCCTATGGCAGCAAGCTAGGCTTAGCAGCAGTGGTGACAGCAGTGTGGGTGGCCTTCATAGGCCTTGATCAGTGCAGTGTGGCAGCAGCCACAGCAGCAATCAAGCAAGAAACAAGCAACCTAGTTTGGGTGGGTTCAGTTGGTGAGGTAACCTGGTCGCGGACCATGTTGGGGACCTGTGACCTAGCACCCAGCTTCTGGTGGAAAGAGAGAGGGGAAGTAGACTGAAAACTGGGCTGGTGGCACCCTGTGCCAGGCTGCAGGTTCTAATATATGGCCAGGTAAGAGTAAATAACTTTTTTACGAGGGAATTGGGGAAGGAGGAAGAACTGAAATATTGATGCGTTTTTCATGTTTCTTCACCTTTGAGCAGTTTCATGACCCATAGAGGATGGGTAGTGAATGGAATGGAGTCAGAGATAAAAATTGGGACAAAGTTCTTTTTTTGGTGGGGGGGCAGAACTTCAGCTAGGAAAAAAATGGTTAGTAACTGTGTGGGATTAAGCCCAAATTTGATGCACTGCTTTGGAGTATATACAGATGAATCTTATACATTATAATTTTCTGTATTTTCATACCACTTTTCAGTCAAAACAAATAAGTTTTACCTTTTAAAGATGTTGCATACATTTTAGAGCTGCCCCTTGCATTCATGGACAGTTGACTGGTATGGTGTGCACAATCTATTGAAGCCCTACTATAGTCAGGCTTACCCCCCCAGTGAAGCTGATCTGAGGCACATTATGACAAAGGGCAAGGGAGACTGCAGGGGTGTGCACCATTGAAATGAATGGGGGTATTTTTATTACTATTTTATACATTATTGATGGAGAGTTGGAGATTAATGAAGGCCACCACTTGAATAAGGAGGGCATTGTTAGTAGAAAAGTGGCCTTCATTATTCTCCAACTCGCCATCATAACATATAAAATAGTAATAAAAAATAACTCTATTCATTTCAGGGGGGTACAGCCCAGCACTCTGACCAATGGACATCATCTCTTAAAGACTCCTGCATCTGGCTTCCTAGTACTCAAGTAAGAGACTTTTTACTTATATCTATATATGAGATGGTTTGTCTGTAACAGCATGACTGTACCTGCTACAGTGTGTGTGAATGGGGGGGACTGACCATGTGAGGGTGTATTGAGTTATTGCTACTTTTGTGTTTGCACATTAAAGTCTGTTTGCATGGAAGCATTCAAAACTATGGAGAGAAAATAGTAGGAGTACAGGCCAGATAGAAGTAATTAAGTGGTTTTGTGGGTAAGCGTGTGTATTGGGTATGGGAAAAACTGCATGTGCTTCCATTGGTATGTATGCTACAGTTCAAATGTTAAACTGAGATGAGTAAGAGAAGAAAACTGGAAAGTATAACAGTGGCTACAAGCATGCCACATGCGTGCAGATGTAGTCAGACACAGTATGTATTGAAGTACAAGCGAGCCATATGTGTGCAGTCAGTATGGCTTAAAGGTTAAAGACACTGAACTGCAAGAAAAGAGACTTGAAGGCATGAAGACCTGGATTTGAATCTCATCAACCCTCTCTTGTGTATGGTATGATCCTGAGCAAGTAACTTAACTTTTACGTGTGCAGTTATCAGTGACCTCTTACTTTTTGCACACATGCCACATGCATGCAGTCTTTCCAATTTAACATAAAAATCAAGGTTTCCACACTTGCTTGCTGCATGCATGCCATATACATGCAATCGGTTCCAATTTAACATTTAAATCATACTTGCTGCATGTATATTACTTGGGTAGTTTTATGTGTGCAGCATGAAAACATTTCATATAATTATGTCTGTAAGGGTAAATGGTATATTTGGCTGACACTGTGTAATTATACACTGCATCAACAAGAGATCACTTTTTTAGCCCTTCTTTGTAAAATAATATAAGAGCATCAGGAGGGTATGAAGAGGGGAGGAGTTGCTTTGTACATCAGGGAAGGCATAAGTGTAACTGAAGGACACGAGGAGGATGGGGAGACTGAGCTACTGTGGGTCATGCTAGGCAGGATAACAGGAGAATCCTTGCAACTGGTAGTGGTACACAGGCCACCTACGCAAGGGGAAGAAGGTGATCAACAGTTAATTTAGGCAGTCACAAGGCTGGCCCTAAAAGGAGAACTACTGCTGGTAGGGGACCTAAACTTCCCAGATGTAGACTGGGAAATCCTGGATGCAGCATTGTCATAGAGCAGGAAGATACTAGCTGTGCTTCAGGGGTTATTCCTTCAACAGCTAGTCAGCGAGCTGACAAATAGCAGCAACCTGCTGGATGTGGTCTGACAAATGGGGAGAGTGTGGAGGAGGTGCAAGTGGGAGAAGCCTTGGGCAACAGTGACCACAGCACGGTACTGTTCAGGGTCAGGGCAGTGAGGGAGACAAGTAAAACCAGTACTACAGTCATGGACTTCAGATGCACAGACTTTGACAAGATGAGAAAGACAATAAGGGAGACAATGAAGGGTACAGAGACTATGGGGCAGTGGAGGAGTTATGGCAAACTATCAAGGGAGGGGTACTGAAAGCTGCAGAAATGTGCATAAAAAAGTTCAGGAAGCACAAAAGGGGAGGAGACTGCTTTGGTTTACAAAGGAGGTTGCGGGGTCAGTCAGGGAAAGGAGGAGGGCTTTCAGAAAATTTAAGAGGACACTCAGCGAGGAAGATAAGGAAGAGTATAGAGAAAAGAGGAGTATGTCGGGGAAGAATATCAGAAGGGCAAAAGCAGATACTGAGGAGAAAATAGCAAAAAGACCAAAAGGGGGGGATAAAACCTTTTTCAGATATGTGAGGGAGAGGAGAAGGGCAATGCAGGGGTTTACTAGGCTGAGGGGGAGGGAGAAATAAAATTGGAATGGGACTGTGAAAAAGCAGAGTTATTAAATAAGTGCTTTAGCTCAGTATTCACAGAGGAGGAGGATGGTAGGGGACCTGAGCTAAAGTTGAAGGGGAAAGAGGGCAAATGGGAGGATCTAAGCCCAGTCACTTTGTATAGGGTTAGGGCAGAGCTAGATAGATTAAGGATGGACAAGGCAATGGGGCCTGGCAGGTTACAACTCAGGGTGATCAGGGAATTGAAGGAGGACTTGGCCACACTCTTGACAAGCCTCTTCAACTTGTCCCTGGATGCCTTTACACAAGGGAGGTAGTAAGGAGGTGAAGGGGAACTACCAAACTGTGACCCTCACATCAGTGGTGGAGAAGGTAATGGAGGCATTAATCTAGGAGAGGGTGGTGGATTACCTGGAGGAGAGTGGCTTGCAGGACAGCAGACAGCATGGCTTTACAAAGGGAAAGTCTTGACAGACAAACCTACTTTAGTTCTTTGATTGGGTGACTCAGGTGATTGGCCAGTGGGGGGGGCTGTGGACGTGGCCTATCTGGATTTCATTAAGGCCTTTGACACTGTCCCCCATAGGAGGCTGGTGATCAAGATGGAAAGCCTGGGGTTGGGTGGGAAAATAACAAGCTGTGTGGAAGCCTGGATGTCAGAAAGAACTCAGAGGGTGGTGTTAAATGGGGTGCACTCTGGGATGGTGAGAGTGAAGAGTGGAGTGCCACAGGGGTCAGTTTTGGGTCTGCTTCTCTTCAACATTTACATCAGTGATAATGCTGAGGGCTTGAGGGAGGGGTACCTATTTGCTAATGATACGAAATTATTCAATAGGGTGGACACCCCAGGGGGGTGGAAGAC
Source organism: Neoceratodus forsteri (assembly GCA_016271365.2). NCBI lineage: Eukaryota > Metazoa > Chordata > Ceratodontiformes > Ceratodontidae > Neoceratodus > Neoceratodus forsteri. Next base: position 397,442,006 of record CM028131.1, on the reverse strand, counting down.
ATAAGCGAGGACTTAATGATGCTTGAAAAATGGTCTGGTGACATGGCAGCTGAAATTTAATGCCAAGAAGTGTGTTGTGATGCACTTGGTGAGTAGAAACAGAAGAGCAGGGTGCACCCTAGGTGGGGAGGAAATTAAAGTAACATAACAGGAGGGATCTGGGGATCATAGTCTCCTCGAACCTTAAGGTAGGAATCCAATGTAGCAGGGTGGCAGGAAAGGCCAATGGAATGTTGGCATGCATAGGCAGGGGCATTAATAGAGAGAGAGAGGGAGGTAATAATGCCCCTTTACAAAGTCATGGTGAGGCTGCACCTGTAGTATGGGGTTCAGTTCTGGAGTCCTCATCTCTGCAAGGACATAGATGTGCTGGAGAGGGTTCAGAGAAGGGCAACCACGATGGTGCAGGGTATGCAGGGCAAGTCATATGAGCAGAGGTGTAAGGAGCTGGATCTGTACACACTGGAGACAAGGAGGGTAAGCGGAGACATGATTGAAACTTTAAATATATAAAGGGGCTCAATAAAGTGGGAGAAGAGTGTTTACTTAAGAGAAAGGATGGGCAGAACTAGTGGGCAGAGCCTCAGACTGCAAGGAAAAAGATACATGGCAATGTGAGAGGGTGTTTCTTCATGGAGAGGGTGGTGGAGCCCTGGAACAGACTACAGGATGGAGTGGTGGGTGCTAAATTGGTGGAAGAACTCAAGAGGGATGGGATAAGTATATGGGGCTGAGTATCGGGGGAGGGCAGGGGTCAGCAGAGAGGGAAAGATGTAGGGGGGAAAATATCTAAATCGCTAAAAAATAGCTAAAAGATATCTTAACCAAGTGCTAAGCAAAGCCAGTTTCAGCAGCGATACCCTTGACCTCAAACTACTCTCTCTCCCTTGATGTTGTTCTACAACCTCTCACTAAACTTCTGAATCTCTCACTCTCTCATAAACAATTCCCCCAGCCCTGGAAATCAGCAGTGGTCACACCCATTCATAAAAGTGGTGGTAGGTCTCTTCTCTTTAACTACTGGCCTATCTCTATCCTCCCACCACTCTCCAAGGCATTGGAATGAATTATAGCTAACCAGTTGTCTAAACACCTCAACAAATATAACTTACTCTTCCCGCAACAACATGGCTTTAGAAAAGCACATAGTACTACCACCACCCCCCTGCTTGACTTCACTAGCCATATTCATAAGGCAATTGACACTGGCCTCCTACTGGGTGCAGTGTTCACCGATTTGACAAAGGCATTTGACACCATGAACCACCAGCTCCTGCTTCACTCACTGTCCTCCCTTGGACTATCTAATGATGTAAACAAATGGTTTGAAAGATACCTCTTGCTAAGGAGCCAAAAAGTCAAAATCCTTGACTCTCTCTCTCTCTCTCTCATGTGCCCTTCCTGTCCGTTCTGGTGTACCCCAGGGTTCAATCCTTGGCCCTCTATTTTTCAGCCTTTTCATCAATACTCTTCCTGCAGCTGGCAATAATAACTTAACACTCTATGCCGACGATGCAGTCCTCTTTTCCTCTAATACTGACCCTGTCTCGCTCTCCAAGGTGCTACAGACTAACTTCAGTCTAGTTGATACCTGGCTTCTCCAACATAAGCTGTTGATGAATTACAAAAAACAAGGTCCATGCTATTCCATAGCTCTCACAGCAAATACAGATCCATAAACTTCACCATACATAATGAACTTGAACAGCCACTTGAGCAAGTGCAGGAGTTTAAATACCTTGGTATTACCCTTGATTGCACAATGTCTTTCAGCTTGCATGTTCAACACATCTCAAAATCAATCAACTCAAGGACTGGGATCCTCTACCGCCACTATCGCTGTCTTACTAAACAAGCTATGCGTGCAGCCATAACTGCCTCAGTCCTACCCATCATTGATTATGGGCTTGTCTTCTATGGGGCTGCCATTATTACCACCCTAAAATGGGTCAAGAGAGCCCTTAACAAATGCTGTAGACTTCTCACTGGCACAGTGAAGCATATGCATACCTGAGATCTCTACAAGCAATCCAACTGGCTCAATCTAAATAGTAGACTTGCCTACCAGACGTGCCTACTGGCTAAGAAAATTTGTCTTAACCTCACACCCCCCGCAACTCATGCCTTAATGTTGCCCGCAGTCACTGCACATTTTAAGTGAAATTCCCTCAAACCAACATTTATTGTTCCATTCTGCCGTACCAACCAGGCTCAATATGCTTTCCACACCAGGGCCCCCCATTGCTAAACAACCTCCCCCTGAAATTGCAGCTGAAAACAAGCTTGGTCCATTCAAATGTAAACTCTGCCATCACCTCACTGACCTCAGCAGTTGTGACTGCTCTGTCTAGGCTTGTGGCTTTGTTTCACCTCTCCCTCCTCTTCTCTCCTCCTTGCTACCCTCCCCATTTCTCTCTGCCCCTTCATCCACTGCTACTCCCCGTCTGTCTCCCACCCCCCACCTTCCATTCTACCCCCTCACCTCCCACCTAGCATTCCACCCCCTCTCCCGCTCCTCTCCTCCTGTCTCCCCACCTACCATTCCACCCCTCTCCTGCTCCTCTTCTCCTGTCTCCCCCTTCCTATCACTGTATCTCTTGTTGCTCTACCCCAGACTACCTAGCACTTATCTTTCTGTTCTTGCACTTACAATAGTCAAATGCTTGACTGCCTACCCCCTTTTCCCCACCCCCTTCCCACTCTTATCCCACACCCCTTGCTCCACTTATGTGACCCCTAGGATGGCTTTCATTTGTATCTGTGTCTTGCTATATATACACCCATAATGTTAATTGTGCATTGTTATTTGTCACTGACTGTTTGCTACTGTGCTAGTCTATACACATGTATTGTCTCTTGCTTCTATGTTAACCTCCTGACCTTGTATTGTATCTTACCACTGTTTTGCTTGCACCCATTGCTGTCATGGAACCATTGTAAAAGAACCCTTGGTTCAGGAGTATTTGTAATCGTAGTAATAAATAAATACATAAATAAAAAAGGGCAAATGAGATAGGCCAGTATGATTCTTTTCTGACATCAAGCTTCTATGAGTCTATGATTTATTATGAGGAATCTATCCATATTTCATGACAGATTCTGACCGCCTCTTGGAGGAATCTGCCATGGATCACAGATTCAGATAAGCACATTACCTGATTCTGTTGTGGACTATTTATCCCCCCCTCCTCCTTTATTTTTTTTCCTATTGTTCCTTCCCTTCCCATGCGACTTTGGTTTCTTTATAGTATTTTGAGAATATATTGCTTCTGCTGCATTGTACTCACAAGATTGAGTCTTTTTGCTGTTGTTGTTTGGCAACACTTTTTGATTTGTAACACATCTTTCTTTTGATATATTTCTTGTACCATTTTCTTTCAATAAACTCTCCTACTCTTGCTGTAGTGGAATACTTTGGCCATTTGGCAGTTTGTCAAGATGGCCAACCAGGATACAGGAAGCAAAGGAACAGGAAGTGTGGGGGAGATGACCTCTTTCCCTATCACCTATTCACCTGAGGTTGATGTTGGATTTTCCAGTAAAAAGACAGAAATGGAGGTGGAAGGGACATTTGATCCGATAACTGTGAATGTGAGTGAGGAACATGGGTGCACTAACCTTAGACTCTGGGAAGAGGAAGAAAGGCTTAAGAAAGTAATGGAGGAGATGAACCAGTATCTCCTCTCCTGTTAAACATAGAAATATAAAAGTTGTCAGCAGATAAGGATCTTCTGATCTACCCAGTCTGCCCTGTTTCCTCTACATACAGTGCCATTGCAGACCCTACTCATTTGCTGGGTTTTATCATCACACCTTAACTGTAATATCCCATTGTGTATATCCCATACATTCTTGAATCCTATAACCATTTTAGCCACTACTGCTTCCACTGGGATGCTGTTCCATTCATCCACAACCCTCTCCGTGAAGAAGTACATCCTCAAATTTTCTCTGAGCTCCCCCCCCCGCTTCATATTGTGACCCATTGTCCTCAGGCATCTTTTTTTTTGGAAAATGCTGCCTCCCTGTGCTGTGTTTATACCTGTGAGGTGTATAAATAATTCTATCATAGTCCGCCTTTCATCAAGGGAGTGCTTATTTAATTACTTAAGCCTTTTTTCATAGGGCTTTTGATGCAGGCCCTACATCATTTTGCTTGTCCTCCTTTGTACTGCCTCCATCCTTTCTATGTCCTTTCAGTGATGGGCCCTCCAGAACCGATCACAGTACTTGAGGTGGGGATCTCACCAGTGTTCTGTACAGTGGTATTATTACCTCCCTCTTTCTGCTGGCAATACCCCTGCCTATGCATCCTAGCATCCCGTTAGCTTTCCCCATTGCCTTGTCACACTGTTTAGCTACCTTTATGTCATCAGAAATTATTATCCCAGGTCCCTTTCCTGTTTTGTGACTGCTAATGCCTCTCCTCCCAGTAGGTATGTTGCCTCCAGGTTTTTGTGCCGTAAGTGCAAAATTTTGCATTTTGTTGCATTGAAATCCAGCCGCCAAACCTGTGACTATTCTTCTATTTTTTTAGATCGTCCCTCATTCTTTCCACCCCTCCTGGTGTGTCAACTCTGTTGCAGATTTTTGTGTCATCCCCTTCCCGCCCTTCTGCAATTTTGCTAGTAAAGACATTGAAGAGGACTAGGCTTACTACTGACCCTTGTGGCACCCCACCGGTCACTTTGCCTTCTACAGAGTGGTCAAAATGAACCACCACCCTCTGACTCCTATTACCTAGCCAGCTCTCTACCCATTTTACTACTTTGAGGACCTACTCCTGGACTATCCAACTTGCTCACCAGTCTTCTATGTGGAATGGTTTTGAAGGCCTTACTTAAATCCAGGAAGGACACACCTACCACTCATCCCTGATCCACTTCCTTGGTCACCCTGTCAAAGAATTCAATCAGGTCTGCCTGGCACGACCACCCTCCTGTGAAAACATGTTGCCTCAGATCTTGTAGACCACTGTTAACAAGGTATTCCACAATCCTTTCCTTCAGAAGTGATTTCATTACTTTGCCCACTATTGAAGTCAGGCTGACAGGCCTGTAATTTCCTGACTCCTCCCTGTTACCACTTTTGTGGAGTTGGACCACATCTGCTCTCCTCCAGTCCCCTGGTACCTCCCCAGTTTCTTTTTTTTTTATCTATTTATGCTCCTTACTTGCCTCCGGTCTGCCACTCCTTCTGGCTGTTCATGACTCCTGTGACCCCCTCACCCTGACCCCCTTCCTCTCACCCCAGATCTCAGCCGACCCAGGAGTGGCCTGGCATAACCCTTCACCAGGTGGTTCCCTCTTCTCTGAGGGGGAAGGCACCAGGGAGGGCAGCCAGCGCACTAGGCATCAGTCTCCGGGTGCTGCTGAGGTGGATTCGGAGGCGTCAGGGCATCTCGGGTCGACAGGAGCATGGCAGCCATCATCCGGCAGACCAGAAGGCCTTGATTTTTCCACTTTTCCTCCCCGGGGCATGGTGTGCCATGAATGTCTGGGCAGGGCCGATGTTCACCACGCCCCCATATGCATTAGGGCTTCGCCACTGGTCTCCCCGGCCTCCGCCGGGGATATCAGACAGCAAGCCATGTCCCCCCCCGGAGTAGGAAAGCAGTCACAGGATGCTCAAGCCTCCTCCCCCCGGCCGGCTCTCCAGCGACCTGAGTCCATTCCCGATCCCGGGTTGCCAGCGTTGCAAGCGGAAATCCAACCGCTGCGCTGACGAGCCAGCATCCTCCCCAGTTTCTAGTGACAGGTTGAACAGGGTTGTCAGAGCTGCTGCCAGCTCCTCCTTGAGTTCCCCGAGTAACCTGGGTTGCACCCCCATCTGGTCTTATTGCCTTTACTACCTTTAACTGTGTTAGTTCTTTAAGAACGCTTTCCTCTGTAAAAGGACTAGTGTCCACCTTTTGTCCCTTAATGCCCTTGTCATTTATAATTAGTCCATCGGTAGCAGAGGATGAAGTGAAATTCCTGTTAGAAAAAGACAGACTGACGAGTTCCAGGCTAATTTCAAAGCCAGGAGCAGTGATTGCTGAAGATGCCTGTCAGAGTGAATCACCTGCTGTCTGACAGTCCAGCTGCAGTCAGTACCTCAAAGATGGAAGGGCAGCTAGTAGTTCAAAATTGCCTATGGAGCCTCATAATACAGAAAGAAAATCCATACAAGATGAGACTGATGAAATGGACCAAAATTTGGAATGCACGGCCATTCTGCCAAAGTACACCAAAGTTAATGTGCAAAATTTTGGATTTAACATTGAAGTGCTCTACCAACCCTAACTTTTGTGGTGCTACCGCACCACTACAATACTCTCAACCCATGAACTCCTTGAATATGATATGAATGTAGTATTACCCAGAAAAAAATGGAGGTAAAAGTAGAACCTCCTGATATTCCTTTGGAGAATAAGTATAATGTTTTAGCTTCTACCAGAGTGGAGGGACACACAAGAGGAGGGCGATTCAGAGTCATCTTCCCTTTCCTCCTGAATCAAAGACCTTTCTTTGGACTGGGAATACTCTATTCTGTCACATCTGTGGCAAAGAAAATGCCAGGAAGAACAAGTTCCAAAGCAAGAACAGCACTGGCAGATTCCTCCCATAACACAAAAGAAAAAATGTGTGTAAACCCAACAATTTTCCTGGTGACCCTAAATGTGAATAGTATAAAAATATATACGAAAATAATTAATATCATTGCGGTTTTGGAGTCACTGCTGGGAAATATGATCTCTCTAAAAGATATCCAATTGAAAATATTATTAAAAATATCAGCCACTAAGAAATTGTCGTCTCAAGGCCAGTCTTTTTGGTCTCGGGAGGATTGATTAATGTGATGGTGTAGGAATCCTGTTCATAGATTACAATATAAAGGAACCAAAAGTGGTTGAAATAGAACCTTATGGGCCCTGTTATTAGATGTGGAGCAGGTAGGCAGAAGTATCTACCTTATTAATGTATATACTAAAACAGACTAAGTCGGTGAGAGTGGTACTATTTAATGAGATCAGGCCCTATTTATATACTAGAAAATTGGTTGTTCTGGGGAGGGGGGCCTTTAATTGTGGTTTAACCGTAAATGTCAGAGAGGATAAAACTCAAAAACTTTATTGTGACTCAGTTGCCCTGAAAGAGATGGTTACTAAGGCAGATTTAATAGGTGGGTATGCTACTCTATATGGTCAAATGGTTCAAAAGGGGCTGGCCCGGTGGTGCTGATGGTTGAGGCGCTGAACGTCACATCTTGTGCCACGCCGGGGATCTGGGTTTGGGAATGAGCTTAGGCTGCTGGGGGATCAGCAGGGGAGGGAGAGGATTGAGCATCCTAGGACAGCCCTCCTCTCCCTGGGGAGGGATCCAGGGATCTCTGTAGTAACAGCGGCCCCCAGTGGAGAACGGAGGTATATGCTGTTAAAGGAGCTGATTAGGTTAAGCGAGGTGGACGTTGATGGTTCTCCATCATGACATCATTGCATGGCTGAACTCCAGGGGACAACACTAATGAACCACCCCAGATGTGGTAGGCAAAGGTGAGGCCAAGTGCCACCTCCCCACACCCAATGTCGAGTTTGCCAGCTGCCTCTGGTGCTAAATCTGCTCCTGGAAGCCTCCCCAGATTTCAGAAAGGTCAGCTAGGGAGTGTGGCAGTACCACCCTGGGGGGCTTAAATCTGGGGGATCAGGCACCGAGCAGTGGGTTTGGAGCTGGGGAAACCAGATGGCAGGACTGAGTCTACGGCAGGACAGGACAGAAGGTAAATTGAGTACTTAAACTGAAGAGAGTCTAGATCGGGGTGTATAAAGAGTTAAAAAAAATGGTTCAAAATGGCTTCTGTTTTCTAGAACAGATTTTTTTGTTCATTTCAACTGCTTTCAAAGTGGACTCAGCAAGGATTATAGCAGTGGAAACTTCAGACCACCTAGCAGTGATATGTCATTGTCACACAGGCCCAATTCAACTGAAAATCCACAATTGTGAAGGTTGTAATCTTCTGTCTTATTGAGGGAAGATATACTGAGAAAACTGATTTGTTTGGTGCCAGATGTATTATAACTGAGGCATACAAGGATATTGCATATTGGTGGGAGGACTCAAATGATGATTTTAAAAGGTTTTCATGAAACAATGTAAACTGGAAATTTCAAATAGATATAAGAAATATATAAGTTTTGGTTCATGACTTCATAAAATAATGTCCTGTATGCATGAAGATGGAATAGATGTCAGAGCAATTAAAGGGAGTAAAGGAAGATATGAAACATTATCAGTATATTACATATGAACACATGAATTTACCAGCAGAAGCAGGCCATAATGGTCTGTTTAGTCTGCTCGAGTGTGCAGCTCTTTTTAGTTCACTGGAACTGCCCCCTTCCCTACTCCGCCTGGAGTTGACTATCCCTCCCCTAGTACCCCACCATATCCCTGGAACACCTACCCTAATTTTCTTCTTCACTTGATCTCCCCTTCCCCCGTCTTGAAACTAGCCACTGTATTTACCGCAACCACCTCCTCTGGCAACTCATTCCACTCCGACAGGTCACCTTCTTATATTTGTAATTAAAATTTGGGACACACATTGAATTTCAAAAAAAAAATTGGGACACATGGACATTCACAACATTTAGCTAAATTTACAGACTGTAGGGATAGAGTAAAATACAGGAATATGCAACGTTTACATGGTGTGGAACGAAACAAGAAAGTGTATTCAGCACATGAGATGATAAATGTTGTGTCAGATTATATGTAAAGTACTTTGGCACTTCTGGTGACACCAAATTGAATGAAAATATGATGTCTCAGTTAAAGATTCCTTTAATAGGTGAGCAGACTAAAGTCAGCACCAGTCAGAATAGAGGATGCAGAATATGCCATAAACCAATTGAGTACACGAACTGCACCAGGGAGTAATGGCTTGTCTGCACAGTTCAATAAAAAATATTTAAAATGTTTTTGAGTTCTATCCTGAAGGTGGTTCTGAACTATATTTTGTAATCTGGGAACATGCCTGCCACAATGCATACAGCCCTTTTAATATATGTTCAAATCCATCAATATGAAAGATCTTAAAAACTGGAGTCTTAAGTCTCCTGAATGCTGATATGAAAATCTTGACCAAGGTTCTGGCTAACAGATTGTGTTAAGTTGCCACAGTAGTCATTGCCGAGTCACAAACTTGTGCAATTAAACAAAGATGTATATCAGATAATTTAATCATTCTAAGGGAACTGGTGGAGAGAGGGGATAAAGCCATGGTGAGTTTTTTTTTTTTTTTTACTCATGATAGATCAAGACAAGGCCTTTGATAGAGTACTCCACAGCTACTTAATGAAAGGTTTACCAGAAATATTTGGATTCTTACATTATATGAAGGGATGATGGTTTTCCCTATGGTTAAAACACTCTGGGGCCTTTTCTGTTAGCTGTAGGGGGTGAGTTCAACAAGGCTGTTTCCAAGCCAAATGTTTTATATATTTTCCTTAGATCTTCTGATCAGTATGATACAGCAGAATCCATACATTATGGGTATATGGTTAACATATAGTGCCTGTGAAATAAAAACATTAGCTTATGCTGATGATGTGTGCATCACTGTAAAGGATAAGGAATCAGGGCAGCAAGTAAAACATATTATGAATGAATTCTCTGCAATAGCAGGAGACAGATTAAATTATGTTACATATTCAGGTGTACCACTTGGGGAGGTGATAGACAAAGATAATAACAGTTATGTAGCATGGATTCATGTAACAAAAGAGCTGGATAAAATATTCAGTTTAGTATGAGTAATTTCATCACTGAGAACTGGATACAGTGTATTAGCAAGGCAGAGCAGAAACTGTCCTTTTGAAAGAATAGTGTCTTATCAAAACAGAACAGATTACTTCTGCTACATAATCTATTATTACTGGTTTTATTATGTTAGCATTATATACCTGCTTCCAGCAGAATTAGAAGTTAGAGTATTTAATCTCTTCTTTTGGGATATGTGGGGGTCAAGACAGAACCCCATTAGAAAGAATGTTACTTTTTGGGGGGAGTAAACATGGTGAACCCAGTGATGTTTTTATGTCTGTTTTTATGTCATAAAGTTACCCAGGTGTTAAAACAGGAAGAGAAAAGCTGAGTTTCGCTGTTATGGGATTGGAGTGCCTTGGTACAAGGAGTAGAAGGAAGGAATCTGGGTCGTTTAGTTTAAGGCACAATCATGTACGATTCCAAAATATATTCTTTGCTTTACAATAAAATTAAAAGCATGATAAAAAATTGACAGATTTGATTACTGGATACAGAAAGCAAATTTCTCAGTACATAACTGACATGTTACTCACAACCTCTGGCTTTAAAAATGTGTCCAGTACGGAAAGAAATGGAAGCAGTAAGCCAGCAGCAGAATAAATGGATTCCATGTCAGATATGGAATATTACTTGGTTGGGGGTTCATGCCAGAATTGCCATGAAAAACTCTCTAAAGCATAAAAAGCTGCAAGAAAGGCACTGTGTGAGGCATTGCTGAGGGAATATTTTAGAGATTCAAGCACATTTTTTTTGTTTGAATGCCCCTTCGCTCAGACATTTTTTTTTTTTACCAATTATTTTACCAGGTGAGACACACTAAGCTGAAAGCTTGTTTGCAGGTGCAACCTGGGAGCACAAGGAAGTTAAGTGACTTGCTCAGGGTCACACAGTATGCACCTAGGGGGCTGTGGGATTCAAACCTAGGTCTCCAGATTTGCAGCTCAGAGCCTTAACCCACTGCGCCATACTGCCACTTTATGGCTTACCTTCAGTCAGAAATGGAAGGAATCCCTCTTTCAAAGGTGCAGATTATCAGAGTGTTGGAGTCTTTTGATATCAATTTTTGGAATATACGGAACAAGATGGATAAAGTACAGTAAGGCTACACTGCAGATGTGTTTTGCCTGCTGTAGATATGAGGCTGGATTCATGAAGCTTTCAGGAACCAAGTCCCACACCACAACTCCCTTTGCCGACTGAAATTTCTGCTGGTATGGAGAATGCTATGCACAGTGCAGCTGTTGTGGCTGATGTTACGGCATGTCCCACAAACTGTAACAGATCTCAACAGCTGTGGAAATTTCCCTGGCAACATCACCCACAAGCCACAATAAATTGTGGAGCGTGTCGTAATACGATTCCACCTTTGTGAATACCTTCAGCTGCAGACCAACTGCAGAAAACTGCAGATCCACAAATGGCAACCCACTTGTACTAGGTTTGTCCTGCAGCTGTGGGTATTTTGGCCGTTTTGTGAATCCTGTCCATTATCTTTGGCAGGTGAGATGTGTTTTGCAAATTCAACAGAATTACATAGAACCAGAAGCAGTGGTTGAATTAGTTGCAAAATCAGTTATCAGAATGTATAAAGAAGAGTCACAGAACACAACCCCAGCAAAGTTGAAGCAACAGTGGAAACAGTTCTCATGGCTTATGGTAAGGCAATATAGGAGGACCTAATGTGTCAGATCAAGACATTAATATTGTGATTTTGAGATGCAGCAGTCTGTGACAACAGAAATGAGGTCCACAGTTTGATGAATGTATGAAGATATATGGGTATGTTTGGGGAATGGGTTAGGAATACAGTTTCATATGTGTGGTTTTCTTTATCTTTACAGTCAGAGCCATGATAGGGTCCGATATTTCCAGACAGTCTGTGATATATCTAAAGAGATTCACTCTGGTGGCCAATAGTGGTACTGCAGGCAGACAGGAAACATTTCCAAAGCTATGACAGAAATTTCTGCAAATACGGTATCTGACTATGTCTATGGCTGCCACTGTATGAACAAATGGATTATGTATTATGTTGTGAACATGATATTGAAATTTTTCTATGATTCTAATATTTTAAATAAAATTCCCCTACTCTTTTCGAGAAGTGCCATGGGATCTTTAATGCCCACCTGAAAAACCAACAGAACAGGCAGACAGGATCCCAGTTTAATGTCTCATCCATAAGATGGCACATAAGGAGGACAGCCTCACCCTGATGTAGCACTACTGTGTCAGTATTGGTTTTTACTACAAGTTCCTAGTGTGGGGCTAGATCCTATAACCTTCCAGTCTTCCAGCCTCAGAGGCAAGTGTGCAATCTGCTGAGCCACTGACAATGACAAGTCAGTGACCTGAGGCACTGGTGACTGAAGGCAAAATGTATTTCTGTTTTGAGCCAGGCAGTTAATTAAAGGCACAGGTCAGTTGTTTCCTGTAAGACTGAACACTAGGACACCCAATTTGTAATTTCTCCTTGTGGCAGGGTACAGTACCCCCATGTGTGTGTAGTGCGGGCAGCAGTTGGTCATTCTAGGTCGAGAAAGTTCACATCTACAGCTTTTGTTGAATGTAATTTTGAATTTGTTTCTGGCTGTATTGGTGGCATTCTGAGAAGAGACATTTCTGTACTTAAGGTTAGGGAGAAAGACATGTATGGCTAGTAAGTTGTTAATTGTTTCCTACCATGGTAGAGTATATGTAGTTTATAAATTACTTTATTATGATTTGTTCTATATAATTATCATGTGATTACTGTTTGCCTGGCAGATTTTCCAGATATCTAGAGTTCTGCATATTTGCTAAAGCAGGGCCATTCGGGCATTGGAAATGCATACTGATGCAGTAGAGGAGAGCAGGATTTCTGTTTGTATCAAATGTCATTAGGCAGCTGATTTGTGTGCTGGTTTAGCAAGGGTTTACAGCACTTAACAGTAGCCAGTTTTCCAGTTTATTGAGAGCTAGTTTATTTTTTTTATCTTGAGTCTCTCAGTGACATTCAACTACAGTAGATCACTGTGCCATTTGTGTACAGTATTGTTACACAACCAGCTCAGTGCATTCCCTGGACAGAGAAGTCACAAAGACTGAGAATGAGAACAAGAGCACTTCTAGCACCAGTCACTGAGGTACACCACACTTCAGCTATGCTTGCAGACAAACGTGCTCTAATTCTTACCACCTGAGAGCAATCCCACAGGGAACTCTTAAACTATGTTAGTGGTAATTCATCAACATCTAACCACTGCATCATATCTAGTAAGTTTATTGAACCAAATAGTCTATGAGTTTATTGGAAAGGTCAGAACCACAAAGGTTAATACAGCTCATTTACGCCATCATGCTTACTAAATTATTTACGGGTAATAACTGTATAATAGCATGTGCAGATGACTAGCTAATAGCTGTAATACTGAATATTGCACTCAAGGGGATGAATTCCAGAGGCACTCAATACCAGGTTCCCTCAAGTCTGGTTATTTCAGTCTGTATATTTAGTGAAGAGCAGTTGAGAATAGTCAAGGTCATCACTTTGCACTTTCCTGTCTTTTTGTAGTGTACCAGCTGATCACTAAAGCTCACAGGCTAACGGCTTTGTAAAGGCACACACGTCCTCAGTAATATTTCTGTACAATGCCACCTGCTGACTCTTTAACAACCCCATAGATGACAATGTATATTGCTAATATTTTAAAAATAATGATATCAAAAGATGCCAAGGACTACAGTTGGATGAAACTGAGGACATCATGACAGCAGTATCAGGATATTTTTAGTTATGTTGGACCCTGATGCTGGGCACCACTGTACCAAAGTCATTTATATTTGTGAATGGCTTCAATATGATTTATGATGAGTTCTCAGGTAGGAATCACAAAACTGTTTTAATATTGGTCTCCAAGTTATACAGTGGGTGATATATTAGAAAAGACCAACAAGTTGACATGCTCAATACTAAGTATAGTTTAAAGTGTGTGCTGTTAGTTCCAAGATCTGCCTCAGTTTCTCATGCAAAGCAAGAACAGTAATCTTTGTCAATCCCAATAATTTTATCTGACTTGACAGCGCTGGTATCAGGCTTAATGTGTACTCTGTAAGAAACCAGCTTCAGCATGTCTGTATCTATTAGGTAGATATTAACATGTAAGCTAACATTTTAACATTCTGTTTAACACTGTGCTGTACATCTGTTAAACCATATTCAACATCATATAGAAAATAATTCTGCTGTCTACGAATAACAGTTACAGTACTTTCAGAGATTAAAAAAGTCTTATATTTAAAAAATACATAGCATACAAATTGGGCATGGACAGTAGTTGGAAGGGTGTGAGAAGGAGAATGTCCCACTCAGGCAGATGTCAGGCACCTGGGGTGATGATATGAACTGGTTTTCTTCCTTTTTTGAAAGAAAAAATGGATAGGTCCAGTGCCACCAAAATGAAGACTGGAACCTGTTGGCTCCCATGATACTGGGTCAGTTCCTAGGGAGACATGTGCAATGAATTCAGAGTCACAAGGAAAGAAGATGACTTAAATATTAGTAATAAAGGGGACTCCATCATTAGGGAAACAAAAGAAGAAAAGTAGTAGGTGTGGGAGACCACAGAAGATGGATGTCAAGGTGTCTTATAGGGCTGGAGGGAGGGAGGGAGGGAGAGAGGGAGGGAGGGAGGGATGCACACAGTGTATAGATGATTGTCAGAGGCAAAGGTTAAGGGAAGGGCTCAATATTATTGTCCACCTTGGGATTAAGGACCTGGATGACAGACTCTTAGTGAAAGAGAACAATAGTTTTAGTAATGTAGGAAAGAGAGTCATGCTGATAACTACCTCAGTTTCTTTCTCCGATGTCCTGCTATTTTAAAGTAGAGAAGAGGGGAAGGTTTCTCCTAATCACTCACTTCAGTGCCTAGCTACAAAAGTGGTGCAGAAGAGGGCCTTGTAGATGTGGAAGACTGGGAAAACTCCAAGAGGGATAAAGGGCAACAAAATGGGATGGCCTACATCCCTCCAAGGAAGGCACCACAATGTCAGAGTGCAAGTTTATAGAGTCAAGGCACTTAAAAACTAGCACTGGGGGAGGCCAGCTCACAAGTTCAGTGATAACAATACCACCTGCGATGCCAGTGACCTAGGTTTGGGAACAAGCCTGGGTTGTTGGAGTTCCAGCCAGGGGATAATGGTTGATGCTCACCTTCTTGAGGGAAGGAGGGTTCTGGTTTCCATCATTGTACTGCCACCTGGGTGGCCCCAGCTGGCAGTCCAGGCTGGAGCCAATATCAGGGAGCCAGGCATCACTGCTCTGATACCAAGGCATCAGTCATGCCACTAGACTGATGCATGAGGGCATGGTAGAAAAAGGGAAAAATCCCCTGCCTGCACAGGATGCTGTCTGCCACCCTGCCATAGATCTGGCATGGTCAACCAATGATATCACTTATCCACCAAAGCCTGACTCTGCCTGGGGGTTAGAGGGTGGCCCCCAGGCAGCCTTCCTGGGAGGGGGTGTCATCCTCAGGGGAACAAGGAGCAAGGTATGTCCCAGAGATGGTTGGTGATGGGGCTGGGCAGGGTAGAGGACTGAAGGTGGCTGGTCATGACCTCAAGGGAGAAAAGAGTACAAATATAAAAAAAGGCTAGCACTGAGGGAAGCAGATCAGTAACTGATAGGTACAGTATTCAAAAGTGGGAGGCCTTGATGATGGCCACCAGTGCTAGAAGAAAAAGGAAAACAGAGTATGCAGAGTGGAGACAATGAAATGACAGAACAGATAAAGCTGCAGGAGTTGCAGGGTATCTAGGAGAGTGAAATGCAAGAGTGGTAGGAGAAGGACCAAAGATGAGGGCAAGAGGGAGGATGGGGCATTGGGGACAGTGAGTTTGAAAGAGGAGGAAAGCAAAAGACATGAAGAGTTCTGTGTGCTAATGCTAGGAACCAGGGGAATACAACCAGTAACCTGCAGGCAGTGGTGGAAGAAGCACATTGAGCCTGGTAGTAATCACAGAGATAAGGGTGAACACAATGCCATGATTGGGATCTGAACAACGCAGAGCTTACATTGCTTTGAAAGGATAAGTAGCAGGGAAAGGGGTAACGCCACACATACAGTAAAGGAGAGTATAAAAGACATAAAGGTCAGTGACACTAGGGAGGGTAAGTGCATAGGAACAGTGAGAGGGTTGAACAGGTCTGCCTCTAATGGTGACTGCCTTTTGAGAACATGACTAAAACAGGATTGCCTGATAAATTTACCAACATTACAAAAGCAGGATACAGTATGTCTGCTTACTAAAACAGTGATGGACTCTGTACATGAAAGTTCAAAGGAGGAGTTTCATGAGCTTTCAGACTTTGAGCCCTTGTGTTCAGGAACATTCATGAACACAGGAATGCCATTTAATGTTTATTCACAGTTTATGAACTTTCATGGACAATTTGATGTCTCTTGACAGAAATCTATGAGCTGAATTTGTGATTTGTTCATGAATAATTCATGAACACTTCTTGATTATTTCAACTGGGAGACATGCTTCAAATACTGTAGGTGTCTTTAACATGACATATGTGAACTGGAGGATATCAGTAGCAGCAAGTAATGCTCCAGGAGGTAATCTTCACCCAGAGGATAAAAGATCCTACAAGGGAAGGGACAGCCTCTACTTAGTCCTTATGAGCAAGGATAATACTGGGGAGACTACAGTGCAGGATCTATTGGAAACCAGTGACCATCAGTTGGTATGGTTTATGTCATATTAGAAGTAGACAAAGAAGCCACAGTCAAAAAGGTTGATCTTTGGTAGGATGTGGGAATTGTTGCAGGTGAATGTCTAAGAGGTGATGGCAGTGGAGGAGTTGAAAAGAAATGGGACGTGATAAAGGGAGCTACTGTATGTTGGAGATCACAAATCCCTTTATCAGGGTAATAAAGAAAAGTAAGGAGGATCAGGGAAACCACTGGGGTTCACACGGGAAGTAGGCAAGGCTCTGATAATGTAGAAGAAGCCCTTCAAAAAGTACAAAAAAACAGTCAGGGCAAGGGAGATTAGGTATGGCATCTAAACAAGATGAAGGAGGCCAGCAAGGCTGTGAGTTGGGCAAAATCAGGAACTGAACTGAGAACAGGGGAAGTGATGGGGAAGGTGGAATAAAACATAATTTTGCTACATATCCAAGAAATCCAAAACAAAAGAGGGAATAGACTGAAAAGGGGGAAGGATGGAAAGGTGGATATAAGGAAGTCAGGATTGTTTAATTCATTTTTCTGTTTGGTATTTACTGTGAAGGATAAAGAGCTATTAGCAAGCAGTGTAGTCACAGCAAGGGGGGGAAGGAGTAGGTAGGGCAGTGAGGTTCCAAGATGAGAGAAAAGGTGCTGAATGGACTATGAGAACTGAAGGTGGACAGCTCCCTGGGTTCTGACAGTCTACATCTTGCTGTGCTAAAGGAATAGGGTATGTCCTAGCTACACTACCTACTGAGTTCATTAACAGCTCACTGGAGATGGGGGTAGTACTTAGGAACTGGAGGATTACAAATGGTGTTCCTCTGCACAGGAGCAGCAGTACAGATGATCCTGGGAATTACATTATCTGTCAGCTGCAACATTGCTATAAACCCCCTAGTAAAGGAGAGGCTGGTGGGCTTCCTGAAGGCAAACAAACTTCAGGATGTCAACAAGCAAGGGTACACTGTGGAGGGCATGTCATATGAATGTGACAGACTTCTTAGTTGGGCAATAAACTTTGATTTCAGTAAAGTCTTCAATACTGTTCAATATGGACAACTAGATAAAAAGCTAGGGGACATGGGGATGGGACATAATCATAAGGTGGGTGAATATTTGGCCAAATTAGAGAAACCAGAGTGTACTCCTAAATGGGGTACAAGCAGTAGTCAGGGAGGTCACCAGTGGCATGATGCATGAGTTGGTCTTTTAAACTGGTCCTGTTCGGCATTTTTATTTCTGATATTGGAGAGGGGAGTGAAGGGAAGGTCTGCTTATTTGCAAATGATACAAAGATCTACAGATGAGTGGACAGTGAGGAGGGGCTAAAAAGTAAAAAAGAGGGTCTAGAAAGGCTGGAAAGTGGTCAAGGGTTTGGCAGGTGAAAATCAAGATCATAGGAATAAAAAAATCCAAGGACTTCATACTGAAATCCAAGGACTTTATAACGAAGGGGGTAGTTCTGTGGAGAATATGACAGAGGAAAGAGACCTGGCTGGATGCAATTATATGAGGCAGTTTGAAGAGAACAGCACAATGCAACGAGGCAGTGGGGAGGGAAAATATGATGTTGGAATGTATAGGTAAAAGAGGTAACAGCTGGAGCAGCAAAGTGGTTCTTCTACTGTATAGTTCCCTCCTTCATCCTCATCTGGAGTACTGTGTAAAATTCTGGAACCCACACATTTAGAAAGACAGAGACAGGGTGGAAGCAGTGTAGAGAAGGGTAACCAGAATGTTCCAAGGTCAGCAGGATAAGACTTAGATGGAGGGATTATAAATCTCAACACTTATTTTTTGAAGGCAAGAAAAGAGGGGAAGATATGATAGAGAAGTACTGTATACATACAGCCATTTTTTATGGAGTTGACAGTAGAGATTTGTTATGCTGAGTGGGAATGTGGGAATACCAGGACCAGGTAGAACTAGGTGGCAATGAAGATGGTCTGTTACATTGATTGATTGACTGATTGTTGCCCATAAAGGGAAAGCTAGTTAAAGAGCTACTGATGCCTCAGAGAAAATTACTGATGCCTCAGAGGAACTTTATAAAACATAATAATAATTAGGTACATTCTGCTTGCATTCCATTTATATTTTATACACTTCTCCCCATAATTTATTACTAAGGAAATGTGCATGCACATTGTACCTTAGAGTGTATTTTGAGTCCATCTGCCTCTATAGCTTACTCCTTACTCCAAGTCATAATCTTCAGTTGTGACATCACAGTCTGTTGCCATATGAGTAACTGTGAGATCACAAGCAGTGCTCTATGACTTCAGCTAGGGAGAAGGCATCAGGAATAGATGAACCTTTCATGAGCAAAGATTTTGTTTTCATACAAATGACCTCAGTAATAAATAATGGGGAGGAGAAATACATAACTAATGGGAAATACAAGCTGGACTGCGCCTAAATATGATGTTTTGTTAAAGTTTACATGAATGTGTCACCAGCTCTTTAATTTATATATTTCCTATTTTCAGATTCATCCCACGGAGAGATACAGAAAGTATCAATTAATTTTAAACCAGGGTAATTTGTTGGGAGATTTATGAATTGGGGAAACCTTGACAGAACACTGTTTAAATTCTCCTACTCTTTTTAATAAGTGTCATGGGATCATTATCATAGAAACATAGACAATGACAGCAGAAAAAAATGATCCATCTAGTTTGCCCTGTCATTCACCTGAACAACCACCAAAATAGGCAGCTGTGACTTTGTTAAAGTCTCATTTGAAAGATGGGTCACTCACAGTGAAGGCGAAATATGCATATTGTTTAAGACAGCCAACAAATGGAATGAAAGGACAGAGAATGAAAGTGACTCAGACAGTATACTGAACCCTGTGCTGATGTTGCAGTTAGACTGGCTGTGACAGCAAAACAAAAGATGACCAAATGCTTGAACTTGCTTGCCAAGAGTAAGTTGCTGTAGAGGCTCATTATTCTGTCTTGCGCTACAGCAGCAGCACATGAAATATGAGTTCCGGAACATGCCATTCAGAAGAGAAATGTGCTGATGAGGTATCTCAAGTAAGTATGAGTCAGACTCAATAGCTTATGAGCAGCTGTTTGAATTTCTAAAAACAAATTCTTCACCAGTCCTTGAGCTAACAGGCTGATAGAAATAGTGAACATGCTCAAAAATAGCATGGATTGTTAAGGTGTTCATACCTTAGGGGAATCCACAGCATGAAATGTTAAAATGTTCCTAACATAGGGGAATCCAATAAGAAAAATACCACAGTAGGAGAAAAGTAGAAACAGAATGAGTGGATCATTACATACTGTATGATATTTGATTTAACAGAGAAATTATATTATCTCCAGAAGCCTTTAAGTGCATCATCTTGTAAGAGAATACCAAGCTGCAAATTAAGAGTGTAATCAGCTTAAAGAGAAGTGCACAATTTTCACTCAAACTCTGCCCTGTGCAGCCATTCACATCCATTCATTCTAATGCTATAGTGGCATGGCCTCCCAATGCCATAAAGCAGTCTCCTCATTTATCGCACCACCTTCATTTCCAGTATACTGGAGAGAACAAAAGCATCAATTCAACCAGATGGAATATATTAATGAAGTCTGTTGGTCAGGACATAATGTACACAGTTATGGTAAGAAGACACCAAAACACATAGTTCTACCATGTGCTCCAAAAACAATGACTGGTAATGTGGAGTTGATCACAGTAATGTAGGGACACGGTAATTTAAGGTCAGAAGGTGAGCTACAGTGGTGCCCAGCATCAGGTTCCATCATGTCCAGTGATACTCTGATACTGCTGTCCTGATGTCCTCAGTCACAACAAATCGGAATGCTTGGTGTCACTAAATGCTATCGATATATGCTAGTCATCTGCTAGATTGTTAATGTGTGAACAGCTTATGTTGTACAAAAAGAGTGCTCCACACGTGTGCATTTTCAAGCCCTTTAGCCTGTGGGGTTTAATAAGATAGTGAACTGCAAGAAGACAGGGTTGTGCAAAGTGATGACCTTGACTATTCTCAATGGTTCTTTACTCAAGACATTGACTGGAAATAGAGAGAACCTGGTGTTGGGCACTTCTGCAGGTCCATCATGTCCCTCCACCCACTTCCTAAACAAGGACTAGCAAGTACGCTGTGCAATAAAGCACTAAGCAATAGAGATTTCTCACCCACACTACTATCCAGGGTATCCTATGATCCCCTTCGTAAGCAAAAATTTGTCCTTGCTTACCCTGAAGCCTTTCACTGTCTTTATCTTCACTGTCTCTGCTGATAGGCTATTCCATAGGTTTACTGCCCTATCAGAAAAGAAGTGCCTCATAATGTTACCCTTAAAGGTACAACCTTGTAGTTTCAGGGAGTGGCCCCATATCTTGTTACAGCACAACAGATCAAACATTTCCATCTGTTTAACCTTGTCAGTGCCCTTCAATGTGTGGAAGACTAAGACCTTGCCCATCCTCAGCTTTCTCTTCTCCTGGGTTAACTTGTTGTGAGTCTCCAGTCTTTCTTCATAGCTTTTGCCATAAATTTTGGTGGCCCTGCTTTGCACATGCACTACTGCCTAAATGTACTCTAATGAGGATCCTGGAACTGCACCAAGTACTATAAGTGATGCCGATTCTGGCCCTGTTAAGATTTAAGATTACTTTCATTACTCTTCTGGCCTTTTAATGCATCTCGACATACAGTACTTCTAGCCTTCTTTACAGAAGTCACACATTGCTTATCATGCTTTAGCCCCCTGTGTGTTATGACAACCACGCCACTTTCTTCCACCACTCAGCAAGCGGAGCCCCACAA
Source organism: Neoceratodus forsteri (assembly GCA_016271365.2). Classification (NCBI taxonomy): domain Eukaryota; kingdom Metazoa; phylum Chordata; order Ceratodontiformes; family Ceratodontidae; genus Neoceratodus; species Neoceratodus forsteri. The sequence goes on along the minus strand of CM028131.1, from coordinate 397,420,674 downwards.
AGTGTATAGGACTCATCTCTATTTCTACTACTCAAGCATAGCATCTTGGAATGAGCTACATTGAATCAGAGAATCCAGAGAAGTCTGACCAGGCATCTATCTTATTTAGGGCCTCCTGAATGGTGTCCTTATGATCAAGGCAGTCCACCCCCTGACCAGCATAGTGCCACTTAAGTAGTCTACTGGGAATTCCAATTATTGATGAAAATTTTGAAAGCACTAGCCCCTGGACCAGTCTCTGGTTGATGCTACCGAGTACCCGTCTCCATTAGGAGTAGTGTCCATCAACCATGACCCTCTGTGTCTTGACACCAAGCAAGTTAGCAATCCACCTTATATAATTACAAAAGGAAAGGAAAACTGGTACAACTCACCCATGCTGATTAGAACTGATGAATGCAGACAGATGATTCTGTCTTCCAAACGTTTATTCAAAGGATAAAAAATACAGCAATCCAACATAAGGACAAGACCAGGAAATACAATTCCTCAACATTTCATGTGCACGTGCTTTGCCAAGAGAATAATGTGGTCAACACAATGTACCATTTAAATAGTGGACTTTAAATTGACAATGCTACAAAAATAAATAGTTCATTCAGCATGGTGCAGAAGGTGCAAAACCACAAAAGTGGAAAGGCAACAAGGTTATTAAAGCACACAGAGCTAGAGCAGGAAACTCATTTAAAAAGAAACTGCTTTAGTCACATCATGGCTGTCACAAACCCACTCAGCAGGTCAGCCTTCTACTCCCAAAGTGCCAACTTCTGAGTGCAGTCTTGTGAACAGTTAACAGAAAACAGGATATCCCTCATATCTGTTTTGTGGGTTCGAATCAACCTTTGGTCTCTAGTCTTGGAGAGATTCAAACTGTGAACCTCTTGCTAGCATACCCAATGCACAGGCTCAGATAATTCTGTCTTTGGGGGGCCAGATATCTTTGCCTATGGGCACCTAACCAGGTGTACATAAATGAACCCTTAAAAACTCTAATAAAAGACCTCAGATTAAAACTCTTACCTTTTTCCAGTTTGGTATCACCATTCAAGCATATGCACAGTGTCTACTTTAACCATATATATTTCACTTGTGAAAGGAAGAAATTCAAAGACAGACCAAGTAGGCTCTAATAATAGAGATTTACTAAAATAGATTAGAAAAATATGTAAAACATAAAATACAGAACCATATATCACAAAACATACAAATCTTTTAAAAGAACACGGTTTTAACAGTGTAATTCCTACTACAGTACTTAGATTTTGTCTCTCTCTACCTGTATACTTGCTTAAAGTGCTCAAAGATGTTTCTTTGTCAGAGTGTAGAAAAAAGTCTCTGAAGAAAAACAGAATTCTGTTTAAAAGCTGGCTTTGCCCACCTCTTTGCATGAGGTCACCTAGCTCCTCCTTTGTTTATGAAAAATCATACATCCATGATATTTTATCATACTAGAAGGTAAGATAATTAAGGTTACATCAGCAGAAACTCCTTTCCCCATGTGACTTCCTCAATCAAGTCTGTAAATTTCTTTCATCTATAAGCAGTATCCTCTCTTACACAGACATCAAAGCATTTATGACTTCTCACCAGTGTCACATAATCCTGCACTCTTCCCCTAAATACCATAAAAGTTTATGATTTCCCTCTTAGCAATTAAAGCTATATTTAACTTAGTTAAAGTCTGTAAATAGCTTCTGGCCTTCCAGGTAACACCTTATATATAAAACCTGTGTGTGTGTGTGTCATACTCACATGCTGTTTCAGCATTTCTCATGAGAGACAGTCCATAACACATTTTTATATTACAAAAAATGATACAGAGACCAGAACCAGCTGTCCAAGTGTCACAATGGCTACTAGAGGATAAATCTGGCTAATAAGTAAAAGAGCAATGATCAATGTTAAAATTCTAGCCATTTTTTCCCAGTTCAGACACATAATTAACAAGAAATTATATTATGAGGTCCAACCTAGACTTGCATACTGTGCGACTCTGAACAAGTCACTTAACCTCCCCAGTGCTCCCAGGTCACCCCTGAAAACAAGCACCTGCACTTAATGGGCCTTACTCAGTTGTCAAAAGAATAAATTAACCTGAAGGTAGCAAAGCAGTGTGGCAGTGGGAAAGGCTAGTAGAATGCTGGGATGCATAGGGAGGGATATCACCAGCAGAAAAGGGAGGTAGTGTATAGATCAGAGGGAACAGCCTCCTAATCACCCCCAGAGCTCAGTGCTGCTCCCTCCAGTTCCTTTGTCTCCCCACCTTTTGTGTAAATCCCTGCTCCCCGATTAAACTAATCCTTCCCCAGATGCCTCTAGTCCCCTATTGCTAAATTAATCTGTGTCTGCATAGCTCCCACCCACCCCCAACTCTAAACTTATTTTAATCCAATCTTCTACTCTTTTCTCTCTCACAGACCAGAGCACCCCTGACCAGGTGCGCTCCACCTGCAGCACGGCTTTTGCCTCTGTCGTTACTTGCATCACCCTCGGCTGCAGCAAGGAAACTCCAGCAGGTATGGGCCAGAGAAACGTTTCAAATTTATGGCACCCTCTAACCTCTGCTTGGTGATTGGATGCTTCTCAAGGAGAACTACACTTGACTAGCCCCTACTACAAGCCGAAAGGACTACCTTGCTTTACTCATTTTTTATAGCCTGTTTTCGACTTCTCAGCAGCTTCTCTCTCAAAATGTTTGACCTGCCCCCTGCACTTTTTAAATCATCTATCTGCACCTCAGACTCCACCGTGCTGTGCAGCTTGCCCAATTGTAACCCAGTAAATCCCTACTTTAGTGTTAACTAAAATTTCCTTCCCCTGTATTCACCTCGTTCTGTGACTGCCTGCAAATTAACTTAACAGCCTACTCAGCTGATCATCTCTAGCTCATTTATCCTCCTTCCCTCACTACTAATTTTTTCTCTCTTAACGTTTAACACTCCAGCTTCTCAATGCTGCCCCATCTCAAATATTTCCTTATCCATGGTGCTCTCTTTACCAATCATGTCTACCTCCTTTTCATTCCCCCTCCTGATACTTTTATTAACTCTTCTTCCCACCCTCAACCCCTCTTTCATCCTCCTCCCTCAGTTGCTCCAGCCCTGTCCTACCTCTTCCAATCACCCTGCCCCCATCTGCTGCCCCTCCCTGAAACCCCCCCTTGGCTCACCCCAGCACAATCCTATTTCCTCCTTCCTTTCTCTCACCCTGCATTCTACTCCCCCCACTCCCCTCTTTCCTCATTCATCCTCCCTTCCTGATCCCCTCCCACCTCCTAAACCTTGAGGCTCTCTATTCCTGCTAAAACCTCTCCATCCTGCCCTCCACATGCAGTTCAGACAGGTCTAAATTCCCCCCATGCCTTACCCTCTTCCTCCTCCTCCTCCTCTCCGGTGACTTCCAGCCCAAACCTGGCCCCTCCATACCACAACCCACTGCTACCTCAACTGCCACCCATCCTGGGGTCATCCCTGTCTCAGATTCCATCTTCTCTACCAAACGGCCTCCGTATTTTTCATCTCAACCCAGGAGCCTCCTCCCAAAAACTGATGCCCTCAATGTATGGCTTACCCAACATCACCCTGACATACTCTGTATATCTGAAATCTGGCTCTCTGCCAGAATCCCAAACACCTCCCTTGCCATTCCCTACTTCAATCTATTTTGCCAAGATAGAGGCAAGAGTGGGGGGGGGAGTAGCTTTGTTCATGAGGCAATCCATCTCCAGCTGTTATCTTCACAAAATCCAGTCCCTCCTCCCACGAACTCATTATTGCCCATTTATCCCTATCCTCCTTCGCTCCCCCTTTATATTGGTGCTCTATGTGCCCCACTCAAGGCCTCGTCTGACTTCCTTATCAAGGTCATCTCCTCCATCTCCACCCTTGCCTCCAATGCAAACTCCTCCTCCTAAGAGATTTCAATTTTGACTGGCTCTCCTCATCTGCCAAGCCCATCATCCTTACGATTGAGGCCCTTAACCTCTCATAACTTATCCAGGAACCTACCAGTCTAAATCCTTAGTCCCAAAACCACTCCCTCCTAGACTGGATATTATCCTCCCACCCCAACCACATCTCTGTATCCTCTCCAACAAACTTAGTGACCACTGCATTATCTATTGCATTTAAAGAATCCATACTCCCCACTCCCCTCCCAAATTTGTATGGTCCCACCCTCTTCATTCTCTAGACACTGCTGCCTTGCAGCACAGTCTCCTACATGTTGACTGGAAATCTGTCCTCTCTGCCCTAGTCGTGGACCTTGCCTTATCCAACTTCTATAACATCTTTAACTGCATCTGGGACTTTCATGCACCCCTCAGAAAAGTAAGAATGAAATGACACCACCACCCCTGGATTAATCCTAACCTTATTGCCATGTGTCACACCAGGGACAAAGCCTGGAGACTACAAAACTTTCCATACCCCAAATGACCTTTCTTACAAACATGTTGGAAACAGGTGCACCAAGGCTGTTCGCATGTCTAAAGCATCCTACTTCAAATCACAGCTCAAGCAGAACCAAAACTCCCCTGCTTCTTTTTGGAAGGTGATCCACTTCCTCCTGGACCCCTCTTCCCAACAAGCTTGCCCAGTCCTCAAAACTGACGACTCCCTATCTCCAACCCTGCCTCTGCAGCTGAGGCTTTCAACAAGTACTTCATCTCCTGTACTCTGCTAGACCCCCCCTCCACCTGGCCCTTTTCCCCTGCCCTCCTGAATCTCCATCACCTCCCACTGGCTTCCGCTTTCCTCCCTCCTCATAGGGTTTACACCACAATAATTTCCCTTAACCCCTCCAAATCAAGCCCTGACGGTCTTCACCCTAAATTGTGCCTAATCTCTGCTCTTGCCATAACCACGCCTTTGACACATATACTAAATCTCTCTCTCCACAGCTACAGTTCCCAATGCCTGGAAATTGGCCAAGGTCCTCCGCCTACACAAGGGCGGTGATCCCTCACCCCCTGGAAACTACCGGCCCATCTCGCTTCTCCCCTCCCTTGCTAAAGTCCTAGAATCCCTCCTCCTTGCAAAAATCTCTGACTTTCTCTCCTCAAATAACTTACTATCACCTGTGCAATCAGACTTCCAGAAACAACACTCTACAACCACCTCACTGCTGTGTGTCACTGATTCTATCCTAACTGCAATGGACCAAAGCCAAATCACCACTATTTTCAAAGATTTGGCAAAAGCTTTTGACTCTGTGTCTCATCCACTCCTTCTTCAAAAGCTTAATTCCCTTGGCCTTGCAAAACCAGCTGTAGACTGGCTCCACTCATACATCCAAAATAGACAACAGTGGGCCTGATTCTGAATCGGATACACCGGATGTAAACGCAGTACGCCAGCACCGAATGGCACAAATCACAAGTTATGCCCATGACCTGTGATATGCATGATTACAAAAGGTGCTGTATGCTGCAAGCAGCAGCCACTGTGCCAACATGAGCTATGACATGTTATGCCCCAAACAAAGCTTCAAGGCCACTGCGTAATGCAGCTATTACATGGCGTGTAACGCACTCACTACAATGGACTTGCAATTACAGAACAGGAGGTGTAAGTAACTATTCCAGAAATGGAAGATGTAACATAGACCAAGGAGTAGCAGGTCTAACCAGAGCACAAGCAAATATAACTCCCTCCCAACGTAGTCAGACAGCAGACAGCAGTGTAGTGTGACACACAGCATGACATGTCAGCACTATCAGCCCTACTGGGCATGATGCTAGCTAAGCAATGGTAATGCAGGCACTCTAGACACCATGGCAGGACCCAGGGCACTGAGCCACAGTTGCCCATGATGGTACCAATGTCACTGGTGCAGACAGTGAGACACACTTGGATATTCTATTTGGAGCTTACCAAAGAGCAGTGCATAGCATGCTATCGACTGACCAAGAGCTGCATCAGAGAACTATGCCAGGATCTGAGTGGGACCTAAGCAGTACCAGCAACAGGGGACACCCACTACCACTGAAGGTGCTCATAAGTGCAGCGCTGTCATTCCTCACCAGGGGCACATTTCAAACACCCACAGGGGACACTGTGGGCATATTCCAGCTGGCGGTGTTGAAGCATCTGAGGAGGCTCCTGGCAGCCCTCATACCACATCAGCTTCCCACAGGACGCCCAACAGCAGTGTCATGTGAAGCAGGTCTTCTACAATGTGGCACAGTTCCCCTGGGTACTAGGTGCAATCGACTGCACATGTGTGGCCATCAGGACCCCAACTGAAGATGGGGATGCATACTGTACATAAATAGAAAGGGGTACTACTCAAACATCCAGGTGGTATGGGACAGTGGATGATGCATTCTAGATGTGGTGGCAAAGTACCCTGGATCCTGGCACAACTCCCATATATTCAGGAACTGTGGGCTACAGGAGGCCTTTGAGAGAGGAGACATCACTGGTGGATGGCTTGTAGGTATGTACCAGGGTTAACAACACCTGCAAATGTGTGCAAGCGTCTATGTGTGCAGGAGTGGTACACAGTACATGCATGTGTGAGTGGATACAGTGGCACAACAGGGCACACTGGCAATGCAGTGTACAGATGTGACAGCCATGCAGACACGTGGCATGGTACACACGGGACACAGGCAGGGCCATGAGCCACACACTGTGCTACACACAGGGGCTGGTGAGGGCCACTCAATGCCACGGTATGCCCATGCTGTGCATGGATACAGCCAAGGACGGTCAAGTATGAGAGTGCATGCCTGCATGTGTTAACATATGCATGAAGCTGTGTGTGCCATGCAGAGGATAGGTACTGTAGATGTTGATGACAATGCTGCACACAGCAACAGGCAGCCAACCTGCCCCCCAACAGGTGACAGTGGATACCCCTAGATTCCATAGCTGATGACACCTGTAAGGACACCCCTGACAACATCCGAGGAAAGTTAGAATGAGGCCCACACCAGCACAAGAGTAGTAATCGAGTGCACCTTCAGTCTACTTAAGTCCTGATTTAGATGCCTTGACACCTGAGGGGGGAATACGCTGCAGTACAGCCCTGTGAAGGCCTGTAGGATAGTGCTCACCTGCTGCATCCTTCACAACATTGCCCTTGTGTACCGAGTACCAATGCCTGACAGACCAGGAGGAAGGAGCACCGCAGGAGGGGAATGGAGAGCCTGACGGCATGGCGGGACACCTGTCACAAGGTGGTGCATCAGGAGGACACAGTGCAAGACAGGAGGTGATACAGCAGTTCTTTTGAGGTGCCACACAATCACCACCACCATGGTGGCACCTGCAGCAGTATGGGGTACACAGTGTGGTGCAACAAGGCACCATCGCAGAGTCACAACAGGATGGTATACTATCTGCCAGGTGCCATGCAACACACGGGGCTGCACCGGACTTGTAACAGTGGCCATGCATGTCGTACTGCATCTGGCAGGCATGGCTGCTTATGACAGAAGGCCCCCCTCAGGCCACACACAGAGGACCACAGCACACATGGCCGATGGACTTGCAGAAACAGGTGGGTGCGGGACACATACGGGACTGTGGCATAATGATGAGTGGATGGTGCCACCAGGCACAATGCACCTGCCATGTCCACTGATGCATGTTAACAGTGCTACCACAACAGGGACACAGCACTGGGCAGCACAGACCTGCAGATGTATGGCGGTAGTATGCACCATTGCATTGTGCCACCGGTGCCACCCACAGGGCCCACCATGCTCCTGGGTGGAATGGTGCTGAAATGGCTCATGGCTGTCACACAGGCATGACATACACAGTGTGGTGGCATTTGAACAGGACCCAGCACAAGGCACTGCTGCACACACAATGCACCATGCAGGCATGCTCACCAGTGCATGCCCAAGGCTGTGTGATGGACAGCCAGTACACAGGTACCATGTGCAGGATGGGGACGCACATGAAACAGCGCAGCTCTGCTCCACTACATCTGTGACCACATGTGCACAGTGACACACACACTGGCACATGCACATGCAGACCACAGACAGAGATGCAGAGCCAGGGATGCAAATATACAGTACAATTTATTTTACACACTAGAAACACAGTACAGTAGAAAAGACAAACACAACACACAATAAATACCAACAGCAATACACAACACCCCCCCACACTAATTAACCCAGAGTCTACTACTATGTACAATACCCCCAGCACCAATCTGAATGAACAGTCCCCACCCCTCAACAACCCAAATAACAAACAGTAGAAACATGCCCCCACCCCAGACACATACAGCATGAACGTTCCCCAGGCAAAACAGGATATATAGTTCCCCTCAGATACAAACAATATAAACATTCACCCCACCACACAACAGAATACACAGCCCCCACCCCATCACATATGCAAACAATATGAGCCCCATGGGCCCCCTGACAAACAGAATGTATATCCCCCTCCCCATGTCAAAGTACAGTGCCAGTGACCATGGCCACAGTATGTGGACCAGTCCACACTGGTGCCACCCTACCACTCCTGCAGCATTGGCAGAAGTGCGCCAAGGGACCCATGCAGGTGTGCCACATCCGCCATTATGGCCACCATGAGATGGAAAAGCCTCTGGTCACTGTCCTCCGACTGTTGCTGTCCGTCCCCTGCCTGTGAGCCAGAATGTCCCTCAGGTGATCTGTCATCCTCCTTGAGGCCACCCAGGTGCAGTGGAGGCATATCCAGAGGTCCAGCCTCAGTGTCAGCCCCATCTGCCAGTGGCATGCCCTCCTCCACCAACTCATCCTGCTGCAGTCCTGCCCGATGTCCCAGCTAGTGTGCTTGGTCCCCTGGCTCCATCACAGGGTGGCCCTCCATGGGCAATGATGCACCCTCTGTGGCAACATCCATGGCAACATCCAGCCCCTTCATGGCTGGCTGCTCCTCTGCCACCTGCACCTCCATGGCATTATCCCCTCGTCTGCCTCCTCCTCAGATTATGATGGAATGGGACAGACCCTGTGGCACCGTAGTGTGCGGTGCATATACTCACCTGCATCCTGGGCCTTCTTGTCTGCCATGGCCCACAGCAGTGCCTTGTGCCTTGGGGCAAGACTGCTCCACCCACCTGCAAGGAAGTAAAGGCATAGGTTGGTGCCATACATGGACACCCTGCATGCACAGGCACCCATGCATGTGTGCCAGTACACACTACACAGGACAGCACCATAGCAACACACACACACCATGCCTGCCACATGGCTCACAGTGGCAGGCACACCGGTGGTGTGCAATGGCCACAAGCACCACAGGGGCACATGGGTACACCAGTGGTGCATGGCCTAGCATCCCTATATGGCGCTGCCCATGTGCGCATGCTAAAGGCAGCACACGGCACCCCCCCACCACTGCAGACCCCTGTGGCATGGCCACAACACATGGTAGACACAGCATGCACCTAGTTGACCTCTGGTGGCCCTGTGACTGCTGATGTTGGCATCCATGCTGGTGCTCCACCACCTGCCACCCCTGCTGATCTGTATTGCTACATTCTGTACCTGTGGTGATGGGGACAACTGTTACATTAGTGCACCACTACTGGCCATGGCATATGTGGCAGTGTCACACCAGTGTCCGCCTACATGTTGGCATACCCACCTGCACTGGTGGTCTGGCCGGTCCTCATCTCCACATCCCTCCTTGCTGCCATGGCCATCATGTGTTGCAGTATCCCAGGGTCCCACCTGGCAAGGTCCTGCCACCTGTGCTTAAGTTGCCTGGGTATGCGGGACACGCCACTGATGGCACTCAGGCATGCCCCAATAGACCTCCAGTTCCTGTCCCTCTCTGCAGGGGTGTGGTTCCTGCAGCCAAGTGGGAGCAGTGTGGTGCTCCACTGCTGGATCTGGCTTACCAATTGGGCAGTCTCAGCAGCAACAAAGTAAGGTGCCTTGCCACTTAGGCTGCATCTGCTGTTGGCTGCCATGGCCCTGTGTGCACTGTCTCTGCTGTTCTGTCTCTCCTGCCACTGTGCAGCATGTGCTCTGTGTAGCATGTTCAGTGCCTATGTGACCGCACCTAGCACATGTTACACATGTAGGCCCCACATGCAGCCTACAATGGCACCACACACATGCATTATGCGTACACACAAAACGCATGTGTACTGTGCCCCCACAGGCCACAGATTTAGCCTGCATGCATATCACCTGCATTTGCAACATCTCAGAAGTACAGGACAGGCCTCACATAGTGCAGTCACGTGACGGGTGAGGCTGGCAGCTGCAGCCTGTGGATGCACATATGTGTGTGTGTGTGTGTGTGTGTGTGCACCTCAGGCCATGCATGCAGTCAGCAGTGCAGCCCTGTCTCTTATGGTATGCCAAATGTAGCCAGCCCTAACACATCCTGTGGGGATGAGTGATGCCACACAGATAGCCAGTGAAACAGCTTTTCTGGGCACATGTTGTGTAATGATGATAGTGGAACAATACATTAGTGCAACATCCTTTCACCCACACCCTGTGATAATACACATCATCCACATCCACACTGTGCTATCCCATGTCACCCACACACCTGCATGCAGTATAAACACACCCCCCTCCCACAGTGCCTTCCCCTTGTGTCACTATGTACAGTCCCCCCCCCAGCAGCAGTGCACCATACTGGTACTGTCACTTGTCCCCCTGCTGCTATGTGGTCTGTGTATGCTTAGCAGCGCATATGCCCTGCGCCCATCCCTGTGGTGTGGGTGCCTCTGCCCCTGCGACACTGCTGGGCCCTCCTGGCCCTGGTTGCAAGGCTGCAGGTCCCCCACTGTCCATGTGTCCATGCACCGCTACTGTATTCTGAAGCCTGCCCCACCTGCCTGTGATGGCAGGTGCCAGTCCTCGCACAGTCCCCTATCCCTTTGGGTGTTCACTGCTGTCTTCTGCACCCAGGGCTGGTGCTGCCTCCTCTGCTGTGACCTGTGTTGCAGTGTCTGCAGGTGCTCCCACGCCATGCCTGGCTCTGGTCCTGCAGCTCGTGGCCCCTGCATTGTGTCCCTTGGCCATGAAAGCAGGTGGCATGGATGTTGGTGGTGGTGTTGGTGGTGGAGTTGGTTGTGCAGCTGTTGGTGGTGGTGATGGCGGTGGTGCTGCTGTTGGTGGTGGTGGTGGCTTTGGTGCCACTGTTGGTGGTGGTGCTGCTGTTGGCGGGGATGGTGGTGGCAGTGTTGGAAGCTGCTGCACATGTGCCCCCTGGGGCTGTTGGTGGCACATCCAGCACTGTAAGTGGTGACTGCGTGCCCCCGGCTGTTATTATAGTGTGTGTCCTGTCATCTGCTGGTGGTGTTGCTCCACATGAGAGGCCTGTGTTGCAGCTCCCTTCCCTGTGTGTGGCACACAGGCTGGGCTGTTAGTGTGCTGTGTAGCATAGTGGCAATGATGTACATCTGCCTCCTCTGCTGTGCCATTGACCCATCCATGGTCATTGCCAGTCGGGTGAGCACCTGCATCTGCTCCCTGATGCAGGCCTGTGAGCTGACCATGGCATCCACCATCCTCCCCATGGCCACCTCTGTGGTGCATGTCCTGGACTCAATAGCATCAACAAGGGTGCCCATCTGCTCCTGCTGTGCCATGTGGTGGCCAGCGATGCTTTAGCGTATGCAGCCCAGAATTTCTGCCTGCTCTTCATGGTTTGTGACCAGGGTCCAGCAGAATGCAAAAGAGTCAGTGGGTGTAGACACATGGTTGTCCTGCAGGGACTGTGACACTTCATCTAGGGTCACTTCCAGCTGTTCATGTGACATTGGGCTCAGATTCTGGGTGATGTCCACGATGCTGCCCATACTGACGAGGCTGCACAAGTCAACACCCACCTCCAACTGCTGGGGTCCTGCCACTGCCTGTTGCTTGCCCACCACAGCTGTCATGGCTATGTCCAGCTCCACCATGTCTGCACTGCCTTGGTGGTCCATACTGGTGTCCTGAGGGATGGTTGGCTGCATTCTGTCCTGCTCTGGCTCACTGCTTGTGCCACCACTGTCCTCTGCCCCTGTGTCCACTGCTGCTGTACCTGTGGGGTGACAACAGTGCATCAGTGCAACTCCACCATGTCCTGCCCTATGCACATGCACCCATACCTAACCCTGCTTTGCTGTTCCGTGCACTGGTGGTGCATGCCACATTGCACAGTGCTGCCATAGGGTGGCCCTTGAAGGCCACTGCATGGCTCCACTGCCTCACCTCCCTATTGTCAGTGCCCTGGGTGTCCCTGCCACCCAGGCCCTGGCAACTTGCCTATGTCCATGCCCTCCTCACTCACTGACTGCACTACATGCCATACTGCCATGGGTTGACAGGGCCCACGTGCACTACAGATCTGCTTGCATGCTGCATGTCCCTACTGTCCTTCACCACTGTACCACCTCCACTGCATCCCTGCATGCCTTCTGGGGTGTGTTTCACCCACCATGCCACAGGCCCTGCCCAGCACAACACACAGTGCTCTTGCATGGCTTTGCTTCACTGCCCATGCACCCCTGCCCACATGCCATGGCTCTCTTACGTCACTGTGGCTCAGCTGGTCCACCACATACCTGTCCCTGATGCCATCCATGCTGTGTCCAGGTCTGTGTCACCACAGACACTGTACTGGCTCAGGTAGGCAAGAATCCTCTCTTCATGGGAGCTCAGTGGTCTCTCTTCCTATGGCCCACCACCTGTGGCTGCTGCCTGGTGCCTATTGTACACCTTCTTCCCCTTCGCATGGCACTTCATGTCATTGACCCTCTTCTGGAGGTCCCTGACAGTGTGTCTGGCATTGGCCATCGAATTAACTTTTCAGGCAACAGCATCCCAGACCTTCTTGCGCTTTCTGCGCACTTTGTGCTCTCCACCCTTGCCCATGAACAGGGTGGCCTGTACCTCAAGCTCATTGAGGAGCTCTTTGGTCTCTTCGTTGATGAAATTGCATTTATGCTTCCATGTGGATGCCACCTGTGCTTCAGTACCAGCTTGCACCATCGCTTCTGCCTGCCTCCTGTGACATATATGTGAGTTTCACACCTTTATATGGGCATAGTGACATGCGTAACCTCTCTGCCTGCTATTGTGACTTGTGCCTTGTGATTCCGGTGTATGTTGTGAGGTGCATAATTCTGCTGCTTTCTGTTGTATCTGGTCTTTGTTCAGGAATAGGGCACAGCATGCATGTCACAAGGGTTTGGGCGTACTTTTCCACCATGGCACAGCTTGCGCCCTGCTCCACTTGCTGTCTTGGACCCAGGCCCAGTCAGTCCAAATTGGTATTGCACTCTCTACCCCTTCCCCTATACTCTCCAGGGGTTCCTCAAGGCTCCATCCTTGGCCCCATCCTTTTCTCCCTTTTTCTAAACGATATCCCCTTAGTCTGTCTCTCCACTAACATTCACATGTACACAGATGACACCGACATCTATGCCTCCAGCCCATCTTTCAATTGTGTTCTCCCTCTTCTCCAAAATGTCTTCCACAGTGTTCACACCTGGTTCCAATCAAATCAATTAAAACTAAATGCCAAAAAGACAGTTACCATGTTTTTGGCTCCAGACAGAAACTTGCCTCCCTCCCTGCCGCCCCCAGTGACCACCACCCTGGATAGTTCATCCCTTCAGATGGTCTCTGCCTTCAAATACCTGGGTGTCTGGCTGGATAGTCACCTTGACTTCTCCACCCACATCAAGGCCCTCTGCACCAAACTCCGGCCCAAACTTGCTGTCCTTTACTGCCACAAAGCCTGCCTTCCTCTCCACACTGTGTGCAAATTAGTACTTAAAATGATTTTGCCAGTGCTGGACTATGCAGATGTAATCTACGGCACTGCCCCAGCCACCTCACTCTCCAAATTGGTCACTCTTCTTAACTCATTCTGCTATTTTGACACTGCCTCACCCCCTCTTACCCATCACTGCCTCCTTTATGCCCCAGTTTCCCTTGCTTCGCTATCTCACAGGTGAACTGTCCACTGCACCTCCCTCTTAGCAAAGTATTGGTTTGACTCCCTTCCCCCCATATTTCATCCTGACTTTCTGCCACCATTTCCACTACCTATTCTCTTTGTTAAAGAGACTTGCACTTCTTCTCCGTCCCTCATCCTTACTCGGCTGCAGCCCAGTCTGCCTTCTCGTACCATCTCCCTCTTCTCTGGAACAATCTGCCCTCTGACCTTCACCTTGCATCTCCTTTTTCATCCCTTAAAAAAAATCCTAAGACTCCTCCACTCCCCTCAGTGCCCCCAATGCTCCTGACCCTGCCTGCACCTCACTTCTGACCCCTTGTAAGCTTTTATTACTATCCCACCCAGGGACCACCAGGGCCACCGCTGTTGCCTCAGAGGTTGCCAAGAAACAGGAGCAGTTGAACAACAGTGGGCTCAGGAAGGGTGAGGGTGGTGGAACAGAATTGCATCCCTCCAGTTGTGCCTCTCCACAATTCATATGCTGTTCTGGCAATGTGTGGTTCCCCTATGGAGGCACCTGCAGTGGAGACCAAGGAGGATGCTGGGAACCTCCACAAAGGAGACCCACAGGAGGGTAGCATGGGACCCCACAGGGAAAGGAAACAACTCCTGATGGGGTTTCCATTGTTAGGAGGGTAGAACTGGGGGAGGAAGGGGAGAGGGAGGTAAGGTACCTGCCTGGTGCCATGGCTTGGAGGAACAGGTAGCAAATCCTCAGGGTCTTGGGAGCAGCTGAATGGGGGAGGAGGCTGGATGTCATTGTCCTCCTAGGGACAAATGACCTGGCTGGGAAATGGATCAGAGCAGTACAGAAAGAGTTTGTGGAGCTGGGGAAGGGCCTTAGACAAGTAGCACACACGGTAACCTTCTTGGAGGTGCTGCTTGTCTATGGCATAGGTGAGGCTAGGGTGCTCCACAACATGGGATTCAATCAGTGGTTAAAAAAAACTGGTGCAGAGCTCATGGGGTTGGCTTCCTTGGGGACTTGGGATCCACCTGGAGTGATGCAGGCCTATACTGGCACAATGGTCTGCATCTGTCCAGAAGGGGAACCAGGACCCTAGGTGACAAGTTTAAATGCTTCATTGACAAGCATTTGAACTAGCCAATGGGGGAGGCACTGGAAAGGAGCTGGGAAATCCTAGCCCCCCATCAAAATCAAGGTAGTTAGGGAGGTAAACCCCAAGATAGAGACGTAGATAGGGAGAAGGGCAGGGGTAAATGGAGAAAACAACAAAGGCAATAAGGACAGGGGTGGGGCAAAAAGGGGTAAGGCCATCAAGAAATGGAGGGTAATGAGTATCAATGCCCGTAGTCTGGGCAACAAGCTCCCTGAACTTGTGGCCTTGATGGAAGAGGGGTGCCTGTATATCGTGGCAGTCACAGAAACATGGTACACAGGGGGATCACATGATGCAGGGTACTGAGTAGAAGCTCCTCTGCATAGCTCCAACCTCCTAACTGCAAATAATCACTATTTTGGTTGCTATTTCTCTCAAAAAACAAGAAAGGTTACTGATTATCACCTTCTTAACATCCTAGGCTCCTGACTGCTTGCTTCCATCGATTATGGAGGTTTATATGAAGAAGCATCCACAGAAGCATACACCGCCGGTCACTCCCGCGAAGGCCCCCAAAAAATCAAGGGCCTCGAGTGCTGTGGATAAGCCAGAGCTTCTAAGCCTGATTACTGAGCAAGAACCCCTAATTCTGTGCAGATTTTTGGAAGAGTTCAAACCCTTCTAGGAAGAAATTAAAGAAATCTCAGTTGCAATTAAATCCCTTTCTAAAAAACTTGAGAAGGTCATGATGAAAACTTCTGATAATGCAGCCCGAATCTCATCTCTTGAGAAGCAGGTGGAAAAATCGATCCCAGTCTCGTAGTTATGCGGCAAAGGATTTCTAGTTTGGAAGCTATGTTGGAAGATTTGGAGGGCCGCAGCTGAAGAAATAATGTAGTTATCTTGGGCCTTCCAGATGGAGAGGAAGGCCTGAACATGCTGGTATTTGTGCAGAAGCTGATTGAAAAGATCGCTGGTCCCTCTCCCTTCAGGGCTAATTACATCATTGAAAGGGTGCATAGGTCCTTGCCACCCAAGCCATCTCCAGGAGCAATGCCTCGTCCCATTATTTGTCATTTTTTGAATTACCTAGAGTGACAACATTTTCTGGCAAAAGTGAGAAGAGTTACAAGAAGTGAAATGGGAAAACGCCAGGCTCAGAATTGCCCAAGATTTACCAGGGATGGTTAGGACAAAGCGTACTGCTTTTCATCCTATTGTATCGAAAATTATAGCTGCAAGCCTTCGCTTTAAAATGGGGTATCCAGCTAGACTACAGGTACTGGTAGATGGTACCTGGTCAACATATGAGAATCCTGAAGTTGCTCTCTCGGGTTTGAAGGCTGCTCTGCCAGATCTGTTTTGGGACACTTGATCTGGTTGGTCGGTCTTACCCCACCCTGTTTTGGAAAGGAGAAGAATTTTTTCATGTTGCTGTACCAAAAGAGGAATAAATACCAGTCTGGTTTTGTGGACTCTCGAATTTCGCAATGGAGGGGACTACCTTCAGCAGAATCCTGACCTTTTGCATTTTTCATCTCAGTGCTCAGTATTTCGGAGCAACCTCTCATCTTGGGATTTTCTCTCTGGGGGGTTGTGTTTTTCTGGGAGGAGTGACCCTTTTTTCTCATACGGGTCACATTTACCGGTTTCTTTTTTCCAGGGACACTTAATTATCTCTCATGATCTAGTTAATATGATGAAAACTCACAAGCTTGATGTTTTTGATTACTGGGGCATGGTTCGAGAGAGTGACCTTTTGGTCTCAGTTTTTTTTGGGATATTATCACCAGAAGGTGCTTTTGCTGTAATTTTGGTGGATCAACCCCCCCTTTACTTATGTGTTTCTGGAATTTATTTTTCTCGGGTATAGATAGCAGTGGGGGCTTGGACACAGATGGAGATCCACTACTTGGGCGCATTTAGTTTACAAGCGAATATACGTTTCCGGGAAAGTTTTCAGTCTTGCTAATTGGCAGCAGTTATGAGAGCATATTCGGCTATTAAGCCCTCATTGTGTGTTTTCTGCTTTTCCTCAGGAAGTGGGTTTTCTGGTTTGCTCCCAAATAGGGGTTGCTCTCTCCCATATTTCTCTTCCTAGCTCTTTTTGTTTCTGGATTTCTGGAGTCCAGTACTTACTTATCATTATTTACATTACCTTTGTCTTTGATTAGATGTTGCTGACTACTGTTTCTATAAGAAGGTTCACATTCTAAGGCGGGGTTTTTGGGTACATGCGTGGGAGGTTGGAGGGGGAGGAAGGAAAGCGGTATCGTGTTGAACGTTGCTCATGACAGTTGGGGTGGGGGAAGGGGTGATATTGTGTTTAGGATTGTCATATTACTTGTTTGTTGGATGAGGTCAGATTTTTTTGGGGAGCGGGGGGTGGTGGATGGGAGGGAAGTTGACATTGGGATGGGTGGGATATACAGCAGCATATAGAGGTTCAGGTCATTTAAGTCTGATTGTTGTAATTCCTAGATTTCATATAATGTCCTCTTTCCTTTTTTTTTTTTTTTAGATGGCCAGTAGTATAAACATTGCTACATGGAATGTGAAGGGGATAAGGAAAAGAGTTAAACAATACCAAGTGTTAAAACACTTAAGTTTATTATCTTCTCAGATTACATTCTTGCAAGAATCTCATTTAGTGGAAAGTGAATCTCTGCAACTTAGGAGGCAACAAATTGGGCAGGTGTTTAATGCCTCGGGGTCCACTAACAGCTGTGGGATTATGATTCTAGTCAACAGAAGCAATCCCTTCATTTCTAAACAAGTATTCAGGGACCCAGATGGAAGATATGTCCTAGTTCAGGGGAGTCTCTTGTCCATGCCTATTTTACTTGGTAACATTTATGGACCTAACGCAGATGATCCGGGCTTCTTTATGAATCTTATATCCATACTCCTTCCCATGCTTCCCATTGGTATAATAATAGGCGGGAGCTTCAATTTGGTTCTTGATTCTGAAGTAGACAGGTCTGGTAGTGGGTTGAGGGGCTTGACACCTGGACAGAGGGCCCTTAGGGACTTTCTGGATCAGTGCAGACTGTGTGATGTGTGGCATGTATTACACCCTAAGGATAGAGAGTATACCTTTAATTCGCCGGTACACAGAACCCAGTCTCTCATCGACTACCTTTTCCTCTCTCAGGTCCTCTTGCCGGGGGTCTTAACTGCCTCGATCCAGCCAGGTCCAGTGTCAGATCACTTTCTGGTAACTTCCAAACTGGCCTTCCTTAGCATTCCCCATAAAGAAACCCGATGGAAATTAAATGGTCAATTGTTCAAAGACAGCAAGTACTGTGATCTAATAAAGGAGCAGATTGACTTCTTTCTCTCCACTAATTCCTCTGAGGATACAACACCTGATATTTTGTGGGGTGCTTTCAAAGCATACATGAGATGGATTGTTATCAGCTTAGCCACAAAAAGGAAAAAGACTCAAGAGGTGGAGTTACTAGCTTCATTATCTCTAAATTAGGTCTTTAGAAACCATGTTATCCTCAAATTCCTCAGAAGAGGATATGAGGAGTCTTTCGGTAGCTAAAGATAAATACTTAGATATGTTGAGGGAAAAAGCAGAATTATCTATTATTTGTACCAAAGCAAACTACACCGATCAGGGGGAAAAAGCAGGTCGCCTGCGAGCCTTAAGGTTAAAGCAGCAGGAATCAGCTAGATTTATACCTCCAATTAGGGCCCAGGTGGATGGATCCTTGAAGGTATCCCCTTCTAAGTTTGTGCAGGAGTTTGCCTCTTACTATGAGGATTTATATAGGGACATGGATAACCCTCCTTCCTTAGAAGAGCTTGAGGCCTACCTGAGGTATTCCTCCCTACCCTCTCTATCTGAACCACAGAGGAATTTTTTATCCTCACCAATATCTCTGGAGGAAATATCAGAGGTCACTGGGGCTTTATCCTCAGATAAGGTCCCAGGACCAGACGTTTTTTCCACTTTATTTTATAAAACTTTTCAATCACAATTATTGCCAGTTCTCCACTGGTTGTACTGTCACATTCTTTCTGGTGCAAAAATAGATACACATCTGTTTGAAGCCCTGATTGTTCTTCTTCCTAAACCCGATAAAGATCCAGAATTAGTGCAAAGCTACAGACCAATCTCTTTATTGAATCAGGATGTTAAAATTCTCTCGAAGATTTTGGCCAATAGAATAACACGAGTTCTTCCTGACCTGATTAATATGTCTCAGGTAGGGTTTATGAGGGGACGTTCATCAGCTGACCATCTACGTACCCTGTCACATGTTGTCTTGGTGTCCAGGGATGCTGCCTTTCCCACGGGATTGGTCTCCTTGGACGCCGAGAAGGTGTTTGATCACATCAATTGGAATTTCCTGTTTCAGGCCCTTAAAGTATTTGGTTTCCTGGCTAAGTTTATAGATTGGATTCGGGCCTTATATCAAACTCCATCTGCCGGAGTCTCTGGCAACGGAGCATTCTCCAAACCCTTTCCTTTATCATCCGGTACTCAGCAGGGTTGACCTCTTTCCTCCCTTTTATTTAATTTATACTTAGAGCCCCTTATCCAAAACATTCTCAATAATCCAGAGATAAGCAGTATCCCAATAGGTAATCAGGTGGTGAAAATTACGGCTTACCCTGATGATCTCCTCCTTCATTTATTTCATCCAAAAAACTTCAATTCTCATCATGTTGAGGGAAATTGCTAAATTCAGTGCTCTCTCAAATTATAAGCTGAATATAAATAAATCCTCCATTTTCCCTCTTAATCATAAGGTTTTTAAAAGTGATTTGTCTTCTTTTGGTCTCGGTTGGTCTCCGCGTGTTCTCAGATACCTTGGTATTAATTTGACGCGTAACCCCTCCTCCTGGTTTAAAGATAATTTGGAGCCTCTCTCCCAAGTGATAGTTCAGGATCTCAATAGATGGTCTAAACTCTCTCTCTCTGGGGTCGCATTAATATCATTAAAATAAATGTTTTTCCTTCCTCATTTATTTTATCCCTTCTCGCTTCTTAACTCCTTTACACCATTATCATGGTTCCAGAAAATGCACGGGGATGTTCACAATTTTCATCTGGTCTAATAAACAAGCCAGGCTAGCATATTATAAGCTAGCCGCTCAGAAACTAGAGGGTGGACTGCGGATCCCCCATCTGACATTTCATTACTGGGCTAGTCATATTGCAAAATATTTGTGGTGGGTGAACCCGAGTCTGGAATACTTAAGACCGGTCTGGCTCAAAATTAAGTTAGATTTTATTCAGTCTGAGAACATTGACCCCCAGACAATGTTCTACCTTAAAATAGCCTCCCTTCCAGACACTATTAGTTGTCCCACTATCCGAACATCCCTCAGAGTTCACACACAGCTTTGTTCATTTCTGCAGTATTCCCCAATCTTGGACCTGTCTCAGTCCATTTGGAATTCCCCATCTTTTACAATAAACAAAAAGACAATATCTCGTAAATGGTTGCCTCAGATTGGGGATGGGATAATCTCTACTTTTCTGGATGACGCAGGGGAATGGCTCTCAGTTTCTAATATAATTCGCAAGTTTGACATCTCATTAACTCTTCACTTCAGGGTGGCCCAATTGAAACATCTCCTCACTTCAGTATTTGGTAATATCCTTCCTCATTCACCTGCTTTTCTGTTTGTATCAGATCTTTCCCCCTTATTGGGGTCACCAGGTACTATTTCTAAAATATATTGTATCCTATATTATTGGAAATATGGGAGACCTGAAGGCCCCACTAGGATCTGGGTTTCTTTTTGTCTTCAATATACTCCTAACTGGTCAGCTTTATGGAAGTTCTGCCACAAATATGTCTCTCAGGATAGACTCCGCCTTATGCAATACCACATAATACATAACATGTATTATACCCCTGTGAAGCTGAGGAAATGGGGTCTCATAAGTTCTGGGGTCTGTATCAGAGGTTGTCAAGATAAGGGTATGCTTCTTCACATCTTTTGGTCATGCCCCAAGATAAAGCCATTGTGGGTAGCCATACAGAATAACCTTGACCCATTTCTGGGTTTGCAGGAGTACTTCAACCCAGAAGTATATTTGTTGGGGGAACTTACAGTACCCTCTATCAAGGTGAGAATCAAAAGATTTCATATTTCCATGATTGCACTATCTGTTAAAAAAATTGTGCTTCAGCATTGGACAGATACAGTAAGTCCAACATATCAGGAATGGGTTAATGAAATTGTGGCTAACCTACGTACTGAGAAAGCGATAGTGAGCCTCCACAATAAGTTGCAGTGGTGCGAGAATACTTGGGATCCCCTTCACATGCTAATTATGGCCAGAGCTGCTAAATGAGTCACTATATCCAGTGTTTCTTGATTCGTGATACTATATAGTATCTTTCTATCTTTGTATGTACACCTGCTGTATGGGGTGGGGGAAGGGCGATGGGGACAGCTCATGTATCACTTGACTATAGGCATTGTATGTGGTAACTCTCTGTCCCTGTAACAGTAAAATGTACTAATAAAATATGAATTATAAAAAAAGAAACATGGTACATAGAGAATCATGACTGGGATGTTAACATATCAGGATACACAACCTACAGGAGGGACAGGGAGGGTAGAAGAGGGGGAGGAGTAGTTCTCTATGTAAAGGAAGGGATAAAAGTAATGGAAGAAAAGATTAAACAGGGAGGAGGAGGCACTGTGGGTCACCTTAGATGGAAATGGCACCACAATCCACACAGGGGTTGTATACAGAGCCCCATCTCAGGGGGAGGGAATGGACAAGGATGTGACAGAAGGCATCCTTAGGATGGCAGAGAAAGGAGAGATACTGCTGATGGGGGACCTGAATATGCCAGATGTTAACTGGAGCACCTTTACTGCAGCTACATCCAAGAGCAGGGCCATTCTTGATGCCTTACAGGGGGCATGCCTCAGACACCTAGTGTTGGAACCCACTCAGGAGGGAGCAATCTTAGACCCTCTACTCTCAAATGGGGACAGTGAGAGAATCTCAGATCTAGAAGTGGGTAGCCATCTGGGAACAAGTGACCACCAAACAGTGTGGCTCACAAACTCAGTTGCAGAGTCAAGCCGTACAAAAGTGAGGGTATTGGACTTCATGAGAGCTGTCTTTGGCAAAATGGGAAAGTGTCTTAGAAAAGCACTAGCAAGCAGGCAAGAAGGAGGGGTGGAGCAACAATGGGGAAACATCAAAACTGCCATCAGAAGCAAAAAGCCTTTGTGTGAAGCAAATAAATCAAAACGAAAAAAAAAGCCACTATGATTCTCAAAAGAGGTGGTGGGGAAGATTGGAGAGAAAAAGATACCATTTAGAAAGTATAAGGAAACACAGAAGGAGCAGGACAGAGAAATGTATTAGTTAAGGCAGAAGGAAGCAGGAAAGGCAGTCAGAATAGCAAAGGCCAAACTGAGGAAAAGATAGCCAATTTGGTTAAGAAGGGGGATAAAACCTTTTATAGGTACATTAGAGAGCGTAGAAAGACACAGGGAGCATATCTCTCAACCTTTTGTCCTCCAAATGTGGAACATTGCCAGTCAAAATGTGGAACAAATGGGTAAAATGTGGAACACTTAGTCAAATCTTTACCTATGAAGCTCAAAACACTATTAAACTGTTGCATTTATGTTCAGAACGTCTGTTATTAATTGAATAAAATATTTTTTGCATCATTTACTATGGATTTTTGCTTTAAAATATTGACTTTGAATGTGTGACAAGTCCTCACAATGTGGAACAGGGAGCTTTTGTGAATAAAATGTGGAACATTCCTCGTAATGTGGTACAGTTGAGAGGTATGACAAGGGAGGGATAGAGAGGCTGAATAGAATGGATGATGGGTGGGCAGAGAGGGACAGTGAAAAAACAGGGATACTGTATTCACAAAAGAAGAGGAGGGAAGGTGCCTAATCCAATTAACCAAAGGACTCTGGATAGGGGGATCCATCCCAGTCCTTTCACAGATGAAAGCGTTCTGAAAGAACTCCTAAAACTGAAGGTGGACAAAACAATGGGGCCTGATGGGATTCACCCCAGAATTCTAAAAGAATTAAGAGGAGAACTAGTTACACCACTGACTATGCTTTTTAACAAATTATGGGAGGATGGTGTGGTACCTGAGGACTGGAGGAGGGCAAATGTGATTCCCCTTCACAAAAGTGGGAGCAAGACCGAGGCAGGAAACTACAGACCTGTCAGTTTTACCTCTGTGGTAGGGAAAATGATGGAATCATTTCTGAAGGAAGTAATTGTTGAGTACCTAGAAGCCAGTGCAGCACAGGACCCAAGGCAGCATGGATTCATAGCAAGAAGATCATGTCAGACAAATCTAATCGATTTCTTTGACTGGGTGACCAAAGTAGTAGATCAGGGAAGGGCTGTGGACATGGCCTACCTAGACTTTAGCAAGGCATTTGACAGTCCTGCACAAAAGATTAATAAACAAATTAGCCAGCCTGGCAGTGGGTCCCAGGGTGGTAGCCTGAGTAAAACATTGGCTGGACAACAGGACACAGAAGGTAATAGTAAGAGTCCACTCTGAAGAAAGAGGGGTTACTAATGGTTTACAGCAGGGTTCAGTACTGGGTCCAGTCTTTTTTAATGTCTTTATGAGTGACATTGCAGATGGACTGGAAGGAAAAGTATGCCTCTTTGCCGATGACACAACGACCTGTAACAGTGTTGATACAGATGGGGGCGTGGAAAGGATGAGAAGGGACTTGGCAAGGTTGGAAGTATGGCAGCTTGGATTAAATGCAAAGAAGTGCAAAGTAATGCACCTGGGAAACAAAATCAGGGAAGAGTACACAATGGGGGTGGGGGTGGGGAGGTAGTAACAACAACAAAATGGAAAGGGACCTGGGGGTAATCATATCAGATGACCTTAAGGTTGGCAAGCAATGTGAGAAGGCAGTAGGAAGGGCTGGGGGGATACTGGGATGTACAGGGAGAGGCATCACCAGGAGAAAACAAGAAGTTGTTATCCCTCTGTACAGACAGTTGGTGAGACCCCATGTGGAGTACTGCATCCAGTTTTGGAGACCCCATCTCCACAAGGACATAGGACAGAGGCAGTCCAGAGGAGGGCAACTCAAATGGGACGGGTCTGCAAGAGATGCCATATGAGCAGAGACTAAAGGAGCTTAATATGTATACCATTGAGGAAAGGAGGGAGAGGGGGGACATGATAGAAACTTTTAAGTACCTCAGTGGAATCAACAAAGTCCAAGAGGGTAGCATCTTTCAGAAAGAGATGTGCAAGAACAAGGGGAAAAAATTGGATGATAGAGGGGTGACAGCTCAGGGGCAATGTGAGGAAGTATTTTTTCACAGAGAGGGTGGTGGATGCAAGGGATGGCCTTCATGAGGAGGTTGTGGGGGTCTTAAACTGTGGGAGAATTCAAGAATGCATGGGACAGAAATAAGGCAGTTTTTGTGGGGGGTAGGAAGAAATAGGCTGTTGGTTATTTAGGATCTGCAGCTTCTCCAGTAGGTAGGTAGGGAAATGGGCAGACTAGGTGGGACAAGCGATCCTGATCTGTCATCAAAATCTATGTTTCTCTCCTCCTGGCAGTTTTTGCTGTGCTTTCACCCCCTCTTACCTCAAACATATTTTTTCCTCTTTATCCTCCCTCCCTGAGGTAATAGGCCCTGGCTGGCCTGAGCCGACTACCCTTCTGAACATAACCTCAGCCTCTACTTGCTCCAGTTCCCCACCAATGGGCCTAGTGTCTTAAAATGTAACTATTGCTTTACATTTATGTACTCTCGCCTTATCACACTGTGTCTTACCCGTGTACATATCGTACAAATTGTGCTGTACCTAATTATACTCTTGCATATTCTTGTAACATACATTTACTGAAATAATGTTCAAATGCTAGTGTTTGTTTTGCATTGTACCCGGGTTGCACCTGGAAATGAGCCTCAGCTCAGTGTGCCTTTCCTGGTCACTGATTTTAAATAAAAAAAAAAAATAGATCAATGGTGAGGCCACATCTATAGTACTGTGTCCATCAGCTTTTTGCTTAACAGCTGTTTTTATTCTAACCCACCTTGTCTTACCTCTGTGTAGCCCTCTTGATCTTCCGTAGAGAAGACAAATCCTCCTCAAGAATGGCAATGGTTAAAGTCAATTCATGAACTACTCTGGCTTTGACCTTTGAATAGGTCACTTGACCTTCTGGAGAGGTTAGCTCTTTCCTAGCAATGTCTTTTGTACTGGGGAACTCTGCATCTTCAGTTGTGGCACTGTTCTGGACACGGTTCCATGCTAGGTCTGGTTGACCTCCACACTGATCTCATGACATCCCATCTTTCCAGAACCTTCTACCTGCTCAGTGTTTTGTTTTTTGCCTCCACATTGGTATTCTGCACTGGTTGCATCACCTCTGCTAGGTTTTCTAACCTTCCCCCCTGTGTCCTGGTGAGAATCCACTTTTCTCTCAATCACTTTTACTTCTAACAGGAAAAGATTCTGCACTGACAGCATCGTTTCCTGTACTAATCTACCAGTCATTTATAGGCATAACAAAACAGTGTGGATGACCGCAAACATTTTCGAGGCATGGCTGCTTGATTGGGACTGTAGACTATGATCCCGCAAGATAGCTTTCCTGCTTAACAACTGCAGCACCCATCCCCCAGTCGCAGATCTAAGAAACATAAAATTGTCCCCCTCCCCCAAACATGACCTGCCTTATTCAGCCCTTAGACCAGGGCATAATTTACAGCTGCAAGACACATTACATTACCCTAATGGGAGGCAGACTTCTACAGATTCTGGACATGGATGAGAGATCATCACTGCTTCTGCTTGTGTGCACTGCATAAGTCTCCTTGATGCGGTTTGACTGCTGCATCAAGCCTGAAACATTGTTTCTGCCAAGACCATCCAGCATTGCTTTAAGAAGGGAGGATTCATGACCGACCCTGCCATCAGTGCAGCTTCAGAAGAACAGCAGGATTTACCAGCTGATCTAGGATCAACCAAAGAGGATTCCTCTTTCGTGTAACCTGGGTAAGGAAGGCCAAAGCGAGGCTACATAGAAACGTAGACTTTGACGGCAGATAAGGACCGCTTGGCCCACCTAGTCTGCCCATTTCCCTACTACTGGATAAGCTGCAGATTCTTGTTAACCAACAGCCTATTTCTTCCTACCCCCCATAAGAATTGCCTTATGTCTGTCCCATGCAGCCTTGAATTGTCCCATAGTTTTAGACCCCACAACCTCCTCAGGAAACCTGTTCCATGTGTCCACCACCCTCTCTGTGAAAAAATACTTCCTCACATTTCCCCTGAGCCATCCCTCCCCCCATCTTCAAATTGTGTCCCCTTGTTCCTGCACATCTCTTTCTGAAAGATGCTACCCTCTTGGACTTTGTTGATTCCACTGAGGTACTTAAACATTTCTATCATTTCCCCCCTCTTCCTCCTTTCCTCAGGGGTATACATATTAAGCTTCTTTAGTATCTCCTTGTATGGCTTCTCTTGCAGGCTCTGGACCATTTTAGTTGCCCTCCTCTGGACTGCCTCCATCCTGTCTATGTTCTTGCGGAGATGGGGTCTCCAGAACTGGATGCAGTACCCCAGATGGGCTCTCACCAACCGTCTGTACAGAGGGATAACAACTTCCTGTTTTCTGCTGGTGATGCCTCTCCCCGTACATACCTGTATCCCCCCAGCCCTCCCTACTGCCTTCTCACATTGCTTGCCAACCTTAAGGTCATCTGATATGATTACCCCCATGCCCCTTGTTGTTGTTTCTAACCCTCCCCCCCCATTGTGTACCCTTCACCTGGATTTTTGTTTCCCAGGTGCATTATTTTGCACTTCCTTGCATTGAATCCAAGCTGCCATACTTCTGACCATTCCTCCAACCTTGCCAAGTCCTTTCTCATCCTTTCCATGCCTCCTTGTGTATCAACCCTGTTGCAGATCTTTGTGTCATCTACAAAGAGGCATACTTTTCCTTCCAGTCCATCTGAAAAGTCACTTATAAAGACACTAAAAAGGACTGGACCCAGTACTGCACCCCACTAGTAACCCCTTTCTCAGAGTGGACTCAGTTTACTATTACCTTCTGTGTCGTGTTGTCCAGCCAATGTTTTACCCAGGCTGGCTAATTTATTTATTAATATTTTGTTTGGGACTGTGTCAAATGCCTTGTTAAAGACTAGGTAGGCCATGTCCACAGCCCCTCCCTGGTCTACTACTTTGGTCACCCAGTCAAAGAAATCAATTAGATTCATCTGCCATGACCTTCCCACTGTGAACCCATGCTGCCTTGGGTCCTGAGCCCCACTGGCCTCTAGGTACTCAACAATTCTTTCCTTCAGAAGTGATTCCATCGCTTTCCCTACCACAGAGGTCAAACTGACAGGTCTGTAGTTTCCTGCCTCTGTCTTGCTCCCACTGTTGTGAAGGGGAATCACATCCACCCTTCTCCAGTCCTCAGGTACCACACCATCCTCCCATAATTTGTTAAAAAGGGTAGTCGGTGGTGTCACTAGTTCTCCCCTTAATTCTTTTAGAACTCTGGGATAAATCCCATCAGGCCCCATTGCTTTGTCCACCTTCAGTTTCAGAAGTTCTTTCAGAACACTTGCTTCTGTGAAAGGACTGGAATCGACCCCACTATCCAGAGTGCTTCTGTTGATTGGGTTTGGTACCTCCCCTCCTCCTCTTTTGTGAATACTGAGCAGAAGTATTCATTCAGTATACCTGCTTTTTCACTGTCCCTCTCTGCCTACCCACTGTCCATTCTAGTCAGCCTCACTATCCCTCCCTTTGGAGGCTGTAGATGACATAACCAAAGCTGTTGCTGGCATGTCCAGAGAGGGAAACCAGGAAGATGCCGAAGTCGAGGATGGACAGAATGAAGAGGAAGAGGTGACTGTTATACCTCAAGAGGTCCATGTAGCCCTTCTTACACTATGGAGGGTGATGGAGCAGTGTGAGGACATCCTACCATGATGGGATTTGATGGCACAAACTGAGGAGACATGACGCTGCGACACAAGTGGTCAAAGAAAGCAGACCACCATCGTGGATTACTTAAGCCAGAAAAACAGCAGCACTGACTGAAGCTCTGAGAGAAGTAAAAACTAAAGGAGAGGTACAGTACTGCACTGTCAGGACTGACAGTGCAGTGCAGTACATTATTTCAAAACATTTTAAATAATTTTAATCACTGAATTAATAAAGAATTTAATAAAGATACACACAGACAACAGCAGCAACAAACTTCAAAAGGAGCTGTAATCAGTAACTGCTGACCTGGTGCACATAGGGCGTTAAATTTGTTTATTGATTGCCATTTTCAGCCACAAAAGTTGTATGGGACACTGCTACTACCAGATTTCTGGCCAGATGCCAAACTAGTCCGGTACAAGCGGCGCATACTGTATTGCCCTAGAATATTCTTTTTTTTTTTTACTTGGTTATTTATTCTCGTCTTCACTGCACTTCCTACCATAGATCATCTGTCTCATCCTTGATCATTTTGATTTCCACTTGCAGGGTCTCCCATTTGGGAATTGTCATTTCAGCTTTCCCATTTTTAGTTTTTCCCAAAACCCTGAAAGACAACATCCGAGTGGTTCCTCAGTTTCCCTTTGACTAACCTTATCATATCAGTTTCTGTTGCTAACCTTACATTATAGGCTGATACCTTTTTTTGGCTCCAATACTGTGACCACACAGCTGGTACTTGAAACTAGATCCTTAATATCCCCATATTCTACATTTTCAGAGAGGGGAACTCCTGTCCATGTCTATTGCCTTTTCTGATTGCTAGACTTTAGTTGCTTACCCTTGGGACCAAACAATTCAGGGTCAGAATTTGAGTAAGTATGTTCTAGTCCTTCCTTTTCAGTACAAGCCTCCTGAAAAGATTTTTCAAACATTTCAAAGTCACTCCTCCGTATCTGGAGATACCCTCACCATTAACAATTTTTTGGTTTGTAAATCCTTCCCCATCAAAAGGCATTTCACATCATGGTACTTCCATCTGATTGTCAGTTATCACATGATTAGACTCGTCTGCCTGCAGGTCTGTTTCACAGCTCTCAAGGCAATCACACTGTGAAACTTCTATGACTTGTACACATCCCTTATTATAGTATCATAGTAATGTTTCAGCAGAAAAGGGCCATCCTGGTCCCTCTAGTCTGTTCCCACTCGCTACTATTCGTCTCCACTTCCCAGGGATATTTTCCTCTGCCCACTAGCCAATCCTTGTGTCTGTTCCACACCCTCTTGAATTTCTCCACTGTTTCTGCACATACCACCTCATTAGGTACAGTAATTTGTTCCAGGGTCCCACCACCCTCTCGGTGAAATAGCATCTCCTTGCTTTGCTCTTAAATCTTCTCCCTTCCAATCTTAAATTATGGCCCCTTGTTTTAACTCCCATTTTCCTTTTGAATATGTTACCTTCATTCACTTTATTTATTGCCTTCATATACTTAAAAGTCTATCATGTCACCTCTATCTCTTCTAACTTCCAGAGGGTATAGATTTAATTCTCTCCAATCTAGCCTGTAGGGGCAGTAAGTCATTCATTAGGGTCCCCCTGAATGTACAAAAAACTTATTTTAGTCTCCCCTGAAACATATATGTGATACATAAGTGACACTTTCACCAAAGTCTGTCCAGTCCCCAAACCTAGCAGGGATCCAACTCTTTGGTGTCCAGTCTGCATTTGGGTATTATTGCTACAGTCCACATTAGTGACTGTTGTTCTGTTTAGGGTATACCCTTCAGTATCAACATTCTTTGCATAACTACTTATGGTGTATTAATTTAAATCAAGGTGTTTTTTACCACAAACATAAGGTGCAAAAGATATACTCCCCGCATTTCTGTTCTCCCTTCCACACGTGGCAGTACCAGAGAAATTATTTTCCTCTGTCCCATTTTATATACATTGACTTTACTTTTAATACCCTTCTCCCACTTAGAAATCTCAGGGATGATTTTTGGGTTAATAACCCGAGGTCATTTTTTTTTTTTTATTTAGATTTTTTGCCCCATTCCTCCCCCCTCCCCCGTGTTTTCTCCCAGCCCCTTATCCCAGTGGCACGCACACTCTGCAGTAGTGAGACACCCTCCCACTACTTTGCCACCTGTTCACCTACACTGCTTTAGGACCTCCATCTGGTGGGAAAGGGGAACTATGATGGGCAGCAGGGTCCTCCCTGGGAGAGGAGAACTACTGTACCTTGCAGTTGCTCAATCCTGCTCCCTCCCTTCCCTCCTATGCCAGCTCTCTGACAACCCAGGCTCATTCCCAAACTCAGGTCACCGGTGTGACTTGAGGTAAGGTGTCCAGCACCTCAGCCCTCAGTGCCACCAGGCAAGCCAACCTGAGGTCATGTTTTGTAGGTAGCAGTGTTGCATTCCCCATAGTCACCTTCCCAAATGGGACAAAGACTGCAGATGCACTCTGAGTTCCCACACTGGAAACAGTTTTAACAGTTTTCCCATAGGTAGGCAACATACTCACAACCATTTGGATAACCCCCAATGTCCCCTTACCCCAGCCTAGATCGAGCTCTGTACAAGTCCTTGGATTATGGTGTGTGCTTCCACTGCAGCTTACAGCCTTGGTGGTTGGTTTCTTTCTTTCTGGGGAGTGGACTCAAACAGTTTCAGCCATTCTTTCTTCTCTACCTTGAGCTTTGCCTGATGCTCTCTCTTCAGGTCCTCCAAAAAGGCTACAAGGTTTATTATCTTCAGGGTATGGCTTTACGCCCACCCTGAGGTCAGGAGATCCACTCCAAAAACAAAGCACACTCCATAGTGCATACTGCCTTTTATAACCACAAGGAACTTTTCCCTTGCCCAGGTACTCTTGCAGCATTCAGGGAGAATACATGCATAACAATCACAGAAATATTTAGGCAACAACCCATTCTAGGTACCCTTACTGGCTTCTGAAGCTTTTGTGCCACACAAAAGTCGTGGTGTTCCACTTGAACCAAGGTCCTGCTGCTCAAGTGGTTTTCTCCAGCTGCCTTGGTCCCCAATGCCAAACTTCTTTCAGCTGAGTTTCTTCCAGTCAAGTCCTTACCACCTAGACCCTATACTCCCTAACCTCAAATCCCAAAGATTTTCCTTCCCTATTTCCCCCCAAACTGCTAGGGGTGTTCAAATCCCACTGCTAACACCATGTGTGACAGGTAGTGTGTAACCTGTATGGCCAAGGCTATTTCAGAATACTTAAAATGATGGTTCAGCTAGACTTCAAAGTTCAAAACACCTAAACTCTTAATTTTGCAGTTGTTTTAACAGCTCTGAATTAGATGATTTTGTTTCCAGTTTTCCAAATAAATCACTCTTCTGTAATTTTTACTTCTTTATACAGCAGGAATCAATTACTGCTCTCCTGCTCTTCTCTGGCCACCAGCTCTAGGGCTTCAATTTAGCCTGTACTGAATTGGATTCTTTCTACCTGTGAGCATTCTTTAACATTACTGGCCACTAACTCTAGGGCTCCAATTCAGTCTACATGTGAATAGGTTTCTTTCTATCTCTGCTTTATTTGGCATTTCTGGTCACTACCTCTAATGCCCCAATTCAGCCTGTACTAAACAGGTTCTCTCTGTCTCAAAGCTTTCATTAGCACTCCCTACTTTCCAACAGGCCTCCAGGCAGACATCCCTAGCTCTGCCTGTCCCTGGCTTACAGGGTTAACCTCTCCTATGTATTCAGCCATAAATTATTTCATAGCTTCCATGTGGCTCTGTGTTCTAGAGGGTGTTTTCTAATACCCTGCAGATTCCAGTCCCCACTTCTTTCTTCTACACTAGGTAGGCTCTTTTTATTCAGCTGCCTCAGCCTGCAGCTGCACCCAATTATCCAAGTAAGGGCTGACTGCAAGCTTGTAGCACTCTCTGCACTGTAATCTTAAAGGCCAACACCCAAATAGCATAGCCTGCCAACCCTAGTTTGTTTCCCACCAGGGCCTCTGGCAAAATCCACCTTGGGTTCTGACAAAGTGACAGGGGAGGGCAAAGAGCAGACCTACCCTGTCACAGCAGCCTGTAACAGGTTGGTTATGGTTATGCAAAACCAAGAGTAGCTCATTATGCAAGCTAAGGCCTTACAAGCTAGAAAGTCTAGACTTCCATCCAACTCTGATTCCCAAGACCTCCTAGAGGATATCCCTCACCCTGCGGCCTCCCTATGCCAAACTGTGGTCGAGTCTCCTTCACTGCCTGATAGGAAAGATTCTATTCAAATACCACCTTCTGGTGAAGTGTTTCATTTAGCACGCAAAGCGCTAAGGTGTGTGAACTCACTGTGGCACCTCCAATAAAATACTGGATGGCTTGAAACTTTTCTTGCAGTAAGTGCTTTTTTGACTTTATGAACCAATAGAGTGCAGTTTTTTATAGTTCCATACTGTCTTAGCACCAAAGGTTCCAGTACACACTAGTGACAGTGAGGCAGATCCATCTACATCTGTAGTTAGCATGTAGACTGATGATATGCCACCCCCCCGACTCCCGAGGTTCCACTGACAGTGGTTAAATCCTCAAGGTCAGGTCGTAGAAGGAAACAGCCTATAGCTGTGGCTGCTGGTACCCTTATTCTAACTAGAAATTAATTTACTGTGCTGTCTAAGCAGAAGCAATGGGGGGGGTACAGAGGAGGAAGACTGGGACTTGGATACTTCCTCCATTATGTCCTCACTTACAGACTATTATTTGGACTTCCCTTCTGACACTTATAAAATCAAATGAGCAAAGGGATGAATGAAGCCCAAGGTTAGATATGACTGTTTGCCCTCCTTTTCTTTTGTAAATGTCTCCAGGACCTGTGATAACTCCTATGACTATAAATGCATGTAGTATTAAAAATTATGAAAAACGTTTGGCCACATTTCAGATTTTAAGGGAGTTGCCTAGTAATATAATTCTTTTACAAGATACTAGAATCAAACAAAGCATGAATTACCTCAATCACAACTATTATGGTCATTACAATGTTCTCACTGGTCCCTGACTGATGAGGTGTGTGTGATGGGGTAGTTATTGCGCTAAAAGGGTATGATTTTACAGTTAAAAGAATTATGGAAATTTGTCCTGGGAGAGCTCTTATTGTGGATTTAGCAGCTCATCAACAGAAATTCCATTTGATTAATATACAGTATATGCCCCCCAAAGCATTGTGCTGAGAGTAGACCTATTAAGTGCTATAAACCTTTTGTACACACCAACAGGAATGTTATTTTTGGTTGTGATTTTAACTGTGGTCTCTCGCTCTCTCTGACTGATAAGGGTGGTGTGACTTCTAAACTTTTTAATAATATGAATTGTTTGAATCAACTGTGGGTAAGGTTATTAACATTCTGTTTGAAATGCCCCACCTCTTAGCTGTCTCTTGTCTCTGTATCCTTGGAAATCAGAATTTATGTCAGCCACAGTTTAGGTGGAAATTAAATGGTACTTTATTATCCGATCCTCGCATCACCCAAAATAGGGAGAATTTGTCTAGGGCCAGAGTTTATGTTATTTAGGCTTATGACACAATAGGACAGTGGTGGCTAGCAACAAAATGCAATTTCAAGGAGTTTTTTTTTTTATTAAACAGGCAGTCTACAAAAGCAGGGGCATGTATTTTCAGTATTTAAAACTTAGATTGTGATGGCTTTCATTAATATCATTAGTGCATCAAACTAAACAGGACATGGGTGACACATTAAGGGTATCAAAGAGGAAATGTTTCAATACCAGTATGACAGAGATGAGACTTTCAAACTTGAGGTTTAATTTGGAATGCAGGATAAGAAGCCCACATTAGATGTTTTTCAAGGCTGTGCTGATAGAGTTAAATGCACTCACATAGACAACCTTATGGACCCTGTTAATGGTCAACTACAGTCTACCTCAGGAAAAATCATGGAGATTGCACAGAGGCACTTAGTCAATATGCTTGGGTCTCCATAAATAGCAACGTAGGATGAGTCCTTTTTGCAGGATGCCACTATTGCTGAGGTATCTCTGCAGGTTCAACAGAACCTGGTTGCAGATATTACAGAAGCAGAGGTATTACGGGCCATAGGTAAATGACATAATAATTCTATACAGGGGCAGGATGGCTTAACAAAATAACTGTACAAGGCTTTTTCTCACAACCGAGCCCAGCTTTACTTGTTTTGTATATTGTATATTGACATACTACACTCAGGCTCCATTCCCACTGATATGGTTCAGGCTTTCATGATTTTATTATTCAAAAAAGGGAATAGGGCTGATTTTAGCACACAGGTTATCGTGGGTCACGGAATGCATCATTTTGCTGGTACAAACTTGTAATATTCCACACAGGTCCATTTTTCATAACCTAATTTTTTTAAGAGACTTGTTGGCCTCTGGCAATTTGAATTCCTGTTCTCGCTTTCTTCTTTCTTCAAGAGAACGTGTTTGATCAGGTTAGTCTTGATTACATGTTCAAGGTTTTACAGTTATATGGTGTTCCCCTACATTTCATCTTTTGGATTCAAATGCATTATCTGTAACAATAGCTGTAGCCACAGGAGCGACTCCCCACCCACCGAACAGCTGAAACAAGCAAGTCCGCTGAACCAGCAACAGACACAGCGCCCCCCTCCAGTGCTTCCAATTTTTCAAATTTGGAACCACTTTACAGTTCCTTGTGTGAGTTTGACTTAGGATTTTCAGTTTAACAACCTGGGAGCTGAGGGAACATCTATAAGCCCTCTGTCTAGGCACCCCACTCTAATTTTAATTGGATTTATCCCTTCCTGTGCTTGTATTTTAATTTAAGTTGCCTCTCTAGCTAATAATCAGGGCCCCTACTTTTCTGCGGCACAGTGGGACCAAGTTCTGCGGCAAGACTACATTTTGCAGCAGAACTTCTGCTGCGGTGGTTTGTAATTTCTGCAGAAATTCTGTGGCACTAACAAACTACCACATCACAGTGTCAGCTTGTCATCCTGACTTCACTTTTGTGGAAGTGGTTATAGCAGTCAGAATGGTGGAAAGCACAGTAACACTAGTTCAAAAAATAACAGACTTATAAAAATAATTTTATGCCTAAAAAAGCAAAACAAATGTCTCTCCCTTAAGGTCCTAGCCTGTTGCATAAATGACAAATGCAGAGGGGATCTTATGTGATAAACATGGTATTTCTATATGCATGCTATCCCACTAATGAGGTTTCCACTGTCTATCACTTATATATTTGTATGTGCTTTCTACACCACTCATGAGGTTCCCACTGTGTATCACTTATATATTTATATGCAATCTGTAACATACATACAAATATGCGTGTGTGTGTGTGTGTGTGTGTGTGTGTGTGTGGTGAGAGAGACAGAGATACTGTATATATGTGTGTGTGTGTGTGTGTATATATATATATTTATAAAATGGTGTGGTAAAATCATAAAAATCCCAGTGATACAATTGGACAAAACATGTCACATGACCGTGCATTATTTCCCAACGACCGCACACCTAGCACTACGACCGCACACCTAAACTACTTTCCATTCCGCAAAACCTTTTCACCAGCAGCAAGACCACTCCACACCTGCTGCAGCTAGACACCCACACTAACACACATATACAACTGACACCCTGTAACCACTGTCACCAGTCTGATTAACATAAACCTAACTGTACATATGAAAGTACAACATACATAATTTTGTACTCTTGTCCTCATTTCAAGCCTTTACATACATTATTTTCTACTCCTGTCTTCAATTCAAGCCTTTACATTTACAATACCGCGATCGTAAACACAGTACTTTCACTTTCAATACAGAAATGTAGCGTGACCGAGAGGTGCTCATTTTACAAACTCAAAAGCTGTTAGCTGCTGAAACTAAGACGTGCAGTGTTTAAAAAATTATAAAAGTCACTGCCTTTTACTACTTTCTCTCCTGAATACCGCTATCCATAACACAGTACTTTCACTTTCAATAAAAAATGTAACGTGACCGAGCAGTGCTCATTTTACAAATTCTCAAGCTATTACCTACTGAAACTAAGACGTCCACTGTTTAAAAAATGTGAAAAGTCACTGCCTTTTCCTAGTTCCTCTCCGTAATCGAAAATACTAGCTCCATTTCCGATCCCAAACGAGCGACGACAGACCGAAGCGAGTCGGTAATTTTAGATCGAGCGCAGAGCGAGTGTTGCCATAGCAACTACTCGCCTCGCCCTCTACATTTCTAAAATTACTGACTCACTCAATCTACACTCGCTGCTTCCGCATACAATCTGAAAGTAGAACTAAACAAAACAGACAAAACTGAATAAAAGGCAAAGAGTTTTCTAACTATTTAAACACACCACGCCTTACTTCCACAACCTAAGAGCTTCTCACTTTCTAAAATTAGCACCACTCGGTCACGCTACATTTCAGCAATTAAAGTGACAGTACTACCAATTAAAGTGACAGTACTATAAATACATACTTTTTTGGACACCACAAAGGACTACTAAAACTTAAATTCATTAAAAATACAATTTTTAACACCAAAAAGTGTCACCTCTACAAACATAACATTTAATTACCAACTACACAGAAGAACTACTTCCCCTCCCAAAAAAAAATCTATAACCATTTTAAAGATAAGATAGATATACCAGGTTGTGGTCACGCTTGATATCGCACGCCTTGTGAGTTGACGACTCGCCCGCGGCCCGCGCAGACACACACACACTAAGCGCATGTGATATCAGAGCGTGATCAAGACACCTCAGCGTGGTATATCTATTACATATATATATATATATATATATATATAATATAAATATAC
This sequence comes from Neoceratodus forsteri, assembly GCA_016271365.2. NCBI lineage: Eukaryota > Metazoa > Chordata > Ceratodontiformes > Ceratodontidae > Neoceratodus > Neoceratodus forsteri. The sequence goes on along the minus strand of CM028131.1, from coordinate 397,383,881 downwards.
ACACACACACAGCATGCTACCCTCTGGCCCAACAGCTGTCCCTGCACACAACATTTCTCAATAACTTTTAGGTGAGTCTATCAACCAATGACAATATGTAATCAATAACCCTGGCAAAAATGCATACAGTGCAATTATTTAACAGGTCTATTCTTTCAACAGGTCTACACAATATTATATTTCACTTTTCTGGGCATAATTACTTTATTTTTCTTTAAAATTTTGACAGTTAAATTCATTCTACCAGTTATTCATTTCAGATAGCATCTCTATACCTTAAAGGCACAAATAGGTTTGTACAAAGTGAGGTATGGACTTAACAGGCCTGTGCTACTGACATGGTGTTGTTTAAGTTGGCTCTAGTGCAACAATGTAAGACTGAAAATTGTATTAGGCTGTAGTGCAGGTTGAGCAAATATCACCATGCATGATCTGCTGTGCCACCGTCTCTGGCAGTGGGAGCTGTGGTAGGTAAGTGACTGTTCATTTCTGTTGCAGAATGCAGCCCATTTCATTAGCTAATGTATGATGTTATAGCAATGATAACATCACATTCTGAACATATTGGGGGGGGGTTCTGGATATAAAAAGAGGGGAAGGGAATCAGATTCTATGTATAAACAGAAATATTAATAAAAAATCACCAAGAAGGGTGAATTCTGTGGCACCGCAGAAGTTCTGCGGTAGATTGCAAGTTCTGCGCAAAATTCTGTGGCCGCAGAATTCTAGGGGCCTTGCTAATAATCTATTTTAAAAAAGAGAGGGATAGTGCAAAGCACTCATAGCTCCAGCTTTGCTAAGTTGCCCCACCAGCCTAAGTTTGTTACCGCTCATGTTTTTTTTTCTAAATCTGCTCCTTATTTGTAATTTCTTTCTCAGAGCCGGCAGGTCCTGGACTTGGGGTTACTAGAGTTCCCAAAATCCTAGATTTCTCACTAACCTGCCTGCAGTCCAGTGGAGCTGTAAGTCCTCAGCCCTCCAACTTTTGGATATGGACTAAATCTTTCTAACTCCCATATACATAGTCTTTCTACTGCAGCCGGCCTTTTAAATTCTTTCTACTGGAGCCTGCCTTTTAATTTTTTTCCACTAGAGCCTGCCTTTTAAATTAACTTCAGGAGGCAGCTCATTTGTTAAGTCTTCTTAACGGAGTCGGCCTTATCAAATTAATGCTGGGCAGTGGATCATTGTAAAGTCCTCTAACTGGAGCCAGCCTTTTTTCTTTTTTAAATTGTTGCTGGGCAGCAGCTCGCTTGAAGGGGCAGGTTACAGTAATTTAAATTAATTCAACCCACAGCCCTATTTCCCTCACAATTTATTATTTGTGTAGAGTGTGACCTACTGTGCTAGAAAAGATTTACTAGACTGATTTTTCAGCCTGCCCGCAACACTCTATTAAATAGTCTCCCTCCACTAGTTCCACCCCTGGAACATCCTAGCCAGATGGGTTCTTTTTTTTTTTTTTTTTAACTATTGATACAGCGACCTACCCTTCTTAACGGGACCTCACCTAGATCATCCTAGCCAGCCGCTATATCAACTAGTGACACTGTGACCTACCCTACTTATGGGACCTCACCTTAATCTTACAGTATCTACACACCACTCCTAATGCAAACAGGTATAATATTATGCCCAGCTATCATTACTGTATGTTCCTACCCCAAGTATGCTACCACACCTACTTCTTTTCCTTGTCCTGCTCTCGTGCCCATGCTGGGACTGTCTGCCTGCTGACCCCCCACTGGCCACAGACAATTGTCCAAGCCAGTCCCTCCCCCCAATGAAGTAAGTTGCAGTGCTCTTTCCCTCATGGGGTGCCACCTCAACCCACACCTCCTACCAAACCTCAAAGTACTATGCCCACTACTCACCTGCGGATCTGAATACCATCCCTGCCCCCACATTCCTTAGAGCCCCTTCACTCATCTTTATGACCTGTCCCCTCCACTTCTACCCCTACCCCTTATGAAAGCCCAAGTGGCTAATGCACAGAGGACACTCCCAGAAGTGAAAGGCTCTTGCCATGGTTAGACACCACCTTATTAAGTTCATTCTGCTATTCCTAATATGCTCTGGCAATATTGAAGTAAGCCCTGGTCCTATCAGCCCTATATCCTCCCAATTAGATTTCTCCTCTGCCCCTGGTCTTAAACTCATGCTAATAAATGCACAAAGCCTGATCAATAAAATTGACCAGCTGCAAGTGTGGGCAGCTCACACCAAGCCAGACCTAAACATCATAGCTGAATCCTGGCTTAAGCATGCCATCACAGACCAAGCGATAGCTATACCTGCCTACAACCTCCACCGCTCAGATAGGCCCTCAAGGGGGGGTGTAGTTGTCATCTGTTATAAGGACAAATTTAAAGTATCCGATATCCAGACCACCTCTGTGCCAAAAAAATTTGAATATGTGTCACTAAATTTCCATCTGCTTGCCTCTGAAGTCCTCCATATCATCAGTTGCTACAGGTCCCCCTCCAGGAGTAACACAGTTATTAATACCCTTAAATCCCATGGTATCCCCTAGCTGCTGTGAGACCATCATTCTTGTGACCTAAACTTTGACTGGCTAACTTCTAAATCAAATGCTGTAAAAGGACTCTGCCACAAACCTGGCTTTTCACAGCTTATCACAGAACCTACCAAGGAAAACTCCAGAAATTGTAGCAACAGCTCTATCCTTGACATCATCCTAATGAATCACCACCACAAAATTCTGAACACTGCAGTGTTTCACAATGACCTGAGTGATCACAGTATTGTTATTTGTACCAGGGCCCAGGTGAAAGGCCCCTCCTTCACCAAATATACTACCAAATGCAGTTTTCATAAATTCAGTGCTTGTCACCACTGTGTCTCCTGGGGATCGATGCCTTCAGTTAGGGGGTGGAACCAGTCAGATGGTCCGATCACTACACCATGGGGTTCAGTTTTTGCGCCCCCCCCCGTAGGCCTATCCCTGTGGAGATGGTCAGGTACCAACCTTTGCAAAATATAAGCTCAGAGGGCCTGATGGCAGTGCTTGACCTATCAGAGTTTTCTGGAGTGAGCAGTGACCCAGATGCCTTGGTATTGGCTAATAATAAGGCTATTTCCTCAGTTCTGTATATCATTGCTCCAGTCCATGTTTGTCCTCTCCCCCTTCGCCCTCAGTTCTCTTGGTTTGATGGGACTTTGAGGGAGATGCGGAGACAAGGATGAAGATTAGAACGTTGTTGGCAGAGATCTGCCCTTGATGCTGACCATCGTAGAGTGATGGAACATTACCAAGTCTATCATTCCGCAATCTCCCATAAGAAGGCAGAGTTCCTGTCTGGAGAGATTGTGGCTGCTCAGAACCGACCAGCCCAGTTCTTTCAAACTATAGACAGACTGTGCAACCCAGCCTGCAGGTTTGAAGAGCCTTTTCACAAGTAGGGTGTGAAGAGCTTGCTCACTTCTTTGTGGCTAAGGTGGCCAAAATCAGGGTAGCGCTCCTACCTGCACCTTCTATGGGAGAAGCTATGAATCGGCACTTGGTCACTAACTCCGAGTTCTCCTGGGGTTCCTTTGCCGGACTGGAGCTCATTGATGTCATGCGGATTGTCCAGGGTATGCGCCCTACATGCTGTAGTTTGGATCCAGGCCCAACTTCCCTGATTAAGGGTTGCTGGGATACCATTGGCCCAGTCCTAGCATGGATAGTCTGGTGCTCCTTGGAGATGGGTGAGTTTCCTAACTCCCTGAAAGAGGAGGTGGTGACGCACCTCTTGAAGAAAGCTTCTTTGGACCCAGACTGCCATGCAAACTACCGGCCAATCTCTAACCTTCCCTATGTGGGGAAGGTGATTGAGAAAGTAGTGGCAATCCAGCTGGAGAACCATTTGACCATCCATGACATCTATGAACCATTCCAGTCTGGTTTTCGAAAGGGGCATAGTACTGAGACTACACTGGTTTGGGTGCTCAATGATCTCCTGATGGCAAGAGATCTGAAGAACTGCTCTATCTTGGTTCTTTTTGATCTCCCTTCAGCATTTGACATTGTGGACCATGGGGTTCTTCTTGAATGCCTGAGGTTCATCTGTGGCCTATCTAGTACAGTCCTTGGGTGGTTTAGATCTTTCCTCACAGGCAGAACTGAGAGGGTGGTGTCGAGGTACCTCAGGGTTCAGTGTTGTCCCCCATGTTCTTTGCAGTGTATATGTGGCTCCTCAGAGACATTGTAAGAAGGTATGGGCTGAGGTTTCACTGCTATGCTGATGATACCAGCTCTACCTATCTTTTGCACCCAACCAGGATAGAGCTCTCTCGACATTTAACAACTGCCTCACTGAAATCCAGAATTGGATGGATTCAGGTTGGCTGAGGTTGAACTCGGAGTAGACGGAGGTGTTGGTTGTGGACCCGGGTCACCAGATAGAGGGGAAGGTAGCTGGTTTACCTTCAGGAGTTTTTCTTGGTGGTTCCCAGCTCCTCACCTCTGAACAGGTGCAAAATCTGGGGGTGATTTTTGACGACGGGCTGAACTGCAATCTCAGGTGTCAGCAGTTGTCAAATCTTCCTTTTACCATCTGAGGAACATCTCCAAGATTAAACACCTTGTTCCGTCTGGTGATCTGTCAACTTTGGTCCACGCCTTTGTGATCTTGCACCTTGATTATTGCAACTCCCTTTATCTAGGGCTACCAGGGGTTGATATCTGCCACTTGCAGCTAGTGCAGAATGCTGCAGCCTGGTTATTGATGGGTACTCCCTGTACCTGTCATATTTCCCCCGTACTGCGCGAACTGCACTGGCTGCCAGTACAGTGGTGGATCATCTTTAAAATCAGACTTCTGACAAATAAAGCCCTACATGGACTTGGCCCGGACTACCTAAAAGAGCTTCTGGTACCTTGCTTCCCTAGGCGATCACTCCGCTCGGCAGATGAGGGGTTGCTAGAGATTCCAAGGGTTTCTTTAAAATCTTCTGGGGCTCATGCTTTTATGTATGCAGCCCCAACCCTTTGGAATTCTCTACCCCGTCCACTTCAGGAGTGCACATCCATGGAGGAATTTAAACAGGCCCTAAAGACTCATTTGTGGTGTCAAGTGTATATGACTTGATGTTTTATTGTTTTATTGTTTTTATGAACTAGTATTTATTGTATGTGTGTTTTATTACATTGTTGATGTAAATCACCTTGATTTTTAGAAAGGCGTAGTATAAATAAATATTATTATTATTATTAACGACCTCAGGGCAACAAACTGGGAAAATCTCTACCTCGCAAAAACTCTGGATGAGGCCACCATGATACTCAATACCTATCTCCTTCAACTAGCTGACAAACACACCCTCATCATCAAAATCAGAGCCCATATATTCTCCCATCCCTGGTTCATGCCAACCCTAAAAGCTGCGCTTATCATGCGGGATAAATTATGGGCCCAAGCCAGGCACACTAAGTACCAATCCAACTGGCAGGTCTTCATAGCTGCTAAAATCTCCTGCATCAAACATATCCACTTGGCAAAATTAAACTACTATGTCGAAGCCCTTGAACAGGCCAAAGGGAGCTCAATCAAGACCTGGAGCACTATAAGAATCGTAGAAGGGCACAAAGTGACCCCCTCAGTCCCCCATAAGATCAACCACAAAGACATTGTTCTTGAAGACTGCAAACTTATTCTAGAGAAAATAAACTCACTTTGCCACCACTGGGTTAGCATGTGATTCCTTCCCCTATGCAGGGCTATCGTGCCCCCCTCCACTCTCCACTGCCCCTTCTACCTCTCCATCATTACACCCCTTCCAACTACTTCCCATATCATATAAGGGCGTTGAAGACCATCTTCATAGACTTGACACTAAGAAGGGTGGTGGTGGTTCTGATGGGATTGAACCCTTTTTTCTTAAACTTGGATATTACTATCTTACTGCTTCCATCCTCCGCATTTTGAACTTGTCTCTCTCAACTGCCACTGTTCCCTCCTGCTGAAAATCAGCCCATGTATGCCCCTCTTTAAATCCAGTGACCCCCACTGACTTGAACAACTATAGACATACTTCAGTCTTCCCTGTGCTCTCCAAAACTCTAGAAAAACTCATATATAACCAGCTGAAAGAACACACCAAAGTCCACTCTCTCCTCAACCCTACTCAATCAGGTTTCAGACAGAATCACAGCACTATCTCTGCCTTAGATAAAGTAAAAAATGACTGGTTCTCCACCTGGGACTCAAAGCAAGTAACAGATGCAGTGTTCCTTAGTCTAAGTAAAGTGTTTGACACTATGGACAATAGCCTATCCCTGCTAAGCCTCTCCAGTGTGGGTGCCTCCACCTCCATAGTCCACTGGTTCTCCAGCTACTTCACAGGATGTGTTAAACAAGTAAAAACAGATGGTCTTCTCTCGAGCCTCCTTCCCATCACTAGAGGCATCCCCCAAGGGTACAAACTAGGTCCTATCCTCTTTTCTATCTATATAACACCTCTAATTTGAATATCACCAACTCTAAACTGCACTTCTTTGCAGATGACACAGTACTGTACTTGACACTTCCAAAGCCTCACTTGTCAAAGTCTGCAATGAGCTCCAAACTGAACATAACCTCACCTGTGCCAAGCTTTTGCTCAATGCTAAAAAACTAAGATAATGTTCTTCTGCCACAGCAACAACCCCCGTTGGGACCTAGGTCAGGCCAGTATTGTAACTGTCACAACTTCCCTAGGGGAACCACTTGAAATTGTTGATAAGTTCAAATATCTAGGAGTCTGGATCAACAACAAACTATTCTTCAATACCCACTTTGATAGCCTGACCACCAAGCTTAAAGGCAGATTATGCTTCTTTTTCAGACACAGAGCCCTCTTCCCAACCAAGGTCAGACTCAGGCTTGTCCAGGCAACATTCCTCCTGCTCTTAGGCTATGGTGCTATCATATACAACTGCACCTCAGCAACCAATCTTCACAGGCTTGATGTCCTCTTCTACTATGCCATTCATTTTATTACCAATGCACCCCCAAGGACCCATCATTGTGATCTATATTCTAGTGCTGAGTTGGCTTCCCTAGCTACCAGAAGACTGCTCCACCATGGTACATATATATATGGATGCTCAAAGCCCTACATAATAAACTCCCAGACTATATTTCCTCTGTTGTGCATATTCTGCACTACACTTACTCCTTGAGAAAGTCTGCCTTCCTCCTCTTGGACATCCCCATAACTTGAACCTCCCTCAGCAAGGGAGCTATATTGCATTCCCTTCCTGTCTCTTGGAACTGCGTTCAAGTGATGGCCTTCACTTGAACAGGTAGGGAAGTGCCCTGCTGGGTAAACTCATTGGCATGGTTACAAATAGTCATTTAAACTAAATAAATCAGGGGAGAAGCAGGGCTTGCCAACTTTTCTAATTACTACAAACAGGCAAACATCTTCTAAATCTGTTAAACATATTGATTTCACGTATTTCAGTGCCAGAGGTCTGACTAATAAACTTGATGAGTTAAAATTTAGAGTTGTCAAAATAGGATAATGGTCATATCCATAACCGAAACATGGGTGGATGAGAATGCATTCTGGGAGACCGCCATTCCTGGTTTCAGCCTTCACAAATTGAATAGACAAGTTAGAAAGGGGGAGGTGTCTCTCTTATGATAAACAGTGATGTCAATAGTGCTGATATCACTGATAAAATCAAAACACATGGTACTGATACTGAATCCCTTTGGCTGGAGAGGGTTCAGAGGAGAGCAACCAGAATGATCCAGGGCCTGGGGGATATGACATATGAGGAATGACTAGGGAAGCTCAAACTGTTCTCACTGGAAGAGAGGCAGGACTGGGGGGGACATGATTGACGTCTTCAAGTACCTCAGGGGAGTAAATAAGGTATGCTGAGATAGGATCTTTCGACTGAAGGGGGGTGGAATCACCAGAGGACACAGTAGGAAGACTGAGGGTGGTAGGATTGGGGGGAAGGAGGAGGTACTTCACTGAGAGAGTGGTGGAACCGTGGAATGCGCTGCCCGGGGAGCTGGTACAGGCAGCCACGGTGGAGGGATTCAAGAGAGGGTGGGACAGGTATAGGCAGGGGGTGAAGCAGAGGCTGGTTTGCCAGGGGGCAGGACTGGGGGATGGAGTAACAGTGGAAGGAGACAGATAGAGGGCTATGGTACCCAATCGGGGTGCTAAAGCATGAGCAGACTTGACAGACCAATAGGCCTACATGGCTGGCATCTATAGTATATTAGTATGTTTGATTAAGCTGCTTTTTGATGATTCAGAGCCAGTAATTGTGGGTACTTGTTATAGACCACCAAATTCATCTTCTGATAACTTTGGAGCATTACTTCAGGAAATTGAACAAGCTTGTGAACACAGTGGCACGATTGTCATGGGTGATTTCAATCTGAATTAAATTGATTGGTCAGATCATACAGCTACTACTGGCAAGGGCAAACAACTGTTGGCAGCTTGTGAACAATTACACTTGAAACAGCATATTCACTCTCTCACTAGGAGGGAGAATATTTTAGATCATGTTCTTTGTAGTGACCTTTTAAACTTCACAAACATTGCTATAGTATCACCAATAGGAAACAGTGATCACAATACAATTAATTTTACTTTGCTTAAGAGCTTTACTTGTGATACAGGTTCAACTCAGATATTTCTATATGAAAAAGCAAATCTACAACAGATAAAATCTGCTCTTAACAACATCAGTTGGGATCTTCGATTCAGTACTTTATCAATCTCTGAATATTGTGATTTTCTAAAGAACACTTTGATAAATTTAAGGGGTAATTGTATACTAGCAATAAACAAATATAACAATTCCAAATGCTCCCCAAAATGGATGAATAATTCCATCAAAAAACTGCTGAAAAAGAAAAATAGATTATATAGCTCATTCCTTAAAAACAAAACTTCTGAAAACTTCTTATCATTCAAACAAATGCAAAAAAAAAAATGTAAAGCAAAAATTAGTTGGGAATATCATTTGGTGAATTCCGCCAACAAATCAAATGGTAAATACTTTTATTCTTATATTAATTCCCTCAAAAAAACTAAATGTCAGGTGGGACCTTTAGTAATAAATAATGATATTATATCACATCCCAAAAGTATGGCCAACATATTTAATAATAAATTTTGTGAGACTTTAGGCCATACACAAGTACCACTCACCACCCATGATCTATGCGATGTTCAACACATAACACTTTCAGCAGATCTTATTACCTCTAAATTGCTCTCACAGAAAAAGGAAAATTGTCCAGGACCGGACAATACAGTCAGGCATTTCCTGTACCTAGTAACGGACTCCCTTGTCCATCCTTTAAAATTACTCTTTGAAGGGTGTCTTTCCTCAAATTTTGTCCCGAGGATTGGAAAGGAGCATACAGTAGTAGCCACAGACATGGCCAGATATTTCCAGATATTATATGAAATTTCTAAAGCATTTCTCTGTGCTACCGCTACTGTGTAAATGGAGAAAGCAGGAGATTTCTCTAGAAATATCATAGAAATTTAAGGAAATATCTGCCCTTGTCTTTGGCCGTGACTGTATGTTACCCACATTCATAAAAATGGTCCCAAATTAAACTGTGGTAACTATAGAACCATCAGCCTTACCTCCCTAATTGTAAAATCTTACAAAGTCTAATCAGAGGTGTAATCACTCCTATCTTAGATGCTCAGGATCCTGAACAGCATGGCTTTAAAAAGAAATGTGGCTGTCTTACAAATCTCATATGTTTTTACGAAACAATTAGCTATCATCTACATAATAAGACACCTTGCAATGTCATCTACAGTATCTCGACTTCAGTAAAGCTTTTAATGTCTTGGCACATGAGAGACTAATTGCTAAACTCACAAGCCTGAACATCAACACACATATCACAAATTGGATAGGTAATTGGCTGACTGGCGGATCTCAGAGAGTTCTGATAAATGGTCATTTATCACACTTGAAATGGGTCATTAGTGGGGTCCCCCAAGGGTCTGTTTTGGGCCCAGTTTGTTTCAAGTATTTGTTTCTGATATGACTAAACATTGTCTATCTACTACAATAAAGTACTCAGACAATGTCAAAATTGGTGGCCTTTGCGATAACTTTAGTCAGTCAGCAACCATACAAGATGATTTAAATAAAATTGTTGCATGGGTGAACACATGGGGCATGAAATTAAACAACTCCAAATGTAAAGCAATGCACCTGGGTCCCACCAATCTGATTACTTATTATACTTTAGGAGATGCAACACTTAATTCTACTACTGATGAAAAAGATTTAAGCAATAAGCCATGAGGGTGTGTGGGTTATCAGGGGATTTACAACAGCTGGAGTGGTTTGCCCACGAGGTGCAGCCGAGTGGGTAAATCTGCGCCAGCCGTAGTAAATCCCCCAATAACCCAGATCCCCCGAGTGGCTTATTGTGATTATACCAAGTACTGCTTTTTTATTATTTAAAAAAAAACAGTACTTGCTATAATGCTTAAATAAGTTACTCAGCAGTAGAGTAGTCAGTGTTTTTGTTTACTTTCCCCTGATGTACGGAGCTGCTGTTTTATAGTCTCCGCTTAGCGGGTAAACAAGATGGTGGTCGGAGTTCTGCGATTTTGCTGTAGGGTTGCTTTTTTTCCAAGATGCCGCTGGCTGGCACCTTTTGCAGTGATTATCAGAGGATTTACAATGGTGGTAAGTCGCCAGTCAGTCGTTTTGATTGGTTGTTGTCTAAGGTCCATGGTATAATTAGGGATAATCATTTCAAATGACTTGGGTAATTCAAAACAAATACAGGAATCAGTTAAAGCTAATAGAGTAATTTGGTCAATCAAGCGCAATATTAAATCTAAAGATAGTAGGGTACTTATGACCTTATTCAGAGCATACGTTAGGCCACACCTCAAGCATGCCACTTAGCTGTGGTGTCCCTTTAAAAAATCAGAATGTACCATTCTAGAAAAGGACCAATGAAATACACCAAGCATACTGTTTGCTTAAGAAATTAAGCATATGAGAATAGACTGAATATTTTGAGCCTTATGACACTGGAGATTAGGAGGTTCAGGGCGTTTTGCTTTTTCTCTTTGATATCATCCAGGACCTATATTAGATGGTGGAACTTGGCCTAGAATTTAGAAACATTATACATGACACCAGAAGCCATCCACTCTAGCTATATGGGAAGAAGTTTACTAATCTCACCAGAAAGTTATTTTTTACATTAAAAATGATAAATCCTTGGAATAAATAACCTTAACACTTTATTATCAGTAAAACAAAAAAAAGAATTTAAATACCAACTTGATACATTTCTGTTAACATGTCATAATCTGGTATATTACTCCTTCTGAAATTTACAAGACTGTGTATGAGCTATATCAGCCTTCTTGCTCTTTCTCATCCTTAGTATGATCCTTAGTATGATCCAGTACTCAAGCTCACCAGCCTTGTCATGATTAATTTCTTTAAGTCACTCACCTCAAGGCATTTCATGGCTGTTTGCAACTGCTAGAGGGCCATGAAGCCTTCCTTTCCCAACCCCTTCTCCTAGCCTCTCCTTCTGGTCCTGCCTCGATTGTTGTCCTGCTAGCTGTCACAGTCCCCTACTCACTCCTTTAACACTTCTCTCCTTATTACCTGACTATCTTGCATCTCTTACACATTTCTGCTCACCCCCGTGTTGTACTCCTTGTGTTCTCTGCATCCTGCCATAGTGTCAAAGGGCGATCTGTTTGCCCTGAACTTATGTGCTTTAAATGGTCAGACGTTGTGTTGTTAGCCAGAAAACTACCCTCCCCAAGTGTCTCTTTAATGTCTTTACGTTGTCTTTGTTTGTTTTTTAGCATAGACTGGCCACCTATGCAAATAATTATGTTATGTGTGTAATTGTTCGTTGTTTATGTATTTCTGGCTGACCAATACCTTGTTTGCCCATATTATAACTCTAGGCTGTAAGTTTAACTGGCATGGCCCCTTTAAGAAGCCATAATGGGATGAGGATCTTTTTAAACCTCCTTTCCTGCATAAAACCGGAGTTTTATGCTAAATTTCACTGTTTTCAGCATGTCCCTTGAGTTGGGACTCTTAGAAATCTCTCTCGCTTAAAGCGCACCTTCGCCCGACGGCCACTGCGTGCTGCACAAGCGTCGCACCTTCGAATTTCTTCAGACACCGCAAAGTGCTACAAAAGACGTTTTCCTTTCAGACAAAGGCCAGAGAGGCTGTAGAAACCAATTCCTGTGGCATTAAGTGCTGCCTCTGACTAGGTGCAACAAATAAAATATTAAGTCCCTTCCCAGTGCAAACAACTAAGGAGATACTAAAGACAACATGGAGTGTTGTCTATAAACTTTTTTTTTGTCTCTGGGATAGTTTGTTCTATCTCCCAAAACTAGAAACTGCAGTAGGTATTTAAATTAAGCAAGGTAACAGAATATTGGAGACTGTTGGAGAGTTATAGAAATGCTATCTACCTGGTATATACTGAAGCTTGTAGAGGCTCTGTTGAATGGTGTGTATGCCTTCTCTCTAGGGGCTCGCCGGCCATTGTGTTAGTCCTTTTATGCAATGAGGGGAGGGACTAACAGCCTAAACTTAACTCTAAGGAGTCTAAACAGAATATTAATGCTATCACAACTTGTATATATGTTTAAATAAGATTATAGTGAGCTCCTGCATAACTGAAAGACATAAGCAATTGTGTTATACAAAATTATTTGTTTTGTACTTGATTGATGGTTAGTTCATCCAATGGGAGAACAGTCTAGGGTATATATATTGCCAGCAGTTCAAGCTGAAAGGTAGTAGCAGTCAGGATGGTGAAGTGAATGCTTCTGTACTAGTGCTCTAGTTAAAGATATGAAGGCTGCTATTCATGTTTCTTGCCTTTATGCCTCTTATGGTTTTTATTTGCTATTTATTTTGGTCGAGACAAGTCCGCTTTACTTTTATTTTGTAACTCTAGTTGGAAACTCTACAAATAAATTGTTTGAAGCTGATCAATAAGAGAGCCTCCATTGAAGTTCTTCTGCTATACAACTGTTCCCCACCACACTTGTGTCAGAAGTGGGATTATACTGGTTGTAACTAACCGGTGAGTCTGTCCAAGACTCTCGTGAACTCTGTATGCAGAAGACACGGACGGATCCTGATACCTTTTCCAGGATTGTTACTCGCTCAATTTCAGCAGCTTTTCATTTACCTTTGTATTCTGGCATGGAACAAGTGGTGAGAAAGAAGGAAGGGAAGCCGACTTCTCAGGTGGAAGAGGTGGAACAGAAACCTGAGGCAAGTGGAGGAGGTGCAGGAGGAACAAGTGAAGAGACTCCACCTCAGGAGACACATGAGCTGGTAAGGTGGCTATGCATTCAACAGGTGGAGATGGCAAGACAAAGGGAATTGGATAAAAAAGAGTATGAGGCCAGATGGGCTGATACCCTGAGGGCAATACAAGCCCTAGGTGTCAGTAGACCACGGACCAACCAGTGGGTGGCTACAAAATATAAAGTTAGCAAAACTAACAGACTCTGATGATATTGAAGCCTACATTATGACTTTTGAAAGAGTTGCTACAGCATGTGCCTGGCCCAGAGATCAGTGGGTGATTCGTCTGGCCCCTACTTGACCGGAAAAGCTCAGCTGGCATATAGCCATGTGGAAGTGGCACACGCAAATAATTATGAGCAAGTAAAAGCTGCCATCCTGAAGCGATATGATGTAAATACTGAGACTTATCACCAGCGGTTTCGGACTTATAAGTATTTGAATGCGGGCAACCCTCAGGACGCCTATGTGCGACTAAAAGTCTTGTGCTTTAAGTGGCTCCAGCCTGCTACTAGGACCCTTGACCAGATTCTGGAAACCATTGTGTTGGAACAATTTATCAAGATTCTTCCACAAGAAGTTCAATTATGGGTGAAGGAACATCGGCCAGAGACTTCAGATGCTGCGATTCGACTTGCAGAGGATTTTATTGCTGCCAGATCTTCACGGTCAAAAGGAATTTTACCTCATGGTCATCCTTCCATTGGTCCCAGACAGACTGCACCTCCTTCTTCCTCTTCACCGACTGCAACAAAGGTACATTCCTGAGTGCAAAGAGACTATAACCCTGACATCATATGTCGTGAATGTGGTGGTAAGGGGCATGTAGCATGATTTTGTCCAAAAAAGAAATCTGAAACTATACACTTAGCCTTAGCCAATTGGGGACATTATGTGCTGCCAGTTCAAGTTGGGCGGAGTACTGTATATGGCCTACTTGATTCCAGGAGTAAACAGACTCTCATACAAAGCACCTTATTAAATCTAGCTTCTAAACCCAAGGCTCAAACAACTAGAGTGACATGTATACATGGGGATACCCATCGCTACCCTCTCTATAATTTGGACATAACAATACAAGCACATACACATAACATCCCAGTGGGTGCTGTCCCTAACTTACCAGTTCCTGTTTTGATTGGCCATGATTATCCAGACTTTCAGGCTTTATTATCTAACAATTTAGTTGCCATGGTAACCAGATCTCAGACTAAAGAAGGCCTAGAACAGATATTCCTGTTCTCTTCTGATATTTATGGTGACACCAAGAAGAGCAAGAAATCAAAGGCACAGAAGCGGAAAGACAAGAGACAGTGGACCCAAGAGCATAGTAAGAAGCCTAACATGAACACTGAGTCCATAGTCTCCACAAGTGACTTTAAGACTGCACAACAACAGGACACTAGCTTACAGGACTATTTTTTTCAGTTAAATGATGGTCAAAAATATAAGATGCATAATCGTTTGTTGTACCGTAAATGTGTTAACCCAAAAACTGGGGAAGAAATAGACCAGTTACTAGTACCCAGCAAATATAGACAACAATTATTAGAACTAGCCCATGATATACCATTAGCTGGACATTTAGGTAGAGACCGTACATTAAATCGATTATTGTATCGTTTCTACTGGCCTGGTATTCATGAGCAAGTAGCTGATTTTTGTAAGAGTTGTACTGAATGTCAAAAGTAGCTATGTTAAAAAAAGTGATAAGGTTCCTCTGTTACCTTTACCTTTGATAACTACCCCTTTTGAGCGAATAGCCATGGATATAGTTGGCCCACTTCCAAAAAGTTCAAAAGGTAATCAATATATCCTTGTAGTGTGCGACTACACAACTAAATACCCAGAGGCTATTCCTTTACGTACTATTTCTGCTTCAAAAATAGCAGAGGAACTTGGTAAACTCTTTAGTAGGACTGGCATACCAAAAGAGATCCTAACTGATAGGGGCAGTAACTTCTGTTCTCTCCTATTAAAGAGATTATATAGTGTTTGGGTATTTCTGCCATCCATACTACCCCATATCACCCTCAAACAGATGGTTTAGTGGAACAGTTCAACCAGACACTTAAGAAAATGTTGCAGAAGTTCTGTAAAGAGGAGGGCCGTAAATGGGATGTGCTACTTCCCTATTTAATGTTTGCGTACAGGGAAGTACCATATGCCTCTACAGGGTTTTCTCCTTTCGAATTGCTCTATGGTCGAAACCCACGAGGTCCACTAGACCTGGTAAAAGAACAATGGGAAGATGGGAAAATATCACATGGTCAAGATCCTAGTGAGTATATATCTCACCTCAGAAAAAAGCTGTCCAGATACATAGAACTTGCTCACCAGGTGAATAATAAACAACAAGGAATACAAAAACTCCATTATGACAAGGGTCCAAAACCCAAGGTATTCCAAGAAGGTGAAAAAGTTCTATTATTACTCCCATCCTCTGACAATAAGTTATATATGAAATGGCAAGGCCCATACACTGTGGTTAAACAAACAGGTCCTGTCACCTACCAAACTGAATTGCCAGAAAAAACCAAAAAACTTAATATATTTCATGTAAATCTACTAAAGAAATGGGTAGAGAGAAAAGATTCTCCCGTGTGTTTTATCTGTCCTGAAACTCCCATTAGTGAATTAGATATAGTGTATCAATGCCTAGAAATGAAGGGTGGTGGCCTTGATGATCTTAATATTAACTCTGAGCTCTCTAGTCAGCAAAGGGCAGAACTGAATACTATGCTGCAACCTTTTGCTGAATATTTCACAGGAACACCGGGTAAAGTAACAGATATATATCACATTATTGAAACTACTCAGAAGGAACCTATAAGGGTAAGACCCTACAGAATTCCAGAAAAACTAAGACCTGAAGTAGAAAAAGAATTAAAAAACATGCAACAACTGGGTATTATTGAACCTTCCTGAGGTGACTGGAACTGCCCCATGGTCATTGTAAGCAAAAAAGAGGGTGGGGTTCGGATTTGTCTAGATTTTAGGAAACTAAATAATATCTCTAAATTTGACAGTTAGCCAATGCCCCGTGTTGATGATATTCTTGATCATTTAGGAAAAGCACAATATATTTCAACCCTTGATCTCACTAAGGGATATTGGCAGATTCCTTTAAGACCAAAGGACAAGGAGAAAATTGCTTTCAGCACTCCACTTGGTCTATATCAGTTCACAGTCATGCCATTTGGGCTCCATGGAGCCCCAGCAACTTTCCAACGGCTTATGGATAAACTTCTTTTGCCACATTCTGCATATAGCGCCGCTTATCTGGACGATGTGGTAATCTTCAGTAACACATGGTCAGACCATTTACTACACCTAGCTACCATATTAAATGTTATAACCTCTGCAGGTTTGACAATTAATCCAAATAAGTGTTCATTAGCCATGAAAGAAACTGAATACCTGGGCTTTCAAATAGGTGGAGGTCTAGTAAAACCTATAAAATCTAAAATTGAGGCAGTAGCAAATAGCCCAAGACCAGTGACTAAAAAAGATGTAAGGTCTTTCCTAGGACTTGCCAGCTATTATAGGCATTTCATTCCAAATTTTTCTATTATTGCTAATCCTCTCACCGAGTTAACAAAGAAACGTCTCCCAGAAAAAGTAACATGGACGCCAGATTGTGAAGAAGCCTTCACAACCATCAAAGCAATCTTATGTTCATTCCCGGTCCTACATTCGCCTGATTTTACAATACCTTTCATATTACAAACGGATGCTTCAAATTCTGGTATAGGAGCTGTGTTATCTCAAATTATAGAAGGAGAAGAACATCCCATCATTTATATTAGCAGAAAGTTACATGAGAGAGAAGTCAAATATTCCACCATTGAGAAAGAATGTTTGGCAGTACGTTGAGCCATAGAGACATTGAAATTTTATTTATGGGGAACTGAATTTGAGCTATGGACAAATCATAACCCTTTGTGTTGGCTTAACATTATGAAAGATCGCAACCCCAGGATCATGAGATGGTACCTGGCATTGCAGCCATATTGTTTCAAAATTAAACACAGGAAAGGAAATGAACACACAAATGCTGATTTCATGTCTAGGTATGGCTTTGACCATACAATGGTAGACCTCGGGGTAAAGTGATATAATAACAATGAGAAAATATATATATTGAGTTGACATTTTTTAAGTATAGCAGCCAAGAAAATTTGCTGCTACATTTATTTTTCCTTTTTATGGGACCCCGAGGTAGAGCCTAGGGAGTGGGTGGGCTCTGGCTCCATCCCTTACAGTACTGGATCTAAAAAGAAATAATAAAAACAAATGACACTGTTGATCAGTGACTTTTGTTATTTTGAGGTGGGAGGAGAATGTCAAAGGGTGATCTGTTTGCCCTGAACTTATGTGCTTTAAATGGTCAGACGTTGTGTTGTTAGCCAGAAAACTACCCCCAAGTGTCTCTGTAATGTCTTTACGTTGTCTTTGTTTGTTTTTTAGCATAGACTGGCCACCTATGCAAATAATTATGTTATGTGTGTAATTGTTCGTTGTTTATGTATTTCTGGCTGACCAATACCTTGTTTGCCCATATTATAACTCTAGGCTGTAAGTTTAACTGGCATGGCCCCTTTAAGAAGCCATAATGGGATGAGGATCTTTTTAAACCTCCTTTCCTGCATAAAACCGGAGTTTTATGCTAAATTTCACTATTTTCAGCATGTCCCTTGAGTTGGGACTCTTAGAAATCTCTCTCGCTTAAAAGCGCACCCCAGCATGACGACGGCGCTGCGCGCTACTGCAAACGTCGCGCACCGTCAGCTTCGCAGAGCGCCGCGAGTGCTACAAAGACGTTTTTCCCTTCAAGATGCATCAGAGAGGCTGTAGCACTAATTCCTGTGGCATTAAGTGCTGCCTCTCTGACTAGGTGCAACAAATAAAATATTAAGTCCCTTCCCAATGCAAACAACTAAGGGGGATACTAAAGACAACATGGAGTGTTATCTATAAACTTTTTTTTTTAAGGTCTCTGGGATAGTTTGTTCTATCTCCCAAAACTAGAAACTGCAGTAGGTATTTAAATTAAGCAAAGTAACAGAATATTGGAGAATGTTGGAGAGTTATAGAAATGCTATCTACCTGGTATATACTGAAGCTTGTAGAGGCTCTGTTGAATGGTGTGTATGCCTTCTCTCTAGGGGCTCGCCGGCCATTGTGTTAGTCCTTTTATGCAATGAGGGGAGGGACTAACAGCCTAAACTTAACTCTAAGGAGTCTAAACAAAATATTAATGCTATCACAACTTGTATATATGTTTAAATAAGATTATAGTGAATTCCTGCATAACTGAAAGACATAAACAATTGTGTTATACAAAATTATTTGTTTTGTACTTGATTGATGGTTAGTTCATCCAATGGGAGAACAGTCTAGGGTATATATATTGCCAGCAGTTCAAGCTGAAAGGTAGTAGCAGTCAGGATGGTGAAGTGAATGCTTCTGTACTAGTGCTCTAGTTAAAGATATGAAGGCTGCTATTCATGTTTCTTGCCTTTATGCCTCTTATGGTTTTATTTGCTATTTATTTTGGTCGAAACAAGTCCGCTTTGCTTTTATTTTGTAACTCTGGTTGGAAACTCTACAAATAAATTGTTTGAAGCTGATCAAGAAGACAGCCTCCGTTGAAGTTCTTCTGCTATACAACTGTTCCCCGCCACACATAGATTGTCACATTATTGCATTAAATAAATCGATGCACTATTTCATTATTTTATTGCCAGGACCTGTTTTCCTTGATTGTATGTTGTGATATATGAATCCCAATGTATTATGCAATGTATGTACCCTACATTATGTAAGCCTGTTTTAGTACACCTATTTTTTTATCTGTACCCTCCTTCATGTAAGCCTGTTTATGTATGCCTTTTTATGTACTAGGATCTCCTTGTAAATGAGCATGCTCAATGGAGCTTTCCTACAATAAACTTGAACTTGAACTTAAACTTTATTGCGATGCCTCCATAGTCCCATGTATAAACAGGATATTGGGGACATCCTTCCCTAGAAAGACTGGTGTAAGTCAGGGCTGCCCTTCAAGCCCTGTGTTATACATTTTGCCATTGATCCCTTTATTAGATCAATACTGGGGAATTCTAGAATTCCTGCCATCTGACTCTCAGATGCCCATGTAGTTATTAAAATCTGTGCTTATGCAAATGACATCTGTCTCTGTGTGCAGGATGACTCTGCTGGGCCTCAACTATAAGGGGGTTTAGCCTGGTTTGAAAAGGTTTTTGGGGCTCAGCTTAATCTTTCAAGTTGAGCCATACACATATTGCTAATATTCCCATCACTTCAGAATCCATTAAAACACTAGGACTTACTTTAGGAACCCAGGATGATGTGACCTACAGTTGGAAAGCTGTGGCTTCTGTGGCATTGTCACAGGTACAGCTTTGGAAGCATAAGAATATTTCCAAAAGGAAGAGGGTGTATTTATTAATCTCACTCATTCTTACATTGTACTTACATGTGGTACATATTTATCTGCTACCTCTGAACATGGAAGCAAAAAATTAATAAAATATATATTTTTAAGGCCTTTAGGGTAACAGGCACAACCCTATTAAAACATAATTTTGTGTCTCATGACTATTTCAGGGAGATATTTGCATGATAAATCTGGTGTGTTTTTTTTCCATTGTGTTTTCATTTATTGTAACATGTCCACATTGCTAAAAGCATTTCTTCTACCCTGGCAGAGTATCATGGCACAGTGGTTCCTACCTTTGAAGGAAAAATGGAGCCATACTCTTGAAGTATTAGTTACGGCAAAAATGAAACACATGCCACATTATGTAAAGCCAGTCTTTATGAAACTGAAACATTGGAAGCTTACTAAGGCTTCTATTCTTTCTAACTCTAGCAAACAGTTATACTAGGGGATCCATCAGAAACATTTTTCTGCAATATCACAACTAGAGTTTTGTGATGAGACTCAGATTGATAGAGTTTTTTTTACTACTGGTGGATAAACATGCAGTATACCCCTCTGGTTATGGGATATAGGCTGGTTGTCTTGTCATGGCCACTTAGGGGTTGGAAATTCCATGAAACACAAGTCTGTAGAGGACCGTATGTGTCCTCATCCATTGTGTGGGCACACACTAAAATCACAGGAAAGTTTTTTTTTATCCTTTTCCCCTTTGCACAGCAATTGTGGTCTTTTACCTATGGACCAGGGGCTAGATTCACAAAGCTTTGCGAACTGCACTAAGTGTTTGTGCGCTGATTGTGTAGAGTTTGTGCCAAACTACTATTCACAAAAGGCCAGTTTCTGAGGGCAAAAGCAGTTAGCATGATCACAAAAACATAATTTATGCACAGTGCAAATGAATGGGAGTGGCCTCTCAGACAGAGGCAATGCTATTTACATAGCATTTGCACTGCGCAAAGTGTCTTACGTGGCACTTTGCGCGGTGCTAATTACCACCTACAAAATGGTCCTCTCATTCAGGGCAAAGCCCAGAGGCAGAAGCAGGAACCACAGGAAGGAGCACAATGGCTGACAGGACAGCACTACTTCAATACATGTTGGGGAGTCCCTCCAGGAATCACCACCCCAGTGAAATGTGTGATCAAACATCTGGTTGTTCAATGTCTCTGTGCGAGACTGTCCTGTACTGCACTTTTTGTGGCAAACATTCCTGTTCTGTACTTTCCAGTGCCATATATGCCATGCCCAGGTATGGTATGGGAAAATGTTAGTCATATGAATAGGAAGCTCAATTGAGCAAAGCTCATTCACAATGAGGTCCTTTCTATAATAGATACAGTTGTCTAGAATTTAAAATCAAGAAAATAATATATTTCAGGAGGAGTATGTACAATGCACAGTGCACAGTCTAATATTACCAGTTACAAAACATGTCATGTACAATAATCATAAAACACACATTAACCAGAATCCCAAGTAAAGCCGCACGCCATAGATTGCAAAGGAGTGGCAAATCAATGTTCTTTGCCCACTACCAAAGCAAACATAAAGACTACCCCCTACAGGTCTCCTCCAGCTCTCTCCATCCTCTAGAACAAATATTCTCCTATAAATACCTAGGCATCCACTTTGACTCTGTCCTCACGTTCCACCACCACACAAGTACCCTCACAATGACCACCAATTCACAAATTGGTCTCCTCTATTGGCACAAGGACTGCCTTCCACCTGAAGTGCTTAGATTAGCCATCACCTCGTCGGTCCTCTCTTCAGTTGACTATGGCCTGCTCATCTATAACACAGCTGACAATACTACCCTCAGCAAAATTTAATTGCCCATAAACAAGGCCTGTAGGCTCCTCACCAGCACTGAACACCGCACCCATTCTTGCGCACTTTACTCCCTCGAAAATGTGCTTAATTTTGAAGAGAGGCTGAAATACCAGTCCTGCCTCATGGCCAAAAAAATATTCCTTGGTCTCACCCCTCCAGGAGCCACCTCTGCTCTTCTCCCAGCCATCTCCTCAGTCATTACCTGCAGTGTCTCCAAATCCTCTCACTTAGTCACTAAGGTCAGAACCTCCCTAGCCCAAAGGACATTCTGCTACAGGTGCCCAACCTGGTTCAACTCTCTACCCACTTCAGTAACTAGTCTACTCAAGCTAGGACTATTTAAAGAGGCTCTCAGGAATCATATACTCTGTACTCACTCTTGCGTGTGTACCTCTTGGTGAACCCAAATCCACTGGGCTCCTTCTCCGTTATGACTCCGTGTCTATGACAATGGCTTCCTAGCCAGCTTAATCAGCCCTCAGTCTCAAAATTGGACAACTGGCAAGTTTGGTAAGTATCCTTAGCTACCTCAATATATAGGCCTGTAATCCCACCTGTATACAGTTTGTAACAGTTCTTAAAATCCTGCTGTATTCCTACTATATTTGTACCCTGTACTCCTGTATTGTTTATGTTTATAAAGAATGCTTACATGCAATTGACTGTACTTCTTTGTAACTCTGACATGGAGCCTTTGGAAACAAGTTCCTGACTCAAAGAGCTGTAATTCCTATGACTACAATAAATAAATATATACATAAACGATGACTGTTATATGGCAAGGTAAGCTGCACAGCCCTTAAGTTGCAATGAGCTGGCATGTAGCCATTTCAGTCTGCAAATCTGTGCATATACCTGGCTGCCCAGAATGTTCTGCATGGCTGGCTCCAGTTGCTGTCTCTGCTGTCTCCATTGCTTGCAATTCCATAGCCATTTACAGGTGGTGCACTGTCCTCGTAAATAGTGCTGGAGCAAAGTTGTATGCAAATGCATGCAGATAGCTCTGGAATGAGATGCAAATTGTGAGCTTTGCCCCCGACTGCCTAAACAGCTTATTTACATGCTTCCTTTGTGAATAGCAGTTTTTAGTGCCGTGCAAACACATGCTGCTTTTGCGTGACAATAGTGTGCTGCGCAACATGTTAGTGAATTGCATGGTATGAAGAAGGATATCAGGCTGCTAGAGGGAGTGCAGCGCAGGGTGACAAAAATGATACAGGGGGATGGAGGATAAACCCTATGAGGACAGACTGAGGCATCTGAGTTTGTACACCCTGGAATAGAGGAGGGAGAAAGGGACATGATTGAAATGTTCAAGTATCTGAACGGGTTCAACAAAACTGACACGGATGGGTTATTTAAGCTGAGGAGGGGAAGGAACATAAGAGGTCATGGGCTAAGATTGGAAGGGGGCAGATTTAGGAGAGAGATAAGGAGGCATTATTTCACAGAATGGGTGGTGGCAAAATGGAATACCCTACCAGAGGAGGTGATATCATGTAGGACAGTGGTTTCTTTCGAAATAGCATGGGACAGGGCAAGGGGGGACTGTTTGTGTAAGTAGTGATGAGAAATTGCAGGGAGGGGAGAGGGGGAGAGAAGTGGGGCAGCTGCAATCTAGGGGTGCTAGCTGCACACTTGAGCAGACCTGATAGACCACAAGGCCTGGTTCTTTTTTTTTTTTTTTTTGATATTTCTTTTTCTCCCCTCCTATGTCCCTACCAGAGCCACCCCTTCAGGAGTCACCAATGAAACCCATCCCTGCCACCGACTTACCTGCTGCTTAGGGCCCCTCATCCTGTCGCGGATTACCCCCCGGGCGGGGTTTGGGGTGGGGCGAAACCCCTGTACCTTAGTGTCTTCTCCGGTCCCTGAGACAGCGGCAGTCAGTGGCACATCAGGACTGGGTTTGACGCTCCATCTACCAGGTTGTGGAGGGTGATTTTTCCCTGTTCTGTGAGGATGTTGTTAGCCCTTGATGTCAAGCCATGAGCGCCAACGTCCGCAACGTCCTCCCCCTTGATGATGCAGCCCCTAGAGGTGAATGGTCCTCAGGCCTCTGCCTGTGACCAATCAAACTCCCAAGTTGCTGGTGAGCTATCATGCCCCCAGCATCCGACAGAGGTCACCGCTCACCGGGATGGATCCCCACCCTTCCCCTGGAGAAGGCGAGCTGTCATCGGATGCTCAGCCATTCTCTCCCCGGCCGACTCCCGGCGACCCGAGTCCGCTCCCAAACCCAGGTCACCAGCATGATGCGAGGTGTGGCATCCAGCGCCTCAACCCTCAGTGCCACTGGGCCACACAAGGCCTGGTTCTGCTGGCACATTCTATGCACGCATGTATGTATGTGTGCATGTATGTTTAGCATGATTTAGGATGATGTTACTGCACATGTGCAATGCCCCACTGCCACTAGTCTTTTTTTTTCCATTTAAAGTTTATTAATAATTTTACCATACACGACAGATCTTTCAGTACAGATACAGTATACATTGGCAATATACAGCAAATTTAATCTGTCAACTCCCCTTCCCTCCCACATCTATATTCCCCACCACTCTAATACAGCGTTGATCTGACCCTATTCCCTACCAACCCCACAACACAGACATCACAATAGTAATAGAATACACTAGATACTAAGATCCTCACTCTGAGAAACTTTAGATCAGGAATAAAGTATATAAGGGGTCCCATATCTTCTTAAACCTTCCTAATCTATTATTTTAACTTGCAATAGTCTTTTCCGATCTGAGATTCACAAGGAGCTCAGATAACCATTCCCCATACGTGATTTCAGATTGGTCCTTCCAATGTCTTAAAACTACTTTCTTAAGTGACAAGGATATCAAGGCCATGTAATATTTCCTATTGGGAAATCTAATGCTTGAAAAATCACCTAAGATGCATATTTCAGGTTTAAACAAGTCCTCTAGTCCCAAGATGGAATCAGTCTTATTTTGAATGGTAGTCCAGAGAGGCACTATTTTGGGACAGGTCCAAAAATTATGAAGTAAAGAGCCCTCGTGTTCAGAACATCTCACACATTGGGAAGAAGATGTTAGACCATACTTTAACATTTTTTCAGGGGAACGATATACATTATGTAAAATATAAGTTTGCATCATCCTTAATCTATCTTGCGTTATGAATTTATGACAATTAAACCAGAGGTCAGCCCAATTAATGTTATAACCAGGAAAGTGGGAGGACTAGTAACGAGTCGGACCGTAACATTCTGTATATAATCTATCAAACAGAATACCATAAATCTTGGAGACAGCTTTCTGCTGGCCCACTAATTGAATCAAATCTAGCACTAGGGGAGGGCCTGTGCATGGGCCTATCCTTTGCCCAAACACTTTAATCAATAGGTGTCTGACTTGAATGATTCTAAAAAAATGTTTAGTTGGGACCTTAAACTTTTGCATTATACTTTGGCCTGATAACCAGGCGTCATCATCCCCTATTAAGGAATTCAATGGGGCACCCTTCAGTTGGGGTAACCAGTTAGAGGGGATACATTTATCATCGATCTTGAAATTGGGATTTCCGAACAGGGGTTGATTTGTGTCTCTTTTGTTATCATATTTGAGAGAACGACATAGTTGAGAGTGAACTCTAAGTGATAGTGCTATGAGGGTATTTCTTAATCTGCTGGGAAGAAGATTCTCCTTGATATGCAAGAGGGTTTCTGGAACTAAACCACATTAGTAGATCTGGGCCCGTTCTATTTTGAGCCATAGCGGAGTGTAACTCGTTGATATGGGTAGTGTCCATCTCAGGTATTTATTAATGTGACTCACCCAGAAATAGAGCCCTAGGTGAGGCAAACACAAGCTCCCTCTCAACTTAGGTGCACCTAATTTGTGGAACACGATCCTAGGAGTCTTATACACCCAGACAAACTCTAAGAATGTACTATTTACCTTCTTGAACCACGATACCGGAAGCCAGATATTAAGCATTGACAGGGGATAGAAAAGTCGTGGAAATACATTCATTTTGAGCAGGTTAACTCTTCCCCAAATGGAGATTGGGAGGGAGGCCCACCTATTAAGATCCTGTTCTATCACATGTAACGGAGAATCCAAATTCAATTTTATAGCACTTCCCATAAGTCTGGATAATTCGATACCCAGATATAGAAGGGAGTCCTGTTTCCAGACAAGTCCCAATTCGAGGATATCCATTTTGTGAAGCTTGTGGTTAAGAGGGAAGACGATTGTTTTGTTTACATTTAATTTGTAGTTAGAGACTAGGCTAAAGGATTTAATGATATTTAACATTGGGGGGATGGAGGAAACAGGATTAGCAACTTGGAGAAGAAGGTCGTCTGCATAAGCGGAGACTTTGACCTCGCATGGGTAAATCAGAATTCCTTACACCTCTGGACAGGCCTGCAGTCTACAGATTAGTGGCTCTAAATATATGTTGAACAATAAATGGGAAAGGGGGCAACCTTGCCTAGTTCCCGAGTAAAGGGTGAATGGGTCTGAAATGACTCCGTTGCCTGATATTCTCGCAATGGGAGAATGATAAAGAGATCTAATCCAAATCTGGAATGTATTGGGAAATTTAAAGGCCTTTAATGTCTGAAATAAGTATTGCCAGTTGAGTCTGTCAAATGCCTTCTCGGCGTCCAGAGAGATTAGAGCCACGGGATATGGAGCATCTCTGGACACCGAGAAGACATGAGCCAGGGTGCGGAGGTGGTCCGAGGAAGATCTGCCCTTCATGAATCCCACCTGTTCGGGACCAGTAATGGAGGGGAGAATCAGGTTAAGATGGCAAGCTATTAATTTAGCCAGTATCTTAACGTCCTGATTCAAAAGGTAGATCGCCGGTAGTTGGTGACTAATTCAGGTGCCTTTCCTGGCTTAGGAATAAGTACAATTAATGCTTCAAAAAGAGAAGTGTCTATTTCAGCTCCTGAGAGTATATACTGGAATAAAGGAAGCAACAAAGGGATAATGGAGGTTTTAAACCTTTGATAAAAGTAAGCTGAGAAACCGTCTATCCCTGGGGTTTTATTTAATAGTAGAGCACTTATTACATTAAATATCTCATTACTTGTAATGGGTAAGATTAATGCCTTCTGCTGATCTTTGGTAAGACTCGGCAAGGTGGTCTCCTTTAAATAGTTTTCTAGATAAATCTGGGTTGGGGGGTCGGGCATAGGACTGTATAGGTCAGTGTAATAGTTTAGGAATTCCGATATAATATCATTCGGGGCGGTCTTCAGAAGTCCTTCTGTTTGAGATAGGATGGATGCAATATACCTAGAGGATTCTATTTGTTTAATTCTATGAGCCAGGAGGTGTCCCGCTTTCTCCCCTTGGTCAGTGAATGACGCCTGCGTTTTTAAGATAGCGTGCTTCGCTTTTTTCCAGAGCAATTCAAGATAGGCCACCCTTAATTTAATGAGCTTTTGAAGTGTGGGTTCTGGTGTGGTGGGAGACAGGTCTTTTTCTATGGACCTTATTTGGAACAGCAGCTGCTCGCTTGCTTTTTTCCTATTAGAAGCTAAGCTAATAAATACTCCTCTTAAGTAAGCCTTAAAAGCACACCATAGGATGTCTGGCCTTTGGATTGTACCCTGGTTAAACTGAATAAACTGATCTATATGGTCCTGAACTGTGCGAGCCAGTTTAGGGTCTTTAAGGAGTTGATCATTAAGTTTCCATCTTCCTCCACCTCTGAGCGGAGGCTCTATAGTCAATTGACAGCATACGAGGGAATGATCCAATGGGAGTCCCGGCTGTATCGAAGAGTAAATAACTTGTGGGATGTATACCCTTGAAATAAGCACATGGTCTATTCTGGATGAGGTTTTATGGACCGGAGAAATAAAGGTATATTCCCTATCACCAGGGTGTAAAACCCTCCAAATATCACACAATCCAACCTGATCTATTAAATCTCTAAAGCGCGTTGGGCCAGAGATAATCCCCTCCTACAGTGCCCGGTCTTGTCCACTATCAGGTCATACATCAGGTTAAAGTCCCCACCCAGTATCATTGGTATCGAGAGGAAAGGAAGTAAAGTGGTAATTATTTCTGTAAAAAATCTAGGGGAATCCTGGTTTGGTCCATAAATACTCCCCAGGAGTATTTCTTTCACAAATAGATTACCTATAACGAAGATAAATCTACCCTTAGGGTCTTTAATTAATTTTTTTGAGGTAAAGGGGAGTTTTCTATGGACCAAGATCATGGTACCACCACTATTCATGGAGCACTCAGCTGAAAAGACCTGTCCCACTTGTTGCCTCCATAACTTAATGGCCTCAACATCTAATAAATGTATTTCCTGCAAAAACATGATTTCTGCAGCAAGCAGATTTAAGTGCTTCAAGATTGAATATTGCTTAGTTTTAAGTCTAACCCCCTTTCACATTCCATGTTATAACATTCAATGGCTTAGTCATTGACCTTTGTCTACATGATCAGACAGAAATGTAAATACAAAAAAGTCTCCACCAGTAATATTGTAGTGGAGTCTGTTTGTACTGTGCTGTACCCTCCCCATCTCCCCTACCCCCGACCCTCATCCAGTCCCCCTATTTTCCCCTATATCTACCCCACCAGACCTTGTAACGGATAATAACCCTACCAGATCACTAAACCAGACTACCCCCCATTCTATTTTTCCCACTTTGTGCAGAACTACTTTTCACTACTCTCCCAGTTATTCTGCCCCATCGCCCGACTCTCTAAGAAGAGTCACTATAGTACTATACTAAAACTTTAGAAAGCTCAACTTAATGCTTCGGGGAAACCCACATACACATTTGGTGAAATAATCCCTAACATAGTAACACCGACTAACCCCTTCTATTTGAAAATGAGCCATAATATTTATAAACTGCAACCTTGATTATAGGTTTGTTAATGTAATAGAATCTTATAGAGGGGGTGGCTGCGATAAAACCTAAAAATGAGCAACTGCATCTAATTGTGCCTACGAAGCCACTATGTACAGCCTTAATAAACCCCCAATGGAGGAAATAAAGCGCTCTGAAAAAAAAAAGGGGGGGGAGGGAGGCTGTAGTTTCATGCATAGACATGACTCCCGCTTACTGGTAGAGAGCCCACATATTTATCAAATCACCCCCATGAAGCGCTTGGGAGGTGATCCTCCTTAAAACAAAACACTTTGTGCTTGATTCAGCAAAGGGCTATCCCTTATCATTGGGGTAACTTTAAACTAAAACAGAAAGAGCCTCTCTGCTTATTTTTATACCCTGCATACTGTCCCCCAGTATCGTCCAGAGGCAGAGCATGCAGCCCATGTCAGAACCTTAACATTAAAACTGTACAATGAAAAAACAACTGGAAACTACTCTAAAGTAAACTCTTGTATTAAACCTGGAGGTCTGAAAAACCACACTGTAAAACTAGCCGAGCTAAAGAAAGTCCTGATTTTGACTCGCTGAGCATCACCACGAAATGTCCATTCATCTTCCTTCCAGGGACCTCTAGTGGTAGCAGAACGTAACCGCATCATTAATTTGCTCAGACAGACAAGTATCAACTCCCTATTTGCAACATAAACCTCTTACAAAGCAGGTTCCAGTCCTACGAATATGGTACACTGTCCATTATTCAAGGGCCCCTTCTTGAGGTAAAAGTAATTAAACTGTGGATTTCACCACAGCTATACTAGGGTTGCAAGACCTTTGATCCTAAAGAAAAGGGGGAGGGCGATCTTCCATGTGACAATTATCAGGATCTCTTTAAACAACTGATTTTGTTTCTACTTTCTGGTATTTGAGGACACAGTTACCCAGA
Organism: Neoceratodus forsteri; assembly: GCA_016271365.2. Taxonomy (NCBI): domain Eukaryota; kingdom Metazoa; phylum Chordata; order Ceratodontiformes; family Ceratodontidae; genus Neoceratodus; species Neoceratodus forsteri. Next base: position 397,354,471 of record CM028131.1, on the reverse strand, counting down.
GTTCTACTTCTTTCCCTCAGCGATTGCTGAACAAGTCAGGCAGGGACTTCTGAAGGGCTGTTTTGGCCACCTCCACCTCCTCGAATGTGACCCAGGAGCCACCCAGCAGTACTTGCAGTCTGGCAGGGTATCCCATTTTAAACTTTATACCGGATGCGATTAGTTTTGAAATGATTGGGTGGAATTGTGTGCGACGTTGCCTAACGGAGGCAGGGAGATCCTGTGTTATTCTTATTTTTGCACCCTCCCACCTAATTTCTTGCAGCTCTTTTATTTTCCCCAGCAAGTATTGCCTCTCTTGAAAATTAAGGAACCTGCATATGATAGGTCGAGGCAAGGCTCCAGGTGGTGGCATGGGTCAGAGAGCTCTATGTGCATGCTCTATCGTGTAGACTTTTCCAAATGGAGAAGGGCCAGCTAATTTTTCCACCAGTTTTTGGATGAAATTAATAGCATTTGGACCTTCCTCTTTTTCTGGAATACCAAGAATGACCGCGTTTTTCCTGCGGCTCCTTCCTTTCAAATCCTCCGGCTTAGCCTCCAATTTCTTGATCCTGTGACGGCTTTCTACTACCTCCTCCCTTATGCTATCAGCTTTTTTCTCCAGTGATACAGTACGGACTTCGTTATAAATGATTCTTGTAGTTAGGTCTTCCAGTGCTGCAGTTATCTGTTTGACCTCCGTTGTTAGAGATTTAACATCCTCCCTGAACGGTGTAAATTCAGCTAGAAACCATTCCAAGGTTAGAGGAGTTTCCCCGGGCTCTCTTGCTGAGATGGCAATAATAGCTGCTGCCTTCCTGACATGACCTTGCTGGACCTTAGGCTGCTTGCTCTGTTTCTCCGGGGATACCGGCGGAGTGTGTTTTGGGGGAGCCGAACGCATCTCCGCTTCCATTTTCACAAACCGGACTCCTCTTCTGTCCTTAGTGAAGCACTCAGCCCCAAGATAACGACCCTAAACTGAATTAAATACTTCAATTGGGCTTTTTTATCATGCCAGGCATTGGGAGCCGAACTAGTGAGCTGCTACTCAGCATGCTACATCACGTGGTCTCCCCACTGCCACTAGTCTGTCTCACATACGGCATGGGGTAATGCCCTATTGAGCAGAGCTAACCAATGTTGTTCAGTCGTGCACACTATACAGCTTGCAGTACTGCAACGCTGTGGCAGACTGCGTGCTAGGCTTTAAACTGTTCAATAATGTCCAGGTCCAAGAGTGTGAAGGCACTCCTGCAGAGGGACCAGCAATTGTCTGCAGTGGAGTTGGCCAACCTGGTCACAGGGAGGGTCATTTAGTCAGGTCTGAGGACCTAGATCGGTCCAGGGGAGTCATTTGGGCCTCAGTGGGGTGGCACCTGTCAGGCCACACAGGGACTGAATGGACAGGGGAACAATGCTGTCACTGTTATGGGGACCTTGTCCAGCAGGACGGGACTGGCTCCAGCTGTTCTGGAATGTGGAATGGTATGGCATTATGCCATGCCCAGGTATGTACAATTTTGCCATGTGTTCCTTGTAGTTGGCCTGAATTGAGGTAGGGTATATGTGAGTGGTACTGTCACCTGCATGCCACTTGGCACATGGGGTTGGTTGCATCACAGGCCCCAACATGCAGTCCTATTATGCCCCACTGCATACCTTCCAGTTGTGGTTTGCACAGCCAGCCATGTCTCACACTGTAGACAGGTCACTGGTGGGATTGTTTGATGTGTGGTATTACGTGGCTGGAGGAAACCTCCAAGTACCACATGGTGGTATTTTTAATTACTGGTCTTCATTTGTTATAACATTCGGTTTTAACAATGACAGGGTTAGACAGTGTCTGTTGCTGTTTTCCTGATACTGTTTCTGTTTTTATGTGCTGTTGGAAGTCTTGATGGTTTGCAGGATTTATCACATCACACCACGATTCTGTATTTCACACAGTGTCTATGCTACTGCTTGGAACACATGTTCTGCCTTGCCCCTCGTTGAGAGGCCCTGGACTATCCTCAGAAGTGATACATCACTGTGGTGCCCACATGTGTGTTCTCCATGCTGTCCATTCCTATTGACTGTCTCCTGGTGGCACTGCCAGCCATGCCCCATGTTGGCTGCTATGCTGCAGCATCACACATATGCAGCCATCTGCAGGTATCCATGGGTACTGCCCACTTTTGTGCTCTTCTGTCCTACAGCACTGTGTATTGAGTGACTGTGCAATGCTATTCAAAGCAATGCTATTGCGTTCAGTGCTAGTCACAAACCTGTGCATGTCTTTATGGTGCACGATACTGTCCCATTGTGCAGCTTGCTTTGCACGCTATTCATACTTTGTTTAGCACCAGCGCTAACCCTTTGTGAATGGGGCTGCTTTGCTGTTGTGCAATCGTATTCTATTGTGCAGCACAAACTTTGCTTGGCCACAATTCTTTGTGAATCTAGCCCCTGGAATGATACGCAGCTGTCTCCCATTATGTATGAGATACTGATCTTGGGGTTATACCAGGCCAGACTGAACAAATTCCATGCCAGTACTTTACGGTTAGTATTTACTGTGTACAAATTTGATCTTTGGCAGGTCAGGTGTGCTCCCCTCTTGCAGCAGAAAGAATACACTACCATACAAGTTATTCAGCAAACTAAAGTATTTTTAAGAACTAGATACCAAGCAGAACAATGTCTGGTGGCTCATCCTTTGTTTTATAAGTACTGGCAGCATTGTTCTTGGTTTTTGCCTTAATATGTCATGTGCTACGATTCTGCTTACTTCCAACTTTTTACCATCTGAGGAACATCACCCGGGTGAAGCACCTTGTTCATCTAGATGATCTTCCTATTCTGGTCCACGCTTTCGTTACCTCCCGCCTTGACTACTGCAATGCCCTTTACCTTGGGCTACCGGGGGTTGAGATTCACTGCCTGCAGCTAGTGCAGAATGCAGCAGCCAGGCTGTTGACTGGTTCTTCTAGGTCCAGTCATATAACGCCTGTGCTCTGTGGACTGCACTGGCTGTCAGTTTGCTGGTGAATCACCTTCAAGGTCGGTTTGCTGACCTATAAGACCCTGCATGATCAGGGACCTGCTTACCTGAAAGATCTCCTTTGTCCCTACTGTCCCCCCCCCGCTCTCTCCAATCCACTGATGAGGGATTGCTAGAGATTCCCAGGGTTCACTTAAAAACTTCAGGGGCCAGATCTTTTAGTTTTATGGCCCCCAACCATATGGAATTCTCTACCTCGTCAGGTGCGAAACTGCCCCACTGTCCAAAGTTTTAAAGGAGCTTTAAAAACCTATCTTTTTAGTAAAGCTTATAATGATTTTTGAATATTTTAATGTTGTTTTAATTTATTGTTTTATGTTATATTGTACTGGCGCCTTGGTTTAAGAAAGGCGCCTTATATAAATAAAGAGGGATTTGATTCGATTTGATTTGACAACTTGGTGGTGATCATAGCCTCTAATGTGCACTGCTTTTTTGCATGGTTGAACATTTAGTTCTTCACTTCATTTTTTCTCTTCCTTCCCAATGTATATTTTCCTTTTTTCTGGGTTTCTTAAGTTCCTCTGACATTGTGCACTTTGAAATACCTTTTGCCTTTCTTTTGCAATGCAAGGGAGCACAGAAATCTTTTTTTTTCTTTTCTTTGGACTGAATCCAATCTGCACAGAAGTTTATTTTGCACTGGACATTGTATGATATTCATGTATTTTGTTGTAGTATTTACCAATTTGTTTTACACTGCACTGTTTTGTTTTGATTCAATAAAAAATGCCCCTACTGTTTCTGGAGGGTAAGGTGAGCTGCTGTCTGTCCTGGTAACTAGCCAAGATGGCAGACCCAGGAGGTGAGGGAAGGAGTAGGAGTGCTGTGCTTGGGGAGCTGAGACATGACCAAACAAGGAATAACAGCATTTCAGATTCAGAGCTTCTAAGAGCAGAAGAAGAAGAAGCAGAAATGCAAATGGACACAGATAAAGCTGAAGCCAATGGCATGGAATGGGATGTGAGCAGTTCTGAAATGGAAGAATTAGTTGCTGACTGTTCAAATATAATGGACACAGGTATACCATATATGGAGGGAGAAAATGAAAAATGACTGGATAAATTAATTGAGGACATTATCCATTATTTGGAAGAGCAGACATGTCAACGAAAAGACAATTGTGCCCAATTGACCAAATTGAAAAGAACATTGCACAGAGGACCAGCCACACAACTGGCAGCAGAGACACTGTCAAAATCAGCTGAGAAAACACTCATTTTCAGGCAGACGCAAACATTGGGGCTCTGGAAAGCAGCCATGCAATGGCACTCAGAAACTGTGTCATCACAGAAAACATGACTAATTAAATATTGCAGCAGGAGGATGCAAGCACTTGGACACCAGAGAAAGCATTGAAACAGGTGGGCTGGGTGCAGTTCAAAAGTGGCAAATAGATTCCAGACCCAAACAACAAAACAGTCATTAAACACTGGGAAGCGTCAGCACAGAAATCTGCAAGTGATGCTTCTGATAATAAATTAAATAAACAAATGGTGAGGCAAGCTGGACAGCATAAAAGGGGTGAGTTGCCAAAAGCTTTTTCTGAAACTGATTCTTTGCATAATGATAATGACCCAACAGAGCCTTCTACAAATGATTCAATACAGGCCCCTTTATGTAATGTTCAAAGTGGCACTACAGACAGTGTTAGGCTGGGTCCCCTTAACAAGTAATAAATGACCCAGAAAGAAAGGAACATTTGCAGTCTTTATTCCAGTTATCAGACTTGTTCCAAAATACAAGGGAGCCTACTCCTAGAAGGAATACCTTAAGGTTGTTATATAAACGAGGCTTAGAAACAGCACCAGACAGAATCTACAGAGGCAGGACACTGCTTAAGGACTCCATGACATTTTTACTTTGGAAATCATTGTATTAATACACACTGGAGACTGTAGTTTTGATATAAGTTTCAAGACTGCTGCTGGACTGGATTGATTTGAGGGAAAATGTAATGCATTGAAAGACACTCCTTTATGAACACATTTTTTAGCAGTGCCTCTGACTAAATCTGCAATTTGAACCATAACTGCATCTTTTGAAATGAAGGTGTAAATATTTCTGATATTTTGTACTGGCTTAAGCAAAGGTGTGAAGTGTTAGAAGACCCCATACCAATTATGGATTCTGAACAGATTTGGACTGGGGGAGGTGGAGGATAAAAGTTAAGTCAAATTTATCAAATCATAGGGTTGTACACCTACCAAGCAGATTTTTTTCTGGGTGAGAACAGGAGAATGTTCTAGTCAGGACAATCAAAGTCCTGTCATAAATCCACATCCAGATCACACATGAGTAATGCATGTGATACCCCCATTCCACACATTATTTGGAATTTTGTCATACAGCTCCAACATGTAAGTATCTAGTTCGATGAAATTTATGTGATGGGAAAGGTCATACATACGTGCACTGCCCATGGACCTCACACAACAGAGATGATGGGCTATCACAGGAGGTTATTATTAGCAAAGCACAACAGCAGGAGGCAGCTTGGGTTTCTGAGCAAAGACTTGCAAAAGTGCAAACAGAGCAGGCAAACATGGCAGATACAAATTGCTTTGCTACAGGTCTGTCCCAAGGGGCAGCTACAACTGACCCTGTCCCTGATAATACTCTAGCAGGAGAAGAGATGTCTCTGAGCCCCTTCAAGAATATGGCAGACAATGCCAGGGCACAAACCCAGACTTTAACATCCCAAGAACAAGGCATGACTTCTGAAGTCCCAGACATGCCTCCCTCCTCCACCCTCAGACACAGACTTTATGCAGGTAAGCAAAAAGAAACATCCTAGGAGTAAAAGTCAAAAATCTAAAGAATCTGAAAGTAAAGAAAAAAATACTCCAGAAATGACATCTAAGGCCAATATAGACACCACTACAGCAAAGAAATATGCAGGTTTAGCACCCAGAAGGCAGTGGGGAGATACTGATGATAAGTGGGAAGATTTGGAAGAATCTTCAGTAGAATCCTCTATAAAAGATCTTTCTTCTGCTCAAGAGGAGGCCCCCTACAGAATGTTCAGTGGCAAAATGATTTAAATGGAGATCCATGTCCCAGAACACATGATAAGAAAGAATCTAGCTCCCCCACTCTTTAAGATGACATATTTTTATTTATATTTTCAGAAAGACCTTTGAGCCAGAAGATCTTTTACAGAGGTTCCATGTCAGAGAAACAGTACAAATAACAAGCAACCAATCACAGAATTACCAACAAGTTCAGTAGTTAAAGAAATGCACATGGAGAATACAAAGACATTATGCATTGGGATCAAACATCGGTTACAAACATCAGAAATGATCACAAATACTAGGCCTAATGGCAAGGAGAAGATAGCAAGACTGAATTTTAAACACTTCTTTTGTCAAAGTGCTGAGAGGTTGAAGGAGTTCTTAAGTGCAAAGACAAAATACTGTACCAAGCTGGCTGAAACAGATGGAGGAAAGCGTGCAAGGAGCACTAGGTTGGGTTCTAAGGGAGGGCCAGATTGAATGGCTATAACTGAGGGTGGAGGAGGGAGGAGCTGCAAGAAGGATGGAGGAGGTGGAAGACAGTAGGGTGGAAGTAAAAAAAAAAGTCAAGGATGGGTGAACCCTTGAGGTGAGGGCAGAGGGGAATGAGGAGGGGAGTGCTAAGGGTAGGGGAAACAAAGTGATCAAGATATGTAGGAAGGGGGAGCAGACAACGGGGTTTGGAGAGGTAAGGGCAGAGTGGAAATGAAAAGGGGGGGAGGGGTGGCCAATGGAAGAAAAAACAGAATGGAGAGAGACAAATGGGGGGTGTGGACAGCAAGGTTGTAAAAGGCAAGGGATAGCATCAGAGGGAAAGATGGTTGCAAGGGACTTTAACTATCACAACCATAAATGTGAACAGTATGAAGAATCATAGGAAATGATCAATGGTGTTATCTACCTTGAATAACTGTAATAGCAACATAAAATGTTTGCAGGACACCAGGTTAAAAACGGTCCAAGAGTTAACACAAGTGAAGCAACTATGGTTTAAGGGAGCCACCTTCTGGTCAATGGGAGAGAATACCTGTGATGAGGTAGGTATTCTTTTCATGAATCCTGACCTGAGACTTATAAGACTGGTAGCTTTTCATCCAGAAAAAGCTTTGCTACTGGTTGTACAATATCATACCACAAGAATAAGGTTAATCACTATGTACGCACCCCAAACAAAGGCACAGAGAGTGACTCTGTTTAAAAAGGTTCAACCTTATTTATACAGATCTAAAACTGTAATGTGGGGAGGGGATTTTAATTGTTGCCTAGCAAAAAATGATAGTGGTTCAAAGACAGAGACTGCTTTTTTTGTGATACTAATGCACTAAAAGAGATAGTACAAAATGCAAATATGAGAGATGCATATAGATGTATCCACTTCACAGGAGGGAATACATATTTCAGAACCAGAAGTGTATATGCTACCAGAATAGATTTTCTTTTTGTTTCACAGAATGTGTCAGTTTGTAAAGCAAAGACCTTGGACTGAATTCACAGATAACAGAACTGTTCAAATAGTTATACAATGAGATAGTATACTTGTTTGCACTAAAGGGCCTTGGTATTTAAATGTTTCTCTTCTTACCAGCAACAAACTTACTGCTGAATGGCATAGGCTGTGGGTAGCAAGAACTTCGGTGTTATGCATGTATGATACAGTGTTTCACAGTGGGAAGACTCAAAGCAATGGTTTGCAAATTTTTTCAAGAATATTTAGTGAAGGTTAAGAAAACTATTTAAAATATTTAAGTCTTTAAGGGCAACTTCAAATGCTAATTTCCTATTCAGAGAAAGGGAATATCGATTATAGTGGTCAGGTTAGATATATAGAACAAGAGATGTTTAATCTGCAATATTCTTGAGCAAAGTCCCTACATCAGGAAATTAGATTTGGGATACAGAACAAAAAACAGATTTATGAACCCTATAAAGACTGTAAACACAGGGTAGCTAAGAGGATTTTCCAAGAGTTAAACACTGAGGATGAAAGGAAGGCACACACCATAAAGCAAATGTTAACTAAAGTTGAACAATATGTAGAAGATATGTTTGGCACACACAACCAGAAATATTTTTGGAAGATCAATTTTTTTCCTCTCAGAAGTTACCCACTCTTTCCACTACTAAACAAATTATGGTCAGAGCCACTAGAGATGCTAATCCATTAACTTGATATGTGTGTGTCATGGGACTAAACATAACATTTAAATGCCATAGTCAGTTCCACATGTAGATCTCATTTTTGGTAAACTTAGACCACAAAATCACCTTTCGGGATGTAAAAAAACATCTTGGCCAGGATTTGAAAAATGACAGTTTTCACATTCATGAGGTGCTGTAAAGATATGGCTATGTTGTAAATTTGGGGTAAAAGTATTAAAAATTACCAAAGTTACAAGCCTGCATTCACAAAAATCTATGTAGGCTCATAATTTGGTTGTTTTTTAATATTTGTTCACAATTCTAACATAGCCTTCTTATGAGCCCACCTCATGAACAAGGGCAGAGATTTTTTCAAATGTAGACCTCTGGCACAGAGGGAGGAAGTGGCCAGGGCACTAGTGGAGGAAATTTGCGACATGGCGGCAAAAGGTGAAATCCTGCTGATGGGGGATTTCAGTATGCTGGACATGGATTGCACCATCCAGGCAGCTGTTTCAGCCAGAAGCATAGCCAACCTGGAATCCCTGCAGGGGGTTAAACTCAGACAGCTAGTGCATGAGCAAACCAGGGACAAATCAATTCTGGAATTGATATGGACCAATGGGAACAGAGTTGAAGATGTCAAGGTGGAAGGGCAGCTGGGATCCAACGACCATCATATGGTGTGGCTTGGCATGGAGACAGGGACTCAGTGAAGCCACACAAGGGCAAAAGTATTAGATTTTAGGAGAGCAGATTTCAGTGAAACAGGTAGATGTTTAAGAGCAGCCCTGGAGAATGGAGAGGTAATGGAGGGAGTGGAGGAACAGTGGGGAAAACTAAAAGGAGCCATAGTGGCAGTAACTAGCCAGTGCGTTAGGATAGAGGCCAAAGGAAAAAGAAGAAGGAAACCACTATGATTCTCTAAAGAGGAAGCAGATAAATTAAGGGCTAAGAGAGCAAGTTTCAGGAAATATAAGGGGACCCAAAAGGAGGAGGATGGGGAGGTGTACCTGGAATGTCTAAGGGAAGCAGGAAAAGCTGTTAGGAGAGCCAAGGCACAGATAGAGGAGGGTTTAGCATGGACTGTGAAAAAAGGGGACAAGACATTCTATAGGTACATCAGCGATAGTTAGTTGACAGTTTAAATGTTACTTTTATGTACATTTAAACTACCTGATGAGGTAGCAGAAGACAAAGGTGAGGCAGTAATTGCCCCCCACAGGTTGTGATAAAGAGTAGAGAGAGATCCATGAGAGGAGAGAAACCCACCGGGATGCAGGACAATCAAGGTAGCAAGGGAGGATGGAGGGGGAGTGGGGTGGTGGATCCACTAGACATCATGGAAAGGCTTTGCTATATTTTACAGGGGAATGGGGACAAGGCGGGGCATCCGCTAGACATCAGGGAATGGGTTTACTGTATTACACAGGGGACTGGGGATAGGCAGGAGGGTCTGCTAGATGTAATGGAATGGGTTTACTGTATTATACAGGAGATCAGGATGGGGGATACACTAGATGCCATGGACTGGTGTTATGTTGTATACAGGGGAATGGGATGGGGTGCCACTGGACTCCCAGGAATTATTATTTATGCATCGGTCATAGGTGCTGGTGGGGGGAGGGACCACCGAACACCAGGAAGAGATGTATGTATAACACCAGGTTGGCAAGGGGGAAGGGACCACTAGCACCAGGGAAAGTTTATTTTTAACACTGGGCCGGTGATCATTTCATTATCTGTTTAAGCCTATTAACTGGTTGCCACCATCTCCTCTTACAATCCACTGCTTTATCTCCCCTTCCTGCCAGACTCACAACTCTGGGATCTGGGGCTCTGAACCCAAAGCAGAGCTGACCATGCCACTGTACCCTTATGGGAAAGCCCCCTATGTCAGGCCCAAGACAAATCTCAAGCTTCACAGTAGTTTGAGATGAAATATGGGGAAGGGCCAGACCAGACATCAAGTCACATGACTAGTAGCTTAATTTGCCAGGCAAGATAATTTTCTTCCTTTGTAATGCCTCACCTGCCATTCTCTGATGCAACCAATCTGGTGGCAACTAACTTGGGACAGAGGAGGCTGAGTTGTCCAATGATCCCTAGCTGAATATAGGAGGAACCCCCAAAAAACCCAGAAAATTAATTAAAATATCAGGGCTACCAAACTATATTACAGAGGTTATTAAAAAAAAATAATAAAGTGGAAAATACCAGTACCATATGAACAGGCTCAGATTATTACTAGGAGAGGGTTTTGTAACATTATTATGCAGGCAGGATATATAATGGGGATTTGCTTTCTATATTGTTCCAGACAGGAGGGTGTTGGCACAATGAGAAAATGCTAGAATTCCAGTACCTGCATAGGATGTGCAATGGCTTAGTGGCCATGGAAACTTAGGAGTAAAAAACAATCATAAACAGGGAAATGATTGATTTTGTACAGGAAGGATTGTGAAGGGAAACTGGAAACACAAGATCATCTTTATTTTGAATGTTTTTATATCAATATATTTCAGAAAAAGGTTTCTACAGACTGGAAAATACAATTATATGCACAAATAACATACAAGGAAATGGTCTGGGGTATTTATCTGGCATCATGGGGGAATACCGCATAAATCTATAGAGGTGATTTTTGCAGTCTTTAAATACTATATATGGCAAGTCAGATGTTCTTGGGTGTTGCAATAAAAGAGGTAACACACAAAGAATTGATAAATACAATAGTTTCTGCACTCAGACAAATTAAAGAAATAGAAAAGGCAAATTTATTTCTGCTAACAATGAGGGTTTTGTGGAGGCATTGTACATTTTTGTGATACTTGAGTCTTCCCACCTGGCAAGACTTTAGCCTTGTTTTCTTTGTCAAAATGTTGGATTTATAGGAAAAAGTAGTTTGTGGTCCTTATTTTTTTAATGCAATGTAAGTAATTTTGGATTTGTAGGACACTTTTTCTGATATGTTGTGTTATTACAATGTCCTTAATAAAATTCCCTTACTCTTTTCAAGAAATGCCATAGAATCTTCAACATCCACCTGAACAACCACCAGAACAGGCAGATGGGACATCAGTTTAATGTCACATGCTGCACTGCAGTGTCAGTACTGGGATTTAACCCAAGCACATGGTGTGGAGATGGAACTCACAGTCTCCTGATCTTCCAGCCACAGAGGCGAGTGTGCAACCTGCTGAGCCACTGACGCTGCATGTAATTCTTTTGGTAGGAGTGCCACAATGTGTAGTTGTATTCTGTTTTTTACTTTTAAAGAACCACCACCCATGTTTTATTTCACAGCACCCCCTCACAAACCCAGTTCAATAAAATAACCCCACCCTCATAGTATCCATACTTCCCTCCTTCCACCATTATTAGTTGTACTTAATATTTTATGTACTGTACAGTACATCCCCACCTCCACCCAGCTCCCCAACCTGACCTAATACAGCAATAATCATAATCCCAAGATATTGCCACCTGAAGGCCCTAATATCAAAATAGGGGTTATATATCGACCTCCTTCAATTTCCACCCAAAATGATGAGGTGGTTCTAAATTATTTAAACTCCTTAGAGATTACAGAAAATATTATACTTTTAGGTGACTTTAATCTGCCCATTATCAATTGGTCAAAACAAATAGGGGAGACATCAAATGAGTTAAGATATTTGGACTCTTTTTTTACTCACTGGTTTTGATCAATACATAGAGAGTAGCACAAGAGGGGAAAATACATTAGACCTTGTGTTAAGTAATTTAGGAGACTTAATTAAGAATTGTAGTACTTCTTCACCACCCGGTTTAAGTGATCACTGCATGATTAGTTTTGAATTAAGCGAGGTTTATTCAAATACTTCTGGCTTAACCAAGGTTTGGAATTTTAATAAGGCCAAATTTAATAAAATGAGAATTTAACTCCTGGATTGGGGATGGAAGAAAGAGTTTGAAAAAAGATCATTAAAGGAAAACTATTTTTATTGATTTAATAGATAAGCATGTCCCTCTAAGGAAGAAATACAATGCTTTGGGTAAAATTCCCTTGTGGCTACATCCTAAAGTTAAGAATTTGATTAAAAAGAAAAAAAGAGCTTATATAAAAGCCAGAAAAAGCGAGTGTGCAACAAACTGGGCCATGTATAAAAAAACTATTAAAAGAAACTAAAAAAGCTATCAAACAGGCAACTCGGAAACATGAGTTAAATTTGGTTACAAGAGTTAAAGATAATCATAAATCTTTTTACACTTACATCAATAATAAAAAGGGGAGTAAAACTACTGTGGGACCCATTAAGGACCAGGATGGTGAATTAGTTGAGGACTACCAAGCTGTGGCAGGGCTTTTCAATACTTATTTTTCATCAGTTTTTAATAGTAAGTCAAAAAATACTAGGGACCATCTGTCAAATACTGATAATAAAATTGTTCTAAATGAAAAAGATATTGAGGATAGACTGAAGCACCTGAACCCAAATAAGTCTCAGGGACCAGATGGGATCCATCCTAGAGTTCTTAGGGAATTGGCAACAGTATTGGCAGAATCTATAACAGCATTGTTTAAAAAATCACTGGACAATGGGGAAGTGATAGCGGTATGGCGTAAAGCAAATGTAGTCCCTATCTATAAAAAGGGATCTAGACAGAAAGTGAGTAACTATAGACCTGTGAGTTTGACCGCTGTCCTGGGGAAAATATTGGAAACTATTATAAAGGATCAAATAGTGGAGTTTTTGAAATCATCAGGGGACTGTGATGATACACAACATGGCTTTAAAAAGGGGTTATCATGTCAGACAAATCTCCTTGAGTTTTATGAACACGTGAGTAGGGCCTTGGACGAAGGTATCTCTGTGGATGTGGTGTTTTTGGATTTTTCAAAGGCGTTCGACAAAGTCCCACATGGAGAATTAGTTGATGCTCTGATAGAACACAAAATACCTGGGTATATTACATCCTGGGTAAAAGCATGGCTGAGTGACAGAAAGCAGAAGGTTTGTTTAAAAGGAGTTTATTCTGATTGGTTGGGAGTGGAGAGTGGAGTTCCCCAGGGATCTGTTCTGGGGCCCTGTTTGTTTATACTATATATATATATATATATATATATATATATATATATATATATATATACACTCATTGTCTGGAGGAGGGGATGTTTGGGAAACCAAATTTGCAGATGACACTAGAATTGGTATTAGTATCAAAAATTGTGAAGATGTAACGAAACTGCAAAAAGTCTTATTTAAAATGGAAAGTTGGGCTAGGGAAAATAAGTTATCCTTTAACACCGATAAATGTGTAGTCATGCACTTTGAGAAAAATAACAAAAAAGTTGATTATGTTCTAAATGGACATATATTGGGAAAAGTAGTGGAGGAAAGAGATTTGGGTGTTAAAGTGACAAATGATCTCAAGTTCCATCAGCATTGTAGCCAGGTTATAAAGACCGCTGGTGGTATTCTTATCAACATTAAGAAACATATAAAGAGTAGGAAGAGGGAAGTGATTGTGCCTCTTTTTGGAGCACTGGTGAGGCCACAGTTGGAGTATTGCATACAGTTCTGGTCACCAGGGTTTAGGTTGGATATAAAGAGATTGGAAAGGGTTCAGAGAAGAGCTACCAGGTTAGTAGCTGATGTTAGGGACCTGGACTATGAGGACAGATTAGAAGACTTGGGGATGTTCACGTTAGAGTATAGACGATTGAGAGGGGACATGTGTATGGTGTATAGTGCACTTAAAGACTTCAATCTAAGGAATAAACTGGGACTTACACTAAGGGAACAGTGTCATGACACTAGGACACATTCATGGCAGCTTTAGGGGCAAAATTTTAGGACCACAAAAAGAAAACACTGGTTTAGTGTTAGAGTCATTCCAGTGTGGAACAACTTGCCTGAGGAGGTGGTAGCTAGTAAGACAATACTTGAGTTCAAGAGGAAACTGGACAAACATTGTATAGCAAAAAAAATAGGGAGTTACCATAATTAGAGTCAACAGCAAGTGCAATGGATGTAAGTCTTCTTTGCTCTGAAATTACCTATGATACCTATGATACACCCTCCTCCTCCACTCTCCCTGGCACTCCAACAGGTAAAGGATATACATTTTAGGAATGTCTGCCAGTGGTGCCTGTTAAGAGAAAACACATCAAATGAACCTTGTGGCCTGATGCCCTGCCTCAAATAAATGAGCAGTCCTATAGTACTGTAACTCTTGGTTGGCTCACCCCTTACCAATGCAGGGATGTGGTTCTCCAAAGTGGTAGGAGAGGTTGTTAAGGTAAAATGAAAAGTATTCTGTAAGTTTAAAGGAGAACTGAATGAGGATATCAGGAAAAGCTAAAATAGGCCATTAAGATAGTCAGTAAGGTGAAGGTGGATATAAAGCTAAGTACTGCTGAAGGTGTCAGGGAGGGAGAAAATACAGCACATCCCATTAAAATGCATACCTGGCTGGTAAACACATAGCCCACATAAATATATAGAATTTCCAAGTCCTGATTTCCCTGTATTTCCTGTGTGAAATAGACCAGTTAAACGCATAAAGGATGCCTTTTAAATGTATACTTTTTTCTCAGTTTTACTGTTCAAATGTGGATTGACGCGCCCAGTTTTACTGATACTGCCTGTAGCTGCCTCCCTAATTAGCACTTAATTGTGTGTTAATGGGATGCCTTATTTAAAATGAGGTGTTAGTCACCTAGTTGAACCTTTTAACTGTTAAACCCAAGTCACAAAAGTACCCTCCCTCACACTGAAAACAAATCAAAGAACCCAAAAGAATGTCACAGAAACTCTTTACCAGAATAACAGAAGCAGCCTCCCTTACACAGAAATCAAACCAGAGTGACCCAGCATGTCACAAAGCACTTTATCTCAATCAAAGAAGCACTGGAGTGCTACTGGCATTACTTTTTCCAGGTGCGACTCAGTTCAGCACTTTTTATTTCAGAGCCGGTCATTACAGCGCCACCCATTCCATCGCCGTTCATTTCAGTGCTAGATTAGTGACAGCTGTCTCATTACAGTGTTAGATTAGTGAAAGCTGTCTAATCTGTGCTAGAACTGTAATTAACTTTCTGTAACTAAACCTTTGTGAAACAAAAGGTCTAAATACCTTACAACCTGGCATACTACATTACTACAATACCTCAAGAACCTATTCATTTCTTACCTAGGTTGGATCCACAGAAATAAACAGAATAAGAAACACTAACACATTAAAAGTGTCCAAAGTTAATTGATAAATGTAATCATATGACTAGTGTACAGATGTCTTCTTAAACCTAGAACTGTGACTCCTTCAGTACCACAGCTGGCAGAGAAGACTAGACCTTTTTTGGTGTTACTGCCTCCCTCAGATCAGTTTTCTTCCATGTCTGAGCAGCTATACTACAACGTGTATCACAGGTGCAACAGGTGTCGGTAGGCTGGTGGCTGGGAAGGGCCTTTCTTGAATGTCACTTGGAAATAAAGAAAAGTGCCCCTATTTATTTCTGCGACTTGTGAAATACTGCAAAAATATATATGGAGCTGAAATGGGAAGCGCTGTGATGAGACGGAACTGAGTTGGGTGTTGCTGGAATGTACAGTAACCGCTGAACTGATCAGCGTTGAAATGAAAAGCGCTGAACTGGGCTACAACCAGTTCCCCTACCCAACCCACCAGTACATACTGCAAGTTGCACTCACCATCAAAAGAATACAAGACTGGATAAATACATAGCCTCTTTAAATGCATATGTTTTGTTTGTCCCAAGGGTATGCATTTAAGGAGGCTGTACTGTACTTTATTTTGTTTTACAGTGTTAAGGAAAGGAGAAATAAAAAAAGTCTGAAAAGTGTGTGTGTGTGTGTGTGTGTGTGTGTGGTCAGTAGAAGAGGATAGCAAAAAAGCAGATAATCTGAATTTCTTAATTCAGTTTTTACACTAGAGGAAGGTGGGCTTTGCTCAAGGTGTGGGTTTCAGAGCCAGACTCTAACAGCAAAGTGGCAATGGCCAGACATGGGGCTGACATCAGAGTACAGGGGACAGTGTCAGTGGCTCAGTAGGTAGCACACTCGGCTCTGAGGCCGGGAGATCAGAGGGCTGTAGGTTCAGTTCCCACATCTGGCACTTGGGTTAATACCCCAGAACTGACACTGTAGTGCAGCATGAGAGGGGTGCTGCACTTCTGAGGTGCCATCTTTCGGATGAGACGTTAAACCGAGGTCCCATCTGCCTGGATTGGTGGTAGTTCAGGTGGATGTTAAAGATCCATGGCACTTCTTGAAAAGAGTAGGGGAAGGTTTTTATTAATAAACAGAACAGTAAATAAGAAAAACAGTAATACAATTCATGGAAAATAAGAAGAAAAAAACATAACAAAGAGAATATCAACAATACTCAATTCTCTGACAGTACAATGATTCAACCTATTTTGTCTTTCAAAAAGGAACCTCTTTCCACCTCATAAGTCATACATTTTTGCACAAACATTTGCATTCAGAATCACATTGTAAAACAAATCTTGTTCAACATGTTGAAGAACTTCAGGTGGTGAGTGGTATAACTGTTGTAGAGTAAGGTAATATCTGGCATGCCATAAATGAAACTTGAACATAGCGAACAGCAGCCATACTACACCTGCATCCAACGAAGTAGAATGTAGCAAAAAAACTCCCACAACTTCCAGATCTGTAACAGCCTGCCAGAAAGGTTGGCTCCAATGGGCAGAAAGGGTCATCCAGAATCCTTGCACAAAGGGGCAGGAAACAAAAAAATGGGACATTGTTTCCTCCTGATTAATGCAAGTATCCCTTGGATAAGTACGTTCAGCAACCATTTTATGCTTTAAATTCCCTCAACACTGAGTCGCCCATGACAACTAAGCCATAAAACATCCCATAATCTAGGTGGAATCCATTTATCTACCAAACCTTTAAGGAGGCTATCAACATGACCATCCGGTACATCCTTAAAAACCGGGACTATGGAATGTGCTTTAGATTGTAGGACATCATAAATATATTTGCACAATTTGCAATACACATGGGCCAGAAGTAACTTCCATCTATTAAGTTTCGATATCACAGGTCTGACATAAATTGGGTAACTAGAAGTGTGTAAATTTTTCTGGCTCAAACTTGGCCACTCTGAGGACAATTTAGGTAAGCAACCATACGCATAAATCACCCATAACACAAAGTGTGGATGATTAAAGTCTAGTAAATTCCAATGAAAAAAAAATACTATAGTAAAAAGTAATCGGATTCACACAATTCAAACCACCCTGTGCAATAGGAAGATACAACACATCTCTTTTAATGGGATTTGGGCGACTCCCCCAAATAATTTGAAAAAAAAAGACCCAATAAAGTGGCTTCCAAACCAGAAGGAATGGGGTATACCACACTAAGGTATAAAAATTGAGGGAGAAGTAAAGATTTAGTAATGATAACCTTTTTCTGTTTAGTTTGTTGCCAAGACTTCAATAATCTGATTCTGGACTGAACTTCCTCAATTTTAGCTGACCAATTAAGTAACGCATTATCACCTTTACCAAAATCAATACCTAAAATTTGGACCGGGCCCAGTACAACAGGAAAGCCTTGCAACTCCGTAACCTCAGGAATGGCAGTATGCAGAGGATAAAAAAAACTCAGATTTATTAAGGGAGGAACCTGCAACATCCGAAAAATTAGAAAAATGATGTAACACCTTATCTCCAGAGGTCAAATCAGCAACAAAGACACAGACATCATCAGCATAGGGTGACATTTTGGCCTCAAGGATACTATGAGGGGAAGCAATACCAAGAATCCGCACATCTTGGGCAATTGTATGTAAAAGCGGATCCAAACTAAAAACATAAAGCAATGGATTCAGAGGGCAGCCTTGTCTCACCCCCCAATGAATAGGAATATAGGAACCCAAATAACCATTTACCAAGGGCATAGCATAAGCATGACTATAAAGCAAAGCAATCCAGGTTATAAAGTGATCAGGAACTCCATAGGTTCATAAAACCTGAAACAAATAACTATGCGGGACCTGATCAAAGGCCCTTTGTTGATCCATGGACATAAGAAAACCCTTTATAACATCAACTTTACCAAGCTCTATTAGTTCCCGAAGCAAAACGAGATTATTATAGATAGATCTGCCTGGTACTGAACAGGATTGGTTTAGGGAAATCAAGTGTGGAGTTATGGACAACAATCTGGTATTCAATATTTTCATTAAAATTTTAAAATCTGTATTAAGGAGGCTTAAAGGCCTCCAATTTGAAAGTAAAGTTCTATCACCTTTCTTATATAACAAAATCTGAATTGAAGTACAAAAATAGAAAATGAGAGTGTGATGTTGCAAAACCCAATTAAACACTACTGTGAGCACATCACAAACCAAAGGACTACAGGTTT
This sequence comes from Neoceratodus forsteri, assembly GCA_016271365.2. NCBI lineage: Eukaryota > Metazoa > Chordata > Ceratodontiformes > Ceratodontidae > Neoceratodus > Neoceratodus forsteri. The sequence goes on along the minus strand of CM028131.1, from coordinate 397,335,878 downwards.
TATAAAATTCTGCAGGCAAACCATCAATACCAGGTGCCGTGTTATTCCGTAAATGGGAAATTTCCCTTTTAACCTCATCAACACTAATTGGAGCAACTAAAGCTCGTAATAGTATATTAAAACAAGGGGCAATATGGAGAAAGGAAAGGAATTGTTCTACGCCAGCGCTATCCACTGGAGATGCAGCATATAAGTCTGAAAAATGTGAGGAGACTGCTCGCAACATATCTGGAAATGCAGTGCAACTAGTACCAGCAGTATCCACAACTTCAGTCAGAAGGCGATCCACAGAGCGCCTATGACTACAATCACAAACATCCCCCAAAGCAGATTTATTAGCAGAACAAACCCTATGTTCATGTAACAGGGAAGTAGCTCTAGTATACTGTAGTGCAGCCATTTCTTTTTTTACATTCTGTACCTGTGCTGTCAAAGATAAGCCTTGTGAGTGTATAGCTGAATATAAAGTTTCCAACTGCATACGTAAAGACAAATATCTCTTATATTTAGTCACTGCAGCATATTTAGACGTCCTCCTAGCCAAAGTAGAGATTTCAGATTTAGTGAGTAGTCACCAATCTAACAAATCCTCAGAAAGTCCAGATAGTGACAGACGAGCTTTCAACAAATCATGAACTTGGGCCAAAAACCTGTCATCAAGTAGCAGTAAAGAATTCAGTTTCTAATATCCCTGCCCCAGTTTAGTATGAGGGCCTACCCCTAACATGGCAGTTACCACATTATGGTCTGAAATCTCCACTGGAATGGTTTGAGCTTTAATCACCCTCAAAGCTGCAGAGACAAAAAGAAAATCAATCCTAGTGGATAAGGAGCCCTTAAAAAAAGTATGTCCACCAGTAGGATGACAAACCCTATAAACATCCTGTAAATGACCCTGGACAATAATGTGATTGAGACAATGTGTATCACAGAAATCCTTATCAGTCCGGCCTCCATCTGATTTTTATGCACTACGCAGTTAAAGTCACCAACCCTATATGAGAAAGCGTGACGTGAATAAAAAGGTTGCACCTCACAAAAGAGATCCACTCGACCTTTCTTCGTAACTGGTGCATAAATCACAATTAATCTCCAAGTGTAATGTAAATAAGTAAAATTCAATATTAAGGCCCATCCCATAAGCAGTTCAACCAACTTGGTAACATGAAATTCATCACCCCTAAACAACACCCGAACACCACTACATGTGTCTAATCCTAAAGAAAAAAAAGAAGGACCCCATCGCCAAAGCTTTTTGGCTGTATTAACCAAAGGAAGGGTATTGAGAGGGGTATCCTGAATAAGGCAAATATCACATGCCAAATCACTCAAAAGTTGAAAAGTAATCAGGCACCTACGAGCAATTTTCACACTGTTCACATTGACGGCTACTACAGTGAGATGAAATGCCATGGCCATGAAAGAGAATCAGATAAAGGGTCAAAATAAAAATAAGTCAACATCAAGTAACCCTTCCCTTTCTAGTACTTCTCCGGGGTCTCACCCCTGGCCGCGAGGGTCGAGTATCCATAGGCAACTCCTTTGATTTATCATTCTCAGAATCAGAGGATACCATAGGTTGTGAGGAGGTGTCAGAATCAGCTTCCATATCGGAAGACTGAGTGTGATGGGACAGGACCTCAAATTTATTACTTAAGGGAACAGAGCCACCAGGAAAAGACGCTTTAGCCAATTTGGCACTACCTGTAGTCTGTTTTTGAGTCTGTTTCTTTGTCTGAACACTAGGCTCAGGAGGCGGCATAATAATAATATCCAGAGGTTTGTCAGGGACAGGCAAAGGTTCAGCAGGAACCAGAGAAACAACAGAAAAGAGGGGGAGAGGAGGGGAAGGGGGGGCGTAGAGGAAGGGTCCCGTACAACCGGTCGTGGAACTTCCTGTAAAGGAGGCTCAGAGGAAGGTTCAGATATTGAAACCACTGACTGGGGAGCAGGCACTGCAATATCAGGGCATAAAGGGGGACCAGTGACTACCTTAACATGTGAAGAAAGGGACTTCGCCATACCAATATCCTTTTTCTGGGCATTAAGAAGGATCACATCCCTCATCCAGGCTATCTTCCCTGTTATGGGAAGCCCAAGGACAGGATCTAAAACCATGACCTAGTTCTTCACACAGGTTACACTTTAGTTCAGAATTACAATCTGCACTAGCATGGCCAAAAGATAAACAAAGGGAACATTGTAGTCTATCACAGGCTGCACTGAGATGGGAAGGGGAGCCACATTTAAAACAGGTACGAGGCTGCCCCACATGCAATACCCCATTCCCTACCTAAAAACAAACTATTAGGTAAGTGTATGGGACCCACATTCGTATTTCTAAATCGCACCCTATAACGCCAACCACCAGTCCACAAGTGTTCAGAGTCAAATATAGGATGTGGCAACCCCAAGACATCACAGCGTTTAGCTAACCAATGCATAATATCACTAGCTGCTACATTCTCATTTCTAAACAAAATGGTGACAGTTTTTTTTTTTTTGTAATTAAGATTTTTATTGTTATTATATGCCACTCCAGAAGAGAATATGAGAAACAACAGGTTCAGATTTTAACATGAGTTGTACAATCATCTATAGTGCCCTGACGTGTTAGCTCTAGGGCATATTACTACAAAAAGAAAACAGACGGAAAAACAGTAATAACAATGTAGGTAAAAGAAATAGGGATGTAACATAAGAATAAGACAACATAAAAAAAAAAAAAAAACAGTACCCACACCCTCCCACCCAAGGTTACTGTACCTGAGAAAGGTTGGTAAAGATAATGGAGAGAAAAGAGCAGAGACTATATAAACCAGGTAATCCATATTAGGCCTCCGGATTCCAGCATCGGAGGAGGCGGTCTAAGCGACCCATTTAAGTGAAAATACTTTTTCTGGCCTCGATTATAAGTTACATATCTCTCCAATTGAAGAGCTAACGTACATTCCCGATGCCACTCCAAAAGAGTCGGAGAGCAATCAGACGACCAATACCTTAAAATTATTAACTTCATAGTGGCAGTAATAATTGCCACTTGGGCTCTCCAATATTTAGGAGTGGGATCAGGAAAAACATTTAACAAACAAATTTCTGGAGTGTTTATAGGATAGGAGCCAAGGATAGGGCGCACCAGCTTATTAAGAGAGTCCCAAAGGGGTTGGATCTTTGGACATGCCCAGAGAATGTGGTATAGGGAGCCTTCATTTAGCTTGCATCTCCAACAGAGAGGAGAACTGTGTGCTTTCCATCTGAAAAGGTGCATGGGGGTTAGATATAAATGGTGTAACAACTTGAACTGGATCAACCCGAGTCTGTCTTGCTTAAGATACGCATAGGTAGTATTCCACAGCTTAGTCCAAAAACCCGGAGTATCCACGAGGTTCAACTCATTAACCCAATAATAGCAAACTCCAGATGGAAGCTTAGCATCCCATTCCAATAGCAATTTGTAAACTTTAGAAATTGCTTGGCTGGGTCCGCCGCTAAAAGAGAATCAATATTCAACGGCTCAGAAACTGAGGTTATCAACTCAGGGAGGGATGGCGACAATGCCTTCCTCAGCTGTATCCATCTAAAAAATAATTATCGTCGGAACCATAACAATTTTAAGATCCTCAAAGGATCTCAACATACCCGATCCAAAGATCAGCGGCTGAGAGGTGGCGATCTGTACCAAAAGACGGGGGACAGTCGTCTTCCAATTTTGAAGTGGACATTTTGAAAAGCGGTTGGGTGAAGTCCACCACTTGATTTTAAAGCGTTGCTGAAGCTGAAGAAGGGCCTTCAAGGACCAACCCATAGGATTATTCTTAAATGACCCAGGAATATCGGATGGGGAGGAAAACAAAAGGGCTCGCAACGATGAGTTCACACCCTTCGCTAACCCATATTCGATATCTAACCAGAGAGGCCTATAGCTTAATGACTCTCTCTCCTTATTCCACCATCCTAGCTTAGAGACATGTTGTGCTATATAATATAGGTAGATAGAAGGGGCGGTTACTTTTAGGCACTGTTAGATTGTGATACGATCTATGAGCTCGTTTGCCTTGCCATAAAAATGAGTCAAAGATTTTTGTAATTTGAGAAACCATTTTTGGGAGATAAGTCCCGATCATGCCTAAGGGTATAGAAGTCTAGGTAAAACATTCATCTTTAAAATATTTACCCTACCCCACAATGTTAAGGAGAGAGACTTCCATCTAGTTAGATCCTCTGATATGGTTTGAACCAAGGCATCTAAATTTTTTTGGATCATTAGCGAGATACTTGTGGAGATATTGATACCCAGGTATGATAGGGACTTATCTTCCCAGCCCAAACCAAGGGCCCCAGAATCTGACCTTAATACCCTACTATTTAACGGAAAAATTTTGGATTTTGCACAATTTAATTTATACCCCGACACTTTTGAAAAGCGGCCTATTTCCTCAAGTATAGCCGGAATAGAGACATTTGGGTTTTCGACATGCAACAATACATCATCTGCATAGGCGGAGCAGATATATGAATCTCTGCCCACCCTAATACCCTCTATAAGCGGATTCCCTAACAGTCTGCGTAGAAACGGTTCCAAATATAAATTGAATAAGAGTGGGACAAGGACAACCTTGCCTAGTGCCCGCTCTAGTTTAATACACTGAGACAAAACTCCATTACATTTAACTCTGGCAGATGGAGAGGAGTATAAGATTTGAACCCATTTTATAAAGTGGGCGGGATACAAAGGCAGACATCGTTTGGAATAAAAGCCACGAACTTTATCAAAAGCTTTTCGCATCAAGTGAAAGGAGCACAGCCGGGTATCTGAATTTTGACCCCCATCATAAGATGCAATAGCTTCCTTAGATGGTCCCATGGTAGCCTTCCCTCATGAAGCCAACCTGCTCTCTGCAGATCAGTCTATCCATTACATTAGGTAATCTCCCTACGAGAATCTTCACTAAAATTTTGACATCTGTATTCAATAACGAGATAGGACGATAGCTATCTAAGTTCAGAGGGTCTTTACCTGGTTTCAGAATTAAGGTGATTGTAGCCTCAAGGAAAAATGGATGAGACCCCATGCTCAAACCAGTGATAAAACACTTCTAAAAGGATTGGGGCTAGCTCAGAGGAAAAGACCTTAAAAAAATTACTAGGATAGCCATCAGGGCCAGGAGATTTATCAAGAGGCAATTGCTGTATAGCTTGACAGATCTCAAGAGTAGTTATTGGGGAGACCAGGTCTGCGGCCTCTTCCGGGGAAATTTTTGGCAGTGCTACCAATTGAAGAAATTTCGTGATATCTGAATCCCAGACATCTGACTGAGAATCTTTGGAGTATACCATTTGAAAGAAGTCTTTAAAGACATTTGCCATAAGATGAGGATCCGTACAGACCTGGTTTTCCTGCGCAGGACGGATTCCTGCAATGTACTACGCTGAATCCATCTGCTTTATCCGCATTGCAAGTAATCTTCCGCCTTCTCACCCGTAGCTAGATATTGAAGTTTTGTGCTGTAACGGCAAGCTCGGCCTGGTACAGGCCAAGCCCAGTACTGGGCCTGTAGCCTATGCAACTTAAGTCTGTCTGCATCAGACGAGCGTTGGGATAATCTACATTCAATTTGGCTAATTTGGGTTAGCAAGGAGGTCATCTCCTTTTTTTGGGCAAGTTTTTTCCTGGAAGTAATCTTTATTAGTTCCCCCCTTAAGGAACATTTCAATGCGGCCCAAATCATATCTTTTGGGGGTATTGAGTTTTGATTGTCTTGTAAGAATAAGCTAATATATTCTTTAATTTCTTTTAAGTGACGTTCATCTCTTAGTATTTGAGTGTTTAATCTCCATTGGGGCGAGCGCCGGAGTAGAAGGGATGGCCTGAATAATATACTAACCGGAGCATGGTCTGATATGACCCTTGCTGAGATATCTGCCTCTATGATGTCAGGGATTGCAATAGAACTGAATAGGATATAGTCAATTCTCGAGTAAGAATTGTGAACTGAGGAATAAAAGGAATATTGCCGTCTCCCAGGGTGAAGGACATGCCATATATCCACTAGATCAGTATTGCTCATAAGACCCTTAAGAGCTCTCTGTGCTGGTGAAAGGCCTTTTTTCTTATTAAAGGTTCGGTCTATGTCGTTCTGTAGTACTAGATTCCAATCTCCTCCAACAACTACTACTGGAGGCATGGCTACAAGTAGCCTCTGTAGCAACATGGAGAAGAAACAAGGGGAATCATTATTAGGGCCATAAACTGATCCTATAAGTAAGGTTTGCGAAGCTAATTGCGCCCTTGCAAGTATAAATCGGCCTTCCCGATCCCAATATTCCTGCAGCAATTTAAAGGGGAAACTTTTAGCCACCAATACAGCTACTCCAGACCTTCTGGTCGAAACCCCAGCTCCATACACTTGGGCAACCCATGACCTCCTGAAATACAAGAGATCCTCCCTCTTCAGGTGGGTTTCCTGAAGAAGAGCAATATGTGCGCCCAGCTGGTAAAGGTGTCTCAATATTATTTGTCACTTAGCCCTATCCTTGGCTCCCTTCACATTCCAAGTTATAATCCTATACGTTTGACTCATTGCATATAGGAAGAACAATTGTCATGTATATAAACAATGGTCAGGAGCCATTAACATTCTCACTAAAGAAATGAAACGTATATAAACACCAACCTGCAAAAAATAAATGTGCATATCCAAATAGCAGTAACCTTGACTATTGTTAAAGCCCTTCCCACCCCCCTGTCCCCTTCCAAAACCATAACCCTCCCCATCCCTCCAATAAATAAGCCCCAATATACAGAAAAGTCCCCCTCCCCGCAACCCACCAACCCCCAGTTCCCTAGAACTGTTCTCCTAAAAATAGTCCGCCACATGATATCCATTTAAGCAGCCCAAAACGATCAGTTGCACAGCCCGCAGCCCCCGCCCACCAACGTCCGAGCAGTAGAGATAACGTTTAGCTCCAAGACAACCAATAAAATAGCAAAAAAATAGGAAGTACTCCAAATCCAGATAGTCTGATCGAGAGATTAGATTCCTTCGCGTTGATAAGTCCAGGCTTCTCAGGAACATGTCTGTGTCCGATTCCAACCGGACTGATGAATTCTCCTAAAAAAAAAAGGGGAGGGTTTTATTGGGAGGATAAATGTTCAAAATAAACAAAATCTAGTCCAAGTAGGAGTCGAGCCAATGCGGTGTCACAGCAACCATTAAGGAGGCTGAACTGCCAATCTCCTCACAGATAGGGGATCCCAGATACTGTTCCAAGAGTATACTGTCCATCTTATAACCTCTCAATGGTCAGTCCAAGTTTTGGCCAGTCGATTCTTATGCATACTAGCATTCAGGTCCTTCCCAAAAGAATACCCACAGGAAAATGGATGATATAACACACATACAATCAGCTAAGCACACCCCACTTTCAAGGCCTTCGGGATAACTCCTCATTTGAAAAGATCAGGAGAAGCCGCTGCAATTTTGGTAGGCTTGTGAGCAGGAATCAAAGGATATCCAGGTACCATCTAGATTAACCATCAGGACTGCAGGATACTTCACTTTGAACTGTTTGCAGCAGCAATACGTTTAGTAACAATCAGATGCAACTCTTGACGCTTTACTCTTACAGAGTGGGAGATCCTGGATGATTCGAATCCGCCTGCCTTCCCAAAAGGAGCTCCTTTACTCTCTTACTTTGTCCAGCACATGTTGTCTGTCCAAATAGTTAAGAAATTTCACAATCAAGGGTCTAGGAGGTTGACCCTGTGCAGGCGGGGTCGAAGGGCCCTATGTGCTTGTTCTATAATGAAGTCTCCACCAGTTGGGGGGGGGCAGCGATCTTTGCACACAGCTTTTGATAAAGGCAATTGGGAATTTCCTCCTCTTTCTCAGGGACCCAATTATAACAATATTGTTGCGTCTGCTGCGCCTCTAAGTTCTCGATCTTATCCTCCAGCTTTTAAATTCTGCGCTTTACTATTGTAAGCTCCATCTCACAGTTATTCTGTTTGTTTTCTTAATGAGCTTATTTTGCCTCCAGACGCTTATTCTCGAGTTAAGGACTCAACTGACTCCTTTATCTGATGCATATCTTCAGCCACCGAGGGTGATTGTGGTCTGTAGAGGTTGTAGGAGCTTGAGAAATCTGGCCTCTGAGGTGGAGCGTCTCCGTGAGTAGCTAGACAGACTAGCAGCCTGCTGTTTTGCAGCTTAGCGGCCTTGTCTTTTCAGGCGTTCGAGGAGGAGTGTGCTTATTTTGGCTTTTGATATAATCCTCCATTTATTTGCTGATCGTTCGACTGCAGTAGTCTCCTCGGGCACTCTTGACGATCTGCGGACTCGATTTAATTAATAGCGATGTAAAAAACGGCAAAATTAGTCGGACTGGCAATGGAGCTCCGGAAGCGCGCTGCTTCCCCTCAGGCTGCCATCACGTGACCCCAAAATGGTGACAGTTTTAATAGAAAGTCTAGTAAGTGGGATAGCCTGAAATGGTAGCCACAACTCAGTGTATTTAAGAGTATCATACTTTGTTCAGAATCAATCTAATCCTCTAGGGCTTTGAAAACTAATATCATATAAGGAAGAACCTGATACATGAATCAATGCAAATATTTTGTTTGTAAAAAAAAAAAAAGATCCTTTCAAAAGTGACTTTCCCACATATAGACAGTCTGGAGCTACATCAAGACCCCCAATATACTGAAGGCAGACCGCATTCCATCATTGAAGAGGAGGGGGCAGTTCCTAAATGTATCGCTTCTACAAAATTCTTCCCAAGTAGATTTAGCCTTGTCCCCAGGGTCAGGAGAAGGGCCTGGAGGATGGTCAGGGAGCGGGACATCCATGTCCATTCTATCACCCCACGCTGGTCCCCTAGAGTTAGGGCCTTCATCACCTGAAGAGGAGGGAGGCAAAGAAGGAGCTTTAGCCAGCAGTGTAGTATCCAATGCAGGATGCTGAACATCCTCAGCATGCAATTCCAAATCTGGGCTACCAGGCAAAGGTGGAGGCATATCTATCAAGGGGGACTGTTGCTCTCCACAACCAGGTATTGAGCTATGGGCAGGATCAGGTATCCAATGCCCCAAAAGACCTGGTTTCCAACCCGCACTCGGCAGGGAGGCCTCTAAAGAGACAGGTAGTGGGCTAGAACAAGGCAACAGAGCAGGAGGAGGAAAAACAGGTGAGACAGTCTGCGCATTAGGAGGTGAAACACACGGTCTAGGATGCATAGTACTCACAAGTTCACCAGGCAAAGTCACTGCAGAGTTCAAAGGCAGAGAAGACACTAATCGATCCAGATTTGTAGGAATCAAAAACTCCAATGGAGTATGATGCAACACTGGTAGGACCGGTACTACAGAAGATTGTTGCCAACTCTGCACCTCCAAAGAGCCCAAAGGTACCACATCTGTAATGAAAGCAGGAAGAGCCTCCACAGCCCCTAGTTCTGGTGACAGAGTCTGTGTCCCAGGAGAGGCCGACAAAAATGGCTAACAGCATCAACAACAACAAGTACCTGGTCCCGATGTGCAGCAAGGAGGGTCTTCAACCAAAGTTCATCCACAGGCAAAAAATCTGATGATGCAGAGGCAGACTGAGCAGGTAAAGATTCATCTGGTACAGTAAGATCCACAAGCATATCAGCAAAATGGTCAGGCATCCTCAGTACTTCAGGCTCCAAAGCTGGACCTGCAGGAGCGGAGCTCTGCTCTCCTGCAGGTACACCAGCAGCATGACTAGGTCCCACGAACGAATCCATGGTCCAACAGCGCCCCCACACAGAGTAGGGGAATTTCCCCAGTGTCCTGGCCAAATTTCCCTCATTCACTACAAATAACACCAACAGCTTAATCTGGTTCAAGGTCAGTTGGCATTCATCTGTATCCCCCTTCCCAGCTCGTTCCTGAAAATAGATAGGATTTGGCTAGTGCACTTATCTGGTCAATAAAAACTAAATAAATAAATAAATAAATAAAGGGACTCAAACCCTATAAGCTGATAAATCTCTAGGCTCTGATGGCAGTCATCCTAGAGTGCTAAGGAAGGAGAGTCAGATTTTGGTGACACCACTGACTGATCTACTTAACTACTCCCCAGCAACAGAGGTGGTGCCAGAAGACTGGAGGGTGGATAATACACAGTAGTACCACTACACAAAAGTGGAGACAGACGTGATCTCAGCAACAAAATGCTAATGAGTCTGACTTTGACTGCAGGGAAGTTGCTGGAGAACAACGTAAAGAAGCATCTAGTAGAATTCCTGGAGGCAAGCAGGTTACAAGACAAGAGGAAGCATGGATTCATGGTAGAAGATTGTGCCAGACTAACATGATTAATTGTTCTGATTGGGTTGCAAAGGCACAGGACTGGTGTGAGGCAGTACATGTGCTGTATCTGGACTTAAGCAAGGCCTCTTATTCTGTAACCCACTGAATGCTGGTTAAAAAGCAGGATGACATTTTGGTTGGGGATAAACTCACCAGATGGATAGGGAAGTAGTAGGGGGCATTACTCAGGAGATGGTCATTAACATTGAATTCTCTGGGGCCAATTAAGCCATGAATGGGGTGCCACAGGGATCAGTACTGCGACCTATGTTTTTTAATATTTTCATTGGTTCCAGGATTCAAGAAAGCATGGGATAGACACATGATAAAGGGACATGATAAAGGATCCAGAAAAGCTGGAGAGGGGGTCCAAGGTATGGCAGCTTAAATTTAACACCTCAAAATGTAATGTTATGCATACTGGTAAAAACAAAAAGTGCTCTAGAACATGGGGGGAAGTGAGGGTGACTCAGACTTCAGAAGATTTCCAAGATGGCTGAACTGATCAGATGCCTGCCATGATAGCTCCAAGAAGTCGAAGATAGAAAAGACTTTAAACATCTTTCCAGGAGTGGGGAACTGACAAACAAAGTTTAATAGAGCTCACTGACCTTTAAAAAATTAATTTGAGCATTTCAAAAATGGTCTGTCTTCAGCTTTTGGACCAGTTTGTGGCAGATATCTTTGAGTTACAGCTTCTTAGCTGTGAAAGTCCAAGACTAACATTTTCAACTCTCGAGTTTTGCCATTTTGCTGTGTTGCCATTCTACCACTTAATTTCTGCTTTTACTTCACTAGCTCAGTTTTTGATTGTACTGGCTGCTTTGTTGATTTGACAGTAAGGCAGTATATAGAAATATAGAAACATAGAAACATAGAAGTTGTCGGAAGAAAAGGACCTCTTGGCCCACTAAGTCTGTCCTATTTTCCCTACCTACATTGCCAACACAGACCATACTTGGTCGTTGCTTTGCACTCCCTACCCCTTGCCTCACTTCTGAGATCCCCTTGTGTCTATCCCATGCTTTCTTGAATCCTGTAACCATTTTAGCCCCCACTACCTCCACTGGGAGGCTGTTCCAAGCATCCTCCACCCTTACCGTGAAGAAGTACCTTTTCACATTTCCTCTCTCCCCCCCTCCCCCAGCTTCATAGTGTGATCCATTGTCCTCGAACATCTTTTTCTCTGGAAAATACTCCCTTCCTGAACCTTGTTTATACCGGTGAGGTATTTAAATGTTTCTATCATACCCCCCCCCTTTCTTCTAGGGAATACTTCTTTAATTCCTTAAGCCTTTCTTCATAAGGCTTCTGATACAGGCCCTGCACCATTTTGATTGCCTTCCTCTGGACCGCCTCCACCCTGTCCATATCCTTTCAGAGGTGGGGCCTCTAGAACTGGATGCAGTACTCAAGGTGTGGTCTCACCAGTGATCTATACAGGGGTATTACCTATTACCTCCCTCTTTCCTCTAGTGATACCCCTGCCTGTGCATCTGAGCATCCTGCTAGCCTTTCCCACTGCCTTGTCACACTCTTTAGCTACCTTCAGGTCATCAAAAATTATTAACCCCGAGGTCACGGTCCTGTTTTGTGACTGCTAGTACTTCTCCTTCCAGTTGATACATTGTTCCTGGTTTTCTGTGCTCCAAGTGCATTATTTTGCACTTTTTTGCATTGAAGCCCAGCTGCCAAAGCTGTGGATATTTATCCAGCTGTTTTAGATCATCTCTTATTCTTTCTGTACCCCCCCCGCCCCGGGGACTCTACTCTGCTGCAGATTTTTGTGTCATCAGTGAACAGGCATTCCTTCCCTTCCAGCCCAGTCCTTCTGCAATGTCGCTTATAAATTCATTGAAGACTTCTGGTGACGTCACACCACCGATGGCAGCTTAATCTGGAGCGCTGGTGCCCCGGGAATTAAAAAGTGGTAATCGTTAGACATCGAGAGGCCAAAAAGTTATCCATTGCTCACAATATCTCCTGCTACAATCGGCAGAATGGGGCGGACGAAAAAGAGACAGTATGCCGAAAGGAAAATCGACGGTAGAGGTAGATCCTCCTCGAGGCCTCCTAGCCCGACTGAATCACCCTCATCCCTGATTATAGCTTTGGGGGACGAGTCAGATGGCTCAGAATCGGACGCTACAGCCACATTTACTAAGGCAGATGGGCAGAGAATGCTAAAGATCTTACACAGAATCGACGCCAGGATAATGGGTCTGCAGAATGATTTTAAAAAATTGGAAGCACGCACGGCTTCTGTGGAATCCCAGGTCGAAAGGCTGCAATCAGAACACATGGCCTTCGGTAGATCGCTGGTATACCTGCACAGAAGAGAGACCTGACCTTAGCGCAGAAGATGGCGGAGGTTCGAGCCCGTCGTAACAACATTCGAATTTTTGGAATTCCTGAGGGGGTGGAACCGCCATGTATGGAGGACTATATTGATTCCTGGCTAAAAATGGAACTGAATCTGGGGGAAGATTTTAAAACTGAAATCGAGAGGGCTCACAGATTGATTATGCCAAAACCTAAAGAAGGAGCACCCCCCAGATCAATAATAGTGAGATTTCTAAGATATACAACTAAAGAAAAGATTCTAAGGCTGGCATGGGCGAAAAAAAATCTTAATCTGGATGGGCAGAAGCTATTTGTTGACCAGGACTTTCCTCCCCAAATGATGACCCAACGTAACAAAGTTCTGCAGGTAGTTAAAGCTCTGAGAGAGAAAGGTTTTAAAGCTTATTTGCGCTATCCGGCCAAGCTGTGGGTACAGGATAAAGATGGGGCCAAGACTTTTGATTCACTATTGGCAGCGGTACCATTTCTTACATCCCAGGAAGTGCAGATTCCCGATATTAAGGAAGAGCAGGCCGAAAGAGAGATCGAGGAGCTATTGTGGTCGATTGCGCCAGGCCCCAAGAGAAATTTGAAGAGAAGAGGAGAAGCCCTGTTGCCTTTGCATGCAGATATGGCAAAATGGTTGGGTGCCAAGGAGAGCTGAGTGAAGTTCCCTATGCAAACTGGTAAAATATTGGAGATTACGGCTTGACAGCTGTTTCGGAGCCCATACTGCATTGTGGTCTGTTGGGCTCCCCTCCTAGATTCCTTGGTGCTGAATCTGCGATAAAACAGGGACGACGAAGGACTGAAAAACTGGTTTAAAAATATAAACTTTCCACTTTTGTGTGGGTCTGAATAGGTTATACTCTTTTTTGATAACCTTAGGGTGTTTGGTGTGGAGTAAGGAAGTGTCGCTGGTGGGAAGACTTTTTTGGGGGGGAACATATTCTCAGGGGTAACATGTTTAAGAGTCCCCTTCGGATTAGTATTACAACCATGCGGGGAAATGAGCTCAGGCAAGTTTTCCACTACTCTGATTTATTAATAACAAATCTATGCAATGAGCTGAATTAAATGGGGTTAGGGGTTCCTCCCCTCACTCCTCCCTTCTCCGCCCGGGTATACGAGGGGTTTCCTATATGTTTATTAATGGTGTATACTGTGGGGGAAGGTAATTTGGGTTTTACACGAAAGCAACTCCTGTCCCAACGTCTTAGATATATAAATGGGATGTAGGAGATGAAATTATGGGGAATTGTAAAAAGGTTGGATATATGTTTTAAAACTATGTGTTTTTTGGTTTGGCCCCTCGGCCTCTTAGAGAGATATTGTTCCTGGGGCACCTATCCCTTAAAGCTGCCTTAACCGGAACATTTCTCCTTTCAACACTAGTAGGAGAGGACCTGTCTCTTGGGTATTCTGAGAGTCGGCCCTTTAGTGCTGTCGCAATTTTTCTCCTACTCAGCTAGAGCGTGTTATCTCTAGTATCTGAAGAGTCGACATTTCGACCTTCAGACCTGTATCCTGGCTCTGATTGAGCTAGTGGGGTTCAGTTTTTACTGCAACCCGTTTCTCTACAGTTAATCTTTTTCTCCAGTAGGGGGGACAGCGCGGGTTTGATAAGGGAACTGTTCTCTCCCCTCTGATCCACCCTGCACTGTTTGTCTGTTCGCACTGTTTGTCTGTTCATATTATCTTCCTATTCAGCTTACTAGAAGAGACAAAAAAAATATGAGGATATCTATGGAGAATACCGCAATCTGCTACTTCTTTTATGGCACCCCCCCCCCTTTTTTTTTTCTGCTCTCTCGGCTCTCTCCCCTTCTATACGGATTGGACCTTCTTGTCTGCACAATACCCATCCTGTCAAGGTGGCAGGGGGGCTCCGGAAGAGGAGTCATAGTAGCTATTACTGACTATTGGAATGACAACACTTAAAATAGTCTCGATTAACATTAAAGGGATAAATGGGGTGGTGAAAAGGGCAAGAATTCTACAAGAGTTGGGTAAGTTAAAATGCGATGTGGCCTGTCTTCAAGAAACTAAGCTATCAGACTGCGAACATGCCAAGTTACGTAGAACATGGGTAGGAGGGGTTTATGCGGATTCATGCCCAGACGCGTCAAGGGCCGGAGTGGTGATTCTGTTGCGCAGAGGCCTTCCCTTGAAAGTTCACAATGTTCAGAAAAGTGGTGCGGGTCATTATGTGATAATATCAGGTGAATTCATGGGACAGAGCTGTCATCTAGCGGCGGTGTACGCCCCCACACCCCCCTCGGGAACTTTCTTTAGGCAATTTTTTTCGATGATGGACGCCCTCCCGCAGGGTAAAGTGGTTATGGTAGGAGATTGGAACTGTGTAGAGGACGGGGTGCTAGATAGAAGCGAGGGGGGGAGGGGGGATAGGACTGCTTGCTCTAAGCTGTTTAAAACCCTAATAACGGAGGGTGGATGGGTGGACCCTTGGAGGTTGCAAAACCCGTTGGTTAGGGACTTCACTTATTACTCTGCGGCGGCGAATTCCTACTCCAGGCTAGATAGATTCTATACTCAATTAAAATATGCTAAGGAGCTAGCGGAAATAATTATTCATCCTGTGACGTTCTCCGATCACGCGATGATCAGTGCAAGGGTTAAATGGTCTGGGGCCAAGACAAAGGGGCTGTGGAGATTTGATCCTGGCCTCTTAAATGATTCTGGATTTATTTCCCAAATGAAAGACTCTATTAAGCAATATTTGGAAGAAAATAGGGAAGAAGATACTCATGTTAGATTTATTTGGGATGGATTAAAAGCAGTTTTGAGGGGGCAAATTATAAGTTACTCGTCCTTTAAATATAAATGCTCTCAAGAAAAGGTACGTAGGTTATTGGATAATATAAGGGAGTTGGAAAATAAGCATAAAGAAAATAAAAGTAAACAGGTGTTAGAGAAACTACATGAGGCTAGGGATCAGTATAATAAAGAAATGATGAAAAGGACCGAGAATGCCCTAAGATGTACCAGACAAAGGTACTATGAAACGGGAGGGAGAGCCTCTCGCTTGCTGGCATTGAGGCTCCGGAAGCAAGAGGCTGAGAGATATATCCCTAAATTAAAAAGTTATGGCACTCAGGATATTATTTCTGATCCTGATCAAATTGCGGATAGTTTTTGCCAATATTATCAAGAGCTTTATTCGGTAGAAAGAGGCCCAAATCATGTGGAGAAGGTTGAGAATTTTTTGCAGAATATCCCCTTACCGAGGTTGGATGAACCTCAGGGAAATAAGTTAGGGGAAAAAATTACAGAACAAGAGGTGAGAACCGCTATTAAAAACTTGAAGGAGAGGAAAGCTCCTGGTCCAGAGCGGGTTTGTGGGAGAATTTTACCGGCATTTGTAGACGAGCTAGTTCATTTCTCACTAGGGTATGTAACGCTATGCAGAGAGAGGGTGAATCCCGCCTCATGGGAAGAGGCGTAATCACATTGATCCCTAAACCAGGGAAAGACCCCTTAGATTGCGGGAGTTACTGACCTATTTCTTTAATTAACCAAGATGCTAAAATATTTGCCAAGGTTTTAAATTACCGATTACAGGAGATCGTGCCAGGGCTTGTGCACAAAGATCAGACGGGGTTTATTCCAGGACGCCATATTCAAGACAATATTCTATTGTTGCTCAATGTCTTGGCCGCCTCCAGGGCATTCCCACCCGACTTTTTTGAGGCGGTGATGTCTCTGGACACGGAAAAGGCCTTTGATCGAATTGATTGGCACTTTTTAGACTGGGTCCTAGAGAAATTTGGGATTGGGGAAAAATTCCGAAATTGGGTAACAAATTTATATAGAAACCCCCAAGGCCAGGGTAAAAGTGAATGGGGTCTTCTCTGAAGTAATAATGATTAACAGAGGGACTAGGCAGGGATGCCCATTATCTCCGTTGTTATTTGCGATGTGTATGGAACCGTTGGCAGCCCTTATAAGAATCAAAAGAGTATAAAGGTATTCAGGTACAAGGAATTGAAACTAGAATTTCGTTATACGTGGATGATACTTTGTTATACATCTCAGATCTGGAGAGGCAAATGCCCCTGATAAATTTTTTTCTACAAACTTTTAGTGAAGTTTCGGGGTTCAAAATTAACGAAACTAAATCAGTCTTAATGCCCCTGGGGAAAGTGAAAAATGATATGCTTCCGGTGATAGGTAAGTTTGGATGGGTAAAAGACAGGATTAAATACCTTGGGGTTAAAGTAACCTATGATATTTCAAAATTATTTATGGCTAACTACTCCCCTTTGCTGCAAAAAGTTCAAGAAGACCTGCACAGATGGGGGAGCTTCCACTTACCCTGTTTGGCAGAATTGAAGCTGTCAGGATGAATATTCTACCCCGCTTCTTATTCTTGTTCCAGTCATTACCACTCAAGTTGCCCATCTTGTTTTGGAAATCAATTAAAACAGCTTTGTCCCGGTTTATATGGTCCGGTAGAACACCTAGGGTAAGATGGAAAACTCTTCTTGGGAATAAAAAGAAAGGTGGTTTGGGTTTACCAGATCTTAAAGTATTACTGGGCTGCACGATTCAACCCTTGGTTTCTCTTATGGGGATGGTGACCGCCTCTTTGGGTTGAGATGGAAAGGCCTGAGTCGAATAGGGAGATATCAGGATCTGATATTTATGGATCGGGCCGGGATCCAAAAGCTAATAGGGGGTAACCCATGGACTGAGCGGTTAGTTGAGGTGTGGCAAGAGATTAATAGAGCCCTTGGTTTGAAACCCTCCCTAGGAATGGACTCACCGATTAGGGCCTGTCTTGATTTTGTTCCACTGGGATGGGATACGGGCTTCTTGAGATGGAGTCGAAATGGATTATCTAGAATTGGTCAGTTTTATGTAGGGGGAAGAATTAAATCCTTCCAAATGATTTCTCAGGAGTTTATTCTCCCTTCCTCTGACTACTTCAGATATTTACAGGTTCGGCACTATTTACAGGGGAAGTTTCCGGAAGGTATTGGATCTGGAGGGGGGGGGCAACCCACTAGTAGATGCTTTGGGAGCAGAGGTCAATAAAATAGGAACGAAGGGAGTTATTTCCAGGTTGGTGAGTTTATTCCTGGGCTTAGAATCAGATTCCTTGGTTTTGGTCAAAGCTAATTGGACTAGGGAATTGGGTAAAGCCATAACTGATTTAGAGTGGAGAACGATATGGGGGGCAGTGTTTACTACCACTGCCTCCAATAGTTGGCGGGAGTTCAGGTGGAAAGTGGTTGGTAGGTACTCAGACTCGGTAGTCACCAAACACTTTGGATTATACCCTCTGATCTTTGCTGGAGAGATTGTGGGGTGTGGGGACCCACACACACATTTTTGGGATTGTCCACATTTAAATAATTATTGGGAGCAGGTGCAGGATCGGTAAGTACCATTTTGGAGAAAGGGATTCCCAATGATCCAGTGTGTTGGGTCCTGGGTCACTACCCTGAAGAGGTTAAGACAAGGGCTCATCGGTACCTATTTGATGTACTGGTGGCCTCGGCTCTTAAGGCTATAACTCAACTATGGCTTACTAAGGTATCCCCTACACTAGAGGGATGGTACAAAAATAGTTTAACAATTTTGGAAATGGAGTATCTCACTGCTAAAGTGAGATTACAGAAAGACAGGTTCAAGACCAGATGGATGCCCTTTTTTAATTTCCAGGCACAAAAGGACCAAGTTAACATATTAGATATCTTGGTAAAATATATGTGTCTTTGAGTATTTGATAGGGTGGTTAAGGCGGCATAGAGGTTGACAGTATTTATACTAAGGGATGTGGGGCAGGCAGGATTGTCCGATCATGGGGGCCATGTGATTTTTTTTTTTTTCCTTTTCTTTTCTCCTCTTTCTCTTTCTTCTCTCTCTTCCTCTCTCAGGTCCTTGTATGAGGGTCTTATCTGTTTAATTGATTTCAGAAATAATGGTCTAGATATTTTTTAGATAAGGAAGGCTGAGCCAAGAAAGAAGACTTAAATTTTTTTCTCTCTTTTCTCTCAAAGAGGCCTTATTACCTTCCTTAGGTTGAACATGGACAATATTGTTATGTTACTCTAGACATGCATTTAATACCTCTACAAGGCCTGTTAAGTGTCTAAATTGTCTGTATTGTTGATGTATAAAGAAGTGATAAAATAAAAATTGTTATTTCAAAAAAAATAAATTCATTGAAGAGGACAGGATCTAGTACTGACTCTTGTGGAACACCACTGCTCACTTTGCCTTCTTGAGAGTAAAGGCCGTTTACCACCACTTTTTGACTCCTATTCTCCAGTCAGCTCTCTACCCATCTTATTACTTTAGAACCCACTTCCAGGCTTCTCAGCTTGCTCACCAGTCTTCTATGTAGAACAGAGTTAAAAGCCTTATTGAAGTCCAGGGAGGCTATGTCAATGGCTCCTCCCTGATCCACTTCCTTGGTCACCCAGTCAAACAACTTGATCAGGTTTGTTTGGCAAGACCTCCCCCATGTGAATCCATGTTGCCTTGGATATGGCATACAGTTGGAACAAGGTATTCCCCAATTATTTCCTTCACTAGTTATTCCATTACTTTGCCCACCACTGAAGTCAGAC
Source organism: Neoceratodus forsteri (assembly GCA_016271365.2). NCBI lineage: Eukaryota > Metazoa > Chordata > Ceratodontiformes > Ceratodontidae > Neoceratodus > Neoceratodus forsteri. The sequence goes on along the minus strand of CM028131.1, from coordinate 397,316,603 downwards.
TGACAGGCCTGTAATTTCCAGCCTCCTCTCTGTTTTCATTTTTGTGGAGTGGGACTACATCAGCCCTCCTCCAGTCTCCTGGGACAGGTTGAACAGGTCTGTCAGAGGTGCAGCCAACTCGTCAATGAGTTCCCTCAGTAATCTGGAGTGCACCCCATCTGGTCACATTGCCTTGTCTACTGTTAACTGTGACAATTCTCTTCAGACTCTTTCCACTGTAAAAGGGTTAGTGTCCACCTCCCTTCACGGAATGCCCTTGTCTTTTATCAATGGGCCGCTCCCTAGCCCCTCCTCCACAAATACTGAACAGAAGCATTTGTTCAATATGTCTGCTTTTTGGTGTTCCTCCTCCACACACACACCCCTCCTTCCCCTTTCAGCCTTATTATCCCTCCTTTGGTCTTCCTCCTTTCAATTATGTATCTAAAAAATGTCTTGTCCCCTTTTTTTACTGATTTGGCAATATCCTCTTCTGCTCATTTGTACTCCTAACTGCCTTCTCCGTCTTCCATTGTTTCTCCTGATAAGTCTCCCTATCCTCCTCTTTCTGTGTTTTTTGTTATACTTTCTAAAGGCCAGGTTTTTTTGCTCTTACTTTTTCTGCTACCTCACTAGACAGCCATAGTGGTTTCTTTTTTCTCTTGCCATTCCTAACCTGGCTGACACAGAGATTTGTAGCTTTTTCAATGCCTTCTTTTATTTTTGACCACTGGTCATCGACTCCCCCTAGCTTCCTATCCCTGTCAGGGCATGTCCGAGGCATTCCCCTATTTTCCTAAAATTGGCCCTCCTAAATTCCATGATCCTCATTCTTGTGTGGTTCAGTTCTAACCAGGTTCTAATATTAAATCACACTGTACAATGGTAACTGGTCCCCAGGTGGACCCCCATTGTGACATCAGCAATACTGTCCCTGTTTTTCAGTATGAGGTCCAGCAACACCCCCTCACAAGTGGGTTCCATTATAGGTTGCCTGAGGAATGTCCTCTGCAGCAAGTCCAGGATGTCACTACACCTGGCTGTTGCCACAGCTAGGAGGCTCCAATCCATGTCCAGTAGAGTGAAATCTCCTACTAGTATCACTTCCCCCTTGTGAGCCATCCTATGGATTGCTTCCATCATTTTCCCATCCACTTCTTCCCCATGTGCTAGAGGTCTGTAGCTCACTCCTGTCTGAATAATGGCCCCTTTCCTTTTTTCCAGTGTGACCCACATTACCTGCACTTCCCCCTGCTCCCCTTTTATTTCTGTAGCTTTTATGTTGTCTCTTACATAAAGAGCTACTCCTTCCCCCTTTCTACCTACCCTGACCCTTCTGAACAGAACATAACCTGGTATGACCATATCCCACTCGTGATTTTCACTGCACCACTTCTCTGTAATGGCAACTAAATTCAGGTCTGCTTCCACCATGGTGGCCTCTAGGTCTGCAATCTTGTTGTCTGTGACAGGGAGCTCCTGCCACTCTTGAGGGCCAACCTTTTCTTAAATCTGCTGCAACAGTTCTTCTATTTCTTAGCCTAATCTATTCTTTACAATTTCTAGTCCATAAGGTCGGTCACCTATGGTCACCACCTTCCCTTTCTTGTCTATGCTATAGTGTCCTCTTTAATTTTCCTTTTCCCTCTCAGGTCCTCGTACAGGGAGGTTATTGTGGTGACATCTGAGCTGATGTAAAATAACAGGCTGTGTTCCTCCTTGTTGGATTTAGTATGCAATGGCGCTATGTCATAAAATACATTGATGTATATACCTCATGTGTATGAAACCTGTAAATGTTGAAAATATTATGCCACTAGGTCTTTTTGATAAAGGTAAAAAGTTACTTGGGGACTATTATAAAAATTAAGTCAGTTGTGATATTTAAAATGCATGTAAATTACTGTAAGTTGAACAAGTCTGAAATTTCATGGTGATTTGCATGTATTCCATGATGCTTTGCATTGTGGAAGTATGTGTGATGTTGTGTTTCTTTGAAACTTGGCTTATTGTCAATGCCCTTTGGAGGTAACCCTTGCTCAGTGCTTCTACACTGAGGTTCTTTGTCTTTAGCTTGTTTTTTTTTTTTTTGATCCCCCACCACCCAAGCAAAAAAGGCCCACATAGGGAAGGCTAAATCTCACCAGATAAGTTAGATCAGAGATCAGTGAGTCAGCAGGTGCTGGCACAGTGCAGAGGAAGGACATGTATAGTCCGTTGCTGCAAACTGATGTATTAGAAAAGGGATATGCCATTATTGAAGGTTATCTCCTGTATTTTGAATATAACATCACACAGAGATTGTGTGTTGAACCTAAAGTTCCGTGTCTAGTCCATCTGTTATCCCACAACCCCTCCATATTGCCCAGACAATGAGCATTTGCACATACTATTTATTTATTTATGACTTTGGTAGCTGGCTAGGTGCACTGATCCCAGGGACCATTTTCAGGCATGACTCAGGCCACATACTATGGCGCAGAGTATAACTATACAAAAAAGACATGTACAGAAAAGCAGTGTAGCACACTATAACAGGTTCAGTAGTTCTTTGAAATACAAATGGTAGCCATAACAGACATACTAAACAGGAATGTGGATACATCACAGTGTATGCAGGAGCTCAGAAATAACAAAGTCCAGCTAAATCTATGAAGCAGTGTCAGATGGAAATAGAGCAGGTTTGAAAACCAGATGACAGCATAAAGTTGCACCAGAGGGTAGAGATAGCAGTAGTTGGCCATGGAAGGGGGATGGCGGGGGGAAGAGAGGTTAATAGCAATGGAGAAGTAGAGAGAGACAAGCAGCAAAAGGGGAAGAGGGCTGACAGTGGGGGGAAGGGGCTAGTCAAGAAAACATGACTTTCCAGGATGTGCTGCCACCTCATCTCCTTTTTTCCATTTTCATTCCCTTATTTCGCTCACTCATTATCTTGGCTTCATTCTTTTCTTCAGTCCCCTGGAGTTCATTATTTTTTGGTTTCTCTTCTCCCTCTGTATTCAGGTAGTTGATCTCTTGAGCTTGAGGGTGAGGACAGTTTATTTCTCCTTGCCTTATTCTGCCTTCCTCTTCAGCTAGTTCAAATGTTTGCCAATGTAGCATTTAAACTACCCACTGGGGGCTACGGTTCCCCTCCTGGACAGATACAGCCCATCACCCCCATAGAGACCCTTGTCTCTCCAGATTGGGCCCCAGTCCCCAATGAAACCAAAACCCTCCTCTCTGCACCATTTATTCAACCATGTGTTCAAGTTCCCAGTGTGGAGAATTCTATCATCCTCCTGTCACAGTCAGACCCTAAAAAGGAAAAATAAATTCCAGATAAAGGCTTTCAGTAACGTAAGTAACACTAACTACCTGAATTTCATCTGCAACCTTGGGTTCCGGTGAAATGGAGCTGACTGACCTTGACAACACAGTGTTTGCGAATCTCACAAAAAAGGAACAAAGGTGTCTCTTAGAAAGCTTCTTCAGGCTGTCTGACCATGCACTAGCTTGGTGAGTGAACAATCTGCACGGTAGACAGAAAATAGTCAAATACAACAGAATGCTCTCAGAACTGGATCCTGTCTTAATTGCTGTCCCACTGGACTCAGTCCTGAGTCCCACACTAGTTTGTCTGCTCCTTAATGACCTCCCTCTGGGTGTCTGCCATTGCAGTTCCACCCTATATGCAGATGACCTGGTGCTTCTGGCTTGCTCCAAGGATATCAAGGTCATTAATTCCCAACTGAATGATGACTTCCACCAAATTCAATCTTGGCTCTCTGCAAATATAATGAAAATGCAAATCATGCTTTTTGACTCTCAGGCTGAAACTAGGTCTTGCCCTTAGCATTGGGTTGTGATAAGTGTGGATGATTCATCCCTTGCTACTGCCTACTCCTTTAAGTACATTGGAGTTACCCTTGATGCCAGCTAGCTATCATTCTGCACATCTCCAACATGTGCAGGGTGCTAACAGTAAGATTGGTTTGGTTTATAGGGCCAGACACTTCCTCACTGCTGCTGCATGTCTTGTCTTTGCAAAGGGAATGTTCTTACCCTCCCTAAATTATGGTCTGCTTACCTCAACAATGACATGAAGTCCTTCTTGCCCAAGTGGGACATAGTCTATTATAGCATGTTATCTTCCCTTTCAGTAGCCAGCCCACACACCATTGTGAGCTTTATAACAAACTTGGATGTCTGTCTTCTGCAAATAGTCTTGCTTTTTCCTGAGTTATTTTATTAATAAAGTACTCAGAACTGCTACCCCTCCTATCTTGGTTGAGCAGCAAAGAACTGTGAACTTGGGTTACCCCCTTAGATTTAATGACGTGCCCTGCATGCTGTATCAATAACTCATAATGCTGTAGGAGCCCAGACCTTTGCTGCATGTGCATCCAGGTTTTGGAACTCCTTCCCACTATCTATTTGTAGTGCCTCCTCTTACTACCATAGAAGGTCTTTGTGGAATTTCATGAAAAATAATTCAGCCTGCACTAGCACACTGTGCCTGCTTTTCCTTAATATTGTTCATGGGCTGTAGTATTTGTCTGGTCTACTTTATGGGCCTTACTGTGCTCCTCGTGCTATATATAACTAACTTTATATATTGTACTGTTGTTATTTACTGTTATGGCATCAAATCATGTTTGTTTGATTTTTATCACTACTATATCCAATCATGATCCTGTTGTCTGCATACTGTATGTACTGTATTCACTTGTTTGTATCATCCATATTGCAACCTCCCGGGTCATACCTAAAATAGGCAATTAAATGTCTACTGTGCTTATTTATTTATTTATCTTTATTTATGTCATTAGTAACTGGGTAGATGCACTGATCCAGAGGACAGTTTTTAGTCATGACCTGAGCCACAAACATGGCACATTGAGCAATGCAAACTTGAATGCAAGCAATGCGTAATTGGTCAACAAAAACAAAATAAATAAAAAGAGAGAATAGCCAGAAAAAAAAGAGAAAAAGCAGGGTTCTCCCCCACAGAGCAATAAAACCCTGACACGAAGGCCTATAATGGACCTACAGAAACATTTTGACTCCAAGCCCAGCAGGTTCTCCTGAAGAGGAATGGCTCCACTGGAGATGACAGGACCATGCCAAAACCTCCAGGTCCCACTAGAGGGGAAAGACTGCCTGATAGGACTGCTGACCTTGTGCAAGAGAAAGAGACAAAAGAAGGGAGAGTATTGGATACTGAGGTAGCTACATTTGATAATGTTGCTAAGGCCCTCCAAAATTTATCCAAAGCTACCCCATCAATTGAGAATAAACTAGATATCAGTACTTCAAAAACAGACAAGAATGAAACCTGGATGGAGAAGATGAAACAAGCCATTAAAGATCTAGCCACTGATAATGTCAAGATAAAGAAACAGTTGGAAACATACAAAGCCATTTCTTCATCATTGTTAAAGGACAACCTATTGCAAGCAAGAAAAATTGATTCCTTAGAGAATAACATCACAAAAATAATCTTCAGATAACTGGAATGCCTTATTTCAAACTCAATGGAAAAATCTTAGTATGGGACTTGGTAAAGGAGTTACATAGAAACATAGAAACAAGAAGTTGATGGCAGATAAGGACCGCAAGGCCCATTCAGTTTGCCCATTTTTTCTACCTTATGAATGTGCCGTAGACCTTTAGTCTGTCAATGGCCTATTTATACTAATCTGTGTTGCTGCCTTATGCCTATCCCCGTGTCTGTTTGAAGCCCTGCACTGTATTCATATCCACCACTTCCTGAGGTAGGTTGTTCCATGCATCCACTGGCCTTTCTGTGAAAAAGAATTTTCTCACATTACCTCTTAATTGGCCTCCCTCTAATCTCATGCTGTGTCTTCTTCTCCTGCTATTTTTCTTATATTGAAACATGCTAGACTCTCACCTTGTTAATGCTGTTAAGATGTTTGAATGTTTCGATTATATCACCTCTCTTCCTCCTTTCCTCTAAGGTCTACATATTGAGCTCTGTTAATCTGTCCTTATATGCTTTCTGATGCCATCCCTGCACCATTTTGGTTGCCCTTCTCTAGACTGCCTCCATTTTTTTAATGTCCTTGTGCAGGTGCGGCCTTCAGTAATGCATGCAGTACTCCAGATGGGGCCTAACCAGTGTCTTGTAAAGAGGGATTATTACCTCCCTCCTATGACTTGTGATACCCCTACTAATACACCCCAACATCCCTCTAGCCTTACCTACTGCTTTAGTGGTCTGCTTGGATGATTTCAGGTAGTCTGTAATGATGATGCCCAAGTCTCTTTCTTCCCTTGTGATTGCCAGCAACCCCTTTCCCAACCTATAGGTACTGTAGCTTCAGGGTTTCTCATCCCTATGTGCATGATCTTGCACTTCTTTGTGTTAAATCCCAGTTGCCACTCTTCCGACCATTTTGCCAGTTTTTCCAGATCTCTTCTCGTTCTGCCCACCCCCATCTGGCTCATCTACTCTGTTGCAGATCTTGGTGTCATCTGCAGACAGGTAAACCTTACCCTCCAGTCCATTTGCAATGTCACTAATGAAGATATTGAAGAGGACTGGCCCCAGGACTGATCCCTGAGGTACTCCACTTGTGATTTGTATCTCTTCTGACTGTATACCATTTACCACCACTCTCTGTTTTCTGCCCACCAACCAGTTTGCCACCCAGTTGACCAACCTCTGACCCACATGAGCCTACCCAGCTTATTAATCAATCTTCTATGTGGAACAGTATTGAAACCTTTGCTAAAGTCAAGGTAGGTGACATCAAATGTACCCCCGTTGGTCCACCACTCTGGTTAACCAGTTAAAGAAATCTATGAGATTAGTTTGACATGACCTTCCTGTTGTAAACCCATGCTGTCTTGGATCCTGTGCTCCTGTGGATTCCAGGTGTTACACTATCCTTTCCTTAAGGAGTGCCTCCATAATCTTGCCTACTACTGAGGCTGCTGTTTGCTGCTTGAAAATTTAATTTAACTCCCTGACAAGCTAAAGCCTGTAAAATTCCTTCCAGATCTGACTGAAAACTCACATTACAACAGGCAGTTGAAAAACTGCTTAGAATCTTTTTCCTTTTCATCACATTCAAATAAGGACATTTTTATTCATTAAGGTAAAGCTAAAATAGCTATAAGTTTAAGAACTCCAAATTATATATTTATCCTGATGTTCCTCCTTAAACTCAAGCTCACCAGAGAAGATTTTTACAGCTAATAGAAGATGTAGAAGATACAGGGGAAAACTGTCTATGTTATATCCCTACAAGGCAAGGGTGATTATAAAATATGAAAAAAGGAGGCTTTTTTTCTATGTGGAACAGCTTAAGAACTACATTACAGAAGTAACCAGACAGAATAAAATGGATCAGGAAGTGTCTGAATTTGAATTGCCCAAAAAGGACTTGCTTAACTCGGATGTTTCTGCTATAACTACTATACCTGCTACCCCCAAGATGGTGCCCCCCATCTCTTAGAAGAGAACATTTTAAAATGTTCAGAGGAACTTTCAGCTGAAGAAAATAAAAATTCTTGTCAGCCTGGTGGTGCTGAGGGTTGAGGTGCTAGATGCCACATCTCACACCACGATGGAAACCTGGATTCAAAAATGGGCCTGGGTCATTGGGGTATGCTAGGGATGGGGTGAAGATCAAGCACCCAAGAGACTGCTCTTCTCCCCTGGGGAGGGTGGGTTTAGTTTGCCCAGCCTTTGACTGCCACCAGGTGGAGGACTGTGGGAAGAGCAGGTTAGGGTGGCACAGAACGGGAGATTTGTGAAAGGACATAGAAAAGTGGTTCAGAGAAGGGTGACTATGATGGTGCAGGGCTTGCACCAAAAGACATATGTGGAGAGATTGAAAGATCACAATATGTATACTCTGGAAGAGAGGAGGGAATGCAAATATATGTTAGAAACTTTCAAGTGTCTTAAGGGCATAAATATGGTTCATGTTGGTGACATCTTTCAGTATAGGAGAGGTACAAGAACTAGGCGGCACAATATGAGATTGGAAGGGGGCAGGATAAGGGGTAATGTGAGGACATTTTCTTTTTCACGGAAAAGGGTGATAAATGCATGGAGTAGCCTACCCCTTGAGGTGGCGGGAGCGGGCACAGTGGGGGGATTCAAACATGCATGGGATAGACATAAGGGAACCCCAGAGGTGGGAAGAAGAAGCTAAAGTCAATGACCAAGTAGGGTCAGTGACCACTGATACAGGTAGGGTATAAGGGCAGACTGGATGGGCCTAGTGGTCCTTATCTGCTGTCAGTTTCTAAGTTTCTATGTTTCTGTGGTGAGTTGTGCATGCCTACACATGTGCACTCCTGTCAGCCACTGGAGAAAGGGGAAAGAAAAGCAGAAAATGGAGTTCTGGGGCTCTGTGAAGCCCTGTCTGCCCATTTGTGGATCCATATTGCCAGCTGGAGTTGGTCTGCACTGGATTATATACACAAGAGGAATAATGACCCTCCTTCCCTGATCCTGCACTGGGGGAATCCCTGTGGGGGTACCCTGTCCACACTGGGGAAGGAAAGTGTTGTTTCGTGTGGACAGGAACAGGTCTGAGAAGCCGCACCAGAACTCCACAGGAGAAAATGTAATATGGAAATAAAAGAAAATAAAAATCCTATCCAGGAGGTATATGAAGGGAAAGATGAGGACATTAACAAAAACCCAAATGAGAATTTGTACAAGAATCCCTTAGCAATTGTACTTTTTGAATCCAAACAAAGAAAAAAGAAAGGGTGAGAACAAAAATATTAAGAAAAATGCAATATATTGATATCTTAAGAGAATCTTTCTAATACGTTATGGTAGAATGTTTCAGCCAGGCACCTCCCTATCAACTAAAGCTGACAGGTAACCAACCTGTTTTTGGTGTAGCACTGCATGCTACCCTCCCATAATTACCACCCCAGTGTCTATCTCTTGATCAGGAACCCAAGAGGGAGTCGGATGGGTTGTCTGAGGCTCAGGGGGTGGGGGCAGAGTGAAGGGTCTAATGCACCATAAAGGGACATCCAGATGGACAGACCCCGATACGCGCTGCTCCCACTGACCACTATACTCCTTCGCTCATACACACTACCACCTGAAACAGACAACCTCACCCCACCCCTCCACGAGGTGCACCCGGTGAGACTTTTCAAGCCGTGGTGACCCCGTGTGGTGTGGACCATGGATCATGACTGCCATTGGCTGCAGATCAGTGCATGAGGTACCCCCTTAGCTGTCCCAGACTAGTCATATGACAGCAGCAGTCCTCAACATGTATCCCTTGCAAGCCATCCATCCATCCAGTTCAGGCACAGACCACCTGCCCCCCCCCGAAGTGTAACAGTTGGAATGAAGCCCTCACCATCTGCACCATGGACAGAGGAATGCAGTTCATGCCAGCCCCTCATGGACCAGTTTTGAAGGGACCCCACCCCACCCCTCGCACACCCCGGAACCCTCAGTTTCAGGCAGCGAGGGACAGAGGACATCCCCCACAGAGTCTTCAGATCCAATGAAGTTAAACTGTATAATATATATGTATGTATTTGTTATTGTGTTTGTAGTAGAAGATACTGATGGTAAAGTTTTCTCTATTTGCTTAAACATACCCACACACTGATTCATAGCAATATGCTCTGACACTAGAAAACTGGAGTGCACCTCACAGAGATGCCTACCCCAAGCCCTACACCAAGGATGCAGTGTTGTGTTTACTCAACCTCCCAACTGGGCCTCTTCAGGGGTGAAGGCATCTCACCGTGTCACTAGTCCCCCAGATATAGCACCCACAATCACCAGACTATCACATGGCAGGTACCCATAAGTGCACCACCTGGAAAATCAAGGTGGCCCAGACCAATAAAAAAAGATACCAGATCCTGAGGCACCTTAAATCCCTGGGCTCACAAATTGCCTCCCTTCAGGAAATACACACAACCCCTACCCAGGCCCCCCTATGGAGGAGGGAGTGGGTGAGACAGGTCTTTGCAGCTGGGGAAAGCAACAAATGGGCTGGAGTGGCCTTCCTAATCCATAGACATCTCCCACTCCAAGCACTGGAAGAAATCATCAATTTCGGGGGAAGATACATTGTACTCAGAGGCAAACTGGGGCTGATGGAAGTCATTATGGCCTCAATGTACGGCCCAAACACTGACAACCCACATTTTTTTACTTCCCTACTCTCCATACTAGCCACCAAACATCACCTCCCCATCCTATTAAACATAGAAACATAGAATTTGACGGCAGATAAGGATGGCTTGGCCCACCCAGTCTGCCCATTTCCCTACCTAATGGATAAGCTGCAGATCCTAGTTAACCAGCAGCCTACTTCTTCCTACCCTCACCCCCTAGAATTGCCTTATGACTGTCCCATGCATGCTTGAATTCCACCACTGTTTTTGACACCACAACCTCCTCCGGAAGGCCGTTCCATGCATCCACAACCCTCTCTGTGAAAAAATACTTCCATAAATTACCTCTGAACTGCCCCCTCTATCTTCAAATTGTGCCCCCTTGTTCTTGCACACCTCTTTTTTTGAAAGATGCTACCCTCTTGGACTTTGTTGATATCCTTGAGGTACTTGAAAGTTTATATCATGTCCCCCCTCTCCCTCCTTTCCTCGAGGCTATACATATTAAGCTCCTTAAGTCTCTCTTCATATGTCTTCTGGTGTAGACCCTGCACCATTTTAATTGCTCTCCTCTGGACAGCTTCCATCCTGTCTATGTCTTTGCAGAGACTGGGTCTCCAGAACTGCACGCAGTACTCCAGATGGAGTCTCACCAGCTGTCTGTACAGAGGGATAATAACTTCCTGTTTTCTACTGGTGATGCCTCTCCTATGCATCCCAGTATCCCCCAACCCTCCTTGCTGCCCTCTCACATTGCTTGCCCACCTTTAGGTCATCTGATATGACTACCCTAGGTCCCTTTCCATTTTTGTTGTTGTTAGTATCTCACCCCCATTGTGTACTCTTCCCCTGGGTTTTTGTTTCCCAGGTGCATTACCTTGCACTTCTTAGCATTGAATCTAAGCTGCCATACATTTGACCATTCTTCTAACCTTGCCAAGTCCCTTCTCATCCTTTCCACCCCACCTTGTGCATCAACTCTGTTGCAGATCTTTGTGTCATCTGCAAAGAGACATATTTTTCCTTCAGTCCCTCTGCAATGTAAAGCATAAAGACATTGAGAGGACCGATCTAATACTGAACCCTGCGGTGCCCACTAGTAACCCCCTTTCTTCAGAGTGGATTCCATTTACTATTACTCTCTGTCTCCTATTCTCCAGCCAATTCTTTACCCAGGCTGTCATCTTGGGACCCACTCCCAGGCTGGCTAACTTGTATATTAATCTTTTGTGTGGGACTGTGTCAAATGCCTTGCTAAAGTCTAGGTAGGCCATGTCCACAGCCCCTCCCTGATCTACTTCTTTGGTCACCCAGTCAAAGAAATCTATTAGATTCATCTGGCATGACCTTCCCGCTGTGAATCCATGCTGCCTTGGGTCCTATGCCCCTATGGCCTCTAGATACTCGACAATTCTTTCCTTCAGAAGCGATTCCATCATTTTCCCTATCACTGAGGTTAAACTAACAGGTCTGTAGTTTTCTGCTTCTGCCTTGCTCCCACCTTTGTAAAGGGGAATCACATCTGCCCTCATCCAGTCCTTGGGTACCACCCCATCCTCCCATGATTTGTTAAACAGGGTAGTCAGTGGTGTCACTAGTTCTACCCTTAGTTCTTTTAGAATTCTGGGATGAATCCCATCAGGCCCCATTGCTTTGTCCACCTTCAGCTTTAAGAGTTCTTTCAGAACCCTTTCTTCTGTAAATGGGCTGGTGTCAACTTCTGTATCCAGAGTGTTTCTACTGTTTGTTTTAGGTACCTCTCCCTCTTCATTTGTAAATACTGAGCAAAAATATTTGATGGTGGGGAACTGGAACCTAGTACCAGACAATGCACTGCACATATCCAGACCCAGAGGGATCAGCCTCACCCCCTGCAAGACAGCCCCCTGAGAAATGCAGGATTCATTGGGATTGATTGATGTGTGGAGGGTGCCGCATCCCTCCTTGTGAGACCATACATTCTGGTCAGCACCACACAATACACACTCCAGACTAGATTACTTCTTGATTAATCAAACCATACTTAAGTCCACCCTGCAGAGCACAATAGAGCCCAAAGTAGTATCAGACCACTTCCTGGTGACCCTACACTTCCTCCCACCAGACATACAGAAATGGGATAGGCTTTGGAGACTTAACAACAACCTCCCAACAGATCCCAGATTCTTCAAAATAATACAACAAAGTGTCCAGACTTTCTTTGAACTGAATTTCGACACAGTATAGTTGCTCAAGAACCTGTGGGGTGCTTTCAAATGTGCCATATGGGGAACTGATCCGACTAGTCACCACAAGAAAAAGAAATAGGTAGGCGGCCTGTGCAGACATAATGTACACTATTAAAACCTTAAGAGAGGCAAACCTCTGGAGCTGCCACCTCCCCCACCCAACTATGGCTGAACGTGGCTAGGGCAAAATACGGAGAACTGCTTAGGGAACAAGCCAAGTCTGCCATCTTTAGACCCCTCACTAAGTATGTGGATCAGTGTGAGAAGGCATGGAGAATCCTCACCCTCCACCTCATACAACAAGAAATGGGTAAAGCAATCCTCATAATCCGGGCCATGTCAGGTCAACTGATCTCGAACCCAAAAGACATAGCAGTGGTCTTTCAGGAATTTTTCTCTAAGCTGTACTCAAAGGAGTCTCAGGGGTCCCATGAACACATCATGCAATTCTTACAGAAGGCCGGTCTTCTCAAGGTGGACCATGCTCTCCTTGGAAGGCTGGAGGCCCCCATTGTAGAGGAGAAAGTGAGGAAGACTATCTCCTCACTGGCAGCCGATAAAGCCCCAGGCCCCAACGGCTTCTCCACCAACTTTTATAAAAGTCTATCACCAAACATAACTGGTCCCCTGACTCATCTCTTCAATGAAGCCCATGAGAACGCTGACCTCAATCACATGATGCAGGAAGCCCTGATTACCCTAATCTTGGAACCACATAAAGATGAAACCTGCTGGAAAGCTACAGGCCTATATCCCTCTTAAATACAGATGTCAAAATCTTCACCAAAATTCTAGCCTCCGGATTTAGCCTAGCCTGTGACACCCTTATTGGGCCCCAACAAGTGGGTTTCATGCAAGGGAGGTTAGCTACTGACCACATGCGCAAACTCGCCACATACTAGCTGCATCCAAGGATGTTCCCACCCCGTCAGCCCTTCTCTCACTGGACATAGAGAATGCTTTCGACAGGGTGGCCTGGCCTTACCTGTTTGAAACACTCAAACAATTCAGCTTCCCACTCCCCTTCATCAACTGGGTCAAACTCCTATCCTCCCAATCAACAGCTAGGATATTGTGCAGAGGAGTCCTGTCCACCCCTTCACACTTCACAAAAGCACTAGACAAGGCTGCCCCCTCTTACCTCTACTATTCACCCTATACTTAGAACTGCTAACTAGAAGGATCCTAGAGGAGCTCTGTGTACTGGGAATCAGCATAGGGAATGCTCGATACAAGATCACAACCTATGCTGATGACGTACTCCTACACCTTGACAACCCAGCCCAATCCATACCTCCCACCCTTGACATATTATGGGAATTTGAACAAATCGCGGGCTACAAACTCAGCATCAGCAAAACATGCATCATGCCCCTAAACCGTCACACCTACCAGTCACACACAACCCAATGGGGAGGCACATGGTGCACTGCATCCATCAAATACCTGGACATTCACATCTCCCAATCCAAGTACAGTATGATGGCAAAATATTTGCACACTCTCCACACGCACATGCAACAAGACCTCACCTGCTGGACCCTACTACCCCTATCCCTGTGGGCACGTATCAACACCAGTAAGATAGATATACTCCTCAGATTACTGTATGCCATCAGCATGACCAATGACCTGCTCCCATCTTCCTGGTCCATGAAGCTGCACAACACTCTCTCAGTCTTCCTTTGGGATGGCAACCCCCTACGACGGTCATATCATAAGCTCAGTGCCCACAAAGACCAGGGTGGCCTGCAGCTTTCAGATTTCAAACTGTATTACTTGGCAGCCCATGCCACCCACTTCCCCTGCCAGCGTACTTCCCACAGTGGAAACACATGGATCTTGACCTGTGCAAAGGGACCAGAGTCAGTATACAGGCCCTTACCTCGTTGCCAGACCGAAATTTCCCAGCCCTCCTGAAGAACACCCCTATAGAAACAACCCTGAAGGCCAGTAAGCAACTGCACAACCTCCTAGGCACTCAACCAAAACATGATCCAGCCCAATCGCTAGCTAAGAATCCTAACTTTAAAATACAGCACAAGTCACTTCCATGCCACTGGCTGGCCAATATGGGGCTGGATACACTAGGCTCCCTGTTGGAGGATGACTCCCTGGCCTCTTTCCAGCTACTACAAAAAAGGGTGGCCCCAGACCACATACCTGCTTTCCCCCTTCTCCTGCTACAACACCTTGTTATCAACCATTTTAGGTCCACAATCCTGGAAAACAACTGATTTCAAACCCTGGGACGAACTCCAGGAGCTGGCATCTCAACGACATACCACCTCCAGACTGTACAAAAAGCAAATAGCCGTACACACACCTGCCTCAAACCCGACCTGCTCTTACTGGCTCTCAGAGTTCCCTGAACTGGACCCATGCATGGCAACCCCTGCCATTTGGAAGGGCATTCACAAACATCTCAAGTTTGACGGCTTAAAACTTAGGCAATTTAAAATCAACCACAACCTCTACTACACACCGGTCAAACTACGCAGAATGGGGAAGATTGACAGTGACTTTTGCTCAAGATGTAAGCTCCAAAGGGGCACTCTCAAACACATACTCTGTTACTGCCCCAAAGCCAGCCCCCTATGGAAAGAGGTGGAGGCATGCAAGGATCCACTCTTTGGACTGGAGAATGCCTTCACCCTAAAATCTGCCTTCTAGGCATAGACCTTGACTCACTACTGGGCCCAAGGAGATTTCGTATCTCACTCATCTCTGCCATGGTTAAAAAGCTGATCCTTAAACACTTGATAGACAATCAGATCCCGACCTATACGGAGTGGCATAACTTGATGCTGGAGGCTCTGCACATGGAAATATCCATCTGTCACATACACTGGACCCCCTGGCTATACCATAGTAGGTGGGAAATGCTAGAAGCCCTGCTGCTAAACTCATGAGCTGACCCTGGTCCCTAGCACTACTGGGAGCTGGGCTTGCTTGTCCACATGGACATCCACTCACCAGTCTGGGCACTGGCATCCAACACCACACAAAGCCAACACCTCCACCTCCTCAGACCTACCCCTCTAAAGTGACAAAGAAAAGCATCAATCTGTGATAATGTATGTGTATTTGACCACATCAGTATATATTTTTATTTATTTATTTTTATTTAGTTTTTGTTTACCGGGTAGGTGCACTAGCCAGAAAGACTATTTTCAGGCATGACCAGGGTGAGTACAGAGACAAACTTCCAAAGAACATCATAATACATAGTACAAAGTGCAGGAAATTACAACACATAGTACAGATTACATAGCAGCCACAATGTGACAAAGAAATTGAGGTAGTTTGACCAACATAAGCTCTTAAGTTAAATTAAAACAAACTACAGTCAGGTCAGTATAGGAAAATTGAGGTAGTAAGATCAAAGTACAGTAATTAATATTTACACAAAACCTATACAATGAGGTCAAAATTATGCAACCAGGAACTGTGCAAGTGATTAAGGGAAAAAGGAGCTGTGAGAGCGATAGTCACCAGTTGTAGATTGATTAGGGAGGAGCTTGGGAGAATGGTGGAGAAGGATGATAGGATAACCTGGAGGGGAGAGAAGGAAGTGGGGTAATGAAGTGAAAGAAATGAGGAAGTGAAAGTGGAGAGAAAGAGTTTCACCGCTGGGGTGGGCCCTATTGTTAGGTTAAGTATAATGTTTTTCTCTTGTTTGGTGTTTATTGTATTTTGTGTTTAATCAATAACACTTAGTATTACAGAAAAGAGTGATTTGGCTAAAAAACCTTTACTAGCCACCCCAGATTATAGCAAGCCATTTTATTTGCATACTACTTGCAGAAATGTGTCATTATCTGCTGTACTCACACAAGCTTGCTATGAAAAAGAAAGACCAATTGCTTACATTTCTAAAGTAATGACTGAAGTAGAGAAAAGGTTTTCCCTGTGTGAGAAGTATCTGTTAACTGTTTTTTAGGCAGTTAAGGCATTCAGATATATTGTGGGTGGAAGTAAAATTGCTTTGTTTTCATCACACATACCACTCAAGTTTTTACTGTCTTCATGCATGAAGAACGCAGCGGTTTCTAGCACTAGACTAACCCGATGGACTCTTGCAGAGCATGGACAAACAAATATATGAAACTGCAAGCAGATAAAGGCCTTAACATCTACTGAATCTGCTCAACTGTGCAGCTAGCAGCCCTTAAACTGCAGCTGACCCTCCCTCCTCCCCCATGTCCCTCCCCTTTCCCTGTCCCATCCCCTTTTGAAGCAGCCCACTGTTCTATAGGATACCATTTCCACAGGCAATGTGTTCCACCCAGTCACCACCCTCTCAGTAAAAAAGTGCCTTCTCATTTCCCTCCTGAATCTTTCCCCTTCCAATTTTATATCATGGCCTCGAGTGTCCCTACCTAACTTTAAGTTGAAAATCCCCTCCGTGCCTGTCTTGTTTATTCCTTTCATATACTTGAAGGTTTCAATTATGTCTCTCCTGTCCTTCCTTTCCTCCAGTGAGTACATATTCAACTCCCTCAGCCTGCTCAAGTAGGCTATTTCTCCCAGCCCCTGGATCTTCTTTGTAGCTCAGCGCTGCACCCCCTCCAGTAACCTAATGTCCTTCTTCAGGTACAGGTGCCAGTACTTCATATAGTACTCCAGGTGCGGCCTAACCAACAACCTATACATCGACAGGATCACCTCACCTCTCCTGGAGGATATACCCCTGGCAATACAACCTAGCATCTTGTTGGCCTTTGCAGCTGTCTTCCTACATTGTGCTGAGTTATTCATTGAGCCTGTAATGACCACCTTCAGGTGACCGTCCTTCTCTTCCTCTAGTTGTGGCTAGCTGAACCCCCCCAGCTCCTCCTTGGGTTTTTTTGCACCAAAATGTAGCACCTTGCACTTTTTGACATTGAACCCCAGCTGCCAAGGGTCTGACCAGGTCTCCAATTTTGACAGATCATCTTGCAACCCCTGTCACCCTCCTAGGTCATCCACCACTGTGCCCATCTTGGTGTCATCTGCAAACAGATTGATCTTGTTCTTGATGCTTATCGAGATATCTGCTATAAATATCTCAAACACTGGCCCCAGCACAGAACCCCGCTAGTCACCGTCTTCAGAGCTGAGAGCTTCCCTCCCACCACCACCCTCTGCTGTCTCCCATACAGCCAGTTTACTACCCATCCCACCATCGTAACCCTCCCCCCCGTGCCTTCCAGCTTACTTCCTAGCCTCCCATGTAGAGATGGGCAAAGTTGGTGACTTCAGTTCCATAAAATATTTTGCAAAATTGGTGCATTTTGTGAAATATTTTGTGGGTCTAAATCTGCAATTTCTGCTTGGCCAATGCAGTTGGCTTACCAAGAAATCTAAAACTTAGCTAGCAAAATACAGAATGCAATCCATTAGGCAAAATTCCTCCGTTTGTTGGCAAAATTCCACATTTCACCCAAGATTCCGCATTTTGCAGGCAGAATTTTGCACTCGCAAAATATTACGCAGAATGTGCAAATTTCACAAATATTTCAAGGGGCAAAATTCCGATTTTGCTGGAATTTCACCAGTGAAATTACATTTTGCTGCATCTCTACTCTCATGTGGCACTGAATCAAATGCCTTACTGAAGTCCAGGTACAAGACATCTACTGCATGTCTCTTGTCTAACTGCCAAGTTATCCAGTCATAGTACTCCACCAAGTTGGTATGACAGGGCCTACCTGTGACAAATCCATGCTGTCTACTGTCCTGCAGCCCATTTGTTTCCAGAAGGGAAACCAGCCTCTCCTTTAGGATTGTCTCCATCAGCTTACCTATGATGGATGTGAGGTTCACTGGTCTGTAGTTCCCTGATTCATCCTTGGGGCCACTCTTATGAAGGGGTACCTTGTGAGCCATTCTTCAGTTCTGAGGAACACCCCTTGAGTCCAAGGAGTCATTAAACAGGTCTGTCAAGGGCTCCGCCAGGACTTCTGCCAGCTCCTTCAGCGCTCTGTGGTGTATGCCATCTGGCCCTGGTGCCTTGTCCACCCTCAGTGCCCTCAAGCCCTCCAATTCCCTGTCCACTGTTATCCCCCCATCCATCACCCCTCCCCCCAGGTACCTCCCCTCCTTTCTCCTCAGTGAACACCGAGCAGAAATATTCGTTAAGCGCTTCTGCCTGCTCTGCCCCTGTTTCCACCAGCCCCATCCCTCTTAATCATTACAGTTTGGTCCTTACAGCTTCTTTTCTCCATGATGTACTGTACCTGAAGAAGTTCTTCTCCCTTTCCTTAATGCTCTTCACCACCCTGAGTTCCTTAGCTGCCTTGGCTGCCCTAACTGCTCTTGTCACCTCCTTTGCCTCCTTCAGGTAATCTTCTCTGTCCTCCCTCTCCCTGTTCTTTTGTACCTCCTAAAGGTGGCCCTTTTCTTTCTTACTTTTTCCCTGACCCCCTTGATCACCCAGCTAGGTCTCTTGGCCCTAGCCCTCTTACTCTGGACCCTGATACAGGTTTTGGTTGCCTCCTCAATCCCTAGTTTGATGACCTCCCACCTCTGGTTAGTGTCCATATTTGGATGGATTCTGCCCAGATACACCTTTACTACTTCCCCCATCCTCCTGAAGTTGGCCCTCCTGAAGTCTAACACCCTCATACCTGTTTCTACTCCCTCCTTACCCATATTTATTGTGAACCACACTGAGTGGGGGTCACTCCCTGCCAGCAGTTCCTCCACCCCAAGCTCTCTCACAAACTCCCCAATAGCCAGCATGAGGTCCAGGGTGTTCCCTAACTTGGTTGACTCACTGACCAGTTGCAGCAGGACGCTATCCTGGAAGGTGTCCAGAAGTGCCTGCTCCCTTCTATTCGTGGTGGCTGGGGTACTTCAATCCATTTCCAGCATGTTGAAATCCCCCACAATCACCATGTTACCCTTCCCACAGGTCCTTCTGGTCTACCCTGCTAGTCTCCTGTCAAGCTCCTCTGTCTGACAGGGTGACCTGTACACCACTCCCATCCCGAGAGTCCTATTTTTTGAATCCTGGATCTGCATCCACAATGAATCTGTACTGCCCTCCTCCCTCTCCTCTCGAACACACTTCAGCCCCTCTCTGCACATACAGCACCACACCCCCATTCCCTTTTACCCTATCCCTACAAAATATCCTTTACCTTAATATCGCCAGGTCCCAGTCATGGTAATTGGTGGCCATTGTTTCGGTGATGGCCACCATGTCCACCTCCCCATCTGCCATGAGAGCCTTTTACTCTGCTGTTTTGTTTCCCAGGCTCCTTGCATGCAAGGTGACCACCCTCCACCCCATTTCATTCCCTCCCTCCCTGCTATCCCTTTCCAGCATCCCCTCTAGTACTCACCCTCAGTCCCTTGCTGCTGAAATGGGGGGTAAAGTCGTACGGTTTCCCTTTCTGTGGATTCTGCATGCCTCCTGCCCACATGCCACCCCTAGCTTCTAGTTTAAATGCCCTTCTTTTGCTATGTATTCTCCCAATCTTTGTTTCAATACTTTCCTTCCCTCCCCACTCCACTTTAGTGAAGCCTGTCCTTAGCATAGAGATCACCATCTTCCCATGTCCTTGCCCACTCCCCATCAGCCCCTTTGAACTGACACCAAGTTCTTATCCACTTGTTAAATTCCTCTATCCTCAGTTTCCTTTCCGTGCTCACCCTGGGCACTGGAAGTTCTTCTGAGAAAGCTACTGATCCTCCTGCCTCTTCACATATCAGTCCCAGCTCCTCAAACCTTCTTTGAACTACCTCTACCATATTTCCCACAGGTCATTTGTTCCCAAATGTAGAACTATATGAGGTTTCTCCCTACCTCTGCTAGCATACTTCAGAACAGATTGACCCATCCTGTCTGCCGTCATTCCTGGCCTGGCCTCCACCCAAATGTGAGCTATGCCTCTCCCCCCTGCTTCCCCATCTGACCCCTTTTAGTATTGAGTCCACCAGCAGTAAAATCCCCCCCCCCTCGTTTTCATATTCCACCCTCCCTGGCCTCCCTTTTTCTCATCCTGCACATACCCTCACATCCTCTTCTTCCAGCACAGTTGTTCCTCCTTCTGCCCCAGTTGTAAAATCCCCAGCTACTATCCCTCTCTTCTCTCCTTCCTCCCTTTTCCCACTGACTCTACCTCCCCTATCCACAGTACTCTCCTGCCTCCTCCCTTGATGCATGCCTGCACCTCCCATCTCATGCCTCCCTCCCCATCTCCCCACCCCTTTTCCCTCCCACCGCTCCTTCCCTGTGGTCTATCATCAGCTTCTCCGCTGACTGCCCCCTCTTCCACATCCCCCAGTCCTGTTAGTACTGCAAAATGATTTTTCAATGACCCTCCACTACCACTCCCTTCCTCTTTCTTTTTGCTAGCCTTACCCCCGCTGCTGACTCTGTGACCTTTATATCCATCCTTCCTCCCCCTCTTCCATTCTTCCCTTTTTCTGCCTTTGGTTGCCCTCAGTCCTGGGTCCCCCTGTCCCATTGCCCCATCATCCTCCCTTTTCCCGCACCTCTTACCCCCACCCAACTCGCTTTAGAACATAGAAACATAGAATTTGATGGCAGATAAGGACCGCTTGGCCCACCTAATCTGCCTATTTCCCTACCTAATGCATAGGCTGCAGATCCTAGTTAACCAACAGCCTACTTCCTCCTACCCCCCACTAGAATTGCCTTATGTCTGTCCCATGCATTCTTGAATTCCCCCACTGTTGTTGACTCCACTACCTCCTCAGGAAGGCTGTTCCATGCATCCACAACCCTCTCCATGAAAAAATACTTCCTCACATTACCTCTGAGCAGTCTCCCCCATCTTCAAATTGTGCCCCCTTGTTCTTGCACATCTCTTTTTCTGAAAGATGCTACCATCTTCAACTCTGTTGATTCCCTTGATGTACTTGAAAGTTTCCATCATGTCCCCTCTCCCTCCTCTCCTCGAGTGTATACATATTAAGCTTCTTTAATCTCTTTTCGTATGTCTTCTGGTGCAGACCCTGCACCATTTTAGTTGCCCTCCTCTGAATTGCCTCCATCCTGTCTATATCCTTGTGGAGATGGGGCCTCCAGAACTGGACGCAGAACTCCAGATGGGGTCTCACCAACTGTCTGTACAGAGGGATAGTAACTTCCTGTTTTCTACTGGTGATGCCTCTCCCTATGCATCCCAGTATCCCACCAGTCCTCCTTACTGCCTTCTTACATTGCTTGCCCACCTTAAGGTCGTCTGATATGACTACCCAGGTCCCTTTCCATTTCTGTTGTTGTTATTATCTCACCCCTCATTGTGTACTCTTTTCCTGGATTTTTGTTTCCCAGGTGCATTACTTAGCACTTCTTTATATTGAATCTAAGCTGCCATACATCTGACCATGCCTCCAACCTTGCCAAGTCCCTTTGCATCCTCTCCACCCCACCTTCTATATAAACCCTGTTGCAGATCTTTGTGTCGTCTGCAAAGAGAAATGCTTTTCCTTCCAGTCCCTCTGCAATGTCACTTATAATGACATTAAAGAGGACCGGTCCCAGTACTGAACCCTGCGGTACTCCACTAGTAACCCCCCTTTCTTCAGAGTAAACTCTGTTTACTATTACGCTCTGTATCCTGTTGTCCAGCCAATTTTTTACCCAAGCTACCACCTTGGGACCCACTCCAAGAATCTTTTGTGTGGGACTGTGTCAAATGCCTTGCTAAAGTCTAGGTAGGCCATATTCACAGCCCCTCCCTGGTCTACTACATTGGTTACCCAGTCAAAGAAATCTATTAGATTCATCTGACATGACCTTCCTGCTGTGAATCCATGCTGCCTTGGGTCCTGTGTCCCATTGGCCTCTAGGAACTCAACAGTTCTTTCCTTTAGAAGTGATTCCATCATTTTCCCTACCACTGAGATCAAACTAACAGGTCTATGGTTTCCTGCCTCTGTCTTGCTCCCACTTTTGTGAAGGGGAATCACATCTGCCCTCCTCCAGTCCTCCGGTACCACACCATACTCCCATGATTTGTTAAAAAGGGAGGTCAGTGGTGTCACTAGTTCTACCCTTAGTTCTTTTAGAATTCTTGGGTGAATCCCATCAGGCCCCATTGCTTTGTCCTTCTTCAGTTTTAAGAGTTCTTTCAGAACCCTTTCTTCTGTGAATGTACTGGTATTGACCTCCCTATCCAGAGTGCTTCTATTCTTAGATTTAAGTACCTCCCCCTTCTCTTCTTTTGTGAATACTGAGCAGAAGTATTCATTCAGTATCCCTGCTTTTTTACTGTCATCGTCTGCCCACTCTTCCTTCCCTTTAGTAAGCCTCACTATCCCCTCCTTCATCTTTCTTCACTCCCTAATGTACCTATAAAGGGTTTTATCCCCCTTCTTAACTGAGTTGGCTATCTTTTCCTCAATTTGGGCTTTTGCTATTCTGATTGCTTTCCCCACTTCCTTCTGCTTTAACTGGTACAGTTCTCTGTCCTGCTCCTTCTGTGTTTCCGTATACTTCCTGAATGCTACTTTTTTCTCCTTAACCTTCCCCGCCACCTCTTTTGAGAACCATAGTGTTTTTTTCCTTCATTTTGCTTTGTTGATTTCCTTCACACAAAGGCTTGTTGCCTCTGTGATGGCTGTTTTGATTTTTTCCCCATTGTTCCTCCACCTCTTCTTGCAGTTTGCTAGTGTTTTTCTGAGGCACTCTCCCATTTTCCCAAAGTCAGTCCTCCTAAAGTCCAACATTCTTGCTTTTGTATGGCTCGACTCTATGGCTGTATTTATCATGAACCACATTGTTTGGTGGTCACTTGTTCCCAGATGGCTACCCACTTCTAAATCTGTGATCCTGTCTCCATCCTCATTTGACAGCACCAAGTCTAAGATTGATCCCTCCCCATGGGTTCCACCACTAGCTGTCTGAGGCATGCCCCCTGAAGGGCATTGAGAATAAACCTGATTTTTGATGTGGTTGCAGCTAGGGTGCTCCAGCTAAAGTCTGGCATATTCAGGTTCCCCTTCAACAATATCTCACCTTTTTCTGCCATTCTAGGGATGCCTTCTATCATTTCCTTGTCCATTGCCTCCCCTTGAGATGGGGGTCTGTATACCACCCCTGTGCAAATTGTGGTGCCATAGCCTGTCTCCAGGGTAACCCACAGTGCCTCCTTTACTCCCTGTTTATCCTTTAGTTCCATTGCTTTGATCCCTTCCCTTACATAGAGAGCTGCTCCTCCTCCTCTTTTACCCTCCCTGTCCCTCCTGTAGATTGTGTACCCTGGTATGTTGACATCCCAGTCGTGGTACTCAGTGTACCAAGTTTCTGTGACTGCTACAATATCCAGATGTCCCTCTTCCATCAAGGCCACTAGTTCAGGGAGCTTGTTACACAGACTACGGGCATTGGTACTCATCACCCTCCATTTGTTGATGGCCTTACCCCTTTTAGCCCCATCCCTGTCCTTACTCTCTTTTTCTGCATTTGCCCCTGCCCTGCTCCCCATTAAGTTCTCTACCATGGTGTTGACCTCTCTAACTACTGTGTTTTGTGGGCAGAGGCTGGGTTTTCCCTTCTCCTTTTCAGTGCCTCCCCCCTTGGCTAGTTTAAATGCTTGCCAATTATGCATTTAAACCTATCACCTAGGATTCTGTTTTCCCTCCTGGACAGATGCATACTATTGTGCCTGTATAGGCCTGTATCCCTTCAGGTGGACCCCAGTCCCCAATGAAACCATTAACCTGATCTCTATGCCAGTTCTTCAACCATTCATTGAATCCCATGGTGTGGAGTACTCTAGAATCACCCTTGCTATAGACAGGCAGCACCTCTGAGAAGGTTGCTCTATGTGTTACTTGTCTAAGGCTCCTCCCCAACTCTTCAGACTCCACTTGCACTGCTCCAATCCCATTCATAGCCAGGTCATTTGTCCTTAGGCGGACAATGATATCCAGATCCATCTCTTATGCAGCTGCTCCCGCGATCCTGAGGATTCACTCCCTGTCCCTCCAAGCAGTGGTGCCAGGCAGGCACCTTACCTTCCTCTCCCCTTCATTCCCCAGATCTACCCCACCTAATGATTGAGTCCCCCACCAGGAGTTGTTTCCTTTCCCTGTGGGGTCCCATGCCACCCTCCTGTGGGACTCCTTTGTGGAGATTCCCAGCATCCTCCTTGGTCTCCACTGCAGGTGCCTCCATAGAGGAACCACTCTCCACCAGAAGAGCATATGAATTGTGGAGAAGTACAACTCTAGGAATGTGCCTCTGTTCCACCACCCTCTCCCTGCCTGAGCCCACCTTGGTCCAACCGCTCCTCTTTCTTGGCAACCACTGAGGTAGCAGCAATCCTCCATCTTAAGTTATCCTCCTACCCACCCCAGTTGTTGGGTTGTCCTCCACTGCATCTCACCATCCTCTCCTTAGCTCTGCTCATAAACACCTGATCTCATTCTTAAACTGCATTATTTGCTTGCACATCAAACATCCCCCTACTCGCCACACAATTCTAAGAAAGATTGGTGCTCTGCAGTTGTTGCAGCCTACCACCTTTCCCAACTCTCTATTTGCCCACCAGTGTCCTCACACATTTCCAGTTGAAGGATGCCCATCCCACCCCCATGTCCCCCCACTTTCCTCCTTTACCTGCTTTTTCCATGTTCCACTAGTTCCCCAATACCTTGCCCCCCCATAAAAATTGGTCAACCAACAAAGCTCACCCTATCAACCAAAGCAGTCCACTCTTTAACTGCAACCAAGGGTAGTTTGCCCCTTCACATGACCAACTGCAGTTTTTTCTCTACATGCCTCTAAACCTATATGGTGCCTAAACTGCAACTTTCAATTATCATCTATGCAATCTGCTTTTAAACCTATATACTACCCATACTGCTATTCGCCCTTTAAAAGCCGATTGTTCTAACTTAGTAAACTACCCCCCACACACACATTTACAGTACATACAATGTAAAGTACATGTTCAGCCTAGATTCAGTTTAACCTTTGCACTGGTGCCCTTCTGAGTTTGCTGTTCCTTTAATCCTCAGCAAGTCCCTGTATCTCAGCCAGCCTCTTTACCTTTAACGCTCACTACCTAGTTCAACCAGTCTCTGTAGCATAATCCTCTAAACATTTAAACTACATTCATACCTGCATAGCATACTCCTCCAAACACCCTTTAAATATTTGACATTTAGGCCAGCAAATAGTCCCTTTAGAGTGCTCCTGTAGAGTTCCCTTTGCTTTGTATGACAGTGATCAGCTCTTCTGATAGAACGGTTCCTTCCTTTGTCCTTGCCACCTTGCTCCTCCCTTTCTTAAGATGCCCAATCCCTGCTCAGCTTCCTGAACATTTAAGAAGTCATGGTGGAGGGGAACATGGGTGGGCTTTTTAAATGTCTCTCCTGCTGGGCTCCATGCTGCTGCTCCTGCTGTGAGGGGAAGAGGGAGTCCCTGGGTGGGACAAAGTCACCTTTCCCTTCATACTCCTCCAAACACCCTCTACATTTGCACTGGTGCCCTTTGCACTGGCTCCTTCTTCTGTACCGAGTGCAGGTCGCGCTCCTCTCCCCTCTGATCCTCTGGCCCTTTTCTCTTTAGTGAGCACAGGTCATGCTCTTTAAAGGGTCACCTGGCATTCATCGAGGTCCAGAAGGTAAAGGAGGATTCACTGCCAGTTGACGGCTTGCTGCTAGACAGCCTTCCTCATGAATGCCCATATCCTGCCTTGGTTCAGCACCCCCTTTCTTGGAAAACTCTCTCACTAGCCTCAATAATCAGGGTGTGGTGTCCTCATCTCTTACTGTGTGTGGATGGTTCATCCATGTATGTAGAAGGGAAGCCCAAAACTGTTTTTGCAGTGTTTGACCCCACTAATACCATGGCTCCACTAGTTTACACTTGTAAAATTCAGTCAGCTCAATTTGCTGAGCTGGCAGCAGTTACTTGTGCCTTGCAAATTTCAACAGAAATGTCATTAAGGGTGGTGTACACAGATTCTCACTGGGTCTGTCTAACTCCTATCGCATATCTTCCAGTGTGGAAAACCCATCAATTTGCTATGTCAGATGGTAAACCTTTAAAATATACTGCTGTTTTAAATGCAATATGGGAAATGAGGTTTACAATGATCTCTGAAAATGTGAAAATCAAAATGATTACAGTCAAAGCACACAGAAAGGTAGGTCCTGATGGAAAACACAATGCTATGGCAGACTTTCTAGCTAAACAGGCAGCCAAGGAACATGCATCATTGTGGGAATCTCCTGTACTTCCTCCCAATTTTCAGTACATAGCAGAAGATAAGCATGCCAAATAAGAGACTGATTTGATTCAGCTGCAGAAATCTGACACTGCATTGTGTGCTTTATTAAACTGCACTGAGGAGGGAGGCACTATTCAGGAACTGTCTGGCCTTGTAGACTGGCAGGGACCTGATGCACCCCACCCATTGTGGATTGCCCCACATGGGGTTCGAAAGGAAATGTTATGCCTAGCCCATGACGCCAGAGGTTATGGTGATGCCCCCTCCACATTGTAACATTTGCTTACTTTTGTTTGGCGGCCAGGCATCAACAATGACATCACACAATACTGTTTGAATTGTATTCAATGTGTTTTTCACAGTCCCATAGGGAAAGCAAAGTGAGGCCAGCTGGTCTTGCTCAAAATAAAGGGTCCATGGGAATAAATTCAAACTGATTACACTGAGGGCCTGCCTAGGACATCTAGGGGGCACACTGCTGTTTTGGTTATTATAGACCCTTTTTCTAAATGGATTGAAGCTTTTTCAATGTGTAGATTGACAGCTCAAGCTACCACTAAGGTTCTAGTAAAACAAGTGTTCTTTAGATGGGGTATGCCCATTTTAATTGATTCTGATCAAGGGTCACATCTTAAAGGTAAAGCAATGCAACAAGCAATGCAAGCAATGGGCATTGATCAAAAATTTCACATCCCATATCACCCACAATCCTCAAGCCAGATTGAAAGAACAAACAGAACACTAAAACACAGTTTGAGGAAAATAGTTAAACAATCTGGCCCAGACTGGGATGAACAGTTACCTTTCATTTTAATGATGTTATGAGCAAAGCCAAACAAAATCACAGGTATCTCACCATATGAAATCATGAAAGGCAGAGAAATGCAGCTGTCTGAAAAAACCTTGTTTGCTCCAATCCCACCACCAATGGAACAAGTTGTGAAAATTGAAAACTTTGTGCAAACCTTGCTGTAGAAACTGAAACAGGTATATAAACAGCATGCAGAGATTATGGCTGCGCATAAGAAAAAGGTCAAAGTGCACTATGATGACAAAGTCAGCGATCAACAGCTGGAGGTAGGAGAAAAAGTAATGATCAAAGTCCTACCTGAAAAGGGCCATTTCTTGAAGCTGCGTGGAAATGTCCATACCCTGTGGTGGACAGGGTCAGTCCAACAGTATACTTAATGCAAGTGCAGGATGGCAAAAAGCCAGTACACTAATATTTTCATTTGATGCAGTTGAAAAATTTTGGTGACTATCAATTTTAAGTTTTGTTTTTCAGCTTGTCTATTTTAGGATGTTTGCTGACTCCACGCCGTGCTGAGGAGATCAAAGGATACTTCTAATCCTTTGGATTTGTGGACCTGCAACCTCTGAAAAAGAGGGTGGGGATGTACAGTACAATCCAATTACAAACACATTTGGTTAGTCAAAATGCACAATGAAGTTGGGACAGTCACTCTGCTTGCACTGTCTGGGGACAGGTACTGTGCCTTACACTGATGGAGAACTCAGGCTGTGCAAATGGAGTACTGGAGGGTTAAATTTAAAAACATATCATGTTATGCATCCCATTACACATTCTAACTGGCATTATGATAAACTTGAAGTGCTTGATTACCAGACTATAAAAATTTCAATAGACAGTCAAGATAGTCATAAGTCACCAAACTTTTAAAATTAAACTAAGGAAACATTTTCTTGACCAACTATGTAATAACTGTTTTTGACTGTGTTAGTTTGTATTGTAGTTATGTTAACAGTGTTTTACTATATGTAGCATCATGACTGTGTTTATATGGTCCCAGGTCATGCAAGAAAATGGGCCTTTGGCTCATTGCATCTACCTGGTAAACAAAAGTAAATAAATGAAATTTTATTGGTAAATGGTGACATCTAGCACAAAAGGATAATTATGGGATGCCATCTAAATTTGGGCTCATTCATACCATTAGTACACCCTCTGTTGGACCATAGACAGAAGGAATGTACTCATGTGTATTAGTGGGTAATGGAGTAAGGTAGAGAAATACTTCTATGTATGGGTATTATCCTGTATATACACGGGGTCATGCACATAGACATAACATAGAAACATAGAAACATAGAAGTTGACGGCAGATAAGGACCGCAAGGCCCATCCAGTCTGCCCATTTCTTTTTCTACCTTATAAATGTGCCATCGGCCTTTGCTCTGTCAGTGACCTATCTATTCATAGTCATTTGTATTGCTCCCTTATGCCTATCCATGCCTGTTTGAAGCCCTGCACTGTATTCATAGCCACCACTTCTTGTGGTAAGCCATTCCATGCATCTACCACCCTTTCTGTGAAAAGAATTTCCTCACATTCCCCTTAATGGCCTCCTCTAATCTCATGCTGTGTCCTCTTGTCCTGCTATTTTTCTTATATTTAAACATGTTAGACTCTTTCACCTTGTTTATGCCCTTAAGGTGTTTAAATGTCTCGATCATATCACCTATTCCCTCCTTTGCTCAAGGGTATACATATTGAGCTCCGTTAATCTGTCCTCATATGTCTTCTGATGCAGTCCCTGCACCATTTTGGTTGCCCTTCTGGACTGCCTCAATTTGGTTAATGTCCTTGTGAAGGTGTGGCCTCCAATACTGCACGCAGTACTCCAGATGGGCCTAACCAATGTCTTGTACAGAGGATTATTACCTCCCTCTTACGACTTGTGATACCCTACTAATACACCCTAACACCCCTAGCCTTACCTACTGCTTTAGAGTCTGCTTGGATGATTTTAGGTCATCAGTGATGATGATGCCCAAGTCTCTTTCTTCCTTTGTGACTGCTAGAACTCCTCCCAGCCTATAAGTGGCTTCAGGTTTCTCTTCCCTATGTGCATGATTTTGCACTTCTTGCATTAAATCCAGTTGCCACTCTTCTGACCATTCTGCTAGTTTATCCAGATCTCTTCTCATTCTGCCCACCCCATCTGGATCATCTACTCTGTTGCAGATCTTGGTGTCATCTGCAAACAGACAAGCCTTACCCTCTAGTCCATCTACGGGGTCACTAATGAAGATGTTGAATAGGACTGGCCCCAGGACTGATCCCAAGAGGTACCCTTGTGACTTGCATCTCTTCTGACTGTATACCATTTACCACCACTCTCTGTTTTCTGCCAGTCAACCAGTTTGCCACCCAGTTGACCAACTTCACCCACCCCGAGCCTACCTAGCTTATTTATCAATCTTCTATGTGGAACAGTGTCAAAAGCTTTGCTGAAGTCAAGGTGGCGACATCAACTGCTCCCCTTGGTCCACCACTCTGGTTACCCAGTCAAAGAAATCTATGAGATTAGTTTGACAGGACCTTCCTTTGTAAACCCATGCTGTCTTGGATCCTGTGCCCTATGGATTCCAGGTGTTGCACTATCCTTTCCTTAAGGTGCCTCCATAATCTTGCCCACTACTGAGGTAAGACTGACCGGTCTGTAGTTGCCTGCCTCCTCCCTGCTACCACTCTTGTGAGTGGGATCACATGAGCCCTTCTCCAGTCTTCTGGGACCTCTCCTGTGCTCAGAGACTCACTAAACAATTCTGCTAATAGCTCTGCTAGTTCCTCCTTTAGCTCCTTAAGTACCCTGGGATGTATGCCATCAGGTCCCATTGCCTTATCTACCCTGAGCTTAGCAGCTCTTGTAGGACCCTTTCTTTTGTGAGAGGTAGTGCTCACCTCCTCCCCCTGTGTCCATGATGCTGAGCTGTGGGCCTGCCTACCTTCTCTTCAGTAAATACTGAGCAAAAGTATCTATTTAGGATAGATGCCTTTACAGGGTCCTCCTCCTCACATGCTCCCTTTTTCCATTAAGCTTAGCAATACCCCTCTGGACTTTCTCCTTTCACTAATGTATCTATAGAAAGTCTTGTCACCTTCTTTACTGTTCACATAGTGTTTCCTCAGTTTGGGACTTTGCCTGCCTTACTGCCTTACCTGCTTCCCTTAGGGCAGTTTGGTATGCCTCCCTATCTTCATCCCGCTGTGTTCCTTTATATTTTCTGAAGGCCAGACTTTGGCTCTGACCTTTTCTGCTACTGTATTTGAGAACCAAAGTGGTTTCCTTCTTCTTTGCACTTCCTTTTCTGTCTAACACAATGGGATGTTGCTTCAAGTATTGTATCCTTAATGCTTGCCCACTTTGCCTGTACCTCCTCACCTGTGTTTCTTTTTGCCAGGCTAGCTTAACTCTGTTGGCCATCTTATCAAAGTCAGCTCCTCTGAAGTCCCATATTTTTGCTTTGGAATGGGATGATTTGAATGTAGTAACCAAATTGAACCATACCATGTGATGGTCACTGGCCCCAGGTGACCTTCTACCTGGAGATCTGTGATCCCTTCTTTGTTAGTCAGTACTAGATCTAGGATAGCCCTGTCTCTTGTGGGTTGCTGTACCAGTTGTTTGAGGCCCTCCCTGCAGGGAATCCACTATGAGTCTAGTTCTGGCAGATGTTCCTGCTGGTATTGACCAATCTGTATCTGGCATGTTGAAGTCTCCCATTATCAGAACCTCCCTTTAGCTGTCATGTTTTGTATATCTTCTAACAGTAATGTGTCTATGTCCTCCCTCTGGTCTGGGGGCCTGTAGACAACCCCAGTTCTTATGGCTGTCCCATTTCTGTTTCCAGGGTGACCCACAGTTCTTCTGGCTCCTTATGTGTATTCTGAATTTCTGTAGCTTTGATATTTTCATTAACATACAGGGCCACCTCCCCCTTTTTGCACCTCGGTCTCTTCTGAACAATACATAGCCAGGTACTGAAGTCTCCCAAGTGTGGTTACTGGTAAACCACGTCTCACTAATTGCTACTATGTCCAGTTTAGCCTCTGACATTATTGCCTGCAGGTCTGGGATCTTATTTCCCAGGCTGTGAGCATTTGTGTACATGATTTTCCATTGGCCAGATTTTGGTGTGTTAGTTGTTGGGTGAAGTTTGGCATCCCCTGTGCATCGTATGGGGAGACAAACCTTTTGCACCACACACTATGTTAAACTTTTCTACATCTGTGTCAACCAGTAGCAATACTGAAATGCCATTACCAAGAAAAGGTTTTAACAAATGTCCTTCTAGATATGCTGTAAAACCTGTCAGACAATTGATATGTTTTTCAGTGAATTAACAAACCTGCATATAATAATGTTCAATATGTAACTGTTCATGTTTTGTTAAACTTATCTACAGTAGCACTGAGTGGCCAACAGATATTTGCCCTTAGCAATCAATGTTATACAATGTTTTTATTATTGATATGTGGATTAATTTTAGAAATAGAAATAGTAGAGTAGAGCCTCCATTTCTTCCACCACTGCTGGGAAAAGGTCTAAAAAGAGGAAAGAGAAGTGTGTGGGGAGACATTATAGATACTCTTGGCTCAACTATGGGGGATGTGGAACACTATGAATTTAGAAACTATACAAGAGCATCAAATGAATCAAATGAATTTTGAAAACATGCTCAAAAATGGAGCACTAGATAAAGAAGTACACATTAGACAAATACCTTTAGAAGAACATTATAAAGCCATAGCTAACATGAAAGAAATGTTGCATGATTTTCTAATCCTTCAGAATTGGACACAGTTAACTAGCAATGTGGAGGCTGATGATATGTATGAAACAAGAAAAGATGAGATTTGTGTGGCCTATTGGACTTCAGTTCTTAATAGATTACAAGATACCTTTAGAGATATTGAAACAGTTAAACTTCCTGTTTTTGTAAATACCAGTATGTTACAAAACTTCTTGCACAATGTTAATTACTCTAATGCTTTAGAGTGTCTTCTCAGAAAACTATCTATAGTGTACTTTGCTGGACATGGATGTGTGTGTTTAATCACACTTCACCTGTGGTTCCTATTGTATTGCAAATACTGATTATACCATGTAAATGCCTGTTTTAAGTTTGACAAAGGTGGTTAATTTGGGTATTGTTCAGAACCCCTATCATTCACAGGTTTTGCCAGCTCCTACCTTCCTTACACAGGTGAATGATGAATGGGTTGAATCAGATCTTTCTTGTTGTACTGAATTACAAGATATTTACCTCTGCAGGTGGGATAGAACACTTGGGACAAGATTTCCTTGTGGCATTTCTGATCAAGCTAAACACCTGAACGGTGGACTAAAAATATGCAAGTGTTTATGCTGGAAATGGGCAGTATTGTGTTGCTGTTATTACAGATAAAATGATTTATAGACTCAGAAATTATTGTACCATTTGGTCTTCAAGTTCCTGTTTTCAACCTAATTCTACAGCTTTCATCAATGTTTACGTTACTTGGCCTGTCCCTGTGTTTCCAAATGTGACTACTATTCAGGCTGAATTCGCCTATCTGGAGGATGTCCGCACTGCTGTGGCACCGAGGGTAATCAAGATACCCACACTCACACCATAGGTACAGACTTTGTTGTGCTGAAAGTCTGAAGAACTGCTTCCTTTACAAATGGACAATGATGTCATTAATAAGAACATTTATGCTCTGCCCACCTTGGAATGGTGGACTTTTATTCAGACTTATGTTCAGCATCCTACTACACTGGTTATGTTCTGTCTATTTCTGTGTTGCAATTTATTTTGACTGTTTGCGGTTGCTGTATGTATCAAAGGTTTAAGTACACCCTGTCTCAAGTCAATATCCAGGCCCAAATGTACCGAATGACCTCATCTGCTTAGTGTGAGACACCTGAAGTAAAATATAATCTGTCTCAAAGCCAAAAATGTTGGCAGTCATGAGCATATCATTAGTTAGGCTACATGAGCCAGGGCACATCTGGAATCGAAGAGTACTCTGCTCAGCATGCCTTTCCTGGTAAATCTCTTAAATAAATAAATAAATGAGCACAGTATATGAAATAAATGCTGTGATAGATAGGATTGATTCTTTAGTTAGATTTTATGAGCTCAGCATGTTCATAAATGCTGGTACAGGAAAGATTTACATTTTAGCTAGATTCTATGAGCACAGTATATGACATAACTGCTGAGACAGCCAGGGCTAGTTAGTGTGAGTATATTAGTATCACATACATATTTTCTATATACATAGAACTTATTAACACCTATTAGATTTAGAAGTAGCATGCATTATAGGATAGGCACATTTTTTGATACATTACTAGAAAGGTTAACATAGTTAGAAATGAGGCAGAATATCTCAATTTGCAAAAGGCCTTGAAGAAGGAGTGGAGAAGAAATAGTATGAGAAGCAAGGTGTCGGCTTAAGCCTTACTCAGACTGTACCATACAGTTCTGCTGATAAAGTTGTCCTGTTTTGATAAAGTCCAGCGGTATTTTCTCCTTTTCTGAAAAACATGTTATACTGTACCAGAGGGAGAAGGACACTGCAAAACAAGTAAGCACCTATGAGGCCATTTTTGAGTCTCATAAAAAATATGTATTTCTAACTTATGCAATATCTGTGGAACTTATGGGGCAGTCTGTTTGTCCAAGCCATCTATAAATGAGGCTAGTAGTTATCAGTGTTGTCCATACAGTCATGTAGCCAGTAGCCAGTGATGGCACATCATACTTCCCTGTAAGTGTTGTTGTTATTAATGGGCCCTATGCATGATTGGGCAGGAATTACATGCCAGAGGTGCATATCCAGCCTGCGTAGCTGCACGGCCCTGGACAGGTGCAGGTTGGTTGGTATTCACTACTGCATGCACCCACAGGGCACCTGTCCACTGCCCTGCCCCCGGCATGCAGATGTGAGGAGGACTTGGTGGACAGGGCACATCTCCAATGGGATGCCAGGACCCAGTCCACTAATGGATTCCTTGTGCCCATGGGGCAAGACAATGGAGGGTGCAATTTGCCCCACCAACTTGGGGCAGATGGGTGCCCAGGCAGACACCCCTGCCCTCCTTGTTGATCTAGGGGCTGTGGTGGTATGTTCAGGGTCTGCAGTGCCTCCATGTTGGTGCTGCTGCTGGTGGCAGTATTCTGGGGGTTTCATATACCTTACAGCTGGGTGTTACCCATCATAAGGTGCAACCCATGCTCCCAGCAATCTGCATCTTTGTGAATGGTGTGGAGTGAGGGCACGCCCTTGACACACACCCCCACCTGCCTTCGGTGTGTTGCTGCATGAACTCTCTGTGAATACCATGTAGGGCCATGGGGCCTGCTACACTGCATTCCATCTTAGCGATGCCAATGTGCCCACTGTACACAGTGCATCGGCATTGTGCATAGGGACCAATGTGAGTATGAATTCATTGTACTTGTATAGCAGTCAGCCAAAGATAGCAGGATACTTAACAATGCAAATAGGAAATGCATTGGTATTCTGTGTTTGATGAGTGTCACTGATATGATTGTTCAGGATTGAAAATGTCATATTGGATGTCTTTGTCTTTCTGTCTGGAAACCCTGTATAATAAACTGGTCTTTGTTACACTTTTATAGCTCTTGTTAGAAGTTCATTAGGAGCTGTAAAGTAATTCTAGTATAATAAATTACAGAAACTAACAGCTTCCTCTATTGCCCTAACTCTATGATGCTATCTTCCTCAGTATAACTCCTGCAGGGACTGGTGGTGATAGAGACAGGACAGAAACAGTGGTGGTGCTTGGTTTAGATACATCCGAAAGGGCAGCAAGATTTAGGAAGCTTTGGTTTGCACTACTGTTCCAAAAATTGGTGTCTAGTCACGATCTTCCTGTGACTCGAGTGTAGATCACCAGCACCATTCTGCACCCAGGGTTGGACATGTGTGGGCTGGCATTCATGAATCCTGGCTGACAGACCATGCACCCATGCCCCTGGTGCACAGCTGCATTGCTAAAGACTGTGGTGGTGAGGGGGTGGAGTGCAGGACATGGGGAGCATCCAATAGGATGCCCGTCATTGGTCCCACAGTGGATCATTTCTGCTCCCAGGAAAGGGATACCAGGATGGTGCACATCCCATGGAGTTCACACACTGGGTGTTTGCCCAAACTGCTGCCACCAGCCCACCCAAGCAACAGAGTGCACTGGGGCAACAGTGCACAGAGGTTCTGATGCTGGCACCACCCATTGGTGTCTGACAGGGGTGCATAACCATGCAGAAGTGTTATGGCAGGGTCCCTCCTCACCCAGAAGTCCCACACCAGAGTAGCACAAAAGTGCCTTCAAGAATACATGCTGGTGTGGGCACCCCCGGCACATCTCCTTCCCACACCTGGCAAGCAGCCCCATGGCCATTCAGAGATCCAGTGTGTAGGCACTAGCAGACCCATGAGTCACTCATGGGAGATGCACAGATCACTGCTGCATGGCATTTGGTTGTAAGAATGCCTATGCCCTGCCCATGTGCGGCATTTAGGCATTCATGAATCGGGCCCATTGCTATTAAAATGGACATATTCCCCACTTTACCAGCTTCAGAATTGTCATCATATGCAACCATACTGCACCATAAATAGTAGGGGTAACATGTTGAGAGAACATGAACCATGATGGACTATTGTATTTGAGCCTCTCTTCCTGCCAGAGTATTCAAAAGCCAGTATCTTTTACCATGGTAGTTGACTGAAGCTCAATGGCCATCATCTCCACAATAAGCTGTGTGATTCACACATAACTTGAGTGAGTAGTTGGCAGTTAAGTGTGGGCATATATTAACTCATGCAGTGTACATTATTTTGTGATAACAAATTCAGTACCAGTGCTAGTGGTGGTATGAATGGTGGATATGATATTGGCCCATAGTAACTGAAGTCCTTGTGAATCAGCACCAAAATCTGGGATGCATTAGTTGACTGAGGCTGTTGCCATGGGGGCTGAATTACTTGAATGAGCTGCCTTATTGCACCACTTTTCATGCCCAACTGTCTTTGCTGCCAGCCAGACTGACACGAGTGGGTATTGTGATTGCATATGGATGTCTGACGGATGCCATGCTCATGTTTTAAATGATCAGCCAGACCACTTGTTCCCAAAGTTTGAGTAGACAGATGCCAAATGAGTTTTTCTACTGCACTGATTGCAATAAGCCTGAAGTTGGTTTGTGAGTAATTTGTGAAATTATCGACTCTGCAAAGGATATATTTGGTCATTTAATGACAGAGGAGTGGCTGAGAATACTTCATAAGGGCTTAGGAAGTGAGTGTAAAATGATTTGTTTTTGGGGGGAAGGGCACTACAGAATGACATAGCTGGCAATAACTTTAGATGTCTCTACTTGAGAAACTTCTTTTCCTTTTTTCATTTCATTATCTTTTTCAGCTTTTCCAATTCTTCCCATGATGGGTTCCACTCCTCAGGTTTACACTCAATAAAACTAGTCAGGGATATAACTGATTTTGCATGTTCAAGTTTCTCTCATTTCTATTCCTCCTCTCATTCAGTGGAGCCAGTCAAGATGCAATGCATTAACTTTTAGTAAGTGACATATCACAAATACTGCATGATTAAAGGGCTGAATTGCCATTCACTTACAATGTTCCCTGCAGTATACTGCAGTATTTTGTAAAATACTGCAGCATTACTGCATTGCATCCTGGCTGCCAGTGCTGTATTTATTATTCCTCGTGCCACACCTTCTCTAATGTTTCTTCCCCCTGACTCTCCCCTTGTATGTCTTCTCTCACTCCTCCTCTAGCACATCTTCTCTCTGCTCCTTCTCCATTCATGTTTCCTTTTCCCCTTGATCCTCCTTCTCCTTGTAAGGATTATGTGATTTCTTTTGCCTCTTCACATCATACTATTGTTCTTCTCCCTCCTCTAACTTCTCTGCCACCTTAGTCCCATGCCCATCTGACAGGTCCTCATTCATATCCTCCTCATTGGCTCAGTCTATTACTATTGTGAATCAAAGAGGCAGCTCCAGTACCTGTCGTGCACAGTTACCAAGTCATAGTCCGTTCCAAAAAAAACAGCACTGACACCAGTATACATTGACAAACATGATTTATTCCTCGCTGTAGCAAGTGTAGCACTGTCCGGACTTGCTACAGCAAGGAATAAATCATGTTTTTCAACATATACTGATTTCAGTGATTTTTTTTGTTTTGAATGGACTCTCTCTATTACAACCTGCTTTGGTTGCAATGCCACCCACTTGCTTCTGTAGAATTGGGGGTTAAATTACCTCATTCTACCCCTACTCCCAGGAGCAACTGTACTTTTTCATCTAGTGACAAGACAGTAGTAGCACCCATGCTAGAGCAGGCTGGACTCTGTGTCAGTGTCCTCATACATACTAGAAACTGAACAGCAGCACTTGGCTATGTACTGCTGCTAATGTGTGATTTGGGAGCTTAGGGCATCATGACTGTTTCAAGGCAGACCCGAAAACGTAGACAGCCATGCACAGGTGCTGTGCCACTGTTGTTGTTTTACTGGCATGAGATAAAAGGGTTTGCCTTTTTATTTCTGGAATAGAAAAATAAGAACACCAGATCACTCATCTCAAATACTGTAAATCAAATGTGCCTTTTAAAAATTGTGAGCCCTTTATTTATGCTAACAGACATAGAGACCAAGTCACAAGGCGCACCCCAACACTTTGAAGCTATGCCTATTCTTTAGGTGCAGATGTTATTTTGTTGATATGAGAGACTGGAAGAGAGCTTGCCTTTGCACTTCTGGAGAGATAATTTCTATTTGGGTAGGGGAACCTGAACTAAAACTGGTAGCACTTGAATGAGAATGAGGAGGAAAGTAATGTACTGTTCGGTTGCTCAGGGTGGTGGTTTTATAACCAGATACACCTGCTTGGAGTAGGTTTTGAACTAGTGAACAACTGGGCACTGATTAGCAATGACGTCTTTGACCATGCTATCATGTGCCCAGCCTTAGTCCTTACAGTCCATGACTCTGACTCCCAGTCCGACTATGACCATCTCTGTTTCTACAGTCACCGATTGCAGAACTTGTGCTTAATGGATCTGGCATGGCAGAACCTTTGTTTCTACCTTTGCCTCTTAATTCCTACAAAATGACTTATGAAAGATGATGACCTTATAATAAAGCAGTCTTCACTTGATGCCAAGTATAATAACTCACTATAGCCATCATCAATTTTTTGGAAGCCCACATGATCACACTGTGTGCACATGCTGCTACAACTATCATGCGGTGAGAGGCAATCCACAGAGACAAATGAAAGTGACACCACCTGGCCACAACCTACTGACACACTTTCACACAACCCAGCTGAGAAACATTGAGAAACCTAATGGCTCACACAGCAGCATACTTTATTTTTACTTACATACTAGCTGCCTAGGTCACAGTCAGAAACAGCAGCACAAAGTACAATGATGAAATCTATGCCGTGCACCACCAGCAGTCAGTAAAATGAGTATTTTTTCTGAAATAAAACCTTCAAAAACCCCCCTTACTACTTTGTCTGTCTCCTAAAGTCACTGCCCTGTTGTACTCCACTTTGCAGCAGCATACAATTCTACAGGCCTACCTGTCTGAAAGTATGACTAACTGGTATTTACTACAGCAGCTTACTAGAATGATGCATGATTATCTGATAATTTGTCACTTTTCTGGATTACAGATCTTTCTTTTGGTGAAGAGATGAGTTCTTAGGAGCCAAATCCAATAGAGCTGGAAATGGCACCAAGGCATGCCCAGTGTGAGGAGTTCTCAATCTTCACCCTCATTTATTGTCTGTTGCAGGTCATGTAGCATGCAAAAATGTGTGCAGTATCAGTGTGTTCTTCCTATTAAAAAATCACTATGGCATGATGTCAAAGTGCTGAAATGCTGAAGTGAAGCCAAGTCCCTTCAGACCCGCTTTGCTGGAGTTAAGAATTATGTTCTTTGGTGCTTCTACCAAACTCTAATTTGAGATCAGTTCACCCTTAGTCAGCATAGCAGTTACCATGAAATGTCAGTGTTGCAGTGTGACCTACTAGTGGGAACTGGAAAAGATAGGGCTTTTAGAGTGAGGGATGATTTCAGGGATTTATTTATTTGTTACACACACAACCTTTTAGGTTGAGCCTATTTTCAAAGGGTCTAGGCTCATATAAGACAGAGAGAGCAGTAAAAAGAAAAATTCTACATATTTGCAACTACAAGGTACAAAGTTCAATAGTAAAAAAGGGAATTAGGTAGGTACATTGAATATGTTATTTTTAAGTTAAATAGGTTGTAATCACAAAATCAGGCATACATAAATAGAGAGTTATAATATAAATGCAGATAACAATGGGTAGAAACAGAGCCTGGTGGTGAAATGTTCAGTGGCCAGAGGGGCCTATGGAGAAGTGTGTGTGTGTGGGGGGGTCAAGTGGTCAACGATAGCAGGCAAATGGGTTGGGGGGAGTGAGTGAAGATAAGAGATGGGATTTAAAGTTGGTTAGGGAGTCAGTGATGAGTGAGTTCCATAGTTTTGGGAATCTGAAGGAGAAACAAGCATGTCCCAGAGAGATGTTCCTATAAGGGAGCACCAAGGAGTTATGTTCTACACCTCTCGTAGGGCAACTGGTGTCCACTGGTCTCAGCATGGCCAGGACCTCAGGGGATAATAGTCACAGGAAAGCTTTTTTGCCTGTGCCTAAGGAACTATATTGTAATCAGGAGTAGAGATGTGCGAAGTCCGTGAAATTTGCTCCACAAATGAATTTGCAGATTTTGCAGAATTTGCAGAGCACATTTCCCTAAATGCGTGCAATAAACGGCCTGCGAATTATGCGAATTTCATTGCGAAGCACGACATTTCATTTGCGAATTTTGCACTTCGCCCACAAATTTCATTCTTTGCAATAAAAATGTGTGAATCTCAAAGCAAAATGTGCACAATTCATGTGTGCATGAATTTCCATGGTTGACCAAAACTCCGCAAATTCTGCAAAGTGTGAATTTTCAGCACATTGCGCAAAATTCGTAGGCAAAGTTTTACTTCTCAACATCTCTAATCAGGAGTCAAGATTCAGCCAAACTAGATTATTATATAGTGCACATGTATGAGAATCCTGCTTCAAATTAAGTACATAGTGGCAGGATCTGTTCAGCAAGCCTCTGACCCAAGCCAACACTAAGTCACGGGTGGCACCATAGACCACAAAGCCATAATCCATGAGATTGAGAATTTAGCATCTAGCTAGTGGTTTCTTTACTTCAGAGAGGAAGGCATTCCTGTGCTTGTAAAGCAGACTGAGCCTTGAGTTGGCTGCCTTAGTTAGTGCATCCACATATGATGTGTATATTAAACCAGAATCTAGTGTTAGCCCCAGATACAGTTGCAAGTAGTTTAAAAAACTCTTAAAATCTGAAAATGTTGATTTGACACTTGGGGAGCAGAGCAAAAGAGGAATAGAAGGAGCAGTAAAGAAGTTCACAGGCAGGTGGTTGGTGATAACACAGCAGACAACACCCATCAGCAGCACCACCTCTCTAGCTGCCATCATATGGATGGCTTCCAGTAGACCCCAGTCCATTTCCTCCTGTTGTGCTGGAGTCTGTAGATTATGGCTGTGTGAATGGCTGTGCCATTGCCTGTCTTCATGGTGACCTAGAGTGCCTGTGCCTCACTCTGCATTTCTTGCACCTTTGTTGCCTTTATGCCCTCCTTGACATAAAAAGCCACCCCTTCTCCCTTTTAACCCTCCCTGTCTCCCCTGAACAAAGTATAACCTGGTATAGCTATGTCCCAGTCATGGTCCCCATTATACCATGTTTCTGTAATAGCAACACTATCCAGGTCAGCCTCCACCATCAAGGCTGCCAGTTCCAGGATTTTATTCCCCAGGCTATGGGTATTTACACACATGGTCCTCCATTTTCTGCAAATTCCTCTGCTGACCTCCCCCCTTTTCCTCTTGTTTCTCCTCTTCTCCCCCTTATGCCAAGCTTAATCTGCACTAGTGATATTGTGACATCATGGTCCTCCATGTTGGCTACATCATCCTGTGTGGGTGGGCAGTATGATTTACACTGCTTCCTTCCTCCACCACCACCCCCTTGGCTAGTTTAAATGCTTGCCAATGAAGTATCTAAACTGTTCACTAAGGACGTTGGCCCCCTTCCTGGAAGGATGCCTCTTTGCAGATGACACTAAGATCTGCAATGGGGTAGACAGTCCAGGAGGGTTGGATAAAATGAGGAGGGACCTAGCTTACCTCTTGTTGTCAGATAAGCTCTTGGCCATTAAGCTCTTGGCATCTAGGCCAGGCACCCCCCCAGCTATCTACCAGTACTAAATTCCTTTCTCTCCATCTCTCCCTGCTCAGCCCCTTTTTCTCACTCATTCCCCTCTATTTTCCATGGCCCTCCTACCACTTAACATAGGCACTAGCCCCACAGCACTCCCCTATAATTACTGTAATTTTTTTCTCCTCTTCCCTTCCAGGACTCAGCCCTTGATCAGGCTCCCAGCTGTGTAGCAGCTGTGGCTCAGGGCTCTACTGGCTGCCCGCTCTCCATCCCGACCTGCCAGCACAGATCATCCCCAGGTATGGACCTTAACAGTGCTTGAAACCTGATTTTTTGATTGGATCCTCACAGTGCTACACAGACTCCGATTGGGAGCCACTTATACCTCTTACCCTGCCATTGGCTCCAAAAGCCAATTGCTACTTATGGTGTTATAGCCTGCTACCAGTGTGATTTTTTAAAAACCAGCTTATCTCTGAAACTAGTATTTTGTTCTGCCCCCCATCCTGACCATGGCCTCTATTAAACACACCTTAACTCCGCCCCTAGTAACATTATGTCACCCATTGACCCTGCTTACAGCCTATTACACTGCATTATAGCTGATCCCTTTTGCCTCCTTAACAACTGATGTCACTTTTCAACTCCACCTCTCCCCTCCAAATTATTGTCACCACCGATAGTGCCAGGCATTCCCACCTTTCACACTCATTGATCTACTTAATTAATTCCTAACCCACTCCTTTCTGGCACACATTCAAAGGACTACCCAAAATCTCTGCACTAAATTTTAATCATAGCCTAAAATATCTGCAACTGTCTTACAAGTTACACCATAGCATAAATCCCTGATTTTGTCATTAAAGTGCCACTATAGCCTAATAGTTAGTGCTGTGACATGTACCCTGTATCTAAGAATTCTGCTGTAACCAAGTCTTCTCCTTGGATACTCCACCATGTGCACCCACTTCCTAGTGCCCGCGTGTTTGCCAGATGCAATAGACATCCTACGATGT
Source organism: Neoceratodus forsteri (assembly GCA_016271365.2). Classification (NCBI taxonomy): domain Eukaryota; kingdom Metazoa; phylum Chordata; order Ceratodontiformes; family Ceratodontidae; genus Neoceratodus; species Neoceratodus forsteri. Next base: position 397,273,923 of record CM028131.1, on the reverse strand, counting down.
TGAGACACACACCCTACCTGGCCTTGTTCTTGCTCCTCGGCATTCTCCTTCTCTGTGCCTTACTCTCCCTTATCCATGAACCTACCAACCTACTCCATTCTGCTAACACAGTGACACCTTCTGCCTGCCCTGAGTTTGAGCATCTAACCTCTCCATCTAGTTTCTACCCTCATACTCACACCACCCTCTCCCTTCTTGATCTTCCCTCCTTATGGAACACCCATACTTCCATATTGGCAGCTCTGCTGACAGCCCCCCTTCCTACTCTGGATCATTCCAGGCATTACAGCTATTCTATACTCTGAGTCCCTCATACCTTCACTATACTGGTACATATGTGCTACCTACCTATATCATATGCAGCTGCCATAAATCCTCCAAAGTTAAACTGCTCTGTAGATGGTTCAGTATTATAATTTTCCTGCTACTAATCTGTGCAGGGAATGTTGAGCTAAACCCTGGGCAGCCCCAAACTCTAACATCATGAGCTGCCTTTGCTGGCATCAAGGGCTTGAAGTGTCTGCATATCAACATGTGCAGCTTACTGAAAAAGATTGATCTAATCCAGGCCTGGATCTCCCACACAGATCCAGAGATCCAGACAACCTTGTAATAATGGAAACGTGGCTAAAAAAATCCATCCCTGACACTGCCGTTTCTGTCCCATCCTATAACATCTTTCATAGTGATAGACCAACCAGGGGAGGAGGTGTAGCTATCTACGTCAAAGATAAATTTTCTGTCTCTGACGTCACCCCCACCACCATACCAAAGGAGTTTGAATTAATTCTGTTAAACCTATCCCTATTCCCCATTGAAACTTTAATGGTAATAGGTTGTTTCTGCCCACCTTTAGGGGTCTGTAACTCCTAAATCATCTGCACACTACGTCTGACTTAAGACAGAATGAGATAATCATCCTAGGTGATTTTAATCTTGACTGGCATAAAGCCTGCAATAAATGCCTGCAACTCAAGGACTTTTGTGATGAGGCTGGATTCACTCAATTGATGTCTGAGTACTCTCATCTGAACCCCAAAACACCTTCAAATGGGTCACTGATCGACCTCATTCTTACAAACAGATCCCATCAGTTCTCACATGTAGCAGTGTTCCACAATGATGTCAGTGATCATTGTGCTGTGGCCTGTGTCAGAGGGCAGCAACCACCCAAATTGGTAAATAGATTAGTTTGGAAAAGGGGCTTCCGTAAGTTCAATCTATCCCATTTCTTAGTGCACCTCAGAGACATAGACTGGACCAAATTTTATCTAACCATGAACATCAACAATGTGGCTGCCCTCTTCAAGAACACACTAGGTGCTATAATCAATAAACAAGCCCCTATGCTAAAACGTAGAACCCAAAAACGTTCTTGACCTTGGTTCTCAGCTGACCTAAAGACTGCATTAAATGCAAGGGATCGTCTCTGGGCTACAACCAGAAGGACCAAACTCACAGCGGATTGGGCAGCCTTCAGAGCCTCCCAAATTGAGTGTTCAAAACAGATCAGGGCATCAAAAGCTTCTTACTTCTTTGATGCTTTTGGCTCTGCAAAGGGAAATTCAAGCAAATTCTGGCACATCATTAAAGCGGCGGAAGGCAATAAACCTCCCTCCACACTACTTGGTAAAATCTCCCTTAATGGCCAGACTCTTTCTGATAAACCTAGCATACTACACAGCTTTAACAAACACTTCACCACTGGCCTTGCTTTTGATACTTCAAAAACAGCCGCTGTAGCATCCAACATAGCCAGACATTCCGCTCCACCATCAAACAGCATCTTCTCCTTCACTCCCTTCCAATTTAAAGAGATATAAAGATCTCCTATTTCAGTTAGATGTTAACAAAGTTACTGCTGCCAATGGAATAGGCCCTTATTTCATCAAAGCTGGCATCCGGTACCTAACAGCTCCCATACTGCATTTGTTTAATATGTCCATCTGCTCTAGCACAGTGCCCGATTTGTGGAAAACTGCCCAGGTACTTCCTTTATTTAAGTCAGGTGATCATATGGACCTAAATAACTACAACCCCATTTCCATCCTTCCCTTACTAACTAAAATACTTGAGAACTTGGTAAATGCTCAAATAAGAGGCTATATCAGCAAAAACAGCATAATAACTCCATCCCAGTCAAGTTTCAGACCAGCCCACAGTACCATATCAGCCCTAGCCTCAGTTACTAATGACTGGCTCATGGCCATGGACAAAAAACAAGTCACAGGTGCTGTTTTTTTGGACCTTAGCAAAGCATTCAACACCATCGATCATGCTATACTCCTAGACTTGCTTCAGTGGCATGGCGTCTCTGGAACTGCATTAGCGTGGCTCAACAGCTACTTGTCAAATAGAATGCAACAAGTGAAAGCAGGTGGCTCCCTCTCCCACTCCTCCCTCTCTTGAGAGGTATACCACAAGGCTTGATCATTGACCCTCTCCTGTTTATGCTACACATCAGTACCATTTGTGACAATATAAATAAAGCAAAACTGCACCTTTTCATGGATGACACGGTAATATATATGTCCAAAAATGTGGCCGCTGAAGCCCACATGGAACTCTAATCAGAATTTGATCATCTCCAGCTCAGCCTAAACTCCTTTTAAATGCAAAAAATACTACAGTCATGTTCTTCCATTCCAAACTTCATGCTGCCATTCAACAGGACCTATTATTCCTGCCCCACCATAAAGAACCTTCTTGATGACAATCTTGAGGTGGTTACCAAATTCAGATACTTAGGCTGTGACCTGGACCAGCACCTCCCCTCCTCTACCCGTATCACCTCCCTTGCAAAGAAATTACGGCAGAGACTTGGCTTTTTCTATAAGAATAAATCTCTGTTTACCATTGATGCCAGGCTTCGACTGTTCCAGACAACTTTCGTGCCACTCCTTGATTAGAAACATATAATTTGACAGCAGATAAGGACCGCTTGGCCCACCTAGTCTGCCCATTTCCCTACCTAATGGATAAGCTGCAGATCCTAGTTAACCAACAGCCTATGTCCTCCTACCCCCCACTAGAATTGCCTTGTCTGTCCCATGTATTCTTGAATTTCCCCACTGTTTTTGACTCCACTACCTCCTCAGGAAGGCTGTTCCATGTACCCACACCCCTCTTTGTGAAAAAATACTTCCTCACATTGCTTCTGAGCTGTCCACCCTCTATCTTCAAATTGTGTCCCCTTGTTCTTGCACATCTCTTACATGGACATCCTTTATGGTCATTGTGCAGACTCCCTCCTACACCAATTGCATACACTCTATCACAGAGCAATATGATTCATTTCAAACACTCACCGACGCATTCACCGCTGCAATCTGTATGCCTCACTGGGCTGAACATCATTAGCTACTAGATGGCTCTCTCACTCCCTCACCTGGCTATATAAAGCCCTCTTGTTAAAACTCCCCCCATACATGACCAATCACTTTCAGCATGCTATCTCCTCATATACACTGCATAGCACCACCGTCAGTATGCTGGAGGTCCCTAGTATCTGCACCCACTTTGGGGGCTTGGTCATAAGCCATGCTTTACCAGCTGTCTGGAATAATGACCAATCTAGTCTTAAGCTACATCAGCTACTCCCCCTGAGAAGCTTCAAAAAAACTACTTGCATCAAGTTACATGACTCCTGTCATTGCTACTGACTGCTATGCTCTCCCTTGACAGAGTGTCCTCTCCCACACTCACCTTGTCACAGGTTCCTCATGCTCCTTAAGGTTCCCTCAACCTTTGAAACCTGTCTCATCCAACCACACCCTTCTCTCCATCCTCCATAACTCCACTGACTAACACCTCTGCACCTCATTCTCTATGTACCTGTCCTCTACCCTCCTTTCTTACCATATCATTCTTCCCTGTTCACCCTTACCACATCTGCTCTACCTAGTCTACCCACCCTCTCCACTTCTTCTCAAACACTCATGGCCCTCTCTCCCCCATCCTTCTCTACAACCCAGGCTTCCCTTCTCCGCATTCATCCCGATCTGGACTACCTTCCTACCTCTCCACCCCTTCCCTGTTACTCACAGTTACTCCCCCGCTTTCCCTCCTAGAATCTCATACCTCTCAACTCCAGGTTCTCATCGCTACCCTTGTCACCAGAAGCTTTAAAATTGCCTTTTGTTACTCTAGCCATCTGTCTGATTGTATGCTTCAAGTTATTATGTAACCTCTACTATGGTTGTACCACAGTGTCATTATTTTGTAAATCTTCTTGCTCCATGTATATATTTTTTCTCTCTTGGGAAGCTGTATGATAATATATATTTGCCATGTATATTGCTTGTATATGTTTGTCCTTGTTTTTTTGTACATGCTTTGCACATTTTACTTGCCTCAGGACCTCCTTGTAAATGAGCTTGCTCAATGGAGGTTTGTTTTTTTTTGCCAATAAACTCTGACTTGACTTTGAAGTGGAGGAATGGTCCAGAGTGTGGCAGCTAAGATTCAATGAGAAGAAATGCAAAATCATACACTTGGACCGCAAGAACCCAAAGGAGGAGTACACGATGGGTGGAGAAGTATTAGTGTCCATAAAACAGGAAAGAGATCTAGGGTTGTTCATATCTGATAACCTAAAGGTGATCAAACAATGTGCTAAGGCAGTTGGGAGAGCCTGTGGGATGCTGGGGTACATAGGGAGAGGCATCACCAACAGAAAAAAGAGGTGCTGATGCCACTCTACAAGTCATTGCTGAGACCTCATTTGGAGTACTGCTTTCAGTTCTCGAGACCATATGTCCAAACGGATATAGACTAGGTAGAGGCAGTTCAAATAAGAGCAACAAAAATGGTGCAGGCCCAACATCAAAGGTCATATGAGGAGAGATTGGAGGAACTCATTATGTATACACTGGAGGAGAGGAGAGAGGGGTGACATGATAGAGACCTTCCAGTTCCTAAAGGGAATCAATAAGGTACAGGAGGGCAGCATCTTTCAGAAGAAAAGATGCTCTAGAACTAGAGGGCACGACATGAGACTGGAAGGGGGTAGACTAAGGGGCAGCGTGAGAAAGTACTTCTTTACGGAAATGGTAGTGGTGGCACAGAACAGCCTCCCAGCAGAGGTATTGGGGGCAAAGACAGTGGAGGAATTCAAAACTGCTTGAGATAGACATAGGGGAATCTCAACTATTCAAAAAAAGAAGTGAAACCACAGATAAAGTAGGATCTATGGCTTTTTACTAGAAAGGGAAAAAGGGCAGACTGAATGGGCCTCTAGGTCCTTATCTGCCATCGAATTCTATGTTTCTATGTTTCTATTTCCATTCTGCTGCTTCTGCAGCACAGGGCTTCAGTGCATTTACTTGCCTGTATTTTCTTTTAGGCATTTCTCCAAATTTGTTGCCGTCTATCACGCAATCATCCGTTTGATTTTTTTCTCCTAATTCATATGCCTTATTATCCTCCCATGGCTGGCATTGCTTCTCCTGTCTAGCCTTCAAGGATTATCAGCTCCTTTCACCAAAGAGAAAAACCCTGGTGTAGTGTTATCTCATGAGCTGCACAGCATCATAGATTGAGACAATATGGAAGCAACGTTACCCCCTGTTAATCTCCACAGAATCATTCTTCGGCATCCTATTTGATTTGGACCATTTAGAAACTTTTACCTCCTGATCACCTCCACAGAATCATTCCTCAGATATCTCACTAGATTCAGACCATAAGAAAGCCATTACCTTCTTATTTACTCCATACGTTTCAAGTTTAGTGGAGTTATCTTTGAACTGATCCTCTTGCAATGGAAACATGAACTTTCTTCCCCAGTAGGATACCTGACCTGCCCTATCTATTGGCACTGGCACCAGCACACCCAATTCCTGGCAGTGTCTAATCAGATTCAGCTATGTCATCCCATTCGTATCTTCCTAGAATAACTATCTGATGTTCATCAAAGACCCCGTTTTCCTTCTAGCCTATTAAAATATGCACCAACTTATCTTCAACGTATAGCTATCCTGCTATCTTTCCATGATCCTGAATCCTGCTCCTTGGCCTCTGGACATCAACATTCCTTACAAAGTCATCAACATCTCTTCCTTTAGATTCACCAATCATGTCAGTCACCTTCCTAGGGTCATTTAATCCCATCAGACAGTATCTGTCTTCTAATATGTATTCCAGCGAATATCATCACCAAGGTCAAATTTAGACTCCATTTCATCATGCCCGTCATGCATAGCTGACTTGCTCATCTCTTTATCACAGTCTCATACCATAACGATTCCACATCAAGACTATGTACGATTATGCAATCGACTCACTTGATGCGCTATACCATTTTGGGAGGGCTTAAGCCTGAGGTTCAATGTGGGGAATAGCTCCTCCCACAGCCTCTACTTAAACCCAGCTCTAACACACCTCCTTTGCTTAGGGAGTGTTTTTTTTCCCTGGGCTCCCTGCATGGCTTGTGTGGCTGTGCTGTTCCTGCACCTCCTGCTGCTCTCGCTGGTGTGTTTCCCCTGCCTTGTGTGTCTCCCCCTTCCCTCAATGGTTTGCTTTCTCCATTTTTGTTTACATTTGTCATCTGTTCGTCTGTCCCTGGCTCGATTCCCCTCTCTCGGCGACTCGTTCCACCTCCCTGCTCCTCTCTTCAATTTGTCTCCCTATGTCGCTGGTCCCAGGTCCCTCCTCCCTGTGCATTTCTTTTTGGGCTTCCCACCCACATTCTCTCCCCTCTACCGACGATGCTTCTGAGCATCCCCAGCTCCTTTACCATTCTTCCAGCTTCTTTCTTCTCCAGTTCTGACACATGCCCACTTCATGTCTGTCCCTTGCGAGTGTTTCCTGCTCCTTCTCAAATTCTCCTGCCCTACAGCTCGCAATCTCTCCACGGACACTGTACTTAGAGTTTTTTCACCTATGTTGCCCTGCAATGCTCTGCTTTTCACAACGTAAGTACCTCTGCTCTGTTGTTCCTCCATTACAGCATGTTGACTGTGTTTCAGTGAGGTTTAAAGCTTCTAGGCAGTTGCTGACTGTGTTGGATGCCCATTGATGAGTGTTTGCACTGAAATGTCTGACACCCTGAAACTGTTCATGTTATATCCTGCTCCCCTTGTATACCTTGCCTGTTTACTCAACTACTTTCTGACCCATAGCACTTGCTCTTCAGCAGCCCATCACCCCATGCATTGAAACTTTATCATGCTACTGATGGCTGGAGCATCCTGTACTGGCATAGGGTGGAATGGTCATTTCTGTATTATTGTTGTTCTGTGTTTCAGTGTCCCAATATCCCTGTTCCTGGATGGATGTTTCTAGTACCCATCCCTTGCCAGTCCCTTTGCGCTACTGCCTCAGGTAGTTGGGGGGCAATAAGAGGGGTGCACCCATTCTCCTGACCCTGTTTGCTCTGGCTTCACTGCCCTACTACCTGTGACATCAGTCACCTTCACCCACATAATTCTCTCTCCCCTATTTCCTGCTTCCATTTACAGTGGAGTCTTCCTTCCCATACATTATTGCTGCTTCCAAGGACAGACCTTCCTTATCTGCTGCATTTCTGTTTATGTACCTACCATCTTATCACACTACGTCTGTCTTACCATACCTGTGTACTAGTCATCATCCTATCTCCTTTCAGTTTCTTACACTTCTCTCTTTCTACAGCAGCAGTCTGTGCTTCTGCCAGCCCATACCAGCAGTACTCCGGACTCCGTCCCTAACTCTTGCCTTCTGCAGTGCTGAGTGAAAGTAGGATTCCCCTGTCTACCAGGGATGGGATCTGTTACATTCACTGCCTCCTACTACCTACATCCAACCTGACATCCTGTGTCCCTAACTCTGCTGGACAGCACTGAGTGAAGGTTAGATTACCCTGATTGCCAGGGATGGGAACCATGTCTACAATCTACTGAGTCATACTATGTCTTTTCTACTTCATACCAGTTGCTGCTTCCCTTCAGGAAGGAACTTCTTCACCTCATTTTCCCTCATAATCCTACCTATGCCTAGCTGCCTCAAGTCATGATCATCCCACCCAGCTGTTGCCATTGGGAGTATGAGTCTCCATTCCACTGCTTCAGCTTATGCATTCTCAGCCTGATACCCGGATGTTGCTTCCCTTCAGGAACATGACTTTGCCCGAATTGCATTCTCCATCCTACCAAGTCTGTAGCCTTGATTCACGGTCCTATCCCACTGACTTCCATGGCTGGGAGCCTGAATCTATATTCGACTGTTTCCACATTGTCATCCTATACCTGATGTGGGTTGCCACTTCCATTCGGGAACAGAGCTTCTTCAACCATGTACTGTCATCATCCTACCTCTCTTGGCTGCATCAAGTCAAGATCATCTCACCTCGACCATCATCATGGATGGATGCCAGAGTTTATATTCCATAGCTTCACACATACCCATTCTTGACCGCTATCAGAGGTCACTACCCTTCTGGAACTGGACCTTGTCCTGCTTGCATTCTCCATTTTTTCTGCCTGCGGCCTCACCTCAGGTCTTATAGTACTGACTTTCCTGGTCAGGGGTGTGAGCTTGCATCACTGTTTCCACTTTCTGAATCCTCTACCTGATATGGATCACTGCATCCCTTCAGGAACAGGACCATTATGCTCCAACTGTCTTCCACCTCTCGACTTTGCCTGACGACATCAACTATAGGTCATCTCACCAACTACCAGGTGTGGTAGCCTGTTTAAGGATCTGCTAGTTAACTGCATTCTCTGTCTCATGCACAGTTGTCACTTCCCGTCTGAAATGGAACCTCATTAACTCATTTGCCTCCATCCTCCTACTCCTGCCAAGTGGTTTTGGATACTAGTTCTCTCTGCTCAATTACCAAGCCTGGGAGCTCATTTATATAATCAACTGTTTCAATCTTATTTGCTGTCTACTGGACCACAGCTTGCTTCTCCCTCCTGGACCTGAGCCATATACCAAATGTGCCTTCACCCTCTGCCATTATCTGGCACATCATGTCTTGGCCATCTCATCTCACCTACCTCTGTTAGAAGCCTGTGTCCACATCTGCAGTTCCCTCCTGCATTTTCCCTATCCTACCCGATTACCACTTCCCTCCAGATACAGGCCCCCTCTGCTCTAAATGACTTGCATCCTTCCTCACTGCTCACCATCCTGCTCTTCCATGGAACATCATACTTGACCCCCTTGGCCTCCTTTCCCCTCATGATTTGGAGCTTGCCAGCTGATTTGGTATCTATCTCAATCCAATCTGACTGCCTCTGGGACTTCCTGGCTGCAGGTCACCCCTTCCAGCTGCTGTACGAGTTTATTTTTCTCCTCCAGATGTAAGAACTTCATCCTTCTTTGCTCCAGCAGCTTCCATCCTTTTCACTCATTATTTGAAGCCTTTATCAGATGTAGGACTCATGTACCTCAACTCAGTTGCTCTTGGTGCCTGGCTTCACTCCTTGGCCTTCCATGGGTCTTCTTCTAGTGACTTTCTACAGTCTTCCTGCATTCTGCTGTCATTTGCTGAGGAGCGGACCCAGTCCTGTTCCTTCCTCCACTGTATGTCATACGGCTTTGCCTAGCCCAGCACCTTCCCAGATCATCCCTTCAGTCCATCAGGATTCACTCTGGACTTTCCTTCCATCTTTGGATAGCAGCCTTTTCATCTCCACCTTGCAGGCTCAGGGCTTTGCCCCATTTGCTGCAGTTCTCTTGGGAATATTACCATATCTCTGGACAGTATTCCTACCCAGTCAACTACTCCTCCCATTTATCCATCTCATACTCCTACTCTGGCCATTCTAACAGCTCCCATCCACTATTCAATGGACAGGGTTGGACTGGGAAGCAAAGGACCCACCTGGAAATGGGTCTGGGGGGCCTTGGTACTGGCCCGGAGGGGCCCTGTTAGAGTCATGGGGGGTCTTGATACCAAACATGGCATGCCCTCATGTACAAACTATAGCCCAATATTTACAGCCTGGTACACCCTGGTATGTTGGAGCCAAGCGTAAGATATCAGCATGTATTCCATTTGAAAGAAAGCTATTACATTACTGGTAGTTACATTAATTATTTCAGAGGCTTCTGTCCCATTGGTTTAAAGTGAACTCTGCTACCTTGCAAAAATGCTGCTAGCCATGAACTGCTAGCCCCTTCCCTGCAGCAATATTGCAGGAAAGCAGGTTACCAATTTGGCAATACTTGAAAGCAGGTTACCAATTTAGCAATACTTGTTTCATTAAGTGATCTGGCAACATTACATTTATCCCACTACATGGCTGCAGGTGAGCAGAGAGTTCCTCTTTCAAACAAAATCAATGGTTAAGCTCAACGCCCCAGCAAGGCACATCCAGAGGTTGAGGCCCTGCCTTTCTCTGTCTGAGCAATTTGTGAGACAACATGATGTAAACAGGAAAAAAAGAGTGCAATGTGTGCTATGCTAAGATTCTTCCAAAAGCAGCGTATGTGTCCTCAACATAGTTGTTACAGTGCTAATGTTAGCCCCAATTAAGGAAAATGAGGATGTAACTCACAATGCTGTGCCTTAAGACAGAAATGAAGTTGCGCTCATCTAAAGAGATTGATGTGTTGGCTTATTGTATACACAGTGAAAAAAGTTTCCACCAAGGCATTTTCACAAAGTTTTGAAAAGTTTTAAATTTTGCTTTGGGTTGACCTCAGATCTACATGCACATAGTTCCACTATGCTACTGCTTTCTGTTCATATGTCTAAGTGTTCTATGACCTTAATAACACCATTCCATGCTTTGCATCTGAATGGTCTGGAATGGTGTTATTGATGTCACAGAATGTTCAGGCAATGAATGTTTAGGCAGTGTGAAAAGAACTGCAGCTGCAGAGTAGAGGGGGATTCAGGGTAGTTACAAAGGCAATTAAATTAGATGTAACCAAAAAAAGTCAGGCTCTATAAAAGGACAACTGATTGCCATCTAGAGGTGCAAACACAGTGTTCTACTGTATATTGATGTTAGTGCTGCAAGTGTAGCATTTCACTGTATTAAAATGCACTGTATTGTAGGACATGAATTTAGTCAAATTGGTAAGATGTACAGAGTCATGGCACATTTCCAGCTAGGTTCAACCTGGGTAAAAGGGAAGAGGAAAAGCACAGGTGGTGGTGTTAGTGAGGGTGACAATGCATATGTTTAAGTGCAGCACAAATAAAATTGTTGGTGATGGTTCTTATGAACTTGCATAGAAATTGACGAATTGGGCAAACTCAAAATGCATTGTGCCAGAGCGAAGGGAGGCCAAACTGGTGATCAAGTTAGTCAAAACAGGGAAACAGCTGTGAGGTTGTTGCAACTAAGGTTGGAAAGGGGGGGAAGGAGGAGAGGTAAGGGTGGTCAAAGGCCTAGCCATGGTAGGAAAGGGTTAAAAAAAATGGTTTGCATGGAAACACTTGAAAATGGGCCTTTGGCTTAAGAGTCTGTTACACAAAATAGGTCTATCCTAATCTTTCCCTACACTTTCCCTAATTCTAAATATTAGCTGCACTGTAAAATCTGTTGTATGTTTGTTTCTGATTGTCATTTGATCAGGTATACATTAGTCTGCCAACAGTGTCCTGAGTGTCATTTTTATTTCAATAAAACTGAACTGTGCATTTGTTTCATTGTCATTTGATCAGTTATACATTAAAGTTATACATTAACACTTTTAATGATGGTGTTGACTGACACGTATGTATTTTTATCTGTGCTGATATTTTGTTTTGTTTTGTTTTATGTGTTTTAAATTGGTTTTATTGTTATGCGCCTTGGTTATGAAAAGCGCATTATAAGTAAAGAATTATTATTATTATTATTATTATAAAGTCTGCCAACAGAGTCCTGAGTGTAATTTTTATTTTAATAAACTTGAACTCTGCATCTGTTATACCACATACAAAGTATAAAAATACAAATTCAATGCTATGGCCTCCATACAAACAAAACCAATGACCAGAATAGTGCATACAATTGTTTATAGTCAGAAGAAATTACAAATGTATACTTCCACTCAGTGAAGTTTCTGGATCTCTTCTGCATGCACTCAGCTCACATTACAGTGAAGACCAGCATGGTAAATATCCCTTTTTTAAGTTCAGACAAGATCACTACTCCAGGTAGCAAATAGACAGTAACCAGTCTAATCCATTGAATCTTTCTGGACCTGGGTACTTGAACCCAGCATCCAGGTTCAGACCTCTAGTGATAGTAGCAGTAGTCTTCCAGTGTCAAACTGACAGTACTGTCTTGTATGCTTCAGATCATTGAATTAGTTTCTGGATGACATCTTCTGCACACACTCCATCAAGAAGGTCTCTCTCAATTGACATAATCATGAATGCTTCTAGTTTCTCTTGTCCAAGCAATGAACGCAGTCCAGTCTTTATTATTTTTAGCTTACTGAAAGCTCTCTCACAGGGCACTTGGGTAAATGATAAAACCAACTAATACTAGTAGACAATGAACAAGGTTGAAAACACAGACGAGTGCATGTTGTATTGTGTCAGAATTTTATAACAGCATATTAGGCATTCTTTGCAGGACTTGCATTTGTCTGGCAAATCTCTTCTCTCTCTCGTTGCTCATTCCAGTCACTAGTTTCACCTTCACGAGTGTCTGAGTCTTCAGAGTCATGAAAGTCAACATTCTCCGTTAACACTTCTGCACTGTACTCTTCAGGCAGTGATCTTTGCAGTTGTCTGAATATTTTAGCAAATGTTAACAACTCCAGTTTAAGTCTGCTATGGTCTACTTCAGCCAACAATGCCACTTTCTGTAGACTTTCATCTGGTATGTCATTTTGAATTATACTTTCGAAGTGACGTGGGTCCCGTCCCTGCATCTGGTATCCAGAATCAGTTGCTTGTTGTTATCAAAGTGATCACTTAAGCTCATCTGAACTTGATCCATAATGCAAGTGTACACTTCACATTCAAATCACTTCACGGGATCTGCCACTCATTCATCACTGACATTTTCCCCAGGCATTTTCTTCTTCCTGGCTACCGTTTTATTTGGCAGATATTCCTCAAGGTCAATATCAATACCTAAATCATAAATTTCTTCTTGTATTCTAGCAATAAAGTTAGAAGCTTTTTCCTGGATGGTCATAAATTCAGACTGTTGCAACTCCATCTTAGCGTGACCCATCATGCGCCATGCCGAAAGATAGTCTAGTCCCTTAGTCTGCAGATACTTTGATACTGGCTCAGTTACTGTAAAGATCTTCATAAACACAAAGGCTATCAAAATGATGTCAAACTTTTTCCATTTGTCAAGCAGTGAATCTGCTTCACTGGCAGCTTTAGCATCAAACTTTCCAGAGGTACTAATAAAAAGCAAAGTCTAGAGAAGTGACACATACAGATTCTTCTCTTGGCTTTCATATGTCCTGAAGATGCATGCCAGTGCTCTTGATTTTGCCCACCATCTAGTTTCACCAATCTTTTGAAGCCGTCTGAGTTTGTTCTGTCCCATCCCATCTATGCTAGATTTCCATATCATTGTCATTTTATGAGATTTGCTAATGAAGACTGATGTCCTTTATAGCAAACCAAATAGTGTCTTTGCTTCCACAACAGCTTCACTACAATCTGAGACACGTAAATTGAGAACATGTGCATAACACTAGATATAGACACTGTTTGGTGAATCCTTTTTTATTAAAGCTCGTAACCCCACAAACTTGTTCCTCATGTTGGTTGTACCATCAAACGACTCCCCCATTGATGTTCTTCATATCGAGTCCATGCATCAACAAAAACTAAATAAAAAATAAATAAATAATTTCAAGGTTCTCCTTTAAAACCTTGTGTATTCCTTATCCAGAAGTGCCCTGCACCTCAACCACAGCAAAGAGATGCTCATGAACTTTAAGGTCCTTCACATACCGTAGAAAGATAGCCGCTTGGTCAGTCACAACAGTGTCCTGTGTGGTATCCATCTGAATGCTGATCTTCTGGTTCACAGCATCTCTTACAATGCTGTCTCTGATTATCTGCTGAATACTCTCAATAATTTGATTTGCAGTGGTTTTTGACAGCAAGGTAATCAGCTCTCCATGGTCATGAGCTTCTGAAGTGTCATTTTGTTTCTCCATTCTCTGCTTCCTTCTTTTGCTCTGGTCTACTGCTTTTTGAATGTGTGTATTCAGAGGAACATCAAATTGGGACAACAGAAGAATCAACTCCAAGAAATGTCCATGGTTAAGTGCTGGCTCCTGCAAGCTATATAAAGCTTCATCTTTTCCATGATATGGCAAGCACTGGCATCCAGTAAACTTGACAACTTCAATAATCCTCCACATGACATCTATGTTCTGCTGGACTTGCTTCCTCTGACTCGCAACCATATTTTTATTCACCAGTGTTTCAACATCAGCATCTATTAAGCATGCCAGATAGCATCCACAGCTGCATTATGAGCTCTGGAATCCTCATGTTCTATCATGCCTTGGTAGATGTGCTTAAAGTCTTGGTATCCTCTAACAAACCTAGTTTCCACATCTGAAAATGCTATGCAGATACTGCAGTGGAGAGAATGCACCAAACAGTCAACCACCTGTACTGTGACCCAGTTCCTTGGTATAACTGTGTTGCGCCCAGGACGAATCCATGTGTAGATTTTTGACGGTTTGTTTGGTAGGACTTTAACATCTGTGAATCTGGGCAGAACTGGATGCCTTTGTACAAAGGCAACCTTTTCATGTTGCAAGGCAGTCCTTTTGGGGCATTGAAAATTGGGATTTGTAATCTTCACAACATCAAGTTGCACAACTGTTCCCCTTGCAGGGTCCACTGGCTATATTTGTTGAATATTTAGATTATGACTTGCAGTGCAGCTGGTCACACTCTGAGCCACAGTTTGTCCATCGTGCATTTCAGCTGCATCCTCAAGAGTAGTTTTGTTCTGTGGTGTAGTCACTTTGTTTTGTATACCTGTAAACAGTGATAGCTTCCTTTGTTTTGGATCATTTGATGCTGCCAACAGTGCAGACAAATTAGCCAGTTTCCTTTTCTGTGCACCAGATTTGACTTTGCTCAGCTCAGACATAGTTAAGACTTTGATTTCTACCACACAATAAGGTGATCCTCCAGGCACACTACTGTTCTATCTTAAAGGCAATAATTATACCAAAAAACATGACAAGCACACAACAGACAACAGAACCAGAAGGGACAAACAACTGAACCCAAAATTCAACTAGATTTACCTTTGCTAGTTCTGCTCCTCTGGTCAAGCCACACTGCCAATGATGTTATGCTGAGCCCTCGGTCTGTCAGTCACCACACACTGTCCATTCTGCTCCTGCTGCTTTTACCTGCCCATTACAGTAATCTGGAGTTGAATTATATGGCAGACAGTTATGCAACAAACTGAGTGGTTGACCAGTACCACTAAACAGATTTCCTTTCTCTATTACATAAGAGAACCCCTAGAGAACCCCCAAGACAACAGACAACTTGCAGATACCAACATGGCTCCATGATAGGGGCAGCATTGTGCAAGATTTTGAACCCATTTTCAATGAAAAATTAAGACGGTTTGAAACTGGGTTTTAGATGCTGGTATATCATAGCAAAAGCACTATGCAAAACAGGAGGTAATGCTAACCATTTCCAAAACTGCATAGTAGTAGACCACCAACCACTTTCTCCAGTGGATTTATGGCATATCTATGACAGTGGACAACGATGGTACAGGACTTATACCGAAGTCATGTATGAGTAGAGCACAATACTCATACATAGAGAGAGAGAGAGAGAGAGAGAGAGAGAGAGACACACACACACACACACACACATATGCACACATGCACGATATGAGAAAGCCTTCAAATATCTCAATGGAATAAATAAGGTACTGGAGGGTAGCATCTTTCAGAGAAGGAGATGCTTAGGAATAAGAGGGCATGACATGAGGTTGGAATGGGTAGACTAAGGGGTAGCATGAAGCAGTATTACTTCACCAAAATGGTGGTGGATGCATGGAATAGACTTCCCAGTGGAGGTGATGGGGGCAAACAGGGGAGAAGTTAAAAAAGATGTATAGAACTGGCACAGGGGGAACCCTAGAGATAGAAGTGAGAAGGTGAAGCCACAGACAGAAATAGCAATTATTTTGCCTGTACCTTGCCACAACCAAAGTCAAACCACACAAGCTTCCAAAAGGCAGCCTACACTATGACCAGCCTCAAGGTGAAAACAGTTTTCATTCCATCTGGCCTATGTTTTAAACATGAAATGCTTCAGACTTACAGAACTTTGAGAAGTGAAGTGAAGCACAACCTCTCAGCTGAACTGTCAACCAGCACTACAGGCACAGCACATGGCTAAAGAGCAAGAGCTGGGGTTCATTAAACTCTCTCTCTCCAACCCCAAATATATATGCAGCTTGACCAACTTTATTAACTCACTGAGGCAGCAGGTACTCTGAGAATTCCACCACATGTAGCCTGTATACCATCACATGTGGCCTGTATACCTTTACCAGTGTAACCTGGAGATTTTGGAGCAAAATCAAACCATAATCAGCATGCCACAAATGCAAATGCCTCAAACTGAACTGTAAGTGCTACACACAACAGTATGAGTGGCAAAGCTGTTCAGCATAAAATTACCTTTCCAATGGTGCTATGCAGTCAATTGTACCCACTCTGGTTTGTTGATGTTTAAGTTTTAAGCAGCAATGTTCTCAGTGGGACAAGACCTCAGGAATATCTTTTCTGCTGCCACCTACAGGGTATTGGGGCATCAATAAGTTAAGCCTGCTAGTAAAAGCTCCAAATTCTGTAGAAAACAAACTTGACTCCATACAGGCACTTGACTACAATGCAAGATGAGCGTGGGGGTGTGCTCCACTGGCCAAGGGGGCAATTTTTTTATCCAGTTGTGTGCAGAGTTTGACAAAGGAATGCCATTGCTTGACAAACAAGGTCCTTGTTAGTGAAGCAGCAGCATTCCTTTTTCAAAATTGGCATTGACAATAAAAAACTGACCTCATAGTCAATGCGGCACACCCCCATGCTCACCTTGCATAGTAGTCACAACATGTGCCAGTGTGTGTGGGGGTCTCCTAAGGAAACTTCAGCATGAGGGCCTCATCTGAAGTACTCTGTCCAGTTTTGGAGGCCATATCTCAGAAAGGACATGGAACACAGAAACACAGGAGAGAAACACAGGATGGGGAGGTCAGGTTCTAGCAACTACAAGCCAGGAGAGAGACCTGAGGTTATAATATCCAATGACCTGAAGTCAGCTAAACAATGCAAAAAAGCAGTGGGGAAGGCAAACAGAATACTGGGGTGCATGAAAAGGGGTATAACCAGTAAAAGGAGTGAAGTGGTGATGCCACTATTGATCACTGGCGAGGCCTCATCTGGAATACTGTGTCCAGTTCTGGAGACCGCATCTTAGGAAAGACATAAGACAGAATGGAAGCAGTTCACAGAAGAGCAACAAAAATGATACATGGAGAGCACCTACAAGCCTTATGAGGAAAGACTCTTGGAACTAAACATCTACTCACTTGAAGAGAGAGAGGGTATTTGATAGACGTTTAAATACCTTTGAGGAACAAACAGGGTACAGGAGGGAAGCATATTTTAAACAAGAATGTGCACAAGGACAAGGGGATATAACATGAGGCTGAAGGGAGGCTTAGGGGGAATCTTAGAAGTATTTTTTCACAGAGAGGGTGGTGGATCTATGGAACAGCCTACCAACAGAGATAGTGGAAGTGAACAGCACAGGGATTCAAAAGTGCATGGGATAAGCATAAAGTCACCCTGCTGCACAGCAGAGTGGGTGAAGGTAGTCCAGATAAGAGTAGAGAAGGGACTGCCAAACCAGGGAATGAAAAATCCAAGTCAGAGGTCTGGGACACATCTAAGCAGAAGCAAGACTTGAACTGCACAGCCCTGTAAAGTCCAACGGAGATAGTTGGATCTGCAGCTTCTGTAGGCAAGGAAGAAGGTAAACTGCAAAAAAGACTGCATGGAGCTCCATCTGCTGCCAATTCCTGTGCGGTACCCTACACTTGTCATTTCCCATAAAATAGGTAGGCTAAACCAAATGGCATACATTACATACCATACAAGTATATCCTTCTCTATAGAATGCTGCTGCCATTGTACTGTATTTCTCCTCACAGGTCCCCTTCCACTACTGAGCACTCTGGTAATTATTCGTTAAAAATAAACTGCCAAGTTTGTTTTCCCACCAGCATGATCTGTCCATGGCTCAGATAATGTAGAAAATATCTTCCATTCACTTGTACCTGAGCACTGAGGGAGGACCATGCCTGTAGGAAAGCTTGGAAAATCTCCCAAACTATCAGATTTTTAACAAATAAACCAGAATGCTCAGTAGGCCAGGGAACTAGGGAAAATAAATACAATGGATGGCAGCAGTTCTACTTTCACTTGGACCATCTAGACCGTACCTCTACTCCTGCTTCATTAATCAGGGACAACAAAGCTAAAAAAATCATGGACAAAGGACCAAAATCAGGGACATACACACATCTTCAAGATGAAATTGGGGACAGCCACTCAGGAAGCTGGTAGAATAATGGGATTAGTGTAAAATGCATTTTCTAGGATAAAATGTCTAACATTTTGTCCTTACAACTCCCAATGTTTATAGAAGCAAATTTTAGGAGGGATAGTAACATTGAGGCAAAATCAGGGACAGTGGAGAGGTATGCTGTAGATGAACAGCAGCTCAGGTGACCATAAAAATAGTCCAATACCTTATAGTGTCTGCAGTTTGCTGGTACAAATATCTTAACGTAAAGCACAGTACTTTTACCAGGAGAAGGGATCGTAACTGTACCCGAACCCTCGGCCCAGCTGATGCCTTCCAACTTTCAAGTGCCCCCGCTCTGCCCCAACTCCACCTCCCTGCTGTCACCAATTCAGACATGTGGCCAGGAAGAGAGCAAGGTTGAGTCCCATACACGAGTTTGGGGGCTGTTTCTTAGTAATTTTAAAGTCTGAGGAAAATTAAAGCAGTGGTGTAACCAGTAGATAACTAGTTAAGTGACTGTTTAACTTTCCCCTAAGACACTTTAAAATTATTTTAAAATTACTTACTTAAAGAACAGCTTTAAGGTATCTTATAGGAAACCTAAACAGTCACTTAACTAGGTGCATACTGGTTACGTGACTGCTTTAATTATCCTCTAAGACTTTAAAATTACTAAAAAAAAACAGCTTTAAAAACAGCCCCCATACTCGTGTATGGGACTCGACCCCGCTCTTCTCCTGGCAACATGTCACAAATTCTAGAACGGTGAGGTGGAGTTGTGGCAGAGCAGGGGGGCTGGGGCATCAGGAAGTCAGAAGGGATCAGATGGGAGAGGGTTCAGCACCAATTATGATCCCTTCCCCTGGGAAAAGTATGATGTTTTACACTAAGATATTTGTATCAGTAAACTCCAGATGATATAAAGTATTGGACTATGAAGCCCAATACCTTTTAGCAACCACATGGGAAATTCACTTAAAGCAGCAATATAAGCAACAATGTTCAGTGATATTCTGTGGGGTGGGAGCTCTGCCCCCACACCCCGGGTATAAACACAATTCAAGGGTGAGGAATTTTATTGCCCTACACAGCGACCCTTGCTAGGTGTATGTGGGGGCAAACCCCCCCAACTAAGCAAAATTAACTTATCACAACAGGCAAACCAGTGGGGAAAAAAATTAAGATGCAGTCCCCATATACAAACAAGCTGCACTGTTCTTAGACTTTATTCAGCTGTGATGGTGTAGTCATGTATTGATGTGTGGTGCAAAAGCTCTAGTCAGCACTTAAGTACCCTATTACGTTGCACCTTTCAGAAAAGCACAAGAAAGTACAGCACACCAAAGGAACACCTCTAGATGCTCAGGTGAAAGTCTAAGTGTATAAAAGAAAATGTACCAAACCACAGCTCCAGCTGTATAGAGTGTGCACGAAATAGCAGAACCAAAGCATTAGCCTATTTTTGGAAATTTTTTTTAATTTTTTTACATGCAAGGGAGGAAAG
Organism: Neoceratodus forsteri; assembly: GCA_016271365.2. Taxonomy (NCBI): domain Eukaryota; kingdom Metazoa; phylum Chordata; order Ceratodontiformes; family Ceratodontidae; genus Neoceratodus; species Neoceratodus forsteri. Next base: position 397,253,926 of record CM028131.1, on the reverse strand, counting down.
CAAACCATCAGTGACCACTGGCTGGCTGATGCTGAGAGGAGGAGTCTCAGGGTAGTCTGGTAAGCAAAGCTAATCAAGATAGTATATACTATATACCAGCCAGTATCTATCTTGATTAGCTTTGCTTACCAGACTACTCTGAGATCCTTCATCTCAGCATTAGCCAATCTGAAGGAAAGAATAGTTGAGTACCTAGAGGTCAGTGGAGCACAGGATCCAAGGCAGCATGGGTTCACAGCGGGAAGGTCATGTCAGACGAATCTAATAGATTTCTTTGACTGGGTGACCAAAGTAGTAGACCAGGGAGGGGTTGTGGACATGGCCTACCTAGACTTCAAGGCATTTGACACAGTCCCACACAAAGATTGATAGTCAAATTAACCAGCCTGGGAGTGGGTCCCAGGGTGGTAGCCTAGGTAAAACATTGGCTGGACAACAGGACACAGAAGGTAATTGTAAATGGAGTCACTCTGAAGAAAGGCGGTTACTAGTGGGTACCGCAGGAGTTCAGTATTGGGTCCAGTCCTTTTAATGTCTTCATCAGTGACATTGCAGAGGACTGGAAGGAAAAGTATGCCTTTTGCAGATGACACAAAGATCTGCAACAGGGTTGATACACAAGGAGGCGTGGAAAGGATGAAAAGGGACTTAGCAAGGTTGGAGGAATGGTCAGACATATGGCAGCTAGGATTCAATGCAAAAAAGTGCAAAATAATGCACCTGGGAAACAGGAACCCAGGGGAAGAATACACAATGGGTGGGGAGCTAGTAACAACAACAAAACAGGAAAGGGACCTTGGGGTAATCATATCAGATGACCTTAAGGTTAGCAAGCAATGTGAGAAGGCAGTAGGGAGGGCCAGGGGTATACTGGGATGTATAGGGAGAGGCATCAGCAGCAGAAAACAGGAAGTTGTTATCCCTCTGTACAGACAGTTGGTGAGACCCCATCTGGAATACTGTGTCCAGTTCTGGAGACCCCATCTCCGCAAGGACATAGACAGGATAGAGGCAGTCCAGAGGAGGGCAACTAAAATGGTGCAGGGTCTGCAAGAGAAGCCGTATGAGGAGAGACTAAGGAGCTTAATATGTATACCCTTGAGGAAAGAAGGGAGAGGGGGGACATGATAGAAACTTTCAAGTACCTCAAGGGAATCAACAAAGTCCAAGAGGGTAGCATCTTTCAGAAAAAGAGACTTGCAAGAACAAGGGACACAATTTAAAGATAGAAGGAGGGCGGTTCAGGGGCAACGTGAGGAAGTATTATTTCACAGAGAGGGTAGTGGATGCATGGAACAGCCTTCCTGAGGAAGTTGTGGGGTCTAAAACTGTGGGAGAATTCAAGAATGCATGGGACAGACATAAGGCAATTCTTGTTGGGGGCAGGAAGATAAAGGCTGTTGGTTAACTAGGATCTGCGGCCTATCCTGTAAGTAGGGAAATGGGCAGACTAGATGGGCCTAGTGGTCCTTATCTGCCGTCAAAGTCTATGTTTCTATGTTTCTATGTCCCCGATGGTTTGCTTTCCTCCCTTGCATGTAAAAAAAAATTGAAAAAAATTCCAAAAATAGGCTAATAGCTTTATACCAATCACCAGTTAGGTCTCAAACTTTGTTCTGACTGAGGCCCCAGGATGGGGTGGTTATGAAGTCAATGTTAAACATTGTTCAGAAGGGTCACCTTGGGTGGGGGGGGGTTGACCAGGAATGGTATTGAGATGGTTGAAGGATCAAGATGACTTTTGTTGGGCTACCCGGAGCCTTCCCCCTCGGAGGAGGGGACAAATCGGTGGGGGGTCGGCTGTGATGTGTGTGTGTGGGAGGAGCTCCAGAAGAGGACAGCCGAGGCATGGAAGCACTAGGTGGCCCGAAGGAGAGGTGGACGCCGGAGTGTGAGGGGAGGTAAAAATGATTACACGCAAAAAAAAAAGAAATAGTTATAACTACTTACCAGCACCAGCAGGTCAAAGGTTGGTATGCCGAATGCAAAATTAAAGTGGTCAAAGTGAAGCACTACAGGTACACTACAGGCTGCTCTCATGCTCGGCCACCCCCCCTCAATTTCAGTGACTCAAATCCTTTCTAACCCAACTGGGCCCAGAATTAACACCAGCAGTGTTCAGAACTACTCCCCCGACAGTCCTTCCACCATGCTCTGCCCCCACCACCCAACAGTCATTGCTGGTCCACACCACCCCACCCCATTCATTGACTCAAATAGTTTCTGCCCCACCTGGGCCCAGCACCAGCCCAGAATTAACACCAGCAGCGTTCAGAAACAACAGAACTACTCACCTGCATGGGATGCTGAATGAAGTTAAACTGGGCTGCTCTCATGCTCTCCCCCCACAGTCATGGCCATCAGGCCCGCGTTCATGCTGCCCCCCCACACACACACATTCATTAACTCAGAGTCAAATCTCTTTCTACCTACCGCCTGGGCCCAGCCAGCCACATAAACAAACAGTAAACACCCCCAGCAGTATCCTGATCAGACAGATTTTCATTCCAGACAAGGACAAAGACTACTCACCTGCCAACACCAGCAGGCCAAAGGATGTAATCATGAACCACCACAGTTGCCAGTCTCAGACCATCCAAATGCCATGCCTGGCCAAATGCCGCCCCTCCCCCCGACACAGTCATGGCCACCAGGCCACGTGGTCCACGCCACCCCCCACACACATCCATTAACTCAGAGTCAAATCTCTTTCTACACCACCGCCTGGGCCCAGCCAGCCCATAAAAGAACAGAGACCATCCAAATGCCATGCCTGGCCAAACGCTGCCCCCCCCCACTGCCACCCTCGGCTGCGACCCTTCCTTCCAATCCTCATAACATATTCCCAAACCCTGGACCCTACCCTACCTACTACGGACACGAAGGTATTGCCTTTTGGTTGTTTGGCTAGTATAGTAGTAGCTAAAGTTTTAGTTGTTTTGCTTGCCTTTGGTAATCCTGCTCCATATCAAAACATTTTAAATCTCAGTAGTCACTCACACAGCTTTCAGCTTACCCCGGCTCCAAGCAAATTGTGGTCGTGGAAGGAGCGGAGGATTCTCCGATTTCCTTATTGCTCAGTTCTCTGACTCTCTGGACTGGAACTCCTTGGCACATGCAGAAATTATTCTAGAGCCTTTGAGCCTTCACAAAAGAGTCTTTGACTCAAAAGGTGTAATTCTGTTTTCTCAATAAATAAATAAATACTTAGCGATAGTGGTGACCCACCGACAGCTACAAACAAGCAAGGAGGGGTTGATGGATGCCATCTAAGTCTAACTGACACAACAAGAACAATCGTCGCTGCCTTGAGAGACCAACTTGCACTCTGAAGTGGCCTTTTGAGGTGCCCACGCTGGCTTGCAGAGTGACATAAGTGAGTCGGCGACTTTGACTCCATGACCCCACCAATCCCTGCCGGCTGAAGCTCGAGCGAGCAATGCGTCATCACATCTCCAAACCACCAGTAACTTGGTGTGCAGCAACTTAACTGTCTACGCCTGTTGTACTGCACAACCTACTTAACCGGTTCCTCCAGCTGTCTGACTCCCAGACCAGTACTGTTAAAATACCCGGCCCTGCCCAGCCCTTCCCGATTGACACAGTACGCATTACAAAGAGGCCCAACCCCCCCATAGACACATTGCCTACCCTGCAGCTGTAAATTTAGCAGCCACAGAATGAATAGCGCTTAAGAGCTGAGATCTCCTTGCTTGCCTCCCACCATACCCAGCAGCAGTATGCATTTGTACAGATAGACAGGAGGCCCAGCCGGACATTTCTGGTATCTGGGCAGGCCAGTCCGACCCTGTCGATGGATTACTGTTCATTTCATGTGAGGAAACTACTTCCAGCACACATTCCTTGGATAACATGCCTCATAAACTCTTACACATCATACAATTTTCTATACTGCCCAATCAGCTCCCCGCAATCATTCTGGAATCTCATTCGACTGGACATTAGAAAGATCCCATCTCTCTCTATTGGATACTCCCTATGAATCTTGTCTGTTCAATCACTGTTGCTTCCCTGTTTACCATGCCTCACAGGCTATCATCTTACATGGAAAGGACTTAAATTCTTTTGTTATACTCTGACTTAACATCCATTATCACTGTTACAGATTCCAGGACTCCCAAGATACCTCATGCCACCACAGACATCATCCATTTTACCTTCTGCAGTCCCTCCTACCAACACTGACTCTGTTGACCATGTTACTTGACTCCTACTTCCTCAACATACATTGCTTGTCCTATGACCTTCTCAGCCACCTTCCCAGAACATTCATTGTTGGATCTCCAGTGCCTAACTGCTTATTAACATCATGCTATCCAAACCACTGTTTTCTAGCTCCTGGACATCACCATATGTCATACAATCATCTGCATTTCTTCATCTTATTACTGTCAGTTGAGTTAGCCACCCATCCAGCAGTCCTTCTAGCCTATCCTTCTCGAATTATCTCGATTAGTCCCTCCCATGAAGACTGTCACTGAGAACAGGCTCCTCCAATTCTCAATTCGGAAATCCACAACCGTTAAGGAAAATTCACTATCCCAGACTTGCTTCCCAACAGGTCTTAATCAACCATAGTACTAAGATCCTCTGGCATTCCACACAACTCTACCTCACTACCAACCCAGCCTACAGACTCTTCCATATATCCACCTCAAGGCTTCTCTCAAGTATATTTCCACAACAGATTACCTGTAAATATAACCAACCATAAGCTACCTCAGTGCATCTCATGGACAATTATGCCACAGAAATACCTATATTTACTTCAGCCGGTAGACCAGCAGAGCATATATAAGTATAGTCATGACATCATGCCTAAATCAACTATACAATTCCTTATATTGAACTTCCAATCATTATATATATTTGGTTACCATCTGGACTGCATCTGCAAATCTTCCTCTATTCATCTGCAATTCACTTATGGCATTTCTCCTATCATGCACTCAAAGACCCTGATCTACTCCTTCTTCCACTTCATGGATACTTACTTAGCAACTTATCACTCACTACTGAATTCCTTACCTCCAGACTTTATTGTGAATATCAGACCTTACACAAGTTGGATCATTCACCTATGAATTCATAAATCATTGCATTTACCACCATTCATTGTCTGCTAGCACATCAAACAAATCATGCACTCCCTGCTCATTACATCCCCATAATCCCTTTGGACAAGCATCTTTCATTACCTTGGAAATCTAGATTTCATTTGCCCTTCTTCAACTGGATCTGCTTCACACTCAGGATTCTACTGCTCCTTCAGAAAAGACCTACTTCTTCAACTTCAGGATTGTCATCCAAACTACATCATCCATGGATCAAGGATGGACCGTCATCTCTCTGAGAAACTCACCTTCCTCAAAATTAACTATGGTTACTAGAAAATAGGTACTTCTCCTCTTAGCATGCTCAGAGGATGGGCAGACCAATGGCCATGAGTTCTCAGAGGTTTCCTCCACCTGGGTTTTTTTCCTCTCTTGAGTGCTAGAGGTCATACTATCTGTGAGTTGGAGGAGGTATCTTTTTGGGCCTTCTATTCCCTACAAATTCCTACCTACATATCTACTACTCAAGGGTGGGAATAGAGTAAGGCCACAAAAAAATACTATAATTTACACAAGCACTAATACCCCATCACTATTCCCCAAACATTGAATGGGAGTTCTAAAGCCAGAGGTTCAATGTAGGGAATATCTCCTCCCACAACCTCTACTTAAACACAGCTCTAACACACCTCTCTTGCTTAGGGAGTGTTTTTTGTCTGCCACCATCCCCTCCTCCTCCATCTCTGGCACTCTTCTCACCCTTGTTCATGGGCCTTCAATTTGCTACAAATTCCTACCTACATACCTACTACTCAAGGGTGGGAATAGAGTAAAGCCACAAAAAGTACTACAAGTTGCACAAGCAATAATATCCCATTGCTATTCCCCAAACATTGAAACAATAGCAAACTTTTCATTGCCCCATCAGTAAGCAGATTCAGTTAAATGGCAGTCCCACATCTCATTGAAATCTAATCACCAACAAGTCAATGTCACATGGGCCACTCTAGCTCCTGCCACCGAGCTACTCATACTACAGCATGTAATGTATTCATTATCTTGAGCATTGCATTCCTTCCTGAATATTTGCTCACTCAAACCTTGTACAAGCATTTCTAACTTGCCATCAAGCCTTGAAACGTCATTCAAAACATTTCAGCTATGCTTATTGAGTATCCTGTTTCTGTTTTACAGCCTACTCCATCCTTGCTTTCACTGATTCAGTTCTCCAATGACACTCGTCACTGAAGTATCCAAAGAGCTTCATTCACTTAAACTCCTCATCTCACCATAAATGCCTCAGCAGAGAAACACAGCGAATTTAATAACTCAGACCCATTTGACCTTATTTTGAACATCATAGTTTCTTCTGCTATTTGTCTAGCCTTCATTGGTGTCCTGCATCCTGAGTATTCACTATCATATCATCCTTAAGCTATTCTGAGAACATTGTCAATCATCCATAAATTCGCGGATCTACAAAAAGGAGCTGATCATTCTATCCTGCCATTTCCTTCTTCAAAGTCCATCAGATTACAGTAAGGAATTCTCCTAACTTGTTTCCCATCATGTAAATACTGGAATCCAGCAGTTCATCTAGACCAATCCTTGCTTTTTTTCATCCTGAAATCTATACCGCCAAGAAATTATCACCTAATACCACAAAGCAAATCCATGGATCTCATTCAAACCTTCCCTCAACAGCCAGACTCAGTCCATATTCATCGTCTACTCAATCATCTGGTATGGATCCAGTTCTTTAACCTCAAGAATTGACCTTCCTGCACACTTTGTGAAAGACTCAGAAGACAGATTACATCTAATCATCAACAATAAACCCTAACCCACAAACAGAGCTAAGTTCAAGCATACAGTATCATCTTCTTTTAGGTTGCCCTGAGGCTGGGCAGATCAGTATCCATGGATCATCAGAGGTTTCCTCCATGGGGGGGTGGGGAGTTCCTCTCCTATGTGCTACTGGTCACACTGTCCCTGAGTTGAAGGAGGTACAGTAATCTTTTGAACCACTAATAAGTCTTTTGGGTCTTCTATTCCCTACATGCTACCCAGTTTACCTACCATGGGTGGGAATAGAGAAAGGCCAAAGTTCAAAATTCGTAAGTATACACAAGCACTATACTATGCACCGAACATTGAACTATTTGCTGTCATTTACAAAATCTCAGCTCTAATGTAATGTCTGATCTGTGCCAGAAGTGATACATATAGTAAACTGAGCACTGATCTCACAAATACTGTCAGGACAGAGTGTTGCAAACTGAAAAAAATGTGTTTTCCCTTTTTTCTGAATAACTTCTACTTTTTCAGAGCATGCTACAGTATATTCCAAAGTTCAGTACCAGATGTAGAAACAGCAGTAAAACTATTTCAAATTTGTAAATGCTCATGCCTGATTTCAAATTCAGTTATACATATTTATGGTAAATGTCAATGACACAATTTAGGCTAGTTAATATTTGATTGTTTATCTTTTCAATATGACTGTTCCATAAAAGTGAGACATAAAACCAAATGCTCAGATATTAACCTTCTTTTATGACCTGCAAAACTAGTAGCAACATTCTCATGTAATGTGAAATTCACTTCCATAGAATGTGATGAAAGAAAAAGGAAAAATTATTGACATTCTGCCTTAAATTGTGAAATTTTCACATGTATCGTGCAATGATGTGGTGAACTGTGGAAAAATATTTCTATGGAACTTACAGCTTTTTATTCTTTTATCTAGTGAACAGAAACTGGTGTAACTGAATCCATAACTGGGAATTGTGGACACTGGTGTAACTGGGAGGAGAAACTGATTTAATAGTGAGGTAACACTGCTGCAACTGACTTTGTTTTGCTGGAAGTATACTCTGTTGCAACTGCAATGAGACACTGACAACAGATATGGTGAAACCTTGTGTAAGTGTGAAAACAGTAGGATATACTAACAAAACTTGAAGGTGAAATGCTCACACTGGGAGGAACTGCTACCATAATGTAATGACAGAGACTGCTCTGTAACATGAAGTAGACACTGCTATATCTCCAGAGACACTGATGAATTTGGAAGGAGACATTATTTTAACAGGAACAGTGATGTATAAAGGCATGTAAATACTCTATGTAAAATAGCTAGCATAGTTTCCCAACTTTGTTTAATGCAAAGTGTTACTATGTGTTGTTCGTCACCTGATGAAGTAGGCACTTCAATCAGTGAAGTGTCACTATACAGTATGTAGTTGTTTAAACAGTTTTAAAAATAAATGGAACACCCCACCTTGTCACATTCCATTCAATTCTCCCTTCACCTCAACTATTTACAAATATTTGCCCCTACACTGCCTCCCTCTAGCCCCCATACCTTCCTCCTCCCCAGTTCTGGTGAAATTACATTTAAGAAAGGCAATCAGTTGTCACACATCCACATCCCGTTCCCTGCAGCCACCCTGCATGTAAGCTTATCTACTTTTATATGGTTGAGTACTTTTCTAGTAAATAATTTACATTTTGGCTGGGGTACACAAATAAGGTTAAAAGGTAAATGCTGGTTAGTTACTCTCCGAGGATATAATTCTGTTTTACATTTTTTTTAAGACATGGATACTCACAGCACTAGATGACCCTTCGTTACCTGATAGGTTATTTTTTTTAATATGTTAGTGGGTTCTGTGGAGCACATGGTCTTTAACTATCAGCTTTATTTGGATTAACTTAATTAATTCACATACTGCATTTAGGTGTATCCTCAAGAGTAGCAATTAAGTATAAGTGTACAATCCTGTGATGATTTTATTTCCTATAATATATATTTCTGTGAATGTCTATTTACAAAAAGAAATAAAATCTACATTAAAAATCCATGTACATCCAGGTGTTGCCTGGCCCCTGTTTGCCATTTGTGTTACTACATTAACAAGTATTTGTCAATGATGAATGTTCACTGCTTGCATTGCTGTTTTACTGGGTCTTGCTTATGTACATTTTTACTATATACTGTATTTATTCAGGATAGACTAGATGAGAGACAATATCTTATTTTCAGTGGTGCCCTGCTTTTACACATTTTTAGATTGTATTTACCCAGGATAGGCCTGCTGAGAGGTGATGTTTAATTTTTAGTGGGCTTTTACATTTTGACTCAATATTTCCAACAGTCTTTTCATGATCTGATGTCATGATCAATTCAGGTGGAATTTTTAAAACCTCATCTGTTAATGAGGAACAATTCTAATGTTAATACTAGAACACATAACTTCACATTAAAAAGTAGTAATTGTAAAACCCACAAAAGATGCCACTGGTTTACTCAACGGATGGTGTCTCAGTGGAATGTTCTACCTAGAGAAATAGTTGAGAGTAATACTATGGATCTATTCAAAAGACAGTTAGACATCCACATGGGTAGTAAGAAAACATCCTACCCTTGATATAATTCGAACCCACCGTACTGGTGGTGATCTCTATAAGGGCATTTGCCTCCTGAGCGCATTTCATCTTATGAAAAACATCCTATGAAAAAAGGAGATTTTGCAGTGTGCCTATGAAGACAAGTTTCAGAGGGGATTTGAAAAATGATACCTGACATGGCAATGTGTTGAACATTAGAGGACAAAATCTGCAAACATAAAGTTATAAGTAAACATTGGAATAATTCAAAGTTTCTTCATAACTTAGTTTTTTTTTTTTCACATTTTGACACCAACTTTTCAGCATAGTCCTTTTATGACCACTCCTTCTGAACATGACAGGTGTCATTCATAAAATAGTGGGTAAAATGTCATTTCACACCACAAGAGTGAGGACACATTTTGGTCAGGATTTGAAAAATGACAGCTTACACATTCATGGGGTGATGTAAAAAAATGGCTGTTTTGAAAATCTGGGGTCAAAATATTAAAAATTACTGAAGTTATGAGTGTGCATTGCAAAATTTCAAGATATGCTTATAACATTGTTGCTTTTAAAGATTTTTACCCCAAATTTTCAACATAGCCTTCTTATGACCCCACCTCATGAACAAGAGCAGAAAAAATGTCAAATCCTTTCCAAAAAGTGATTTCACACCACAAGTGTGAAAACACATTTTGGGCAAGATTTGAAAAATGACAGCTGGTGGTGAGAAAAAAATGGCTATGTTGAAAATCTGGGGTCGAAATATTTAAAAATACTAAAGTTATGAGTGTGCAATAAAAATTTAAGTACACTCATAACCGTGTTGTTTTTTAATGTTCCTATTCCAAATTTTCAACATAACCTTCTTAAAACCCCACCTCATAAACAAAGGTAGAGAAGATGTTAAAATCCTGCCTGAAAGGTGATTTTGTGCCACAAGTGTGAAAACACATTTTGGCCAGGGTTTGAAAAATGACAGCTATCATGTTCATAAGGTGATGTGAAAAAAAAGTCTATGTTGAAAATTTGAGGATCAATTTTCAGATGGGTTGTGGCCACTGCAAGGGACTTGCCACTGAGAACATTGTAAGTGGTGACTTGGAGCAAACCAGTGCCGTAGCATAATTTTTAAAAAAGCATGCCACAACCCCTCTGTCACAAGTCCCTTGCAGCATGGTAGCACAGTTCTGCCAGCTTCCCCAGGCATAACTTTGCACCTGTGAGGGAGCTGGTTTATGGAGCTTGCTCAACAGCTTTGGTGCAAGCTGCCATAAAGTGAGGGCACTGTCGTAACCTTCATCCATGGTTCTAAAATCAGGTTCAAGCTGCATCGAACCCTTGGATGCAGTTGTGGTGCACTTTGTGGGGATGCAGAGCTGGGTCCAAGCCTTGCATCTCTATTTGAAAATCAGGCTCCTGGAGTCAAAATACTGAAAATTGCCAAAGTTTTGGGTGTTCAATAAAAAATTTAAATGTATGCTCATAACGTTGTTGTTGTTTTTTTAATAGTATATAGAGACAGTATAGTGCAGTGGTCTAAGGCTCTGAGCTGCAAATCTGGTGACATCCAGCAGACCAGACCTGGGTTTGAATCCCACAGCTTCCACTTGCATACTGTGTGACCCTGAGCAAGTCACTTAACCTCCTTGTGCTCCCAGGTCGCTCCTGTAAAAAAGCTTTCAGCTTAGTGTGCTATACCTGGTTAAACAACTAAATAAAAAAGAAAATAGTTTTACCCCACATTTTCAACATAGCCTTCTTATGACCCCACTGCATGAACAAGGACAGAGAAAATGTTCAGATCCTGCCCAAAAGGTGATTTCCCACAGCGAACAGGAAATCACCTTTTGGGACAGATTTAAATAATCCCACTGCCCTTATTCATGAGGTGGGGGTTCCCTAAAAGGTCATGTTGAAACTCATGGGGAAAATATTCAAAAATGATCAAGTTATGAGGGCAATTTCAAAACCCATTGAAACAGACCGAACAGCATACCTGATTTCTTCAGTTCCCAGTACAGCATTGAAGAGTGAATACATGTCTCTGGTCCAGACAGCATTATGCATTGGACCCCTGTTAGGTAAGTAAAGGGAGGTGGGGTGCTGGGGGCTGAGTGGAATGGTCAGGAGGGGGAGGGTAAAGGAAGTGGCAACAGGCATTGATGGACAGTTTTCTTTTTTACAGGGTATATAAAAATAAATAAACAAAAAAACACCATGAGGGATGTTTTTCTTTATTTCACGTACTGACACTAGGGATTAGGCACCCCAGTGTGGTGCTATGTTTGACAGCACCAGGGGTGGGCTTCTCAGTGATGCACGGTGAAAATGAGCAGGGTGGGGGGTACTAATTGGCACTGGGGATTGGGCTCCCCAGCGTCAGAAAATTAAGAAGTGGGAAGCAATTGGAGATGGGAAGGATACTTGCAGAGGGTGGTAAGAATTGTTTTTTCATTGGGGGATTGAAACACAGCAGGCTGATCATGACACTGATCAACTCTGCTTGCTATGCAATTTATGCAGATCAAAGGAAAGAGCCACCCTATAATTTGGGTGGTTCTTTTCTTTGAACTACATGAAGTTCCATCTAGTAAGACCAGAAAAGTATCATGATCAGCCTGGCTGATGATTGGTCTGACACTGTCGATCCCTTTGCAGACTACCCTGCACTGGACCAACAGTGCACAACTCTCAGAATCTACTATCACACCAATATAATTTCCATTCTACCTGCTGTTTCCATCAGCCTGCTGCATACACTCTCAAACGCCAGGTACTGTGCTGCTTTGTGACTGAGACTGCTGCTGATTTTCCATGCTCTGCCTGAACGAACTGGCTGTTTCCCAGTGTGCTGCCCCAGTACCAAGAGGGAGGAGAGATGCCCCTAGAGCATCAGAGCAAAGGAGGAGGGGCAGCGAGTTTAAAAGAATGTGCTGCATACTGCACAGTAATTTTCATTCTACCTGCTGTTTCCATCAGCCTGCTGTGTACACTCTCAAACGCCAGGTACTGTGCTGCTTTGTGACTGAGACTGCTGCTGATTTTCCCTGCTCTGCCTGAATGAACTGGCTGTTTCCCGGTGTGCTGCCCCAGTACCGAGAGGGAGGAGAGACGCCCCTAGTGTGTCAGAGTAAAGGAGGAGGGCAGTGAGTTTAAAAGAATGCACTACATACTGCACAGTAGTTTCCATTCTACCTGCTGTTTCCATCAGCCTGCTGTGTACACTCTCAAACGCCAGGTACTGTGCTGCTTTGTGACTGAGACTGCTGCTGATTTTCCCTGCTCTGCCTGAACAAGCTGGCTGTTTCCCAGTGTGCTGCTCCTGTACTGAGAGGGAGGAGAGAAGCCCCTAGCGCATCAGAGCAAAGGAGGAGGGGCAGCGAGTTTAAAAGAACACGCTGCATACTTTAGCTATAGAGCGAGTATGAGGGTATGAAAAGCCACTGGAAGGGAAAAAGCACTGCTTGGACTGTTTCAGTGTAAGGTTTAAGCACACTATTCATTGTGTTTTTAGATCACATATTTAAGAATGTTATTTGGAATGCAGTATTCTGTAGTTAAGTTTTAGAGTGTTTGTGGACGATGCTTAGCACACTGTAGGTGAAATTGAAATTTTGTCTGCATATGAAGCTTCTATACTGCTATTTTAGGCATTTCTTTTATTAAATTGTGTGAACTCCTTTTTCCTCAGAAATAGCTCTCCTTATATACTCAAAGCTGTAGTCTTTATTGTTTAAACCTGATTTATAGCACTGATAGGAGACAGCTCATTTTGCACTTATGTTTGGAATGATAGTCTTGGCCTTCTCAGATAAACACATTTTGAAATTTCAATCGGACTCAGAGATTAGAACATGTTCTTTTTCTATTTCTATGTCAAAATTGTATTTTTCTATGGAAGGAGCTGGTAGAAAAAAAAAATTTCATACTTTTTGGAATTTAGGTAGGATTAAATGCAGTGTACAAAATTTAGGCCAGGACATCACATTTCCCAGGGCCAGTAGGGGATTGATATCCCTTCTTATTTTTGCACTAGCTAGTGGGGATATCGAATTGAACCCTGGCCCTGAAATTCAGACTAATATTATTAAAATAGCTCATGACAATGCTAGGAGTTTCGATGGAAAACAGTCTATTTTTGATCTTTGGGTATCTGAGAATGCCTATGATGTTATAGGAATTATGGAAACCTGGTTATCAAAAAAGCATCCAGATTCTGAATTCCAAAAGGAAAATTACGATCTCTATAGATATGATTGGCCTTCTAGGGTAGGTGGAGTTGCACTTTACATTAGAAGTAATTTGGGCCAAGTAGAGCTGCTTTTCTCAGGTAATATTGCAGGTATTGAGATATTAATGGTCTATATGACTAGAATAAAAATGTGTGTTGGGGTAGTATATTCTCATCCAAAAATAAGAATGTCAGCTTTTGAGCTTTTAGCTTTAAGATTAAATATGCTGATTGGGCAACGGGATGTACTCCTGATTGGAGATTTTAATGCAGCATGGGGAGCAGAAAAAGGTCTTAAACTGCAACCTGAATTTCTGGCATTAGGCCTTACTCAAGTAGTAAATATTCCCACACGTAGAAGTACATATACTAGTGCAGAAAACATTTTGGATTTGATTTTTATTTCAAATGGTATTCACTTATTGGACTATAAAGTGGGTTCTCCAAATTTAGGAGATCACTGCTACCTTGAGTGTAATATCAATCAAGATTATGAAACTTCTGACATTGTAAATTGTCGGTATGTTAGAGATTTTAAATATTTTAATAAATCTGCTTTTCAGATCCAAATGGGACAAGTAAATTGGGCTCACATAGACTTGATTCCAGAGGTAGATATGGCAGTCAGAGAATTCACAAAGATTTATCTATAAGTATGAGATAAAAATGCTCCTTTCAAAAAATCTAGAGAAAGACTTAAACATAATCCTTGGGTAAATGAAAAAATTAAAAAATATATAAGATGGAAAGATAGGATATGGAAAAAGGCAAATCGATCCTTAAAAGTAGAAGATTGTGAGTTGTTTAAGAGGATCAGGACTAAAAGTAAAAGTCTGATAAGAAAAGCAAGGAATAATTATTATAGAAATAAAGTGAATCAAACAAAATATCCAGCTCAGTACTGAAATTTAATCAGGGATATGGAGGATAGGGAAGGGAAACATTTGAAAATAATCCTTAAGAATGAATTGGGAGAGGAGATGCCTACAACACAAGTAGTAAATAACTTGAATCAGTATTTCTGTTGTCTTTCAGATATAAAAATGGAACAAGTTGACTGTAATCAGAATTTTGATTTTCAATAGATTAGATCTTTGGAGACACAATATAGAGAGAGTGTACTATGTTTTTACTTTCGAGCAATTAAAATTGGTGAAGTTAAGAAGCAAATAAGACAGTTAAATTCATGGAAAGCAATAGGGATGGATAGAATAGAGACAACTTTTTTGAAAACCTCAGTAGAGCAAATAAGTCCAACATTGATGAAAATGTTCAATTTCAGTCTTCAGCAAAAAAGCTATCCAGATTTTTGGAAAAATTCTAAAATTGTTCCTGTTTTTAAGGGAGGAGACAGGAATAATCAATCAAATTATCGACCAATAGCTTTATTGTCAATTGTCTTGAAGGTTTTTGAACACCTGGTCTGTGCCCAGTTATATGAATATCTGGAAAAGTATAATCTTTTGACTGATTGTCAGGTGGGCTTTAGGCAGGGGAGGTCGATGGACACTGCCCTGATGGATTTCCTTAACTCTGTGGCAACTGGCCTCAAGGCTTGTGAGTCTGTTGGGGCAGTGTTCGTCGACCTCTCGAAGGCCTTCGATTTAGTTGACTTTAACGTATTAATGAAAAGGTTGGCTCAGATGGGTATATCAGAACCTGTTCAGACATGGATATTATCATATTTAACTGAACATACACAACAGGTATACATAGATGGAATAATGTCAGACAAAGAGGGTACCTTTAGGGGAGTTCCCCAAGGTTCAATCTTGGGTCCCCTATTATTTTTGATCTACAGTATATAAACTCCTTTCCATCATGTATCCAAAATAATAAGATTTATTTGTAAGCCGATGATATGGCCCTTATAGGGAAAGCTAAAAATCTGGATGACTTACAAAAAATGTTGCAATTTGATTTTGACATTCTACAAAATTGGTTAATTCAATTAAAAATGGTTCTTAGTACTAAGAAGACTCAGGTAATGCTTTTCCATCTTAAAAATAAACTGCCACATCAGACATTAAATATTTTTTCTTTAAGGGGTTTAATGTTAGAACAAGTTTGGGTATACAAGTATTTGGGAGTTTATATGGATAGTTCTCTTACTTTTTCTTTTCATATTACAAATACAACTAAAAAAGTTAATTCTAGATTGGGTGTGTTAAGAAGAAAAACATCTATATTACCAAGAAAGACAAGAAATAGAGTGGCTGTACAACTACTCTTACCAACATTAGAATACGGTAGCTTAATATATCAGTTTGCCCCTAAATATTTAGTAAATAGCTTAGATAAAACATGTCATAGAATAGCAAGATATGTAATGAAATGCCCATATAATACCTATCACTGTAATTTACTTCAATACCTTGGTTGGGATTCCCTTGCAATTTGCCGGAAAAAACTTGTAGGATATAAAGCTTTTTGTGAATATGGGGGGAAGGTTAAACATGGTGTGATCGCTCTTGGTGTTCCTATCTCTGATAGATATAATCTAAGGCATTTGAAGCATAGATGTCAAAAGGTTCCTTTAGAATTAAATGTTTATAGTAAAATGCAACGACATTTCTATTTGCCAAAAATATGGATTGAAATAGACCCAGACATTAGAATAATTGATAGCTTTAACAAATTTAAGTACTCTCTGAACAGTATTTGGAGAGATAGATGTGTTTGTTTTGGTGTTCCTTAGGTTAAATAATATTCTTTTTTCTCATTTTTCTCTTTCTCTATCCCTCCCCTTTCTTTTGTTTTTTTGGTTTGCTTGTTTTTCATTTCCTTACCTCTTTTCCTTTTCCTTTATGTTTCTGTTCCTAAATGATAACATTGAAAATGAAAAATTTCCTCTGTCTGTTATTAGACATTCAATTTTCCAATCTGTCAAGATAGTCCATACTTAAAGTATTATGAAATTGTTGAATTTCTCTGATATCTGAGTATTTATGTATGTTTTGTAATATATGTAGTGGAACTGTTTGTTAAACATGTAAGATTTGTTCCTGTAATATAATATTACATGATGTTTCTGTCCTTTGAAACCATATTCTTAAAACAGGACAACTTTGACAAACAGGTCCTTTGGTCCTAAAGTTATTATCCTGCCAAAAAATAAAAGTTTTTTATCTATCTATCTATCTATCTATCTATCTATCTATCTATCTATCTATCTATCTATCATGTTTGTTTTGCCCAAGCACAAGGGCGAACATGAAAGGTTAATTAAGTTAGCCTGGCATGGTTAGTTATTAGTGAATCCATGCTGGTTCCCATTCATTGTGCCCTTTTTTCCCCAGAATAAGTGACTATCCCCTCTTGTATAATTATCTCTAGAAGTTTCTCCACTACTGATGTCAGGTTCACCAGCCTGCAGTTTCCTGGATTTTCCCCATCACTCCCTTTGCGCATGGGAACAACATTTGCCACCCTCCAGTCTTCAGGAACTACACTTCTTGCTACTGATTCTCTAAAGTGGACTACAGTACTGTTAACATAACACTTATTGTGCAACCAGTTAACAGACTATTAGCATCTGAGCTGTTAAGGTTCTTAGTAGTATATCTCTTAATAACTAATATCCTGTTGTTAGGCAGTTTCTGTGGAGCTCTGAATGAGTTTTCTGATTATACATTTTGTTGAAAGCTACATTTTCCAGCAGAGGGGAAAACAAACCAACTACTTGACAACTCATTGCCATCACATGAATAGAATGGGTTCCAAACTTGCTGCACTGTATATTTAATGTGAACTGTATTGTACTGTACTAGTTGTTCAGCTAGCATTGGTCTTGTTTTCTTCACCACTCTGGGGTGACTCCCACCTGACACTGGTGATTTATTGGTTTTAACATTTTCAAGTCCCTTTAGTACCCATTCCTTTGTAATCCTCCATATCTCAAATCTTTCTCCTGTATTATCCTTGAATTTTCTCCTACTGTCAGGGAGTGTGCCTGCCTCCTTTGCTGTGAATCCAAATTTCACAACATTATGAAACTAAATCATATAAAGAGAGGGAGACAATGGACTGTTTCAAAAGATCAATAATACTGAAGCAACCTCTGGGAATATCCATAACATGAGAAAACTCACACTGGGTTGAGGTGCTCACAGCAAAAAGAAAATGAAAAACTTGGATTTAACCAAACACTCTTCACCTCGCTTAAAAAAGAAAGCAACACCAGAGTGCTATTTTAAAACATATTTAAAACATTTATTTAATGCCACAGTGCCAAACATTGGCAAATATTGTCCCCATGGCTGTGCCTTTGATCTGGCAGGAACATTTATTTTTAAATGAAAACACATTACATTTCAAAATACATTCTGCCAACATAATCACCATTTCTGTGTGAGGGCCATGACTTTCCCCTCTTTGATTCAGTAAGTATGCAATTGTATCGAAAGCATCATCCTGAGGAATGTTCGTGGACAAGGTCTCAATATCCATAGTATCTAGATATGAGTCCTTGTCCACCTGAACATCCCCAAGAATCTGCAGCACCTCCTTGGTATCTTTTAAGGATGATCTGATTTGTAATATACTGTATATGGTGGAAGACAAAAATCAGCATGGTTCCATTAAGGACCCCATACCACTAATGATTGGTCTGCCAAGGGGTTATGCAGTGATTTGTGGATTTTAGGTAATAAGCAAATGGTTGCTGTAATGTGGTGTTCAGTCTTTAAAAATTCTCTCGCAGTGGCATCAGTTATACACCGTTCAAAGCTTCTAAAGCATACTGATCAGTACAGCTTTTATATTCATTTGTGAGGTCATGTGTCAGTTTTTCTTAAAAATCTACATGGGAGAGTTGTCTTAAAACCTCTATTTCATAGTCCTTTTTATTCATAAGAACAGTCACTCTGCCTCTGTCGGCTGGTTTGATAATTAACTCTTCACTGAGTTCTTCTAATGCCTTTTTCTCAATATTTGATAAATTATAATAGTTCATTCACATATTTGAGGCTGTGTCATACAGGATGGCCGGCAAGCCCATTGGACCACAATGTGGACCAATAGGCATACAGCCCATGCTGTAAGCTGTTATTCGATTGGTGGCATGATGGCGTGCGGACAGGGTGCAGCCACCCACCAATGAAAGAGGGGAGCTGGATGATTGGGTCCTCCATTGAGAGGGATGGGAAGGGGAACCACTGGGCCACCAGATGATGGGGTTTCAACCAGGGATTCCCGCAATCAGGTGTAATGGAGGGGGGTACTACTAGTCCACCAGGTACAGGAATGTTCATCACTACTGCCCATGATCAGGTATGCAGGGTGGGGGGACCCTTAGACCACCAGGTGGACTGCCTATATGCCATGCCTATGAGCGGGCAACACAGGAGGATGGGGGTCACATTGGGCAATGGGAAGGGTGTGTGCTACAGGACAGTGACCCTGCTGAGTGGGTGGCCATGCACAGCTGGCGGGTGCTGTATTGCACCCTGCAATGCAGCAGTCCACCTATGGGTGGCCTGAGTTTGTTCCTACTCTTTACAGGCTCAACTTTGCACCCCCGTATGTGGCGCACATCAGGGTTATGCCAGCATATGCGCTGCACATCCAGGGCTGAATATCAGGTTGTGCCGCATATGCATGGGTGCACCCCCTGCATGTGCACTGCATACATTACCATTGCACCTCGATACAGTGGGACTTGTGCTGCACCTGGCAGCCCTTTGAATATCCCACCGGGCCACATTGAGGGGTTGAGCCGGCACAACTCTGTTGGGCAAAGCGCAACCCCTTTGAATATCCTGCCCCATATGTTTTGTATTTTTCCTCTTTGAACTGCAGGAGATAAATTTTAATTGAACATAAAGAGTATCATTTGTGCATGTGCGTGTGTGTGTGCGTGTGTGTGTGTGTGTGTGTGTGTGTGAAGCTTACGCTCTGCTAACACTAATAATCGATTTAATCTATGTTCACAGGTTTACATCTTAACTGCTTTCCCCAAGACTCTCACGTCATACACCCCCTCATCGCAATTCATAATGCTGTCCATTAATTCTTTTACTTCAATGCAGCATGCCGACAAACTTAAACCCCTCACATCACAATTGGTGCTGATAAGCAGTAATTGGTAGATTTTAAAACTGCCTGCGCCAAAGCCTTTACTCCTCAAATTACAATACTGAACATGATGATGTGAAGGAAATCATTGATTTGAATGCAGCATGCTGTCAGACCTTCATTCCTGACATCACAATTATGTTATGATTTTTTAGGTTGCTAGTAATAATTTGTTTTTTTTTTTTTAATTATGTAGCACTAAGAAATTTAGGGCTGTGGCACACAGTGGCTTGAACTTTACTTTCACTTGAAGAAGCAGCTCCATCTATAAAAGTTCTCTGTTTGCACCTGAGCTCAAAATTAATGTAGGTGAGGCTTACGTATGACTGGGGCAAAAGCTGATACCTCTCCTAATGTATTATTTCATTAGAGGACAGTTTTTAATTAACTATGGATCTGTGGAACAGAGCTACCTACTAATAGTATGGTTAAGATACTGATAACTCTGTCCTGAAGAAGTGGTGCTGCCGAAAAGCTGCTTCTTACTTGAAAGTTCCCCCTCCTACACATTTAATTGCAGAAAAAATGCTCCATGCAGTTTTCATAAGAGGAGAAACATAAGAGAAACTCTTTAAGTAAAATAAATAAGTCAGCTAAGCTATGGAACAGAGCTGCATACTGACAGCTCTGTTCCAAATTCGTCCTGGCCAACAAAGCTTGCCGTGTCCCTTCAGAAGATGGAGGGTGAAAGAAACATTGTTAATAATAATTTGTTTTGTTTTTGTATTATTTACCTGAATTGTTTGCCATGTTTTTTGTAAGCCCTGGCAAAAATCTTCCTGTTTAGAGAGAGAGAGAGAGAAGAGAGTTCTGTAACAGGCTTAAAACAGAAGCTCTGTCTCTCTCTCTCTCTCTCTCTGTCTCCTATTCACTCTCTTACATGCAGCTTTCTCAGTCACAGTACAAAAGACTGTAGCTGACAGTAACATCTACAGTGCAGCTAAGGTGGAGCAGGGGCAGGGAGGAGGGGAATGGAGAAGCAGCTAGGGCAGAGCAGGGGCGGGGAGGAGCGGGGAAGGGAGAAGCTAGGCAGAGCTAGGTTGGGGGCACGTAGGAGTGGGGAAGGGAAAACCTGGGTGGATTTCAAGGTATACCGCAAAGGGGTGGTTGTTGACACAGGCTCCACCCAAGTGCCACCATCAGAAAATGTGTAGTGGTGCAGTGGAGAAGATGGCAAAGTGGGGATATGGCGGAGGGCTTCAATTGGCGGAAGCATCATACTTTAAAGTTTATTGCTGTAGTTTGCACATTCCAGATCTGGTGCGTGCTTTTCCTCTGAAGCAAAACATCTGCAGGCTCCACCCCTGCAGATGTAAAAAGGAGTGGCAGTACTTGCAGCTGTGAGTGAGTGATTAATGTAGTTAAGTGGGTCATTTTGTTGCCCGGAGCCAGAGAAGCACAAATTTGGTGCTGCATCTAAAGACATTTTGGTAGTTCAAGACTGAGGTATTTACACAGCACAAATATTAAGTGCTGTAATCCGTGAATTTAGTTAAGAGCAAGCAAAGTTCCATAACACAAGAAAATTCACACTAGGCTGGGGTGCTCACAGCAAAAAGGCATTAACAACTTGGACATAGCCAGGCATTCTCTGCCTCATTTAAAGAAGAAAGCAACATCAGAGTGCTTTTTTGAAATATATTTAAAAACATTTATTTTATGCCACAAGACCAAACAGGGTATACCTGACTTGTTTGGACTTGAGGTCCTCTATCAAAGATAAAAATCAGAAGAATAAATACGTTGCACTTAAATACAGTATGACATCATACAATTTCATTGCAATAGGACAAGACCACATATAACCAGATTTCATTAATAAGATGAAGGAATGCCAATGCAGTTTCAGAGTTTCTTCACATTTAAAGACTCATACTAGAAAAGACCCCCCCCCCAATAAAATAAGTATCATATAACAATACAGCATCATGCAATAAAACCACAATAGATAAACACAAGCCATCATTTCATGGTTATTCAGCACCTTTTTAAAAGAGGTTTCAGATCAAAAGATGCATTAAGGCCAGGGTAGTTTGTAACTTTAAAGCTATACATCCAAAAGGCTTCCCTGCACCGTACTACAGATTTGTAATCTCTACTTCCTGGCTTGCAGTTAAAGGGGCACTGTCAGCTTTGCCCCTCCGTTTACCTTAAGTTCACAAATGCTGACCTGTGGATACAAATGAGCATTATGTATGCTCTGGAATGGCCCTGCATCAAGGTAAAAGTGATCAGTTTACCTGATTTCTGATAATTTGCACTTATTTCTTCATATTCATCCCGACTGAAAGTCTTCATTCCCCGGAAGCAGATGCCATGCTGGGAACGCACTCGGAACACGTCACTTTGCCTGGCTGATGTGATTTTAACATCTCACACTGATAATAGATATACAGAATATCATTGGTCACATCGTTACGATACATCGAGCGCGATTAGAGATGCCCTACCGGAGTCTGGGGCGAAATCCCGCGACGCGCACTTGTGGTCACAGGAAAGATCTTGCACATGCGCCAGAAAGTGCCACTATGCGCATGAGTGGGATTTCGGCCTCAGACTCCAGTAGGATTTTAAAGCTAGTCCAGCGCTTATTTAATCGTCGTACATACCAGCAGCTCTTTAATTTTATTGTTAATGCTGTATTACGTGTGTGTTGTGATGTGTTTGCTAAAAGGTAATGATGTGCTAATGATATAGACTGGTAACCTGGAGGAATTAGAGAAAGTTGTACTGCACTTGCATTCTACAAATGGAAACTTAAGATTCAGTTATATGACTAGTAAAGAGAAAATCTGTTTTTCAGATTTAGAGATTAGTAAGAATTACAAGGATGGCATAACATTCACACTTTTTAGGAAACAGATGGTTTGAAATACATTGCTAGAGGCATCTAGCTACCATCCTTGTCATGTTATTCAAAATATACCTAAGGGCCAATTCTTAAGACTTAAGAGAAACTACAGCACAAATGAAATTTTTGAAACTGAGACTAGAAATATGGAAGAAAGATTTTTATCAAGGGGCTATAGCAGCCAGGTTGTGCAGGATGCTGTGGGATTTTCCAGGGAACAAGAAAGGGAAATGCTGGCAAATTAAAACAAAACTAGAAATAATGGATTTGATCATTTTAACTTTGTTACAAGATATTCAGCACATGCCAAATGTGTAGAAAACATTATTAAGACAAACTGGAGCATTTTGGAAAATGATGTGGGACTGCAAGACATTGTTAAAAATTCCCCAGAATGTCCTACAGGAAGACTGAAACAATTAAAGATTATTATGTACATAGTCACTATATTGATCAGTGAATCAAGAAGAAAACATGGTTTGATTGGTTGGGGGGTTAAGGGTTGTTTTAGATATAAACATTACAGTGCCTGTCCTTTTATTACTGAAGATACCACCTTTGTGGGACCTAGAGGAAATGAATTTGAGATCAAACAATTTGTGACATAAAACAGGAGTAATGTATTTGACAACATGTGAATGCAGTGCATTTTACATAAGAAAAACTAACAGACAATTTAAGTTAAAGAGGGACTGCAGTCAAAATTTCTGACATCAATAAATTCAGAATATGAATCAGCATAGCCCCAATCAGCCTTATGCCAAAAATGAGATCTCTAAGTTACTTTTTTAAAAGTTACAAGTCATTTTACAACCCTGAATTCACTGCCTTTTCAAACAAATTCTGGTAAGAGCAAATATGGCTGTGGAGAGCTTTGAGGAGAGGCAAGAGTGGTGAAGAGAATATGCTGTGCTCTTGCTGCACAGGAGATGGCCATAATACTGCAACACTTACAGTACTGCACATGCGTGATACTCACACATGTGCAGTTTGCCCCAGAGTCAGCCTTGCACAACATGGCAGTGCTGACATAACTATGTGTAACAACCCAATCCCCTCAGGTTACTAGAATCCCTTAAGTACTAATCTTAGGAAGGTAGGAAAAGGCAGCTGGTTGGGAGGTCAATAGGGGCTTTCTGCAGAATGACATACTTGTTTACTCAGCTAGCCTGAGAGAAGGATGATTATGTCATTTGGAACTCTCACAGCAGCATAACCATTTTAAAGTCAGCTGCTCTTGGGGAGGTTAGAATGTTCATCAGTAAGTTCAAGTGTGGCAGTTAGACTGGCAGAAGGTCTGCCATTAGGGCTCTGTCAAAGGAAGCCCTGGTATTTCTTACCCTAGTTTGGTAAAATCTTCAGTTTGCCTGCAGGACAGTTTAGTTTCACTCCAGGGGGAGCGAGAGGGAATACAGTTCTTGTGGATCCAAGGGGCAATCCCCTGAAGTTCATGATGTTCACAGCTGCCTTAAGGAAGAACAATGAGTAGAATCTGACAGTTACTAGACAAAGAAAGGTGCCTTTTGTTCTTTCCATGACTGGGAGGAAGGAACAACTAATCTTTGAGTACAGAATTTGAGACTGTTCTCTGATGGAGTTGTCTGTGGTGTGTGTGTGCCCTAGATAAGGCTAGATCACACCAGTTGGAGCCCCTTTCAACACAACTGTGCTGAATTTAAAGTTAAAGTTGGGATTCTTTAGCACTTCATTGGGGATTGGAGACTCATTTGGTGTAACCCTGAAGGAATGGCAGAGGCTGTTTGGGGTAAAGGGTGAGGAACTCCATCTGGAGTGTCAGGCAGGGCTAAGTGGTTTGTGGATGGCCACCAGTGTTCCCTGGGCAATGGTCATGCACCAGGAGGATCTTAAAGTGTGTGGCACATCCCACAGATATACACTTTGGAAATGGAAATGTGTGGAAAATGTTTAAAGTGTGCGGCACATCCCACAGATATACACTTTGGAAGAGAGAAATAATTTTTTTTTGTGGAAAACAGTACTGCCTAGTAAAGTGTCCTGCAAAAGAGAGTGTGTCTGTATTTCAGTGACAAACATTTGGTGGACCACCCTTGTTTTAAGTAACATCTGCAAATAAAGCCATACTGAAAAATCCCAGTTACTGCTTTGGACATTCTGGTTATTGCTTCTAGTGTGAATGTTACTGGGGCTCCTCAGCAATTATATCTAGCATATCCTATCATCCTCTCCCCTGGACCTGGTTGTAAATAAAAAGGTCCATTTTAGTATGTATTCCCACCCCCCATCCTCTAGATAATGAGCCTGGTATACACTCCAATGCTAGGGGTGGTACCATGAGTGTAGCTCTGCCAAAAGAAAATTGTATGCCATGTAGTTGTCAGTAGTTCTTTTAAGGGGGTGTCAGCTAGCCAAAGGTGGTGTGTGGATTACCTACATATGCATGATACTTGTGCATGCACAGTTTATGTTTGTGCCACCATGTTGCACATGGTGGTTGTCACATCCACACTTACGGAACGGAAAAGTAGTGCACCTGGAAGTGGGAATGTTTATGCAGCCAGCAGAGAGGGAGGGCTGCATAAACAATATAATTGGAAACTATGCTGGAGCACTGGGGCAGAACATCAGACAGCGGTCTAGTTAAGTGCTTCTACAGTGCTCTTTTACAAATCTGATGATGGCATAACATCTGTGGAGCTTGGCCCACACAAACATAAAAATCAGACTCAGGAGGAGACTATTAACAAACTAGAGATCTGGTCTCGGATTTGTTCATCATCACATTCACTTTCTAACTCTTTTCTAAGCAGTAATTTATGGTAAATATGCCTTAACCATATTGATCTCAGTTCTGGTAGACTACTTCTGTTTTTTCCCTGATTGTATTAGGAGAAGGTAGTAGCAGTCTTGAAGTGGTTGCTGCCAGTTTTGGCATGCTCTGTAACAAGTGGTCCCCATGCTCATCTTCACATTTTAGAAATGACCCCTTGAGTTAAAGGGGACAGGAACTGATTATTTACGTGTAGCTGTTTGAAATGTCTCTGTTTTAATAAATTATATTCATACCTCTAAAGGATCCCTATTTTAACTGTGCCTGAATAAAAGCTGAAGCTGTCAGTTGTGTTTTGTTTTGATTTTAGATGTATAGAACTGTTATTTAATACAACAGCAGATTAGGTACATATGGACACGTTGATACATCGACATATTAGGGTAACAGTATCTCAATTACAAGGGGGTCTGTGTTAGGTTTGGGTTTTGAATGTACACATACACTAGTCACTTGTTACAGAATTGCAGATATATCATGTTTAAAATAGTATTAGTTTGACTATTCCTGAGTAATATGGACTTATTGTACACAAAGTTTAAGAAAAATGTATCTGAACAGTACATTGTGTAAAATTTGATTGATGCCACTTTGTGAAACAGCTGGTGAATGCTTAACTTACAGTAGGGCAGATTGTCTTCTAACCTATTTTTTACTTAACACATATATGGTTTCATATTTATAAAACGTTTAACATTATTTACTAAGTATATCTTAAAGACTGATGCCTCAAAGAAAACTTTGAAAAACATAATAATTAGGTTAATTTCTGCTTGTATTCCATATATATTCTTGATTTTTCCTTCCCATTATTACTGAGAAAATGTGCATGAATACATGATTGTTATCCCTTGCAGTTACTTTAAAGTTAATCTGCCTCTATAGCGTACTCCCTACTTCAAGTTATAATGTTCTGTTGTGACATCACAATCTGTTGCCATGAGAGTAACTGTGATGTCACAAGCAGTGTATTATGACTTCAGGTAGAGAGACAGCAACAGAAATAGATAAAAACTTCAGGAGCAAAAGGCCTGTTTTCATGCAAATGACCTCAGCAATAAATAATGGGGAGGAGGAATAAAGAACTAATGTGAAATACAAGCTGAACTTTATTTAAATATTATGTTTTGTTAAAGTTCTCTTGAAGGTGTCAGTTGCTTTTTAAGATTATTTTCCCTTGTGTTTTTAATTATTGTCATTTACTAATGCTAGCACAGACACACACAGAGGGTTTTAAAATGAAGCTCATTTGGTTTATAGCTTGTGTCAAAGAGTGAATTTTCAAGTCAGTGAAATTTTGCCTTGGGATAACTTTCTTTTGATGGAACTAATCCTGTCTTGATGAAGTAATTTGCAAACCTGAGGCTGTTTAGAAGTACAATAGGATTAATGTTAAACAAATGTAAATATCTCTAAAAGTATACAGCATACAGATAATAAACCTGTATATAACTGTATATGTACTACACTGTATGGTACTACATAATTGTCTAAGACTTGATGTTTAGTTGTATGATGTATCTCTTGCTATGTAACAATGCATGTAACTTTACACATGTTTGTACCAGTATAACTGCTGCCTGTAATCTCCAAGTGTGTTTATGTATCTCACCCGTATGTTCATCCCTGTCCCTAACACACTTAATTGTTGTCTCCCCCCCCAAATGATGAGGTACCTTTGTAAATGAGTCCATGACTCAAAGGTTGTAAAACTGATCTCTCCAATAAAATAAAAAAATAAATAAAAAATATAAGTTGTTCAGGACAACAAGATCTTTCGAATGAACCTATTCATTAAGCTGCATGAATTCTATTTTTTAAACTATGGCCATCTGATTACCTCAATTTTCATTTTTCATTTTTCATCACAAATTTCACCCTTTCAGATGGCTATAGTTAAAAAAATCTAATGAATTCAGATTACTGACTACCCTCATTTGAATGGTCATTTTGCTCTGAACAACTTTCATGTTGATTGTATATTGGTAACTTGCATACTTTCTGAGGTGTTTACATTTGTTTGGCATGATTCCTACTGTGTTCACTCACACAGAAAGAAAAATGATGTTGTTTGGAAGACCATATTTTATAAAATATAAACAATTCAGATTAGTCACTACCCTCATGAGAAAGGTATTTTTGTCCTGAACAACATTTACTCTGGTTCTTTTTTGTGCACCTTGAATAGTTTTAAAGATATTTAGATTTGCTTGGAAGGTGTGCACATTTGCTCTCAGAGAAAAGCAGCTTGCAGTTCTGTGTCCATCATTCTAATTAAACAGAAAGAAGGGAGTATTTTTTTAACTGCCATGCAGATTTGCAGAATGGAAGGATACACTGAGAACACCTAAAAGATGTGTTCCATGGGAACACCTTTTTTCAAGTGAAAGCAGGATGGCTGTAAGCTCTGCCCACAGACATAAAAAAGCCAGTTTCAGCGAAGAGCTGCTGATAACGTCATCTCCAGAACTCCCAGTCTAGTCTTCCCTGTCAGCAAGCTTATAGGACCTGTTTCGTCAAAGTTTGAAGATCATGTGCAATAGTTTTCACAAGTAAAACAGGCAGCAACATTAAAACATATTGCTATATAAACTATGTGTGTTTCAGGTTTTGTGACAAAGTTGACAAATTTGTGTTTTTATTTCTTTATTTATTTGTTTGGTGCCTTTTTGTTGTGGTCTTTTTCTCCAGGGTTGCTGAATGCTGAATCATAGCACACCGCAGTGAGGTTTGCAGACTGAATAACTTTCTGATCTGGTGGAAGGCTGTGATCATTCCAGGGTTTTAAATAATTGATTAGCAGTTTTTTTCTTGGGACTATACTAACTGTATAGAAAGTATTTATATAGATTTTCTAGAAGTGCTGTGTTTGTTAAACACAGTGAGGCAAGAGCTATGCATTTTCACAAAGATTTAGCACTTTTATGAACAAAACACTAATCAATTTTTAGAGTTAAATCCCTGCATTCACACCTGTCATTCAATTGAGGTGATTACTCAGGATGGTACTTTAAAACAATTACTGTACAGTACCTCCCTGTAAATGGGGGTTGGAGGGGTATTGTTATTTTGAAACCTTACTATGAGTGTCTATGCAATAGCCAGTCTAGCCAACCTAGTGTTTTCTCCCTGGCAGGTTGTTACTTGATCTACATTTAGGCTCATTTATGTTGTGCACTCACCTTATTAGTACTGTATTTTATTGGAGGGGAGGGGGTCTGGTTGGTAGTGTATATGTGGGGTGTATGGTTAAGAAGAAGATCTGTTTAGTGTATGAGTGATTGAGTGTGGTGGGATATATCATTTTTTCTTTTTGGTTTTAGGACTGATAAATATGTGTCAGGGCTGGCTGGTGATTTAGGGTGGGTTAGGATTGTGTACAGGGCGTCCTAGCTCTATGACTTATGGCCTTTCACCACCTTCTCAGTATCTAATACTATAGCTCATCATTGCCAGGAGGTAGGGATTGGGAGGAGGCATTTGGGGAGGAGCTGGCAGGATGCCCCATGCACAGTTGAGGGGAACAGGATAGAGGTAGCTGAGTGCAGAAGGTGCCCTGGGATTCGACGGGGCTTGGAGAGATGCCAGACATGTTTAGTTCCCATTCCCAGGGTTCCCATGAGACTGAGTGAGCAGGTAGCTAAAGGGGCTGCGCTGTCCACCAATCCCCTGAGGGTGGTGCTGTGCAACACCAGGTCAATCAGGAATAAGACCGCAATTATTGCAGATCTGATTTCCTTGGTCAGTCTGACTTGCATTATGAAGACCTGGTTGGGGGACAATGCTGGCCTAGTGCTAGAGGCCACCATCCCCCCAGGTACTCTGGTGTGCATTGCTCCAGAGTGGAACCCAGGGGTGGGGGAGTGGCTATCTGTTTTAGAGCAGAACTAGGCTTCACCGTGCACCCAGTAAGAATGCCGGGTTCTTTTGAATATTTGGTGATCCATGGAGGTCTGGCACAGGTTGTAGGATTCTCCTGATTTACCACCCACCAAGGATGGAAGGAGAGTTCCTGCAAGAAGTAGGTGACTTAGTCGCCGGTGAAACATTGGAGTTCTCCAGGTGTTTGGTCCTGGGGGACTTCAATGTTTGGGCTGATGATGAGTGATCTAAGTTGGGTTATCACTTCCTCCAGATGATGACATCTCAGCCTGTCGCAAGTAGTTACTACCACAACCCATCAGGGTGGCCACATGTTGGACCTGGTCTTCTCGCTGGGGCTTGAGATTGAGAATCTTAGGACTGATTGGGTCATCTGGTATGATCATTGCATGGTGGAGTTCTCACTTAGGGCTCCCCCCTGAGTTCCCTCCCCCTGCAGAGGTGGTAAGCTACTGCCCTTTAAGTGGTTTGACCCCAGAGGGTTTTCTGGTTGAAGTAGACCTATCTAGTCCGAACAATGCATGCTGGGGTGGTGTGGGAAAAGCAGTTACAGCCTATAATAGGTCGATGACTGAGGCACTCGACTCCCTTGCACCAGTCGGTGTATGACCCGGATCTTCTCACTTGAGGTCCCCATGGTTTGATGGGGAGCTCAAGGCATTGAAGATCAAAGGTCAGAGGTTGAAGCACTGCTGATGGAGGACCCTGCTGGAGGTGGACAAACTGGCCCTGCGTATACAGTATAGTGTGTACCAGGGTGCAATCAACCATAAGAAGGCAGTGTTTCTGTCCAGGGAGATTGCTGCTGGGAAGAACTGACCAGCTATGCTTTTTTGGATGGTGGACAGGCTTTTACATCCAGCCTGTCTACAGCTGAAAAAAGCAGCTTCTGAGACTTTGTGTCATGAGTTTGCTCTGTTCTTCTCAGACCGAGTGTTTGCCATCAGGCAGGGAATTCCACCAGTGAGCTGTGTTATGGCTGACAGTGGTGGCCTGGATCATTGACAAGGCACTCCATCTGGTTGGGGGAAGTTTAAACCAGTGGAGACAGCTAATGTCATCAATGTGGCCTTGAAGCTGAAGCACATGTATTGGGATCTGGACCGGGTGCCGACTCGTTTCTTAATGGGATGTGTTGACACTGTTGGCCTGGTATTCGCCTTGATTGTCCGGTGCTCCTTGTCAGAGGGGGTCTTCCCAGATGCCTTGAAGGAGGCACTGGTGAGACCACTTCTGAAAAAGCCATCATTGGATTCTGACATCAAGGTGAATTACTGACCAGTCTCCAACCTGCCATTTCTGGGAAAGGTTGTGGAGAAGATTGTGGCGCAACAGCTGGAAGAACACCTTGTGGCATTTGAGATCTATGAGCTGCTCCAGTCAGGTTTTCATGCAGGACATTCTACAGAAACTGCATTAGTTCAAGAGCAGAATCATCTCCTCAGGGCTAGGGACAGAGGAGAGGGAACAATTCTTGTTCTCTTCGATCTCTCCTCAGCATTTGACACGGTGGACCATCGGGTGTTACTTGACCACCTGGGGGACTTTTGTGGATTCATCAGTACTGTCATCAGTTGGTTTGAGTCCTTTTTGACAAACAGAAGGCAAAGGATGGTGATGGGGAATTTCATCTCCTCCCCTAGCCTTCTGTCTTGTGGAGTACCCCAGGGCTTGGTCTTGTTGATGATGTTGTTTGCCATGTATATGCTACCCCTTGGTGAGATCATTAGGAAGTACAGCATTGGGTTTCATTGTTATGCCGATGATACTCAGCTGTACTTATCCTTTGCTCCAGGATATCAAATGCAGTGGAAATATTAAACAACTCTCTTGCCAAGATCAATAACTGGATGGCCTCTAGCTGGTTGCAACTGAACCCTGATAAGACGGAGGTACTTGTGGTGGAGTTGAACAGGAGTCATGATAGGATGGCCTCTGGTGCAGATACTTGATTAGATCTAGGCTCTGTCCCATTGATGACCTCCTCCAGGGTGCGTTATCTTGGTGTGATTCTTGACAGCAGTCTGAAAATGGGACATCAAGTGTCGTTCGTTGTCAAGGTGAGTTTTTTCCATCTAAGAAACATTGCCGGGATCAAACACCTGGTTCCACCCCTGGACCTCCCCACCTTGGTGCATGCTTTTGTAACATCTAGGCTTGACTACCATAATGTGCACTACCTTGAGGTCTCTGGAGACACCCTCTGTTGACTGCAGCTGGTGCAGAATGCAGCTGCCAGGCTATTCACTGGACAATCGAAATACTGTCATGTCACCCCAGTGCTGCATGAACTTCACTAGCTGCCAGTTCAGTGGAGGGTGCTCTTCAAGGTTCACTTGCTCACCTTTATGGACTGGGCCCTTGCTACCTGGTGTACCTTCTTTCACCCGCTGCCCCGGTCCACTCCCTTTGATCCTCCATGAGGGGCCTTCTGGTGATTCCCAGGATGAGGTTGAAAACTGCCAGTGATAGAGTCTTTAGTGTCACCGACCACATCCTGTGGAATTTGCTTCCATTATTGGTAAGGGAGGCCCCCTCTGTGGGGGTATTCAAAGCCCACCTAAAATACCATCTGCTTAGCCAGGCATTCCCTGATACTGGATGAGAACTCAAATGATCAGCCCTTTTTTAGTAAATAGGGTTATTATGTATTTGCTGATTTATCCTATATGATTTATGTAATTATTTATTATATTATTAAGTGATGTTTTTACATTTTTGTATTGTTTGTATGGCACCCAGTGCCTCTGGGATTGGATGCCAGAAAAATAAAATCTGCCTTGCGTTGCCTCATATTCCACATTAAAATGATAATTTTAACAGGGCTATCACCTCCACCACTAGCAGGAATTAACACATATGATGCCCCTGTTAAATCTTATTGAAATTCAGACACTTACAAACAGCAGTGAAATTACCAACATTATGCAATACGAGTAGCAAAACAACTTTTTAACAGACACAGTACAGTAGCGCCCCAAATAGTATCAGCAGCCTGGGGGAATACTGACTCAGCATCCAGCAACTCTGGAGAAATGGACTGCATCAAAAAGGCATTAAAAATGTAAATTTGTCAACTTAGTTACAAAACTTGAAACACACATAGTCTTGATGCCAGTGTTTTTTTAAATGTTGCTGCCTGTTTTACTTGTAAAAATCATTGCACATGGTTTCAAGCTTTGGAGAAACAGGTCCTGTAAGCTTGCTGAAAGGGAAGACTAGACTGTGAGTTCTGGGGATGACATCATTTGCAGCTCTTCACTTAAACTGGATTTTCTGAACAGGTAGTGAAATCGGAGTTACAAAATAGCTTATAACTTTAAAATGAAGTAACACAGAAACCTAATTTCTGGTATGTGATTTATTGGGGGGTATTCCTATTCTAATTCTGCAACGTAGCACTTTTGGCAGGAGTCCATCTTTAAGAGCAGTCAATCAGTTTTTATTTTCCAGGAGAAACACCATTGAGAGAACTCATTTACAAGGTGGTCCTGGAAGGACACTACATATATAATAACACAATCAGCAATGCTGTACAGTACGATACATTTTTACAAAACAACAGGCCATACAGTACAACTTGAATGTAGCTAACAATACAATTCTAGTGTAAACAAAAGGAGAACAAGTACAATAAGATAAAACACTACAGTATGATACGCAAGGTAATGAGGAAGTGGAGAAGGGGAAGGAGGGGAAATTCAACAAGATTATAGTTCTGGGGCTTGTCACAGAAAGTAGGGATAATTACAGAATAACAATCAGCGAAAAGCAGAAAATAAGTGCTGTAGAGATAGTGCAACATGACAAGGGTTCCTCATGATTGTAATGCAAATTAAGAATAGCAGTCACAAGTTTCCTTCAGCGAGGGTCTCAGCAATGCTTTAAAGGTGATCATCCTAAATGTAAATGAATATCAACGTGCAATACAAACAAAAAATATTAACTATGCAACTGCACTGCATGTTTGCCAAATGTGAAGAAACTCTGAAACTGCATTGGAATTCCTTCATGTTACTAATGAAATCTTGTTATATGTGCTCTTGTCCTATTGTGATGTAATTGTGTGATGTCATACTGTCTACTTAAGTGCAACGTTTTTATTCTTCTGATTTATACCTTTGAAAAAGGACCTCATGTCCTAAACGTATCAAGTATAACCTGTTTGGCCTTGTGGAATTAAATAAATGTTTCTAAATATGTTTTAAAGTAGCACTCTGGTGTTGCTTTCTTCTTTAAATGAGGTAGAGAGTGCCTGTCTACCTCTGGGAATACGTCCATATTTTTTAGAGAGATAATCCTTAACAGACTCAAAGGAAAATGTTAGATCTAAAATATCTACACATTCACAAATTCTGTAAAACTTCCAGTTGCATAGAGTACTGTAAAATGAGGAAGATTAGTAACCAAGAGCCCTGTCAAATCACTTGCCCACTATAGTTTTAAGAACACAAAATGTAGTGGATTGAGCCTGTGGAGTGATTTACTATAAGGTACAAAGAACATTTCCATGTAATTAGTGGTTTTGCTACTGCTGTAGCTCCAGCAAGTACTGTATTCACACAAAGGGCTCTATTTTTAAATGTTTCTTGTCTAAGACTAGCTTATCACTTTCAGCTGGGAGAGATTAAAAACAAGTAGACAAAGTCTCACTGTGTTTGCTGGTATGTATGTGGTGTCTGTTTAGTTTCATTATAATTCAGCACATAGAACCAGGCAGTTACATGCATTTTTTGCAGCAAAATAAAGAAAGGCAAGCTTTCCTTTACTGATTGGACTGGTTCCATATCAGCAAATGGATTTTTCTTCACTAATATGGTGCTTTTAACATTTGCATTAAGGGTAATAGGTCCCAGCTGAGGAATGAGCCATGGTTTCTTCATATGAAGTCTGCCCAGAAAATTGGTACATTATTAGGACTGTCTAATTACAGTTTAATTGACTAAACACAGCAGTCACATCGGAATTCATTAGTCACTTGGAGCTTTTCTCCACTGACATTCACTGTGCAGAAGTTCATACAAAATGTGCCATTTATTTATTTATTTATTTATGTGATTTTGCTGTACAGGAAATGCTTATGAAGGTGAAGCTCATTTTCAGATGTGACTTGGGAGAGGGGGATTGTATAAGTCAAATGTAAAAGTGTTTTCTTCAACTGGAAAAAAACAAAATCAGAAATAGGACATGACATATAGTGTGTTTCATGACTTTGTCCCTTCCCAGAGGCATCAACGGAACAACTGGGATTGGTGCTTGGCTAGCAAGTCCCTCTGCAGGGAAACTGGTCCAGTGGCTTGAGTCCAGTCCCTCCACCCACTCCCTAACACATATCTAGGCCTGCTGGGGTGAGGGCAGATTCGGTGGAGGCAGGAATGAGCTGCTAGACCTCCAACTGAGAGATCACCAAGCCATGTGAAGGAGGTGTAGGTGATGAGACAAATGTGGTTGTATGTCTGCACTACTCCATTTCTTCTGCTCTTCCCAGGTCATTCAGGTGAGTGCAGATCTAGGTGTTTGCTCAGTTTTTCTTCTTTGTGCACCAGTCCCCTACTTGAACATAAGTACTGCAGGTAGTAAGCATTCGTTTTCCTGGTTAGGGATGTATTGCAGTTTTGCTTAGGGCTAGAATATGCACTAACACTTTCCTCACTTCCATTTGTTACCAAACAGCATTTCTGCTGTAAGGCTCATGCTTGGGGTATCCCTTCCCGACAGCATTTTATGCAAATATGAGACATGATGCACTCAATCAGGTCAGCTGAGTCCCCACCCTCTTCCTTAAACAGTAGAGATGAATCATACTGGAGATGCATGTAAACACAATGATTTAATCAGATTTTATTTATTTAGTTAGTTTTTGTTTACCAGGTAAGTGCACAAGACAATAGTATAGCCTATTTTCAAGCATGACCTGGGAGAGTTACAACAAAACAACATTTACAGGTGATGCAGCGATACAAAATATCAACAGTAGTTCGACAATTTTTTTTGTGGTAAAGTGCTGCAAATGAACACTTTGTTTAGTATTTTCAAGTTTGAGCTGTGGCCAGTTGCAGTTTGCTTTCAGAAAATAAAACAAACATTCCCTTTCCAGTGGTTGCTAAAACATTTAAAAAAAACTATGACTTACAGGTTGGACAGAAGCAACCAACTGTGAAGCAGAGTAGTAAGTTTTGACAGCCAAATTCTGCCTTAGGCTGCACTGGAATAGGCATTGAGGAGACCAGGCTTTGTCTTTGGGGTTTCAGTGAGCTAGTGAGGGGAGTTGGAGTCTGTGGCTCCCTACAGCTTGTTAGCTGGGTGGCTGGAACTGGGCAGGTCTGCTGCCTAATAACTCATCTTGTAGTTAAGTCAGCATCAAAACAAAATAAAACAGTAATATATAAGGAGATGGCAGGCAGCGCAGCCAGATTGTCAAGCAAAGAAAGATTTATCCCAAGGCAACCATGGGTTTTGGGGTATGTTTCATGCTACCTGAGAAAGTGATAAAAAGGCTTACAGCACCAAGGCTGTTGAGAATCAGCTTATTTGCATGATGGCCAAGATTTATAAGTTGGTGAGAAACAACTAACTGAAGCATGGAAGTAAATGATGACAACCAAATTCTGCTTCCGGCTGCACCGGAGTAGGAATAGAGGAGACCAGGCTTTGCCTTTGGGGTTTCAGTGTGCTAGGAAGAGAATTTGGAGTCTGTGGTTCTCTGCAGTTTATTAGCTGGGTGGCTGGAACTGGGCAGGTCTGCTGCCTAATACCCCATCTTGCAGTTAAGTCAGCATTTAAAATAAAACAGTAATAGATAAGGGGATGGAAGGCAGTACAGCCTGGTGGTCAAGAAAAGAGAGATTTATCTCAAGACAGACATGGGTTTTGGGGTGTCTTTATAATACTTGAGAAATTGATAAGAAGGCTTACAGCACCAAGGCTCTGGATAAGTAGCTCATGGGGATAGTGGCCAAGTGTGAGAAGGCAAGGATTGAAGCATACCTGAAGACCCCATGGGAAGCCCCTTGCTAAAGAAGCAAAACATTGGCATAGCTTTCAGACGATGAGAAGGGAAGGCTTCAGATGACTGCAGGTAAGGGCCCCATGAGGGCACCAGAGTTGTCTGAGACAGAGATCAGAGTAAGGTTATTGGCATTGACATGGTTTGAAAAGGAAAAAAATCAACCCAAGATCTGCTGACTGCAGGAAGCCCAAAGGAAAAAGAAATTGTTCATGTCACTAGCCAAGGACATCTCAGCCAAAGAGCATGGGGTAACTGGACGGGTTCCACAGTTGAACAAAGGGTTTGCATGGACTCTTCTCTGTCACCAGTTAGGCCCTGGAAGCCACCAAGGACCATGCTCCTAGTGCTTCCCAAAACCCAGGAAGCCAATGGTTATAGGAGGGACACTGCAGGAAAAAATGAAGCCAGACAACTCACAACACCAGGTAGAACCAAAGTAGGGCATTGTATCAGATGACTGCAGCTCACTATACCTTGCTTTCACTATATATCACTATCACTTGCTATTACTATCCATGTGACTGCCCTTGTCAAGGTGCAAAATTATCTGCTTATGGCGAGAGATGGGGTGAGTGATCTATTTTTGTTATTCTCGATCTCTCTACTGCATTTGACACTGTTGATTGTGAGGTTTTATGGAATCAGCTTCAGGATTGTTGTTGATTGGCTGGTACAGTTATCTACTGGTTTAAGTCCTATCTCACAGGTAGGATACAGAGAGTGGTGATGGGTACTTTTTTATCCCACTCAATGTCCCTGTCCTGTGGTGTCCCACAGGGTTCGATTTTATTGCCTATACAGTTTGCAGTGTATATACTACCCCTAGGAGACATTATTAGATAGCACAGCTTGGGTTTCCACTGCTGTGCAGACAACACCCAGCTGTACATGTCTTTTGTGCTCCGGCAACAGGATGCGGTTTCCGTATTTAATTCTTGCCTTGCTGAAGTCAAAAGCTGAATGTCCTCCAACTGGCTAAAGCTCAACCCAGATGAGAAGGAGGTATTGGTGACTGAGCCTGGTTGCCAACAGGATGCTGGGCGGGTCGATGAGGTCTCTGGTCTAGCACTCTGAGGCTCCCACCTGGCCATCTCAGCTAAGGTAAAAAAAATCTGGGAATTATCCTTGATGGCGATCTGACACTAGAGACTTATGTGTCAACTGTTGTCCAAAGAGTTTTTTACCATTTAAGAAATATCACTCAGATTAAACCATTTATCCCTCCTGATGACTTGCCCTCACTAATACATGCCTTTGTGACATCCAGGATAAACTACTGCAATGCCTTTTACATGGGGTTAATGGGAGGTGCCATGCATCACCTGCAGCTAGTACAGAACGTGGTGGCCAGGCTGTTGGTTGGTCTTCCCAGGACCCGCCATATAATGTCAGTCTTACAAGGTCTCCACTGGCTGCTGGTGAGGTGGTGGATTGCTTTCAAGGTTGGCTTGCTGACCTATAAAACCCTACATGGCCTGGGGCCTGACTACCTGCTGAATCGCCAGTCTCCCTACTAGTCCCCCTGCCCTCTCCATAATTCTGAGGGGGGCCTTTTGGCTGTTCCTAGGGTCTATTTTAAGCCTTCTGGCAAGCATGAATTTTCTGTCACTGGTCTGATCTTGTGGAACTCACTTCCAAGGTTGTTGAGACGGGGCCCCTTGTTGAAAGCCTTTAAAAGGGGTCCAAAATATCACTTATTTAAGGAAGCATTTTCCTTACATTAAGGGTATCCTGTTTCTTAATGATATTCTGTTTTAGTTAGTTTCAAGGTGAAAATAGTTCCTCTGTCACATTCTACATCTTAATTTTGTTTTTTGTATTACTGTATTTTATTATTGTGTATTTTATCTTGTACAGTGCTAAGGGCCTCCAGGGATGGGTGCTTTATAATTAAAATGTTACCTACTTATCTAGACCCTCAAGGAGCTTGAAGATGGTCCAGATAGGATTGTCTGGGAGGTTGGTGTTTGTATTGGACTCCAAGAAGAAGAGGGCAACCCCAGACCCTCCGGGGGACTGAGTTAAGGGAAACTTGTATAGTTAATAGTGCAGGGCGTGAGGCTGAATATTCAAGACTTTTTTTTACAAACAATTGCTTTTAAAATATTAATGACATTAGGTTGTTGGGCATAGGTAAAAAATGTTTTCTGGACAGTAGGTAGAAAATGTTTCTGTGCAGATTGGATTAACCCTATCTGCAGGCAACGTCTATGTTACTATGTTTCTATGACTGTCACAAAACAAGGCATTTTTTTGTCATAAATGACCCTGTTTTTGTGAGACTCAAACTCATTTTCATGTGATACAACCTCCACTTTTGTGACAGTCACAAAACAAGAAAAATTTAGACTGTTTTGTTTGGTCATGTGAAAAATGAGCTATCGGTCCAGCATATTGTCAATCACGGTGCAGGTGCTTCATGAGTGGCCTGCAGAGCCACTTATGAAGTCAGTGACAGGTCAGGCACTATATCTGTGGTCATGGAGCTGCTCTTATGAACTAAACCCCAGGTCTGGTGCAGTGTCTGCGTGTGTGTGATGATGCAACTGCTTTGACAGTTTCCACAGGATCACGCATAATGTTCAGTACTGTTATATGTCTGATGATGCAGTTCCTTTTGGCCACTCATAATGTTTGTTATATGTCTAGTGCAAAACGTATGATGATGATGGTATAGCTGTGTGCCATATTCAAAGTAAAGTACTAGTTAGTTAGTTAGTTAGTTAGTCAGTTAGTTAGTTCGTCATTGGGGAAAGTCTAGCCTTGTTTCTGTGCTGTGGGAGGGACTACAGATGAAAACTGACATACTGAATCAGGTTGGCTGTTGGTGGTATTTAAGTGAATGGGAGGAAATTTGGCCAGGACACTGAGGAAATTCCTGTACTCATTTTGAGAAGGGCCGAGGTATTTTAATGCCTACCTGAACAACCACCAGAACAGGTAGAGCAGACCTCAGTTTAACCCCTCATGTAGGCATTAGTTCTCTATCTAAAAAAAAGTAAATTCATCACAACAAACTACTTTAGTGCACGTTAAGGGTTCTTACAGTAACAATTATAAGGAAATATGATTTTAAGGTTTTCTGAGACCACACTCTGCCTTATGCAGCAGCCGCATGAACCCCACTGAATTGAATGCCAGAGCACAACCCAGGCTTCAAATATATGTTAAAACAAAATAAATAATACAGTACAAGAAGTACATTTGCACCCCATGATTAAAATTACACTTATATTTTGAGAGGCACAAGGCCACACGATACTGCTCTGCGATTAGCCTTGCTTGCCATTTGCAAATTACATTACAGGACTGGGGCAATGTGTGAAATGATGAAGCTGCTTTGCAGGTGGCCACTCATAAAATCTGCTACAGGTCTGGAGCAATATATGTGTCGATACAACTGCTTTGGGTGGCTCCCAAACAGTGGCGGGGTAAAGTGTATGATGATGCAGCCGAAGGTCATGTGTGAAGTCTGCTACAGGTATGAAATGTGTGTAATGGAGCAAGCTCAAACTGCGAGGTGAAGTGACCTCCTGAACCCTTGCTCCAACAATCAGATTTTGAAGATCATAAATCATCCAAAATTGGAACTTAAACTACACATCCACACATCTAGATTTCATCAGATGACAGCAAGCCCTAACAACATTTATTTAAAGTGCTTACCTGAGATCAACAGTGACTGAGACACCGACCAGTAAAGTTTGTTCCCAAAGGCAATTTTCACAGAGGACATGGGGGTAGCTGTTGTACCAGACACTGCTCTGATGCTGATGAACAATGGGACAGTCATCAGGTCTCTGCTACAACAAGTCCTGCAGGAGATTTCTACCTTTATTTATTCATTTATTTAAAATTTGGTAATTGGGAAAACACACGTTTCCAGATACAACCCGGTGTAAGGTAACACATGAGTAGACAGTAATACAAAACAATGAAGGGTTCACAGTGTACAAGTCCAATTACAGTAAGGTACATCACATGTCAGGAAAAATAATCACAATACAGATAAGGACTGCAAAAACAAATTCAGCAGTAGGACAGACAAGTAACAAATAGGATTGCAGCTCTGACTAATTTTAGCATGATCGGGGCATGGTGGAGTTGAGAGAGGTAAGCTATAAAGTTCTGACAACTATAGGGAGAGGCCACTCAGGTAGCAGGGTAGGTTGGAGCACTGAGAGACTGTGGAACAGGGAGAAGTCTGAGGAGGCTATTAAAGGAGAAGGAGGAGGATAGGCAAAGATCAGATGAAAGTTTGTTCCAGAGCAGTGGGAAATAATAGGAGAAGGTGAATTGACCAGTGGCAGAATGGGGGCGAAGGTTAGAGAAGGTGTGAGGGTCCCTGTGGCATAGGGCGTATATTGAAGTAATTGTTTGGGAGAGGCAGGAGGAGAGATAGGAGGGAGAATCTCAAACCAGAACTTAGAAAGAAGGGAGGAGCAGTGAACCATCCTTCTGTGAGATAGTGGTGCAAGAGAGAGCACAGAGAGTACAGAAGACTGTGGTGTGTGAGGGGAAGGGTGGCAGTAGCAAAACAGCAGAAAGAATGTTACTGTTATTAGCAAGAGAAAGGGGCCAACTGACTTGGAAAGGCCACTGCATACTGATCTTTAGCAATTACTCAGCTGAGCTGGCAGCCAAAAGAAAATTACATTTTGTAGTGAGAAGAGCTTTCCAGGGCTTAGGAGTGCCCTACCAGCTTCAATAACCTTCAAAGCTCCAACTAATACATAATAGTGTGGCCAACATTTTCAAAATGCCAGCAATGGCTGTTAGATACATCCAGAAGCACTGGCCAGGCAGCAAAATCCCAACAGCCCCCCACAACAACAGTAGGAACATGGGCTATCAAACCTCAGGTACACAAGCTCCCACCAGCACCCAGCACCACCCCACTCTTTCAGTGAGAATGAGGCACATCAGACATGGAGTGGCAGGCAACAAGATCCAAATGGTCCAGGGGCTGAGACAAGAAGAAAAAACAATGCCTCCTGGTGGCAAGTGACAGAAACTGTAGTCAGGAGTCCAGGTCCTCATCTTGGGGTTTGGACTTGGTGAGAGAACCAGCACCCAGGAAAGCTGGACAATAGAGGCCTGCCAGTCCCAAGCAGCAGGCTCAGGAAATCACAAGAACCCACATTATAGCACATACCCAGCAACAGAGATAACAAGTGGAATAGAAGCCAGGACAAGAGAGACAACAGTCCTGGCAGACATTGCAGTGGAAGCCCCCCAACCTGCCTGAGAACTCACAGCAGAGCAGCACCCCAAGAGGACCAGAATGGACCCCTCAACCAAATGGCCAACAGGACTGTGCCTGAATGGACATAGTCTGTGACTAAAATGTAGTACAATGCACTTCCTTACAAAGAATGTTTCAGTTTGGACAAGTTTACAAAAACAGCTGATGAACATCTGCATATTATTGATTCTACCCCTTTACACAGGTTTGTGAATTTAATATATTCAGCACAGAAAATTTAAGTTGTGTATAAGGCTGAGGTCTCCCTCCCTCCCCGGTCAGGCCAGCCATTACATATAGTGGTAGACCCCATAGCCCAAAGTGACTGGTGCTTCCTATTCACAAGGGCTACACAGACAGATGCAAGTTCTCCAGCCTGCCCAATATTTTTGATACCCTAGACATGGCCAGAAAGCCTGGGCTATAAATTTCAATTGCAGCTTATCTGACGTGAGACTACAACATCCCAACTGCGCCCCCCCCCCATAGTCACTGAAGGAACACTGTAAACTCCTCATGAAAACTGGGGGCAAGGCAGGGCAACCTTGAACAGGCTGGGACTGCTAGGTGAAGGGGAAGTGTCATGGTCATCAGGCCACCTTAGGAGCATTGATTTATAGCCTCCCTGATTGTAGTAATTAAATAGGGTGCTTCCTTACTCCCCCACAGCATAGACCTGTTATTACTACATGTCAAACTATATGGCATTAGGAGGTCTCATATTGATGCACGGCAGCTGAGGCACACATACAGAGACCCTGCAAGTGAACTCACCAGGTGGCGCCCCTCTGTGAGATGCTACACAACCTTTGGCAAGTCCCTCACCACCGTTTAATTACCTCCAAGTTCCTTCTACATTACAGCAGCCTTAAGTAGCCCAGGCACCACATGCCAGTGGGTTACCCCATCCCTTACTTGTTGTCCCTGGAACAGGTTAAGGGACCTGGGTCCTGCAATGGTGAAAACTGTGAATTTATTCCCAAATTTATAGATAATAGTGTGGTGCCTCCACCCAGAGTAAGTTATAAGTGAGCCAGGTATCTGCTTGGTACAGCTCCCTGGGATGCTGTACCTATCCACCTCCCCAGCCAACCACTCTGCACACTGTGTCCCCAATAACCTTGATCCCCCATAAACCATAAATTTCAGCAACAGACAAATGCAATAAACCTTACTAACACAGCAGTTTCAATAAACAAACTCACAGCTTTATTTGTGGGTAAGTGCGAGGGAAGGGATGCCGAGACAAAGGATGGCTGTGAAAGGAAGAAAGGTTAGTGAAATATTTAACAACAATAACCTTTTGGGTCCACATGCCAAGCCCACCCCTACTGGTACCAATGTTCCCCAAATTGTCTCTAGAGGTACCCACTAGGTGCAGGCTTGGTTGGTGCTGAGGGTTGGCCAGCTGTTGGGGCCCTGAAATATTTGCAAAGAGCTTTGTTTAAGAACAAAAAACAAATTTCCCTTTTTCCCTCTCCAGGAACCAGGTCCTGGCTACTCACTGTTTGTTGATTCCAATAACCTGGAGTATGGTGCTCCTTGTTCAATGCAGCAAAAGGCAAAAGAAGGTCAGTCTTGGTTCCTCAGATAGGATGAACTTCCTTGAGGATCTTGCAGCTGGTCACCTTGATTGTAGTTCTGGCCACTTGTC
Source organism: Neoceratodus forsteri (assembly GCA_016271365.2). Lineage (NCBI taxonomy): Eukaryota > Metazoa > Chordata > Ceratodontiformes > Ceratodontidae > Neoceratodus > Neoceratodus forsteri. The sequence goes on along the minus strand of CM028131.1, from coordinate 397,210,697 downwards.
ACCTTCAGCCACTTCTGGCCTGCTGCAGAACACTGTGGCAGGACAGCACCATCCCCAGAAGGCCCAGACCCAGGAGTGGCTCCACAGCCTGGCTCCCCCAATGGATCCTAGGTGTCCTTGCACCCCTGAAATTGCCCGTGACCTCCTGAGACATTGAATCCCACTTGGAAGGTGTTAGCAGGTTCCCTCCTTGGCTTTGGGTGAGGACTCCTGAATAGTGTGGGTCCTCCTTCAGTCCCTGCACTGAGTTTGAAACAAATAAAGTCCACAGCAGTTATTCGAATAAAGTCCAGTGCCAGTTGGAGTGGGTGCTAACCCTAGTTCCAAAAAGCGCAGGTGCAATGTAGCATGGGACTGCAAGAACAAGACCCTGCACACTAGTCCACACTTTCCAGTTAAACAATGTCCACAACCTTGTCTTCAGCTGTAGCTAGAACACCAGTTCTCAGCCACCTTTAACCAATTCACTCAGGTCATGTACAGCACCTGGCTAGCACCCCAACTTCCAGAGATGCTTTGCCTGTTCATAATTTCAGTTGCAGTCCCACACAAGCAAATAACCTGTCAGCAGCAACGCGGCACTCAGATAATCTACACTGTCCTCTCAGCCAGTTCAGCCTACTAGTGCATGGTTTCTACAGCATCTAGTTTCTCCCAGCAGTAATTAAGCAACCTCTCAGTACCTGGGGAATCAGGATCACAGTTCAGTCTTTTTCTCTTTCCTCTTCCCAATCCAGTTCTGAAAACAACAATCACCAGACAGGGCCTGGGAAAAGCCCCCTGCAGTCCAAAGTCCACTCTCACAGAATACTCCTGACTCATACAGATCCAAGGAATAGACTGAAGAAATCCCAGAAAGTCCACACAGTTTCAGCTGAAAATCAATGGTTCTGATTGGCTGGTAAAGTCTATTAATAATCTGTATCCATAGAGATCAATATTTCCTGCTCATTTATTGGGGCATGATCTAAGCACCTGAATTAGTCCCCTCCTTTTCCTAGGAGTCCCTTTGGTTATGTTTTGGGCACCTAGATCACTGATTGACTGCTGGAAAAGGTCAGAGTGTTATCAAAATGTCAGCCCCCCAGTCTGTCCAAGGCAGTGCAATACAGTTCCTCAGGATCCAAGGTCTGGTGCAGCCCAACACAAAACTTTATTTGTTTAAACAACCCACTAGATTGTGACCCCAGCTGTCCTCTGGCCAAAAATACTACTGGTTAAAGAATAGCCCTTGTCATCCCACTGTCGCTGCTGCCGCAATGCTGTCTCCCCAGGCAGCAACCTAATTAATATTCATGAGGGTCATACATATGGGTAGCCTGTGACTTTAACGACCACGATTGGGCACTTACTGAAACGGCGACTGAATTGCAGTGCTTTAGACCACAGCAATGAGGGAGGGAGGGATGGCTACCAGATGGGGGGTGCGTAAATTTAGCGACATCCTGTCACTACATGACTACATGTATATGCGCACGTGGGGGGGGTGAGCATCTGCATGTAGGGTGGGACGGAAAGGAGGGATTATGAGGGGTGGCACTGCGGTGAGCTGCTAAGCCACTCCTGTGGCATGGTGGGTGGGTTCAGGGCTAGGGCATGTGTGGTGCTGGGTTTGGGTCGGGGCACGGGTGCCTTTTGTTGCACCCGGCCTAAAACTTTTGGGGGGTATTTGCACCCCCCCCAACATGCACCCCCCTGGAGTTGAGAATCCTTAAGTAGGGGGAGGCAGGGGGACCTTGTACAGTGTGCCGGGGACTGCATCGTAAAATATTTTTTTGGCGATGTTGTCAATGCCCTAACGGTGCTCGCCCATCAGTGATCTCCATTATCACATAAATCCTACATATGTATGAACCTTTGTCTAAGCCCCATTACTAAACTTATATTTAGCCCCCACTGCAGCTTCTCTGTCTCATTCTCCAGGTCACTGGTGCTCAGTTAGCCAAGAAGAGGCACTGGGACGGCTGTTTCCCTCTCCGTTCACCCACAATATCTCGGGTCGGTACATTAAAGGCACTACATGCGCATGTGCGAGTTTCAGCCCAAGTCAAGCATGCCAGTAGCTTGTGGTCCAGGATTTACACATTAACTGGGCAAAAACTACATGCAGGGCATCTGGAGAAACTGAGGGGAACCAGGGGCACAAGGAAAATGGGGAAAAGAACAGGGACACTAGTAAACAGATGGAAGAAATGAGAAAATTGCTGGGCATCTCAGGTAAGTCCCCAGAGGGGGTTACACTTAAATTATTATTTCCCACACTATCCTGACTGGTGAGAGCACTCAGCACTCAACTCATTCCACTCCCTTCAGAATCAGTGGCTGTTAGCTGTAAATTCCATGAAGGAGAGTGGGGACAGGGCAGGAATCATGGAATAGAAAGGTCAGTTTCTGAGAAATGCACATAGTTTTGGGCTACCAGGCTTCATGGTCTGTCCTTGAATATCTTCAAAGGGTAGAAATTGGAAGGGAGGGGGAGCGAGAAGCAATTAGCACTGACCCGAAACAACTTGCCACACTAGAGTGACAGAGTGCTACAGACCTTCTCTTCCATAAACTGCAGGTTTTATGGCTACCATGTGAGAGGAGAGACAGCATGAATTTATGAAGGCACTGCCCTGCCATAGTGGTAATGAGTAGTAAATCTCCCCCACCAGACAAAAAAAGTATTAACTCTCTCCCCACACATGAATGAAAAATCTCACTACTGCACAGCAGTAATACAGGCATGTTGGAAGCAGGTGAGCCCTTCCCCAGGTTGGATGATGGGTAGAGGATGGCGAAGTGGCCAAAATCCGCTACGCAGATCAATTTGTGTATTAAGGTGGAATCCGCTGAATAATCTGCAACGTGAAACATACTGTAGTACTTCACCTTCTAATTATGAATACAAAGTCCATTGAAATCACTGACTTTGTGTTACTTCGCCTTTCCCCAACCACTTCTACACCAATTTTAATGAGAAGTACATTGATTTCAATGAAGTTTGCATTACTTCACCTTGTTGGTGAGCTCTAAGGTGAATTTTGCAGTGATTCATGGGATTGCAGGTCACATGGGCTCTAGATTGTTCTGCATAGCCTCAGTTCTATGTAGTGTGTGTAATGGTAGCTGGAGACAGTTTGCTTTCAGAGCTCTGAGATTCAAACCCCTTAAAAACATTCAAAAAGCCTTTTTGAGTCATTTTTTTGTGCTCTTAGTACATCGATTGTAGGAAACCCTCCTATGCTCGTATCATTGAGTGTTTATTGTTTTTGTGTGGATTTTGAATGTTAATTTAGAACATTCGGTCTCTGTACTGATAGACACTGTTGAAGTGTGCTTGGGAAGGGGCGTATCTGTGGTGGAGGAAAAGTAACTGGGAGAAAGGCAGTCTTTCTAACTGTTTTGGTTATATTTTTGTTGTATAACTGTGTTCAAATTCACACAGTAATATTTTCATTCATTTTTGAAATTTGTTTGCTGATTGTTGTGGTGCGGTGCATAATTTCAGTTATTTAAAAGATTTGGTTATATTTCTGAAGTGTTCAATTTGCTGTGCATTACCTGTGTGTCTGTGTGAATGTGTGTGCGATGCGTGCCATCAAGTCAGATGCATTTTATTGTGCCACACAGTAATTGCAGCACTGTGAACCTGTTATCCATCTGTGTTATTTTGTGCTGCTTTGTGCTATCTTGGTAGTGGACTGTTACTGCAGTGTACTGCCCCCCCTTGGATTTGTGAGCACTGGTTAAGGTGTTGTTGTGCCTTTGTGTCTGCATCTCTGAATGTGCAGTGCAGTCCTAATCTGTCTGTGCGTTTACATCTGATTAGTGCCCAATCCCCATTTGCAAGCCACAGTTGTTTTTTGGCTTCCCATCCACCCCAAACTGAAAGTTCATAAATCTAAATTTGCTTAGAATTTTCTTGTTGCTCCCCAAAAATGCCTGCAAGGAGACATGCAAGCAAAGCTGTTTCTGGCCATAGCACTGCTGCCAGTGGCAAGATTGGCCATGGGCATGGTAGTACGCAGAAGTGCATAGCTGATGTCAGTAAAAGGATTTCTCCATCAATATTTTTTACAGCGCAATCTGTTGCTTCACTGATAGTTGGAGGAGATGATGTTGTCCCCCACTGGTGGTGTTAGTGTAGTTGCTGCTGGCATGAGTATTACTGCCCCAATCCACTTCTGATCAGTTAACTGTTTTAGAAAATATAGTCGAGTCTAAAGCTGTGACTGACAGTGTAGATGATGTCATACTCCCCCACATTCCTATGGTAGTTGAACATGATTCTGATCCTGACAAAGATAACTCACGATGTCACATTTGCCATCCAATGATTCAAAGTGTGGCGCAAACATATTGGGTGATGATAATAATAGTGTTGTTGGAACTTGTTCTCCACAGGACAGCATCCAAGCTGAAATTGTGGATGTGCATGATGAATATGATGATGATGATGATGACAGTGACCCCTGTTGGGAACCGGAGAAAAATAAAATAAAGGTGGCTGTGCCTGGGTCTATTGGTGTTAGATCTCCTCCTGTTCAAAAAAGTTGTGATATAGCGGTTCCTGTTGATGATAATGATGATGACACAGTAATAGTCATAGGTAGTCATGGGGGTCAGTCAGAGTCCAAGTATGTCCAGCAAGAAAAATCATGTAGTACACCCCCCATTTCAGCAGTTAAAAAACAGAGTCCAATACTGTTATGCAACATCAGGGACATGTTAAATGTAAGGGATCAAAATCCCTTGTTTGGGATTTTTTTGTCCAAGATGCAAATGATGAGTCAGTTGCAATCTGCCAGGTTTGCCATGCATGTGTGAGTTGTGGTAAAAAGGGGAGTCATCTGGGCACAGGGAACCAGCATACACATCTTAAGAACAGGCACATGGCACTGTGGACTCTGCATCAGACAGCAGCTAATGCCATAGTGGGGCTGTCACCATCATCATCAAACTTATTGAACATGTTATCCCTTTCCATGGGTGTAAGACCAAGATGCAATGTCTGAAGTAGCATTGAAATAGCACAACAGGATTACAACAGACATGATAAGGAGGAGGATTATGATTTAGAAATCTTGTCAGATGGTGGACAGAGTAGCAGTAGTGGTGGTGGTCTATGGAGATTGCCTAGTGCAAGTGGTACATCAACCACCGTGCTTAAAATGGGGAAAATAACTTAATTTGTGGGCTTGTCACCTGTGCACCCCTCTTCATCACATGTCTGCACCCCACCACTGGCCATTCACAGAGCACAGCCATTTGGCCACCCTGTGCAAAATGTGAAACAACAAGTGAGCCCACATTGCACAGTGTTTTTGCCCATAACCTGAAGTACCCACCCAATCATGCAGCGTCACATGAACTTAATGCTTCTGTAGCTGAAATACTGGCAATTGGTCTTTTGCCCTTCTCCTTCATGGAGAATTCAGGATTCCAGTGGTTTACAGCATGCACCTGTCCAAAATGGAAATTCCCATCCAGGACATACTTTTCCACCTGTGCTGTCCCCGAGTTATACTGGACTGTGGCCGACTCTGTGAGACATGCTAGTCAACATTCCTCCTCGCCATTCATCAATTTAAGTATGGATATGCGGACAAGTGGTAAAATGGAGGGGAGTTTATATTTATGTATTACTGCACATTGGGCGCAGGTGCCATGTGTTGTTTATGCTAGTGGTAGTGGGAATAATCAGTGTAGTAAGGCAGACTGTCATGGTAGCAACCTTCTGGGAATTTGACAGCATACAGTGCTTGCAGTGCACAGTGTAGCCTGTTCCCACACTGGTGAAAACATGCTGGACTTGCTACTGACCAAAACTGATGAGTGGCTGAACCCCCTGTCCCTGAGAGCTGGATTTATAGGAAGTGACAATGGCTCAAATATGGTTAAATGCATCATGAAAGGTGGCTTTGTTCGGGTACCATGTATGGCTCACTGTTTAAATCTGGTGGTCCATGATTTTCTGCAGCACCCTGATATAAAGGAAATGTTGACAGTTGCACGCTGAATCTGTTTGCACTTTTAATGCTCTGCAAAGGCCCATGACTGACGTAGGCAACTGCAGATCCAAAACAGCCTCCCGCAGTACCACCTCAAGCTGGAAGTTGTCATGAGGTGGAACTCAACTTTTTACATGGCAGAGAAGTTGTATGAACAATACAAAGCATTCATCATGCACATTAGCCATGACACTTCCGGGGCCTCCATGTCTCTCAAGACCGAACAGTGGCACCTCATGGACTCTGTTATAACAATTTTGAGGCCTTTTGAGCACACCACACAGGCGGTGAGTGGCGAGTCTGCCTTCATGAATTCCACTCCTGCGGGTGCTGAGGCATACATTGCTGAATCTATAGCATATCCTTGAAGGCTCCAGAGACTGTACCAACAGTATGTTACTGAAACACGTGCTGACAGTATTTGACAGCAATTGGCACATCTTGAGCATTCAGCAAAGTGATGAATTCACAATAGCAGCAATGCTGGACCCACAATATGAATGTGGAGTTGCATCACTACTGAAGGGAGGGCCTGAACAGGTTAAATATGTCAGTGGGCAACTGGTGCACTTGGTTCATGGGGCACAGAAGTCACGTGCCAAGGTCAGCAAACCTCAGCAGTATAACAAGACTGAAGATCAGTTTGGAGTAGTACCAAGCACATCCTGTAAGGCAGCTGTGGTTCCAGGTGGTCTGTCATCAAAACTGGTTGCCATTAACCCACTTTGATGTGCCTTGTGCTAAGTTGGGATTTCTCACACCAGTGAATCTGGAGAACAGGATGACTAGTCAACCACCAGACTTCATGCAGCACAGTGACTGGGTGACTCAAATTTAGCTGAAAACAGGCATCTGTCAGAAATTGACAATCCTCTTTTACACTGGAATGAAAAGGTCAGTGAATGGCCAGAGCTGACCTCAGTGGCACTGAAGTACCTGACCTGTCCATCCTCCAGTGTATGTGTCGAGAGGGTATTCAGTTCTGAGGACCATCGTACAAACCTCTCTTCTTCAAATATCAGTATGCTAACATTCATAAAAATGAATCAGGGGCACATACCAGCTCAGACTGCAACCTCTGTATTCATACCACATCATGGTAATGATTGTGGTGATGTGGGAGAAGCAGACCATCCTGGTGGCAGCATTAAATGGCCAACTACTGAAGTAGATGATGAAATCATGGAGAAATAATTCCCTAGTGGGCACAATTCAGACACTGATGGCTGCAAGGGCAACTTCCTGTATGATGATGATGATGATGAGGTTGATGTTGGTGGGTTTTAAGTTAACTGGTTGAAAGGCTGTCACATTTTCTTTCAATGGTACATGTTTTTGGTTTTCATAACGTAAAATCAGTGTCCCACCCTGAATTAGTCTCATTCCATAAATTCATTTTGGCAATTTGGCACAAGTAAATTCACAATCCGTCTGTTTTACCTTCCCTACCTTGGTATTATTTCTGATATGTGCTGCTGTCATTAGAAAACAAAGTCAGCCTCTTAAACACAACTGTCCATTTGTAGTACTAGGTGTTAGCCACTTAAAACCTGCTGATTAAAGATATCTGCCTCCTGAGTGAGAGTGAAATACTATAACACAATACACACTACATCCAACCACCCACCCGTGTGTGTCTGACAGTGAGAGGGAATGTGTTGCAGCTGTTCCCATGACCACCACTAGTAAACCGCAGTCAGACAAAGCCACCAGATAGAGAAAGGGAATGTCATCATTTGCCCATGACCAATGCCAGTAAACCACAGTCAGCCAAATGCATCAGATACTATCTCACTGAGAGGGAATATGATTGTTTTCCATCCTGTGCCCTGCCCATGCCATGGCAGATGGAGACTGCATCCAGCAGCCACAGCCGCAAGGCTTCTTACTATCAGTACTTTACAGTGAGTATGTATACTAATTTTTCATACTATGGAACTTTCTTGAGCTGTGTTATGCTTAACATAGAAACATAGACGTTGAAGGCAGTTAAGGACTGCAAGGCCCATCCAGTCTGACCATTTCTTTTTCTACCTTATGAATGTGCCATCGGCCTTTGCTCTGTCAATACCCCATCTATTCATACTCATCTGTATTGCTCACTTATGCCTATCCCGTGCCTGTTTGAAGCCCTGCACTGTATTTATATCCACCACTTCCTGAGGTAGGCCGTTCCATGCATACACCACCCTTTCTGTGAAAAATAACTTCCTCATAGTAAGGATTAGGAAGGAGGGGAATGGGTGGAAGCAGGGTGCGATAAGGTAGAAGCACTAAATGAGTACTTCTGCTCAGTACTAAAGAGAAGAGGGGGGGTGACACCCAAGGGGGGGAGAAATGGCAGAAACAGGGGGGAAAGGGTGACAGATGGGGAAATCACGGAGGTCAGAGTTCTGGAGGGTTTAAAGGCACTGATGGTGGAGAAGGCACCAGGCCCAGATGGCATCCACCCTAGGGTACTGAAGGAGCTGGCAGAGGTCCTTGCAGGACCTTTGTCAGACCTATTTAATGCCTCACTACATTCAGGGTGTGTACCTCAGGACTGGAGGATGGCTCATGTGGTGCCCCTCCACAAGAGTGGCCCCAAGGATGAACCAGGAAACTATAGACCAGTGAGCCTCACATCCATCGTGGGTAAGCTAATGGAGACTATCCTGAAGGAGAGGCTGGTGGCCCTCCTAGAGGCCAAAGGACTACAGGACAGCAGACAGTATGGCTTCATATTGGGCAGATCCTGCCAAACCAACCTGGTGGAGTTCTATGACTGGATAACTAGGCAAGTGGACAGGTGCCATGCAGTGGATGTCCTGTATCTGGACTTCAGTAAGGCATTTGACTCAGTGCCACATGGAAGGCTGAGAAGTAAGTTAGTAGGCACAGGGGCGGGTGCAAAGCTGGTGAGATGGGTAGGAAACTGGCTTCAGGGAAGGCAGCAGAGGGTGGTGGTGGGTGGGGAGCTCTCACACCCAAGGTAGTGATGAGCAGTGTTCCATCGGCTTGGTGTTGGGACCAGTGTTGTTTAGGATATTCATTGCAGACATATCATTGGACATCAAGAGCAAGATCAGTCTGTTTGCTAATGATACCAAGGTAGGAGTGGTGGTGGATGGCCTAGGGGGATGGCAGGGGTTGCAGAATGATCTAGCAAAGCTTACAACCTGGTCAGACACCTGGCAACTGGGGTTTAATGCCAAAAAGTGCAAGATGCTGCATTTTGGGATGAAGAACCCAAGGAAAAGTTACTTGGGGGAGTGCAGCTAGCCCAGACAGAGGAGGAGAAGGTTCTGGGTGTGCTCATTACAGGATCAATGAACAACTCAGCACATTGTAGGAAGGTAGCTGCAAAGGCAAACAAAATGCTGGGTTGTATTACAAGGGGTATATCCTTGAGGAGGGAAGAGGTGATTCTGCCACTGTATAGGTCATTAGTTACACCGCACCTGGAGTACTGCATGCAGTACTGGTGCTCATATCTGAAGAGGTACATTAAGTTACTGGAGGGGGTGCAGTGCAGGGTGACAAAGATGATCAAGGGACTGGGGGATGTATCATATGAGAGGAGGCTGAGGGAGTTGAACATGTACTCATTGGTGGAGAGGAGGGACGGGGGGACATGATTAGAACCTTTAAGTACATGAAAGGAATAAACAAGACAGGTACAGAGGGGCTGTTCAAAGTAAGGGAGGGGAGGGACACCAGGGGCCATGATATGAGACTGGAGGGAGGAAGGTTCAGGAGGGAGATAAGGAGACACTTTTTTACAGAGAGGGTGGTGGATGGGTGGAATGTGTTACCTGCAGAAGTAGTATCCAGTAGAACAGTGGACTGTTTCAAAAGGGGATGGGACAGGACAAGGTGGAGGGTTAATGAAGGGGAAGGGTGGAAGGGAAGGGCAGCTGCAGAATAAGGGGTGCTAGCTGCACATTTGAGCAGACTTGATAGACCTCTAGGCCTTTATCTGCTGGCAAATTTCATATGTTCGTATGTTCCTCACATTACCCCTTAATCGGCCTCCCTCTGATCTAATGCTGTGTCCTCTTGTCCTGCTATTTTTCTTATATTGAAACATGTTAGACTCTTCACCTTGTTAATGCCCTTAAGGTGTTTGAATGTTTTGATCATTTCACCTATCTCCCTCCTTTGCTCTAGGGTATACATATTGAGCTCTGTTAATCTGTCCTCATATGTTTTCTGATGCAGTCAATGCACCGTTTTGGTTGCCCTTCTCTGGACTGCCTCAGTTTGGTTGATGTTCTTGTGAAGGTGTGGCCTCCAGTACTGCATGCAGTACTCCAGATGGGGCCTAACCAGTTTCTTCCTGTTGCGTTTCTGCGATGCAGTTGAGAAACACATATGGTCAACTTATTTTCTTATTTTACAGGTTAACAGTTTCAAGCACTCTCCTGGACTGGAGGACTGGAGTACTGCAGTACTGTCTACAACCACCTATAGGATATCCATTTCCGGTAAATATATACATTTTATTTCATCACTTCTTTTTTGTGGTTCATTTTTTCAAGAGAGTGTAAATCATATAAAGTAGGTGGCATGTACGTCACATAATATATTTTTCTGGCACCTCAGACACTGTATTGCTGCAGCAGGCCATGGCGATGTTGAACAAAGTTTTATCCAGGTTGTGACAAGGTGTCTTTTAAAAAGTAACTTAAGTTAAGACATTGGGACAGTGTATGGGTTACACATACTAAATTTGTGATTTGGTCTTGGTGTGGCTTACTGAGAGCTTGGTATCTGTTACACTGGATATATAACAGACAATAACAGCCACACTTTGAACAGAATGTGTTACTGCAATCAAGTACTAATCATTTCTTGTTCATCTGTTTTTGCAGGAAACATTTTGGTGCTGTGTGTTGCCATTGTTGCTTTCTCCAGATAAGAAGTTCAACATCACACCCGGGCCACAACAACTGGTATGAATTCCGACCATCAGGACTGGACTGGAGGATGAAGAGAAAACCTGTGGAGAATTCACAAAAAACAAACCATTAATGAAACTTGCTTCCAAATGATAACCCACCCACAAAACAAAATACTTATCTTGACTGGCTTGATTGTATTCCAATGCCAAAATTCCTCATCAAGCAAAAAAAAATGCACACCCCAAGTTCGACTATATGACCTGTGATACAAAATAAAAGCAATGATTATATGTGTGTGTGTATATATATACATATATATATATATATATATAATATGTGTGTAAATAAACAGTTAAGGTCAGGTTCTGTGGAAAACCCTGATGGCGCAAGGTACATTAACTTACCAAGGGTAATATGAGTGTACACACAAAGGGCATCCTTCCTGTTTGGGTCAGCGCAGCAGATTTTGGGAAACCAACAGCATCATCACATCATCATCGTTAGCTCAATGGTCAGGTCGTCCTTTGTTATCACATCATTTGGCGAGACACTGTGCACCAGCCCAGTCAGGTCAAGAAGCATTACATGAAATTCCAACAGCAGCAGCAGGTGACATAGTTCTTGTTGGAGTGTGTGCACATATGAATGAGTGTGGCATGAATTAATGGAAACTTTTCATTCCATTTTATGCTCTCATTTCTATTCATCTGGAGTTGGGAATTTTTGGATATAGGACAGCATCCCAAGATTTGTATGAACACTGGCCAAAAACATTTTACAGAAAATAAGCTGAAAAAGTAGTGTCCTTTCCTTCCTTGTTATATTCCTACTTAATAATGTCTGTTTACCATTAAATATTTTTTGTGCCTCAGTAATTTTTCCTTTCTGTCATGGTTTGCTTGCTGAAAAGCTGTAGTGAACAGTGCAATAATCTGCTAAACAGCATGTGGGCACTCTCAGGTGAGCACTGCCCAGCCCCCTGAAAACATATATCATAGCTGACTTGTTCCACTGTTGATAGTATAAAGAATAAAGCATATGTAATGTATATTTTATTTGTACCATCATCAGCAGTGGATCAACTCATACAATATGTTTTCAGGTGGCTCAGTGGGCAATGGCAACCTGACAGTGTACACATGCTGTTTAGCAGATTATTGCACTGCTCACTCCTGCTTTTTAACATACATACCACAACAGAAAGGAAACATTACTGAGGCACAAAAAATATTTCATGGTAAACAGACATTATTAAGTAGGAATATAACAGGTCCAGAAACACACTGCACTAACACTGAGGATGGGTGGTGGCAGAGAGCAGCTAGCTGCAAAAGTGCAAGACAAAACCAGAAAGCTATCACTCCAGATGAATAAATGGCAAGAAAAAATGTTCACTGCTAGTGCAAATTTTTGGATGGCAAAACAAGCCACACACAAATTACCCCTATGCTTCGGCAGTTAGACCTTCTTTATGGGACATCCTAATGAAGGCCTAACTACCGAAGTGCAAGAGTCATTTGTGTGCCTTGTTTTGCTATCAATACATTTAATGAGGGCTTCTTAAAGCTACAGTGCAAAAAAAATCTTAAAGTGCTCTAAGCAATACATCAGTGTTAAAAGTGCCCAAATACCAGTAGAACAGCTAAGATAAGACTGGAATATCTAATCGAAAAGAGTAGGGGAACTTCCCTGGTGTCCTGGCCAAATTTCCCTCATTCACTAAAAAATACCACCAACAGCTTCATCTGGTTCAAGGTCAGTTGACATTCATCTGTATCACCCTCCCCTGGGTCGTGCCTGAAAATAGGCAGGATTTGTCTAGTGCACTTACCCGGTCAACAAAAGCTAAATAAATTATAAATAAATAAATAAAAGACTATAATTATATAAATAGATGCACAGACACATCAGTAGCAACATGCTGAGATGTACTTAAAGCATATATTAGGGGTAGATGCATACTGTGTGTAGTTTATGCCTAGAAGGTCAAAAAAGCCAATGAGAAAGACCTTAAAAAAGCAAGAAAGCTCACTAACAGACCTAGAATCCAAATATAGAACCACTAAATGTGAAAGCCAGGAGCTTCTGTGGCAAATTGTGGGTATGAAATAAAAAATTAATCTGTAGGTGGAATTTGCTCTTTTTAGACTCCTGCAAACTTTTTGGGAAGCAGGAGACAAACCAGCTTGACTCCTAGTGTAACAGCTTAAGAGACGAGAACAGAAGTCCAGAATGCAATGCAAACGATTAACTGCAGGCATCACTATTAAAGATCAAGCAGAAATTAACAAGGTCTTTCTGGACATTTAGAGGCAATTATATGCCTCCAAGTGTACCCCATCCCAAGCGGATATGGATGACTTCTCCACTTAGCTCTGCCTACCAACACTCACACAGTCACAACAACTGCCACTAGACAAACCCTTCAGAGAGTCTGAACTGGAAACCACCAGCAGGAGCATGGCAAATGGTAAAGCCATAGGCGGGAATGGCCTGTCTTCCAAATGTTACCAGAGTTTCAAGGACTGCCTCCTAAAACCACTCTTTGATGCCCTTACAGATGTGGGGGATAAAGGCTCCCTCCTCCATCCATGCACACTGCACAGATCTCCCTGATCCCCAAATCAGGAAAGGACCCCAACTGTGTGGTAGTTACAGGTCTATCTTCCTCATCCCTGGAGATTGCAAGAACTTTGCAAAAATCCTAGCAGGAATGTTGAAGGGGGTAGTGTCACAATTAGTAGACCCAGATCAGGTGTGGTTCTTAGCAGGCAAGCATGGCACAGACAACACTAGGCACCTCATAAATGGAAAGCAAAGCATCTTCACCCACCAGCAGTTGTACTGTAACTCAACACTGAAAAAGCGTTCAACCAAGTGGAATGGAGTATTTGACTTTGTACCCAATGTAGTGCAGTGGATTTTGACCGTATATAGAGAGGTAGAAGCCAAAGTCACTTTTAATTGCACACCCTCAACAAACTTTCTGCAGGGAAGATGAACTAGACAAGCTTACCCCCCTACCCCTTACTTTTTATCCTTATGCTGGAACCCTTACTCCAAGCCATCCGACAGTGCCCCAACATCCACATGGTAATCGTGGGAGAACAGCACAAAGCTATGGCCTTCATGAATGACTTCATATTGACCCTCTCATGGCCTGACAGCTCTGTTCCACAACTGATGGAATTAATCTCTAAATATGGCATGCTATCAGGGTACAAGGCCAGTGTTATAAAATCCACTCTTTTACCCTCACGCAGCTCTGCAACATCCCACCATGGTTACATGTGAAATATGTCGATCACTTGTGAAGTTCCTTGGGATCAATTCTCCTGGAGCCTAAAAAATATGGGCAAACTAAACTTGAACCTCTTTGCACTGTATTAGAGACTTTGTAAGGTGGTACCAGCTTCATGTCTCTCTCTGGGGGGAAAATCGCATAAATATAAAATGGTGTCCCCCATGATACAGTATATCTTAGATAATATGCATACTCCTATAAATACCAAGTTTTTGCACCGATTCCATAAGGATATGCTATCCTTCTTCTGGAACAAGAGCATCAAAAGACTAAGTCATAAAAGACTCACAGGAACTCTCCAGAAGAGGGCTCTACCTCCCAGACTACCATCTGAAAAGGCTGGCACACAAGCAGCCCACCTGCTTGCAGCCATGTGACCTGAAGAGAACAACCCACACACACATAAGTGGATAGTGTGCAAGGAGAACATATTATGGGGGCACGTAGCTAATACAATATGCTTCAATAATGTCTTATAAAAAGCAAAAGAACACCTGGTAATTAAAGATTCAATAACAGCCTGGGCATGACTTAGTAAACTCACAGACTGGCAACCAGGAAAGTCCACAGCAATAATCCTATGGGGCAAGAGTATGCTATGAATAAGAGGGAGACCATTCATCTAGGAACACTGAGCCAAAAAGGGCATGAGCTGCCTGCATCACCTACAGGACAAGCCCAGTGGGACATTGAAGACCTTCCAGCATCTCAGTGCCCAATTCTAGCTCCCTACCGCAACACCACTGGCAGTACCTTCAACTGAGGCAAGCCTTCCTGCTACCACTGGGCCTCAAATACAAGACCCCCAAGTCACAGACCCTGTGTACAATGCTCAACCCAAGCTCAGCAATGAGAATGAGTGTGGCTTATCTCTACTGACAGCCTATCACACAGGGGTCAGACCCTTTGGTCAATACCAGAAAAAGTGGGGAAAGAGTGCTAAATAAAGATATCCTGATGCAGGATTGGGAGTAATGCTGGTGAAACCTCACCTCTGCTATCAAAGACTCCAGTAACAGGTTCACCCAACAGAAAATCGTACTCCTCTGGCACAGAACCTCAGAGAATCTTCACAAGTGGGGCTCCTCCCAACAGACAAATACTGAAGAATTTACCGTGCCCACAGGCACTGTCATACACCTGCTCTGGTGCTGCCGTCTCTTGCAGGAGTATTGGGGAGAAGTCCCAGTAATCTGCAAAAGGATCACTTCAGCAGACATTGATCTTAAACCTATCGGAGTGATATTAGGCCAGGACATCTGGATAATCCCCCAAACTAAAAAAATCCTTGCAAAGCCAGAGAGAGAAATGCTTAGAGGGGGCAGTGGTAACAGCCAAAATAATAATACTTAGCACTGGAGGGAACAAGAAGCATCAATTATTCAGGAGTGTCTCACAGAACTGGGCAGAACAGCCAGTTATGAAAGAGTCCAGACAGCTTCCAGGGGCAGATTACAAGTGTTCACACTGGACTGGAATAGATATTTGACATCCAACTTCTGAAAAGTGTCTAGAGGGCACTATATACCAGCATAGTTCCTACAAAGACCAGGGCAGGCCACCATCCCTCCTGGAACATCTGCGCACAGTCCGTGTAAGAACTACACGCATATCAGACCCAGTGCATATCATATGTCACACCAAGGACGGTGGATTCCTATAGATTCTACCTAACTGAGGTGCTTGTGTGGACGGGTGCAATCTGGGACTGCAAGGGCTCTTGGCCCCGTACCCTTAGAATGCATTCTCGATCTTAAAGCACTGCATAAACCAGAACTGTTACCAATACCCAATGCTATTTTGTTGTATCCTTAGATTGTACCTCCATGGAGGTAATCCCCCTGGCCAGGATATTGCCTTTCCTTTAGAGGGATGGACAAATTACCCCCTTCATCACAGTACTTTGCTTCCAATACTTCTTAATCAAATATATTAGGAGGCAGTATAGCGCAGTGGTTAAGGGCACTGAGCTGCAAACCTGGAGACATGGGTTTGAATTACCACAAGCCCCACTTGCATACTGTGTGATGCTGAGCAAGTCATTTAACTTTCTTGTGCTCCCAGGTCGCACCAGTAAACAAGCTTCAAATTAATGTGCCTTACCCGGTTAAACAATTTCCCTCTTTCCTTTTCCTATTATTGTAAATCTAAAAATTAATTAAAAAAACCTTCATTAAGAAAAAAGAAATGCTTGATGATGCAGATGCTTTGAGGGTGGTGCACGCGCGCGTCACCACACACACACACACACACACACATATTGTGCCCAGACCTGCATTCTACAGCAAGTGCAGTGTTCATCAGGCTGTAACTGTATTCCATGTACTATGTTATTTATGCTACTGAAACATGTTTGATACCTGAATTGTGCTTTGGAATTCAATTTGGTGGGGTTCATGGGTTGTTGGGTGGGCGTGGGTGGAATTAAGTTTCAAAAACAACTTATGGCACATATCCTTACTTTTGTGGCTTTAATAATAAACTCTCACTCATGCATTAATGTAGTTTTGCAGTGCATATATATATATATATATATATATATATATATATATATATATATATATATATATATATATAACTTGGGTGACTGAGTACCAGAATAGTCTAACTCACAGCTAGGACCTGGCTAATATTTTCTGAGAAAAATATTTTCTCTGATGTCTTAACTATGTCTCAAGGTATAATACATTGGGCTCTAAATTAACATTTTCAAAGTCTTTCTGCAGAGAATGTTTGAAACCACAAGTAGCCTAATGTATAATTAGTTCCATCAATATTAGAAGCATATGAATATACACATTCAAGTTACTACTGAGAATCATTAGATTTGACATTATTCAAAACATTAACTCCCCACAGATATAATTGTTGTGAGGTAGTAATAACCATTTTGCTGTTCCAACCTCTTTCGCCAGCGATGGCACCATTGTGTGTAGAAAAACAACTGTCTATAATAACCTGTCTACAGAAAAAAGAAATTTAGGTCAGCACGTGGACGTGGATCGATATTATACTAGAACATTATTAGTGGATGCAGTTTTGGATCAATTTTAATATGTGCTTTGACAGAGTATTTGGAATATTTTAATAATTTGTTTGGTGTGTAAACTGAACTGTTTTCATCCAAACAGTTGGTCTTACATAAAGATGCACAGCCAGTTTTATGCCTAAAAACTCTTTGTCAATTGAAATCTGTTTTGCATAAAAGTACATTAAGATTATATTAGGGTTCAAGACAAAGTACAGAGTTATGAAATCTAGGGCCAGATATTCAAAACTTTTCCCCAGCAGGCAAACTTAGCCCGGAGCAAATAGCCTGCTATATTCAGAAGGAATAACCCGATGCTAAACCACCTGAAGACAGCATGCAAAGGAAGCTGGGCAAACAGGGCCTGGAGTGCAGGGCAAAAATAGCCTGGGAATAAGACAGCACTGAATATAGCTCCCAGGCAGGCAGTGCAAACACCCACAGAAACACAGTGCAGATATGATAC
Organism: Neoceratodus forsteri; assembly: GCA_016271365.2. Classification (NCBI taxonomy): domain Eukaryota; kingdom Metazoa; phylum Chordata; order Ceratodontiformes; family Ceratodontidae; genus Neoceratodus; species Neoceratodus forsteri. Next base: position 397,193,020 of record CM028131.1, on the reverse strand, counting down.
TGGCCACCCAGGAACATTTGCAAAGAATAACAGCCCTGAATGTTAACACGGGGGCAGACAGCACTGCAGTACCAGTGAATGCCAAAGAACAACCAGGACCCACAAGTGACAACCACAGAACAGTAAAAAATGTCCAAAATACCCAAGCCCCCCAAAAACACACAGGATGCAGGGATGTCATCAAAAAGTAAGTATAATTCAAAAAGGCAACAAGAATGGCATTATAACAACAGGAACAGTAACAGAAAACACAAACTGGCCAAATACAGCAACAAACTACAGGTAAATAAGTAAAAGAGGACAACAGAGCAAGTGAAAAAAACAGTAAAACTGGCAAGAAACTGAAAGGGCCATATAACAATGGCAAACACAAAATAAGCAAGCAAAACAATAACTTATTTACAATATATACAAATGTACAGGGGCAGCAGAAATGTAGGGGAAGGGGATAGGAAGTGGACACAGAGAGCAAAGGAGGTCAACAGAATGGGACAACCTGAGGGCAGGCTAAGGGGATTTAGAGATTGGGAAGCAAAACAAGACAATGGTACCAGTAGCCATGACTAGTGCCACGATGCTGTGTGGTATAGCGCCATGCAACCCGGAAGCGCATGTAAAGTGCATGCATGACCCCGCCATAACCTCAGTGATGACGTGCTGTGCATGCACACTAGAACTGAGCAGCACCCTTCAGCACAGTGCACACATGATAGCACCACAGAAGCAGAGTGCGCATAGTGCATATGCACCGTGCATCTGCTACGGCCATGCAAGGACCCGTAGTACAGCATTAACATCACAGCACAGTGCTGTGTACCACCATTAGTGCCCAGGACTATGTATTTGCCCAGTGCTAGCCATTTGTCCGGTGCTAAATCTTGTGATATTCAAAGGCTGCATGTAAATGAGGCTACTTGTGTATGCACAGGGCAGACACAGTGATTAGCATATTCATTATTGCCTCATTTGCATACTCAACAGGCTGGATTGCACTGCAGTGCTATTTAAGGGCCAACAGTGCTCCACCTGTGTTGCTGTTGGGGACTGCTGTGCTGGGGAGGAACGTAGAAGTAAACACTGTGTGCAGGATGTCCCAGGAGCTAGAACCACAACATGCAGGTATGAACAGCATGCAGACCAGGTTGCTGTTCACTACAAGGGTGTAGGCCGGGTCACACATTGTACACACATGTGTACAGTTGTGACGCGTGTCTGTCACATAGCATATGCCTCTCTATTGACATCAGCAATCTACATTGCAGAGTCTGAGGTACTATAGACCACTGAAAGGTGTTGCTGTTCAAACGACAATTGGCCAGGGCACAGATATGTGTAGGAACTGTTACAGAGATTAGAGGGTTCATCTGGCAATAGTCAGCTGTGATTGCAAGGGGGTAGCATTGTGTGGGGATGTGTACCATTGTCACGGGGAGGGGGTAGCTTTTGATTACTGTCTGTACATCACACATATGTCTAGCTACTGTATACCACAGGTTCTGACAGCCAACACATGGGGTGGGGTGTTGGGGTACGCATGCAGGGGTGCTACCTGGCCTATGGCTGTACTGTCCATGTTGGAATGTGCACACAGCACTGCAGGCCACCATGATGCAGGACAGCAGCACAGGCAACACTGGCACTGTCTGCACAATACACACTGGTACCACCATGTTGAGTTGTGAGGGCAACCATGGCACTGCACAGTGTACCATGGCTGCAGGCCTCATGACAACAGCACTGCTGCAGCAGACCATACTCAGTCTGGAGCAGCATTGCAACTGGTGGCAGTTGGGCCCGACAGTAGCTGTCAGGCATGCTACAACACTGCACTGTTTGGAACCTCTGATCACAAATCCCCATGGTATGCATACTGCAGCTGCCTGTGGGTCGCAAGAACAACCACACTGGTGAATGTTGTGCCACCATGTCGCTGGCACAGGTGTGGGCCTGACACCATGTGCATGCTGTGTGGCACACACTATTTGCAAAATAAACAGCTTGTGGTGCTCATTACATGTAGAATGCCCAGTCTGGTGCATGTAGCCACAATTCAGATGCAAGAAACAATCAAAGTACACATCTAATATGCTACTGCAATGACCTTCACCCTGTTTGTGTATACAAACTTCAAGAATTGCAAACAGCTTACCTTCACTGTATCAATTTATGTTGTGCACACATTTTACACTCCTGTGAGTAACCAGTGCCATTTCCTCTGTCCCACACAGTTGATGCTGCCAGGCAGGAGAGTGTGTGTGCACACAAGTTCTCAGGGAATGAGCTGAGGGCAATAGTCCATGCCTTCAAGGAGAGGGAGCAGGTGATGAAGTGGAACAGATCCACAGATTCAGTGGTCCACCATACGTGGAAGGAGATAGTGGTTGAGGTCAATGCTGTGGGTGGCCGTGGACACAGCACTGATGCCATTCACAAGTGCTGGAACAACCTGCTGTGATGGGCCAAGGAGGAGGAGGAGGCCCAGCACATACAGGACCAGCTTCAGACAGGAAGAGGGCCACAGTGCATGGAGCAGTGGGACCGGGACCAAATATTGGTGTTGGTTGCCTCGACCCTGAGGCCAGTGGTGGTTGAGGGGATTGAAGGTGGTGGGTGTGAGATGCAGCTCACACCACCTAGAGCAGGTATGTACACAGCATGTGATTGACAGTGACTGCATGATACCTACGGGTGGTGTGGGACACCATCCCACTGTCATGGCACAGTGGCACATGCCAGACACACACTTGGGCAGGTTGCAATGTGTGTGGTGTGCATGCAGCTCTGTGGTGTGCAAGTGTTGGCAGTGCACAGCATCCACCAGTGTACAGGTGTCTCTGTTTGTGTGTGTTGTGGTCAGGGGTGTGTGCATGAGGGCTTCTTCATCAATCACATTGACAGCACTGTGGGGGGTGCACAGGCATGCTGTGGGGCCAACACTGTTGGGAGTTGCATGTCATGCTGGTGGGCTAGGCATTCCTTGTGCTGTACAAGCCTCTGACACCGTTACATTCTCTTAACAGCACAGGGTACACATCCGGACATGGGATGGGCGGTGCATGGCACAGCGGCTCTGGAGGCTGAGGAGGATGCTACAGGGGTGATGCCATCTTCACCTGGCATGGGTACCAGCTGAGGTTCGTCTATGGTGGAGCAAGAGCAGCCAGCATGTGGCCATGGTACACATGTGACAGTGGGCGCTATTGTGGCATCTGATGTGGAGAATGATTACCTGGATGCAGAGTATGGACTGGAGGATGCACAGGTCGAGGACCTCAGTAGCAGACAGGTGGTCATCCTCACAGTGATCGGTGACTATGGTTCAGGGGATGCAGAAACTGACATTGATCTGCCTGTGGGAGGCACTGTAGATGGGAGTGGAGGGGTGGGACCTACAGGGGACATACATGTGGCTGAATTGCAGGAGGGGGTGCACAGGCACATGGTGGTGGTGTACAGCAACAGGATATTTTCCATGGGGTTGTCTAGTGTGCACCATTGGACATGCGCTGCCTGCCACAGGGTGCAGCACAAGCCCTGCAATAGGCACTGCCCCCTGCGAGGCCACTGCAGATGCAGCACCAGAACACACAGCTGCACCAGCCACCATAAGCACCTGCACAGCTACCGCAGTGTACCCATCAGCAGCCACCACCACCCGCAGGCCAGGACAGTGTGGCACCCCCCGGCCAGGATGGCCAGAGTGCTTTGCCTATGCTCCAGGCTGCCCTGTTGTCCCAGACCGCTGCACAGCAGGTTCTGTATGACTTCCATACAGAGGTGCAGCATGAGCTATCCCAGTTGTGAGAGACTGTGGGCTTTGCTCTACTCTGTGCTGAGCAGTGGGTAGAGGAGTGCATGACGTGCATCCTAGGCACCATTGAGTGGGCTTTGGGGATCTCACTGCCATTGTGAGGGCACATGTGGAGGTGATGCACGCTGTCATCATGGCTGGTCAGCAGGGTGCACACACCACACAGTGCAGCCACTCTACACGTGTACCCTGGTGTGCTTCCAGTGCATGTGGTGTGGGCACAGGCTCCTCCACCCCCACATCCCAGTCCTCCACTGACCAGTCACAGCATTGAGGCCGACAACCCACCATGGCTGGGTCTATGTCCCATTGTGGTCATAGGCATATCACTGTCCAGTCCTCACCTCAGTCCTCACCACCCATGTCATCTGCACAGAACACTTCAAACTCTGTGTCCTGCACACAAGGAGCATGTCATGTGTGTGGCGGTAGGCACAGGAGATAGGTGCCACTGGCATGCACAGTGAGCCCTTGCATCACACATACAGTCACCTACCCACACACAGGCCTCCATACCCCACAGGATGTCACCAGTCCCTCCCCCCAAAACCACCTGCACCCACCATACAGTAGCTGTACACCATGCTCGCATGCGTGACAAGCACTGCGCACAGCTCACATATCCATATCACTTGTTCACACTTCCATTGTGTGTTGCACCACAGGGTTGCACTGTTTACACTGTTCTTTACTATACTGTACTGGGTATGCACACATATTAAAGGCACTGTACATGACATGTTGGTCATCTGTGTTGTGTTCACTCACCATCCCATCCGGGCTAGTGTTTCAATGATGCTAATCCTGTGCTCCAGGGCCATGCGTGTCATATGAGGAACTCTCCTCTCGAGTTCCTCTTCTGCCCCACTGACCTCTGGCTCTGGTTTACTGTCCAACTGTTCCTCAGTTTCAGGTGCACGTATACCATGGCTCAGTGCCATGTTGTGCAGCATGCAACAGGCTAGAATTATATGGCATACCTTCTAAGGCATGTACTGTAGGGCACCACCTGATTGGTCAATGCTGCAGAACCACATCTTTAGCATGCCAAAGACCCTCTCTTTGATGTTCCTGGTTGCAGTGTGTACCTCATTGTACCTCTCTTCGGCCACTGTGGCTGGATGGGATACTAGTGTGAGTAGCCAGGGCCTCAGGGAATAGGCACTGTCCCCTGTGGAGAGTTGTGAACATGTTAGTGTTGCTATCCTGCTGTCTGCCCATTGTACATGTGCGTCACCTGTATTGCTGTCCCACTGCTCCCATCCCAGCCTTCATCCTGACTACCCCTGCCTGTCCCCACTCCCACTGTGGTGTTTGCATGTCGTGGCTGCACATATTCACTGACAAGGTGCCCACTGGGTATCCTGCCCTCCTCAAAGGCCTGGTACAGCCTTGATTGGTGCCATATGAAGGCATTGTGGGCACTGCCAGGATATAGTGCAAAGACATTGCTAATATGCCTTGTCGCATCACATGCCACCTGAAAATTGATAGAGTGATACCCCTTCCTGTTGACATAGATGTCACTGCCATCACCACGTGGTGCAAAGATAGGAACATAGGTGCAGTCAATGGCACAAAGTACTGCACAACTCGATAGAATTGCTGCATGGTTTCTCTGTGCTGAGCTGCCATGCTGGAGAACACAATAAATTCACCAGCATGTGGCAGGAAAGCATCTAGGATCTGGGTCATAAGGTGTGAGAAGGCAGACTGTGATACCCCAATGATGTCCCCAGTTGGGCGTTGGAACATCCCAGTGGCTAGGAAGCACATTGCTGCCATCACCTTCTCCTCTAATGTCATGGCATGACTGCAACTGGTGTTGGCCTGCTGCTGTTCACACGGGAGTTTGCATAACTGACTCTACAGTCCCCTATTCATCTGGTACTGGCTAGTGATGTGCTCATCAGGCAGGGTTTTAAAGAAGACTCTGGGCCGGTACCACCTGTGTGCAGCATATCTCCTCCTTGGCCTGCAATGTGGGCTAGGTTGGGCCTGCTCCCTCTCTTCCTCCTCCACTACTTCCTTCATTATGTGCATCAGCACTGCATTGCTAAAGAATGCCATTGTGATTTTCTGCTCTGGCCACTCCCCCCATGTGGATTGCCCTGGGATGAGACCTGATTTTTATAGGCGGTAGGCAGCGCCGCGCTATGTGTTGCACAACATGGCTTTGTGTGGTGCTATCCCTTTGAATATCCCATTGCACCTGTATGCACATTCCCACCCCCTCACTTTGCCCCTTGCATACATTTAAGTTTAGCTCAGCGCTACTGCTGTTTGCGCTCGCTATTTGCCCTTTTGAATATGGCAGATCCGAGCTAACCTGGCGCATGGCACAAAGTTTTGAATATCTGGCCCCTATAGTTTTAAGTCTCATGTTGATAAACCAAGCTGCACCTGTTCTTCCAGTTCCTGTAGTTAGGGCTGTTTTTCCATATTGTATGTTACCCAACTATGAAAACCATATACCATGCCTACAGAAAACAGATGCTGCTAGAATTATTTATTTATTTGTTTTTGATACCCAGGTAAGTGCACTAGACATTAAAAAATGCCTATTTTCAGGCATTATTAACTGTTCTAGAAGCACCCCATGCATGTTGCAAGTTGTGACATACGAGAGGTATAGTTGGACCAAGGACCCTGCGCCCGAGTCTATAAGAGGCAGGATCACGTGGCTAAGTCCTGTAACTTGTGACAATCCCACAGGTATGCCAAACAGAGGGCATACCTGAAGGGTTTGTTGCAAGCTGCAACCCTGCATGTCACAGGTGCAAGTGCACCCCATCTCCAAAGACTAACATAAATGCCCCACAGGGCTTGCTCATGCCCCCCCATAATGATTAAAAAGTCCTGCAGGGCTAGGTCATGCCCCCCTTCCTCAATCCCCTATATATATGCAAAACACACAGATATCCTTGTTAGTCTAGTGGCCCCCCACCCTGCACTGCCCTACCACCCCACTACCCGACCAATTTAAAGTCGGCGATTGGCACAGCCCACCTCTCACCACCATGGTCAGCTGCTGACTGGGCACTCCAATAAGCATGTACTGTACAGGGTACTTGCTCAGTGAATAAGCTTTTACTGAGTGAGTACTATGAGAAGTATGTGCTCACTGAAGAGCTCAGTGAGTGTCTGGCAGTGGTGAGGAGAGTGGAATTTATTACTCAGTTAGCCCCAACAAATTGGTCAAGGAAATAATTGATCAGCACACTGCCCAGTGGGGGCCACTATACTACCAGGATAATCGTATCTTTGTGTTTTGCATATATATAGGGGATTGGGTATGGGGGGCATGACCTAGCCCTGCAGGGCTTTTTCATCATTATTGGGGGTCAGGGACATGAGCAAGCCCTGCAGGGCTTTGTAATCATTATTGGTGCTTGGGGGCATGAGTAAGACTTGCAGGTCTTTATAATCATTATTTGGGGGTCAGGGCATGAGCAAGCCCTGTGGAGCTTTGTAATCATTTTTGGGGGATCGGGGGCATGAGCAAGCCCTGTGAGGTGTTTTATTCTTTATTTGGGTTTGGGGGCATGGAAAAGCCCTGCGGGGCTTTACAGTACTTTTGGGGGATGGTGGTGCACTGCATGTGCTAGGGGATGGCCAGACAGCACATTATTGCAACCACTGGTGGCCATAAAGTACACTTACAACAACTAATAGCTGGTATAACTGTACTGTGGCAGATGTCCTCTGGAGGTTGTTTAAGAATAGCACCCTGGGCAACTTTGTTGCTGCACTTCCAGAATAGGGCACAACTGCTGCTGTAAACCCCCTAGCACCATGTCATGGGGGATAGGGTATAACTGGTGGTGTTGGTCCACTTTGGCACTAGCAGGCTGTGGCATGTCACAGGCTTCTTTGCAAAACAGCAGTTGTCACAAACGCTGGTGCAACTTGCTACTTGCGCTATTTATTTTGGTGCAAGTCAAGTTATGCCAGACCTCATACTGTCAAATGGGGACAGTAAGAGGATCTCAGATCTAGAAGTGGATAGCCATTTGGGAACAAGTGACCACCAAACAGTGTGGTTCACGATAAACTCAGCTACAGAGTCAAGCCATACAATAGTAAGGGTTCTGGACTTCAGAAGGGCTGACTTTGGCAAGATGGAAGAGTGCCTTAGAAAAGCACTAGCAAACAGGCTAGGAGGGGTGGAGCAACAACGGGGAAATATCAAAACTGCCATCACAGAGGCAACAAGCCTTTGTGTAAAACAAACAAATCAAAATGAAAGAAAAAGCCACTATGGTTCTCAAAAGAGGTGGCGGTGAAGGTTAGGGAGACAAAGATAGCATTAAGAAAATAGAAGGAAACACAGAAGGACCAGGACAGAGAACTGTACCAGTTAAGGCAGAAGGAAGCAGGGAGGGTAGTCAGAATAGCAAAGGCACAAACTGAAGAAAAGATAGCCAACTTGGTTAAGAAGGAGGATAAAACTTTTTATAGGTATATCAGGGAGCTTAGAAAGATGAAGGGAGGGATAGTGAGGCTGAATAGAATGGATGGTGGGTGAGCACAGAGGGACAGTGAAAAAGCAGGGATACTGAATGAATACTTCTGTTCAGTATTCACAAAAGAGGAAGTGGGGGAGGTGCCTAATCCAATTAACAGAAGCACTCTGGGGGTCGATCCCAGTCCTTTCACATAAGAAAGGGTTCTGAAAGAACTTCTAACACTGAAGGTGGACAAAGCAATGGGGCCAGATGGAATTCATCCCAGAATTCTAAAAGAATTAAGCAGAGAACTAGTGACACCACTGACTACCCTTTTTAACAAATTATGGAAGGATGGTGTGGTACCTGAGGACTGGAAGAAGGCTGATGTGATTCCCCTTCACAAAAGTGGGACCAAGACAGAGACAGGAAACTACAGACCTATCAGTTTGACCTCTGTGGTAGGGAAAGTGATGGAATCACTTCTGAAGGAAAGAATTGTTGAGTATCAAGAGGCCAGTGGGGCACAGGGCCCAAGGCAGCATGGGTTCACAGCGGGAAGGTCATGTCAGATGACTCTAATTGATTTCTTTACTGGGTGACCAAAGTAATAGACCAGGGAGGGGCTGTGGACATGGCCTACCTAGACATTAGCAAGGCATTTGACACAGTCCCACACAAAAGATTAGTAGTCCAATTAACCAGCCTGGGAGTGGGTCCCAGGGTGGTAGCTAGGGTAAAACATTGGCTGAACAACAAGACACAGAAGGTAGTTGTAAATGGAGTCCACTCTGAAGACAGAGGGGTTACTAGTAGGGTACCGCAGGGTTCAGTACTGGGTCCAGTCCTTTTTATTGTCTTTGTAAGTGACATTGCAGAGGGACTGGACGGAAAAGTATGCCTCTTTGCAGATGACACAAAGATCTGCAACAGGGTTGATACACAAGGAGGTGTGGAAAGGATAAGAAGGGACTTGGAAAGTTTCAAGGAATGGTCAGAAGTATGGCAGCTTGGATTCAATGCAAAGAAGTGCAAAGTAATGCACCTGGGAAACAAAAACCCAGGGGGAGATTACACAATGGGGGGGAGGTAGTAACAACAACAAAAATGGAAAGGTACCTGGGGGAGAATCATATCAGATGACCTTAAGGTTGGTAAGCAATGTGAGAAGGTGGTAGGGAGGGCTGGGGGATACTGGGATGTATAGGAGAGGCATCACCAGCAGAAAACAGGAAGTTGTTATCCCCTGTACAGACAGTTGGTGAGACCCCATCTGAGTACTGCATGCAGTTCTGGAGACCCCATTTCCGCAAGGACATAGACAGGATGGAGGCAGTTCAGAGGAGGGCAACTAAAATGGTGCAGGGTCTGCAAGAGAAGCCATACAAGGAGAGACTAAAGGAGCTTAATATGTATACCTTTGAGGAAAGGAGGGAGGGGGGGACATGATAGAAATGTTTAAGTACCTCAGTGGAATTAACAAAGTTCAAGAGGGTAACATCTTTCAGAAAAAGAGATGTGCAAGAACAAGGGGACACAATTTGAAGATAGAGGGGGGACACTCAGGGGCAATGTGAGGAAGTATTTTTTCGCAGAGAGGGTGGTGGATGCATGGGACAGCCTTCCTGAGGAGGTTGTGGGGTCTAAAACTGTGGGAGAATTCAAGAATGCATGAGACAGACATAAGGCAATTTTTGTAGGTGGTAGGAAGAAATAGGCTGTTGGTTAAATAGGATCTGTAGCCTATCCTCTAGGTAGGGAAATGGGCAGACTAGGTGGGCCAAACAGTCCTTATCTGCCATCAAAGTCTATGTTTCTATGTTTCTATACTGGGCAAAAACAATGAAACATGGACTAACTACACCTATTTTGCTTTGTGTGGCTAATTGACTTTATGACCTTCTTTAGACTTGGTTAGAATTGGCCCCAACACTACTATCTCTTATACAATGGCAGGAAAGAATCTTGAACTGTGATTGTCCAGTTTGGAGCTGGACCCATGGTGTTATCCCAGCATAATTCCACAGGTCTAGTCTCAGCACTGCAAACCAATTGAGGATTGTGCAGATGACCATTGTTTGCTTCTCCTCTTAGGAAACAAAAATATTTTTCCACACTAATAAAAACATTCTTTAACATTATTTTTTTTATTTTATGTATAACAAGAAGCCATTGTATAATAGGAATAATGCACTCCAGGTGTGTGTCGTGCTGGGATAACACCATGCCTGGGGCATTAGATGCACTCGGCCTGCGGCCTCATGCCCAACCCCCCCGGGTGTGGCATTATCCCAGCACGACACACACCCTGTCATGCATTATTCCTTTATTGAACATTTTATACAGACAGTACCCAGAGAACTCGACAGAATGCACTCTCAGGCTTTGCTAGTGCCATACTGTAGGAGAATGGGGATGATGAGCATAATGGATGGACAGGTTTTATGTTTATGTTTCTGGCAATATTAGCCACTGAGCCTAGGCATATTTCCTGTAACATCCTAGACAGCAATAAATTTAAACTGAAGACCTTGGGTAGGGGAGGACCAAACTTGGCCCAGGCTGTGTTTGCTTTTTCAATATTGAACCATAGGAGTTTGAGCAAAGTAATTTATTCAACACTGAACATCTTGACTATCTGAGGAGGACGGATGCTGCTTGCAAACAATTTTAACACACAACAACTTGGCTGAGGGTGCTGTTTCTTATGAAACGCCAGAAAGTATAATCTTTTTTAGACTCCTCAGACTTCTGCATGCTGTCCATACAGTATACAGAGTGAGGTATGGGCAGCCAATTCAGCCTTACACACTAAGGTTGTGTTTCAGTCTAGATGTTGACATAATGACTCTGCAATGGAAACAAAGCATTGTTGTGTATGGTTACTCATATATTATTGTATTTGTTAGTGTAATCAAGGGTATCTGTGTGCTGAAAAAACTTTTCTTTTATTGCTTTTTCCTGTGTGCCTGCAATCTTTTGATCAATGTGTGTTTGTTTTCTTACAGAAGGAGCTGATGTTTTTTGTTTGCCAAAAATGATACCTTTTATTATGCTTTAGACTACTAAATAGTAATAATTTGTTAGAATAATAAAGTGTATCATACAGTGTGTTAAACCAAAATTTATTTTGAGTGTTTTTTTTTTTAGTTGTAGCTTGTGTTGTAAACACATGAGCAGCTTCATATGAACTAGACTGCTGTTTAGGTCATAGCAAATTACTGTTAAGATTTACTGATGGTTATTACATATTTTTTTAAATAGTTTAACAATTATGGACTCCTTACAGCTTGGAACAAATGTACAAGGTGCTGAGAATCCCCAACCAGATTTCTAAACCAAGACAAAAAATATTAAAGATTAGATTAAATAACTTTTCAAATCTTCACAAGCATGCCTGTTTCTGTCTTAAATGGCATTTTCTTTGCACCCATAGAAAATATGCTATCAATCTTAGTTTAATACAGGTACTATGTCTGCAGAATGGAAAATACTGTTTGGTTCTTTTTTTCTTGTGCCCAGTTGCATAACCAAAATGTTTTATATGGTCCTTCTGGCTAACAAAATGTATTTCATTTTGCTTAGCAGATACATTTCAGCTATTAAAGTCTGCATGCCTTGCACATTGTAAAAAAATATTTATTTTAAATACATGTGCTGGAGAGTACATTGTGCTGTGAATCTGTGTTATAAAATAGCAACATAGACTCCAGAAACTTTATTAGTTAAAAGTCATTACCTAACCATGATTTAAAGCATTTTCACTGCACCATTGCATGTCGGATTGCCTTTCTAAGATCAACTCAAAATAATCCTGGCATTTGCAGCCTAATTACAAATCCATACACCTCCCTGTCCCTTGATTAAAAACAACCAGAATTAATCACATTTCTGTTAAAGGGGACTATTTAAGGTATTTTGTTCCTTGGCAATACAATTACATCCTTGATAACATCCACCACATTTCTGTATACTTCATTACAAAAATGGTCTCAGGAGGCTGCAATCTGATTGACTGTCAGCATTCCAATGCACTTACATTGATCTATGTTACACTGTCATGTACAACCTGATCACAATGGCAGATACACTCTTCCTGTCATCCTGTCAGCATTACATCCTATTGACCTGCTGGATGACTGGAATAATGCATTCTGTTTCTGAAACAGCATTCTTAGTTGGTGGATGAACTATTTTATTAAAAATTTCCACCTCAGAGAGGAAGACATTCAAAGAGTATACTTCTGACACTTTTCATTTGAAATAATTTATTATAATACCAATAAGGCACTCCCAGGAGTTAGAGTAACAGTCTGTTAATCACCCCCTAGGTGCAATATGACACTCAGCTGTGACTCATGCTATGTTATACCCTTAGGGGATTAACAGACTGTTAATCTAACCCCTGATCATGCATTATTGTATAATTAAATTACAACCTCAAAATTCACTTTTGTCACTGGAATAAACCACTCCAGTTTGTGGCTTGAAGGATTCTGAGGTACTTCCCTTCAGCCATGTGTCCTTATGTCCTGGGACATGCATTAAAAATCTTTAAAAAATTAGTAGAAAATAAAACTAGAAATTTCACTGACTGAGAAAAGTCACCTGACCATGCATTAAATCTTTTTAAATGCATGATCAGGTGCCAAATCTCATTTTCCTTCCCCCAAAACCTACTTAGAGACATTTTATAAGTGTAATAAGCCCCTCCAGGGTGTGCATCATAGGATTTTAATGCACTTCCTAAGGAAGTAAGGACATTCTGCCTTCAGTTTCATGCCTTACTACACCCCTGAGGCATGCATTAAATATTGAACAAAGTATGGGGTGGTGTAATGTAACAAGAAGTTTACACACACCTGAGGTGTTAGATGCTACATAAACCTTGAAAGTGAAGCTCAAGGAGTTTGTCAAAGCATCTAACACAGTACAGTGTACATACACTTTGAGTTTAAACACACTATCCCATGTTTTATTTTATATAATTGCTGGATTTCCCATTTTCACCACAGCAGTTATATAAAATGGCAGATACTCCGGTGCGGCCATGCTCCTGTTTTGTTTTAGCCTAGTCCACATATTTTCAGTGTACAAGATTTTTACAGTGTTTTAAAATGTTTGTTTAGCCATTTGGAAATGTGTAACATTTTTTTAAAATGACTTACCACCAAGTTCCACTGGTAGTTGAGTGTTGGGTGAGAAGGTAAGTATTGAGGAGGGAAGATTGGACAACATGCGGTGGGCATATGCGTAAAGAGAGGGAATTGGGGCACGTGTTTGCCATTATAAATGCTCCTTTAAAACAGCAAATGATGTCACAGTTTCCCTATAGGAAAAAGGGAAATCCATTACAGTAATTATAACCCTATAACGCATACCCTGTCATGGCTTATCACTTACTTAAACATCAGCATGTTGAGGTTTTTATTTTTATTTAAAATTTCTAAATTAACATTTTATATTTTAGGCAAGGCTAGGCAAATTTTATTTAAAAAGATGCCCATCCCAACAGGTCTGAGCACTGTACAGAAAACAAAACAATAGCAGAGAAAAAACAACATGGCAACCACATGCTACCATTTGTCTTGAAAATCAAACAATACAAAATAAAACCAGGTCCCATAAGCTCCAGCTTAAAAACACTGTAAGTAAAACAACTAGGCAGAAAAAATTATTTGCCCATAGAGCTCCACCTATATGGAACGCACTGCCTAGGTATGTAGTTATGAGCAAGACAGTAGAACAATTTAAAAGAAACCTGGATCATCATATGGATAAAGAAAAATATAGCTTCCATCACTGATTCAGTGGTGACGGGTTCATTAAGGGCCGCTGGCTTTAAGTACCTGTGCAAAACATTGAAACTATGAAACATAATTAATATAAAAAATTAAATCACACAATTAAATTAAATGAATAAAACATTAAGTGATGGAACAATAGTGAATAAATAACTGAAATAGCCTGGGATAGAATTAAGTCTCAAAAGTCTGGCCAGGACAAGATTATAAAACAAAGTCCGGGAAGGCCTTATTATACAGAATGGCCTTGAGGCAGGGTTTAAATACTTCTTCTGAAGGGACCTCTCTTATAGCTGGAGGTAGCAAAGTCCACAGAACTGGGCTGGTGACACTAAAAGCTCTATCACTGGCAATTTTTAACCTCATCCTGGGAATAAAAAGGAGGCCCCTAGAGGAGGAGCGGAGGGAGTGGACTGAGACAGCAGGTATCAGGAGATCCTTCAGGTAACCAGGGTCCAGGTCATGTAGGGCCTTAAAGGTGAGCAAGCCAACCTTAAAGAGGACTTTCCACCTGACTGGCAACCAGTGCAGCTCAAGTAGCACTAGGGTGATGTGGCGGTACCTAGACTGCCTTGTCAACAACCTGGCAACAGCATTCTGCACCAGCTGCAACCAGTGGAGAGTACTTCCAGAGATGCTGAGATAGATTGCATTACAGTAGTCAAGCCTAGACATCACAAAGGCATGCACTGAGGTGGGGAGGCCCAGGGGCAGAACTAGGGGCTTTATCCTGGTGATATTCCTCAGATGGTAAAAGCTGGTACAGACAACAGACACCTGAGATTCAAGTGTCAATCCACTGTGAAGAATAACACCAAGATCATGCACCCTAGAGGAGGTCTTCAATGGTAAAGATCCAAGAAAAAGCCCCATCTCTGCACCAAAGACCATCCTAACATGCCCTCTGTTCGACTCCACCACTAGTACCTTTATCATAGCAGGGTTCAGTTGCAACCAGCTGGAGGCCATCCAGTCATTGATCTCTGCAATGCAGGTGTTTAGCACATCCACAGTGTTGGATGTCCCAGGGACAAAGGAAAGATACACTTGCGTATATCGGCATAGCAATGAAATCCCAAGCTGTAGTTCTTAATGAGCTCTCCCAAGGGCAGCATGTACATGGTGAACAACAATGGTGACAAGACCAAACCCTGGGGTAGTCTGCATGACAGGAGGATAGGGGAAGAGAAGAAATTCCCCATCACTACCCTTTGCCTCCTGTTGGTAAGAAAAGACTAAAACCAGCAGATGACAGTGATGGCAAGTCAGCAGAATTCCCTCAGGTGGTCGAGTAACACACAATGGTCCACGATGTCAAAAGCTGAGGAGAGATGAAGAACAATGTGAATTGTCCCCTCTCCTCAATCTCTCACTCTAAGGAGGTCATTATGCATCTGAACTAATGCATTTTCTGTTCAATGCCTTGCACAAAACCCAGACTGAAGGGGCATGTAGAGATCATAGGATACAAGGTGCTCCTCAAACTGAAGTGCAACAACCTTCTCTACAATCTTACCCAAGAATGGAAGATTGGAGATGGGATGGTAATTTGCCTTGATGTCAGGGTCTAAAGATGGTTTCTTCAGAAGGGGTCCCACCAATGCCTCCTTCAAGACATCAGGGAAGACCCCTATGACAAAGAGCACCAGACAATCAAGGCAAACACCGGGTCAACAAAGTCAACACATCCCATCAGGAAACATGTCAGCACTGGGTCCAGTTCACAAAATGTGTGCCTCAGTTTGGAAGCCACTACAATGACCTCAACCACTTCCACTGGTCTAAACTCATCCCAATGAGGCAGAGTGCTCTCTGGACACTCACGGTGACCACTGTCGGCCATAATGTGGTTCACTAGTGCAATTCCTTGTCAGATAACAGACACCCTGTTCAAGAAGAACCAAGCAAACTCTTTGCATAAAGCATCAGAAAAAGCTTTTTTTGGCTGTAGACAGGCTGGGTGAAGAAGCCTGTCCACAGTCAGAAAAAGCACAGTTGGTCGGTTTCTCCCAGCAGCAATCTCCCTGGACAGGAACTCTGCCTTCTTACCATTGATTGCCCCCATGGTACACACCATAATGTGCACAAAGGGTCAGTTTGTCTGCTTCCAGCCCAGTCTTCTGCAAACAGCACTCTAATCTCTGACCCATAATCTTCATCACCTTGAGCTCTCTGTCAAACCAAGGGGACCTCAAGTGAGAGGATTTGGGTCATACACAAATCGGTGAGAGGGAATCGAGCGCACCAGTCATCACCTTACTATAGGCAGCAACTGCTGTGCATGTACCCCCAACACATGCACTGTCCGCACTAGATAGATCAGTCATTGCCAGAAAACTCATGGGGTTCAAACCCTTCAAAGGGCAGTAGCTAAGCATCTCAACTGGGGGGGGGTATACCATGTACAAGGTGACCATGATTGAGCACTTTCAAAATCGGCAACTCAGTCATGGTGCCTGTGTACAGGGCTACCTGGCAGGGTAGCAACCAAATGGGGTTATAGGTGAGTACAGTGATGGGCTATCACCTTAGATACATGCTGGGGGGGAGGGACCATGTCACATGATGGGTGGATGGGGAGGGAGGGTATGTGTTGTAACAATCACACAGGAGTGTGGTGTGCATATTTTTGGAACACATACTAACAGAGGTGAGAAAGAAGTAAGTGCCTCAGCTAGGACTTGAACCCAGTATGTGGAGTGGAGTGCAGCGGCCAGCTGCTGAGCTGACCATGTGGTGTGGTGGGTAGGTGGCAGGCTAGGGTTGGGAGGGTGCTGGGTTCAATTCTGGCCATGATCGTTTTTGCGTCTGGTCAGGGTTGTTTATTTTTTTTTTTTTAAGTTTTAGGCCTGCCCCGACATGCACCCCAATGGAGTTGAGAATCCTTAAGTAGGGGGGTTGTGGGATGAAGCTTCCGGTGGAGGAGGTGCAGGGGGCACAGCTCTGTGCATAACATAGAAAACCAGTTGCCGGTTTTCTAGTCACTGTGAGTGTACATCACCATAATTCATTTTCAGTGATGTACACTCATCCAAATGGTGATCGCTATTCTGCAGTCACTGTTTTGACATTAAACCCCACAGGGGAAGGCTCTAGGGGGGGCCCTGAACTGGAACTCCAACGTGCAATGATTTTATAGTACAAGTGTTTTGAGTAGTACTCCCCTTTGCACTCAAGTGGAATCAAATGCTTAAGCTCAAGTCCTTTTAAAGCCTAAGGACAATTGAATCTTACCTTCCCCTGAACAGTGTAAGTTTTCCACAGGTTTTTGTCAGATTTAAAATTGTAGCCAAACCGGTTACTTTAGTATTTACTCCCAACCCAAAGGTGTTATGATGGCCACAGTATAACAACATGGTGACTTCATTGAAGTGAGACTGCCCTCATGGTACACTGGGGCTGGGATATTCAAAGGTATTTAGAGGTTGCTAAATAGGTTAGTGACTTGATAACACCACTTTGTGGGCCTAGGAACTGTGGAAGGGAGGAGGATTCTCAATGTGCACAGTCGCAAGCTAGGCAGCACTAGGTAGCTGCATCCTTTAGGCTACAAGCTCACCTTATGGTGACTGGTGGTTGGCATTCTTTTTAAAACCCTGAACCTGTTTGACAGTATACATTTGCTGACTAGTACCAAAACCATCTAAAATACCATAAGGTTGGCTGGTGAAACTCAGTTAAATTGGACTATCTATGCGAACTTTTGATATATACCAGGGAGTAAATAAATTAAAGCAGTCACAGAACTGACTAGAGTACTGACTGTGGCTGATAAGTGGTCCGACAGGTCTTTTGGTAAATTAATATACTCCTGCATGACCCAGTCTACATCTACATTGCAATTCTACAAACTCAGCTGAGGCACGAAGCCAGAGGATTTACAGAAAAGTAAACTTGAGGAGTTGCCAAGGGCCAGTCACTAATACAAGTTTCAACCAACGTGGATTTGACCAATTTGGTCTACAGGTTAGCTGCTAATTTCCTTTTCCTGGCAATCTATAAAAGAACTTTAAACAGAAGCAGATACCTGGCAGCATGACTTGGCTCTTTTCTTGAATAATATTAAAACTTGAAATGATGAATCAGTCTTTACTGGGACTGGCTCTTTAAATTTTAATGGCCAGTCAGGCCACCTTTCAGTGGTTTCACTGTCTTGTGCAGTGGTTGTCCCAGTAATAAAAGTGTTTCTTTCCTGAAAAAGACTGACAAACATCAGGATGGAGAAACCTTGGAATGGTGTAAAGACTTTTTAAGCTAACCTCTATTAAAATTAATGCCTAAGGAGTAGCAGGAACAAGAATATTAAAGGCTAAGCAAACTCTTTTAAAGCTCCAAAACAAGACAAACTAAGTTGCCAAGCCCTAACAAAAAAAGGCATAGGCAAACAAATTAAAGATGAAGCAAAAGAGCCAAACAAAAAAAGGTTCGAACAATTACAGTTTCTGTTTAAAAACTGCTGCAGCTTAACAGGGCCACCTTTTGGAAAAATGGCTCCAACAGTGGATCCAAACAAAAGAAAATGGAAAAAAAAGGGGAGGCAAATGGTTACTACAAGTAAAACTGTTCAAATGAGCCCAGAAAGTGATGAAGTAAAGGATGAATCCAAGATACGACAAAAGGAAGAAATGTCTGGGACTTCAAAAGAACCAAATGAGACAGACAGCACTGACAAACTTAATTCTAAGAGCCCTGAACAAGAGATGTCTCATGATCCACCTTCAGACTGGGCAAAACAAATAATTTGCAACTTTTAAGTTTTTGGTCTTCTTTAGATAAACTGCAGCAGCTACCAGAAGCAATTGACAATCTAAAATAATAATTTTCCAGCATAGACATTAAACTAGAGCATGGCATCAAGAGAATCAATGAACTGGAAGTTCACCAATCCCAACTAGAATATTCCATAAGTCCATTGCCTAATGAGATAAAATTACTGCAGAAGCAACAAGATTCAATACAAACAAAGCTAGACAACCAGGAATACCGTGTTCGGCAGAAAAAATATTTGTATTTTTGATTTGCAGCCAGAGTGGGAAAAAGGAACTTCACTTTAAAAAATCATAGAATCACAAAAATCTATTGTCAGGAAAGGACCCCACGGCCCATCAAGTCTGTCTGAAGCCACCTCCTTTAAGAAGACCCCGAGCCTTCATCTTCAGCCTGCCATCTGTCGGTTAGTCCAATGTACGTATCCCAGGCTCTTTTGAATTTATCCACTGTATCCATCATGCTGGAAATTTTTTCTGGGTTGTTAGGTTCAGATAATGATATTCCCTCTATTCATAGAATTCACTGGCTGGGATAGATAAACAAAAATGGAGCTCAAGATGCTAGTCCAGCAATATTAAAGATGCTAACATTGGAGGGGGAAAGTTAGGATCATGAATGTTTTTTCACCAAATCCCTAACTTCAAATGTAAAAGATCAGCAGATATCTTTATGACATGACTTCACTTGGCTATTGTGGGAATGAAGGAAGCAATTCAATGGTGTACAACAGCTATTATGGAAGAAAGGGATTAAAGCCTATATCACCTACGCTGCAAGACTGAAAGTACTTTTGAACAATTAGACCTTATTTTATGATACAGTTAAAGGTGCTATATCTGATTTAAAAATCAGGTTACAAGAGCACTTTACTTCCTCTGAACATGGTTAAAAATGATAGCTTTGATTAAAATTTCTTTTCTATGTTGCATTTTCAGAAGGAGGTGGGCGGGGGGCTAACTGAAGTTGTGGTTGGGCAGAGAGCGACAGTGAAAAAACAGGGATACTGAACGGATACTTCTACTCAGTATTCACAATGGAAAAGCAGGGGGAGATACCTAATCCAGTCAATAGAAGTACTCTGGATGCGGAGGTTGATATTAGTCATTTCACAGAAGAAAGGGTTCTGAAAGAACTCTTAAAACTGAAGGTGGATAAAGCAATGGGGCCTGATGGGATTCACCCCAGAATTCTAAAAGAACTAAGGGAAGAACTAGTAATACCACTGGCTACCCTTTTTAATAAATCATGGGAGGATGGTGTGGTACCTGAGGACTGGAGGAGGGCAGATGTGATTCCCCTTCACAAAAGTGGAAGCAAGACAGAGGCAGGAAACTACAGACCTGTCAGTTTGACCTCAGTGGTAGAGAAAAAATGATGGAATCATTTCTGAAGGAAATAATTGTTGAGTACCTAGAGGCCAGTGGGGCACAGGACCCAAGGCAGCATGGATGCACAGCAGGAAGGTCATGTCAGACAAATCTTTTACTGGGTGACCAAAGTAGTAGACCAGGGAGGGGCTGTGGACATGGCCTACCTAGACTTTAGCAAGGCATTTGACACAGTCCCGCACAAAAGATTAATAAACAAATTAGCCAGCCTGGGAGTGGGTCCCAGGGTGGTAGCCTGGGTAAAACACTGGCTGGACAACAGGACACAGCAGGTAATAGTAAATGGAATCCACAGTGAAGAAAGGAAAGTTACTAGTGGGGTACCACAGGGTTCAGTACTGGGGCCGGTCCTTTTTAATGTCTTTTTAAGTGACATTGCAGAGGGACTGGAAAGGAAAGTATGTCTCTTTGCAGATGACACAAAGATCTGCAACAAGGTTGATATGCAAGGTGTGGTAGAAAGGATGAAAAGGGACTTGGCAAGGTTGGAGGAATGGTCAAATGTATGGCAGCTTAGATTCAGTGCAAAGAAGTGCAAAGTAATGCACCTGGGAAACAAAAACCCAGAGAAAGTGTACACAATGGGGGTGAGATACTGACAACAACAAAAATGGAAAGGGACTTGGGGTAGTCATATCAGATGACCTAAAGGTGGGCCAGCAATGTGAGAAGGCAGTAAGGAGGGCTGGAGGGGATACTGGGATGCACAGGGACAGGCATCACCAGTAGAAAACAAGAAGTTGTTGGCCCTCTGTATGGGGGGGGGTTCAAGGCATCAAACAGTGTTTTTCCTTTTTTTTTCTTCTAAAGGTGTTGGATGGTACATAATATGGGCAGCATACTATATATCTAGTCTGTACAAATGTTGATTACCATAAAAGGAGAATCACGGAATGTGAATGGGGTTAATTCCCCTATAAAAAGGTATAGGATCCTTGCCAGAATCAGGAAACTACAATTTGATGTGGTAGTGCTGCAGCAGGTTTTTCTAAACCACAAAGAAATGGAGGAATTAAGTACCAAATGGTCAGGGGTACTCTATTACTCACTTGGGCCATCAAATAAAAGTGCAGGGGTGATAAAATTAATCAACAAAAACTTCAAAGGAACAGTAATACACCACACAACAGGCTCACGGGGTAGAACTGTAGCAGTTAAGGTCAAGGTAGAGGGACATGAGATCATTTTTTGTTCCATCTATGCACCATTTGGAGGCTATGGCAAATTTTAGGATGAAATAAAATTATTTACTGGTTGGATTATACTAATATAATTATTGAGGGAGACTTCAATTGTTCAATTAAATACCCTATAGACAAAACCTCCAATTTCTCCAATAGGGACACATACAAAGTCAGGTTACTACAGACATCTTTAGATACAAATAACCACATTGATACCTGAAGAGAATTACATGGCAATGTTAAGGATTACACTTTTTTTTCCGCCCAACACAATATGTATTCCCATCTGGATTATGTTTTCATATCTAAAGAACTAATAACTAATAGTCCAGCAATACACCCAATATTGAACCACTCTTGATTTCAGATCACAATATGGTTAGCTATGGGGGATAACCATCACAGTGTCAGAAGACAAAATGGATGGGTGCACCCGTGAGGAATGTTAGATGTCAGATTGTTGCTGATGCTATACACTCTAAGATGGCTGGGCAAAATGGATGCTGAACACACTGAGGACAGTCGCACACCAAACAGAGAGTACTGGATGTCAGCTCATCACCATAAGAGTGAAAGCAGTTCTTTGTAAAGGAGGTGGTAAGATTCGGTGGTAAGAAAATCACAACTTAGGTGCAAAGTGTGATAAAAGAGCATCTGACAAGGTAAATTTACTGAGCTTTGTACTTTCCTTTAGCGACGAGGATTCGATAACTTTGGTAATTCACTTTGCACTGTGAAACGCTATGTATGCTACCCTTTAAAGTACATTGGAAAATCATTTAAACTGCATATTTTTCACTCTGCATATTATTTCTCTCTGTTACATTTTAAATAACATTGTTCGGAGATACTATACAGAAGAAGTGGCAGCAGAGGACTCCCCCATCCCCCACCCCCCCAGCATGTCCAAAATGACGCGGTGATATAAAGACTTTACAGAAGGCAGGTCAGAGAAAATTGCTAAAACCAGTTTGACTAGGAAAAAAATAAAAGAAAGTGCCAATCTGTCTCCAGACCTGTGGTTGCAACTGAATGAACATCCACCTGCCTTGTTCCCGATAGTAAGCTCTGTTAAGAAAAAAAATATACAGGGCAATTTATTTTCCATATTTTATAAGAGAAATTTGAATACTACATTAATGCAGGACCAGGGTCAAATTGGGGCACAAAATACTACACCCATAAAGGATGAGGCATTGGGAAAAAGCCCCGTAGAAACAGTACAAAACTCCCTACAAGATCAGGAAACATTCAATGTCTCACAAAATTCTCAAACATCTTTGATGCAACTTGAACAGAACCTGAGAAATGAACCCAATAGCTCTGCAGATATGGGAAAACAGGACCATAGGAATAATTCTGAGATTCAAGGGGCCTTGGGAGGGGCTCAGCAAGAGGCTGCAAATAAAGCAAACCTTAAATCGGCTGGGATAGATGCACTACCTGAAGATAATGGCCCAGATATTCAAAAGGGTTGCACATGCACAACCCACTGATGCACCCCGGTGTGATATTTAAAAGGGAAAAGAGCACCTGCACAAATCTTGATGCACTGGGGCGCATCAGTAATGTATGCAGGCACAGGTAAGGGGGGAGCGTGCCCATGCATAACCTGCACAGCCCAATATTCAGCCCGGGCCATGCAGAGTTATGCAGGTGCAACCCCTACCTGTACCTGCACCTGCACCTGCACAAAGTTACGCCTAAAAAACCAGGAACAAGTCGAGGGCCCCACACAGGTGAGCTGCCATTGCAGGTGCAACACAGCAGCTGCCACCTGTGGGTGACCATCACTGCCCCGCCGCTATCTGGCGGTGCCCCCATGCCCCGGATCGCCAGCATTAACATCCCCCAAAGTCCAATATCCCTGGTGGTACAGTGGACTGCGATTAGCCCTGTTGTGGGCATCACTGTATCCCTCCCCCAAAGTCCAATATCCCTGGTGGTCCAGTGGACCTGCACGGAGCCTGATTGCGGGTGGCATTCCACCCCCAAGTCCAATATCCCTTGTGATCTAGTGGACTCACAGCCCCCCACCACTGAGCCCCATGCGACCCGCTGCCCCCCATCAGCTGGAGGGTGGCAGCACCTCCCGCCTGCCGCCCCACGCCCGCCCGCCTGACAGCTCGGTAGGGTTGCACGCCCGGTGGTTCAGAGCATGAGCCAATGGGCATGCAACTATAGCCGTACTAGTCGAGTCCAGATATGTGAATTCATTCACATATCTGGACTGACTAATACAATAGAAACTGCACTTCTATCAGCTCATGCTCTGGACCAAGGGGCGTGCAGCCCTACTGAGCTGTCAGTCAGCAGCGGTGAAGCGACTGAAGCGGAAATGTGCCCGCCGCCAGCTGACAGGGCGGGTGGTGAGGCTCAGTGGACAGGTAGGGTGGGGTCTACTAGATCACCAGGGATATCAGACTTGGGTGTGAAATGCCGCCCTGTCAGCTCTCTTGATCCACTGGACCACAAAGATATTGGACTTGGGGGATGTCTGATGCTCGTGATAGGGCTCATCACAGTCCACTGGACCACCAGAGATACTGGACTTTGGGGGGATACAACTGATGCCCACGATCGGGCTAATCGCGGTCCACTGGACCATCAAGGATAGGAGACATTCTTTGTCCCTTACAGGACGTCCCGCGATCGGGCTGCAGGGGGTGTCGGTCCCTGATGGCTGCTGCCTGGCAGGGCGCCAGGTGCAAGTCATCAGGGATCTGCACACCTGCATGCTAATGGCATGCAAATGGGGCTGTAATCAGATGCAAATGGCCCCCCGTGTGCCTTGCATAAATTATGACCCCATTTGCATGTCACCCTTTGAATCTCGTGGGTGCTGTGCATGGCGCTTGTGGCACTTGCCACTGCATTTCAATGCTCCTCTGACCACTTGCGCTGGCACAGTTCCACTCGCCATGCACAGTGGGAGTGGCCAAGTGCGACATTCAAAGCAGTTGTATAGCACAACTCCGTTGTTGTAGCCTAGCCACACCCTGCACAACAAATTTAAGCTGCGCACAGGCTTGCACCACAGCCTGGTGCAGTTTGAATATCTGGGCCAATGTATTCAAAACTGAAGTTTTAGAAGCAGTCTTTACAATGAAAAAAGAAATGCAGTCAGTCACAGTGGCTATGTCAGAAATGAGTATAAAATTTCAAGTGCCGACCACTAGATCAGGTTTCCTCAGTTGAAGACACTACGCGTCTAGTCCACAACAAATTGTGCAATTAGAGAAACAATTGCATGCCCTCAGAATGACAGTAACTGAACAAGAAGATTGTGCTCATACAGCAAATATAAGATTGTGCAAACTTCCTGAAGGGGTGGAGGGTACAGAAAACTCTCTGGCTTATTTTGAAAAGATTCTAACTTTAGCATTGGTTAGAAAGTTCCCTGAAGACAATGTAGTGCTAGACTGAGCTCACCAAGTGGGAACTCATACTGGTAATTCAGATTACCCAAGTACAGTTTTTGTTAAAACTTTTAAATTCCAGGACCGTGAGGCCATATTACAAAAGGCCAGAGTAGCGAAAGGTCTGAAATTTTAAAATTTACAATTTAATGCCTACCAAGACCTACCTATGGAGATGGTCGAACAATGAAAAAAGTGTAATCCCTTAAAGCAACAACTTTATAAAAAATGGATTCATTTTACAGTTATGTATCCTGCCAAAATACGCTTTGTCCTGAATGAACGTCTATATACATTTGACTATGTTGAGGAAGCTACAGAAGCATATGATTTGGCTTATGATTCAACATTAATTAACATAAAGAAATACTGAAAATGTGGAGGGAAGACATGAAGTTGGTTATGCCGGGGGTTGGGAGGGAGAAAATAAAAAAATCAGGAAGGAGCATGCCGATGTATGTATACCGATTATTAAAGGCATGAGCATAAGTTAAAATTAAGGTGACCTTGAGATTCCTCAGTGGATATTTTGGCATCTTGAGATGATATTTTTTTTAATCTTGGTAGGGAAGGGAGAGGGGTGTCGGAAGGACACAAGTAGGGAATTGTCTAATGATTTTTATAGGCTACATAGGGTATTTGTTATTTAATGGAGTTGGGTATGATCAAATTCCATGGTTTGCAAGGTTAAAAAAAAATTGGCTTAAAGAGGTGGGGAGATCTTAAAGAGTTGTTTTTCCCAGAATATATGGGGGATAGTTTTAATATCACCACCTGGAATGTTAAGGGTCTCCAGAATCATAACACAACAGTGAAGATAATTAAACAAACGGAACAAAAAATATAAATATGCTACTGTTTCAAGAAACCCATTTAACACAAAATGACACAGGTTGGTTGGAACATCAGTGGGGCAGGCTCTATGCTTCATCTTATTCCACGAATGCCAGTGGGGTTTTGGTGGCATTTAATAGGAGGGGGGCAATGTCAAGAATTTTGAGAGTGGAGGCAGACCAACAAGGAAGATATGTGATTATCACCATGCAAATTTATAATTTGAGACTTACATCTGCTGTGCTATATGCACCAAATCAAAACTCTCCCAGTTTTTTCAGATTTTTTTCTGCATTTGTCCATATTTGTTGCCCCATACCTGGAGGGGGGAGATTTTAATTTGGTATTACAAGAACAAGATAAAACTTCACATTTGGATAAAACTTGGACATTGTCAAGAATGACGATTAAACATTTTATGTGTGACCTAGGTTTAGTAGATCCTTGGTGGGAATTTAATAAAGGAGGGAGAATGTATTCTTTTTTTTTTACCCCAGTCCATCAAACTTATTCAAGTATTGATTTTTTTTTATTTCAGGGTCCTTACTTTCAAGTGTTCAATTGGTACAATATTTTCCTGTCATATTATCTGATCATGCACTGTGTCTTCTTTCATTAAAAATTAGCCAAACCAAGCCATTGGTCAGATCTTGATGAATGAATATTTTATTGTTGACAAAAGCTTATAAAAAAAGGAGATAGTAAATTGCACAGAATCTTTTTTTTTCATTTTAACATGAATCAAAATGTTAAAATAAATACTGTATGGGAAGCCTATAAGGTTTATATTTGGGGGTTATGTATAAGGATGACTACTTATAACAAGAAACAAAAATTCAGGTAATTCAAAAAAAACTGGAGGCAGAAATTCAGAGACTTTCAAGTCAATCAATCAACCAATCAATCAACATTTTATTTGTATAAGGCACCCTTCCTATGCTCAGGGCGCCTTTACAAAACACATTAAAAACACACAATATTACAATTTACAAACAGATAAAACATATCAGTGTGCACTTAATAAATTCCTGAGAAAGCCTGGTTAAATAAGTATTCATAGTTCAACTTTAGACCCTCAGATTTATAAACAAATATTACAAAAATGAGATAAGCTTAATGTGATATTGAATGAACAGGCAGAAAAACAAACAATGACTGCAAGATCAAATTACTTTTGAATACAGACAAACCATTAAGATTACTAGCATGGCAATCTAAACAAATTATGATCAAAAATACAGTTAATATAAAGGATCACATGGGGGCTATTAAAAATCAACCACTGTAAATTATTAAAGTTTTTGGAAAAGTCTACAGTGATCTTTATAGATCTGAATTTGGGGGAGATATGGATCAGACTTCTACCTTTTTTCATTCAATTGACACCCCTAGAATCCTGGAACAGACTAAAAAAATGTTGGATCTACCCATTTCAAAACATAAAATCAGAAATGCAATTGAGGAATTGGCAATTAATAAAGCTCCTGGATCTGATGGCCTAGGAACAGAATTTTATAGATTTAATAAGGAACTTTTGATTGATCCTTTAGAACAATTATTTAATTTATTTGCAACAACTCAGTTCCTACCGGATTCCTTTAGAGAAGCCATCATACAGGTTTTGTGAAAAAAGGAGAAGGATCTGCTGAGCTGTGAATCCTACAGGTCCATCTCACTATTAAACACTGACTATAATAATAGCAAAACAGTTGTAGAATATATTACCTTTATTAGTACACCAGGACAAAACCAGATTCATTAAGAATAGAAGGCTTTCAGAGAATATTAGAAGAACTTTAAATATTATTGATTTGAATCAACATTTAGAATTTGTTTTATTGGCTATTAATGCCAAAAAGGCATTTGATAGAATTGAATGGCCTTATGTTTTTGAAGTGTTGGAGAAGATGGACCTGGGTGCACAGCTCAGCGGATGGCAGAAATTGATTTATAATAAACCAAGTGCAGTAATCAGGGTTAATAATGTAACATCAGCTAAAATAAAAATGGAGAGAGGTACAAGACAGGATTGCCCACTCTCCCCTTTGATTTTTGCACTGATAATCAAATCTTTAGCTATTAAAATTAGAGAAACAGAACAAATAGCGGGCATAAAAATTAACACAAAAGAAGAGAAAAATCAGCTTATATGCAGATGATATATTAATGTATATAACAAAACCACAGGAATTAGTTAGTAATTTAATACAAATTACAACTAGTTTTGGCTATTTTTCAGGTTATAAAATTATCTGGTCAAAAACCTAATTTATGAAATGAAATATACTTTAGCTGGGGGACTGGGATGTCAATTGAATGACTCAGGAAATAATTTCATATATTTAAGGGTTAGTGTTAGTGCACAGTTAAGGGATTTATATTCATTAAATTTGGAGAACTTATTACAACAGACAGAGGTAGATTTTAAAAGATGGAATTCCTTATACTTGACTATGATTGGTAAGGTTAAACTTATCAAAATGCAGATTTTGCCAAGGATTCTTTTTTTTCATGTACTTAGTATTTCAGTTCCACCTGCCTTTTTCTCAAAGGCTATGATAATGACATTTTTGTGGAAAAATAATTGTGTTAGAATTTCATGGAAAACTCTAATACTTCCCAGAATAAAAAGGGGACAGGTGTTACCTGATTTTTGTATGTATTATATAGCAGCTCAGTTGGCACATATTTGGAATTGGATTCCTAGAGAAGCCTCATTACTGTCTTCAACTCAGATAGAAACAAGGGCTCAACCCTATGCTACACTTCTGAATTTATTATATTTCAATATACCTTTTAAAAAATTGAAAGCTCCTATGACAACTACAGTAACATATTAATGTTGGATTTTGACACAGAAAAAATGTAAATGTTCTAAGGAGATTTGGGAAATTACACCGCTATATAAAAATGTCAATTTCTTGCCATCATTAGGATCTCATTACCCTAGGATCTGGAAGGTGGCAGGTATTTCCCAAATAGGAGAGGTTTACTTAGGCAATACATTGCAGACATTCCAATTACTTTCTAGGAAATCTGGTTTGTTGCCTAATCAGTCCTTTTTCTATAACCAACTTAAGTCTTATCTGAGTCAAAATGAAGCAAGTATAAGATTGACAGAACCACCTAGTTTGTTGGGAGACTTGATTCAAAATAAAATAGGGAAAAAATGATTTACCTAATATATACGCTATTATTAGAGGGCATGGAGCATAGTGTGGACAAAGTGAGGAGAAAATGGGAGCAGGATTTGAGAATAAATATCACAGCAGATACTATATATGGCAAGATATAATTAAGGCATATATAGAAAAATTTCAGTGGTCAAACTTCAGCAAATAAAGATGAACACAACACATCATATTTATTTTACACCCAAAAAGTTACATTTAATGAACCCTAATTTAACTGACAAATGTTCTAGATGTGCAAATATAACAGGCACTCTTATTCCTTTTATAGGTTCATGTCCCTCACTCTCAAATTTCTGGCATGATATAATCTAGATTTAGTATTTGCCGTATTGGTCCTTGCAAGAACAGATCCAGAAGCAAATGATTTGATACCTTTTAATGGACCAACATAGATGTAACAACAAGAACAAAGTGCTCTAGCTTTCGGACCAACCAGTCCTTCTTCAGAAGCCTAATGGCAATTGTTTAGAAAACACAATACTTTTAACAGCTACTGTAGATCATGCAGAAAAAAGAGAAAAAAGAATGTGGGTGCAGGTAACTATGTATGTGTGTGGGTATGTGTTGTGAGATACATGATATATATGTAGGGCTTGCTGTCACATTGAGGTAGGCCTCTATTTAGATACATGAAGTTACATTGTGTTACTACTCTTACTTCACACACATAATGAATATTAATTCCTCCTTACCTTTTATCTTTGCCCGGGAGTGGGGTTGATTCTGTTGCACCATATTCAGATTACCTAGCCCGTTACTGTACATACAGGAGTGTTATCATAGACTGTCACATATTTGTTTAACTCTGTACATATTGGGGTGTGAGATCTCAATAGCATGGGGGTCCTGGACATATCTTTTTACATTAGGGTAATATTGTAGTGATCTGTGGAAATGTAGGTATGTTAGACCTCTGGTCTTATTTTATCCTGGGGAAGGTGGCAGTTTTATTTTATTGTAGTTTTATCCAGAGTCCTTGGAAATGTTACTACGCAGATAGGAGTACAGTTAAATAGTGTAACATTTTTGCTCTGTAGGTATTAGGATACATGAGCCTTTTTACTTAGGATTACATGCCAAGTTGAATTCCTTTGGGGAACAATTGTAGTGACTGATATGAATAAAGGTTCATTAGGAGTGTGTGTGTGTGTGTGTGTGTGTGTGTGTGTGTGGGAGTGTATCTCCTTAAAGCTAGTTACTCCACCCCCGCATTATGGGGATGTGGGGTGGGATGGTGTAGGGTGAATTGTTTGTGTGAAGAGAAGGAGAGAAATTACATTTTTGTCACTTTTTCAGATTCCTTAGACACTTCTGGTACATTGAGTTGTTAAATTCTCAGTGTATATTGACATCAGTACATATCAGGCTACATGGTCTTATTTCCTTGGTGGTCCTCAACTAGAGTTTTTTGTTTGGCACTAATACTGTCAATTTATATTTAAATTATCATTTATAAAGTCCTAACACTATACTAGAGGTTTTTGAAATTATGGGGCATGATATCTAGCTGGAGAGTACAGCTGGGTGATAGGTCCAGCTAAGTTTTACACATCATACAGTGGGCACTGATGTTTTTAAGACAACTTTACTGGTAATTTCTTGTCTATAATGCATGCATTGAAACTTCTTGGTGTCCTAAGACAATCTTAGTATGTCTTTAATCTGGGTAGGGGTTCCATTTCAGTAATCACATCCTTATACACACCGTGACACGCATAGCTTGATTTAAGAGTTATCTGCTCCAGCAGTGTTATCTTATGTCAATTAAATTTATATGCAGTAGGATTCTTTGTATGTGTTTTGCACCAAGCACCTTTGACCCTGGGACCCTACTGGCTGAAGGTAATATGGTACTGTTAAACTTCTCTGACATCATCAGCCGTATTTTTTAAATGAGTATTTAAACCAATGTTTTTTTTTCTGTTTTTTCTGCATGATCCAGTTGTTAAAAGTATTGTTTTTTCTAAACAACAACCAATAGGCTTCTGAAGAAGGACTGGTTGGTCTGAAAGTTAGAGCACTTTGTTCTTGTTGTTACATCTATGTTTGTCCATTAAAATGTATCAAATAATTTGCTTCTGGATCTGGCATGATATAGAATTTTTCAGTCATAGAGTAATAAAGAAAAAAATCATTTTTTCATCTATGCTGAAACTTTTGGCTTGGACTCCAAAAAAATCATCTTTAGAGTTCTGGTCAGTAACATCACAGAACAAAATAAAGTGGTCAAAAATAAAGTGGCAAAAACAGTGTCACCATCAATATTGGTGGCACAAAATGAAGCATGCCAGAACAATGCAGGCCACATGACATGCAGGTAGAAAACAACATTTGCCGCATGGAGACACTGCACTAGAACCACAGGGGCCAGGAGCACAACCCAGCATGCCATCTCCCCTGTCCTGTGTGTTGTGTGTGTTGCTGGAGACATACTGGCTTGTGCTCCTTGCCCGTTGCATTATACACGGCCATCCACATGGTGGCCATGGTCTCCCTGTCATCCAGTGGTTACCCCGGTGCACATTCTCCATCACTTAGCACACTTAGCATTCTGGGTGGGGGTACCCCACCATGTGGGTACCTGGGCCATTAGATTACCATGGTAGGTGTCCAGTGGCCTGCTTCCCCCATTGGTGGTTGCATCCTGCCCTGTTCTATCTCCCAGCACCCAGCACCCCGTAGTGTTTCTGTGCACAGGTGCCTGCTGCCGTGTGTTCCAGTGCAGTGCCCCCATGTGGTGGACGTTGTTTGCTACCTGCGTGTTTTGTGGCCAGCATTGTTCTGGCACATTACATTTTGCGCTGTCAATATTGATGGTGACACTGTTTTTGCCACTTTATTTTTGTCCACTTTATTTTGCTCCATGATGTTACTGACCAGAACCCATCGTTAGAGCTACAGAACATTAAATTGCAGTCAATTTTTCTTATAGTTGCCAAAAAGTGTGAATTGTTGAAATGGAAAGACCTGACTCACCAGTGTTCAAACAGTGGCTAAATCTGATGGTAGATATATCTAGATTAGAACAAATTTGGTATATTAAGAAAGGTTTGAAAGACCAGTTTCAAGAAATGTGGAGCCCATTCCAGGTGGAATTAAATAGGTAAATATACTATCTAGTAAAGGATAGCTGAATCTTAGAAATAAATAGCAGGATATCCCCCTCTTCCCTTGACATATGATGAGAAAGTGAAAGAATGGACCCTATCTGAAAACTCTATATGAGGAAAAGAGTTAATGGGATTCTACACTTATCTGACAAGGGGGCCAAAAAACAAACAAGCCAAAAAACAATATGGTTAGCTATAATTTGGTTACAGATACCCATATGGAAAAGAATAGTATGTGATGACTTAACAATAACTTATTAAAAGACCCAATATTTTTTTTAAAGTTTGATTCAGTTATATCAAACTTTATTATAGACAACAACATTACATTATTGAAAGCTGAGACACTCTGAAGGTTACTATTAGAGAGTATATGATTTCAGAAGCTTCCTGGAAAAATAAAAAGAGACAACAAGAACTTAAACAAGTGGATGACCAATTACAAAAATAGAATTACAAGTGAAAATGAGGGTTTATCTAAAATACAGGAGCTTACAGAATTAAGGAAACATATCACTTCAACAAAAATGTATGAGAAAAAGCATCATTGGACCCTTTGGTATTAGAAACTGGAAGCAACACAGTGAAAGGGTATGGAAACTATTAGCAAAAAGAATTCAGGAGCAGGAAAATAAGACAGATATTACATTAATTAAAGCAGCTGATGGACAAACTTGTACACAGCAAGAGTAATTATGGAAATTTGTTTTGATTTTTTACTCAGCATTATATACATCCGACTGTAACTCTACAAATGATGAGATAGCCTAATATGAAACATTATGTACAACAAAGAATTCAGAATAGGACTGGGAAGCCCTTTTAAAACCCATTACAATTCCAGACATGTATGACACTATACAAAGTAAGAAAAAGGTTAAAAGTGCTGGCTTGGATGGATTTACCTTGGAATATGTTGATGCTGCTGTACAATGGTTCCACTTTCACAGTCACTGAGATAAGTACTTCTTCATTTTTAATGGTCTTCTGTGGTGGGGTAGGGAGGATGTTGATGGTGGGGGGGGGGCTGGAACTTTTTACAATCCTAAAAATGTTTTCTTATTTTTATTTTATTTCAAGGTATGCAGTACAGATAGGGGAAGGGGAATGCCTGCTATTGTGCTTCATCATGGACCTTGATCTGGAATCATGTGCACTGCACAGTATGTTCCTGGGGGAAATTTCTGCAGTTTAATGACATCACAGGGTATGGTAAGTATACATTTTTTTCTCTGCTTGTTCTTCCAACTTGCTTGGTAAAAACAGATATGCAGATCACCGAGTATTCATCATTTTTTCTTATCTTTGGTCTTGTTTGGTCATTTCCTCCGTTGAGGTTTCATCATATCTCTGTGTGATGACTACATCCATCCAGGCCCTGCAGGAGTGGCATTGTGTGGAAGACAGGAGGTGTTGCCTGAACTGCGATGTTGGCCACTGGACTGGTGTCCATACCATTAATGAGTAAATACCAGTGCCATCCACATACAGGGAGGAACTATATGTCGAAACAGATGGTTGAGATGGTGTTTAGTAAATAATTAGGGGGAAGGGGCTAATGTCTTGTCTAATCATTTGAGGTGGCATAGCTGCAGTAATCATGAACATTTTGAATCCAAACTGAGGACAGCAAGCACCTCCCCCTGCACCCCCCCCCCCCCCAGAACCATCACAGTTTCGGTACAAGAACCTTAACCTGGCAGTATAGGATAAGTAATCTTTTGGGGGGAATTTGATGTTGTAAGTTGTTAAGCCTTTTCATGATTAGTTTTGTAATTAATGACTCACATCATTAAAGATGGCCACCATTCTCCATTTTCCAAAATTTGTTCAACATGTGGTTGAATTAGTATGTTATATTCATATGCTACTTGTACTAGGAGCCAGGATTTTAATACATGTCACTGATGCAAGGTGGCAGAAAATATTTTTGGGGGTGCATGGGTGTGTCAGATCAGGTGACTAGAGGGGGTGGGGGGGCGGTGTGGCATTTGCTACCATGGGCACTTTTAAGGACATCAAGACAACATATCTTGCTGTAAGATGGGGTTGATAGTCAAAATGAAAAGTAAGATATTTTGGAAGCCAAACATTATAACTGTAATCATGTAACTGCAAAATCTTTATGGTTATGGTATTTCCATTGCTGCTGCTTTATATAGGCTGGGGACTGGTGGTGACCAAACAACAGGTTACGACAAAGGATGATCAAATGAAACTTATACACACTGCAGCAGAAAACACATTACCATAACCAATCCAATGGTACATAGCTAAAAATAAGGTATAACACACCATACTGAGCTGAAAGTGGCTGGGGTGGCCTTTGAGTAAACTCAACCTTTTTCCACTTCCACATCATCTATGAAGCACCCTTCACAGTCTTCAAAACTGGAGTTCTCACCAGATGGGAATTCTCTCACCATTACTGCTTCATCCACCTCTCTGCTGGTGGATGCCTTAGTTGAGGGATGGTCATCATCCTCATCACCAAGACACAGTTCCTGTGGCAACACCACTGACATCACTGTGTTGTGTGGAATGTGCCTTTCATTCATTTGGTGAATGTTAGCATGGACACATTCTTGGGTGACAAACTGGTCCTGCAGTCACTCACAATGGCCACAGCCACACTAAACACTCGTTCCACAGTGACACTGGATGGTGGGCAGCTCAGGTATTTCACAGAAACTGATGTTAGTGCGGGACAGTCATCATTTTGCTGCTCCAGTACAGCAGTGGCTCATCAGCAATGGCAAGGTACTTTGGGTCCTCCATGTGGGCCTCCACCATTCATTCTGCTGCCCAGAGTTGAGCAGCCTCATCTGTCTCCTCCTCCTTTTCCTCCACTGATGATCTAGTTATTTACCACAGTGCTAGAACTGTTGCTGACTTAAACCACCCTCTTGCCTCGGACTTCGCAAGTATTCAATCCTGGCTCACTGTAAACAAGCTTGTTCTCAATTGTAGTAAGAGTTACTCTATGCTCTTTGGCTCATCTGCTAGACTTAAAGTGAATCAAAAGGCCCTAATAATCCCGTGTGCGGATGGCTCCCCACTGATTAGCACAAATTCCTTTAAATACCTGGGTGTTACTCTCAATGAATCTCTAGACTTTGATCTGCACATTACAACCACCTGTAAGTCGGTAAACGCCAAAATAGGTAGTGCCTACTGAACTAGCTATGCCCTTGCCCCTTCAGCTAGATTAGTTGTGGCCCAAGGCTTTCTTTTCCCAGCCCTTGCATATGGCTCAATCACCTACCTATCTGCCTCCAAATCATCCCTCCATAAATGGGACACCACCTACAACAGCATCTGCCACTATGCCTCCACATCACCACATTACAAACACCATTGCCAGCTCTATACTGACTTAAAATGGCTGTGCCCCTCCGCCCACTGACTCCAGTTCTTTGGCTCATTAATTGACTGTGTTGTCAGATCAAGCCTCCCCCATCCCTCACCTCCCTACTGGACACACAGCCTCTCTCCTATGGGCTATGATTGACTGACCAAGCCCTTTTTCACATTCCCAGATACAGAACTAATATGGGTGCACGTGCTTTCTCTCATGCAGCTCCAAAATACTGGAACTCCATACCTCAAGCTATTCGACAAGCAACCACCCATGCCACTTTTAAGAAACTTCACCATGAGCACCTATGCGATACCAACCCCTGCACTTGCTTTAATCCCCCTTAGTTCTACTTTTCTTCCCTTGCCCTGTTTTTCACAAAGTAATTCACTTCTCTGACATCTCTTCACCACCTCTCTTAACACCCTCTCTTAACACCCTCTTTCAGGTCCTCTCTCTCATTCTCTCTCATTCTCTCTCTCTCTCTCTCTCTCATTTCTGTCTCTCCCTTTCCCTCTCCCTCTCCCTCTCCCTCTCCTTCTCTCTCCCTCTCCCCTTCCTATCACTCTCCCTTCCTCTCCCCCATGTTCTTTAACTACCAAATTGTGACTTGCTATATTGTTTCTATGTATGCCCTCTATTGCAGTGCCTGTGTTCTTACATTGTATTGATCTTGTGTGATTTGTCCTACTGTTTTATAACTGCATCATACCAGTTTAAACCTACTCTTGTTTGTTGCAGAATGTGTCTCCCCATACCTGAAGTTTTTGATTTGACTCTGAACTGTGCTGCTTTTCATGTGCTGCATCACATATACAATTATGTATGTCTAAATTGTGTTCTCCCAGGTTGTGCCTGAAAATAGGCATCCTTATGCCTAGTGCACTTACCCGGTTACCAAAAACAAATAAATAAATAAATATCTTCCACTCCCACCTGAAAGAGAATATCCCAATTGAGATTGCTTGCTGTTTTCTGCTGTGCCTTGCCCATTTTCTCTGATTGGGTTGCTTGTGAGCCACTGGTGGTGGTAGCAACACCCGTTTTTGCCACAGTGCATACATTTTTCATGTGGGCAACATATACCATTCTAATGAGGTTCTCTGTTAACCATTGTACTCGCTGATGGCCTCCTTCAATTATAAGTGGCAGGCCACATTTGTAACATATATCCACCATGGTGGCGATTGTAAAGTCAGTTGACTGTAAAATGCCGGATACATGAGTATTTGTGTCCAGCACATGGGAAATGTGATCCATAGATCACAACTGCAATGATACCCACTTGTCTCCATCTGGTGTCACACATTAACTAGTGTCATCCTCAGCTCACTTGTGAGGGGTATGGATTGACTTATACAAGCAGTGTCCCCACTCACTGCCTGTGTAGCGTGCTTGAATGGGTGGAGAATGTGTATTAGCCCATCCATTTGGTGCCATTGCTCTGTTGTTAGAGCAATGGACACTCCAGCACTATCACAGGTGGTGTGCAGCAGCAGGTATTATGACACAGCCTTATACTGTTCATATAGCCGGTCAAGCATGTACAGTGTAGAGTTCCACCTGCTTATAACATCAAGCTTCATCCAGTCCTGAGGCAGATGGCTATTGCGTTGTAGCTCACATAGATAGTCATGAGCCTTTGCAGAATGGGTGAAGTGGACACAGATGCGACAGGTGACAGTGACTGTTTCCTTAATGTCCGCATGGTTGAGAAACTACTGAGCAGCAAGATTAAGGCAGTGTGCCAGGCAGGGCACCTTAAAAGACCACCATCGCTAAGGCACTTCACTACATTGGAGCCATTATCACTTGCACTGAATCTGGCAATGAGTGACTGTGTGTGTAGCCACCTATCAATCTTGTCCAGTAAAA
The DNA here is from genome assembly GCA_016271365.2 of Neoceratodus forsteri. Taxonomy (NCBI): domain Eukaryota; kingdom Metazoa; phylum Chordata; order Ceratodontiformes; family Ceratodontidae; genus Neoceratodus; species Neoceratodus forsteri. The sequence goes on along the minus strand of CM028131.1, from coordinate 397,155,825 downwards.
TATTAAGCATTTTTGCAGTAGTGTGAGAACCAGTAATAGTTGTCATACTCAGGGTCGCATGCTGCTGACTATCAGGTGTGTTGCTATCACCACAATTTTGCTTCATGCAGGTTTTGCCAGGCCCAAAATCAAGTACCACCCCAGGCACTGTGCCCAGTGTGCTGTTATGCATATATATGAACTTGCTGCTGTTTATCCACTGGTCTACATATCCATGCGAAGATGGCTATATTGTGATGCATTATGCTTCAATGCATGTCTAATGGAATCAGCAACTCTACTGTTCAACTCTGGCATGGCAAGCTTAGTAAAATAGGTTTGTGATGGAACTTGTAATTTGCCAGAAACCAGCATTCTCCATGAACAAGACTGGCAACAGATTGATGACCAGCATTTCAGCAGTGGCAGCATTTAACTCTCATGTAGCAGCATGATTGGGGGGTACTTTGTCTGCCACTCAAGGATGGTCTTCAGAGTGGGCTGCATCTTTGGGGCTGTTGAACTAGAACACTGTACTTGTGGCAGCAATGATGTTCTTTTAGGGGTAACACTTGACTCTTGGGGCTTTGTAGTCTGCATGAAACCAGTTATTTTGGTTGCTTGTGGGTGTGGTGGTGTACTTTTCAGACTCAAGGGACTGGGACTGGCACCTCCACTTCTATGCCCACTACACAAGAGATCAAAGGATTGCTCACCCTCCTCCTCCACTACCTACCCACTCTGCCCTCCCTCCTCCTACTCTTGCTCTACTACATTTACCTTGCCAAGGGAGATGCCACTAACAGCTCTGGCATCCTTCTGGTGTATCTGCCATCTCAGTGGGTGCTTGTTTTTCAGGTGGGCATGTTGGCCACCGGTGCCTATGTGGCTTCCCTTTTTCCCATGACTAACACATGCTTGAAAAAGTTGGCATATTGCTATGGTGTCATCAGCTGGATCAAACACATAAAAGTCCCAATCTAGGAACTTTTTACCTCTGGACTTCAGATGCTTCTGGGACTGGGATAATTCAGAAACAGTTGTGGAAGTGTGTGCTTTTTTGGCTGCTTTCATCACTTCAATAAGACTACTTTTGGGAGGGGGGGTTACTTGACTTCTTGGAGGTTTGCTTATAGGCTTGGTGACAGACTGACCCATGGGCTTATGCGTGTAAATGGCCTACATCACTCTTGACCATTTTTAACTCAGGCTCCCATGTGGGAATGTCCTTGTCATCATCATCACCACCAATAGCAATGATGTTCTTGTCTTCCTCCTCCCTATCACTGTCTTCTTGAAGCATGACACCTTTTTATTTCTTTACAACAAGGGGCTGACTATCTCTATCTCCAGGATTATCAGACTCTGGTTGAACTAATCATCACCAACTTCTGCAGGAACATGGACAGCCACATCAACAGACTTAGCGCCTTCCTCCTAGATCACTGTTCCTGTGTTGGTGTCAGTGCCTCCCTTTTTCTCACTGTCATCATTCCCCACTAGCATGGATGCAACAGTTTGAGCCTTAAAAAAGTAAGACACAGGTATGCCAGACCCTGTTCTGACAACGACTCCTTTTCTGGTTCCTGCCCACATAGCCCACATCAGAAGACACTGATGCAGACATATGTGTGCTTTCACTGCTATGGGGAATTGGAACTGAAGCTATACTTTTTTCAGCAGACTTCTTAGTTCCCTCATCCCCTCTGCCACATCTCTTAGCAAGCATTTTTGCTGGTTGCTGCTTCAAAGCTTTGCCTTTCTTTGGGGGCATTTGAAAAAAGGATGTATTACTAACTGTGTGAACAACACCTCACATATGACGTCACACCTACAGTACTGGCTTCCTTACAAGTCCAAACAAAATCAAGACAGGCAGCAGCACTTATAGTACAACTAATACCATATATGGTAGGTAGAATATTCTAGTAAAAACAAAAAGGTAACTTTTTTCTTTCCCCAAACAGGAATTAAAGAAACATACACAAGGAAAAAGGGCACAAGTGACTGTCTTCAAATACAGATCACCTGTGTCTCTGGACGAATAAATTACTGTAATGTGTTATTACTTAGTTAAAGCCACACTTGTTTTTATTATGTAAGGGCAGAGACAACCATAAAACCGTAACAAAGGTGAGTACCAGACATTACGGTAGTGGTCTGGATGGGAGGGATTACCAAGCAATCTCTTGAAAATGACTATATTAATATATTTTTTTTTATATTGTGAATATCAAGTGTTAAACAAACAATGCTGTAACAGAGAAAGGGTAAGGTAAGTCAACTAAAACAGGAACACCACACAATGTGCAGATGCAAGCTCCAGCAATAAAATACAGGGGAGCAATTCAACAAAGCAGTGCTATTGTAAATGGACACATTCAAGTGAGCAAGTAAAAGCGCTTAAGTAAACATACAAAAAATATTGAACTATTGATTTTCACAGTTTAATTGACACAAGTTAACACTCCAGCAAACAGAACTAACCACAAACAAATAAAATAATGGATCAGCTCTGTATGTTTAAAACTTTAGAATTCACAATCACAACTAAAAGTGGAAGAATGGTACATATAACACGGGCTGACAGTGGCAGCACACTCTCTCAGACTGGACAGAGTAACATTTCAGAGAAAATAATGGCAAGATATAATGAAATTAATAAAAAATAACAGTAAATAAATAACTCACAATTTGTGAGTAATCTGTTTGTAAAAGGCAAAAAATAGCCTGCACCGCTTTACACTCCTACCCTACCCCACTCAACTCCTTAAAAAACAGAGACAAAAGTAAAACCTAATTAAACTAAGTATTACACAAAAATTCACAAAATTAGAAAATGTTCCCTAGCATCACTAGGAAAAAACTTCATATTTTGGAGCAATTAGCTCTCAAAAACAAGTTTCAACAAGGTTTCAAAAGGCTTTATTGACTTTGATGCACCACAACAGACTGCTCTCTGACTCAACACACAGCAGACTGAGCTGTAAACAAGCTGCATGTGATATTTGACCTATTTGCCCACAATGCCTTGCACATTTCACTTTTGGAGCAAAATTTTGCTGGCAAAATCAAATGTTACCCCAGTGAAATTGTGCCATGAAGTGAAATTTTGAGCATCAATGGACGAAATTGACAGACTAAGGCATTTACATGAAATTTTACCATTATGCGAAATTGTGAAACCAGGCAAAATTTCATTTTGCCTAGGCAAAAAATTTCACCAAGGCATTTTACATGAAATTTCACCATTACATGAAATCATGAACACAGGTGAAATTTCATTTTGCCTAGCCAAAAAATGTTTTGCAATTGCGGAATTATGCAAAATATTTCACCAGGTGAAATATTTCAATTTCGCATAACACTAACATTGTACAAGAGATCCTGGTGGCAACAAGGTATTATTAAATGGAAAGACTTTTATGAAAATGGGATCAAATTATCTTAGGAAGTCTTTAAGGACAAATTTCATTTACAAAATTCCCATTACTTTTATTTTACTCAACTTAGCAGCCTATTTACAAAGGATTATGAAAGATGGGAAAGAGTTCCATATAGGAAATAGAGGTGGAAATAAGCAAAATTTTGGACCAAGGTCAAATGTAGAAACAAAATTCTATTCATGGCTAATTAAATGTTATCAGAAATCTGCTTATATGGTTTATAAAAACACAACAGAAATATGGGAAGGTGAGGTAAACTATCATATAAATGAATAATGGAAATTGGCACTTGGTCAAATACAAAAGTATAGTCTGTCAAGGGATAAGACTATCCCATTCAAAACAATCAACATAGCTTACTACGCACCATTAAAACTTTGTAAAATGAAATTAATATCTTCCAATTCATGTTGGCAATGTGACACCCTAGATGTAGATTTTTTCCGCATGTTCTGGTTCTGTAAACAAAATAAGTTTTGGTGGGAAAAGTCGTTTGTTTTCTTAGAAAGGATTGGGTTTGCTTACCAACACTGGATAGATTACAGATTTTTAATTATGGAAATGAATAATGATTCAACTATAGACATTAATTATAGGCCAATTCTAAAGGCCAATTTTATGGCAGTATAAAGATTAATTCTGAAAAACTGGAAATCAGATCTTAAACATCCCAGGTTTCCTGAATTGGAATGAAAACAATTATTTGTGAGTGATCTTTATAATAATGATCACTTTACAGACTATGACTCAGTATGGAGTATTTTTAATAAGAAAATAGAGGACTGAACAAAAGATGATTTCATAAAACACATACAATAAGGAACAGTTACTTAAATGATGCTCAGGAAATACATCTGAAAAATAATATTTTTAATCATAAATTTTCTGTAAATTGGTTTTACATAATCATTAATGTATTTACAGCATATGTGATACTTGAATTTTTTAGTTAAACTTATTTATGATCGCTGCATCTGTCTGAGACTACAAAGTGACCATATACCTTTAAATAAAATGAATCACTTGTTTCTATATACCTAAAAGAATTAAAAACTTTTATTTGCTAAAAAAAGCCACCACTTTGTGGGCCAAAAGCAAGGAAGGATCACAAAATACCCTACGGGATTTAATGGTTAGAGAGCTGTTACCCTGTTAGTGATTTGCCCTAAAGTATGCCAGTCCACATATGCAAAGCAGCTAATAGCACCTTATATGCAGTTGCACCAGCATATTCATAGATTTGGAGAGGTGGTAAATAGATGTCAGTGCTGAACTATTTACCACCTGACCAAAGCAGGTCTTAACAACTGTGGCCTCAATTCTCCATCATACCTGCCTCCAAACACCCCACTGTACTCACTGTCTTTCTCTATGCAGCTTTTGGGGAAAACCAGCCTGTGTGCTTAAATTACTGTTACTCTTACCGCTTCTGCTTGCGATTCGGTACCTGTTTCACTTACTGTTCCCATCTACGGCACCATGTGCGTTACCCTTTGCATTTTCATTTGCACTTGCGTTTGTGTTATTTTAATAATTTGTGTCTACAGTACTGTTTATCTTTGTGTTTTGCTTTGCATCGCCATGTGCATTACCATTTGCGTTTGTGGGCACCGTGTTTTGGGCCCCACGCTCCCGCTGCCGCATTACATTCACTATTTCTCATTATCATTCTCAAAAAGAAGGGAAATTAGATCTAAGAAACTCTGTTTAATGCATTAGTTAGGGTTGTTCCACAGCGACAAAAGTGAGGAAATTTGGTGTTAGGGTTGAAAGCCCCCCTTGGACTCCCCTGCCCACACCCCCAACTGGCATCGGGGTACATGTTGGGGTTGTCGGTACTAACTCTCACCCCATTCTCCTATACCTCTGCTTCTTCACACATCTGATGGGGTGAGAGTTAGGGCCGGCAACCTCAATGCGCACCCCGATGCCAGTTAGAGGGGTGGGCTGGGGGGTCCAAGGTGGGGCTTTCAATCCTAACACCGAATTTCCTCACTTTTGTTGCTGTGGAACAACCCTAACTAATGCATTAAATGGATTTTTTGCCTCTAATATATATATATATATATATATATATATATACACACACACACACACACAATGGGGCAGAGTGCTATTCCAGTGCAATAAATTGAGATATTCTCACTGCAGTGAAATAAATGCTCACTGCAGTGAGATAAATGCTGATGACACCAGTGGAGTGAGATATATCCTGCTGCGGTGAGATAAATGCTCACTGCAGTGAGATAAATGCTGATGACATCAGTGGAGTGAGATATATTCTACTGATGTCACTCACTCACTCAAGCTAGCATTCCAAATGAAAGTGCTTCAAAAATCAGTTTGTGTGTCTCACTGAAGCCTGCAAATCACCTGCAAATCACTCAGTTAGCATTGCAAAACACTTACCTGTATCCCAAAGTTTCCAACACTCCAAGGCCATTTCTGTGCTAATCTCAGCATAAAAGCAACCTGAATTCAAATGAAACTCATTTACAAAGCAGTTTCTTTCTCACTGCAAGCTGCAACTAACACATATAGCATAGAAAAACACACTTACCTGTGTTCCAAAGTTTCCAAAACTCCTAACCTATTTCTGTGGTAAACTCAGCTTAAAAAAAAACTAAATTCAAATGAAACTCATTTACAAAGCAGTTTCTTTCTCACTGCAAGCTGCAACTAACAAAAATAGCATAGAAAAACACACTTACCTGTGTTCCAAAGTGGTCAACACTCTTAGCCCATTTCTGTGCTACCTTCAACATAAAAGCAACCTGAATTCAAATGAAACTCATTTACAAAGCAGTTTCTTTCTCACTGCAAGCTGCAACTAACAAAATTAGCACAGTCAAACACAATCACCTGTGTTCCACAGTGCTTCTAACAATCACAGCCCATTGAGAAACACTCCCACACTCTCAGACCACAGACAAACACTGCTTTCAGTATAACCTAAATGTTGGAGTAATGAGCTCTGAACAAGCTTGATACAGTCTGCAGACCAGACCTGGGTTTGATTCTTACAGCCTCCATTTGCATACTGTGTAAATCTGAACAAATCACTTAACTTCCCAGTACTCCTAAAAAACTCACCTGCCTACCAAAAATTAGTTACTAAAGACTAAAACTCAAAGAAAAAAAAGCACATAGATACAGGGGAAAAAAGATACAGCAAAACATGACACCATACGCTCTCACTCCATTTGTATAAATAGCACACATGATGTGCAGATTGTGAGATATGGGAAATATTCTCACTCCTGCAGAGTGAGCTGTGCATTCTCACTCATGAGAATACAGAGCTCACTCTGCAGGAGTAAGAATATTTCCCATATCTCAACTCCTGCCGATCATGTATCCCATATATATACATATATAGGCATGAATACAGTATTCGAGAGACTCATACCTACTGCACATTGACACCCTGTAACTTTTTGCTGAATTGTTAAAAGGTTCACATGACACACATAATTTGTAGTCCCACATTAGGAGAGATATTAAACATAACATGACCCAGTTTGGTTCCACTGTGCTCTTTCAGTTTTATCACAAACATTGATTTACCCCTTCAAATAGGGTTCCATTTTGTGACATTGCTTCCATTCCCCATTTAAGTATTTAAATACAGCCCTTTATTGTGCCTTAGAAACCCAACTGTTGTTAATGTGTTATCTAATTACTTCATTTAAGCCTCCCCCAAGAACTCCCTGTACAGAATAACAGTTTTGGCCTTTTATTTAATCATTTTATACATCTGTAAAGTTCATTGCATGTAGTGTCCATCTAGTACCTCATCCTAAGCAGACAGTGCCTTTACTTTGCATGAACTGTGGTCCAAAAGCATTATTGCGTCTGGTGACCTTTCTTTTGTTACTGACATGCTGCCAAAACCTTGCAGTTTGTTATAACTCATTTATTTAGAAAATTCCCTTTTTCCATAGCGTGTTATTTTTGTGTCCTTTTGTTACCCACGTTACTATTGGTTCCTCCACCGGCCCAGAATGTTCAGAACCAGAAATGCATGCTGACACCTTCAGTCATCACCCCATGGCTCTTTAAAGCTGTGGAGCTGGTGGGTCTATATTCTTTGTACTGCCACCTACATTCTGGACAAGACATGTTGTCCTCCTGAAGTTTGGAGTTATGCACGTTACGGGCACTACAGTGGGTTATTCTCTTTGCATCTCAGCTGCTCTTTTGTTCCCCAGTGTGTCAGATGTCTGTAGATTGTAAAGGTACACATTTGCTTTTTGAGAAACACAGAGACATGTAGTCGAACCTTGCCTCATGGTCCCAAGATGCTGAGCTTGGGGTATGAAGAGTGGGGTAAGGGCAGAGAGAGTTGATTATAATGCATTTTAAAGTTGAACAGCTGCAGGTTTCCTAGATTAAATGGCTATACATATTTACCTATTCTATAGACCAAGTCTCTACATGGGGATCATTCTGTGTGGCCTGGTCCCTGTGGGGGGGGAGCATTTTGTGTGATCCTATTCTCTGTCGGGGCACCTTTAATGTTTCTGCTGCTAAATAGTTTGTTCTGTACTAGGCAAAAAAAACTGCAGTTTTAGGGAATATATCAATTGGACCTGGTTAGTGCTGGGGCTCATTTTGCATTAGGCATCAGAACACCATATCTACAGTTTGGAGAGTTCTGTAATGAGAAATAAAATACATGTTGTATTGTGGAGTAAATGAATAGGACCTGGTCTCTGCAGCTGCTCAGTTTGTGTAGACCTGGTCTCTTTAGGGGCTTATATTGTGTTGGAGGCATCAGAACACCAGAACTACTTTTAAACTACCTGCTTATCTGCTAAACTTAAAAAGAAATCCTGTTTAATATCATATTTATTTTTGTAAAAACACTTCTGTAGAACAGAAAAACAGTCAGCACTCCAAATGTACTCACAGTACTTATTTATTTTATGTGCAAGTGCATCGAAGCATTTAGCAGCAGAAAAGCAAATAACAGCAGCAGTAAACAAAGCATTGGGTATTCCATAAATTTCTTAGATCCACAGGAGTCTATAAGATGGCAACTTTTAAAAAAAAACATATTGCACCCACCGACTCAACACTGAGCACCCAAATGCCAGTACAGAACCATTTACATTTCAGCAATATGTTTTGTGATCATTAGGTGTGCCATGTGCTGCATGTTAGGCCAAGAGTCTAGCATGGCACATTAAACAATTACTGAGATTCACTGCAACAGTAAAATGAGCCTAAAAGGGCACAAACACCAAAAATGGATGTAAAATGACTGTAATTGATGGTAACCGTGTTGCAGTCACCAAAAAACATCAACCCTGTTCATTGTTTTTGTGCAGTTTTAGGCTCATTTGGCTGCTGTTGTAGTGTATCTCAGTAAGTGGGGTATGTGTTACATGGTATGCCTTAAATGGCTCCATGGCAGTACAAGTGAAGAAAAATACTATTTTTTCCTTACTGGGATGATTGCTGTCAGTGTCTGTTAAAGTGTTACTCTTTGTTCTGTATTTTTTTTCATTCTTTTTTTTTTTGTGCACTTTTAGGCTTACTTTGCTGTTGCAGTGAATTAAAGTAGTTGTTTGGTGTGCCATGTGCTGCATGATAGGCTGAGGGCCTAGCATGGCATATCAAACAATTACTGACATTAACTACAATAGCCGAAGAAACCTAAAAGTGCACCCTCTCCCAAAATGCACTGGTTGCCATATACACCTGCAGGACCATGCTGTGGACACAGTGAGTGATGGTACCATGGTGGGGTTCATTTGACAACAGGAAGGGGCTGTGTCTTTAGTTGTGGCTGTGATCTGTGAGATAGCATCATTAGTAACAGGGATAATTGTGTATATCTGCACCATACAAGGGGACCATGCAAAATTACCTTGCACTCTGTGATTACAGGACTTCACCAGATTTCAGGTCCATGACTTTCCATTTGTATTGTGCCAACCTCAGAAAATCTCCTGGACACAAACCTTGTTTGCCCATAACAGGGCTTTGGAATATGGACATCTGCGCAAATCTGGGTTTATGCAGAAAAACTAGGCTTTGCACATGGGAAAGCTTTTGAAGATCTGACCCCTGAAGTCAGTTTTTAATTTAATTTTCATTTCTTAGAACACATTTTAAGATTGAAGCAACCCACTCAAGGGCATAGTTCTATTAGTAGGAAGTAACCCACTCCAGAGTGTGCAGTTATTAGGGATTAATCAATACCCCGAGTGCATTGTGAAGCATCAGGCTGCTGGCTGAGTGTCCTCACAACACCCAGTGTGTTGCTTAATCCCCAGTAACCACACACCCTGGAGTGGGCTATTACACTTATAACAGAGGGTGCACTACAAAACAAGGAGAAAGCAATATACATATTTTTTCTCCTTTTATAAAAGACAAGCAAATTACTGTATTCTGCTGCCTAAAAAAATAGTCCCTAACAAAATGGCTGTCATGCACATACAGATGTCAGAAGGAAAGTGTTGCTATGCTTTCTCTGACATTTGTTGTCATGATATCTCTCTGAGACAACACAGTAGCTCTGAAGTGCAAAATATGGAGTTGCCTCTTGTGGTACAGACGTGGTGTCTATACCTCCACTGGCTTAGCTGCTCTGTCTCTCTGTCTGTGGTTACATTAATGCATGGCAAGCAAGTAAACATTTTCCCAGCAGTGCAGTCACACAGTCTACTAGACTGTATTCTACCAATTAAGAAATGGCAACTAATGGGACTCAGAGCTTGCAGGTCTTTCTGGAACTCTGTTTCTCTGTCCACCAGCATAAAGCTCACTTTCAGATCATGACATCATTGGGGGGTCTCCCTCTCTTCACACTGTTCCATCTGACTTTATGCCACAGCTATGGGATTTACCTGTCAATCTGGCTGTGCAACAGAAAAAATTACCATGGGGACCACACACTTCACTCTGGGAACAAGCTTGGGTAAGAAGCAAGACTACAAACTTTGAACACTACAGCTACTGTTGCTGCACTGTCTGGCACTACATGGCAGGCCTTGGCTCTCACTCACTAAGCAGGAATAGTAATGGCTGCTCCACAGACTGCAATTTTGCACTATAACAAGATCAGAACAGAAACACAGGCTGATCTCTCAGAGGGATGGTTCACCACTAGCTGTCATATATTGTGGAGTAAGCAATGGTCACCTGATGGTTGTTTACCACTCACCTGCCTTTATCTACCCCATGTTATAAGTCACTAATACACTGTCAGTGTTTTGCCTTCAGCCTTGAATATCACAAGCAGCAAGGGCATGCATTAATCCCAAACATCCCCATTCATCTCATAAAGATATACATAGATACATAGATACATAGACAGTGTCGGCAGATAGGGGCTACTGACCCAGTCTGCCCATTTGAGCTTGTAAGTTCAGTTTGTTTTCCTAGAAGTCTGTTGCCCCTTACCCCTGACCTCCAGAATTCCTTTATGTCTATCCCATGCATTCTTAAATCCCGTGATTGTTTCAGCCCCCACCACTTCCTCTGGCAGGGTGTTCCACTTGTCCACCACCCGTTCTGTGAAGAAATTCTTTCTCATGTTTCCTCTGAATCGTCCTCCCTCCAACTTCATCCCATGCCCTCTAGTCCTGGAACATCTTTTTGCTTAAAAATAGTGTTTTCCTGCACCCTGTTCCTCCCTGTAAGATACTTGTATGTCTCTTTCATATCCCCTCTCTCCCTCCTCTCCTCCAGGGAGTACATGTTCAATTCCTTCAACCTGTCTTCATAGGACTTGTGATGCAATCCATGCACCATCTTTGTTGCCCTCCTCTGAACCTTCTCTACCCTGTCTATGTCCTTACGTAGGTATGGTCTCCAGAAGTGTACACTGTACTCCAGGTGGGGCCTCACTAGTGTCTTGTATAGCGGAATAATGACCTCCCTTTTCCTGCTGGTGATGCCCCTGCCTATACATCCCAGCATCCTATTTGCTTTACCTGCTGCCTTGTCACACTGTTTCCCTACCTTGAGGTCATCAGAGATGATAACCCCAAGATCCATTTCCTGCTTGGTGCATGCTATATCCTCACCCCCCAACTGATATATTGTGCCAGGGTTTTTGTGCCCCATATGCATTATCTTGCACTTCTTTGCATTGAATTTCAACTGCCAAATCCCTGACCATTCTTCAAGTTTCTGCAGGTCACTTCTCATTCTGTCTACACCCTCTGGTGTGTCTACTCTGTTACAGAGCTTTGTGTCATCAGCAAACAGTGAAATTCTGCCTTCTAGGTCCTGCGATATAGTTGGTTTCCCTCTCTCTTATTGTAGGCTTGGGACCAGCTGGTATATGTAATATTCAGACCAGGTGAGATTCAATCCATATTACATTGTAACATAAAACATTTGTGAATATCTTAAGTTAATATAATGTTGTGACTATAGTACAATCTTCAAAATGTTCAAAAAAATGTTATACCAAATATCCATAGTATGACAATCATTTTTTTGGTTGAACATTAGCAATAACTTTTGGTATGACTTAGTGAGACACTCGGTATGATACTGATACTGCTGTTCTAGTGTCCATGTTACTCATGTGACTTCTTGTGTTGTGTCTGTGTTACTCGCATGATGTCCTGTGTAGTCTGAGTTACTCACGTGACATCCTGTGGAAAAAACCCTTGTAAATAAAGTATAATTCATTTTCTGAAAATTAAGTGATTTCTGTCTTTTCCTATGAGGGTAATATAGTTGTGCAAAAAAACAATGGGCTAGAAAATCAAGGACATTAATGTGGTAGCCAAACTTAAACATGTCCAGATTTGGGCATACTGTGATCAGTAAACATATTGTGGCATAATTACCAACAAGTTAAGTTTATGATAAAAAAAATGAAAAGTTAGATATTATGCTACCTAAATAGATACCATAGATATAGTAATATCAAAAAATATATGTTTGATAATATGACAAATTTGCTGTCAAGGACACGGTGTTACTCACATTACGATGCCCTTGTGGGAACTTTTAATCCCATTTTTTAGCACTTCTGAACTACAAACTATCTTTATGTTGGGGACTGAAATACTACCACATGCACCCAATGTAAATATGATATGGTTACGACAATTGGCCCAAATAACTTTTGGAACCTGATTGTCACACACTGTCTCTCGAGTAGCATATTGGTACCTATATATATATATATATATATATATAGCACGGTAGTTCTACCATAGCTAGGGTTGAGTAGCATTTTTAAAATTAAAGGGTCAAATTTTGCACCTTAATAACTTTGCCACAATTCAACAGATTTGCCTGAAATTTGGTAAGTACAATTGGACATCAAGCTCGTATCTCGAAAACGGTGAGAGATATGGAATTTTTGTTGCAAGTTGCATAGCCATATGGACTATGTAATAGCAAAAACCTAGCCAGGAAAATCAACATTTTTGTGAAATTTAAATTTTTTTTCTATGTCGTGCTGTTGCTGAGATATTAGCAATTAAGTACTTCCAATGCTCATTTTAAGCTTCGATCCCCATTACAATGCATACATTCTTTGTACACACTGTGTTTCTGTATGCATCTGTTTGGCAAAAACAGATCATGCGCTTCCGTTACTGTTACAGTTACTGTTTCCACTTGTGTTTATGTCCCCATTTGCGTTACCGTTCCTGTGTTCGCCACCATGTGCATTACCCTTTGCATTGTCATTCGCGCTTGCATTTTCATTACTGTTATCATTTGCATTTCCACTACTGTTTCTGTTTGCATTTTTGTTTGCATCACCGTGCGCATTGCCATTTGCATTTATGACAGCACTTTCATTTGTGTTTCTGTTTCTCTTTCGTTTTGCGTCTTCCTCGCTGTTACCGTTACCATCTGCATTTGCAATTGCATTGCTGTGCCCATGTGCATTAAGGTTTGCATTTCCATATGCGCTTGCATTTCCTTTTGTGCTTCTGTTTTCTTTGCTGTTATTGTTGCTGTTACCATTACTATTTGCATTTACAATTGCGGTACTGTGCCCGTGCGTGTTCCGGTTTGCGTTTCCCTATGCGCCTCTGCTCCCATTTCTGTTTCTCTTTCCTTTGGCATTATTCTTCATGTTGACTTTACCATTTGCATTTACAATTGCTGAACTATGCCTGTGCGCATTACGGTTTGCGTTTACGTGTGCGCTTGCGTTCACGTCTCCGTTTCTCTTCCCTTTTGCATTCTTTCTGCTGTGACACTTAACATTTCCATTTAAAATATCACTGCTATCACTGTTCGCGTTACCAGTTGCGTTTTTGTACCCGCTTCAATGTCCATTTGTGTCACTGTTCGCTTCAGCGTCACTTTGCGCTTGTGTTTCTATTAATGTTTCCTTTACCATTTACATTTGCATTACCATGTGTGCCACTGTCCATGATTCTGTTTGTGTTGCTGTTCCTGTTCCTATGTCATAAGACATTGGGCCCCGCACTCCCGCCACCACATTACATTCACTACATTCACTATTTCTCATCATCATTCTCAAAAAGAAGGGAAATTAGAGGCAAAAAACTCTGTTTAATGCATTAGCTAGGGTTGTTCCACAGTGACAAAAGTGAGGAAATTTGGTGTTAGGGTTGAAAGCCCCCATTGGACCCCCCAGCCCACCCCTCCAACCGGCATTGGGGTGCATGTTGGGGTCGTCAGTCCTAACTCTCACCCCATTCTCCTATACCTCTGCTTCTTAACATCACGTAATGAGGTGAGTTAGGGCCGATGACCCGAACACGCACCCCGAACAACTCTAACTAATGCATTAAACAGAGTTTTTTGCCTCTAATATATATATATATATATATATTCTTTGCACAAAGTGTGTTAATGCCCCAGTTAAGGTAACTTAAGGCCACAAAAGTAGGGAAATGTGGTGTTAGGGTTTCCAACCCTAAATTCCCACCCCCACCACCAAACAGCAAAAGGAAAATATTAGAAATTTGGGTTTCCTGAGACTTGACAAATCAGTGATGAGGTCTGCCTTGGGGTTGTCAACCCTAATGCTCCCCCTTCCCCACAGCCAAGGCCTATTGTACATAGCAAAACGTACAGCTCCAAATACATTTTTCAAAGGTATAGAAGTACATCTCACCACACATTGCCAACATGGTTTGTTGTAGCTTTCTTCACTCAGGGGTAGATTATGCATGATGTTTGCTCCAGGAATGGTGTGGGCATTAGAGTTGACAACCCCAAAGATGACCCTACCACTGATTCACCAAGACTCTGGAGACCCAAAACCCTAATGTTTTTTCCTTTTGCTGCTTGGAGCTTGAGGGTGTGAGTTAGGTTGGAAACCCTTCTGCCATATTTCCCTACTTTTGCTGTGTTAAGTTACCCTAACTGGTGCATTAACAAAGTTTTTTTCAAAGAATTTCTTTTCTTTTTGAGATAGTGGAATTGAATCCTTATTCACACAGGTCCCAAAGAGATCTGCATGTACAGATGCAGATGCCCTGCACCAAGGGAAGACTCAGTTCACCTGCACCTTCTGGGTTCTGCACTTCTGTACAGCAATGGACATCAAAACTCATGGAGCTGTCTGGTGGATTGCAGAAGCACAAGGCTCTGTTGTCCCTGCACTTCTATGTGGCTGCAGATACAGATCCACAGGGCAAAGAGTGAATCTATCAGCCAATGCACAATGTGCTCTGCCACCCAGAGATGGAGAGGTGCATAGCCCTATGCCAAGAGAAGAGTTGTCTTCACTATATGGTACCTGGACCCATGCTGACAGCCCTGCACCTTTCATTCCCTGGCCAGTAGGGGTGTCACATAACAGCACCATCCCCTGGCCCTCACCCCATCTGGCTGGGTCACTGAGCTTACCACTGAACTCAGCTCACTAGCATGGGATCATAACGCATACCCACTGGCATCATGACTGGCACTATCACAAAGTTTGTTAGCAATTTTTTTTTTACTTTGATTCTAAATTTTCAAGATACTCATTTTATGATTCACCTTATAAACATAGCATGTACCATTTATAGTATATTGGACAAAAGGCCATTTCACATCAGAAGTGCAAAAACATGTCTTGTCCAGGATTCAAAAAAATGACATGTGTCACATTTATGAGGTGGTGTGGAAAAATGGCTATGTTGAAAGTTTGGAGTCAGAATATTGAAAATTAGTGAATTTGTGAGTTAACATTGAAATAATGCAATGTTCACTCATAACTTGGGCATTTTACCATATTTGTACATCAGTTTTGTAGTATATCCCTCATATTATCCCACCTCATGAACCTAGTAGGTGAAAATTTTTAAATTCCTGCCGAAATGTCATTCTGCACCACCAAAATGTCATTCTGCACAACAGGTGTTAAAACAATGTTTCACCAGCATTTGAAAAATAACAACTGTCACATTCATGAGGCGGTGTGAAAACACAACAGATATTTCCAGTATTAGAAATATTACAGTGGAGTTAGATTGTCAGCAGCCAGACAAGGTAAAACACAACAAAACTTTAACTCTTTGCTTGAGGAGAAGTAAAAGGAATGTCCCTTATTGTGCATCTATACCTATCTCAGCATATTAAGAAGGAATGGGATTCCTTAAGATAAACTCCACCAGTGCCTCATGTAATGATGAAGCAGTACAAATTGCTGCACCAACTCCTTCTCTACCCTGGTTCTGATATTTATCACTCTGAGCTTTCAGTTACTGCCTTTGTACAGCTCTGGCTTTTGGTGGTACTGCCTATCTAGCTCCCATTAGGGAGGTGACTGACCACCCAAATCCTGACCCCCAAAGATTTTGTTAAATAATTACTATGGAATTAATGTCCTGTCAGGCATTTGCTTACCACAGAAGTAGCTTTCACTTTCAGTGGCTTCTGCCACACACTCCTGTCTCTGTTTCCTCAAGCAGTACCTACAGTATAGTACACACAGTCCCAAGAGCATCATCCATGAGTTATAGTTGCTGCCTCAGCTCGGAGGTTCTGACTTTGCTTGCTTCCCTGGCTCTTCTCAATATTTATCCTCTTGGGGTATTAGCAGTTAGCCACAGGAGAGGCTCTCTCTTCAGAGGCTCCTGATGCATTACTGCAGTGGCTTTCAGTCACATACTCTCTTTTCCCTCTCCCTGTCTGGACCTATGCTAGGCTGTCTCTGTGAGAGGTTACAGAAGCACTTGATGTCTTTCAGTCACATGCATTTGTACTGTTCTGCTTGGCCCACACCTCCTCAAGTCAAAGAAACAACAGAGAGAAGATGGACAGAAGGGGAAATGCAGTCATGGTTGGGGGAAGCACATTCTGGACCCACTAGATACAAGGTATAGACTATTTTAAAAGAAACTGGCCCATAACACAAAGGATCTCCACACTAGCCAATGGGGCCACTATGGCTATATTATAACAGGCCACTCAGGGTACTACAGTATGATATAAACCTGACCTCCCAGACTACCAGGCTGTACTTCCATCTTTATGTCTTTGTCTCTTCTCTGTCTCCATATTTCTTTTCTCTGATTCCATTTCTCTATTTTCACTTTCTCACTTTTACAGGAAACTATGTTTTTTTTCTAAAATATCTTTCAGTGGAGGCATGGCCTGACTGCTGAGCAGAATGGATGCTTGACTTGCTAGCTCCAATTACCAATGTGTGTAGTCAAGTAGTATCTAGCTTCCAGATAAGCCAGAACCTAACCATTAACATACCTGTCAACACAGCAGGGTCCAGTTGGTCACATTTTGTTGGTTTTGAGAATGTATCTCTCTTTGACTGTACTAGCAGTGACTCCCTAGGGCACCCTTTCCCTCCAGGAGTAGAGATGGATCCCACTGGTTGTGATCTCCATTTGTACTCTTTTCAGACTCCCTTCAGCAGGCTGCAATCAATGTGATGGTGGACACTCTAGTTCTTCACTCAAATGACTTGTTCTGCCAACAAGCATTGTGATGGCTGGTGCTCTCCCCAACATAGAACCTGCATGGTCAGACACAAAGAAGTTTAGCCCCTGTCCTCAGCTGTGAGCTGACACAGCTGTTCTGCCTATGAGGGTCACAAGATCCACCAGTCTCCCCAGCATAGAACCTGCACCCTGCATGGTTGGACACAAGGAAGCTTATCCCCTTTACTCAGTTGTAAGCTGACTTAGCTGTTTTGCCAAAGAGGGTCATGAGGGCCCCCACTCTCCCCAGCATAGAACCTGCACCCTGCATGGTCAGACTCAAAGAAGCTCAGCCCCTGCACTCAGTTGTAAGCTGACTTAGTTGTTCTGCTGATAAGGGTCATGAGGGCCCCCAATCTCCCCAGTATAGAACCTGAAACCTGCTTGGTCAGACACAAAGAAGCTTAGCACCTGTCCTCAGCTGTGAGCTGACACTAGCTGTTCTGCCTATGAGGGTCATGAGGGCTGCCACTCTCCACAGCACAGAATCTGCACCCTGCATGGTTGGACACTGAGAAGCTTAGCCCTTGTCCTCGGTTGTGAACCATCTTGGCTGTTCTGATGATGAGGGTTGCAAGAGCTGCCTTTCTCCCTAGCATAGAACCTGCACTCTGCGTGGTGAGACACAAAGAAGTTTATGTATGTATATATGTTTGCATATATACTTTGGCACCAAACAGACTTGCAAATCCTGGAGCTCCTTTTGCACTCACAAATATCATGGCATCAATGTTACCTTCCTGATATCTGTATTATGTTCATTTAGAATATTGCTATTTTTATAGTATTGTACTGCTCGGATAATTGATTCTGTTTATTTAGCATTTTACTTTAGTTTGCCTGTGGTTTTAATTATTTATCGATTATCAATGCTCCACCTGCTCGCATCTCTCTTTTCACATGTAAGTTTTGCATTTATTGTACATATGTTTTGTTGTTTTTTGTTCATCATATTGTTTCTAGCTTATGTTATGTTGTTGTTACTGAATTTGTTAACATTGTAATTGCTGTTTCATTTATTGCCTGTAACTCTCCAGGGTCATACCTGGAAATAGGCAGAATTTTTGACTGGTACACCTACTCAGTCAACAATAATGAAATAAAAAAAATAGGGTAGAACCGATGTTACACCTTCCTTAACATTAAGAGGGAAAAATAGACTGATTTTCACAACCCAAACATGGAATGTAGTCAGTAGAAAATTAAATAACAGTAATGTTTAGGAGTAATGACAATTTGGGGAGAAGAATACAACTAAAAGAAATGGAATTGCAGCTAGAAATTGTGTATGATGACATCAGAAAGGAGATATATGCAGACATAAAACAAGGGCCTAAGGAAAGAACATGGTTTGATATTACATGCAAAAAAGGCAAGTTTAATTTAAGAAAAGAAATAAGAAGTGTTAAGAAATATCCATCTAGGGTGAACTTCAATAGTTTAAAGAACCCTAGAAAGCAGTACAAAAACCATTTGAAAGAAAAAAAATAGAATATACACAAAACCAGTGGGAGCAGATGTATGATATTATTCAGAATAACAATTCTAAAAACTTCTGGAGAATTGTTTCCAAGGGAATGAAAGAACATCACCCTTTCCTGACAATAGATATCCCAAAAGAAACATGGGTTATTTACTTTAAAGAAATATTTAATGAAGAAGATACAGAATCATGGATGTTGAGGTGGGCAGTCCACTAGGTACCAGTGACCACAGAACTGTATGGTTTAGAGTCAACACGTTGGCAGAAGAAAGCCATTCAAAGATCAAGATCCTAGATTTCTGGAAGGCCAACTTCATGGAGATAGGAGAACAGCTCAAAATTGCCATGGCAGCGGAAGATATGGGGGGGAGGGAAGGAGTAGAAGAAAAGTGTCTTAGGCTGAAGAGATGCATAGTAGGAGTGACAAGTCAATGTGTCAGATTGCTTAGCAAAAGCAAAAGAAAGAAGCAGCCACTGTGATTCTCTAAGTCAGTAGCCGAGAAAGTGTGAGAGAGAAGTAAGGCATTCAGGAAATACAAAGAGACACAGAAAGAAGACACACTGAAATATCTGGAATAGCAGAGACAAACTGGGAAAGCTGTCAGAGGTGCTAAGGCAAGAACGAAGGAAGGAATAACACAGGCTATTAAAAAGGGCAACAAGACCTTCTTCCATTATGTTAGCAAGAATAAGAAGACCGGAAATGGTATTGTTAGGCTTAAGAAGGAAGAGGGTGGGTGGGTGGAGGATGACCTTGAAAAAGCTGAAATACTGAACAAATATTTTTGCTCAATATTTACTAAGGAAGAGGCAGGGGAGGGCGAAGACTCACGAGTAAAAAAGATGTACAGGGGAGAGGTGGAAACCAGCCCATTTATCGTGAATAGAGTCTTGGAGGAACTAGGAAATGTACATACAGACAAGGCAATGGGGCCAAATGGGATTCACCCTAGAGTATTAAAGGAACTCAGGAAAGTCCTAGCAGGTCCACTGATAACCCTCTTCAACCAGTCACTAGAGGCAAAGGAGGTAACTGTGGACTGGAGGAGGGAAGATGTGGTCCCCCTGCATAAGACTGGAAGTAGGGAGCAGGCAGGCAATTACAGACCTGTAAGCCTAATCTCAGTGGTGAGGAAACTGATGGAGTCTCTGCTTAAGGCAAGGGTACTGAAGTTCCTGGAGTCAAGTCATACAAAAGACCCAAGGCAGCACGAATTCACTGAAGGTAGGTCCTGTCAGACTAATCTTATCAACTTCTTTGACTGGGTGACCAGGGTGGTGGATCAGGGAAGGGCTGTGAATGTGGTCTACCTGGATTTTAGTAAGGCCTTCGACACCGTTCCTCATAGAAGATTGCTTAACAAACTGGGGGAATCTGAGTGTGGGCTCTCAAGTGGTAAAATGGGTGGGAAACTGGCTAAAAGGCAGGACCCAGAGGGTGGTAGTAAATTGGTAGTAAAATCAGAAAAGGGGGAGGTGACCAGTGGGGTTCCGCAGGGATCAGTGCTGGGTCCAGTTCTATTCAATGTCTTCATAAGCGACATTGCAGAGGGACTGGAGGGGAAAGTATGCCTGTTCGCAGATGACACCAAGATCTGTAACAGAGTCGACACATAGGAGGGGCTAGATAAAATGAGAAATTACCTATGACTACTGTGAGGAATGGTCAAGAGTTTGGCAGTTGGGTTTCAACACTAAGAAGTGCAAGATAATGCACCTGGGACACAGAAACCCCAGAGAGGAATATAGGATGGGAGAGCAGGTTCTAGCCACCACAAGTCAGGAGCAAGACCTGGGGTTTATCATAGCTGATGACCTGAAGTCAGCCAAACAATGCAAAAATACAGTGGGGAAGGCAAACAGAATGCTGGGATGCATAGGAAGGGGCAAAAATAGTAGGATCAGTGAAGTGGTGATGCCACTGTATAGATCACAGGTGAAGCCTCATCTGTAATACTGTGTCCAATTCTGGAGACTGCATCTCAGGAAGGACAGAGACAGAATGGAAGCAGTCCAGAGAAGAGCAACAAAAGGGATACATGGACTGCACCACAAGCCTTATGAGGAAAGACTCAAGGAACTAAACATCTATTCACTGGAAGAGAGAAGGGAGAGAGGGACTATGATAAAGACTTTCAAATATCTTAGAGGAGTAAACAGGATACTGGAGGGGAGCATATTTCAGAGAAGAAAGTGCACAAGGACAAAGGGAAATAACATGAGGCTGGAGGGAGAGAGGCTTGGGGAAATGCTAGGAAATATTTTTTCACAGAGAGGGTGGTGGATCCATGAAGCAGCCTACCAGCAGAGGTAGTGGAAGCAAAAACAGTATAGGGATTCAAAAGTGCATGGGATAAACATAAAGGCACCCTGCTGTACAGCAGAGCACGGGAAAGGCAGTCCAGATAAGAGTAGGGATTGCCAAACCAAGTAGGGGAAAAGGGCAGACTAGGTGGGTTGTATGGTCCTTATCTGCCAACAGATTCTGTGTTTCTGTTTCAGTAACATTACTAGGAGAAATACTCAAATGAGTAATAAAGAAGGAATACACTCCCCTGGTTATTACCACAACAGAGGTAGAAAATGCAATCTCGAATCTAGCAAACAACAAGGCACCTGGTTTGGATGCCATTCCAGCTGAAATACAAAAAAGTTATAAAACATTTTGGATCCCTATATTGACGTCTTTCTTTAGTGTTTGCCTAGCCCATAAATTCATGTCAATACCACGGACCAAAAATATCATTATGTCTTTACATAAAAAAGGATCTTACTATGAACCAATAAACTGCAGGACAATCAGCTTATTGGACATTAGTTCAAAACTTTTCACAAACATTATTTTGGAGACAATAAAAAACTGGACAAGTGCCACTTCAATTATATTTTCATACATACCAAGCAGGATTCAGATATGGTTACTCTACCACAGATACTATACATTGCTTTACCTATTTATTGGAAAAGTATATAGAACTAAGAAAGATGAAACTGTTTACATTGTTTGTTGACTACACAGCTGCATTCAATTCAGTCAACAGAGAAACATTATGGGAAACTGAATGATAAAGGTCTACCATTAGATTTACTAACACTTGTATATTTGCTGTACACTAATACATCCACAGACATAATTTATGACAATAAAGGGAACATTTCAGAAATTCTTCGCACTAACAGAGGGGGTCAAACAGGGATGCCTGCTGGCCGCATTACTCTTTAGTATATATATAAATTCACCATTACAGTATATTATGAAGACAGGGGCCAATGGGAGTCTCCAAAAATCAATAATAACCTTTGTCTATCATTAGCATATGCTGATGATTTAGTCCTATTTTATCTGACACAATCAGGTCTTTCGAGAAAGATTAACAAACTTAAAAGGGAAAGCAATTTGCTGAATTTAAAAATAAACTTAAAAAAGCAGAGTAATGTTATTTGAAACAAAACAATACATTATAAATTCTACTTGGACAATCAAACCATAGACACAATGCAGAGTTATATTTACCTAGGAATAAGAATATCAGTTAATGGTAAATGGACAACTCATCTTAAAGACCAGTACAACAAGGCTAATCATTTATTTATTTATTTATTTATGGCAACAGTCTTGGCGCATTTCAACCATAAATATGGGGGTAATACACTGAGTCCAGAATTAAAAGCAGGTAAAGCTAAAATTAATCCATTGCTCCTCTATGGGGTAAATCTATGGTGAACACAGAAAGCAATTAACTTAGAATTGTCATTACTATATTACTATAAATTGTTATTACAGGTACCAACTTCTACATCTTCACTGATTGTATGAATTGAGTTGAGTAAAATTGCTATCAACACTTTGGTAGAGACTAGAATGATATCATACTGGATTAGGATTATCAGTAAATCTCAGAATATGTTACCTGGGGAATTTTTACAGGAAAAATGGAAGTGGACGCAAGACAACCTAATCTCATCATGGTTGAAAAAAAACTTGAGGTTGTTAGATAAATGTAAATTAAAACTATTATGGGTGGACCATTTAAGAGGAATTAATATTTCAGTACAATATGAAAATACATAAAATAGAAAATATTTAAATTAGCACAACAAAAAGACATGGAAGCCCTAAAAACTCTTAAACAAGCTCATTGATATAAAACTAATAAAATTAACCACTGTACAGAAGAATTCTTATTTCTTCTGATCTCTCCCAGTACCTGAAAATGGATTACCTGGGCCAGGTTTGAACTCATAACATCTCCCTATACTCATCTCAATCTGACTGAAAGTAAAAATTTAACCAAAGATAGATTTTGTCCATACAATAGAGGTTTCAAGGAGACAATTACCCATTTAATAACTCAATGCCCTTTGTATAATACTACAAGAGAAAAACTTTTAAAATATTTTTTATTAAGATATGTGGTTGTAAATTATGATCCTGTGTTTATCTTGTTGCACCCAAGGTATAAAGAAGAAGCAGAATTAATTGCACAATTCTTGGCCTCAATTGCTAGACTTAAAAAAAGAAAGCAAAAAAATAGGGCCCTCACTCATAATTGAGAACTGGTGCTGTTATGTACTGTATGTATCATCATATACAACAAGGAATACTAAACCTGCTCAGAAATAAACCATTAGAGCTGTCTTGAAGAGTTATAAGTGTTATTTTGGTAGTAAATGTCTGACTACCATGCACTCTTTTAAATATTGTATTGTCAAAAACTTTTATGTTTTGTGACGAACAATAAATAATTGAAAAAAAATCGTTACAGCAAATCCTTCAACAATAAGAAGACATAAAGTTGTCTTCTATCTGAATGCAGCATGATGTAACTGATTTAGGGTCCTGGGTCATTGTGAATGAACAACATGTTTCACACAATGAGGACATCTAACTGCTCAACTGCATGAAGAGACCCATGTCATCTGCGAACTATGGGCCCATATACAAGATCTGGAAAACTGCAGCTGGAGGAACAACCTCTGGTTTGTGGGTTTTCTACAAATGGAAGCCAGAGACACAACTGGCTTCCTATAAAACATCATTCCATTAATGCTAAAGGTTTCAAGGTACAGACCAGTCAAAATCAACTGGGCACACCACTGTCTGTCTATGTTGCTGAAAGTGGGAGAGAGGCAGTGGCCCATCTTGGAGAGGTTTCTGTAATTCATGGCAAAGGAGGTCATCCTGACACTAGCCAGAGATAGATCCTGTTGTCATGTCAGGGACATCATATCCAGGTGCTCCCCAACTGTTCTATGGACTTATTGCAGAGGAGGATGAGGAGGGCCTTTATGAAATATAAAAGAGGTTTCAACAATTGGACTTCCTCTTCTCCCTGGTACTGGGATACCTGGCACATCTTCCTTGGCATAGCTGTGGAAATGGGTAAAGTAGGATCATACTGGTTGTGAGATTTGGTGTTACAAAACTGTCACAAAACTGAAGGTGGACAAGGCAATGGGGCCCAATGGCATATACCCAAGGATATTAAAGGAACTATGACAGGAACTAGCAATGCCTCTGTCAACCATGTTCATAGAGTCACTTAACACAGCAGTGGTTCCAGAGGACTGGAGGAGGGCACATGTAGTCTGTATTTACAAAAATGCTAGCAGGGATGAGACAGGAAACAATAGGCTGGTCACCCTCACCTCAGTGGTGAGGAAGATCATGGAGGCACTACTTAAAGAAAGGATAGTGGGGCACTTGGAATCCAAAGGTGCCCAGGATCTGAGGCAGCACTGATTCACAGCAGGAAGGTCATGTCAAACCAATCTGATAGATTTGTTTGACTAAGTAACAAAGGAGGTGAATCGGGGGGAGTTGTGGACATCACCTACCTCGACTTCAACAAGGCCTTAGACACCATCTCACCTAAAAGTCTGGATAACAAGATGGGTAGTTAGCTTGCCCAGTGGCACTGAGGGTTGAGGCACTGGACACCACACCTCATGCCATGCCAGTGACCCAAGTTCAGGAGTGAGCTCAGGTGCAGGGGTTGGCAGGGAAGGAAGTGGATTGAGAGCCCTCAGGCTGCTCTCCTATCCCGGGGAGAGGGCATTGGGGAGCTTGGCACACCAGTGGCCCCTGGTGGAGATAAGGAGCACTGCAGTAGCATGGGCTACATGTAATGAAGTGCCCGATGTAAGGCAGGGTTGCCGTGCACCTTACAGTGTTGGGGGGGTGCACATGTGGTGGTGGAAGTGGGCAGAACAGAACACAGGAAAAACACTGGCACCGAGGATCAGGTGATGGCACCTCTCCCCCATGCCCAACACTGAGTTTCCCCGGCTGGCCTTTGATTTGCTCTGCCCAGTCCCTCATCAGATGCCAGAATCTGACTAGTAAGAGCGCTCCAAGTTGGTGGGGGGTGACCCTCCCTGGATAGGGTTAGCTGGGGGTGCTGGCATCGGCGAGGAGGGGAGAGAGGAGGGAGGCACAGTTTGGGACTCACAGGAGGGCAGGACAACAGATAGGTTGCCCAAAAGAGGACCTCGGGCCATGACCAGAGGGAAAAAAAATTGGAAAACAAAACAAAAACAAGATGGGTAGTCTGGGCATGGGCCACAAGGTGCCAAACTGGGTTAGAAACTGGTTAATGGACAGGTGTCAGAGGGTGGTGATAAATGGGATCCAATCCAGGGAGAGGAGGGTGACAAGTGGGGTACCTCAGGAGTCAGTCCTTGGGTCAGTCCTGATTACTATCTTCATTAGTGACATAGAGTGAGAGCTGGAGGAAAAGGTCTGCCTGCTTGCAGATGTCACCAAGTTCTGTAACAGGGTGGATACTCCAGAGGGGGTTGAGAAAATAAGGAGTGACCTGGGGAAACTGGAAAAATGGTCAGAGGTGTGGCAGCTAAAATTCAGTTCAAAGAAGTGTGTAATAATGCACTTAGGATGCAGAAATCCTGGACAGTGCTACAGGATTGAGGGGGAGTTGTTGATAGTTACCAAGGAAGAAATGGATTTGGGGCTATTATTTCAGATGACCTAATGGTAACTAACCAGAATACAAAGGCTGCAGGGAAGGTCAGTGGCATGTTGGGGTGCATAGGCAGAGGTATCACTAGCAGATGGAGGGGGTGATGATTCCACTGTATTAAACACTGGTGAAGCCACATCTGGAGTACAGTACTGTGTACTATTCTGGAGGCCGCATCTTCATAAGGACATAGAAAAGGAGGATGCAGTCCAGAGAAGGGTGATAACAATGGTGCATGGCTTGCACCAGAAAACATATGAGGAGAGATTAAAAGATCTCACAATGTATGCACTGGAGAAAAGGAGGGAGTGGTGAAACATGATAGAAACCTTCAAGTACCTTAAAGGCATAAACAAGGTACAAAGGGGCAACCTATTTCAATACTGAAGAATATACAAGAACAAGAGAGCATGACATGAGATTGGAAGGTGGCAGGTTAAAGGGAAATGTGAGGAAGTTTTTGTTCATGGAAGGTGTAGTGGATGCATGGAACAGTCTACCACATGAGATGGGAGCAAGCACAGTTGGGGAATTCAAACATGCATGAGACAGGCATAAGGGAATGCTTGAGGTGGGAAGGAGAGGTTAAAGCCATTGACAAAGCAGGGTCAGAGGCTGCTAAAAAAGGGTGGGGTTTACAGACAGACTACATGGGCCTGGCAATCCTTATCTGCCATCAGATTCTATGTTTCTATAAGATGCTGCATCTCAGCTGGGCCATCCTGGGTAAATAGCTTATACAAATGGTAAAAGTGAGACTTCGTTGGAAACATGATACATTGCCAACAGCCACTGGCCTTTCCCACATCCCCCCAACCCCTTGGCAGAAGTGTGTGGTATATTCATTAAAGCCTCATTGATAACTAGGGGATCATAAGTTTAAATCCTGCTAGAGTCAAATGTTCATTTTCACACCCTGAGCAAGTTACTTGGGTGGTGCTTGACTGAACCTGGATTGGGGTTGCAATGTTATGGGGTGGGGGGTGCTTTACTGAACCAGGGTCAGGGCTGAATTGTTTTGGGATGGGGAGTGCCTACAGACAATCAGATGTGAGGTGGACATGTGAAGGGAGGCAATTTGGCTGTGCAGCGGGGGCCATAGTGCCAGTGGGGCTTGGGCAGGGGGACTGCGGCCATTGGGGCATGGCTGCATAGGTCTAGGTGAATGCTGGCACTACTCATGCACCTGGATCTGTGCCATACCATGCAAGTGATCCACTCAGGGACCCAGGACAGGAATCCCCTTGGATATCTGTCTGGGCCTGCTACCCCTCCCACGGCCACCCTGCTGTGACCTGCGCACTGGGAGGGGCAGGGCAGTGGACAGGTGGTGGCCATTTGTGAATACTAACCTGTGTGCACCTGTCCACAGGTGGGGAGCTACGCAGATGGGGTATGCACCTTTGGTGTGTAATTTCCGCCCATTAGTACATAGCCCCTATTGCTAGCAGCTAACAACCCTTCTCAACCCCCCAGCAGTGTGGTCAAATAGAACAATGTTAGGAACCAGTAGATTGGTGGTTCAAACACTGCTAGAGATATATACACACTGTGTAATACTGGGCTTATCCCAAAACTTCAAAGTGTCCCAGTCCACACAGCTGCAGAAATACAGTAGATAGAAGCAGGACCTCACAGGAAATTAGATGTTGCATCCTAGCTGGGCAATCCTAGGTAAATAAACCATAAGAAGAAAAATATTGCCAAAAGTCATCTGACTTTCACAATTGTACTAACCTAGCTCATGTTTTAGGAGTGGCTAAATCCTACTTTAAATCAGCTTCACCAGTGACATTTACTAAGCCTCCAATTTCAGTAATAAACTTTGCAAATAAACAATGTATTAATTAATGCCTAGTTAAAATAAGATTATTTGCTGGCACTAGGGATGCTTTTTAAGGACCAGACTTATGTTTGTGTGGGCAGCATTGGGGATGGTACCCAATGAAGGACTTACATTCCAGACCTTGAACAAGCAGCAGGTGTAGTGCAAAATGTTAGTGGTAGTAATGGTAGATGGTGCATGTTGTGCTGTGGTACAAGCTGACATCAAAATGAATCAAAAAAAGAAAAATCTGTACTTTTAGCGATAGTTTTGCATAGTTATACAGTGTGCCTGACTTGCTGGCTCTCTCATTTTGACTAATGCACTGAGCGGCTCTGTCCAGCTTTGAATGGTCTCATACCTTTCCTGCATTATGGAGGGGTGTTTGCCTTTAAGGAGGAAACACTGATGTTGCATGTGTAAAAAAAAATGACCTCTTGAGTGATGAATATGTTGCTTAATTAAATTGTAAATAAGTTTAATGCTCTATTAAATACTTTTACAATTAAATTCTTATTTTGATAGTACGTATGATACACCGTATGGCAGCAAACCAAGAACAGGCCAACCTGAGAATGGAGAGCTGAATGCACAGAAAACAAACAGTGCAGCACTCGTGCTCACAGTATTCACGCTCACAGCAGGAATTAATATGATCGAAAGAAAAGGACTAGCATTAGCTTTTTCTTAGTCACATGAAGATGAAATAAACAGTGGTGATACCCAAACACAACATAAATCACCTGTTTTGCTATCCACTCAGTGCATTGTTAAGGGCCAAGCCCAATAGTGAGGTACCTATTTATACAGAGAGGTTTAAATGGACACACCCCATTCAGTACACTGAGATTAATTAAGGCTCAAGAAGTGAAATTAGACTGCAATCAACATTAAGTGATAAGTGCATTACAGTGCTATTAAAAATGTTGTACAATTCTTGGCTCAATGTCTAATCACATTAGCCTAGAAAATATATACAGCAATGGATAAATACCTTAAAATTAAGATGACTAGAATATTAATGCTATGATATTATAAATATTATTTTACTGATTTGAGTTTCTTAGTGTGCTAGAAACAGATGAATGCAGTCACAGATTTTTCTTTGGGGGCTGAATGTCTAATCACACTAACCCCAAAGTATATAAAATAATGGATAAATGCACCAATATTAGAATCAGTAGAAAATTATATAGCATAAATATTTTAATCATTTAATTCTTGAGATGCCAGAAATGGGTAGATATAGCCACAAAGGTGTCCCACCTGAAAAAATATATAGAATTTAATAAGATAGAAAATATACTGGCAGCAATGCTGAGCAGTCTGTAGGTGATTATAGCAAATCAGGAGTAACTTGATGAGGAACCCACAGGAACTCCAATCCACCACATCTTACACAACTTTATAAGAGTTTCTGCACCTCTGTCATCTTTCTCCTTTTAATACTATATAATAGTTCTACTACCCAGAGATGACATTACCTCCGCCTAAAAGCCTGGAGGTACACGTTCCACTACCTAAATATTTCAAATTTAATGACTACAGAAATAGTTAAAAACTATTTTAGAAGACAGACGTGAATGAATTTAGAAACAGGGTTAATTTAAAACAATAATTAAGATCTGCCTTTTAGGTATACCAAGGGAAAAATTCCAGAATTGCTCTAGCTGAAGTAAGAGAGCATCTAAATCTCCACCTCTGAGCCCAGTAAAACCTTTTAGATTTCTGCAAATTCCCATTTGTGGGATTGATGTTCAGAAGTCTGAGAGACATGCGGAAGCAAGAAATTATTTGGATATCTTTGATCTATTGCCTTTACATGTTCTCTAGCATGGAGTTTACATTTGCTAATAAGTTTACCTTCATAATAGACCCCACAGCTGCAAGTTGCAAAGTAAACCTCTTTTAAGGTGTTACTGTCTATGAAATTCCTAATGTCTAGGACTTGGTTATTAGTAGGACTAACACTAGTTTATCCTTAATGCTCTGCAACACTTGCAGTTCCCACACTTTAAGCAACCAGATGGTATTGAGGGAAGCTACATATATTGCATTCAGGGGGCAGGGTGCTAAAAGGAATGAATTAAGTGTTCTTAAGGCTCTCAGCTCTCAAACCTGTCCTTGCAGATGACCATAAGGCCTCTGCTAGAATCAGATCATCAGCATGTAAAATGCTCCAGTTTTTGTTTAGTATTTCTTTAATGTTGTCTGCATGCAAAGAGAGTAAGAGAGCAGTGATAAAGTTAATATCTTTGATTTGGAATATCTTCCATGTTTATGTCTGTTTTCATAGATAAAGGAGTCCCTCAGTTTATCTGTAGCCCACTAGCTACAGCAACAGTATTACTTGATTCATTTCCACACCTGAGAAGAAGAAAAAACAAGCTCAAGTAGTGAAGTTTCTACTCTGAGAAAGTCAATAAAATATGGTTCATTGGGAGAGCAGGCCAGACCCTGATGCTCTGTAACTCTGGAATATTAATTTAAGCCTTCCACTCATATAGTTGAATTTATCTGTAAAGCATGTCTTTCTCAACCTTTGCTCCCAGCTTGGGATTGCATGGCCCTTTGTAGTGGGACATTACTGCTGTGGTGATGTTCCTACCCATACAGCTTTGTGACAATACCTTCTCGATCATGGCCTCTTGCACAGACATACTAACATAGTAATTTAAGGTTGAAAAGGGATACTACATTTATCATGTCACCCTCCCCTCCCCCCGGTGATAAGCAGAGACCAACACATATACTGTGCAAACAAGTACTGAGGAGATGTCTCACCCACCCATGCTATTACCCAGGGTATCTAGAAATTTCCATGATAAGCAAAACTTTGCTCAAGCTTACTTTGAAGGCCAATACCATCTTCATGTGCACTGTCTCTACTGGAAGAATATTCAACAGGGTCACCTCTCTCAGGGAAAAGAAGTGCCCTATAATGTTACCCCTGAATTTGCCACACTTGTGCTTCAGGGAGTGTCCCCATGTCCTGCTGTAGCACACCAGATGAAACAGTGACTGGGTGACCCCTGTCACAGTGGATACCCCTGAGATAAATTGAAACCCCTTCCCCAAGCAGTTTATATGTTTTGTATAATGTCCAACATGCCAGTTGGCTGGTTGTAAATTAAGTGCTGAAGTGCTTATAAAGCTTTCTGTGCATGTTAAGCTAAAAAAAAAACTAAGAGTACAGTTACAAAATGAGAAAGCTGTCTTAATATATGAATAACAAAAGTCTGTGTCTGTTTTTTCTAGATGATAGCAGCCCCTTTCTAAGATATTTTTTGCAGCACACAGCATGAGGTAATATGAGCCTGCAAGAGAGTTTAGGAGAGCACAGAATGTTCTGACCTTGGGTCTAACCTTTAACAATGTTGTAAACAAGTTATGTAATGTGCTCCAGGTGGCTGCCAAATAACTGTTCTCTATGGTGCAACAGTGGCCCCTAGTGGGTAGTTTTATGTTATGTCTGCTGTTAATCAAAAGGCAGTGGAAAATTTTTCCAACTGCTAGTGAGCTTATAAAAAGCCCTACCTCACTGCTGAGAGAGGACCGATAGGGAGGTCAGTTGAATACTGACTGAGGAAGGTGGAAGATCTCCTGGTAGTGTGTGCTTTCACATTGTTTGATTCATGCCAGGCTGAAGAAAAGCCTTATAAACTGCTGAAGCTAAGCAGCTGTCTGACGTACCATTTTGCTTTCTGTATATTTTACTTGATAGAAATAAAAATGATAAATGCAACCATGCGTTTTTTATGCACATTACTTGTGGTCTGCCTGAAATTGTGTTATTCTAAACCCACACCTGTGACAGAAACATTTTCATCTTTTCAGCCTTGTCAATACCCTTTGGTATGTGGAACAGTGGGATCATGTCCCACACCCCCAGCTTCCATTGCTCCAGGGTGAACATATGAAGGTCCTCCAACCTCTCCTCATGAATTTTGTCCTTCATACCCCTCGTCATTTTGGTGACTGTGTGTTGCACTCTCTCTATGTCATCAAAGTCCTTTTTTGTACTGGGGAACCCATCATTGCACACATTACTCCAGGTGGTGTTGGACCAGGGCCTTGTAAATTGATAGCATTATTTCCCCTGCTCTGTTGGTCACTCCCTGTAATACACACCATCATTCTTCCTGTCTTCTTTACAGCAGTCACACACTATTTGCCATGTTTTAGTTCCTTAACTATTGTGATACTCCAATCCTTTTCCTCCTCCACTGCAGCAACAGGAGCCCCACACAGTGTATAGGTCCTACAGTACCTCTTTCTTTTTCCAAGTGGTAGCACCATGCAGCTGGTTACACTGAATCTAACATCCCGTGACTTCAACTAATGGCCCAGCATTTTAATATCTGCCTGAATCTGAGCACCATCCTAAAGAAAGTCCATCACCCTGGCCATTCTACAATAACTCTGCATCATTCTAGACCTGAATTTAGCTTGTTGCCATTCTGATAAGACTACATGATTGGAGATGTAAGCCATAACTGAACATTCACCTTAATGGCAAGGTGACTAGGGCCCTCTGTTCTAGGTCATTGATGCACTGGTCCCATTGGACTCTCTGTATCCATTGGAAGATCTGCATGTGTTTTCTGGCAAGAGGAACCATGCGAGTGGCTGCCATCATGAGGCCCAGTAACAGCACAAGTGTCCTGGCTGTGACATAACAGTTGCCGCAGAGCAGCTGGGCCTGGGCAATCAGGAATTTTGCCCTGTCTTGGGGCAGGAGGGTCATGCCCTGAGATCAGTAGATCTAATGTACTGGAGGCACTGGCAGGGAGCTGGGACTGACTTGGACAGGATGACTGTGGTCCCTAGTGCATGGAACAGTTGTTTGTTGCATGCTAACACACCATATGCCTGTTCCAGGATTTGGGCATAGCAGTCAACTTTATCAAGTCCATCTTGGCACCAGATCAGTGCCTCCAGTACATTGGGGCAGTCCTGGACATGGCACAGGGTGTGTCCTTCCTTCCCAGGGATGGGGCAGACCATCTCATGACTCAGGCCAGGCTGCTGTTCCAAAACCGCTATGTCTCTGCCAAAGTATTTCTCTGGCTCCTGGATATGATGGCAGTACCATAGTCATAGTGCCCCTGGCTGGCTTGCATATAGGGATCTCCCCAGTGGGCATCGGGAGTCCAGTGGGACTGACGTACAGATGACTTAGAACAGGAGGTCCTGGTCTCCTCCTTGGTGAAGAGGGTTCTCCTCTGGTGGATGGAACCCACTAATCTTCTAAAGGGGTCCCTTTTGCCATCTCCTCCTCTCAGCAGATCTTCACCAAGAGGGCCACAGGGTTGGGCTGGGGTGCTCATCTGGGCCCACACCAAACACAAGGGATGTGGTCCTGACTGGAGTCCTCCCTTCACATCAGTGTCCTGGAGATGCTGGCAGTGCTGTGTGCCCTCCAAGCCTTTCAGGCTCAGCTGGCCTCAGGCCTCCTGTTGGTACAGACTGACAACATGGTCATTGTCCATTGCATCAATGGGTAGGGGGTACTCACTCATATCCCCTCTGCAAGGAGGCAGTGCGAGTTCAGTGCTAGACTCTGGACCACATCCTGGGGCTGTCAGATGTCCATGTCCCAGGCTTCTAAGATGTCCTAGTGAACAGTCTAAGCCTTTGCTGGCACTATAGCCTAGAGGTTACAGTAAGGAGCTGTAAATGAGCTTGGTACATCCAGCAGACCTGGGATTGATTCCCACAACCAATACTTGCATACCATGTGACTCTGAGCAAGTCACTTTACCTCCCCAGTGCTCCTAGGTCACCCCTGAAAACAGGCACTTGTGCCTAATGGGCCTTACCTAGTTAGCAAAGTCTAAAATAAATGTAAGTTAGACATCAAACTTGCCAAAAAGGGGTATGTAACCCACCTGCAATGGTCCACACTGGGGAACCCTAAGCTTTTCTGGGCACAAATCAATTAACTGCTTAAGGGCAACTCCAAGGAGGCACAAGGTCAAATTGAGGTACAAGGACAGTGTATCAGTGATTGCCAGCTTATAGCCTCAGCAATCAACCACCACTTCACCAACCTTGATGCATACAAGGTAGGGCTACCAACACCTATGCCTGTATAGACCTTTGATGAATCCCCCTGTCTGAACAGACCCCAGTTTCACCTGAGAATGGTCAAGGTGAGTGAGGTCCATAAACTTCTGATAGCCCTCAAACACAAAGGCTCTGGTGGCCCAGATGGAATCAGCCCAAGGCTACTCCAGGAAGGTGCACTGTCCCTGACCAAACCTCTGACCTGGATCATCAACACGTCTTTACTTGAAGGGTACGTTCCATACCAGTGGAAGGTTGCCAATATGGTCCCCATTTACAAGGGTGGCTCTCTTGAACAAATTGGCAATTGCAGGCCTATCTCCCTGCTGTGTACTTTGGCTAAATTGCAAGAAAGGCTAGTTTATGGGCAACTGAGAGACTACCTGGAGCTCCACCAAATCCTAGCCCTTTTACAGCATGGCTTTTGGGCAAACCATGGAACAGACATAGCACTCATTAAACTCACAGTGGACCTATTCAGGGCAATGGATGAGGGCATGTCGATGGGTGCTATCTTAATAGACCTGTCCAAGGCATTTGACCTTGTGGACTACAACCTTCTTCTTATTAAGCTTCAATGCATTGGGCTTGATGCCCAGGCCCTAAACTGGTTCAAGAACTACCTCTCAGGCCACTCTCAGAGAGTCATTTGGAAGGGAGAGCTTTCCACCCCTTTACCAATCAAGAAGGGTGTGCCTCAGGGCTCAATTCATGGCTCCCTCCTGTTCTCTCTCTCTTCACAAATGACCTAAACCAGCACTGTGGGGATAGCTCAGTAGTTCAATATGCAGATGATACTGTCATCTTCTGAGTCAGGTCCACACCACATGATCTGGGCCCTCTCCTACAAGGGGACCCAAACACACTTGAGGCCTGGCTCACATCAAACAGAATGATCCTCAATGCAGCAAAAACTAAAGCCTTGCTGTTTGGTCCTATATCCCTTGGCCAGGATCGGACCAATTCCCTAAAATGTACTACCCGTGGGGATAAATGAATAGATGTAGTTGACAACCTAAAATACCTAGGGCTAACTATTGACCAAGGTCTCACCTTTAAGCCCCACGTTAACCAGGTAACAAGGTCTATCCATGTCAAACTTGGCACCATGTACAGGCTAAAAACAACAACTTATCCCAGAGCCTAGATGAGCAATCGCATCTAGTGTCCTCCTACCCACATTAACCTATGCTGCCCCAGTAATCCAGGGCATGGTAAAGGGTGAGATTAGCAGGCTTCAGGTCCTGTACAACAAGGTCACAAGGTTTGTGACAATGTGTCAACCAAGAAGCCACCCCTGCATCTCACTAGCCCAGCTGCATTGGCCCTCTTTTGAGGCTTGTCTACAGTACCCACTGCTCTGCCTTGCATAGAAATTGCAGAGCCCAGTGGCCCCACCAAGCTTAACAGGAATAATCTTGGTTAAGCCTAATCCTCGAATGCTCAGGACCTCGGGTTGGTCCTTACTGGCAATCCCCAGAATCAAGACTCACAAGGGAGGCAATTCCTTCACTCTCACAGCCCCTAAACTGTGGAACCCTCTCCTACCTCTAGTACAGGAAGCCCCCTCACTACCAATCTTTCGCACTAGGCTTAAGTCCCATTTGCTCGGGACAAGCTCATGCCACTGTGAGAGTATAGGATACTCACCCCTGATCCTAATCACAAAACCAATCCCCCCCTTTTCTCACCTTAACCTACATTAAATCATGCCTTAAATCCTTAAATCTTTCAAGTGTTGCACTTATGGTCTATGATTTGAATAATTGCCTGTACTGTTATTCTCATTATCTTGTCTACTTCTCGTAACCCAGTATCACCTGACTGTATGTATTGTATTGCTTCTGGATCACCTGCTTGTATGTATTGTATTGCTTCTGTTCCCCAGGTTGCCCTTGAAAACGGGACCTTAGGGGCTCAGTGGGCCAACCCAGTCATCAAAATTCAATAAATAAATAAAATAAAAAATAAATAAATAAAATAATTCGGCTTTGGCTTTCATTGCAATGCTGGACCCTGTTATTCTCCTCTCTTTCTGTCCTAGATCACATATGGAGACTCACAATATGTGGCACAGAACATGCTCCGCAACACTCCTGGCAAGTACCAATGGTCTATGGAGATTGATGCCAGCAGGGGTATCCGGAGCTAATGGATTTGAGACTCATACCACCCTGAGCCAAGAAACATCCCACATGGTCACAGCTGCACATACATGGACTATTTCTGGGCTGGGGCACTCAAGGATAGTGTCATCTGAGGACATTATGCCAAAACCAGGCCTAGGGTCTTTACTGTCTCCCAGCTGAAGGACCCTCCTGGCCACACAGCCCCGCAGAGCTGCCCCTAAACTGTTCTGCTGATGCCAACCTCCTGTCTCCCCTCTTTGTTCTTGGGCTCACAATTTATATTTTATGAGTCACAACAACTGATCCCTGTCCCATACTGGGGGATTACTTGTACTGTCACAACTAACCACTCCAAAGGGGTAAGAACTGCATAGGAAATAGATGGAGTGACCAAACTGGGAAATAAACCCTGGCCTCAGAAACACTGCCCTGGTGCTATACAAGCTGGGCTATCAGACTAACCAGTGTTCAGACTTTAGTAGTTGACTACCTCTAAATAATTGAGTAATATAAAGTAAAAAGTCTTTAGTACAACACTGATCGTTTCTCTTTTTATATATTTTTAAAAGTAGATACCACTAAAGAAAAAGGCATTCTATCAAAAAATATGTACTTTGCTTTAGTGTTCCCTGAAAGAAAATTAAACTCAGTGGCAACTTAAATGATATTTTAAAAGTGCATGATACAGATTAATAGTAGGTATTCATAAAATACATTATTCCTAGACCAAGACAAGAAGTAATAATGAAAGTCT
This sequence comes from Neoceratodus forsteri, assembly GCA_016271365.2. Lineage (NCBI taxonomy): Eukaryota > Metazoa > Chordata > Ceratodontiformes > Ceratodontidae > Neoceratodus > Neoceratodus forsteri. The sequence continues at coordinate 397,119,268 of CM028131.1, read as the reverse complement.
TATTCATTTCAGTAGAAATGCTTAAAATGTGTTCCAGTCCAAACAGCATGCTAATGGTGTACCCTGCATCCTTCAGGTAATAAAATACTGTACAGAGATAAAACTACTAGACCGGGAAAATATTTTGTGGTGCATTATCCTGTGAATAGAGATGTGTTTAAAATAAATTACCTTACTGAGATTTGATGGTGCCTATGAACATATATATATATATATATATAAATATATAAAATATATATATATATATTATATATATATATATATATATATATATATATATATATAATATATATATATATATATATATATATATATATATATTCATAGCAAAAACTCTGTTTAATGCATCAGTTAGGGTTGTTCCACAGCAACAAAAGCAGGAGAATTTGGTGTTAGGCTTGGAAACCCTAACTGACCCACCCCCCAGCACCACACACACACACAGACACACACACACATATGCAAGTAGTGGGGAGGACCAAGGCAACACGACCAATGACAGACAACCAGCAGCAGGTGACAGAAATAAAAAACAATTGTCTAAATGTACTACAAGACATCCCCACCCACCTGACCAGGTACTGCATGCTCAGTGGAGATCAACAGCAAAACTGAGGCAATGCACACCAAATGTACACATCCCTGATTGCAGGTGCAGACAACGTACCACACTTAGTAGTTGCATGGCCTTACCTAGCGATGCCCCACACCCCACCACACCTGGTACTGCACCTCAGCTATAGAGTACAGCAATACTAAATAGTTGTACAGGTATAATATGTGTGGTTGATTTCATGTATACACAACCTCCTACTGTTAGGCACTGGAGGACCTTCGCAAGGCAGTGCCCCACCCACTTAGACCAGATACTGTGTAGTTACTAAAGAACCCCATTTAAAATTAACCCATAAAGATCAACACTGCAACTCTATGATTGCAGCCTTGCCAAGGTTAGTACAATTATGACTCACAGACTCTGTGGTACAGAATGCCCCCTCTCATCCTACAACACTTATCCCATTGTGACTAAAAGCTACAGTAAAACAAATTCTGTTTATATCTATGATATACCTACTTGATTGCTGGTGTACTACAGTTAACATAGTTATCACTTCAATGGCATCAGTGACAGAATGGTCTGCCAAACCCAAAGGCTAGGTACTACAATCTGAGTGTAGACCAATTACAAAAAAGTGAGACTGTGGGCATAAATGATACAGATCACTCACTGCAATGATAATCAACTTACCATAATTTCGATAATTGAGGTGTCAGAGAGGCAATGCCATTGTCTTTACCAGGTAGTACATCCTCAGTACAGAGATACAGCAAAATTGACCCTATAGACATCCATGATACATCTACGTGATTGTAGGTACGGTAATGTTAGGACATTTAGAAGTTGCTTGGCCTCAGCCAGCTAATTCCACTCTTTCTTAGACAGACCAGTTGCTGCATTCTTAGTATAATAACACACTGAAGGTATGTATATGTCCAAGAACAGTACACCTACATCACTGAAACTGTATATCTGATGCTAACATTAGCAGTTATACAGCCTTTTATAGCAATAGTTTTCCCATACTTCGAGATCAGCCTCTGCATCTTGAGTGGACATATGCAGTAAATTTACCACTACGTAAATTACATAATTAAATGCAACAGTTCTTGTATCTTCATGATGAATGTGTCTTTCAGTAAATTTATGTTGTCTTTATTTCTGTTTACTCATAAGCATACAAACCTTTGTACATCTGCAATCAGAGACTTGCATTGTTGATGTCCAGTCACGGTGCAGTACCAGGTGTGGTGGGGTGTGGGGCATCACTAGGTAAGGCCATGCAACTACTAAGTGTGGTACGTTGTCTGCACCTGCAATCAGGGATGTGCACATTTGGTGTACATGGCCTCAGTTTTGCTGTTGATCTCCACTGAACATGCAGTACCTGGTCAGGTGGGTGGGGATGTCTTGTACATTCAGACAATTGTTTTTTACGTTCACTTGTGCTCATGCAAAAGGAACGTCTTGGGAGACTAGGACAGTTTGGAGGTGTGACTGTCCTGTGCAATGCACTGCTCTATTGAGCAGGCATGGCGGTCCTGCACCAATGGATGTGGGTGCTGTGTATGACAGTGGTGGTCTTCACTTCAAAGAAAACCACTGCTGTGTGCTTTGAGCGCCTCACGACCCCCCCCAAAGCTTTGGTGCCACACTGGGAGCCCACCCCAGCATGGCAAATCTTGTTTTGGCCGATGGGGGTGCCCAATCCCCCATCAGCTCCATGTCCCCCCAAACAGCTTTTCCTGCTGCCATGCTGGGAGCCCACCCCAGCATGGCAAATGTCCTGTGTTGCACCACTGTGTGCTGGCAGCACCTCACCCCCCCCAAAGCTTTGGTGCCATGCTGGGAGTCCACCCCAGTGTGACAAACCTTGTTTTGCCTGACGGGGGTGCCCAATCCCTGTTGGCTCCACACCCCTCCAGCCGTCCTTCTGCCACCCTGGAAGCCCACCCCAGCATGGCAAATGTCCTGCATTGTCTTTTTTTTTTAAACCTGTAAATTAAAAATGGTCCCACGGTGCTTCTCCCTGGCCCCCCTTCCACAACCCACACCCACCCACTGCACAGCCTGCCTCCCCACACCCCCCTCACCCCATACTTACTCCGAGTCTGGCACGATGATCTTCAGTGGACCGGGAACACGTCTGCACTCTTCAAAGCCGACCGTGAACTGAGAAAATGCAGGTAAGCTGTATAATGGGCTAGATGGGTTTTTCAACTTTGTTGCATATCTCAGGCATTTTTTGGAATTTTTGTACCAAATTTTCAACATGGGATTTTTGGGACCCCTTCTCATGAATGATGTCACTGTCATGGCATTATTCAGGCCCAAAGGGTGATTTCACAGTCACTGCATGAAATCACCTTTTGGCCCTGATTAATGAAATGACACTGCCAGCATTCATAAGGTGGGCTCTCAAAAAGCCTATTTTGAAAATTTGGTGGAACAATTCCTAAAAATTACCATTTTATGAGCTTGCGTTGCGCAGTTCCTACGCAGGCTCGTAAGTTCGTGAATTTTCAATATTTTCACTCCAGATTTTCAACCTTGCCATTTAACCACACCTTCTTATGAGTAGTACAGCTGTCATTTTTCACATCTCACCCAAAACATGTTTTCGCCCATGTAGCGCACAATGGCACAGTCGGTGTGCAAAATCAATGTATGGGACACATTAAGAAAATTACAGTGACACTGTTCATGAGCAGAGGTCTTAAAATGGCTGTCTTGAAAATTTGGTGAAAAAAATTCCTTAAAATGACCGTTTTATGAGTGTGCATTGTGCAGTTCCTATGCACGCTCGAAAGTTTGGTGAATTTTCAATATTTTCACTCCAGATTTTCAACATTGCCATTTTACCACACCTCCTTATGAGCAGTGCAGCTGTCATTTTTCACATCTTGCCCAAAATGTGTTTCCGCCCATGTAGCGCACAATGGCACAGTCGGTGTGCGAACTCAATGTATGGGACACATTAAGAAAATCACAGTGTCACTGTTCATGAGCAGAGATCTTAAAATGGCTATGTTGAATATTTGGTGAAAAAATTCCTAAAAATAACTGTTTTACGAGCGCGTGTTGCGCAGTTCCTATGCACGCTCGTGAGTTTGCGAATTTTCAATATTTCTACTCCAGATTTTCAACATTGCCATTTTACTACACCTCCTCATGAGCAATACAGCTGTCATTTTTCACATCCTGCCCAAAACGTGTTTCCGCCCATGTAGCGCACAATGGTGCAGTCAGTGTGCGAACTCAATGTACAGGACACATTAAGAAAATCACAGTGACACTATTCATGAGCAGAGGTCTCCAAAAGCTTATGTTGCAAATTTGGTGAAAAAATGTCAAAAAATGACTGTGTTATGAGCGTGCGTTGCACAGTTTCCACGCACACTCATAACTTGGAGAATCTGAAATATTTTCACTCCAGATTTTCAACACTGGCATTTTTTCACACCTCCTTATGAACAGTACACGTGACATTTTTCACACCCTGGCTGAAATGTGTTTTTGCACATCCAGCGCACAATGGTGTGATCAGAGTGAGAAATCAATGCTCAGGACAGATTATGAAAATCACAGTGACACTGTTCATGAGTAGAGGTCCCAAAATGCCTATGTTGAAAATTTGGTGACAAAAGTCCACAAAATGACTGTGTCATGAGCGTTCATTGCACAGTTTCCATGTACGCTTGTAAGTTTGAGAAACTGTTGTATTTTCACTCCAGATGTTCAACATTGCCATCCCTTCACACCTCCTTATGAATGCTACAGCTGTCATTTTTCACATCCTGCCTGAACTGTGTTTTTGCACATGTGGAGCACAATGGTGTGGTCACTGTGGGAAATCAACATTCAGGACACAGTAACAAAATGACAGTGGTACTGTTCATAAGCATAGGTCTCAAATGCTTTTTATGAGGTGGGGGTAACAAAAAGGTCATGCTGAAAATTTGTATTGCAAATACCAGCAATCGCACAGGGCATTAGGGTAAAGCACCATTCGTGCTAAACACCACTGCAAATAGCTGCCAGCGAACGTCCGGCATTGACAAATGCTTGTTTATTTCTGTCACCTGCTGCTGGTTGTCTGTCATGGGTTGTGTTGCCTTGGTCCTCCCCCCCTACTTGCATGTGTGTGTTTGTGTGTCTGTGTGTGTGTGTGGTGCTGGGGGGTGAATTCAGAGTTAGGGTTTTCAACCCTAACACTGAATTTCCTTGATTTTGTCACTGTGGAACAACCCTAACTGATGCATTAAATGGAGTTTTTTGCCATGAATATCCTGTCTTTTTGAGAATGATAAGTACCAACAGTACCTGAAATTTTTGTTGTGGCAGGACCACACATACAAAGGCAAATGCACAAAAATGATCCATTCACATACAGTATCTGGAATGTGTAGTATGGTACAGGCTGCACGCCCATTGGCTCACGCTGTGGACCAATGGGTGTACAGCCCTACCAACAGTGTCAGTCAGCAGGCAGTGGAGTGGCAGGCAGGTAGAGTGCTGCCGCCTGCCGCTGACAGAGGGGGAGTGGGGCGGTGTGGCTCAGTGAGTGGGTGGGGAGGGGGGTCCACTGGACTACCAGGGATATTGGATCAGATTTTATTTAACTGAAGCCTGTGATGGGGCTGACAGTGGTCCATTGGACTACCAGGGATATTGGATCAGATTTTATTTAACTGAAGCCCACAATCGGACTGACAGCAGTCCACTGGACCACCAGTGAGTTAGGCGTGTACTACTTTATTTTACTCAATCCCGCAATCAGGCTGACAGCGGTCCACTGGACCACCAGGGAATTAGGAGTGTATTTTATCTCAGTCCCGCGATTGGGCTGACAGCAGTCCACTGGACCACCAGGGATATTGGAGTGTACTATATTTTACTTCAGCTCACAATCGGGCTGTAGGGCACATTGACATGCTGCAGGGGGTGTCGGTCCCTGACGGCTGCTGCCTGGCAGGGTGCCAGGTGCAAGTCACCGGGGATCGGCGCACCTGCATGCAAATGGGGCGATAATGACATGCAAATGGTCCCATTTGCATCTTGCATACATTATGGCCCTATTTGCATGTTGACTTTTGAATATCACGGTTGTTGTGCCTAGCGCAATGGAACTTGCGCTAGCGCATCCCCATGCTCCACTCTGGCCACTGGCACTGGCACAGTGCCACTGTGCCATGCACACTGTGGGTGGCCAGGGTGTGATATTCAATGATGCTGAGACATGGCGCAGCTCTGTTGAATTTCACCCAGTCCACGCCCCTGCACAGCCAAACTGAGCTGCGCCCGGGCTTGCACCACAGCCTGGCACAGTTTGAATATCTGGGCCACTATCTTTTTGCAGCCAATGAGACTACTCTTGTGGGACATAAAGAATGTGGCACTCTATTTCTCAGCATCACTGCTAAATATTTAGATATCTTACATGATTCTCTTCTGTACCTTTACTAGACAAAAATTTTGAACATAACTCGTACTTATTAATGTACCTACAAAAATGTTGTCATAACACTGCAACATATGTAACACAACAAGAATTTAAATGTGTTATCTGTTTAAACCTCAAATGCTGTGTATAATACCCTTCTTTACCAAACTAAGCAAACCGAATGCTTTCTTATAGAATATTTAAACAATAAGGCATGACCAACGGTTATGTTAATGGTCTGTTAATCACCTGCTAGTGGTGTAGTGTGACACAAGGTGTAGCCAACTGCCAGATGCACTTAGAGGGTGATTGACTGACCATTAACATAATCCCTGGGAGTGCCTTATTGCTATAATAATGAAACATGGTTTTAAACAGTGTTAAACCTTGTTCAGCATATGGTTAAACTCTACATGTATGTTAATAAAAAATTAACATGAGGCTGGTAGAATGATTGCAAGCAATCAGAAAGCTTCATTTCTCAGACCCTTTTTTATAAATATTGATGACAAACATCCCCACAACTAAATAATACCACAAGCAAAATGTTATATTCACAAAATATTTATTTTACATACCTATAAAAGTAAAAAAAATATTTTTTAAAAATATTAAATGAAAAAGTCACTCTTGACCCAAAAATTTGGTAATAAATTCAATCTCATCAAATGCAAAACTAAAAGAAAAACATTAAAATATATTGCTTTTTGTCTATTATCTCAAAAAATAAATAGTAGATAAAAATATATATATTCATTTATAAAACAGAAAAAATATTATGTAAAGAAATATATACAAAAATATTTGAAAAACTATGTACAAAATTTGCAGCAACTGTTAACGAGAGGTGTGCGCTGCTTGAGGTAGTCCAACCCATAAGTTGGACTCAATGTGGAGGCGCAATGGAAGTGGAAGCTGTTGCACCCTCCAGAGGAGATACCGGACAGCTATAGAGACTGGTCTCTGTGTCCCATGGAAGCTGGATGCCACTGGTGGAGGTAGAGGTGAAGAGCTGGAACTGGCCATGGTGTCCCCAGCTGCTGTCACCACAGGCTGAAGCACAAAGTTGACAGTCCACTGTTGTGCTTCCATGAAGGACAGCAATCTCTGCTGTCCTTCATGGAGCACAACATTGTCTTTGATCAGACTGTCAACCTTGAGCTCCAGTCTGCGGTAACAGCGGCAGTGGCCAGTGCACCGCTTCAAGCGAGGGCGTCCTTCAAAGTGTCAGAAAGCATGAATCAATATATCAGCCTCAAAATGGTGATTACTGATCTGTCTTTCATCTTACAATATTGTTATACATTTTGTTGCCACTCTTAACACTATTTAGGAGTGTGATGCAAATCAGAATCCTGTCTTGCCAGTTCAGTTATTATATTTTTTCTACTATATTATATTCTTTGTTGACAACTTAAAAAGATTTATAAGAACAGTGTACTTTCTACACTATTCTTGTATTTTACTTACTATATGGCAACAATCAGTACCTAAATGTTTTGCCAGAATAAACAACACAGTCTGATAAACAGTGATACTAGCTCTTCAATTGTGTATGAACAATTAAACTTTAGCATCTGTACCTATATTATTTCTTCACACCTGCATGAGAATAATAGATAACCTGTACACTAACAGTACTATTTCCATTATCTAATGTTCATATAATCATCTGTTTAATAACTGCTACAAAAGAGACACAAATGTCATATAGTTATTTACTCTGTGTACATATTTCCATTGATACAATTCATCTTTTACTGCTGTTACATTAATTAAACAGTAAGGCATGACCAAGTGTTATGTAAATGTTCTGTTAATCACCTGTACAGCTGTAGTGTAGCACAAATTGTAACCAAATACCACAATGCCCTAGATGGTGATTAACTGACCACTGACACAATCTCTGGGAGTACCTTATTTGTATTATAATAAAACAACCTTTTTAAAACTCTTAAACCTTGTTCACCATATGTTCAATTTGTACATGTATGTTAGTAAAAGATGAACATAACCTGTTAGAATGTTTCCAGAGAATCAGAAAGCTCTATTTGTCAGACTGTTTGTATAATACTTGAAATAATCTTACACATTTAGTAACCAACAGCTCACTTACTTTTGCAACTACTTTATGTAATACATTCTTTACACATCATGTAAAGAAACAGTAGGTGACATATTAAGAAGTGTTGTGCAAGAGACACAACAGTGACACCATGCACAACCCAGTGATGCATGCCAGTGTGATATTCTTAAGTGCTATGTGCCTGGTACAAATCCTGATGAGTCAAAACACAACAGTAATGTATGCAGCACAATTAGGAGGTTCATTCCCATCCATGTTACACACATCCCGATTTTCAGCCCAGGATGTAGTAACACATACAGTCACAACCCCTACTTGTACTGCACACAGTAGATCCCCTCCTTAAAATAGTCAACAGCTGCCACTCACAGCTGAGCTGCCACATCACAGCTTGCAACATGGCAGCTGACAGATGTGAGTGACCAACCAAGCAACAGTAGCACCTTCATCCTTGCACCCCCCCGTGCTGACTGTGGGTATTACTATAGTAATAATGGTCCTATATCCCTGGTGTTCCAGTGCACCACTCACAGGATGATTGCAGGCATCTCTGCTATATTATGTCAAAGCAATCCATCCCTAGTGGTCCAGTGCTACACTCCTCCCCTCCCACCCACTAAGCTGCACCACACCCACTCCCCCCCCTGTCAGTAGCAGTCAGCAGCTCCTTGCCAACTTGCAACCCTGACGCCCGATGACTGACTCTGTGCAGTAGGGCTGTACACCCATTATTCCACAACAAAAGCCAATGAGCATGCACCTCATACCATACTACACAACCCAGATATATAAATAGGTCCATTCACATTGCTGTACAGTGTAGTACAATACGACCTTCACAACCATTGTTTATTCTGTGCAACAATGGCTGTACACTTCTACTGTATGAAGTCAGTCAGCACACAGCAGGGTAGGAAGCAGATGATGTACAGAACATTCTGGGTACAGGGTACTGTGACACTATATCTTGTATGAATATCTTTTGTGATGGTACTTACGCTGAGAGCTGGTGCCTGGCTCCTGCTTCACCTCCACAGGTGTTACAGCCACAGCTTCCCTGGGCTCTATAAAACATACAAGTAAAAAATATTATTACATATGCCACAATATATTAATCTAGCACTATACTTTTATTGTGAAATCCATTTTTTTATACTGTCTCATTGTGTAATTAAACCATATGAGCACATTTCTCTTTGCAGTGACACTTCTGTGTTTCTATGGATGTTGTGTCATTCAGCAACATTGACATCCACACATCAGCCGTGCTCATGGGTACAGCAAAAAACTCACTTACATGAACAGTAACAGCATTGTCACAACTGATCTTACAGAGAAGTTCCTACACCTTTCCAGCCACATCATCACTGCACACCCCACTGTAATTCAGAAGCTCTCTCTGTGCAGTACTGCACATACCCATTGAGCTGTTCAGTGACGCCTACCCCATTTTCAGTTAGTAGCCAGTGTTACCATAGACATAAAATACTGTCCATTCAGTAATGTACAGATTCTGGCAATGTGTAACGAGGACATAACAGGCTCAATATCATAATCTGTTAGATATACATGGGTCAGCTCCCCCAACCTCATTAACAAATATTACTATTCTTACCTTTTCATATCACTATGTGCACCACAGAAAATTGGCTTGTGTATATTGTGTCTGGTGACATCAGTACATCTCACATAAGTGAGTAGCATATCAATATGTAATAACACTTTTCATATACTACTCAAGATCTAGATAACAGATATATTGGGCTGAATACCTGTATTACTCATTTCTAACATGAGATGACACAAAAATACAATTCAAATCTGTACAAATATCTTCTTACAGTGGAATGAACACAACATTCACTTATTAAATGACTGAAAAGAAATTCATAGGACTACAATACTTCAGATGTCATTGTTGTCTAGAAATGTCATGACCAGTTGTGGATCATAGTCAGTTAAACCAAACTGAGATGTATACAACTAACGTACATCTGTCTATAATATCTGTTCCTTTTGAATCACCATTTATATAATGAAATGCCACTCCTTGTTTTTTACAGTTCTTAAGCAATATACTCCAACAGGGTGTTGGTTTACTGGAGATGTACCATGGCTGCTGTAGTTCAGTCACAAAGTGCAGCTGAGAGACTTAACTATGCCAAATGTGACAGATCCTACAGTATACCCACTCCCTGTAGCAGTATATTTCAATTATACAAAGTGTTTTTTTTTTTTTACAAAAAAAATATTTAATACATCCATTTGGTTTCAAACTTGCTTCTCATTTCTGTGACATACATCCATTAGCTTTGCAGTGCTGTTTTTGCAATGAACATATGCATTTGCCACAGAATTCCTGATGTGGCTGATTGGTGACTGCCGTCTTTCACGAGTACAGACTATTATCTACAACACTGAAAAGGTACCAGGTACACAATCAAAATTCAGAATTCTATAAATTTTGTTACTGTCCGTTGTATTAATACAAATATTACATAGGTGCTTCGAGTCATATTAACTTACTAAAGAGTATTTCCTAAAAAGAAGTAAGTTAAGTAGTCCAGGTTACACCTTACATGATAGCTTCATACCACCCCAATTACATATTACAATTATTTCTATCAGTATCTTACCATCTGACTTGACAACAATGACACTGTCAGTGTTAGAGTGACCAGCCTCCATAGCTTTGGACTGCGCTGGTACTACCTCAGCAGCAGCTAGGGGAGCCCTGCGTTGGTCTGTGAAAGAAGATAATAAATAGATCCACTAAGTCTCGCATGTAAATGTCATCAGATTTTAACAGCACTTTCTTTAAGCATTAAACATGTTTTAGGCACCTAACATTGCCTGTCATCAGGTACAGTAGAGGCATTGCAGGCACATATTAAATCACAATTACTGAAAATATTGAGGATAATGGCTGAAGAGCAGATGACAACAACGCTGTAATCACCTCGAGTGGTTGCTTGGGTAACATGGTAAACCTTGAGAGCACAACTCGAGAGGTTTACCGTACCCTAGCAACCACGAAAGATGATTTTAGCATGTTTCTCACCAGATACCCAACCATCATCATTCATAGTGCATGGTCAAAAAAACACTGTTTGCATTCTATGTGTCAGAATTATACAACTCTGGCACATTCTGTTTTGTTATGCCACTATTTAGAAGTTCCAAACTGTGTTTAACAACTTTTTAAATTCCAAACAGTGCACAACAAAGTTATGTGGATGCTGATTATGGTGGTTAATACACACTTGCCATACATTATAAATATTTCATAAATAAAAGATCATAAACTGACTCAGTACACAATAGTTACTACTTATATAGTACTCCACATGAAGTACAATTCTGCTTAGATTAAATGGATACTGGATACTAACTCCAACACTATCATTTGGTGATTCATTCAAAAGCATCATAAAATACATGTAATACAATGGGTTATGAAAATTCAGTAACCTCATTGGTCAAAACACATCACATAACAGTGATAAATCCTCCAGTATACCCACTATTAAAGTTTCATATCACTATAAACACAACAAAACAAGTTCAGCATTGTATCATAGCAAAACACCATGACAGGGACTGGGTATATGGGTGTGTTTACCACTTGTGGTGTTGTTAAGTCACTCAACTGCACCTCATGACCGAACCACACCAGGTATGGCAAATCAGCAATATACCACTACCTGTGATAGCATATTTCATAATTTTTATCTAAGTCAATATCAAGACACATGTATTGTACAAACATATATATTGCATATATATACATATATATATATATAAATATATATATATATATATATATATGTAACAACAAAAAATGCATCATTACGTAGTAACTGTTTCAAATACTTTTTCACTGAACACAAAAAAAAAGACTACAAAAAATGACATCTCTTATGACATACGAACTATTCATTTGTTTGACAATACAGCAGCTTGACTTATAAGATCTTATTGTGACACTAACATAGCTACAACAACAAAGACTTAAATAAGAAAAAGGCTTTTTTTGTACTCAATTCTGTACCTGTACTTTAATATCATAGAATGTGAAGAATTCTGTTGAGTAACTTATGATGAGTGAGGCACTCCCCCGCAGCTGGCTTTCCTGCAGCCTCCCACAATTCATATGCGAGGTAGTACCAGCACCTATCACTGTCCAGTATCTCCTCCCTCTGCTTCAACACGTAGAAGCGTGGCGCAACAGCTTCCACTTCCCCTTCAGTTGTATTATAGTTTTGTTCTTTACATTTAAGATAACGTGAAGAAAACTGTTTATGCACCTCTACATTGAGTCCAACTTATGGTTCGTGCTCCTCATTAAAATGCGGGCACTCCCCCTAGCTTGGACTGCCTCAAGTAGCAAGCACACCTCTCGCAAGGTCCACTGCCTCATTGTGATGTATCGATTCTGCAATAAAAACATGCAAAAACATTCCATTGCTGTCATGTCTCAGAGTCAATATATTTCTATGTATTGTATGAAGTATTATGATTAGAACATGGCAAGAACAACATTTCACAACCCTACCAAAGCCCTTCACACAGAAATTATTTTTCATATTGGTTGTTTGTGGTACAGTAACACTACTATGCACAATTAAGGCATCCTGGTATTGATCCTGTAATTACATGAGCATCTGCAACCACAACCCATACTTCTTCTGTGCACTGTTGAAACTCCCCAAACAAAAAAAGTTTTAAAAAATGAGAACCACAGTGTACCTGCAGTATTGCACATCACAATATGCAGCCAACAGCTGTGCATTGACACCCAAAGTCCACGGTACCCTGTGTTGTCATCAGTTCTGCTTCACCAACTATGATTTTGCTATGGAAAATATATCCATGGGAATCCACTGCAGCCCCCCACCTCACCCAATTGTGGACTTTCTGTTTAAAAGTAACCATTGTGCTGTACTGCAGCTACCACTCCAGCTCAATTTAATAGCAAAGTAAAGCTAACAAGGTCACAAGGGATAAATTTTAAAAACTTAACCCATTATAATGTGAAAGGGAACACTGCAGTGTACTACCACCAGTATTTTTTTTCCTGAAAAACCAAGTTCTAGTTTAGAAATACATTAACACCAAGCTATGGGGGGCATCACTAAACCACAGGTGCTGACTCACACAATACCAGCAACAAGTTACTCATAAAGAGGACACCTGCATACTAATGATGCCATGATAATATGAAAATAGCTGTGTTGACGCCTTGCATGCATTATGGCTCCATTTGCATGTATAGTACTAAATAGTGTAATTCTTAAACCTACCACCACTGCACTTCAGTGTTGTACTCCCCCACTCCTCTCTGCCCACTTACACTCGTGCAGTGCCAGAGTAATATGCACAATGCAGCTTACCAGACTGAAATATTTCACAGTGTTAACCATGCCACAGCACTGTAAAATATTTCCTTGACAACAACCTGCTGCATTGCAGTTGCACTTTGCCCAGTGTTATTCCACAGCATGGCATGGTCTGAATATTCCCAACCCATGTGTTACATTTGTGTGAGTGATGTATGCAGCTGTTCTATTTTTTGACCAACATTTTTTGGTTCTGAAAAGAACCTTTGTTAGCACTTTGATATTTGTTCAAACAGTCTGACATTCTTAGAGGACTTTGAGGATTGCATCTCGAAGGTCTCCCAGGAGATGACAATTGCCAGCATGCGAGAAATGTACACCGTCTGGTAGGTATAGCCAATCATAACAATACTTAATTTCTGGGTGACGTATGGTGTACATTCCAGACATACGTAGAAATGCAGATATTTGTATGTTGACTGTTCTTCGAGCTCTGTCAATCAGGTACATATGGTGTTCTGCTTGCCAGACCCTATGCTCTGTAATATCCGAAAAAATGATTTTACAGGCAGGCAACATACTCATAATTGAAGCAAGGTCCAATTTTGCTTCTGTTACTAAAGCTACCCAGTGTTTGGTGCCCAAATCATTGCCTCCAAGATGTATCAGCAATATGTCTGGATGAGGCTGTGTACTCAAAAGTCTGTGCATTGTTGGCATGAGATGCTTCCACCTCATTCCACCCCTACCAAACCACTTAACAGAGCAATTTGGGAGCTGCAGGTTTCTCTCAAAATCACTATTTTGAGCATACTCAGACGCTCGTCTCACGATACTGCTTCCAACTATCCACAAAGTCCTTTTGTTATTTTCTGCCTTTCTCAGATTTTAAATTTAGAAGTGGACAGAGAGCTACCAAAAAGTCAGTGTTCACCCTGCAGTGCCTAAGCAGTAGTAAAAGTAAAACTGATATTTTCCCTCCTGACTTTAAGCCAGTTTCAGTGGGCTGATCCATAACACACAAATAAAACAAATCATTGGCTACTACTCTGCCTTCATTAACCAATGTAGCCTATGCACTGACTATCACTGCACTTCTGCTACAGCTAAAATGTGCAAACATTAAGAGGTGGGAAAAATGCATCCTTTTCATAGGCAGTTTTAAACAATTGCAACTGCAGAAACATGTCTCATTGGTTCTCTCTTCTGTTATGGCTCCATGTGCAGCTTCCTATCTCCCTCCATTTGCAGCTGTATCTGTACAAGTAAGTACTAAACTGCTATCTGACTTTAAACAGTTTTACCTAAATAATGCAGCATCTTAGGTCATTACAAGCGACATAATCAAATACAGCAATAAAAAACATTTTGATTATAGAGGATAATGTATGGTCCTCTAACGGTAACTGGTCTGTTAACTGTCGAGAGGTTGCCAGGGTGACCATGTAAACCTCAAGAGCGAAGCTTGAGAGGTTTACATTGCCATTTCAACCTCGAGACGGTTAATGGTGACCGGTTGCCGATAGAGGGAGCATACATTATTTTTTATAGTGTATGGTCCTTAAAAAGTGAAACGGCTGTTTAGTTTTTGACAAATAGTCACCACCACGGCTGTTCAGTCCTTCCCTAATTGCTGCATTCATCCGTTGGTTCGCCATTTAAAAAAAAAGTTGCACACATGCGCAGACCGATCGCTGTTGTTAACCTATCGATGTGATGTAGCATTGATAGATTAACAACATTGCTACATCACATCGATAGGTTAACAACCTTCGAAAATGATGATTTCTTAAGGTTAACAGTGTTCTACCATACATTATAATAGTATTTACATGTTACTAACACTTTTTATCATACTAGAAAAATGCTTTATAAAATATAATGTACTTACAGTTTGAAATCTGCTGTCTCTTAGTGTAAACTAAGATGGCTGCTGTTGACTTCTGCTTCAGTGTTGTCCATCTCTGATTGGTTGTCTCACATGGCCTGACAAGTCTAGCATAACACTGGCAGAACGAGATGTCATTCAAATAACAAATCCGATCTGATTCGATAATGAATGCACTTGCCACTCCCAAGTTAAAAATTTGCGACACTTTCGCATGCACAACACTACTTTTGCGACACTGTCAAATGCACGACAGTACTTTTTGTGACACTTTCGTGCACACACTACTTATCCAAAATTTTCAATTTTCAATAGAATTTGATGATTTATGACAAAAACAAGCAATTTTTCAGTGCTGAACATTGTCACAATGGCATTAGCAGTGACAGAAGTGGAGACGCATTGTACTGTGACTTTGTTAATGTGCCCCAAAAGGTGATTTTGCACAGCGAGTACATCACTGTGCAACAGACTTCAGGAATGCATTTTTTGGCAGTTGTTAAGCACACTTGCAAAACAGTCATTTTATGGACTATTGTCACCAAATTTTCAACACAGTCATTTTAGGACCTCTGCTCAAGATCAGTCTCACTGCCATTTTTGTTATGTGCTCCTAACACTGATTTCGCACAGCAACCATGCCATCCTGTGCCGGAATTGCAAAAACACATTTCGGGCAGGATATGAAAAATGACAGCTGTACAGTTCACAACAAAGTGTGGCAAAATGTCAATGTTGAGAATCTGGCATTAAAATAGTGCGAATATGCTAACTTATGAGTGTGCATTGCGCAGTTTCTACGCACACTCGTAAAACAGTTATTTTATGAACTATTGTCACAAAAATTTAAACATAGTAATTTTAGGACCTCTGTTCATGAACAGTGTCACTGTCATTTTCATTATTTGCTCTGAACACTGATTTTGCATAGCGACTGTGCTATTCTGCGCCAAAGTGCGAAAACACATTTCGGGCAGGATGTGAAAACTGACAGCTGTACGGTTCACAAGAAGGTTTGGTGAAATGCCAATGTTGAGACTTTGTCATGAAAATAGTGCAAATGCGCTAACTTATGAGTGTGTGTTTTGCAGTTGCTACACACACTTGTAAAACAGTCATTTTACAGAGTATTGTCACCAAATTTTCAACATAGTAATTTTTGTACTTCTGCTCATGAACAGTGTCACTGTCATTTTTGCAATGTGCTCCAAACACTGATTTTGCACACCGGCTGTGCTACTGTACACCGGAACTGCAAAAAAAAAATTTCAGTAAGGATGTGAAAATAACAGCTGTACAGTTCACAGGAAGGTGTGGTAAAATGCCAATGTTGAGAATGTGACATGAAAATATTGCAAATGCACTGACTTAAGCTAAGTGTGTGAAACTGACTTATTAATGTGTTACTCATTTACAGAAAGATTGTAAATGAAGTAATTGTTTTACCAGCAGTTTAACAACATTAGATAAAAATCACTATACAGAGTAACACTGATTCTGCATTGCTGAACAGTGAAATCGTACAGAGCAAAATCGATGTGTCATAGTGATAATGCTATACAAGACAGTGCAACAGGAATGAAAATAAAACTGTAACAATTTGAACAACCAATCTAATTAAAACAGTAGATATTTTTTTTAAATATGTTAGACTTGAATCATCTGTCTCAATATACAATGTTAGAAGTGATCAACACATGCATACACTAATATTGTCTTTTTCTCTGTCTTTTATATAGGTGTCTGATACTTCTGTAAGATTGGTGACTGACACTGTGAACTAACAGATTGAAAGATGCCTACTAAATACAGATGTACATGTATAGGAAAATGAGACAGGTATCATAGTACTTCACTGTTGCTTAAAAATGATAAAAAAAACACTGATATGAGTTCACGACATAAAACAAAACAGAGTTCTACTGCAATAGTGAGCTCTACAGCAACTCACTCCACAGCAAAAGCACATACTTGCTCAACAGCAAGTAAAAAATGCTTACCTGAGTAACAGTTGTGTAGATCTCTCAGACGAAACACAACTATTGCAACAGCAACCATCAACAGACCTTCTAAACAGCACCATAAACTCACACCTGGTGATTTTCATCTGAGAAAGCGAAAGTATTTTCGATCACTAGCAAGTAAAGCTAAGCTCGAGAGGCTTATTGCTGCTGTGATGAGACATGAGCGCAAAAAGATAAAGAGTCATCTGTCTTTGATGAAATTGCATCTCAAAGTGTGCACATTTGTTAACAGAGCAGTATTTGTTCTTCAACGTTTATGGCATAAGATGTCTCATGTGCTTGAACTGTTCAGAAAAGTTGTGTATGACATCAAAAAAAACTACAACAGTATCCTTGTTTGACTGTGCACAATTTCTGTGATGTAGTCACAGGTCACTAGATGTACACACAGCACTCAGAGGCATATTTCTGGGAAGAATCTTATTATTCACAGAACAAAGAAAGCAAGTTCACCATTGATGAGTCCGGTAAGCTGGTCAATGTGCTCAGTGTCTGTGATGACACAGCAATGGACACCAATGATGACTGTGATGCAACCACTGTGTCCCATAAATGGCACTGTCTGTCATGGCCAAGTGATGACACCTGCAACAGTAGGCAATCATCATTTGTAAAAGTTGAACAGTTTGTCAACCTATTTGTGATAACAGATTGCAAAGAAAGATATAAACTGTTTAACAAGATTGACCATAGTGAAATCCATCCACGTACTGGACTTATGGGTCACTCACTAGCATGCCTCAATAGCAGCATTTATGACAGTGTCTTTCACAACATGTGGATGCTTGAAGTGCATCAAACAGGCATGTGAAACTTTGTATACAGGGTATATGAAGTCCGACGAGTTGTTAATCAGTACACTTGTTTAAATGACTTATTGAAGTCAGGTGACATGCAGGGACCATCACATTTCTCAAACAGCTGCAACATGTAACTTCTGTACCAGACACAACTATTTCTCAGTCAGCAAGTTCTGCTGAAACATCTGTTTTAGTGTTAGAAACTGACATACTGAAACAGTATGGCAAAGAAATTGTGAAATTTGATTTTGCAAAGGCTCAGAAGTTTGACTCTGTATAAGTGTCATGTGACTGTCTGTGCTACAGTAAACAAACAGTCACAGTGAACCTGGAATCCATGTCACCATACAATGACACGTGGTTCCGTCTCTCAGCATTTTTGCTGATGAAATCTGACTTTCAGTTACAAAACACCATTCTGCTGTGCAAACACTGTTTCTCCAAACTAAAGTCTAACATTTTGCCACCAAGGTCACTGTTGAATAATATGGAGGCACATGTTACACCAAGTGAGATTGCAACATTAAATATTTTTGAATGCATTCTAATTCAGACAATGAAACCATTTCAAACCATTCTATGTCTGAACACAAAGACATGGAACATTCCACAGAAAGAACTTGTTAGATCTCTAAAGGGTTCCGTTATGTATCTCCTACGTCCTCTACAGGAAAATGTGGAGCCAATCTCTATGGAAAATAGTTTGGTGATTCTTGTAAATGGTGTTCCAACTAAGTCCAAGGTCATCTGGCAAGATGTTGTCAATGTACAGAAGGTAAAGCTTGCACTTAGTTATTTAAAGAGTAACAATCCCTTTGATACAGACCTTGACATAGATCACTTGACTATTCTCTCTGTCCAACATGATCTCTTAGAAACAACTAAACCAATGATTGAGAAGGTCAGTGGACAGACAAGTGACAATGTGTATGAACAGTACACAATTCACCCACTACATGGCAGAGATCCAGTAGGAGACAACATTGATTGCTATCAAATGAAACAGGTGGAAGGGGAGTCTGTCAGCATTTGGGAGGCAACACTAGAAGCACACTGTTTCCAAGACTTATTCCCAAAAGGGTCAGGTGGATGTCTAGATGAAAGAGAAGTGTGTGTACAGGGTGCTGAGTACCGCACTAACCATGTGCTCAGTAAAGATGGCAAATTCTGACATAACATACAGTACCTGTTTCATCTCCTCTGGGAGAGTGAACTTAGCATTCTGTCTGCGTCTATTGCACATACTATTCATCTCACAACTCCACTAGATGGAATAAAAGCTGCTTAATTTCTGGAGAAATTACAGCAGAAAGATGAAAATGTGCAAGTGAATCTGTCTTCCATACTTTCAAGTCTTCATGGCACCAAAGAATATTGGTATCATAGACACTCTGAAATGATGACAATGCTGCGAGAATATGGTGCAGCCACATGGTTTGTCACACTTAGTTGTGCTGAATATGCCTGGGATGAGCTCACTGAACTGTTGAAGTGGGCAAATTCTGATGTCGACAGCTCCTCATCAATGACTGTCGGAGAAATGTGTTCACTTGATCCTGTGTCTGTTACAAGACATTTTCACAAGCAGTTCCATGACATTCTGACTTTCATATTGTCAAAGAACAATCTACCTCTTGGTATTGTGGAGCATTACTTTTGGAGGATAGAATATCAAGCATGGGGTGCCCCTCATATCCACATGTTATTGTGGATCAAGGATGCACCACGCATAGGTGAACATGAAGCAGTACAAGTGCCAGCATTCATCAAGAAATATATCACTTGTCACATTCCAGACTAGTATGACAGTTCTACACTATGGAAGTTGGTTCAAATGTTCCAGTGACATATTTGTGCAAAATACTGTCGGCGAGTAGTAAAGAACACATCTAATTGGTACACACAATGTTGCTTCAGATTTCCTAGACGAGTTTGTTGGGATGATTCCATGAATGAACTTTTCTCAGCAATGCGACACCACTCGAAGGCAAAATCAACCAAGAGGGTATACGAGTTATCTAGAGATGAGAAGGAGGAGTACATCAATGACTACAACCCAACTCTTCTCCTAATGTGGCAAGGTAACATAGATGTTCAGTTTGTGGCTGATAACTCATTGGCCCTGGTGCGGTACGTGACTTTGTACATAACCAAACATGAGCAGACTAGCTTGCAAGATCTTTGGGAAGATATTGCTAGTTGAAGAAGAAGCCTGACATCTCAGCTGTGGTCATTGGGCTTGAAGACTCTTTCACACAGAGAATGTGGTGCTTATGAAGCCAGTGACCGATTAATGGGTACACATCTGTACGGGAAGTCTGATGCTGTCTGGTTTCTCAGTGTGAACTACAAAGAGAAACGCAAACGTGTACTGATGCCCCATGCCGAAATTGAGGAACTAGCTGCCAATAGACCTTGTTCAAAACATATCTTGAAGAATAACCTGATAGACACATACTACCCCCATAGACACGACAACACAGATGACATGTGTCTCTTTCAGGTGGCTAAGTGGTATGACTACAAGGTAGATATATCACCTGACTCAACCTGCCAGATTTACAAGGTGGACAGAGTGGATGTCTGTCTCATAAAGAGACATAAGCCATGGCTCATAGACCACTGTAAATTACATCTAGGCACATCGGAGAGCAGAGAACATTACTACTTTGCTCTCCTATTCCTATTTAGACCCTGGAGGAATGAGTCTGAATTAAAAGGTGACTGTGATATATTCAAGGAAGAATTCAATCTCAGTTATGAGACTTTCAAAACTGAATACTCAGAGACATACATACAGGGACTAGAGGCTGAGAAAGAACAGCTTGAGAAGGCAGAGAAGCAGCTTCAGGAAGACACTCCTGTTAGTACACAAGACAACCTTGATCCAGAAGAACAAGCTGTTCTAGGTGAACCTCTGCCTTTAAATGCCCCAGAAGTGTTAATCTCAGAAATTGAGACAGCCATGGAACATGGAACACACTCCACTGTCAACCCAGCTGACTTGAGAGAAAGACTAAATCAGCAGCAACATGTAGTTCACTCTCAAGTAGTTGACACTGTTCAGCATGGCCTACTACATGAAACAAAAAAATGTGACTGTCGTGACTATAAACCACTACTGATCTTTGTTAGTGGTTCAGCTGGCACAGGAAAGAGTTTCCTTATTGAAGCCATCACTGCTGAAATACGGAACCTGACAGGGTCATCATTGTCTGTTGCTGTTACTGCTCCCACAGGACTAACTGCATACAACACTGGTGGAGTTACATTACACCATCTCTTTATGTTGCCAGTGGAACATGGGAAAACTGGAGAGTATTGTAAACTGTCATTTGAGGTTGCATCTCAGCTTCGTTCCATGTTCACAAAGATGAAGTTACTCATCATTGATGAAATCAGCATGGTCTCCAATGACATGCTTGCCTGTATTCATCTACGTCTACAGGAGATCTTCAGTACTGACGATGGAGTACCATTTGGTGGCAAAAGTATTGTTGTATTGGGACACCTTTTACAACTTGCACCAGTTAATGAAGAGCATGTATTTGCAACTCTAACTGCCAAGCAAGCTAAGAACATTCTCAGCTGCATTGCAGGTTATAACATTTGGGAGTTATTTCCCTATGTTGAGTTGTATGAGAACATGCACCAAAGTGGTGATCTGGCTTACAAATCACTTTTGGATGAAGCTCGTACAGGTTCTCTATCACCAGAACATGTTGCTATGTTAAACGATCGGAGAATCACAGTAGATACTGCATCCATAGAAACAGCATGTAATGTTTTCAGCGATGTGTACTCTACAGAAACACACATAGTGTGTCTTATTCCATGACTAAAGAAATGCACCAAGTTCAACAATGTAATGCTGCAGAGAGAAAACCAAGAAATTCTAACTCTTTATGCTGTTGATACAGTTGATGGTGTCATTCTTAGTCGCAACCTAGTAGCAAAGATGACTGAATGACTCAGTGAACTCAAGTCAGATGTTTCACGCATAGCTGGCCTAGAAGCTGTTCTTACACTTTGTAGGAATGCATGTATCATGCTACGATGTAATCTTGATGTTGAACGAGGCATGGTAAACAGTGCCATGGGAAACATCACTGACTTTGTCTACAATGTCCAGAAGACATATATCGAGTCACTTGTAGTTCACTTTGACAACATGGAACAGCCTATACACATAGAACGAACCTGAGTAAAATTCCCAGGTATTTAAGGATATGTATGTAAACAGGAAACAGTTTCCACTATGTGTTGCATATGCTGTTTCTATTCACAAATCTCAGGGCTTGAGTTTGAATTCAGCAATGGTGGACATAGGTACAGACATTTTCAAGGATGGCATGAGTTATGTGGCACTTTCACGTCTCCGCAGTATTTCTGGGTTGCACATTATAACTCTTGCACCTCAGAAAATATGAGTCGACAAGCGATGTATTTTTGAGTACAACAGGTTACGTACTCTCCATCAGCCACACATGTCTTTAATACCACTGCCTACATATCTGGCTGTCTCACATCATACAGTCAAATCTACAGGTGTCACCAAACAGGCATGAGCTTCCATAAGTGATTCAACTCAAAAGAGTTCAACAAAGGTCACAATTTCAACTAAACATTCAGAGCCAGCAATTCATCAGAAATCAGTTGGTGTAGCTGCTGTACCAGTCTTTGACAACAGTACTAGAGTGAACTGCTATGCTAACTCAGCTATGCAAGTTTTTCCACACATGCCACACTTTGTGCAGGCAATTTCTGCTTCACAAGACAATCCCCTGTCAAACGCATTGAAGCAGATTGTCAACATGACTTCTGACCAGTCTAACAATGTGCAGTCACTAACACCACTATGCCAGGTGTTAGGTACATATGACAGATGTAGTACATTTGCTGCTGACATACAGCAAGACACTAGTGAGTTTATGATGGCTATCATAAACAACTTGGATGAAGATGGCACTCTAATGTACCACTACTTCAGTGTCATATGTAACCAAATATGTACAGTATGTGTTTCATGTGATCTTTCACAGCGTGAAACCACAGAAGACATGCTGTGGATTACTCTTTTTGTCCCTCAAGCCAAAAGTGTCAAATTTCAACAGCTATTTACCAATGCTCAGTGTGGTCACTCCTGTATAAGGTGTGGAGGCAGATGCACTCAGTCCATACGTCTCAGGAGTTCATCTCAATATCTGTTGCTTATGGTGCACAGATTTGACTCCAACGGGCTCAGAGTTGACACTCCTATCACAGATTACACAGCTGGTAGAATAGTTTTTAACCAATCAGTGTCTGATACTCACAGTGTAGTCTATCACCATGGTCAATCCATGCATTCTGACCATTACACCTGTTTACTAAGGTACAGAAGTGGATGGGTAGAGTGTGACGACCCTACAAGCAGTTTTAAACAGAGACTGCCATGACACTTACAAAATGCATATCTTCTAATATTGAAGAATTATGATGACCTTCATATTTCAGAAGAATAACACACACATGTGGCATTTTTTAAATGACTACTTTGTGACAGAATCAGTCGTAGGTCAGTACAATTGTTTCCAATCTACGACTCTCAATAAACCATAGCATATCAACAAAATGATACACTGGCAGAGACATTTCATGCACTATGACATCTAAGATCTTGTGTGGATCAGTGGCAACATGGAAATTGTTGCAGTAGCTTCAATTGGCGCCAACAGTATTCACAGTCAGTAGAGGAACCATGCTTACATGTCTATCAAAGATTGTACATGTCAAAACAGAGGCCTTCCTGGCTCTCCTGTTCTGTACATATCTTTTCTTGTAGCTGTATCATACCCATACATAACAAGAAGTTGTTGCCAGTTCCTAACTTTTTCCCTCTGCAGAGACACAAAAGTTGTCCCTTATCATCTTAAATAACTGTGCAACACATGTCTCATTCAACAAAGGGCACAGTCTGTCACAAGTTTTCTATCACCAGGTTTTTTTTGTCTATTAGCTGTTGACATGTAGACAACAGCATCATTCATTCACCATGCAACAGTGTTAAACTATGCCTGCTTTATTTGTTACACTGAAACTGCACATATGTAAAAATAACATTGTTTAGTCATAATGCAGCAAGTGAAATGAAGCAAGGGTAAATACTGAACTATTGCATCTCATTATCAAATGACTTTTACATACCTTTGTAATGACATGTAAATAATATTTACATTCTTATTCCATCTTACCATTGCTGTTAACTAGTTTTATTGTTCTAGTAAAAGTATTACTATAAGAGTCAAGTAATAATAACTCTTTAACATATAATACAATACTATACTGGTTAAGTTCAGTGACCCATATCTTTGATAAAAACAGTGTACTACACATATTTTTTTATTTACTTGTTCAGAGCTAACATAGTAACTAATGTAACAATTGAAAGAAATGTATATTGTAACTGTAATAACATGAAATATTTTGAACTTGTCATACAAGTAATTGTAACCTATGGTAAAAATACTGAAAATTGTAAATCAGACACTGTTACTGATCACAACGCACTTCATTCCTGTTCCTGACAATATTTATGATCGCCTCTATTGAGGGGTCAGGTGAGAATTTTCCATATGCACCTACTCAGTGATATATCTTTAAATATTTAACTGAACATACCAGTTATCTAATGTTACTGAAAACATAATTTATTTTATATTTTATTACTTGAACACTTAGCATCTGTTTTTTCGCCCACCCCAGGAACATACACATTATCAGTCACACAATAACAACAAAACATTACTGTTTCATGTGTGTAATCACTGCTTAGAAGCTCCTGACATACCTTCATTAATATAGGACAGAACTAATGGATGACACATGATTGGAACATTCAGCTACTTAAAACATATAAATAATATTCTTAACCAAAGTCTCTTCAAGCTGAGTAGCAAACATATAATGAAGAGCCACAGGTTCAGCTTGAGGGTCAGAAGTTCAGGAGGAATGTCAGAAAACACTTCTTCCCATAAAGAGTAGTGAACACTTACACTTCACTGCTAAAACAGGTCACCTCATTAAAGACAGTGACCAGCTATAAAAGAGGCAGGTATATGCATACCAGGGAGATAACAAGTATGCCTAGAGAAGATGGGAGAACACTGCAGGGAGAGCCAAGACATTAGCTCAAGATGTGAACCCTGCAACACAAGCAGACTTAATAGACCAAATTGCATTCTTATGCTGCCTTCTTTCTATGCTGTATTACTATATGTACATACTTATTCCAATTCATATAATCTACTTACTATAAATGACACACATTTAGATATACTCCAAGCAATGATTATACACATGCAAGGATCTTAATTGGCCCTTTTCAGTTTCACCAATTGGCAATAAATCTTTTTTAAACATAACCACCTGTGTTGAGTCTTTACTGAACCATAGCATTATGACATTAGAATGTAACTGTTGTTTCTATTAAGCATGCAAACAACTGGAACAAATACTACCACAACTACGTATCCATGGACTTATTTTTTGCTATGGCTCTCCACTCAGTATCCACCACATTGGCTACAGTGTGGCACATTGCATGTCACACTTCCCGTAATTCCTAAGAGTAAGAAGTCTGTACCGCACTTAGTTTTCCTGTGCCTTTCCAGTCAGTGGGTAGTAGCTGCTGTAGCAAGGAGTCAGACATCGCTATCTAACGCTATGCAGCTGTGGCTATACACTTAGGATGCAGTAACTGCTATGTCTACTGCAATTCCCTGGCTGAGCTCATGCAACTCCTAACTGTGCTAACTTCACTGTACCTACAATTACAGAGGTGTGCCATTGATCTCCAGTCCCTTATTGTTCCTGTGGATTGCCACTCATGATGCAGTACAAATTTTTTGGTGGGGAGCAGCTCTAGCTGCCTAAATCCATGCAAATCCTAACTGAGCTAACTTCAGTATGCCTGCAATCAGTGACATCTACCACTGACGTTCATACCCTTACCTGTGTTGTGTATCTCCACTGACAATGCAGTACCTGCTGTCACATTTGAAGACACATTGCCTGCCTGAATCCATTCAAGTGACAACTGTGCTAACTGGACTGTTCCTGTAATCAGAGAGCTGTACAACTGATGTATATTGCCTATCTTTTCCTGTGGCTGCTCACTCAGGATGCAGCAAGTGATCTGCAAGTGCAGTTCCCCCATGACACTGTTCATCTCCATGGTCTTTTTTGTTCTGCACTCTCCACTCAGTATGTGGGTTAGGGGTTCAGACATTGTGTGACAGACCTCCTGTAATTCCTAACTAAGTTAACTAGTATGTACCATCCTTACTTTTCCTGTCAGTCTCCAGTCAGACTGCAGTAGCTGGTGTAGAGAGATGTGCAACATTGTTACCTAAGGCCATGCAGCTGTGGCTCTACAGTCAGGATCAGTAGCTGGTATGCATAGGGAAATTGCCTGGGTGAGCCCATACAAATCCTAACTGTGCTAACTTGTGTCTACCAACAATTACAGAGGTGTACCATTGATATCCATTGCCTCAGTCTTGCTGTGTATCAGTACTCATGATGCAGTACAAATTTTAGAGGGGCATTACCTGTCTGAGCCAATGCAAACACTAACTGTGCTAACTTGAGTGTCCCTGCAATCACTGATGTCTACCTCTGATGTCCATACCCTCAGCTGTGCTGTGGGTCTCTACTGAGGATCCAGTACCTGGTGTTGCAGTTTGGAGAGGCATTCCCTGGCTGAGGCCATTCAAGTGATAATTGTGCTAACTACACTATACCTGTAATCAGGGAGGTGTACAACTTATCTGCATCACCCTTCTTTCCCTGTGGCTCTTCACTTAACATGCAGCAAGTGGTCTGGAGGTGTAGTCCCCCACCCCATGAGTCTGTGCAACTCCTAACCATACTAATTTCTGTACAGCCACAATAATACTCCTAAGTGTGCTAAGTTCTCCACAGCTGCAATGACAAAGCTACACCATTCATGCACATAGACATATTTTTTGTTGTGGCTCTCCACTCAGTATGCAATATGTAGATTAGTTCTATATTATCACTGACACTTCCTGCTGATTGTCTGTGAGTGTTCCTGTTGCCTTGGTTCTCCCCCCTATTTCCATGTGTGTCTGTGTCTCTGTGTGCCAGTGTTGCTCGGGGGGGTGGGGGCCACGTGTTGTCTTCACACATACTAACACAGTGCCAGCAAGCGCAAATGTTAATGCGCATGATAGCACAAATCGAAACACAAAGAGAAACAGTACTGGAAAATACTGAATGTAATACAGTGACAAGAGCGTGGGACCTTTCGGGACCCTCGCTGTCAGCACATGATGTCTTCACACATACTAATACAGTACCAGCAAACACAAATAATAATGCACATAGTAGCACAAATCGAAACACAAAGATAAACAGTAGTGAAAAATACTGACTGTAATACAGTGACAGGAGCACAGGGCCTGAACCATGCAAAACACAAACATTAAGAGTACTGAAAAATACTGAATGTAATACAGCAGCAGGAGCATGGGGCCCACACATACTAACACAGTTCCAGCAAATACAAATGTTAATGCACATGGTAGCACAAATCGAAACACAAAGATAAACAGTAGTGACAAATACTGAATATAATACAGTGACAGGAGCACAGAGTCCTTCAGGCCATGCGCTCCCACCAAGTAAAACACAAACATAAACAGTACAGAAAAATACTGAATGTAATGCAGCAGCAGGAGTGCGGGGCCCAAAGGGCCCCACGCTCCCACCAAGTGGTGTCTTCACACATACTAACACAGTGCCAGCAAATGCAAATGTAAATGCACATGGTAGCACAAATCAAAACACAAAGATAAACAATTGTGAAAAATACTGAATGTAATACAGTGACGGGAGCGTGAGGCCCTTTGGGCCCCGTGGTCCTGCCACGCGAAACACAAACATAAACAGTAGTAAAAAATACTGAATGTGATACAACAGTGAGAGCATGGGGCCCTTCAGGCCCCGCGCTCCTGCCACACAAAACACAAACATAAACAATACAGAAAAATACCCAATGTGATACAGCGGCAGGAGCAGTACTGAAAAATACTGAATGTGATAGTGACGAGAGCATGGGGCCCTTCAGGCCCTGCACTCCCACCATGCGAAACACAAACATAAACAGTACAGAAAAATACTGAATGTGATATAGCAGCAGGAGAGTTGGGCCCTTTGGGCCCCGCACTACCACAATGTGATGTCTTCACACATACTAACACAGTACAAGCAAATGCAAATGTTAATGCACATGGTAGCACAAATCAAAACACAAAGATAAACAATAATGAAAAATACTGAATGTAATATAGTGACGGGAGTGTGGGGCCCGAAACACAAACATAAACAGTACTAAAAAATACTGAATGCGATACAGCGCCGGGAGCACGAAAACAGTGCCAGCAAATGCAAATGTTAATGCGCATAGTAGCACAAATCAAAACACAATGATAAACAGTACTGTAGACATAAATGGATAAAATTACATAAACACAAATGCACGTGAAAATGCAAACAGCAAATCACAAGATGGCATAGACACAAAAAGTTACAGAAACAGGTACAGAACCACAACCAGAAGCACTAAGGCTAACACTTATACAAAAACACACATTAGTTTTCCCCAAAATCTGCATATAGAAATACAGGGAGTACAAAGAATGCATGCATAATAGTGGCTCTTGGAGCAGAAAATGAGGAGTTGGAATACTAAATTGCTTATATCTCATGAACTGTACGACATAGAAAAAAATTTAAAAGTCATATGATTTATGACTTTCCTGGCTAGTTTTGTACTTAGCCCCCATGAGGGGGCTAAGCATTTTTCCGACAAAAAAGTCCGTATCTCGCACTGTTTCCTAGATACGGGCCCTGAAAGGCACAACGAACGCCGTAATGTTATCCTATGAGAAAAAAAGAGAACTTCAGAGTTCCATAACTTTGCCGCCTTGTAATCTTTTTATATCAAACCACTGCAAGGCACATATGTGGGATGTTGGCTTTCTTCCCTCCAAATTTCAGCCCAAAAGACCAAACCATTATTTTGCAGCAGGGCAGCAAAAGATTCCTGTAATGTGACGGATGCCGTAATGTTATCCTATGGGAAAAAGCATCAACTTTGGAGTGCTGTCACTTTACCGTTGTGTAATATTTTTTCACTGAAGCACTAAAAGGCACATCTGTGGCATCTTGGCTGCGTTCCCTGCAAATTTCAGCCCAAAAGATCAAACCATTCTTTTGCAGCAGAGTGCCAAAGAATTGCTGTCATTTTCACACACCCTGGAAAAGTACTGTTGAACTTTGCAAAAGCTTTCGCAATTTCATTCGACAGTGTGGCATGTTCGACACTACTTTGCGAAATTACTTTTTCCAGAAATGTGAAAAACATATTTCTGGGGTGTTTTGCCCCAAAATAAAGACATGCCTAGCATCCTCAGGGTCCGACTAGGTGAATATAAAAGAATTAGGTTGCTAGAGAGTCCCAAATTTAAATTCCAAGCATTTTTCTGATCACTAACTGAAAACAAAATGGCAGATTTGCGACAGTAAAAGGGCCATTTGTGAAAGTAAAAACTGCATTTGCGACACTGTCAAACTTTTTGTTAACTTTTCCCATTGACTTATAATGGGAACTTGTTTTTTGAATAACTTTTGAACCGTTTAATATTTTTTCACAAAATCTTCAAAAGACACATCAGGGACCCTGGCCACACATTCTCTGAAGATTTCGGACTGATCATGCAAACTATGTGACCTGTAGAGACGACCACAGAATTCCAAAAAAGTGTAAACGTGTGTGCAGATCATGCTTAATAACTCCGCAGCTGTATATCCAAACAGTATGAAAGTTGCCAAGATCTACGGTTCTTGATCATGTATTCCAAATTTCAGGCAAATCTGTTGAACGGTTGCAAAGTTATTAAGGTGCAAAATTTTAAGTTTAACATGTAATGGCTCCTCTACCATAATATATATATATATATATATATATATTAGATGCAAAAACTCTGTTTAATGCATCAGTTAGGGTTGTTCCACAGCAACAAAATTGAGGAAATTTGGTGTTAGAGTTGAAAACCCTCCTTGGACTCCAGCCCACCCTCCCAACTGGCAGCGGGATGCGCATTGGGGTCGTCAATCCTAACTGTCACCCCTTTCTCCTATACCTCTGCATCTTTACATATGTGATGGGGTGAGAGTTAGGGCCAATGACCCCAACGTGCACCCCGATGCTGGTTGGGGTGATGGGCTGGTGGTCCAAGGGGGATTTTCAACTCTAACACCAAATTTCCTCAGTTTTGTCACTGTGGAACAACCCTAACTGATGCATTAAATGGAGTTTTTTTGCCTCTTATATACTGTATATATATATATATATATATATATATATATATATATATATATATATATATATATATATATATATATATGATAGGAAAAACTCCATTTAATGCATTAGTTAGGTTGTTCCACAGCGACAAAAGTGAGGAAATTCACTGATGAAGGCGCGATTGGATCGCCAGCCCTAACTCTCACCCTATGACATGTTAAAGCAGCAGAAGTATAGGAGAATGGGTGAGAGTTAGGACCCACGATCCCAATGCGCACTCCAATGCTGGTTGGGGTGGGCAGGGGTCCAAGGGGTTTTCAACCCTAACAGTGAATTTCCTCACTTTTGTCGCTGTGGAACAACCCTAACTAATGCATTAAACAGAGTTTTTTGCCTCTAATTCTCTTTTTGAGAATGATAACGAGAAATAGTGAATGTAATGCAGTGGCAGGAGCACGGGGCCCGCTGCATAATGCATTGGCAGGAGCGCGGGGCCCACCACATGATGTGTTGTGGCATACTAACAGGGACAGCAACGCAAACAGAAATGCTAACAGTGGTGTACATGGTAACACAAGCACGAATGAGAACAGAAAGGGTAACGCACATGGTGGCATAGACGGGAATGGTCTGCCATGTGATGTGTTGTCACATAGTAACATGGTGCCTGCAAACAGAAATGTCAATGGGCATGGTGATGTAAAGTGAAACAGTAAGATAAACAGTACTGTAGACAGAAATGGCAAAAATAACAGAAAGCAAGCGCAAATGAAAGCGCAAAGGATAACGCACATGGTGGCGCAGACGTCAATGGTAAGTGAAAGGGTACGGATCCGAAAGCGGAAAGGGCAACAGTAACAGTAATGTAAGCACACAGGCTGGTTTTCCCCAAAACCTGCATTGAGAAAGACAGTGAGTACAAATAATGTATGCAAAATAATGAGTATCGGCGCAGGAAATGAGATCTTGGAATACTAAATACATTATATCTCAGGAACCGTATGACGTAGAAAAAAATTTAAAAGTCATATTATTTACAACTGTCCTGGCTAATTTGAATCTTAACCCCATTAAGGGGCCAAGAAATTTTCCGACGAAAAGTCCGTATCTTGCACCGTTTCCGAGATACGGGCCCTGAAAGGTGCGGCGAACGCCGTAATGTTATCCTATGGGAAAAAAGAAAAGTTTGAGCACCATAACTTTGCCTCCCTGTAATGTTTTTTCACCAAACTACTGAAAGGCACATCTGTGGGCTGTTGGCTGTCTTCCTCCAAATTTCAGGAAAAAGACCAAACCGTTATTTTGCAGCAGGGCTCAAATGATTTCTGTTATTAAGTGTCGGCGCCGTAATGTTATCCTATGGGAAAAATGTCAATTTTGGAGTGCCGTAACTTTGCCGCCATGTGATATTTTTCACGCAACTACTGAAAGGCACATCTGTGTGCTGTTGGCTGTCTTTCCTCCAAATTTCAGGAAAAAGACCAAACCGTTATTTTGCAGCAGGGTGCCAAAGTTCCTGTAATGCTTCACGTAATGTTATCCTATGGGAGAAAACTGTCAACTTTGGAGTGCAATAGCACGCGCCGTGTAATATTTTCAATACAACACTGAAAGGCACATCTGTGAGATGTTGGCTGCGTTCCTCCAAATTTCAGCTCAAAACTCCCAGCGTTATTTTGCAGTGCAGTGCCAAAGAATTGCTGTCATTTCCACAGACTAGAAAATTACTGTCGCAATTCTAAAGCTTTTAAAATTTGTGTGACTTTTGTGAACACGAAGTAATTTGTAGTACTTTTTCCAGAAATTTGAAAAACATATTTCTGGGTGTTTTACCACAAAATAAAGACATGGCAAGCATCCTCAGGGCCCGACTAGGTGAATACAAAAAAATTAGGTTGCTAGAGGGTCCCAAATTTAAATGCCAACCATTTTCTGATCACAACTGAAAACAAAATGGCCGATTTGAAAGTAACAGGCCCATTTGCGAAAGTAAAATGCATTTGCAAAAGTGTTGAACTTTTGTTAACTTTTCCATTGACTTATAATGGGAAACTGTTTTTGAGTAACTTTTGAACCGCTCAATATTTTTCATGAAATCTTTGAAAGGCACATCGAGGACCCGGCTGCACATTCTCTGAAGATTTTGGGCTGGTCACGCAAACCGCATTTACCTGTAGGCGCCGACTCACAGAATTTGTGAAAAGAGTAAACGTGCGCACAGATCACACTTAATAACTCCACAGCTGTATATCTGACCAGTACAAAACTTGGCAGATCCCAAGGCCTATGGTTCTTGATCATAAATTCCAAATTTCAGGCAAATCCAGCAAAGTTATTAAGGTGCAAAGTTTTGGGGTTTAACATAGAAATGGCTCCTCAACCCTAACTATGGTAGCACTACCGTGCTACCATAATATATATATTAACATAACATGAACCACAGACTTTTTATAAAGGAAATGTAACACTTCATCAAAACTTATCATACATACTGGGTTTTTTTCGATGACCTGGAATCAGGGTCTTAAGTAAGGTAATTAAATTTGCTGGTGACACAATGGTAATGAGCTTGTTGATTCCAATGAAGAGGAAGGAAGTCTGTAAAGAGACTTAAATGTACAAGGGGTCAGCCAAGAAGTGACAAATGAAATTCAGAGTACTGCAAATCCAACAAGTCTAAGGATGTGTTGGAGCAATGTATTGGCTATGTCACCATTTGACTAATCATTAAGTTATCATTAAATTATTTGGTAAAATAAAATAGCCATCATTAGTGACTATATTATTAACCAGGCTAGCTTGCTGTGTTGCCTAACTGCTGCTATGTTTTTTTTAAATGTGTGGATAAGTGGAAGGGAGGGACTGTATTAAAGAATATAGCAAACAGCCCCAGAGGAAGAGGAGGACAGACAGGCATGGGTCTGCACTAATCAGACATGGCCAATATTGTTGTGGGGTGGAATGGAGCAGCCAACATGTCCAGGAATCTGGGCAAGAAGAGTTAGGATAAATCCCAATAAAAGGGGACAGCTGTTCAGTATGCCAGATGTGAGTGCAAATTGGTTGTGTGTGGTAAAAAGGAAAGGCTTTACAGGATTCTGTATTGCTCATCATCATGTGGACCAATGTGCAGGCAGCAAAGGCAGTAGAGCTTGTAAAAGAGTACTGAGATAGATCCATGTACAGTGATAACTCCTTAGTACTTCTTATGCTGACCGACTGGTCCAGGCCATAACAAATCATTACAAAAAGAATCCTCTAACAAGAAACACCGCTAGAGAAAAACTATTGTAGCTTTAAGTTTCCTCCCCATGGTAGCGTCGTGATCAATCACTCAACTTCTGCGCATCTGCTGACTAGGCTTCTTGCCTTAAACAAGATCAGGAGTCATAGTCTCATGTTGTTTTGCCCTGTGCAGACCTGAGGCTTCACAGATTCAAAGCTACACTAATGCTGGGTCCTTAAGGTGGTTGAGACAGAGGTACCGAGTCATAACAGTGCACCAGGAAGAGCGCTGCAAGAACTGTGCTGTGTGAAGTGCAAAAGGATTTAGAGCAACAGGGGTTAGAATAGCAGTAGGGAATTACTACTACCACTGTTGCTCAGCAGACATCCTGTGTTGGACTTGAGTTGCTATGTGCTGGGGTGCTGGTCGAGCTGCTCCCATGGTGGAGTGACTAGGGTACCAGAAAACAGCTGAGCAGGAGACCAGGGACTGTGGTTCAGTTCCCGTCAGGTCTCCTCCTGCTGCAATGTTGTTGTTTTTTAAAAAATGTCCCCCTCCCAATTTTCTCAACATCCCCAAAGTCAATGACCCCCTGGAGTTGGTTATTTTAAGTCCAGGGGGTGTGGGGGTGAAGCCCCCTACTTGGGTATGTGGGGGGAAACAAAAGGTCCCATTATTGTCAATGGGGCTGTGCTTTCCTAGCCAGGTTGCTGTTGTACCCGATGTTGTTTGCAAGTGCTGCTGTTTTTGCTTGCAGCATGTATTGCTGTGCGGTGTTTCTTTGCGCTGTTATGACCTTGTGCCAAGACAGATAGGTGTTTTATTTATTTCTCAAATTTACTTTACTATACTAGTGTGTGGGCGCTGGTGAGATTGGGGCAAGAAGGGTATGCTGTATATCCTCAGCTTTATGTACATTGTTGGAAGTGCATGATTAGGAGCCTGAGGAGGGGGAAGTGGTGATGGCATGGGGAGGAAAGAGGGTTGACTGACTACTGCATTGAAGGTAAGTCCTCAGGGCGTGTGTGAATGTGTGCATGTTCACATATGTGTGTGTGTGTGTGTGTGTGAGAGCATGCACACAGGTGCATGTATAAGGAAATGTGTGAGACAGGGAAGGGGAGACATTGGTGGTCTTAAGCCAGGAACTGGTCAGGGTGATACTTGCTGTGGGATAGATAAATGTGTGGGGATAGGCATTGGTAGGTTGGAACCAAGAGTGAGGGGACTTGCTGAAGATTATACAGTATGACCATGTGGGGCGAAAGGGAAGGAACCACCAAGTGGATGAGCAGAGTGTTTTTTTTACAAGAGATGGTCACTTGACACATCTGCAACTTTTCTACTACTAGTAGTGGACCACAACACCTGCCAGTATGACCCAGCATCTAGTCACGCATGCACACACCCTGTCCCCCTGATGCATACATTGTACACTCACAGCAGTCTTTCTGAAGTGTGTTAGACAGCTCAGTATGTGGTGTGTGTCACACAGCATGACTGTGTAGAAGGAAATTGGGGAGGGACACTAGTAAAAAGCAATGCTGCTGCATCAGCCTCTCCCTTACAAGCACTAAAAAAGTAAAAATGAAATTTGTATGTGTTTTGATACTAACTACTGTCTCCACTTGTATGCTTTTTTTCTAGTTCTTAGTGTTCAAGCATGTGACTGGGCCAGATGATAGGCAACATTTTGCATGCAACTGTGCCTGACACCTTCATCAGATAAGACCAGATGGAGTACAAATGCTGATCAATGTGGCAGATTGCATAGAAGTATCATTCATGGGATCTTAAAGTCCTTCCATTGAAAGTAATACTGCTGCAGATTGCATCATTCAGGTCATTATGTTCAGAAAGTAGTAGCAGAAATTTGTATTTACAGTCAGGAAAAATTGAAGATACACCATTAGGACAGCAAATCCCTGTTTACAAAGTAATCCTAATTCACAAATTAAGATTACTTACAGCAAAAATCCATAATATAATAACAAATATTAAAAGTTGTGCATAATTCTCTGCCACCATGCATATCAAGTTTCCCTCAGAGATCTAGAGGGCTTTATTGTCTAAGAAAGCATAATGCTGTTTTTTTTTATGTTCCAAAACACTTTTCTAAACATAGCAAACTAGCCTTCAGCTGGGCTGTCCTACAGTGTGGAATGCTTTGCAGGAACTGCTTCATTTAGCTGGTTAGTTACTCTTTTTTTTTCAGGGTACTTCTTCATCAATTTTGTATTGAAAAATGTGTATGCTATTAAATTCATATGTGTTATACATTTTGTGATCCATGGCACTTTTCTATATTCTTTTCTGCTGCAAAATCTATAGTTCCTACTTCTAGTGTTATCAGCCTTGTATTAGATTATATTATGTGACCTGTCTTTATGATCTATCTCTAAACTCTGTTCTATGTGTACTGCACTATATACTGTATACTATTATAGTGTTATCCTACCTTTGTATGGCTACTGTCCTAACCTGGGCCTCCTTGTAAATGAGAATTGCTCAATGGAACTTTTTCCTGGTAAAATAATTAAATACAAATACAAATAATGAAAAGTAAATCCATACAAACATAAGTACATAAAACAAATGATCAATAGATACAACAATGTAAGTTGTTTAGAGTTTGTACAGTTAAACATACTGTAGCATCTTCATTTAATACAATTACACATCACTTGTGGTTCTTGTATCATAACACAATTAAAAACTTTAGGCTTTTTTCATGAAATTCAGTCCTTTGATCCAATCTGTTCCATAAATATGCTGATGGAAATGAAAAGATTATTCCAATATTTGGTAGTTGTCTGGCCTGTATTTTTTCTTTTCTCTAATGGACTATATCTCTACTGCGGCCAGAGCAGGCAGCTCTTCAGCTCTGTCCCAACTTCTGCCTTCCAGTAACCACTGTCCCAGGACTTACTGATGTTCTAAGCTCCCCACAGATTTCCCCTCATGGTGGGCCAGGGGTAGGTCACCCCTCGTGACACACATTCAAATGAGGGCCTAGAATCCTGGTGGTGGTGGGGGCAAAGTGCTGGCACACTGAGCTTCATGAAGCCAGACCACCATTTTTCCACCAGTCTTTTCTGCCATTACCCCTTGCTGGGGTGTGCATGTTGGCACCTTCATGTGGAGGCACACAATGCATAGCAACAGTTCCATAGCTCCCTCTTTTACATGCCGCTCCAACCTATACTGCCAGCCAGCCTCCATCAGGTGGTGGTCAAATGTTGGCAGTAGCAACACTCCCTCCTCGAGAGAAGAGAGCAGCCTGTCAGGTGCTCAATCCTCTCCCTCCAGCCGACCCACTGAGACCCAAGTTCTTTCCCAAACATAGCTCACCAGCATAGTGGCAGGTGAGGCACAGGCGCCTGAGCCCTCCACAACACTGGGCCGTGTCTTGTCAGTCTTGATTGGAAAATCACTTGCCTCCAAGTGAGTTAAGGTGTGAAAAGTGACATCTGCCCCTCATGGCACAGGACAGATGGGAAAAGGTTCTTGGAATGGGATACAGAGAAACTGTATATTTACAATCTGCTCTTTTAAGTTCAAATTTGGTTGAAAAAACACATACCTCTATGACCCTGGAAAATAAATTTGATATCTTACAGCCATGTATTGCCCCTCTACTCACTGGAAATACTGAAAATACTGAGAAGTTTAATATTGTGATAAACCTTTTATTGTGGAATATTTCAGGAGTCCCAGACAAGCTATAAGACCTGGAATGGCACAATTATTTATCTCCAGTATTGACGTTATATGTCTAGAATAAATATGTAGCATTGACATTGTTCTTTCTGTTCTTCATGGTTTTCATATGATAAATCAGATGGCTATTAAGGAAAAGAAATTGGGCAGGCCAATGGTGGGTTTAGTGATAGCAAGAAGAGTTACCACACAGTTTCTGATTATTAAAATTGTTGATCAAAATTCCAAAATGATAATTATATTAATGAATATTGGTGAACAGATCTGAAAAATACTGTATGTAAGGTATATAACCCTCCCACTGCTACTAGAAAACCCTGCCCTTTGTTTTGTGATACATTAGAGTCTACAATGCCTAATCAGGATACAATAGATAAGACAGACTACATCATAGTTGGGGATTTGAATGTGAGAACTGAAAAATTAAATAAATGTTGTCACAATTATTTAATTCCGTTGACCAACCATATATTATGACAACACAAATCTCCTTGGATAACACCACGTATTGCTACAACAATAAATTATTAAAGTTCTTCTGTGGCAGCCTGAACCTCTGGATCCTGAATGGCATGTTAGAAGGTGATTTTCAGGGGATTATACTCACATTTCTGGAACTTATGTGTCTTTAATAGCTTATCTAATTCTTTCTATTCTTTTTTTTTTATTCAATATACTTTTTTAGTTATTTTAAACAAGGTTACAATATGGTACATAAGGTGATACAGGCAACTCTATGATACATGAATTGTAAACAGAAAAATTGGAGCCTTTAGATTACATCAGCTCAATTAAGCCCAAAACAGCCCCCTCCCTCCAATGGTACTCCCTTCTACCCCTCCCACCCTTCATACCCCCCCTTCTTTAAGAAAACCTTGGAATAGAGTGGTACACCCTACCGCCACTTGAGAACATGGCTAATGAATTGGTACAAATAATAAAGGCTCCAAGGAAAAATTAACTTTAATAAGCATCCTATAGAAATGGACCAGGTCAGGACTTAGATCAGGCAGGCTGTGATGCACACTAACTAGTGGGTATATGAATAATAACTTATAACCAATTAGAGTGTAATAAAAAACACTATGGGGATGAATACAGCGTGTATAGTTTCCCACATTTTTTATCAAAATTTTTAGGGGTATGCCTTAGGGATGCAATCATCTTTTCTATCCGAAGATTAAACAGTAGCTCATTTAACCACTAAGTATAGGTTATTATTGAGGAATCCTTCCAGCGCTTCAGTACCAGTTTTTTAACTGAATACAAAATAAAGGCTAGATTGAATCTTCTTTCTTTAACAGGCACTTGGGAATAGTCGCCCACTATACAAATTTCGGGTGTAAAAAACGCTTCAAGACCTAATGGGGGTCTGCTTTGATTTGTATCTCCCTTCATAGTGCCTTAATATTTGGGCGGTCCCATAATGTGCGGAGCAGAGTGCCTTCCATTTTACCACATCTGAAACATGTGTTATCCTCTAATTTTCCCATGGCTACTAGTTTAGAGGGAGCAAAACATATATTATGTAGTATGTAAAATTGCATTAT
Organism: Neoceratodus forsteri; assembly: GCA_016271365.2. Classification (NCBI taxonomy): domain Eukaryota; kingdom Metazoa; phylum Chordata; order Ceratodontiformes; family Ceratodontidae; genus Neoceratodus; species Neoceratodus forsteri. The sequence goes on along the minus strand of CM028131.1, from coordinate 397,080,260 downwards.
CTAGAGTCTATCGTTGGATGTGTGGGAAAAAGCCACTTGCCAGATTTTTTCCCAGTTAAATTCCTTATTATGGAATTGATCTATCCAGTATGTAGAGTGACCCAATATATCAGGACAGATAACAGGGAACAATGCAGCAGTAATCTGGGAAACAGCTTGAGGCTCCCAAGCCAAGGTTCGGAGTGAGTCAATAAACTCCGATTGGTCCACCTCCCATTTTCCATTTCCCAGTTCAGTAATTAGTAGGTGTCTGATTTGTAAACCATGAAAAATCTGTCTCTCAGGAATATTTAAAATGGGAAGAAGATCTATAGTGGCTTTAAGTTTGCCCTCTACTAGGAGGTTCTATATTGTGATGTCCATATTCTGGTTTGTCTCATGTTGCTTAAGACACTGCCCACCTATTCTAAAATTAGGATTTAAATATGGAGGTTGAGATATGTCTTTAACATTATCATATTTAATGGCCTTATACAATTGAACATGGACTTTAATGGACACTAAAATCAGTTCATTTTTAAGAGAAGGATAACACGATTTGGCAGTGGTATATATGAGGGCAAAAGGAGAGATACCAGTCTGTTGAATAAGGTGGAGCTCTAATTGCAACCATACTGGTACATAAGTAGGTTCATGGGGTTGAGAAACAGGAGACATCCAGCGTAGGTATTTAGCTAGGTGGCGTGCTAAATAGTAGTGATCAAAATTAAGAAGTTTAAGGCCTCCATGTTGTTTAGGCATTCCCAACCTGATATATGATCTTCTCAGAGGTTTCCCTCTCCACAAGAAATGGGAAATAATACTATGCAGTTTCTGGAACCAAGAGTAGGGAAGGTGGAAATTAAGCATATTTAAGGGATAGAATATCCTAGGAAGGATATTCCTCTTAATTACACTAACTCTCCCTTGTAGCGAGAGGTATAACGGGGTCCACCTGTCCAGGTCTAGTTCAATAGTTCCTAACAGGGAATCTAAATTAAGCCTCTTAACTTGAGCCATATCTTGGGAAAAAGTAAGCGCTAAATATTTCATTTGAGGGGTCCAATTCAGATTCAGTTTGTCGACCTGGGCCTGACATGCATGACAGTTTAGTGGCATTACTGCGGATTTGTCCTTATTTCATTTATAGTTTGATACTGCTCCATAGATGTCTATAATGTCCAGAGCTTCTGGAATTGAAGCTTCTGGATTTGTCAGATGCAGCAAAATATCATCCGCATACGCTGACAAGCAAAGGTTAAGGTGTCCCACTTGAATACCCTTTATAAGGAAATAATTTTGAAGATGATACAGTAGAGTTCAAGATATAAATTAAAAAGCATCAGCGACAACGGGCAGCCCTGTCGAGTACCCATGTGTAATGGGAAAGAATTGGAGTAGACCCCATTGCAATAAATTTTAGCTGTGGGGTTTGTGTAAAGAATCTAAATCCATTGAACAAATTTGTCAGGAAAGCCGAAACTATCCAGAACTGCATACAGGAAAGGCCAGCTTACTCTATTGAAGGCCTTCTCCACATCCAGGGACACCAACACCATTGGAAGAGGAGCCGTCCTGGATGCAGAGAAGATATGGAAGAGCTTTTTCAGGTGATCAGCTGAAGATCGACCTGCCACAAATCCAACCTGTTCTGAACTAAACAAGGGAATCCAAACCCTAGCTAGCCTGGCAGCCAGGATTTTAGCAAAAAGCTTAATGTCATAGTTCATCAGGGATATGGGCCAATAATTAGTTACTTTACTTTTGTCTTTATTTGGTTTTGGAAGAACAATAATAAGGGCTTCTAACAGAGATAAGTCGGTTATCCCCAAATCACAAAAATGGTTAAACATCTGCAAGAGCAGGGGAGAGAGCTGTTTTTCAAATAACTTATAGAAACGAGGCGGGAATCCATCAGGACCTGGGGCTTTATCCTCGAGAAGGGAACAAATAACATCTGATAGTTCTTGCTGACTAATCTTACTAACTAGTAAATCTTTATAAGATGTGGGAATCGAGAGAAGATGAGCCTGTTGTAGATAGCTGCGAATATCTGATAATAATGGGGGATGGGTGGGGGGAGAGTATAAATCTTTGTAAAATTCTTCGAACTCTTGGACTATCTCCCTCGGTTTAGTGAGAAGTGTGTTATCCTTGCGAGAGTTCAAGGCAACTACAGTTCTGGATTCTTCCTGTTTTTTTAATCTTAGTGCTAATAGATGACTCACCCTGTCACCCTGCTCAATATATCTTGTGTGGGATTTAAACAACGCAAGCTGTGCTTTTTCCCTCAAAGTTTCTGAGTATTGATTCCGTAATAAGGTCAATTGAGTCAGGGTCGCCTCACTGGGATGAAAAGGTAATTTGTTTTCCAGGTTTTGAATTTGAGTCAAAAGGGAAGAAGAAAGGACTTCCCTTTTCTTCTTCCTGATTGTGGCTAAGCGTATGCACTTTCCTCTTACTACACACTTAAGCGCTCTCCAGACTTTATCTATTTTTGGGATGGAGGTATGATTATGGGCTATGTACTGGTCAATGGATTCTTTTAGGGTTTGCACTATTTTCAGATCCTGAAGCATCTGTATATTTAGCGTCCAGCTACTATCTCTATCCAAATGCATTAGGCAGGATACCCTCTAACCATATTGGAGCATGGTCTGAGAGGGTCCTAGGGATAATTCCGCTATTAGTGAGCTCTGCCAAAACTAAATTATTTACCAGAAAAAAATCTATGCATGATAGGGACCTATGAGTGGGAGAATAGAATGTGAATTGTTTAACATCAGGATTTAAAAAACACCATGGGTCAAAGAGCTCATGATCTGCCATAAGTTCTCCAAGAGCTATTTGTGCAGGGGTTAAAGATTTTCTACCATGTGCACTTGACCTGTCTAATTCAGGAGACTGAACCATGTTGCAATCTCCAGCCAATATGGTTGGCACTTCCGGAAAAGATCCTGGAGTGTATGAGAGGGCAGAGAAAAAGTCCGGGGAGTCAATGTTGGGTCCATAGATTGAGCCCAATAATACCTCTGAGTGATTCAATAAGCTGAGTAAAAGTATAATTCTACCTTGAGGATCTACATGAGAGTTCTGTAAATAGAAAGCTGCACCTCATGTAAAAGCGATTGCTACACCTCTCTAAGCTGTAGCATTCCCCGCAGCATGGAGCTGACCAATTTGGCACCTTCTGAAAAGGATTCCTTCTGTTTCCAGCAAGTGTGTTTCCTGGAGAAAAGCAACCTTGCTGTGCAAGGACTCGAAATGATAATGTTTGACCCTGTTCCTGGCTCCTTTTACATTCCAGGAAACAAACCACGTCATCTTGGGTTAAGTAAAACGTTAGCAAGGATGGAATACAAATTAGATTGACTAGATAGAATCAAGTTCTTTCCATAATATACATTAAGTGGAGCCTTTTTAAGTTGTACTGATTTATATAAACATATAGCCATGTACAAATCATAGTGTACCTGAATTGGAGAAGTACCCATCCCCCTCCCTCCTAAACCTTCCCTCATGAGAAACTGAGATTGGAAGAAAACTTTAACCCCCCCATCCATAATACCCCAAAAGTAAAAATCCAAAAATTCCCCAGTCCGTTAGACTGCCTTCCTCACCAGTTATTGGTTACGAAGTACACTAACTGCCAAATGTCCTGCAGTCCCATAACTCCCTCCCCCTTCCCACTACAACATTAACTGAGAAAAAACAGTAGCCATCCTTTAACATTTATAAACCCGTAAAGTATTTTATATATAGAGAAGACACAACATGATAACACACTGTGCTATAAAACCACTTAAATGTAATGCTGAATGGGGCATTACAAGGACCATGAATAAAATTAGCAATGCCAGTCATTAAGGAGGCCTGATTGGTAAAGCCTACCCAGTCCTTGGCTCAAAACATCTCTCCATAGGTGCATCGGGCAGTGGAACAATAATGGAATGAATGATCATGTCCAGATTAAAGCTGCAGTCCAAATTAGAACCGAATGTAACCAACAGTACCTGGCGTTAAGCCCCACATGCCTGAGGTTGCTTTCACTTGAAGAGATCAGGGAATCTTTTCTTGAGGTTAGTTGGAGATTTGTAAGATATCCATTTGCCCTCATGCTGTACCTGGAGTATTGCAGGGTAGCACATACGGAATCTGATATCAGCTGCAATCAGCTTTGTGACCACCATGCGAAGCTCTATATGCTTTTGTCTCACTGACAAAGGTAAATCCTGTGCTATTCAGATCCTTTTGCTTTCCCACTGAATTTTCTTCTTTTCTCTGACTTTATTCAGGATAAATTGTTTATCTAGATAGTTAAGAAGACGGAAGATTAATGGCCGTGGAGGGGAACCGTGTGGTTTTGTGGGCTGAAGAGAGCGATGGACCCACTCTATTATGTAGGTTGGGCAGTTCAGCGAAGGACCAGCTATTTTACTGCACAGTGTTTGCACAAAAGGGACTGGATTCACCCCTTCTTCTCCTTCCAGAAGACCTAGAATCACTAAGTTATGTATGCGTGAGTGACCCTCCAAGTCTTCAAGTTTGGCTTCTGCCTTTCATATTCACTGTCTCAAGGTGGCCATTTCAGGATCTAAACGTGACCTCCAATCGTCCAACAATGATATTCTGCCTTCATTGTCTCCTGTATGAATGGTTAACTGATTTAAAGAGGTTTTTAGTGCTTGCATATCTCCTACTACTGCTTGCAATGATTCTTTTATGGGAGCCAGACCCTCAAAAAAGATTGCTTCAGTCAGTAAGGCCTGGGAAGCAGGTGGGGTTGCTTCGGCCGATTCCCCCATTTTGTTCCTCTTTGCCAGCTTTACTTTGTCTGGAGATGGAGGTGGCGTATGCTTGGGCCACTGGGTCTTCATGCCCGCATCCATAAACAGGATGAATCGTGGTAAAATTAGCTGTAGATGTTAACACGCAGTTAATATCACGTCTCCTGATGAAGGTAGGCAAATATTGAGGCTAAATTAGCTATGTTGAGCGGGAAGGGTTCTCAGAGCTGTAAACCACACATCTTAATTAGCAGCCATCGCAACCGGAAGTCTAATTCTTTCTATTCTTGATGTGTTTAGTACATTGAATATTTAGTTCCATCAAGATCTAAAAGGAATTACTTTCCTTTGTGTATTAAAAAAAAAATATTGAAGGGTAAAGTAAGTTCCACAAATGGAAAGGATCAATTTGTTAACATCCAAAACAAATGAAGGATTGTTTGGATGATTTATAAAAGAGAACAGATTATTTCTTTATTAGCTAATTCAATTTGCTCTCAGTTATTGCTATAGATAATACAAGAAACTCATCTTTCGAAACAGCATCAGACCTTTAGTACATTAATAGAAGTTATGTTCTATATCGCTTCTAAATAGCCATACCAACTAATAGAACCTACTGTCAGTTATTTGCAGAAATAGTACAACAAACTAGTCCCTTGAAACAGCATCAGACCTCTAGTAGATTATTAGAAATTGTCTCTTACATTGCTTTCAAATATCCATACCAAAGGTAGAGATTGAGTAACCTGATTTGGCAAAAATGAAAAAATGAAAAAAAAAGGAGATCTTAGTAGATTAGTGCTCTAAGTTAGGGGCAACACTTCGAAAAACAATATTCAAAGATTAAACTGGGCAAGAAAAGAACACAATTGTTTTTGTCTAATAATTTTTTTTTTACCAAAAGCAGCTATAGAAATGAATTCTGGATGCTGTAGAAACCAGAGACTTTGGAGACCAGTAGCACATGGCAAAAATAATTGGCAGAGCAATACGGATGCACATATACATCCGCATGTCTGGTTCCAACAATTCAAGAATTTATTTAATGATGATAAGGAAGATATAAACAATTGAGTTACTCAGTCTGGTAATGGGGATCTTGTACTGACAAAAACAAAACTAAGTACAGCCATTAGTACTAACGAGGCTTCAGGCCTGGATTTTTTTCAAAACAGACCTGGGGTTTTGGGTCCCCATATTTTAGTGCTCTTTTTTTATAATTATATTAAGGTTAATTACTTCCCAGTATCTTGGAAGAGTGCCAAGATGCTACACATCATTGAGAAGATACAAAATAACACATGTCCCCACAATGCAAAGCATCATGGGCTGCATATGCAAATCACCACAGAATGTTACGCTGGTCCATCATTGAGAATGGCAGCTTAACAAATCCTTTAATGTGCATACCCATACTGTATATCTACTGGACTTAGCATCCAACATTTTTAGTAGGGCCATGTGAACCAGACTAATTAATCATTTGAACTAATATAATATGACATCTGGAACTTTAGGCAGGGTTAATCAAAGGGGGATTGACTCTCCCTCATTGCTATATCTAACATCACATTCTAGAAAACCTTGTCTTCGTACACCCTAGAAATATTTGGTGATTATGGCTGGATAAACTTGATGGTATAAAGATGTATTCAATATGAACTATAATATAGCAGAAAGGAATAATTGTAAACTTGAAAAAGCACTATGGTTACATGGTGTTCAAGCGTACCATGTCAAAACTGCTTTTCAACAATACTGCAGGCTTAACTGCTCTTCAAAAAATGCATTTTCCTTGACTGCAAAAGGGGTAAAATAATGACACCCAATTACCACTACCCCTATAGCTGTCAAGGCAGATGAGAAGAAGGATTCATGTAGTCAAAAGTGTGGTGCTTAGTCAGGCCACTCCTGTGCTGGAGAGGCTAAGGCACCAGCACAAGGAGCAGACAGCACATGGAGACCTGGTTTCCATTCCTGGTATCTCAATTGTTGTTTTCCATTTTCCCACCCTAAATACTTTTTTATTTATTTTTTCCATTCTCCCACCCCAAGTATTATTGTTTTCCCCTGAGACAGTTGTGAAGACTGATCCACCCTCCCAAGGTTCTCCCCATCCCTGAGTTCTACACCAATGCAGAGTTGATTATATGAATTTCAGGGGTGTATGGGGCAAAGCCACCCATGTCAGGGGATGCACGGGTAGAGCCCCACTCAAAAACATAAGTTTTTTTTATGTTAGTGTGCCATGGTAGCAGTCCTCTGTGTGTTTTTGGGCCACAACCATTGGCGTAATTTTTGAGTGTGGTGTTTTGGTGGGGTGCTGTTCTGGTCAGCTCCATTTCTCCTGTGTGGTTCTTGACCACACTGTTGTTACATATGGCATTTTAACCTAGTGCAATGTTCAAGGGATATGTGAGTAGTATGTTTGCAGCAAAACATTGTGAACATGGTGATGTGTTTACCTGGATAATTTGTTTAAACTTGCACAAAAATACTATGATAGAACTGAATTAATTTAGATGAAATTCATATCCAAATATGTGCATTCAGTTACCTGGGGAGGCTACTACATGTGACATCATCAACATCAGCCAGTGGAAGTGAGCTTAAAAGTGAGAACATGGATGTGCTCAGTTGGGCTGTAAGTAGAAACTGCAAGTAAACAGAAGGTCCAGAGGGAGACATTGCACAGTAGGTGAAACTTCAGCTTAAGTCTTTTTAATCCATGAATGCCATGAAGCAGCTGCTCCAAATACAGTACTAGGTAATAAAACAATACTGGATAAAGGCTGGCGTGAATTGAAAACTTTTAAACTAGTATATGTAGTATATGCCATTAGAAAGCTGCCCTAATTACAATATAAGCTAACAAAAAATATTGGTTAAATGACAGAACAAGTGACTAAAGAACTTTTAAACTAGTAAATGTGATGAAGTCACTGCAAATAAAAAGCTACCTATCTAAAAATTTGTGAACAGAGAGCTGAATGAATAGATTAATTTACTCAAAAAGGAACTGTAATATGTTTCTGTTTACAGAATACTATGTGCCATTACTATAAGGCAGAAAGATAATGTTTAACAGCAACAACACAGCCAGATATGAGAACCATTCCTACAGTTCAGAGGATGGTTACAAGGTCTTAGGAGCTTGTCTCCAATCAAAACACACACAGAGACACATGTGGTACAGAGTGCATTGGTTTAAAGGCACAGTGCAGGTTCAATGCTCTCCCTTTATGGAAAATATGAACTGACAGTCAAAATATGCTGTTTTATTATGCCTTCTAGCAATTAAATGGAATTTAAAACATTTGGTATAGGAAGTAAAAAGAGAACAGTTTCTGGAGAGTGAGTATAATGTGCCTTTCTAGGCACCCACAGAATGTATTTTCAAATGTGGAACCACGTGGTTGACTTGTTTAAAATGTTGTTTTATATATTTTGATAGAATTGAAAAAAGTGCACTCCTGAAGAAGCCCAACTATGATTGGTTGAAGCGTTCAGGGGCACGTTGCACAAAAAAAAAACTTCATTTGAGAAATGGTTTTGAGTGTGGAGGTTTCTTTGGTGCCCCCCCCCCACACACACACACACTTTGCAAGTACTGATATTAACATCAAGGAGACAGCCTATTGGATTGAATAGTTCACTCCCCATGCCAACCCCTAGAGGTTCAAGGAATCTTTCTTTGGATGTGACACAGGAAAGAGGCCAATAACATTAAAAGTGAGGCTTAATTTAAATTTCAGTTTCATTTTTTAAACTCATTCTTATTGACTTACAATCTGATTGTACATACAGCAGCTGAGACAATAGATGTGCTAATGTTGGAAGTGCTGCAACACTGTAAGTAAGTAAAAGTATCCATTTCATGTTCAGTTTCACTTTTAACATAACATATTGTTTTTAAGGAGACATTTATTCCTGATGAAGCAAACTATGGTGAAATGTTGGGTATAGTGGTGGATAAGGACAATACCATGCTACAGTACTAGAGCCAAATTATGCCAGATGTCTGTAAGTCCTTAGAACATATGGAGGCAACTAACTTCTGGCTAGCACAACAGGGTACAAATGATCTGGAATATTGATGCCTATAAGAAAAAGCTGAAATCTTTGTTGGGAAAAACTGTTACTTTCCATGGATACTGTTTATCAGAAAAATGCTCCTGGAAATGGATATGGAGTACCCTGAGTTTTTGTTTGCAAGAAAATGTAATTTCTAAAGCCTATAGTCTTACTCTCAAAACCAGACTAATGACATGGACAAAGTGTATCAGGAAAAGTCAGTGAAAATAGATTCCATCCAACACTGGCTGTCCTCAAAAGGAAAATATTTTTGAACAATATCTAAATTTTATTACAGCAATAATTTTCAAGCTTTTAGTTTGGTACTTCTACAAGAAAAAATCTAGACAAAAGATATTGTTCACAAATAGATTTAAAAAAATTCATATATCTGTCCTTGTAATCTAGGCTATAAGCATTCGCCTCTGGCCCAACTGCGACCGCCGTGACAGCCATTCTACAAAAGGATTTCGACTCCATCCAACGCTGGTTCCTCGAGAACCAACTATTCTTAAACTCAAAAAAAACGGTCTCCCTCACCTTCGGCTCCCGGGCCAAACTAACCCAGCTTACTGAACCACTTACATTCTATACCCTGGACAGAACACCTCTTACGACCTGCACCTCTTATCGCTATCTCGGCATCTGGCTAGATCAGCACCTTGATTTTTCAGTGCACATAGACGCTCTGCACAAAAAACTGCATCCCAGGCTTGGTGCTCTCTATCTTAACAAGTACTGCATCCCGTTACCAACCGGACTAGCTATTGTCCAAAAAATGATCCTCCCAATTATTGACTATGGATGTGCTGTCTACGGCGCCGCCCCCCCTCACATCCTTAGTCAGGCTCGACCCCCTATACAACTCCTTCTGCCGGTTCACCTTGGACCGTCCTCCCAATACCCACCACTGCATACTATACCAGTCCCTCGGCCTCCCATCACTCCAAAACCGGCGATTGCTGCATGGGGCTAGAATCGCTGCCAAATTCTAGTCGCTACGCTCCCTTCCACCTCCTGTTTCCTATCCACTTCTCGCCACCATCGACCTCAGGAACATTGACTCCAGGCTCCTGCATGTTCCACATAGATTCACCCATTCAGGTCAGGGAGCTTTCAGTTTCAGACTGCCCAAGTTATGGAATTCACTGGCAGCAGACATTAGACATTCTACCAGCACTCCCCAATGAAATGCCCTTCTCAAATCACATTTCGTGACCATATGCTCTTGCTTTCCCCTTCTCTGAATCTCCTTGGAAAATGCCTAGTCAACCTACTCAGGTACCTGCACAACTCCTACCCTTCAACCTACTTTGCTCCAGTCTGGGCACATTTTTGTTTTTTTCTTTCAATACCTGTCCCATAGTGCTATTAATTGCATACTACTGAACCTAATTACTGCTGTAAGCTGTACGTATGCTGTACCCATTTTGTATATACAATCTGTCTCATTATATTGTATTCTATGTACTAATGTACCACTGTCTGTCAAAATCTTGTTGCATATGTATTGAACTGTTCTTGTCATTCTACCTCACCCATGTAACCCCCTACCCCCAGGGCGCATCTGGAATCGAGCGGTACTCCGCTCAGTATGCCTTCCTGGTAAATCTCTTAAATAAATAAATAAATAAATAAATAAGCAAGATCGGGTACATTTGGTGTTACACTGACTGAGGTATGATAAATATAAATAAAAATGACTGGGTTGAATTCTTAAAATATGTATTTGTACAAAAATGATATAATTTGCAATTTGTTTCATTCTAACCAGCATTATATGTTATTATGAGTGGGCAATTACTTGAATGGTGTACAATGTTTACAATATAAATAACTGCATTATTGTGGCACTGTAGCACCACTCTAGTTAGGGTTGAGCAGTGGTTTCCATGTTAAACCTCAAACTTTGGATTTTAATATCTTCACAACCATTCAATGTATCTGCATGAAATGTTAAATGCACCATCACAGGAGGTAGATCTCGTGACTTGCCAAGTTTTATTCTGGTTGGATGTGTGGATTTTGAGATGTGAATAGTAAAAAAAAATTACAAATATTAGTGTTTTTCACTGTTGAGTCTTGTTATCACCTAGTGCCTTAATGGTTTGGAATTTGGTATGAAATTTCCATGGTAGAAAGAGCTTTCCCCACAGATGTGCCTTTTACTGGTTTAGTGAAAAATATGAATCCATTCCAAAGTTATTACATTTTAAAATTTCAGTTCTGAGCATGCTCAATACAGTCGTTTGGACAGCTGCTTGGAATGAAAAATGAATTTAGCCCATATGAAAAAGGATCCTTTTTTGTAGTGGATGAGCATCCTTTTTCATGAGGAAAAAAATCCTTCTTTTGTATGGCCGCCATCTTGTTTCCATTTAAAAAAAAGTTTCAAAACCTCCACAAATGACATTCTGGACAGACTCCAACACATGTATTGATCATCAGGACCCAATTTGGTGGATTCTGCACTTAACTGTTGGTAAAATGACCCGCAAATGTTTTTTTTGTTTTTTTTTTACATTTTAAAATCCTTTTTTGTGATTCACTTCTGTTTTTTTATATGGCCATATGAAAAATAATTTGGCCATATGAAAAAGGATCCCTTCATATGAAAAAAGAATCTAAAAAAAACTAAGTTCATTTTTTTCAAATTAAATAAACTTTATTAAACAACAAGAACAAATGCACTTCAAATCAAACAAAAACAGGAAGAAATAAAGCCATGTCAACATAACATGTGACAATGAACAGGTCATATTATAGATCATTTTTATATTTTATGAAATAAGAAAAAACAGGCTAAATAACAAAAAGACACTATCTAACCATCCCCACCACCCCCACCACCCCACATTTTTTTTCATATGAAGACATCCTTTTTCATATGAACAAAAAAAAGTTCTCTAAAAAGTATCCCTTCATATGAAAAAAGAAATGGAAAAAAATTAAGTTGCAATTCTTTTTTCCTATGAAAGGATCCTTTTTCATATTATTTTTTTGTTCATATGAAAAAGGATGCCCTCATACAAAAATAATTGGACTTCATTTTTTCTAATTCTTTTTTCATATGAAGGAATCCTTTTTTTGTGAGCTTTTTTCATTCATGCAAAAAAGGGTGCCCTCATAAGAAAAAAGAATTTAGACTCAGTTTTTCCCATTCTTTTTTCATATGAAGACATCCTTTTTCATATTGCTTTTTCATTTGATACAAAAAAGGATTCCTTCATATGAAGAAAGATTTTGGACTTAGTTTTTTCCCCACATTTGAATTTCAGTAAGTCATAACTTCTTCAGTATTTGGAGTAAAGGAACAATCTACAGAGGTCTTAATAAGTACTGCAAAAATAACACATTAACCTCCCCCCAACAAAAAAAATAAGGCCCACTCAAAAAAACATAAACATTAAAAAATGAAAATTCCCAAAGTGTAACATAGGAAATTTAACAAGCCATAACTCACGCAATATTTAGACTTAAGGAACAATCTATATATCAACACAAAGGTCTTAATGAGTACTACAAGAATACCACATACTCCCCCCTAAATGTTTAGGGGCAATATATTAAAATATGAAAAGTTGCATAGGATAACATTGGAACTTCAGCAAGCCATAACTACCTCAATATTTGGATTTAAGGGATAATCTACAGTATATATCAAAACAAACACCTTAATGAGTACTACAAGAATAACACATACCCCCCTAACATTAAGGGGCAATATAAAACAAGAACAATTAAACATGAAAATCCCTACATGATAACATTGAAACTTCAACAAGTCATGCTGTACCTCCCTCAATATGTGGAGTTAAGGAACAACTATATATCAAAACACATTTCTTAATGGGTACTACAAGGATAAAACATACCCTCTAAACATTTAAGGACAATGTAAGAAAAGCAAAAACAAAAAATGCAAATTTCCATAGGACAACATTGGAACATTAACAAGCCTTACAACGAAGGAAAGAAATTGCTGTTATGGCAGAAAAGGAAGTGCAGGGTTCAGAGGGTCTTGCACTTCCACAGCAACATGGATTTATGCATCTATGGAAGGATAGAAGTGCAGGGTGTAGGGCCCAAAGGGCCCTACACTAACACATGCAAGTGAGGATGTGGTTATTTTATCTCAAAAAGTAAAGAAATCAATTACAAAAAAAAAAGTTTGTTTAATGCTCTAGTTAGGGTTCAACAAATAAAAGTAGGGTACATGTGGTGTTAGGGCTCCCAACCATAACACCCCACACCCACCATGCAGGAAGCAACAGGAAAAAACATTATTTTCTGACATGTCCTGATCTTTGCAAATCAGGAGTGGAGTGTGCCTTGGGGTTGTCATCCCTAATGCTCATCCCATTCTCATATACTGTACAAATCTCAACTTATTTACTGATGGAATGGGGTGACCATTAGGGATGACAACCCCAAGGCACATCCCATGTCTGATTTGTGAAATATGCAGGAGAGGTCAAACCATAATGGTTTTTCCTATTGCTGCCTTCAGGGTGGGGGTGGGGTGCTAGAGTTGGGAACCCTAACACTACATTTCTCTACTTTTATCAATGTAACCCCTAATTAGTGCATTAACAAAGTTTTCTCAGTGATAACAGTAAATGTCCTTTCCCTTGAAAGAACAGTGAATGATCAAATCTCTGAATATCTTGCCAAGTATAATCTGCAGTGTTGTCAACAACACAGCTTCAAGAAGGACCACAGTACTTCAACAGCCCTCCTGGAGTTCATTAGCTTTATACATAAAGCTCTGCACCAGGATCACTTGGTTGGGTCTGTGTACATAGACCTAACAAAAGCATTTGACATGGTCCACCATGGCCTTCTTGCTGCCTCCCTCTTGGGGCTGGGCCTATCCTCTGATGCTACTGCCTGGTTTGATAGTTACCTCTCTGGGAGATCCCAGAGGGTTAAAATCCTAGATACCCTCTCTTCCAGTAAGCCAGTTCACTCTGGGGTTCCACAGGGATCAATTCTTGGCCCGCTCCTGTTTAGTCTTTTTCTACATACCCTTTCCCAAGCCTGCTCTGGCAACCTACTCCTTTACACAGATGATGCAGTTATTTTCTCTAGTCATCCTGAACCCTTTATGCTAGAACAATGCCTGTAAAATAGCTTTACACAAATTGAGTCCTGGTTCTCCTTTCACAAACTTATAATCAACTACAAAAAGACCAAAGTAATGCTGTTTGCAAACCCCCAGAATAAACATAAAGGAGTGTCACTAAACATCCAAAATAGTCAGCTCTCATCACTTGAGCAGGTTAAGAGTTTTAAATACCTTTGGACCACCTTAGACTCCTCCCTCTCCTACCAAGAACATATTAATCTTGTTTGCAAAGCAGTAAACACCAGAATCAGCCTCCTGTACAGGCATAGGAGCTGCCTGACAAAATGACATCCTCCACCTGGCTGTCACTAGTTCTGTTCTATCCCTAGTGGATTATGGTATGGTCATCTATGGATCTGCATCTGACACTGTTCTTAAAAGAATAATGTTGTCCCTCAATAAAGCATGTAGCCTCATAACAGGAGCACCAAAGCTAACCCATACTTACAATCTTTACAGTCAAGTGAACTGGCTAAACATTAAGGATAGGCTTGACAATCACACCTTCCTGTCAGCCAAGAAGCTTACCACCTTACTCTCCTCTCCCTCTGTCTAGCAGCTCATCTCCCTTGCCCCTACTGCTTGTTCTACTAGGAGCTCTGATAAGGCACTTTACCTAGTCCCTTTCTCTAAGACATCCCTAGGGCACTGGGCATTCTTCCACAGGGCCACTGTCCTGCTCAATGACCTTACTCCTCTGGTTTCCTCCACAGTTAAATTCGACCCCTTTAAAACTAAACTTCACCAGCACCTACTCTCTGTGAATAGTTGTGACTGCTCCTACCTTTTACTGGTCAATCTGGGACTGCTCATGGCTTGTCCCTCAATTTCCCCCTGCTCCTCCCCACCTTGTCTTGGTCTAATTTCTCCCTCCTCACTCTGTTCCCCTCCTGCCCTTTACTCATCCTTTACCTGCACTCTCTCCTACTCCTCCTTCTCTACACCTTAAGCCCCTCTACTCAACTTTTCTCCCTACCTTCCAACCCCCCAGCTGTCTCACAACTCTCCTTAACTGACTTCCTTCTGGTCTCCCTTTCTTTTCTTTAATTTCTTATGTGTTTATATAGTTAGCTAGCATTGTCTGCACCATGTTTATTTCATTATCATGCACTCCACTCTCAGTTATGATGCACTTATATATAATGCACTGCATTACTTGTATGTTATTATCCTACGTAGTATGTACTGTATTAATTTCCTGTAATGTTTTGTATCCTGTCTGTTTTAAATCTACTCACCATGTTGTTTCTTTGCCATGCACTCCACCCTCATTTATGATGCACTTATGTATAATGTACTGGATTATTTGTATACTTGTATCCTATGTATAATGTACAGTATTAATCTCCTGTAATTTTTTTTTGGTAACCTGTCTGTTTGCAAATCTGACATGGAGCCTTTGCAAAAGGGTCTTTGACTCAAAGGGTTGTAATTCCAAGACTTCAATAAATAAATAATAAATACATGTATTATTTATATAGTGTATGTATCATGGATGCCATATTGTGTAGTTCTGTGAATGGTTTCTGCTCTGCTCTTTTATACATGGATTATGTGTTGTAACACACAGATTCTTTATTATATATGTATTATATGTATTGAAATGTTTTTGTGATGGTCAATAACATTGTTTTAACATGGGCTTGCTACAGAGAGCATGTGGAGTTTGTTTGAAGAAAAAGCTTGTTTCTGGATAGTTTAAACCTGAACTTTATGCACTATTGTATGTGGAATTGGGCATATCAGTCAGTACCATTCTTTATGCTATTGAACTTTCATCTAACTGAAACAGCTTTAAAATGGAGTGTAGGTGACCAAGCAAAGTACATAATATAGCAACAAACAAAATAACTGCATATTCTACTGAGGCCACCGCTAATACCCAGGTCTGCATTACTCATTCAACATAGATCAGTGTTTATGTTAATGCAGATAGTGGTATTTCTGCAACAGAATCATAAATGGTTGACTCAGCCTTGGATCAGCAGAATTACATGTTTGTGGAGTTGGATCAGGAAAGTATTGTGCAGGTTATCAATAGTAAGCGTAAAACTTGTACCACTGTACCACTAGTACCAGTGGTGATGGCAGCATGGCCAGTGCTTGTGTGGCCATTGCTCCAACACCACTGTTTCAAGTAGCAACTAATCAGAGACAAATTGCAAAAAATAATAGTGCATATAAAGTGAAAAGGGTAGGACTTTAGAACAGAATGGAAAACTATTTACCCATGGCTGTAGTATGATACAGATGAGTAATGAAATGTATTGTGACACATACATTAAATTTAGTACACAGAACAAAATGCTTGTACCAGAGGAAATCCTTGTATAAAAAAGATGTAAAAGCAAGAAAAAACAATTTTATTTTATAAATGCTCTTTCCTTGAGAGTCAGGGTACAGAACAAAGAATCAAAACGACAGCAAAAATATCAATACAAGATGCCAAACCAAAAAAAAAAAATCTAAATAAATAAATGAATAAATAAATAGCTTAGTGAGCAACAAACATTCAGTCTCCTAAGGTTATGGAGAGGCACAACAGATATTACAGTCACAGCTTGCATGATTTGCACATACAGGCCCAGATATTCAAAAGAGTTGAGCCATGCGCAATAGGGTTGCGCCTGCGCAAGTCCAAAATTGAGCCATTCTGCGATATTCAGCAGGAGGCAGTTGCCCCCCGAAATCAAGCTGCGCAAGAGTGCAATGATAATGATGGCATGCGCAACCGAAGGGGGAGGCACCATGCATAAAATGCACAGCCCGATATTCAGCCTGGGCCATGCAGAGTTATGCAGGCGCAATCCCTACCTGCGCCTGCACAAAGTTACGCTGAAAAAAAAAGGAACAAGTCAAGGGCCACCCACAGGTGAGCTGCCACATTGCAGGGTGCAACACAGCAGCTGCCACCTGTGGGTGGCCCTCGACTTGTTCCTGCCACATCTGGTGGTGCCCCCCATGCCCCGATCGTGAGCATCAGTATCCCCCCTCCAAGTCCAATATCCCTAGTGGTCCAGTGGATTGCGAGTAGCCCGATCATGGGCATAACTGTACCATCCCCCCATTAGCCTGATCGTGGGCATCAATAACCCCCTCAAAGTCCAATATCCCTGGTGGTCCAGTGAACTGAACGGAGCCTGATAGCAGGCAGCATTCCTCACCCCCCCAAGTCCGAAATCCCTGGTGATCTAGTGGACCCCCCACCTGCCCACAGAGCCCCATCACCCTGCTCCCCCATCAGCCAGTGGGCGGCAGCACCCCACCTACCTGCCACCCCACCGCCCACTGACTGACAGCTCAATATGGCTGCACGCCCATTGGTTCAGAGCACGAGCCAATGGGTGTGCAGCCCATACCATACTAGTCAGTGAATTCATTCACATATCTGGACTGACTAGTACAGTATGGCTTCACGCCCATTGACTCATGCTCTGAACCAATGGGTGCAGCCATACTGAGCTGTCAGTCGGCGGGCGGCGGGTGGCAGGTGGTGCGTGCTGCCACCCCCGGCTGACGGGGAGTGGGGGTGGGAGCTCCATGGGTGGGTGGGTGGGAGTCCACTAGATCACCAGAGGATTTCAGACTTGGGGGTGAGAAATGCCACCCATGATCGGGCTCCATCTCGTCCACTGGACCACCAGGGATATTGGATTGGGGGGTTACTGATGCCGGAGTGGGGAAGTTACAGTTATGCCCACAATCGGGCTACTGGGGGTGGGAAATACAGTTATGCCCGCATTGGGCTAATCGCGGTCCACTGGACCACCAGGGATTGGAGACATGCATTGTCCCTTATGGGACATCCCGTGATAGGGCTGCAGGGGGCGTCAGTCCCCGATGGCTGCTGCCTGGCAGGGCACCAGGTGCAAGTCCTTGGGGATCGGTGCACCTGCATGCTAATGGCATGCAAATGGGTCCGTAATCAGATGCAAATGGCCCCCCATGTGCCTTGCATAAATTATGGCCCCATTTGCATGTCACCCTTTGAATATCACAGTTGCTGTGCATGGCACAATGGAACTTGCGCCACTGCATCTCAATGCTCCACTCTGACCACTTGCACTGGCGCAGCTCCACTGTGCCATGCACAGTGGGGGTGGCCAGGGGGCAATATTCATAGCAGTTGCGCCAAAACGCAACTCCGTTGAATATCACCCTGGCCACACCCCTGCGCAACTATTTTGAGCAGCGCACAGGCTTGCACCACAAACTGGTGCAGTTTGAATATCTGGGCCACAGTATATACCTGACATTTGTAAGCAGTTATGCCTTGTAAAATTGGTTTGAAAAATTGTGAAACATCATTGACTGAAGGCTATTTTTTACCCATGTTATTATCTCAGCGCAACAGCACTGGGTAAAGGTCCAGCAGCTTATTCACACTAAAGTCATACCACACATAATTGATTGCCATCACAAATATGGCTACCACATTTACTAACTAAAAAACTTCAACTAAACCATTAATATAAAACTGTCTCAAATAACAAAATAATAATGTCATTTGCCTTTAAAATCCTCTTTTGACAGACAAATACCACACTCATATATATATATATATATATATATATATATATATATATATATATATATATATATATATATATATATATGCACACACACACACACACACACACACACACACACACACACACATTATAAAATGAAGTACTACAATGATTACTGTTTTAATTTCGTGTGTCTTTGCTGAACATGTAAAATCTCTATATGCTTTCAAGGAAATCTCTGTATCTCCACTGTTTATACAGCTACAGTTGAAATAAAAGCTCTGGTTCCATAAAAGGGCCTTCAGTTGTGTGATTGGGGGAGGGTGAATACTATATGAGTAGAACTAAGCAGCTATTTTAATTCTTGTATTTTATTTGTATTAAAAATGCCATCCTTTGAATGTTAGAATGATAAAAAATAGGGTGGAGAAAGGGAGACAATTATATAAAGAAAAAGGAGAAAAGATGACAAGTAAATGGAGTGGATTGGAGAAATAGAGGGTTTAAGGAATAATTTAAAAAATGTCACCTGGTAAAATATTTTAAATTGAGATGGTGTTTGAATGAAAGAATGTGCTGGAACTATTCTGGTGAGGTGGAAGAATATTTTTTTAAATCCTTACAATATTTCAGTTTTTTAGTTTCAATATATGTTTTCACTTCCCTAAAATTGTGGACCTGCTTTCTAATTGTAATAAGACACTCCAGGGTATGCATTCTGGTGGGACAATAGCACTTCTTAGGTGGTTGAAGGCATTCAGTGTTGCCTTGTACTTCACAACACATCCAAGGCATGCTGTTATCCCACAACAATTCATACCCTATTATGGGTATTTCTTACAGTAATTGTAGCAGAGACAGCCACCTTAATTTACATTACAGGTCTCTGTGCTAGTTTGTTACTGTTCTCTGTACTGTTTGCACTAAGCAGCCTAGAGAAAATGCTGCAAAACTCCAAAACTATTGTTTTGGTTTCAGTGAGAAATATATACTGGCTAGCAAAGAATAATATCACCATTATTTATTTATTTATTTCAAAAGTTTCACCAGGAAAGGCATACTGAGCTGAGAACATCTTATTTCCAGATGCGTCCTGGGGAAAGTGTCTACTCTTGAATCTTTGCTATCTCAGGTTACTAAATTAATCAGGGCTTGAACTGTGGAGACAGAACAACAGAAGTTATGTATTGACTTTGTGATTATTCTTTATTCAACATGTATAACGAATAAGAAAAATTAGTGATTGGTTATTTAAACAGCTACTACTGATTGTGTGCCTTTGCAAACAGTGAGGAGAAGACAGAAGATACTGTATACTGCATGCATATTTCAATCACATTCCTCAGCATGCCCAGTAGATTATTTATACCCGATAGGCTAAAGATGTACATGTGACCCTGGATCTTTTTGAAATCTGACTCCACCTTCTCTCTCAGCTTTCCCCTTGATCCTCAGGATTTCATGTTAATCTCAACAGGTTGCAAAGGACCAGTTACAATACATCTCTCCAACAAAAAGAGTTAATTCCTGAGATAAACACTCAAATATCCATTAAAATGCGCAAAATGTTGCTGATGTAATGGTAACATTTTAACTGAAGGGCATACTGTGTCATTTTGCTGTATTCCTAACATGAGAGAAGTAATTTACAAAATGCATCAGGCATGAGGACACACAGTTTTTGTCTGTCAGCCCTAAATATAACCTCACCTTTGCACAACTTAAACTGTAGAGCTGCGCGTTTTTTTACATTGAGGAAAGGGGATAAGATGTACCATATTTTGTAACAGATCTTTGAGAATAGCAACCTCTCTCTGTAGGGAAATTGTTACAGTCCAGCATTTACTCTGTATCATTTCTTTGCTACAATCTTTTTTTTAATGTAACATGTTTTATTAATTTTTCAACCACAAATAAAAACAAGATACATAAACAAACACAGCCAACAATACCGAACTATAGACAACAACAAACAACAAGTAAGTGAATGAACCCCACAACTCACTCACTACCCTGGTGCATCCAAAACAAATGTAAACAGTGAGGAAACATTACACAAGCAGGGATATACACAATTGTAGATTTCTCTGCTACAATCATATACTTCCATGCATGTATGGGAATGTTTATGGCTCATTGCAAACAAGACTATATTCAAACAGGCTGCCCCCTCCTTTCCCTCCTCCAGTATCACCCCATGCCTCACATGTAAGAAAACAGAGAATGGGGAGACTGCGTGATGCAGGGTACCGAGTAGAAGCTCCTCCTTGCACCTCCAGCCTCCAGACTTGATAATTTGATATTTTGGACCATAAATACTATCTAAAACCCTCCACATCCATCTAATTTTGCCTTCTAAACATCCCGGGCTCTGGTTCAGCGAGTTTGAACATCGAAGGAGGTCTATATGAAAAAGGCGCCGCAGAAGCACACTCCACCAGTCACCCCCGAGAAGGCCCTGAAGAAATCTCGGGCCTTGAGTGGGCTAGACAAGCCTGAACACTCCAGCCAGGCCTCGGAGCAGGAGCCATTAACCTTAAAAGGTTTTTAGAAGAATTTAAACCCTTCTGTGAGGAAGTAAAGGAGATTTCATTGGAGCTTAAATCCCTTTCTAAAAAGCTTGATGAGGTCTCTGTCACAACCTCGGATAATACAGCTCGTATTGTTTCTCTAGACAGACATGTGGAAAGTTTGACCCTGGGCTTGTGGCTATGTGGCAGAAGCTTTCCCGTCTTGAAACAAAACTGGAGTATCTTGAGGGCCATAGCCGCAGGAACAATGTGGTCATACTGGGGCTTTCAGAGGGCGAAGAAGGCCAGAATGCCATAGTGTTTGTTCAGAAGCTGGTGGAAAGGATTGCCGGTCCCTCTCCCTTCGGGTCCAAGTATATCATCGAGAGGGCACATAGGTTCTTATGGCCAAAACCTCCCTTAGGAGCTGCTTCTCATCCTATTATATGCCGTTTTTTAAATTACTTAGAACGGCAGCACTTCCTGGCAAAAGCAAAAGAATTACAAGAAGTCAGATGGGAGAACAAGAAGCTCAGAATAGCGCAAGACCTACCGGGTTCTGTCCAGCAGAAACGCACAGCATTCCACCCTATTGTGTCCAAGATCATCGCTGCTGGGCTTAAGTTTAGAATGGGGTACCCAGCTAGGCTGCAAATGCAAGTGGTTTGAACCTGGTCAGCCTATGATGATCCAGATGCTGCTCTCTCTGGTTTAAAACTGGCCTTGCCTGATCTGTTTCATGACCCATGATGTGTCCTGTACTTCTGGTAATGGGGAGTTCTGAATCATTAGGTTGTGACTGCTTTCTGAGAGGCATGATGGAAACGAATGTAATTACCTGCCCGAGTTCGGGACAACCCAATATCGAAGGCTGAAGAGACATCACATTGTTGTGTTCACTTATTTTATGACACTTCACTATCAAATTCAAGTTTGGGACTGATGTTCCTACAGGAGACTGTTTCTACTGAATGGTCTGCTTATTTGGGAGAGGGTATTTTTTGTCTAAGTTCTAGTTTGGAGCTTATATGCACCTGCAGTAAGGGGATTGTTGACTTGTACCCCTCTGGCTCACCTTTTAAAATTAAGGAGAGACTATTTTGAGGGATGTGCTGGGCTTTTCTTTTTCTACTTGCGCTGTGGGAACTCAGGTTATGCGCTTTGCAGGTTAGCGCTAGTTGCCAACTCGGGACTTGTTCTCTTTTGCAGGGCTCTTTTACTTGAGGCCTGGGTTAGTTAATATACCTCTTACTGGGCAACTTTGTCCTGGCACCGGCAAGATCCCATGGTAAACTGGCCCTATCTCTTATTA
This sequence comes from Neoceratodus forsteri, assembly GCA_016271365.2. NCBI lineage: Eukaryota > Metazoa > Chordata > Ceratodontiformes > Ceratodontidae > Neoceratodus > Neoceratodus forsteri. The sequence goes on along the minus strand of CM028131.1, from coordinate 397,057,956 downwards.
CCTGTCATTTGTGGTACTTGGGCAATTATGTTTCTTTGGCAGGCTGCATGTAATCCTTTAACTACACCAGCACAGTTGCTGAGCCCAAATTCTATAAGCCGAGAATTTCCTTCTGGTTACCAGGAGTTGGTCTGGTAACAGATTTTTGTTGGAACGTCGATTTTCCTTACATTTCTAATTAACATTTACCTGTTCTAATTATTGGGGGTTTGCTGAATCTGTTCGGGACTGTGGGGCAATGTCAGGAGGCTGGGGGGGTGAGGAAGGGATGCGGTATTTTGTTGAGTGTTGTTTTGTGACAGTTGGGGTGGTTGGGTGGGTGGGTTTATGGTCAGACCTAAGAGATTTGGTAAATTTACATTACATGAGGTTGGGGTGCTTTACGGGGGTGGGGAAGATTAGGTTTGGATTGGAGGGCGGGGGGCTGGGAGGGTGGTACAGCAGTATTCAAGGGGTTTTGGAATGTGGATTCTGGTTGCTGTTACACCGAGATTATCATTATGTGCTTATTATTACCAATCTAGATGGTTAACAATGTTATTCTTGCTATTTGGAATGTGAAGGGGATAAGGAAAAAATCTAAACAATACCAGGTGCTTAAGCACTTAAGTTTATTGTGTTCCCAAATAACGTTTTTACAAGAATACCATCTGCTAGATTCTGAACCTTTACAACTTAGAAGGCAACAGGTTGGTCAGGTTTTTAACGCCTCAGGGTCCACTAATAGCTGCGGGGTCATGCTAATTGTCAATAGAGGCATTCCCTTCATTTCCTCACATGTTCTTAGGGATCCAGGGGGCAGGTACATTTTGGTTTAAGGCACTCTTTGGTCCATGCCACTTTTACTCTGTAGTATCTATGGGCCTAATACAGATGACCCTGGCTTTTTTATGAAGTTGATTACCATTATTCTCCTTAAGCTCCCTATTGAGATTGTTATGGGTGGTGACTTCAATTGGGTCTTGGATCCTAACATGGACAGGTCTGGCAGTGGATTGAGGGGACTGTCCCCTGAGCAAAGGGCTTTTAGGGACCTGTTGGACCAGTGAGGGTTGTGTGATGTATGGCGAGTACTACATCCTAACTCTAAAGAATATACATTTAGCTCGCCAGTGCATGGATCACAGTCTCACATAGACTACCTATTAATTTTCCAGGGGCTCTTGCAGGGGGTTTTGTCTGCTTCGATTCAGCCTGGTCCTATATCTGATCATTCCCTGGTGATATGCAATTTAGCTTTTCTTAATACGCCTAGGAGGGAGACCCGTTTGAAATTAAACGAACAATTATTAAAGGATGCTAGGTACTGTAACCTTATAAAAGAACAGATTGATTTCTTTTTCTCTACTAACCCGATAGATAGTACAGAGACAGATATTCTATGGGCTGCCTTTAAGGCTTATATGCGGGGAATTCTTATTAGTTTAGCTACTAAGAGGAAAAGGACTCAAGAAGCAAAACTATTATCCTTACTGTCCCAAGTACGGTCTCTAGAAGCTAACTTATCTTCCAGCACTCCGAGTGAGGACAGGAAGAAACTTTTGGTAGCCAAAGACAGATATTTAGATTTGTTGAGGGAAAAGGCAAAGTTAGCCATTATCCGAACTAGAGCTAGTTACACAGATCAGGGAGAAAAAGCAGGGCTTATGCTCGCTTTAAGGTTAAAGCAGCAGGGGTCTGCAAGATTTATCCCTCCAGTCTGGGCTCAGGTGGACGGGTCTCTGAGGGTATCTCCTTCCGAGATAGTGCAAGAGTTTGCATTGTATTATGAGCAACTATACAGGGACATGGACTGTCCTCCTCCCTTGCAGATGCTGGAGAGGCGTATTTGAGGAACTCCCATCTTCCTTCCCTGTCAGATTTGCATAGGAGTTTCTTGTCCTCCTCATTATCCCTGGAAGAAATTTTGGAGGTTATTAAGGCCTTGACCTTGGATAGAGTTCCAGGGCCAGATGGTTTTTCCTTATTATTTTATAAAGTTTTTTGAGAACAATTACTGCCGGTGCTTCACCTGTTGTACCTACATATTCTGTCCGGGGTTGCTGTAGATGCCTACCTGTTTGAAGCCCTGATTGTCCTTCTCCCCAAACCAGATAAAGACCTAGAGTTAGTACAGAGTTACAGGCCTATATCCCTTTTAAATCAGGATATCAAAATCCTTTCAAAGATACTGGCCGATAGGTTAACTTTGGTCCTTCCAGACCTGATTGGCATATCCCAGGTTGGATTCATGAAAGGGCGTTCATCATCAGACCATTTGCGCACCTCTCACATGTCTTCTTGGAGGCCAGAGATGCCACCTTTCCTGCTGGGTTGGTCTCCCTGGATGCTGAGAAGGCATTTGACCATGTGAATTGGAATTTTCTATTCCAGGTCTTTAAGGCCTTTGATTTTCCTACCGTGTTCATAGACTGGATTTGTGCTTTATATCGGGCTCCTTCTGCTAATATTTCTGGAAATGGTGCATTTTCAAAACCCTTCCTTTTATATTCAGGTACCAGACAGGGATGTCCCCTTTCCCCTCTTTTATTTAATCTATATTTGGAGTCTCTCATTCAAAATATCCTTAACAATGCGGGGATACAAGGTATTCCGGTGGGGAGTAATGTGGTTAAGATCACTGCATATGCTGATGATCTTCTCCTTTACTTGTCTCATCCAAGGATGTCTATCCTAGCCTTGTTGGGGGAAATTGCCAAGTTTAGTTCTTTTTCAAATTATAAATTGAATGCTAATAAATAGTCATTTTTTCCCCTTAACCATAAGGTCTTTAAGACAGACATTACCCCTTTTGGCTTGTGCTGGGCACCCCAGGTTCTTAAATATTTGGGTATTAAACTAACATGTAACCCTTCCTTATGGTTAAGGAAAACTTGGAGCGTCTTTCTCAGTTGATTGTCCAGGACCTGGATAGATGGTCTAAGCTTCCGGTTTCATTATGGAGCCCTATCAATATAATTAAGATGAATGTTTTTCCCCACCTTTTTTATCCCTTTTCTCACCTTAACTCATTCATCCCATTATCCTGGTTTCAGAAAATGCATAGAATATTTACTAATTTTATCTGGTCGAACAAACATTCCTGATTGGCATACTATAAGCTGGCCACCTCTAAAACAGATGGGGGACTGTGGATTCCCCACTTGGCAATCTATTACTGGGTTAGTCATCTTGCTAAATGCCTGAAGTGGGTGAGACCAGGTCCCGAGAGTTTGAGACCGGCTTGGCTCAACATTGAACTAGACTTCATCCAGTCTATGAACATGGATCCCCTGACTATGTTTTATATTAAGTTGTCTCTTTTACAAGACGCTAGCAAATGTCTCACCTTTGTGACTTCACTAAAAGTATATGCGCAGCTCTGCTCCTTTTTGCGATATATTCCATATCTGGACCTGTCCCAATCTATTTGGAACTCACCGGCCTTTACTATAAATAAGCAGAAGATCTCTCATACATGGTTGCCCCAAGTGGGAGACGGGATGGTATCCACATTTCTGGACAGCGAGGGAGCATGGCTCCCTGCTGCTAAAATCATCCAAAAATTTGGTATCCCAGTATCTTTGCAATTCAGGGTTTTCCAATTAAAGCACTTGCTTAACACTGTTCTGGGTAACTCCCCCCCCCCTCGCCCACCAGCCTTTGTACTGATACCTGAGCTTTCCTCCCTATTGTGTTCTTCTAGTGTCATTTCTAAAATATATCAAGTTTTGTTTCATCAACGGTACTGGGGTTCCTATGGTCCGACTAGGTTTTGGGGTTCTATTTTTCCCCAATACACCTTTAACTGGCTGGTCTTATGGAAGTTCTGTCATAAATATGTGTCTCAAGACAGATTATGCCTTATGCAATATCTCATTCTACATAACTTGTATTACACGCCAGCTAAATTGGCGAGCTGGGGTCTTCTCGAATCAGATGTATGTACCAGATGTTCCCAGGGAGAAGGAACACTTCTCCACATATTCTGGTCATGTCCCAAGATAATCTCACTGTGGGATTCAATCAAAACCAACCTGGACCCCTTATTGGAGTTGCAGGACTGCTTCACACCCGATATTTGTCTCCTGGGAGATCGGTCCTCCATCAAGGTTAAAGTTCAGAGATTTCATATCTCCATGATTGCATTATCTGTCAAAAAACTTATATTAAGGCATTGGAAAGATAAGGTTAGCCCGATATATTAGGAATGGGTTCATGAAATCCTTGCTAACCTTCGCACAGAGAAAGCCATAGCTAGTCTTCACAATCGGTTACCAAGCTACAAATGTATCTGGGATCCCCTTCACACCTTAATCATGGTTGCACGGTTATAGGAGCTGTTGGCTGTTAGTTATTTCTACATGCATAATATTATTGTTATAGGATTTCAAGCTACAATGTGGTATTATACTGCTGTACGGGGAGGGAGGTTGGGAGGGCAGCTTATGTAATGTACCGTGACCATGTTGTATACGCTACAATTGCTGCCTCCTGTATTGTGAAAATGTGTTAATAAAGTTTGAATAGAAAAAAAAAACAAAACAGAGAATGGATTAACCATTTTCTCCTGTTTCTGATGGGTCTGCAATCACATCTGAAAGAAGATGGTGGTGAGATGCTGATGCAGCTGAGGAGTAGCTGATACCAGAGACATTCTGTATGCTTTTCACAAGTATTTTAAATGGCGTGCCATCATTATGAGAGTATAATGAAGCACAATTTTACTCTCTTGGGAAAATTTGGATTTATTTTTCCCCAGAAGTGTTTTGTGTTTCTGTTCCCCTTCTTAGCATATACTGGAGCCAGTGGAAGAGATGAGGGCTAACAGACCTGTGGACATGCTGGTTGAATTCTGCCCATTATCCTGTGAACCTGTGGAGGAGGAATGGCCAGATCAACCACTGCTGAGCAAGTGAGTGGAGAGACTGAGTCAGGGATTCCCACAGAGATCCACAGAGCTACAGAGAAAGCACCACAGCAGAGAAAGAAGAAAGATGGGAGCTGAGAATCCATAAGAAATTTACAAGTCTCACACACAGCTTGAGAGTCTGGAAGTAAAGTTGGAGAACTAGAAAGACTCCTTGGATTTGGATGTCATAAGAGATTGAGACTATGTAAGCCCTGTATGGCATGGGAGTATAGTAACATTTAAAAATATCTACTACTCGGGCTGGGAGACAACATCCAGTATTGTGTTTGGAGTTCAGTTCAGCACTATTAGAACATCTCTGTATCATTATTATCCATAGCAGCTGATGTAAATTCCGTCGATAAGAAGGAGATACAAAAGTGAATATTGGTACCTAGAGAGGAAAGAGATAGTGTTATGTTTGTTTTAATTGTAAAGTGCTGTACCTTGGTATGGTCATTTTAGTTTGCTTGGGAGAATCTCTTTATTTCCTATTTCATCCCTATCTGCTATTTTTAAGTTAGATATTTATATATAAATATAGATTTTTTCTTTTATTTCTCACACCACTTTACTCACGTGAGCTGTTGCCAGTAGTACCTTACTTATTCAGAACAATATGCTGCTGCTTTCAATCCCACTTGCTTCTGAGTAGTCTGAGTGAAAGACTGAACTAGTAAGAAATATATTAGGTTACTGCTGGTGGTTTTATCTTTTCCTGTTTTCTATAAATGCTGCTTAGTCTTGGGGTGAAGGTGGTTTAAGGTATAATTTTGAGCCACTCTCAGTTCTTTTACTGTGTGAAGTTATCACTCTTAACCTGTAATAGGAGCCTATCTTTTAGCTTTTCAGCCTGCTGAATAGTATCTTTTTATCTCTCTGAAGTATACTGACTCTACATTTTACTTTAAAAAAGATATACTATTAGGCTCATATTTAACTACTTGATCATTGTGTGAATCAAAGTATTTGCACATTACAGTTTTACATTTTGAGTATGGAGTGTTTTAGTACTGGTTTTGATGTCTGAATGAATTAACCTTGTTAAGCAAGGTGACATAGTGTATGTAAAGGTATATATTTATTTTAAAAATCCTATACAGGGTTGAATGCTTGCAGCAATTGACACTTTGGGTACTGTTAACCCCTGTTTTACCTGAAAAGGTAACAAAAGCCTTTCGTAAAAGACTATAATGCCTCAATAAATACTTAAAAGCACAGAGTTATATGAACATATTATATTGGAAAAGCTTCAGGAAACATAAATGATCCTTCTGGGTATTTTTATCAAGTTAATTTTGAACTGTCTTTTTTATTCCCTATTTCAGAGGAATTTGTAAGATAATATTTTGTGCATTTATTTGTATTTATGGTTTATTTATTAGCTGATTTATGATTAAATAGTTGTCACAAAATGGAGACCAGACAGAGAAAGAAATTCATATTTTGTATTAATCAACAATAAATAAATAAACAAGTAAAAATTAAAAGGAGAAAAAAATGAAGTTGGGAAGAAAACAACACGCTATATTCTAGGTCCTGGGAACAAAATTGACTTTGTGAGAAAGAGGGATATCCTATGAATTCAGAGTTCAACCCTCTCACCCCTAGCTTGATCACCAATCAAAGCTACAAATCCTCCATAACATTTATTAATTCAGATAATCCTTTGCTGAAAGAGATCAAAATCTTGGAAGAGGGAAAACGCTTACAATCTCCAAGTACATATGCAGAAAGTAAAGAAGCTAACGATACTTCACAGCTATAGGCTCAGTCACAAATAAAAAAGTTGAATATAAACCAGAAAAACAAAGTGTGTACAGAGATCATAGTCTCTGTCTGCTCAAGTAAATCATGTCCCAACACAAACTCAGCAGAGACAAGACTCTTACAAAGGGAACCGTAATGAGAAAATGGGAAAGCTCACTGGATTATGCAATCCACTCTTCTGTAAATGTTCTCACACTACTGTTGTATATATTGTACTATTGTATATAAGAAATCTACTCAATTGTGTTGTAATTTCACAACATTGTCCTGAAAACTTATTGTTATTTGCTGTATTATTGGATGTACCTACTCTCATGCATATATACTGTATTGTCGCATTTTGTCTACCTGTATATATTCTTCTCTATGTAACCCAATTATCCCCTGGGTTGCACCTGGAAACAAGCCTTGGCTCAGTGTGCCTTTCTCAGTTACCAAAGTTTTAAATAAAAAGGGAGAAACAGCTGTAAAATCAACCCCAGTCTTTTTGAATAATATTGAAGCTTTGTTAACACCATGGACTCAGTTTTAAAAGGATTGGGACTGGCACAAGGGGGCTTGCATCAAAGAGAAAAAACACAAGGGGTATCCTTGTGCCAAACCTTGCACCAGCCCTGATTTTTGAGCACAGCTTGCACCACAGGGAGACCACAGCACCAACCAAACTTGCAACATCCCTGCAATGGCTGCACCAGTGTGCCATGGCAGAAGAGGATTTGTGCTTGGGCAGGGCTGCAATATCCCCTACATTAGGATTTTGCAAGCCCCCCCAAGGGGCACATGGACCCTGCAGTTAGACAAACCTGTAGCTGGACCAAGCGGCCACTCACCACTGCTTCAGCCCTTTCTGGGTTGGGGGTGACCCTGTGCCTCCTGCTGAAGGTGCCCAGACAACCCATGACACATGCCAGACCACCACTGGAGCAGCTGGTTGTCCGTGGCAGGTGAGAGCTCACAACCCTCCCCTTAGTGGTGTTGGTTCTTCTGTCCCCCCTCCACAGACCAGCACTGTCCATGTTTTCACCCCATTGGGGAAGTTATCACCCCCTCTCCCCATCTGGACCCATCAAATCCATCTACAAGTCATAGCATCCTCAGGATGAGCTGCCAGCCAGCAGGGTGACCAGCTGGTGGGTTGCCATCAATGTTGCAAGCCTGTGACACACCTTGCAGCAGTCCCTTTCCACATGCTGTTTGGTCAGGTCATGGGTCGGCTTGTGGCAAACTTGGGGACTTTGGCACCAGGACCCCTGTTCTTATAAAATCTGGTGCATGGTCCATAGTGCACTCAAGTTTGCAGCAAGTGATGATATGCTGCACAATACACTGATTTAAACTGGCTATCTAAAATTTAGCCCCATAAGCAAATAAAGTAATCGTAGACCCACCTTCACAGAAGCCATCTGACATTCCACATTTGTGGAATGATCAGGACAGAGATCTAACAATTAGAGAAAGTGAAGAAATGCAAGAGAAACAGGCAGCTGATACTATGCCAAAAAATCTGGATTCCTAGAAGTTTACAAGACATTAAAAATGAGCTTGAAACTGATAATCAGTTAATGATGAAGAGGATTATCTTATTAAGAACAGTTCTCTTCAAGACAATTTATTTTAGAGTTCTTCCCAGTAGCCAAAATAAGGAATCAAAGGAAAAAATACCTCTTTCATCTGACCCTGTAGTGCATACCTCTCAACCTACAGCCTCATAAATCAGGGAAAAGGCTTAAAAAATTAGGGACAAAGGACCAGAATCAAGGACACATCTTCAAAATTAGAGATTTCCATCCAGAAAGCTGGTAGAATATGGGGTTTAGTGCAAAATGCATTTTCTAAAGAAGAATAAGTCTGTAATGTTAATGCTTGACATTATTTTGTGCTTACAATCCCCACTGTTTAGTTAAGGAAACACAATTTTTTGGAGGGGCAGAGTAAAATTTTGAGGCAAAATCAGGGACGTCCCTGAAAATCAGGGACAGTTGAGAGGTGTGCTCTCATGATTGAACAAAATAAAAAATAGAGATATAACAGAAACAAAAATGGTAGTAAGGACCTCGGGGAGGCATTGCTGACAAAAAAAAAAACTTCAGTCAGCCAGTGGTCCAAAGTTGCTAGTAAAACTGAAGTGAAACATCAGAAGCAGCCTATTGAGGCACAAAGTAAAGTCAATCAGAAGACTCATAAAAATAAAAGTAAAGAACATGAAGATTGTAAATTAAATGACCTAAAGCAAACTATCATTGTAGATAATGAGATTATGACTGTTACAGATAGTGAAAAAATTAAATTATACAAAAGACATTTAGAGGACGATGATGTTATTGCAATAGCAGAATTACCTTCCCCCAGAGTGTTGGAAGGAAAAGGAGCAGAAAGTAATGTTGAAAAGACAGAAATGAATACTGAAAGAGAAGAAGAAGCAGGGATAAAGGAGTGACTTATAAATTCAGGTTTTTTACTTGTTACCCTTTATTTTAAAGGCATTCCACATCCACGTCCACATTCTGAGAATCCAACTACCTTAAGAGTACAACTATACAATTTATGTAAAGGTGCAATGGGAAACAAATTTAACTGGATGGATATCTTTTCTGTGTATAACTACAATGGCAAAAACTCTAGAGGCTGGATCTGTATGGTGAGACAAAGTAAGCAGGCAATGGAAAAAAATTAAACTTGGTTCATGACTTTCTTAAATTAGGGACACTGGTATACCCATCTATCAGTTCATCTAATATTAAAAATAATGGTAAGGCTTTCAGCAGAGGAACAAATATGGCTGATAAATGATAATGGTACAATGGGGTTTAAAAACCTTAGTAAGAATACAAATGCTAATAAGAAGGGAAAGAATCCCCTAAATCAAAATAGAATAATAATTTATATGTTTCCAGCTGAAAACAAAACTCATTCACTGATGCTAGATGACAATATCTTGTACTGGGAAAACAGAAAAATGATAAGAGGGAGATTGCAAAAGGGTGTTATAATTAACAACAGCGTGGGCCAAAATAAAGAGGAAATGGAGTTAGACTTTGGAGAAAATCAGTGTGAAGACATTAATATTAAAGAAGGTATGGAATAGAGAGCCCTGTCTATATGTAATGGTTACAGATATAGGGCGGGATATTCAGAGCGGATGCGCCATGCGCAACAGGGATGTGCTAGCCCAAGTACAGAAATGCACCATTGTGCGATATTCAGTGGGAGTCAGCTGAGCAGCACAATAAGCAATGCACCAGAGTGCAACAGTAATGAATGCATGCGTAACCATAGGGGGTGGAACCATGAATAACATGCGCAGTGCGATATTCAACAGCATGTGACATGTGCAATAGTGGAGCAAGCAGAAGTCATGCAACAGTGGAAATGAGCCAAAATAAAAGGGAGCAAGAGAGGGGAGGAAGAACGCATCACAGGGAAGTCACAGGTGGGAGCGTGGAGACAGAGAGCCAGGGAGGAAAAAGAGGAAGCAGGGTGCAGGACTGGGCAGGATCAGGACAGAGCCCACCAGAACTGTGCCAGAATGAGGGTAGGAGTGGGAATGCCCATGCCAGTGTGCTGAAAAGGGTGTGAGAGTGCCACAGTGGACTGAGAGCAATGGAAAGAGGCAGGACAGCCACAGGCAAACAGGTGGAGGTGAACCCGGTGCAGGGGGAGCACCAGGAATGGACAGCTGGGGGAACAGGACAACAGCCACCGGGGGGACATCAGCCAGGGACATGGCCAGCACCACCTTCCAGATGGAGGTGGTAATGAGTGGTTTAAGGAGGCAGGCAGCAGGGAGGCATGGCCGTGGAAGGGCCTGTCGGTGGTATGCACAGAACAGGCAGTACTGAGCCTGCACCAGCTTCGAACAATACTCTGACAGAGATTGTGGGCCGGTACCACCTGAACTGGGCGATACTGAGGCAGCTCTGTGAGCTGTGCAGTGATGAGATGCAGGCACCCACACGATGGAGCCATGCTCTGTCAGTGGAGATGAAGGTAACAGCCGTCATGTGCCTGTTCACCACGGGCACCTTCCAGAGACCAACAGGGGACATGACAGGCATATCCCAGTCAGCCACGTCACGCCTACTCACACAATTCCTCAGCACACTGCTGCCACATGCTGTGGAGTACATCCATTTCCCCAGCACACAGGCGGCGCGCACAGTACACATACAGGAGTTCCACAGGGTAGCATGGTTGTCTGGCATGCTAGGGGCCATTGACTGCACCCATGTAGCCATCCGCATGCCACCTGGGTGCGGCATGTATTAACTGCAAGGGATACTCAAGCATAAACTGCCAGGTGGTGTGCGATGCCAGGGGGCGCATAACCAATGTCTGTGCCACGTACACTGGGGGAGCACATGATGCCTTCATCTGGCACCAGTCTGCACTGTACCACAGGTTTGAGAGTGGGGACATCCCCACTGGCCATCTAGTAGGTGAGTATGCATATCACGCAGGATGACGTGAGCAGACGTGGGGGGGTGCATAGTCAGAGGTGCCATGGGTACCGGCCATGTTGGCCCATGGCATAGCGATGTAGACCACCATTCTAATGTCCACCCTCTACACACAGGTGACAGTGGTTACCTGCTATGGCCCTGGCTGCTCACACCATACCGGCCCCCCATAACCCCATCGCAGCTACGGTACAGTGAGGCACACGCCACAACACGGAATGTCATTGAGCGGGTGTTCGGGCTGCTGAAGGCACAGTTCTGGTGCCTGGACACATCAGGCGGTGCCCTACAGTACAGCCCCTCGAAGGCCTGTGGGCTATTCCTGGCCTGCTGTATTCTGCACAACATGGCCACTGACTGTGGGATAGCTGTAGAGGTCAAAGAGGGGGACAGCGGTGGGGACGATGAGGATGCCGGTCCAGCTGGTGAAGGACAGCCACCCCCTGGGTGATGAGACCCCTGACTGATCCGGATGGCACAGCTGCACTGGGACACCATTACAGAGGAGCACTTAGGACAACACAGGTAGGTCATGGGGCCATGCGCAACCACCGAGGGCAAGGGCACAGCCCACAGACAGGCAGGGCAGGATACCAGGGGTGGACGGCAGTAAGGGAATGGGTCTGAGTGGGGCACCGCACACAGCAGCAGAGATGGGCAGGGCTGAACACAACACATGCACACACACACACACACACACACACACACACACCACAACACATGCACAAGGGGTTAACGGCATGCCAACCCCAACAGCCACCTCCCCAAACACAGGACCACACATGACCTTGCCCAGTGGCCATTACTGTGTGTGCCTCAGATGCTGGGCACCATTGCATACTGGCAGACTGTGCAATGCAGGCATCATCATGCACATGCCACAGTGACCAGCAGTCAGGAGGGTGTGCACAGGGACTGTGTGTGTGCAGGGTTGGGTACCCCACCCGTGCATCACACAATGCACACCACAGTGCACATAGGGCAGCAGCAGACAGTGGCCATAGTGGGAGACAGGTCAGTCACGCTGCACAGTACCACGGCTGCCACGGATGCGTGGGCGGCCCCGCCAAGACCTGCCAGCCATGCCAAGCTGACCAGTGGCCTCTTGGGTTGGCACTGACGGTCCCCCAGGGGTGACACTGCATGAACGTGACTGTGTTCGCACAGGGGTCTGCAGCCCACCAAACATGCCTGTGCCAGGCATGCTTGGTATGCCCACAGCCGAACCCAGTGTCGACATAGCAGGTGTCGCATGGTGCCGGGAATGGTGAGTGGACATGACACTGTACAGTGTCTGTAGTGGTTGGGCACCGAACTGGGTGCCAGTGTAGCCATGACAGTTGTCAATGCAGTGGTCTGCCTGTCAATGGCAGCGGTCACATCCGCCCGCTGCTGGGCCATCTCTGCCAGGAGCAATCCATGGTCCCTGCTGTGCTGCTCGTCTGCCTGGTGCAGAACTGCACTGAGTGCATTCACCACCATCACAAGCCGCATCTGCTGATCTACTGAAGCCTGGAGAAGATGGCTGCGTTTGTCCAAGGGGTCATCCCACTGGTCCAGCATGCTGTCCCTTGTGGTGTTCCTGGCCCTGCTGGCCAGCACCCCTTGATGTTGGGTGCTGCACACCAGAGCCATGCCAGGGCATGTCCACATGCGGTGCACTGCCACTGCCTCCAACACTGTCCCCCCACTGCCATTGGCCAACTGCTGGTGCTGCCCCTCCGGCTGCCGATCACCAGGGCTTACTGGCACTGCCACAGCAGCTGCAACAGCCCCACCAGCCTGGATGCACACTAGTGCTGCCCCACTGGGGCATACAGGCACAGGCTGGGACTGGGTTGTTACACAGGCAGCCATGGTAGCATCACCCGCGGTAACGCCCGTGTGGTTGCCTGCTGTGGGACCATCCTGTGTCCCACATGTATCACTGTCAGGGACGTGTGGTCCATCATCATCAGTGCTGGATCCAGCCCCAATCTGTGTCCCAGCATGCTGGAGACCATGGGTGATGTCACGCTGGGACACAGGCAGGGCCTTGTCCGCACCTGCACCACCCACATCAGTCCGGACAGACATGAAGACATGCACTTGGTCAGTCCCTCAGACACCTGTGGAGGTGGATGGGTGATCCTCCATGTCCAGGGACCCCCCTCAGTGGACACACCCACCACCACTGCCCCATGTAGATGCTCAGGAGCTGTAAGGGAACACATTAGCGTTAGTGGCGCTGCCTTGCCCTGTGGCATGCCCTCCACCACCCACACACTGACAGCACAGGACCTACCATGCAGTGATGGGCTGCCACCCGTCTAGAAGCCACCACCAGGAAAGCCCTCGATGGCACTATGCCACATGCTGCTGGCCACCCTCTCCTCCTGTGGCTTCAGGCAGGGTACTTCTGACTGGCCCAGACCAGTGGTGGCACGTGCAGCCCTGATGGCAGCCACCTTGTCCTTGATCCACCTCCTGTCTGTGCCAATCTTCTTCTTGTACTCCTGCACAGACCACTGGTGGTTGCCATGCTGGTTCACGGCACATGCCACCTAACCCCACGCCACAGCACAGGTCTGTGGCATTCCCCACTGTCCACTAAGCAGCAGTTCCTTGTCCAGATATCCCTCAAACAGGGCATCAGATTCAGCCATGGTGAAGTTGGGCCTCCTCCTTCTCCCCTTCCCTGTTCCTCCTCTTCCTCATGCTCGGTCATGCTCGCACCTGTGGGAATGACAGGTGTTACCTTGGACTGTGCAGTCCCATTCGGCCCTCCCAAACCACAGTCCCCACATCCCAACAGCATGCAACCCACCACAATGGACTGCAATACCTAACCATGGTCTCTGTAGCCCAATTCCACATTTATATAGCGCAACTCATGCAAATGAGGGCAGGCGCAACTGTAAGTGGATGCTAATGCAGTGGATGTGCCGTGGAATGGCTAATGAGCTGATTTGCATATGCTGGCTGAATATCATGCTGTTGCACCTTCCTCAATGTTGGTGAGCATGCTCAGGCTATGGCGCAGCACTGTGACGTTCATAATCGGCACCGCACGGTGCATGCTGGGGTGCTGACACCGACGCGTGTGGTGCTGCTGACTTGCTGTGCATGGGAGGCAGTGCAGGGCATGACCACCACTGTGCCTGTGGTGCTAGTGCGCTGTTTGCCCATGTGGCACTCATGCCTTGTTGTGCCGTGGGCACCATGGTGCCACAGCATGGTAGGCCACTGCAGGGTGTCACACTCAAGCACCCTACTGCACTACATGGAGGGTGTCCCAATAGCACTGTGGCACACTGTGCGCAGACAGACCCTTGACCCTGTGGTCGAACTTTTCCCCATAGGCACCATGTGTCCGCATGGTTGCACCCCTATCGTGCAGTCCAGTGACAGCGTGATAGGGACTGACAGCGCAGTACCGCGCTGCCTCTGCAGGTGGGGCATGTGCATTACAGAGTGCCATTTTGTTTGTGGTTTGAACAGCAAAATGCCGAGAACCAGAGAACAGGTCTGGAGTGCCATTGAATTGGCAAACTTGGTGGCCCTGGTGGAGCCACATGCTGGTGCCCTCTTTGGGCAGGAACCCCTCCACAGGCCATGGACTGCTGTGTGGCAGGAGGTCTCAGAGGACCTGGAGGAGGTGACTGGGATCAGCTGGTCAGCGGAGAAGTGTCGCCACCGCTATGGTGACCTCCAGCGGTGGGACCCTGACTGCCTGGGGCATCTGCAGTCACATGCCCAGCAAGATGCCATGCCACAGCCAGGTAGGTGCTCCATCCCATCACTGGTAGTGTCCATCTGTCCAGGTATCACAGTGTGCATAAGGCCATGCTGCAGGGGGGTGGGGGCCATCTAGTGGGGGTGGTGACGGTGGGGGGGTGTCATGGCTGGGCTGTGCAGTCACACACACACACTGGGGGGGGCTTTGTTACTGACCTGTACTGATGTTTCCCTCTCTATGTTTGCACCCTAGGCCCAGAGGAGTGCCGTAGGGCATATTTGGCCTGGGAACAGGGAGAGCAGGCTGGAGTTGGTGCAGTGCAGATGCAGCTGGGCCACGTTGGTGGGGCCATGGGCCAGTGGTGCACTGCTGGCCAGGATGAAGGTGAGTGCCATATTTCCCCTTACATCTGTGCATGCTGGGTTGCAGGGGGGTGGCAGGTCATGGCCACCCGCACTTGGCCCCACTGCTGTGCACCCCACACGGTGCACTCAGCACTGTCCTGTGGCACTGCATGTGTGGGTGGGTGTCGCAGGTGGGCTGTGCATGCACTGGGTCCATGGCTGTGCCACTGCCTTCGCACCACATAGCCATGTCACTGTACGGCCATGTTGGTGCTGTGTGGGACATGGGCGGTGGGTGTGTGCAGTGTTCCACATGGCTATGGGTGCCTGGGTAGGCAGGGCATGTGGCCACAGACAATGTAGGTGGTCGCATGCCATCACAGGGGCATGGCCCATGGCTATATGCCTTGCACATTGAGTGGGCTGCAGGGGTCTGGCCAGTCACACATACTGACTCTGCTCCCTTGTCCTAGGTGGACAACACTGGACTGCCCTTGAGAGAAATGTACAGGAGCTTCTACAGCTGTCAAGGGCTACTCAGGAGCTGCTCCAAAGAATCAATCAGGGTGACAGATGGAGGCACAGGAGGTGCCACAGGGACCGAAGTGGGGAGAGGGATCACCATTAGGCCCTATGATGCACATGTTGTGCATTCTCCCCCTGGACTTACTCTCACACCCCTTCATCCCACTCCCTGATGTACACCCTTGCCCCATGCCCACCCGCACCTGGTATGTGGCCCTTCTCCCCACTTTGTACATAGTTTTGTTTGTTGTATTTTTTGTACAGTTCACACCTTTATTACATACTTGTTTGTTATGACAACTGTGGTGGTCTCTGATTTGCAGTGGGCATATGGTGCTTGGCTGCAGTGGTGTGCATGGTGTCAGTGGTGGTGCAGGCCTGGGCATGTGTGTGTCCAGCAGGGACCCGCTTAGGGTGTGGGTGGGGGACTCAGTCCCTGTCTGTGGTATGTGTGTTGTTCCCCGTGCACTGGATGCTTATGTGCAGTGGCCCCTGGTGCATGCACTGTGTTCCTGGTGCCCCTGTCAGTATGTCCATGGCCCATGCAGCTGGCCCCCTTGCATGTCTGTGGTATCCATGGTCTGCTGGCATGTCACTGGTGGCTGTCCATACCAGCCACCCTCTGGCCATGGCACAATGGCAGCTTGCCTCCTGTCACCGGTTTGTTACACATCTGCCTCAGGTGACACTGTGGGCTATGCTGTTGTTGTCCCCCTCCATGCTGTTGCTGGTGTCTGTTGTGGTGTCTGTGTTCTGATGTCTGTCACTTGTGCTCCGGCTGCATGCTGGCGGCGGATGGCTTCATGGTGCATGTGCAGGATGGCTGGTACACCTGTGCCATGGTGGGGTGCAGGCTGAGGGTACACAGCATCAGTGGATGCACACCAGCAGCATTTGTTGCATCACTATTGTGGTCCTGTGTCAGGGTGCCCTTGGGTCAGGGTGGGTGTTTGTCCGTGCCCTGTGTTGCATCCTGTGTGATGCATGCCTCCATGCACCACAGTGGGTGGCTGTGCTGTCTGTTGGGGCCAGTGCTGGGACTGGGTGTGTGCATGGGTGGGTGTACGGGGTGCTGTCCTGCTGGTGGTGGGGTCCAGGGCAGGCCTTGTTGCATGTGGGGTTCCTGGGGTACTGATGCAGGGTCGACCTCTCTGCTGTGCCTTGGGTGGGCCATGCAGGGCGGCACTGTGTCTGCAGTTGTTTCATTGGTGACTGGTGCCACCCACTGTGGGGTGCTCACAGTGGGGCTGCCATGCATGGCTCCATGGTGCAAAGTGTTGCATTGTCATGATGGGGGTGGTGGCATGCATTCACTGTCATGCACTGTTGGGCGCTGCTCCTGGGCTAGGTGTCTGGGGATCACTGTACAGGGTGTGCTCTGCATTGGTGGGATGGGGTGGCACTGGGTGGCTGGCCCTCCTTGTGTTGTGGTCACTGCTTGCCAGGGTGTGTGCTGGGGCACTGTGCCCCGGCTGTGGATTCAGTGCTGGTATTCATGGGCTGGTGGTCCATCCAGCTCACCACTGGTTGTGCAGTTCATGGGGTGTGGGGGGGTGCTGTCTGGCCTGCTGCATGCTCCTCCACCCATGGCTTCCATGAGTGGTGCACCCCTGCATCCTGTTCCTGTCACTGTGCATCCCTGGTTGTGCTACTGTGCATCTACCCTGCTCCACTGTGCATCCCTGGTTGTGCTACTGTGCATCGGCCCTGCTCCACTGTGCATCCCTGGTTGTGCTACTGTGCATCGGCCCTGCTCCACTGTGCATCCCTGGTTGCGTCATGGTGCAGTTGGTGCGATATTCAGCTGTGTTGCACGGGTGCACCTTGGCTTGCGCTGTGTTTGAATATCGCACGTGTTGTGCAGGGGCACACTGCACTTGTGCCTGCTCGTGCTATTGAACTTCTTTGTGGCACAGTCTGAATATCCCACCCCTAGTGTTATTACAAGTGAATGAGTCGGAATGACAATATAGCCCTGAACCCCTCAGTGTGCATGACAAATCAGAGGGCTACACAGTTTTTGTGTGAAATGTACCTAGTCTAGAGGGAAAATGTAAAGACACTGGTTGTATTAAATTCCTGGAAAACCATGATATTATCAGCTGCAAGAAACATGGATTCAGAATCTGAATGTTGGTTATATGGAGGGATTCCAGGATGGGACTGTGGCTACCAAAAAAATGCTAGTTATGGGAGAGCCCCAGGGGGTTGGTATCCTATATGTTCTCTAGTGCTGGAATTCAGGGAAAGCAGTTTAACTTATTGCGTAATAATTTGTGCTCTGTGTATTATTGCTAAAAAAGAAGAGCATTAAACATTTGTGTATTAATTAGTGTGTGTATATATATATATATATATATATATATATTAGAGCAAAAACTCAATTTAATGCATCAGTTATGGTTTGTTCCACAGTAACAAAAAGTGAGAAATTAGATTGGTAGGGTTGAAAGACCCCTTGGACCCCTCAGCCCACCTCCCCAACCAGCACTGGGTGTGCATTGGGGTCTTCATTTCACTCTCACCCCATCACATGTGTAAAGAAGCTGAGAATAGGAGAATGGGGTGAGAGTTAGGACCAATGACGCAACCGCGTACCAAGAGGGGGGCTTTCAACCCTAACACCGAATTTCCTCACTTTTGTCGCTGTGGAACAACCCTAACTGATGCATTAAACTGAGTTTTTTGCCTCTAATTTCCCTTCTTTTTGAGAATGATGATGAGGAATAGTGAATGTAATGTGACGGCGGGAGCACAGAGCCCAAAGTGATGTCTTGTGACATGGTAACAGGAACAGCAATGCAAACAGAAGCACCAACAGTGGCGCAAATGGTAACGCAAACATAAATGATAAAGGAAACATTAATAGAAACGCAAGTGCAAAGTGATGCTGAAGCGAACAGTGACACAAACAGACATTGAAGCGCGTACAAAAATGCAACTGGTAACACGAGCAGTGATGGCAGCGGTATTTTAAATGGAAATGTTAAGTGTCACAGCAAAAAAAATGCGAAAGGGAATAGAAACAGAAATGCGAACGCAAGCGCACACGTAAACGCAAACCGTAATGCGCACAAGTATGGCACCACAATTGTAAATGCAAATGGTAAAGTTAACATGAAGAATAACGCCAAAGGAAACAGAAACGGAAACGGGAGCAGAACCGCGTATGGAAACGCAAACTGAAACGCGCATGGGCACAGTACCACAATTGTAAATGCAAATGGTAATGGTAACAGCAACAATAACAGCAAAAGAAACAGAAACACAAAGGGAAATGCAAGCGCATATGGAAACACAAACCAAAATGTGCACGGGCACAGTAACTTAATTGCAAACGCAAATGGTAACAGTAACAGCAAGGAAGACGCAAAACGAAAGAGAAATGAAAATGCAAATGAAAGGGCTGCCAGAAATGCAAATAGCAATGCGCACGGTGATGCAAACAAAAATGCAAACAGAAACAGAAACAGTAGTGGAAATGCAAATGTTAACAGTAATGAAAACGCAAGCGCAAATGACAATGCAAAGGGTAATGCACACGGTGGCATACACGGGAAAGGTAACACAAACGGGGACATTAATGCAAGTGGAAACAGAAACTGTAACAGTAATGGAAGCGCATACCCTGTTTTTGATGAACAGGTGCGTAGAGAAACACAGTGCGTAAGAAGAATGTATGCATTGTAATGGGCATCAAAGCTTAAAACGAGCATTGGAAGTACTTAATTGCTAATATCTCAGCAACCACACGACGTAGAAAAAAAAAATTTAAATTTCACAGAAATCATGATTTTCCTGGCTAGGTTTTTGCTATAACTCACACCTCATAACAAAAAATCTGTATCTCACATCATTTTCGAGATACGGGCCCCTAAAGGTGCGGCGTATGCCACCATGTTAGTCCATGGTGAAAAATGCCAACTTTGGAGTACCGTAACTTTTCAGCCAAGCAACATTTTTTCACCAAACCACCAAAGGTACATCTGTGAGATGTTGGCTGCATTCCCTCCAAATTTCAGCTCAAAAGACCAAACTGTTCTTTTGCAGCAGGGTGGCAAAGAACTGCTGTCATTTTGGCCATAGTCTAAAAAAGTAGTGTCGTGATTTGCCAAAGCTTTCGCAAACATTTGTGAAAGTGTCGTAAGTGCGACACTACTTTGTGACACTACTTTTTCAAGAAATGTGAAAAACATATTTCTAGGGTGTTTAACCCCAAAATAAAGACATGCCTAGCATCCTCAGGGCTCGACTTGGTAAACACAAAAAGAATTGTGTCCCAAGATGGACCCAGTTTTAAATGCCAAGTATTTTTCTGATCACCAACTGAAAACAAAATGGCAGATTTGCCACACTTCTAGGGCCATTTGCGACTGTAAAAAGTGCATTTGCGACACTGTCAAACTTTTTGTTAACTTTTACCATTGACTTATAATGGGAACTTGTTTTTTGAATAACTTTTGAAACGTTTAATATTTTTTCATGAAATCTTTGAAAGGCACATTGAGGACCCTGGCCGCACGTTCCCTGAAGTTTTTGGACTGGTCGTGTAAACCGTGCGACCTGTAGGCGCGAGCAAAGAATTCACCAGAAACTGTAAACGTGTGTGCAGATCACATTTACTCCACAGCTGTATATCTGTCCAGTACAAAAGTTGGCAGATCCCAAGATGTATGGTTCTTGATCATGCATTCCAAATTTCAGGTAAATCCATTGAACAGTGGTAAAGTTATTAAGGTACAAAATTTGACCCTTTGACCTTAAAAGTGCTACTCAACCCTATCTATGGCAGCACTACCGTGCTACCATAATATATATATATATATATATATATATATATATATATATATATATATATATATATATATATATATATAATATGTGTGTATACATATATATATATATATATATATATACAGTGCCGCTGTAGTGGCTCTATAGTTAGGTTGAGTAGCCACTTTAATGCAAAACCTCAAATTTTGCACCTTAATAACTTTGCCACTGTGCTACAGATTTGCCTGAAACTTTGCATACATGGTCTGGCATCATAGATCTCTGGAAGTGGCAAGTTGTGTTGTGGTCAGATGTATAGTTGAAGGGCTACAGAACACCAAAAAATGCAAAAAAAAAAAGGACTTTTTGAGCATTTCTTTGCTCATATCCATAGCCCGTACAGTTTGTCCAATCGGTCCAAAAACTTCAGGGAAGATGCAGCCTTGGTCACCAATGTGCCTTTCAAAGATCTGGTTAAAAAATATGAAATCGTTCAAAAGTTACTCAAAAAACAAATTTCCCATTATAGTTAATGGGAAAAGTTAACAAAAATTACAAAAGTTTTGTTATTGGCCATTTTTACTGTAGTAAATGGCCCTTTTACTTTCATGAGTCAGCCATTTTCTTTTCAGTTACTGAACAGAAATATGTCTGGTGTTTAAAATTGGGACTCTCTAGGAACACAATTCTTGTTGTGTTCACCTAGTCGAGTCCTGAGGATGACAGCCATATCTTTTTTTTTGGAGTTAACCCGCAGAAATGCATTTTTAAAATTTTTTGAAAAATACTTTTGCAAAATGCTTCCACAAATGCGAAAGTTTTGTGATGTTTTTTGTGAAAGTGTCATGATTTGCGAAAGTATTTTGCACAGCTATGATCAAAATGACTGCAAATAATTGTCACTGTCCTGCAACAAAACGGTTTGGTCTTTTGGGATGAAATTTGCAGGTGGTAAGCCCTGGTCCCACAGATGTGCCTTTTGGTGGGTTGATGCAAAAACATTGTAGGAGCCCAAAGTTACAGCATTCTGAAGTTCGGCAGTTTCCCCATAAAATAACACTGCAGCATCCGTGGCACCTTTCGGAGCCTGTGTCTCGAAAACAGTTTGAGATACAGACTTTTCATTGCAAAACTTCTTAGTCCCCCAAGTTCAGAACTACATTGGAAGGTCCTGAAACCCATGAAATTTGAATTTTTATTCTACCTTGTACAAAATGAGATATTTACGATTTAGTGCTCCAATTGCTCATTTTCATGTCCGAGGACCACTATTATGGCCACAGACTTCATATTCACAGTTCTTTCTATTACCCCTCTCTCAGACTCAATGCGTGATACTGATTCAGTCGACTTCATGTTGCAGGAACTAGTCACTCTCATGATTACAACCACACTTCCATTTTTTTACTAGCTTCTACGGTTCCCTAGATACAGGCAAATTAATATTGCAAGCCTTCCATGACCTATAGGGCTGCTGTATGGCTCCGTGCTTATGTGCATTATATCATTATGCACAACTGGGCAGCTTGGTGGGAGTGTGGGGCTCAAAGGGTCCCAAGCTCCCACCAACACATACCATTTTCTATTTATATTACACTTTCTCAAAAAGAAAGGAAATTCTGGGCAAAATACTCCATTAGTGCATCAGTTAGGGTTGTTTCCACAGTGACAAATGTGCGGAAATGCAATGCTAGGTTACAGACTCTGAACCCCAACCACTCCAACCCCACCCCCGCCACAGACCAACAGATGCCAAGGTGTCCCATAGGGTCATGCAGCCTAATTCTCACCCCATTCTCCTTTACTGTACCATGTCAATTTGTTTACATATGAAATGGGGTGAGAGTTGGGACTCACAAACCTATGGCACACCTCTGCATCTTTTGGTTTGTGGAGGGGGTGGGGTGGTTGGGGATCAGGGTCTGGTAACCTTAATATCGCAGTTCCATACTTTTGTACTTGGAAACAACCCTAACTGATGCATTAACAGAGTTTTTTAATATATACAGTATATATCTATATATATATATATATATATATATCTATATATATATATATATATAGGCAAAAACTCCGTTTAATGCATTAGTTGGGTTGTTCCATAGCGACAAAAGTGAGGAAATTCGCTGTTAGGGTTGAAAACCCTAACTCCGAATTCACCCCCCAGCACCACACACACACAGACATACACACACATACATGCAAGTATGGGGGAGGACCAAGTCAACACAACCAATGACAGACATCCAGCAGCAGGTGACAGAAATAACAAACAATTGTCTAAATGTACTATGAGACATCCCCACCCACCTGACCAGGTACTGCATGCTCAGTGGAGATCAACAGCAAAACTGAGGCCATGTACACCAAACGACACATCCCTGATTGCAGCTGCACACAACGTGACTCACACTTAGTAGTTGCATGGCCTTACCTACCAATGCCCCACACCAGACCACACCACATGTGGTGGGCCACCTGAGCAATAGAGTTCAGCAAAACCAAGGAGTTGTACAGGTATAATATCTCTGATTATAACAAGGGTTTGAGAAATGCAGCTTTTAATTGACTGTAAACATTGTAACAGCCTTATGTTTAGTTTTTATTAACATACATGTAGAGCCTAACCATATGATGAACATGGTTTAATGTTGTTTAAAAACAGTTTTATTATGATAGCAATCGCCACCCCAGGTATTATGTTAATGTCATTTATCACTGTCTAGCTGTTATGTGGCACTCGGCTAATGCCTTATTCAACATTAAACCCTACAGGGTGATTAACAGACCATTTAACATAACTGTTGGTCATGCTTTATTGCTTAATTGTCTTTATGAGTAGATAGTCTCCCTCTTCTAGGCACTGCAGCAGCTTTGCAACACAGCGTCCCGCCCAGTTACACCACACACTGTCTAATTACTGGAGAATGGCTGTGAATATGAACTCATGAAGATGAACAGTGTAACTTGATCATTACAGTCATCGAAATCTTATTGTGATTATAACTGACAGAGTCAGTGATAGAGAATAACCCCTGCTGTCCTAGTACACTTACCCCATTGTGAGTTAAATCAATACTAAAAGACATTCTGTTTATATCTATACCATACCTACTTGATTCCTGTTGTACCACAATTAACATAGTTATCACTTTGATAGCATCAGTGACAGAAGTGTGGCAAACCCAAACACTAGGCATACAGCCTGAGTATGAAACAACTGTTAAAAAAAATTACACTGTGTCCATAAGTGGCATAGATCACGCATTGCAACAATAGTAAATGTATTACTATTTGAATAAGTTAGTCATCACAGATGCAATGAGATTGTCTTTATCAGGTACAACATACTCAGTAAGTGCCTACAGGAAAATCTATCCTATATACATCTCTGATACAGGTACGTCATTGTTGGCTCAATAGTGCTATGATATTTAGAAGTTGCTTGGCCTGATCCATGCAATTACACTGTTTCTTACAAAGAATACTTACTGCATCTTTAGCATTGAAACACACTGAAGGTCTATGTATGTACATCAGCAGTACACCTTCATCAGTAAGAATGCATCTGATACTGGCAGTACAAATTTCACAGCGTTGAACAGGCATTGCTTTTCCATACGTTTACATCAGCCTCTCTATCTTGCGTAAACCATTGCAGTAAATGTACTACTATGTAATTTGCCTACTAAATGTAACACTACTTTTATCTTGAGCATGCTAGTGTCTTGTAGTTAATTTATGTACTTCTCTTAATTAATGTATACTCACTAGTGTTAAAATCTTTCTACAACTGTCATCATGCACCTTCAGCATTTATATTGACTAACAGCACAGTACCAGTTGTGGTGTGGTGTGGGCATCGGTAGGTAAGGCCATGCAACTACTAAGTGTGGTAATGCTGTGCAGCTGCAATCAGGGATGTGTACGTTTGGTGTACATGGCCTCAGTTTTGCTGTTGATCTCCACTGAGCATGCAGTATCTGGTCAGGTGGGTGGGGATGTCTCGTAGTACATTTAGACAATTGTTTGTTATTTCTGTCACCTGCTGCTGGATGTCTGTCATTGGTTGTGTTGACTTGGTCCTCCCCCATACTTGAATATGTGTGTGTGTGTGTGTGTGTGTGTGTGTCTGTGTGTGTGTGGTGCTGGGGGGGTGAATTCGGAGTTAGGGTTTTCAACCCTTACAGCGAATTTCCTCACTTTTGTCGCTGTGGAACAACCCTAACTAATGCATTAAATCGAGAATGATAACGAGAAATAGTGAATGTAATGCGGCGGCGGGAGTGCAGGGCCCAAAGGGCCCCGCAATCCCGCCACATGATGTCTTGTGGCATAGTATCAGGAGCAGCAACGCAAACAGAAATGCTAACAGTGGCACACATGATAACACAAGCGCGAATGAGAACAGAAAGGGTAACGCACACGGTGGCATAGATGGGAATGGTCTGCCACATGATGTGTTGTCACATAGTAACATGGTGCCTGCAAACGGAAATGTAAATGGGCATGGTGACGCAAAGTGAAACAGAAAGAGAAACAGTACTGTAGACACAAATGGCAAAAAATAACAGAAACGCAAGCGCAAATGAAAACGCAAAGGATAACGCACATAGGGTCCCGTGCTCCCGGCATGTGATGCAGCAGCGGGAGCGTGGGGCGCCCAAAGGGCCCTGCACTCCCACCACATGATGTCTTGTGGCATAGTAACAGGAACAGCAATGCAAACAGAAGCGCTAACAGTGGCGTACAAGGTAACGCAAGCGCGAATGAGAACAGAAAGGGTAACTAACACGGTGGCGAGATGGAACGTGTGTGCCACGTGTTGTTTTGTCACATAGTAACATGGTGCCTGTAAATGGAAATGTCAATGGGCATGGTGATGCAAAGTGAAACAGAAAGAGAAACAGTACGGTACACACAAATGGCAAAAAGTAACAGAAACACAAGCGCAAATGAAAACGCAAAGGATGACGATGGGTGGGCGAGACGCCAACGGTAAGTGAAATGGTGCGGAACTGCAAGCGAAAGGGCAATGATAACAGTAAGTGCACAGGCTGGTTTTCCCAAAACTGAATACAGAAAGACAGTGAGTACAAAGAATGTATGTCATAATAATGGGTATCGGAGCAGAAAATGAGGACTTGAATACTAAATAAGTTATATCTCAGGAACTGTACGACATAGAAAAAATTTAAAAGTCATATGATTTATGACTGTCCTGGCTAGTTTTGTACTTAGCCCCTTTAGAATTTTTCCCTACGAAAAGTCCGTATCTCGCATCAAGCTCGTAGATACGGCCCTTGCGTTGCTGCTAACGCCGTAATGTTATCCTATGGAAAAAAGAGAAGTTCGGAGTGCCATAACTTTGCCTCCCTGTAATATTTTTTCACCAAACCACTGAAAGGCACATCTGTGGGCTGTTGGCTGTCTTCCCTCCAAATTTCAGGAAAAAAGACCAAACCGTTATTTTGCAGCAGGGATCCAAAGGATTTCTGTAATGCGTCGGGCGCCGTAATGTTATCCTATGGGAAAAACCATCAACTTTGGAGTGCCGTAACTTTGCTGCCATGTAATATTTTTTCAATACAACACTGAAAGGCACATCTGTGAGATGTCGGCTCCGTTTCCTCCAAATTTCAGCCCAAAATTCCTAACGGTTATTTTGCAGCGCAGTGCCAAAGAATCGCTGTCACTTACCCACAGATGGAAAACTACTGTCACAATTTGAGAAAGCTTTAGCAAAAAGTTCGACACTTTCATGAACACAAAGTAATTTGGTGAAAAGTACTTTTCCAGAAATTGAAAACATATTTCTGGGGTGTTTTACCACAAAACAAAGACATGGCAAGCATCCTCAGGGTCCACTAGGTGAATACACAAAGAATTAGGTTGCTAGAGGGTCCCAAATTTAAATGCCAACCATTTTTCTGATCACCAACTGAAAACAAAATGGCCAATTTGTGAAAGTAACAGGCCCATTTGCGAAAGTAAAAATGCATTTGTGACACTGTCAAACTTTTTGTTAACTTTTCCCATTGACTTATAATGGGAAACTGTTTTTTGAATAACTTTTGAACCGTTTAATATTTTTTCACGAAATCTTCAAAATGCACATTGGGGACCCCAGCCGCATGTTTCCTGATGATTTTGGGCCGGTCGCGCAAACCATACGACCTGTAGGTGCGACCGTAGAATTCCAGAAAAAGCGTAAACGCGTGCACAGATCACGCTTAATAATTCCACAGCTGTATATCCAACCAGTACGAAACTTGGCAGATCCCAAGGCCTATGGTTCTTGATTGTGTATTCCAAATTTCAGCTGAATCCGTGAAACAGTTGCAAAGTTATTAAGGTGCAAAGTTTTGGGGTTTAACATAGAAATGGCTCCTCAATCCTTATCTGTGGTAGCACTACCGTACTACCATAAATATATATATATATATATATATATATATATATATATATATATATATAAAATATATATATATATATATATATATATATATATATATATATATATATATATATATATATATATCTCCCTCATTAAAAAAAATCTGCCTATACACATATTATGTCTAGCCTGAATGAAGCTATTAAATAATCCAGGTCTTCCCCTATTTATGGGGGCAACTTTAATGCTAAGACCAGCTCTATCCTGAAGATTCAAGTAACTCTTGGGTAACTGATGACACTTTCCAGCTTCCAATTAGAGAATCTAAAGATGAAATTAATTGGCAAGGTAGATTACTGCTAGAATGTCTAAGAAATACTAATCTACATATTTCAATGGCAGATGTTCTAAAGAATATTCAGGGAGTGTGATTTATCCCTCCCTCACTGGGGAAGTGTTATTGATTGTTGTATTACAGTACAAGCCACTTAACCAGGGCATGTATAATCAAGACATCTGCTTTACTGGGACATCCTGCCAGGCATTAAGAGGCTATACATTTAATAGTATCCCCATCCATTTAATAGTTATGGGTAAGTAGGAATTTTGGGACAATGCTGTCCTACTCACACTATCAGATCCCTTGATAATGGGCCCCAGATATGTGTTAACCACTGTGAATAGGTGGTCAGCAAGTCACATACAATGCTCTCTCACTTATCAATGGCTTCTTGCCAGCAGTGTTCTGACTTACAGTCCCCACCCAATTCTCCATGCACCTGTTTGTACACATGATCACACCATACCTCTCAACCTCTTTCCTCATGAATCAGGGACAAGGCTTAAAAAAATCAGGGACAAAGACCCCAAATGAGGGACACATCTTAAAATTTGGTACTATTCACTCAGAAAGCTGATAGAATGAAAGGATCTGTGTTAAGATGCATTTTCTGAAGAAGAACAAGTCTATAACTTTAATGTTTGACATTATTTTGTGCTTTTAATCCCCACTGTTCTGTCACAAAAATGCAAATTTTACGAGGGACAGAGGAAACTTTTGAGGCAAAATCAGGGACATCCCTGAAAATCAGGGACAGTTGAGAGGTATGGATCACACAGATGGCCTTCTCTTCTACTTAAGCTCTCTCTTACCAACAGCTTTGTTTACCAACAGCTTCTCACCCACACGTAAAAGCAGCAGTTTTCAGACTTTTATCTCCCCCCACATGATTTGCCACACAAAGCTCTGTTTGTACACATCACCCATCAGTCCCTCACTCCTATTTTAGCCCTCTATCTTTCCTACCAATAGTTTCATTCTCACCTGCTGTTCAAATCTTAGTTCTCTCTCTTAGCAACAGCAACAATTTCTCATCCACTAAGTCACCATGTTTGCTACACTTGATTCAGGCTGCAGCCCCCTTTAACAGACAGTAGCAGACTCTGATAAGAGTAATATCCCGGTTTGCAATTTGCTGTTTTTTTTTAATACTCATCCTGGCTCTTTCTGACTTGACTGGATGTTTCTCTGGCTCAGAGGTTGTCTGAGAGAGAGAGAGAGAGAGAGAGAGAGAGAGAGGAGGGAGGGAGAGAGAGAGAGAGAGAGAGAGAGAGAGAGACTCCAGGCACTGTTCTCTCCTACTGTATGTGTGGCTTTCAATTTTTTTGACCATTCTGGAGTGCAACTGTGAGCCTGCAAGTTACAGTGAAGGGGAGGCAGTGGGGGGAGGGGTCAGTGGGTAAAGAGCAGTCAGCACAGAAAGCGGTAGTGTGCATGACATAGGATTAGGTTTGGAGATAAACACTGAAAAAAATCATGATCATCAGTGGAACTAGAACATCTCAACATAGATAGATGGTTAATATTTCAAGTTTTGAAAAAGTAGATATATTCTGTTAACCGGTGATTTGGTTTGAAAGAAACTTAAGCTGGAAGCAACATGTCAAAAAAAACCAAATTATGCTGCTGTAATGACAAGTTTGGCTATTAATTAGTTTGATAACACATTTGCCAAGTTCATTTATCACCATGAAGTCATGTTCTGAAGCTAAAGTTAATTCTCAAATGTTATACAGAAGCGAAATATGTGGAGTAAATAATAAGGTTATAAGTAAAGAACTTGATGTGGTTCAAAACATATTTTTAAAAATGATATTAGGGTGCCCCAAAAGAATTGCTGGCACAGTTGTACAGGCTGAGATGGGATGTCTGACTATGGAAGCAAAAATTCTTAAAACAGCTATAACATTGGACAAAAATTAATTTGCCCAAAGACTGACTTCTGCATAAATATTAATGTGACAAACAAGCCTGTAAAAATGATCAAAATTGGTTTGTAAAATTGAACAACAGTCTCTCTAAATTGGGATTAGAAAAGTCGTTTGTACGAAGACCTAATGAGAAAGAAACATAGGATGCATTTGTTATACCAGCCATTTAGAGAATAATTGATTCTGTCCACTAATTGGATTTGGGCAAAATACATGACTCTTGCATCCACCTCTTATATATGTCTCAGAACGATGTGTTTGGGGTTCTGTTTTATTTAAAATTCTGTGAAACAGTCTCACTTAAAAGGCAATAATTAGGCTATGTTTAGAACTTTTGGGGGAATCTTTCAGTGACAGATACTTATGTAACCCAAGTGTGCAATACTCAAATATACATAAACGTAATCCAGAGGTTCTGCCATTTGTAGTGCACTTACTGCTGGAATGCCCCTTGTCAGAAAAAGAGAGTGGAAAATGGCTGAGTTCATTTTTAACAAAAATGCTGGGACAGCCTCATAAATAAATTGTTTAAAAAACTTATATTCTCTGAGCACAAGACCATAATTTATGCTTTAGGCTCATATGCTGTTAAAATATTTTCTCTCTTAAGATAATGAGAGAAAAATTGAACTTCCCTTTTATAAGGATTTTTATTACCCTTTTAAAGTTATATAAATGTCTCATACTGGTATTATGCAGTCTCCATTTGTTATTGGTAGAATTGTCATGAACTTTACGCTGGGTAATAGTGTGAGGGTTTAAGCCTTTTAATATTTTATATAAGCTGTAAATTATTCTTTTTGTATGGTATATTTGTATGCTACAATGTTTGCATGCATACTTTAAAAAAAGAAATCTTGAGTCTTGAATCTTGAACCACAGGAGAACTGTTGGCAGTCAAAGTCCTTTGTTCTCTAACCTCATCCCCCAGTGCAATTTCCTGTAGGTGCATCATGCTGACAATCAAACTCTAGGAACTCTAGTCAGTATTTTTCACTACAGCAAATTTAACAGAGTTTAAACAAATTATTGCTAGTGTAAGTGATTCATTTTTATGATTTCACATATAGCAGCTACTGAACCAATGGGTGCAGCCAGGAACTTCCACATCCTCCTTCAAGAGTGGGGATAAGGTTCACAGTATTAAGCAACTCCACACTGATCCTCAATATAAGTGGTGTCAACTGGCTGCCATACACCTCTCCAAGGATCGAGAAGTCACAGGATAGAGGTGGTGTCTATGTGCCCCTTCCAAGTAGTTTTTGCACCAGACACCAGTTCACACACTGCCCAATTAGTTATGATCATGCTGCCATTTCTGCTCCCTAGAAGCACAAAATAATGTCTCCATCAAATCCTGCTGTTTCTTCTCCACCAATATCAATGCCTACAGATGCTGACCACTCACACACCCTGTAGTGGCATTTCTAGTAATCTGTGCCCTGGCTGACTGATAGCTAATGCAGGCAGAGTCTTTCATAACTTCTCACATTCCCTCCCTTTTTTGCTATTTAGATGCCACCAACTGTTACCAATGATACACTTCATGGGGGACATTACCTACCTCTGCTACTGATTCCCTCATTACTGAATTCTCTGGCTCAGCTCCTAGCTGTGTGTCACAATTTTTGTGACCCCTGTGTTTTTACTGTTGCCACCATCTTGGGCACAGCGGTGGTAGGCCTCACTCTGGCAGTCATTTTCCACTGCAATGCTCATGTGCAACACTCCACGCATGTGCACTATACAGGGCATCATATTTGTCATGGTGAATTCATTGTAAATAGATGACAACAGGCAGATACCTTAGTAAAGTGTTCACTTTGCAGGGAACATAAAAGTCACACAGCAGCCATCTTGCTATAGTGTTCCTGTACAGAAAACTGGGAAACACTGTAACTGTCTGACAGCCATCTTACAATGATATGCTCAGCCTTAAACAGGCAATATATGTTCAGCAGCTGACTTATGATGCTGGCCCAAATCTTATGCACTTTTGTAATGGGGCAAGACACAATAAAGAAATCAAAACAAGGGAGGTACTCACCCCTGAGGGCAAATTGCAATAACTACTATGAGAATAATACACTGACAAAGAGACATACAGCCTCTTCTGCAGAGTAATGGATATGAAAGAGATATTACTCATGCCACCCTCATAATCAGCAGAATATATTCATATCCATTCCTATCACCTAAAGCATGAAAGCCACATGTCTAACCTTTCTCATCCCACAGTTCACAAGAATGGTGAAAGTACAAAAATGCAAAGACTGCAGTACTGCACTGCTGCTGGAACAAACTCAGTGTAGCCCAGATGACATTTCATACACACAGACATACATAATCACTATTGGGTAAGACCCAGAAGAGGCCAGCTCCATCACCCATGGCAAGTGTATGCTACTGCCATCACACCAGTGCATCAGTCCCTACTTTTGAAAATGCCATAGAACATCACGATGCTAGCCAATGGACAACCCTAAAACCAAACACACCAGGAGACAAAGATCTCACAACAGATGAACCACCCCCAGACAATGAGGATCGAAACATAGAAACTGACAGCACATATGGACCACTAGGCCCACCCAGTCTGCACATTTTCCCTACCTACTGCAAAAGCCACAGACCCTACTTGATCTCCAGCTTTACCTTCTCGGTCCTATCACTAAGGTTCCCTATGCCAGTCCCATGCAGTTTTGAATTCCCCCTCTGTGTTTGCCCCCACCACATCCGCTGGGAGTCTATTCCATGCATCCCCTACCCATTCCATAATGAAATACTTCCTCACGTTACCCCTTAGGCTTCCCTCTTCCAACCTCATGTCACGCCCCCTTGTTTCTGAACATCTCCTTTTCTGAAAGATGCTACTCTCCTGTACCCTATTTATGCCCTTTAGATATTTGTAGGTTTCTATCATGTATCCCCCCAATTTTCCTCTCCTCCAGGGTACACATACTCCCAGTCTCTCCTCATATGACGTTTGGTGCAGATCCTGCACCATCTTTGTTGTCCTTCTTTGAACTGCCTCTACCATGTCTATGTCCTTACGGACATGTGTTTCCAGAACTGGACACAATACTCGAAATGAGACCTCACCAATGATCTGTTCAGTTGCATCACCATCTTTTCTTCTGCCTCTCCCTGAGCACCCCAACATCCCACTGGGTCTCACCATAGCCTTGGCACATTGTTTGGCCACCATTAGGTCATCAGATATGATTACCCCCAAATCCCTTTCCTGTTTGGGACCATCAGTATCTCCCACTACCCATCATGTAAACCTCCCCTCAGTTCTTGTGTCTCAAATGCTTGATTTTGTAGTTTTTCACATTGAATCTCAGCTGTCACATTCTAGACCATTCCTCCAGTTTACCTAGGTCCCTCCTTATTTTTTTCCACCCCTCCTGGAGTGTCCACCCAGTTGCAGATCTTAGGGTCATCTGCAAAGAGGCTCACCTTCCCTTCCAGCCCCACCACAATGTCACTTATGAAGACATTAAACATGAATGGCCCCAGAACTGATCCCTGTGGCACCCCGCTGGTCACCCTTCTTTCCTCAGGTTGAGCTCCATTTACCATGACCCTCTGTCTTCTATGACACAACCAGTTCCTAACCCAGTTTACCACCTTGTGACCCATTCCCAGGCTGCCCAGCTTGTTCACAAGTCTTCTATGTGGAACGGAATCAAAGGCCTTACTGAAATCCAGGTAAGCCACATCCACTGCTCCCCCCTTCCATTTCTGTAGTCGCCCAGTCAAAGAAATCAATTAGATTTGTTTGACATGACCTTCCCACTGTGAATCCATGCTGTCTTAGATCCTGTGCTCTGCAAGATTCAAGGTGTTCCACAATCCTTTCTTTAAGTAGTGATTCAATAAGTTTCCCCACTATTGAGGTGAGGCAGACTGGTCTGTAGTTTTCAGCCTCCTCCCTACTCCCACTTTTGTAAAGAAGGACTACATCTGCCCTAGTCCAGTCCTCTGGAACCACTCCCATATCAAGTGATTCATTGAATAGGGCTGCCAGTGGTGCTGCCAGCACCTTCCATAGTTTCTGTAATATTCTAGGATGTATCCTATCCGGTACCATTGCCTTGTCCACTTTCAGTTTTGTGAGTTCTTTTAGGATGCTCTCTTCATTAAATGAACTGTTGCCCACCTCCCTTCCATATTTGCTCATGTTGCCTAACTGTGGTCCCTCACCTTGTTCTTCTTCTGTGAATACAGAACACAGATATTTGTTCAGTACTGATGCTTTTTCTAGGTCCCCTTCCACAACATTCCCCTTTGCCGCCATTAAGCCTTCCAATCCCATCCTTGGTTTTTCTCCTTTCACTAATGTACCTATAAAAAGTCTTGTCCCCTTTTTTCACTCCTTGTGCAAGTTTTTCCTCCATTTGCACCTTTGCACTTCTGACTGCTTTCCCTGCCTCCCTCTGTTTATCCAGGTACACTACCCTGTCCTCCTCCTTCTGTGTTTCCTTGTATTTCTTGAAAGCCATCTTTTTCACCCTTACCTTCGCGACCACTTTCTTTGAGAACTGTAGTGATTTTCTCTTTCTCGTCTTTGTTTACTAGCCTAATGCAAAGGTTTGTTGCCTTCACTATGGCTCCTTTCAGATGGGCCCACTGCTCCTCGTCCCCCCCCCAATTTGTCCCTCTCAGCCAGGGCATTCTTGAGACATATCCCCATCTTAGTAAAGTCCGCCCTCCATAAATCCAGGACCTTTGCCTTTGTGTGGCTTGATTCTGCCACTATCCTCATACTGAACCAGACTGTCTGATGATCACTGGACCCCAGGTGTCCTCCCACTCTGACTTCCACAATTCTGTCCTTCTTGGTGAGTACCAGCTTTAAAATTGCACCCTCCTGGGTGGGCTATAGCACTAGCTTCCTAAGGCTTGCCCCTTGCATGGATTACTGGATGTCCCTGCTCCTGGCTGAGGCAGCAGCTGGATGCTACAATCCACATCTGGCAGATTGAAATCACCTACCAGCAGCATCTCCCCTTTAGCTACCATCATGTGGATGGATTCCACTAGACTCCTGTCCACCTCTTCCCCCATGTGCTGAAGTTCTTTATATCATGTCCATGTGAATAGCTGTGCCATTGCCCATCTCAATGGTGACCCACAGTACCCCTGCCCCCCCGCATTTCCTGTTTCTTAGTCACTCTAATGCCCTCCCTGACATAAACAGCCAACCTCCCTCCCTCCTTCCCTCCCTTTCTACCTTCCCTGTTTCTCCTAAACAGAGTATAACCTGGTATTACTACATCCCAGTGATGGTTTCCAGTATACCACATCTCGGTAATATCTACAATGTCCAGGTTAGCCTCCATAATCAAGGCCACCAGGTCTGGGATTTTATTTCCTAGGCTGCAGACATTAGTAAAGATGGCCTTTCATGTTTTGTCATTTCTCCTTTTATCATCCCCCTTTTGCCTTTTTTCCTCCTCTGTTTGTCCTTCCTGACCTGGCAAATGAGGAATCTAAAGAAGTTCAGGAGGAGTTTAGAAGACTGGGGATGGGTCTCAAGCAAATAGCTACTTCTGTCACTTTTTCGTAAGTACTACTTGTGAGAGGCATGGGCGACTGGTAGGGGCACCTGCACCAGAAACGTTAACACATGGTTGAAGAACTGGTGCAGTGAGGAAGGGTTCATATTTATTGGTAACTGGGGACCCATCTAGGGGGATGGGAGCTTATTCAAGCCTGATGGCCTGCATCCATCTTTGACAGGAACCCAGATTCTCAATGAAATGTTTAAATGCTACATTGGCAAGAATTTAAACTAGCCGGGTGGGGTGGCAGGCCAGCAAGAAGGGAAGTTGATTGCTCACCCCCAGAAGCTAGCAAAGGAACCGAGGACCAGGAGGGGGATATCACAGCAATACAAAGTGTAAAAGATGGAGGAAGGGAAGAATAGAAGGGACACAGGTACTCAAGGAGTAGCTAGACCATCAGAGGGCAGAATACAACAGAAGGGCAGAAGGCAGGGTGGGCCAGGCAAAAAGATAACCCAGGAAGAGGGGGAGTGTAGGACAACAAAACAAGGAGGGAAGTTACATCATGGAGAGCCATGTGTGCCAATACCAGGAGCCTTAGCAACAAGATGGATGGCCTGGAAGCAGCTATGGCACAGTTAGACCTGGACATTGTGGCCATTACAGTGACCTGGTGTAATGATAACCATGACTGGGAGATGGCCATATCCAGCTATAAACTATTCAGGAGAGACAGGAAGGGCAGGAAGAGGGGAGGCATGGCACTGTATGTGAAAGATAACATTAAGGCCACAAAGATCCAAGGGGAACAAGCAGGGGAGAGATACTGTGGGTTAAGCTTGAAAGAAAAATGGGGACAGCCATCCACACAGCCGTAGTCTATAGACCACCAACCTAGGTGGAAGAGACAGATAAGGAATTGATGCTTGTCATCCATAGAATGGTTGACAATGGGTAGGTGGTGCTTGTCGCAGACTTCAGCAAGCCAAACGTGGACTGGGGCCTCCCAGCAGTGGCAGCAGCAGTCAGGAGCAGATTTATCCTGGACTTCCTTCGGGGAGCCTTCCTTAAACAATTGGTCATGGAACCAACTCGACAGGAGGCAATACTGGACCTGGCACTCACAAACGGGGACAGTGTGATGGGGGTCACAGTGGGGAGCACCTGGGAAACAGTGACCACCAGACACTGTGGTTTGAAATAACTGAATGGGCAGATCACTGCCACACTAAAAGACATATCCTAGACTAGAATGGGGAAGGAATTAGAGGGGAGGAACAGTTGGCAGTATTTAAAACATTGATAGCAAGTGCAACACAATTATGTTTTAAGAAGGTTAGCAAGGGGAAAAGGAAGAGGAAGCCCTTATGGTATTCCAAGGAGGTAGCACAGAATGTGAAAGCCTAATGGACTGCGTTCAAGCATTACAAAAAGACACAGACAGAAGGGGATAGGGAGAGGTACCAGGAGAAGCAAAGGGAAGCAGGGAGGGCAGTAAGGGAAGCCAAAGCTCAGACAGAGGAGCATATTGTGAAAACAGTGGTTTTTGGGGACAAAACCTTTACAGGTACATAAGTAAAAAAAGGAAGGCAAAGGGAGGGATAGTGAGGCTAAAGAGAGAGGGCAAAAGTAGTGTTGAGGATGACAACAGTAAAGCAGACATTCTGAAAAGATATTTCTGCTCAGTTTTTATAGTAGAATGGTGGGTAGCGGCCAGAAGGGAGTACGGGGGGGGAAGGAGAGAGCACAGAAATTAATACAAGTTCCTTTCCACAGGAAGGGGTCCTAAATGAACTGGAAGGAATAGGAGTAGATACAGCTATGGGCCCAGATGGGGTACACCCCAGGGTGCTGAGGGAGCTCAGAAAAGTGGTGGCTGAACCTCTGGCGACCCTGTTTAGCTGATCACTGGAAACAAGTGAGGTGCCCAAAGACTAGAGAACAGCTGATGTAGTCCCCTTATACAAGAGCAGGAAAAGAGAGGAAGCGCGAAACTACAGACTGGTCAGCCTCACCTCAGTAGTGGGGAAGATTATAGAAGTACTACTGAAGGAGAGATTAGTGGAACACCTTGTAGCCAAAGGTCTACAGGACCCAAGGCAGCATGGCTTTAATGGGGGGAGGTAGTGCCAGTCTAAGCTCATTGGATTTTTTGACTGGGTGACAGGGGAGGTGGATTAGAGGGGGCAGTGGATGTGGCCTATCTGGACTTCAGTAAGGCCTTTGACACTGTGCCCCATAGGAGACTGTTAAACAAGCTAGGCAATATGGGTATCAGTGGGACAGTAGTGCAGTGGGTGGAGAATTGACTGGATGGTAGGACACAGAGGGTGGTGATAAATGGCTGTCACTCTGCAGGGGAAAGGATGACCAGTGGAGTGCCACAGGGATCAGTGCTGGGTCCAGTCCTCTTCAACATCTTTATCAGTGACAATATGAATAACATAAACAAGAGACTGTCCCTGTTTGCCCATGACACAAAGCTCTGTAATAGAGTGGACACACCGGATGGAGTGGATAGAATGATGAGAGACCTGCAGAAGACTGAGGAATGGTCAAGGATGTGGCAGTTGAAATTCAGTGCAAAAAAGTGCAGAATAATGCACATGGGGCACAAAATCCCTGGAACAACATATCAGCTGGCGGGGGATATAGCATGCTCCAAGCAGGAACAGGACCTAGAGGTTATCATCTCTGATACCTAAAGATTGGGAGTCAATGCAACAAGGTGGCAGGTAAAGCAAATAGGATGCTGGGATGCATAGGCAGGGGCATCTCCAGCAGGAAAAGGGAGGTCATAATTCCACTATACAAGACATTAGTGAGGCCACACCTGGAGTACAGTGTCCAGTTCTGGAGGCCTTACCTATGTAAGGATATAGACAGGGCGGAGAAAGTTCAGAGGAGGGTAACCAAGATGGTACAGGGTTTGCATCACAAGTCCTACAAGGACAGGCTGAAGGATTTGAAAATGTACTCCCTGGAGGAGAGGAGGGAGAGGGGGATATGACAAAGACATACAAGTACCTCACGAGGGGGAACAAGGTGTAGGAAAACAGTATTTTTCAGTGGAAGAGATATTCCAGAACTAGGGGTCATGGGGTGATATTGGAGGGAGGGAGGTTCAGAGGTAATGTGAGGAAGTATTTCTTCAATGAAAAGGTGGTGGACAAGTGGAATGCCCTGCCAGAGGAGGCGGTGGGGGCAGAAACAATTACAGGATTCAAGAATGCATGGGATAGGCATCAGGGGAGCCTAGTAGATGGGGGAAGGGGACAATGCAGTTCAAAAGAAGTTTAAATAGGCAAAATTACAAGTGCAATTAGGCAGACTAGGTGAGCCAAAGGCCCTTATCTATCATCAGTATCTATGTATATGTTTTTAACCTCCTTCCTCCTGTTCTCCGCTGTTCCCCCTTTATGAGTTTAGTTACCTCTGGTGATAGCATAACTTTATGGTCCTCCATGTTGGCTGCACTATACTATGATGATAAAGAAGAACCTCCTCCTCAAGGAGACTTGGCTACAGAGGGGGAGGAAGTGTCAGAGGAGGATCATGTGATTGCAATCAAACTATGTCCAGCTGTTGCAATCATAGACCTGGTCAGGTCTTCAAAGAGACAGTGGTCTCTTAGACAGAGGCAAAAAAACACAATCAAAGCTAAACAAGGATCCCATAGATAAATAGCTAGAAGAACTAATTAAGAACTTTGAGTTAGCAGGCATGGCAAACAGAAGGGCAGCAGCCACAGCAAATGCCAGCAGGGCACATATAAGTTGGCTAGAGAAATTAGCCCACACAACTACTCAAAAGACAAAGAAGGTGAATTGGGTAGAATTTGCCATCCATATGGCCAAATACATGGTGGATACTTCTGTATATGCTCTAAAAGTAAATGCTTACATGGTTACTATAACAAACAGAGCCAGATGTATACTCTGGCTCAAACTATGGGAAGCAGGCAATAATTCAAAGGCCCTGCTCAATAAGCTACCCATTATGGTAAACGGTTTATTTTGAGAGGGGCACAGAAATGTTCATCAAGCAAAAAGAGCAGTTCAAAACACTCAGAATGGACAGGAATGGGAGACTGTCCACATTGCAACCCTTTTGAGGCAAATTCAGATTGAATTGAATCAACAGGGACAGAAGATAGACCCAAAGCAGATCATTTAATTTTAAGCTGGCCTTCTTTTCATAACATGGACAAACATACAGTACATACGAACATACAAAGAAGCCAGCAGAAGGAGGCCATTTGGTCTATGTTGTCTGCTGGTATTGCAGGGTCCACAGCTTGAGCTACTGATCCTGCCCCCCTGCCCACTCCTCCCAGCCTTTCCATCCTCCCTACCCATGATCTTTACCATCCCTCTCTGCCTATCTCAGCCTCTTTTGAAGCTTTCCACAGACTTGAATGAGATCTCCTCTTCTGGCGGCACATTCCAGTTGTCCATTACCCTCTTCTTGAAGAAGTGCTTCCTGACCTCCCTCCTAAACGTGCCCCCTTATGGCTTAAGACATTGTACCCTCATGTTATGGTTGCCACTTAGCTTAAAGAGACCCTCCTGATCCACCTTATTTATCCCTTTCAAGTGCTTGAAGATCTCAATCATGTCCCCTCTCCCTCCTATCCTCCAAGGAGTTCCTCTTCAGTGCCCTCAACCTCTCCTCATATGCCTTTCCCTGCATATTGTTGTCATCTTTGTAGCCCTCTTCTGGACCTTCTCCAGCAGTTTAAAGTCCTGTTTGAGGAGTGGGCACCAGTAGTGAACTCCGTACTCTAGATGTGACCTCACCAGTGACCTGTACAAGGGCAGTATGGCCCCGGCCCTGATTAGGTGCAATGAACCGAACGGCAGCACCAAACAGTGGCTCAGCTGCAGAACTGGCAGCTCCCCTTCATCCTCCCGACTGCCAGCCATCTCTGAGTAGAGGTACCAGGTCTGCCCTACAAACAGAGTTTCAGTTGGCTCCCAAGTTGTGTCTTTGACTGTTCTGCTTACACTGCAGCAGGACTCCCATTGGCTGCTACAGTTCTCTCTCTCTCTCTCTCTCTCTCTCTCTCTCTCTCTCTCTATCTATCTATCTATCTGGACTGAA
This sequence comes from Neoceratodus forsteri, assembly GCA_016271365.2. Classification (NCBI taxonomy): domain Eukaryota; kingdom Metazoa; phylum Chordata; order Ceratodontiformes; family Ceratodontidae; genus Neoceratodus; species Neoceratodus forsteri. The sequence continues at coordinate 397,018,194 of CM028131.1, read as the reverse complement.
ATTTGACTCTTGGCACCTGCTGAGGCTGTTCTCTGGTGCTCCTTACTACTTGAAAATTTGCCCCACACCACCCACCCCACCCCACCCGGACCTTTCTTAAATACTCCTGCACCAGCAAAGTAACCCCACCCATTATCTCTATCTGATGAATTCCTAAACATTGTTATCTCCTCTTAAAGGGGGTATTCCCCCCCCTCTCCACTTTCTGTTATTTTAACAGAGCAGGAGCTCCTCTCCTCCCTCCCAACCTACTTTCCTACTGGCGGCTGGGAACTGCTACCTGTATAAAAATTACCACTCTCCCACTGCAACTGGGTCAGCACCCTCTCCCCCACTTATAAAATACACTAGTTAGGGGCCAGCCCGGTGGCACTGAGGGTTGAGGCACTGGATACCACACCTCGCATCACACCAGAGACTCGGGTTTGGTGATGGACTTGGGGAGCCGGGGGTCAGTGGGGGAGGGAGAGGATGAAGCATCTGGAGGACAGCTCTCTTCTCCCAGGGAGGGATCCAAGGGCTGCTTGGTGTCCTGGTGGCCCCCAATGGAGATTCGGGGTATTGCAGAAACACCAAGTCATACGATAGAGATAGACTTGGCAGACACAAGCAGGGCAGCTGTGTACAGGTGTCATTGCATGCCACACTCTGTAGGGGCAAGGAACAAGCAGAAAAATTCCCCAACTCCAGGTGAGGAGATGGCAAACACCAGTGGTCCCAGCCACGCACCCAATGTTGGCCGCTTCCTCTAACTCTCCCCCTGGGGACTCTGGGGCCTCTCTATTGGGTTGGGGAGAGGTCCTGGGTCCTGAACTCGATGCAGTACATGGAGGAGCAGTTCAGAAAGGTGGTGGAGATGTGGAACTGAGCGTGGACTACCTGAGAGATGCCCTGGTATGTGGGTGCATAAAGAGAGTCACAAAAAAAATACACTAGTTAAGTGGTCAACCACAAGCCACTGGACAAAGTATTGGCACTCACAGTCAAGTGCCCCTACTGCTTCGGTGGTCCATGCAGTATAGCAGCTGGCTCAGTCAGTTTCTAATATAGCACTGTTGGTATCAGCAGCTGTGTTTCCTTAAGGTTGTCTGATAACCCCTCACAATTCAGAGACACCTTAAGCTCATCCTTGTGTTGTCAACTGCAGTCTACCGCTGGGTAGACGTACACTGGAAAGGGGGCAGTACCTCCAGTTTTTCTCCCCTCCCTGGTTATATCCTGGCTTGAGATGGGCACTTTGAGGGGAACAATCACAAATCTCACCCAGTCACAAGCCTTTAAAATCCCCCTGTAAAACTGCAAAAAAGAGGGCTCCCCTTCCATCCCCATAACTAGTCTACTATGTAGCCGGTACCTAGGAGTGAGCACCTTGTACCAAAAGCACTCCAAGATGAAATCCAGTTGCTCATATAGAGTGCATTGGACTCACCTCCTTACTAAGCTGATCCTCTTGATTCTTATGATATCTGGCAACGTACACCCTAACCCCATTCCCCCCATTCTAGACCCTCCCTGAGGTTAGGACAACTCAAGATCATCTCACTTAACATAGGAAGCCTCCTCCCCAAGTTCATGCAATTCCAGGCTTGGGTTGAACAGCATACACCTGATATCATTGCTCTGATGGAGACTTGGCTCTCCCCTAAAATCGAAGACACCTCTATTTCCCTTGATGGATACCCTTCCTTCAGGTGGGACAGGTTGCCCAAAAGGGGTTGTGGTTGCTTAGTCTACCTCAGAAGTTATTTAAAAGCCAAGGCACTGCCCTGTAGTCTGCACACTAAGGAGGCTCAAATTCTTAATCTGAAGCTGTCCATAGGCCTGAAAAACAAGGTTCTTCTACTCACTATGGTATACTTACCCCATGGCTAGCAAACTGCTGGCCTCAAGCAGTTCATCAACAACCAACAACATCTTGGAAAAAGATTGGAGCAGATTGTTGTTGGTGGCTTTAACATTAACAGGCACTCCAAGAGTGAAAAATCTACCACAGTCCAGATATCCGGCCTCTACCTTACCCAGCTGGTCAATCACTCTGATAGGCAACTCTTCTGAATCGGCACAAGCACGCTTATTTATTGGCTCATTTGCTTCCACCTGGAACACCTCTCTGAGGTATCTGTTCTGCCTGATAGTCTCAGCGACCTTTCTCCAGTCATATGCACTTAGACTAATAAGTTTACTAAGTTCTCACCAAAAGTCTCCAGAAACCAGACCCTCAGAACGTGGCTTCTGGATACCTTTAAGTTATTCCTGAATCAAGCTGACTGGTCTTTACTTGACAGAGCTAAGGACAGCAATCAAGCCTTGGATTACTTCTTCATGACCTTCACACAGGCCTGCGACATCTTTGCTCCTTTCAAAACCCAAAAAGTAAAAGGGAACATTAACCCGTGGCTCTCAGGATCCTTAATTGAGCTTATATGTCTAAGGGACATCCTGTGGAACAAGGCCAAGGCATATGGAAAGCTGGTTGACCTCATCATCTACAAGACAGCCAGAAACAACTGCACTAGGCTCATTCACCAGGCTAAAGCCAATTATTATAAGGACATTCTTAACAAAAGCTGGGGTTCTGGAAAGGAGTTCTGGAACTCCATAAAATTACTAATGGGTAAGGCACCCAGGACACCACCTGACCTGATAACAACTGCATCAGGGACACTACAGGAACCCCTTGACATTTGTAAATGCAGTCAACGATGCCTTCACGGACCTCACAGGTGAGTTACCAAGTGATTACCTTGCACCTCCAGCAGATAAGCCCCCAGCCCATGCAACCCCCTTCTTCAAGCCATGGAATACCACCTTTCAATTTCAAACAGATCACAAAAAGTGGTAGGGAAAATGATGGAATCATTTCTAAAGGAAATAATTGTTGAGTTCCTAGAGGCCAGTGGGGCACAGGACCCAAGGCAGCATGGATTCACAGCAGTCATGTCAGATGAATCTAATATATTTCTTTGACTGGGTAACCAATGTAGTAGACCAGGGAGGGTCTGTGGACATGGCCTACCTAGACTTTAGCAAGGCATTTGACATAGTCCCACACAAAAGATTAATATACAAGTTAGCCAGCCTCAGAGTGGGTCCCAAGGTGGTAGCCTGGGTAAAAAATTGACTAGACAACAGGATACAGAAGGTAATAGTTAACAGAGTGTACTCTGAAGAAAGGGGGGTTACTAGTGGGGTACCGCAGGGTTCAGTACTGAGCCCAGTCCTCTTTAATGTCTTTATAAGTGACATTCAGAGGGACTAGAAGGAAAAGTATGTCTCTTTGCAGACGACACAAAGATCTGCAACAGGGTTGATACAGAAGGTGGAGTGGAGAGGATGCAAAGGGACTTGGCAAGGTTGGAAGAATGGTCAAATGTGTGGCAGTTTAGATTCAATGCAAAGAAGTGCAAAGCAATGCACCTGGGAAACAAAAATCCAGGGAAAGAGTACACAATGGGGTGTGAGATGATAACAACAACAGAAATGGAAAGGGACCTGGGGGTAGTCATATCAGATGACCTTAAGGTGGGCAAACAATGTGAGAAGGCAGTAAGGAGGGCTGGTGGGATACTAGGATGCATAGGGAGAGGCATCACCAGTAGAAAACAGGAAGTTGTTATCCCTCTGTACAGACAGTTGGTGAGACCCCATCTGGAGTTCTGCGTCTGGTTCTGGAGACCCCATCTCTGCAAGGACATAGAGAGGATGGAGGCTATCCAGAAGAGGGCAACTAAAATGGAGCAGGGTCTGCACCAGAAGACATATGAAGAGAGATTAAAGAAGATTAATATGTATACACTCAAGGAGAGGAGGGAGAGGGAGACAAGATAGAAACTTTCAAGTACATCAAGGGAATCAACAGAGTCCAAGACGGTAGCATCTTTCAGAAAAAGAGATGTGCAAGAACAAGGAGGCACAATTTGAAGATAGAGGTGGGACGGCTTAGAGGTAATGTGAGGAAGTATTTTTTCATGGACAGGGTTGTGGATACATGGAACAGCCTTTCTGAGGAGGCAGTAGAGTCAAAAACAGTGGGGGAATTCAAGAATGCATGGGACAGACATAAGGCAATTCTAGTGGGGGGTAGGAAGACGTAGGTTGTTGGTTAACTAGGATCTGCAGCCTATGCATTAGGTAGGGAAATGGGCAGACTAAGTGGGCCAAGTGGTCCTTATCTGCATTCAAATTCTATGTTTCTATGTTCATCAAATACGTCAAACAGGTACTCGGTTAGACCAGAATGGGGTGTGACCAAGTCGATATGAAGTTGCTCGCAGTAACCCTAGACAAGCTAACTACCCCACTCACCAAGGTGTTTAACGCTTCCTTAAGATCCAGTGTGTTCCCTGACAGCTGGAAGTTGGCTCTAGTCACCTCTGTCTTCAAGGCTGGTGACAGAACAAACACAAGTAACTACAGACCTGTATCTATACTTCCACCCCTCTCTAAGGCTCTGGAGAGGGTGGTCTCTGACCAACTCAGTGAATACTTGGATAAGTACAACCTCCTCAGTCCACAGCAACATGGATTCCAAAAAAAGCACTCCACCCTCACCACTCTGGTAGACTACACTTTCCAGCTTTATGACGCCTTCGATAACAGGTCGGCTGTGGGGTCTATATTTATTGACCTCACCAAGGAATTCAACATCATTAATCATCACCTCCTCCTTAGCAGCTTGCTGACAATTGGCCTATTCCCTGAAACTGTGGGCTGATTTGAGAGTTACTGTACCTCTCCCATTGAACACAATGTGTCAAGATAGATGGAATACTCTCAGTACCCAAAGAAGTGAGCCTAAAAGTCCCACAAGGATCCATCCTTGGCCCACTCCTCCTCAGCCTCTACATAAATACCCTTCCTTTTGTCTGCCCGGCACATATCATACTATATGCTGACAATGCCGTCATTTCTGTATCTGGCAGAGATCAATCTGCTGTGGGTACTGGGTTGCAGGACAGCTTCCTTAAGCTTGAATCCTGGTTCACTCAAAAACAAACTCCTGCTCAACCATAAAAAAAATAAATGTATGCTATTTGTTGTTTCTCAGAAGAAAAAGAAGTTTGTCCCCTTACAAATACGGACCAATAAGGGCGACACCTTGGAGCAGGTTTACATATTGAAGTACCTTCGGGTGCACCTAGACAACTCACTCAACTCCTCCAATGTTGTCTATGTTGTCAAGAATGGCAACCTGAAACTGGGTGTTCTTTACTATCACAGGCATTTAGTGATGCCTGTGACTCTGAAACTAGCCACGAGCAGCTCAGTCCTTTCCTCCATTGACTACAGCCTACTCATATATGGTGCTGGCTCTGACACTGCACTCAAGAGAGTAAGAACCCTCCTTAACAAGGCCTGCCATCAGACTCTAGGTGCTGATCTCCTGACTCACACACGTGACCTTTACAAGCAGATTGGGTGGCTCCCACTCCACCTCAGAGCTCAGTACCAGACCTACTTATTGGCAAGAAAATCAATGCTAGGACTGATGCCTGAGTCCATGAGCAGACTATTTAAGCAGGCACAACCCTCTAAACAAACTAGAAGTGCAGCTAAAGGAGGTCTCCTGGTGCCATTTAAACATAGAAAACTGGCCCAGAAATCCCTTTCTTCCCAGGGCCCCAGGTGGTACAATGAGCTACCTTCTACCCTCACTGAATGTGCCATGTTCAGCCTCTTCAAAACTGGGTTCCATTCCCACTTGGAACTGGATAAGGGCTGCCAATGCCGTAGCTAAATCACCATGATGTGCACTACTGGTTCCTACCCCTCCTGAGGAAGTGTCAGTGAACCCGAAGCACCGAGGCAGAGCTTTTGTAACCTGTCTGCCTTTGCTGACTTTTTGTGACCAAAATAAATGAATATTTGACAGATAACATCAGTAGCAGCTTAGACATATTTGTGTTTTGGTCATGGACTTCTATAGCTAATGTTTAAATACACACCTAAGTGCACACGCTATTTGACTCAGCTGGTGCTTTTTCTGGATAGCGCCCCTTGTTGTGCACCCTCAAACTTCATGTCACAGGCTCGCTGAGAAAAACCTTTTGGTTCTGGTTCCTACCCCAGCCTCTCCCACCCCCAACATACTCTTCTACCCCCTGCCCTCTTCCCTACCCCTGTTCCATACCCCCTTCCCCACTAAACTCCTACTTATAGGTACTACCTCACCCCACCTTCACCCCCACCACCTCTACCCTCCCTACCCTCATGAACTCACCCCTATTCTTGACTACTTTCCTCTTACTAAGTCCCACCAGCTACATTTTATAGCATTATCTATGCTACTAATAAACGACAAAGCCTGCATTTGGCCACTCCTCCACCCTCACCCATGACCCCGTGTTCCGTCATAATGGGCTATACCGTCTTCAGCTATTTTTTCCTGTTTAGACAGGACTCTCACCCCTAGGCTGCACCAAAGACCTCCAAGAACCTAGACCACACACAGTTGTGCTGACAGTTTAATGTTATATCTCACTGTATTTGTAACTCCCTCACTTTGTGCTAATGTACACCTGTGTAACTACCTTATATAATTGTCTGCACTACGGGATTCTCCTACTATTTATACTGTTTTATTAAGTGTATTTGTTCACTACATACTGTATATGACTGACTTGGAACCTTTGAAAATGAGTCCTTGACCCAAACTGAAATAAATAAATAAACCTCCTCTCTCCCACTACTAATCCACTAAGCTATGCATCCCAGCATCTTGTTTGTTCTTGCTGCTGCTTTCTTGCACTGCATGGAGTGCTTCAGCTCACTAGTGATCATCACTCCCAGATTCTTCTTCTCCTCTGATGCAGATACCTGGACTCCACCCAGGTAGTACTCTGTCCTGGGATTCCTGGCTGTAATGTGCATAACTTTGCATTTTATGACATTGAAGCCAAGCTACCAGATCTTGGACCACCTCCCCATCTTTTCCAGATTATCCTGTAGGTTATGTATACCTAAAGCTGTGTCCACTCTCCCGCAGAGGTTGGTGTTGTCTGCAAATAGGCACATTTTGCCCTTAAAGCCAAACCCAATGTCATTGATGAAGACATTGAACAACCCCAGCCCCAGCACCAAGCCCTGAACAATCCAGTGGTGATCTCTCTTGTGCCAGATTACCCTCTCCCACAATCACCTTCTTGGTTCTGTCCCACAGCCAGTTTTTTACCCATCTAGTCATCTTCTCCCCAATCCCAAGATCCACCAACTTCCTGATCAACCTTTTGTGGGGCACAGAGTAAAAGGCCTTGCTAAAATCCAACTAGAGGATGTCTATCACTTGGCCCCTGTGTACTGTCTTATTGACCCAGTCAAAGAAGTCAATCATATTCATTTGACACAATATACCCCCCATGAATCCATGCTACCCAACATCCTGGAGACCATATTCCTCTAGATATTCTACCAAACTTTCCTTAAGTATGATCTCCATGAGCTTGCACACGATTGAGGTCATACTGACTGGTCTGTAATTCCCTGAATCATACTTGGAACCGCTTTTGTGGAGGGGCACCACATGTGCTGCTTTTCAGTCTTGCAGTACCATGCCTGACTCCAGTGAACTATTAAATAGGCCTGCAAGTGGCCCTGCCAGCTCCTTAGCCAGTTCCCTTAGTACCCTTGGATGTACTCTGTCCTAGCCTGGTGATTTGTTCACCTTCAATGCTAGCAGCCACTCCCTCACTCTATCCTCCTCTATCACTACATCTGAGTTCCCTTCCCCCCACTCCTCTTCTCCCTCTTGGAGGCACTGGTCCATCCTTATCCCAGGAAACAGAAAAGGAGTATTCATTTAGTACAGCATCTCTGCTTTTCCCCATTATCCTCCACCCACTCCTCCCCTTTCTTAAGCCTAACAGTCCCATCCTGTCTGTCCCTTTTCTCACTTATATAGCAAAAGAAGGCCTTCTCCTCCTTTTTAATTCCTTCAGCTATCTGCAGCTCCTTCTGTGCCTTAGCTCGCTGGACTTCTTTACTTGCCTCACTAGCTAACTGAAAGTAATTTTCCCTATTCACCTCTCTCTTGGTCTTTCTGAATTTCCCATAGGCTAACCTCTTTTACCTTACTGCCTGGGTGACCCCAGAACTGTGCCAGCTGGGTGCTTTGGCCCTTGTGTTCTTCCCGCTGAGCCTAATGTACTCCTCTGTAGAGATGTGCAAAGTCGACAAAATTCACTCCGTGAATTCATTTGTGAACTTCACAGAATTTGAGGAGCAAATTTCAAGCAATTCACCGCAGAGCACGAAATTTTGCGCACAAATTTTGGAACTTCCATCCTTCATTCCTTTAATTCATGTACTGTAGTATTGCTTGCCACTCTTACAATTCCCAACACTTCACTTGCTGACCGCAAGCCTTCTCAAGGGAATGTGGTCATAATTTACAAAGGAATTTAAACAATATTTTAGTACAAAAGCTTTAGTTAAAACACTGTAAACACTGACTAATGAAAGAAGATAAAACAATACAGTTACTTTGCTAAATTAATAAGTCATTTACTAACACTTTCACATGATCCACAGAAAGAAAAGGGGATTTCCTCTATCTAATACCAGCCTGCAGAAGATCAAGCTGGTGTATGGTGCTCCTTTTCCTAAAAGCATTGCAATAGTGCTAACACAATGATGACAGGCATGACACACTTCTCCTCCACAGTAGCCTGTCACTCTTGCTGTGATGTCTGTGATGCTGCATTGATGTGAACAAGTGACTGAGCAGTTCAAAAAGACCTGGTGCTCCAACACTTGACCCACTTTGCTTAGCTACTTTATAATATAGGCTCTTTCAATTTTTACCCAGTGCCACCTTGCCTTGCTTCTCTTACTCTGTCCTCCTGGACTGTGTAGGCTACTATGCTTAGTACCCATGTTGTTGCAGCTGTGACCATGAGGTAGCTTACACTTACCAAACTAATATCTGGTACTGGATTTGGATGGTTTCCATTGGTGGCCTCACCTCAATATCTTGCCCCAGTCCCTTCCCCCTCTACCTTCCCTAACCAGTCCTTATCGTTATCACATGGACCTATCTTTCTGTTTCCCTGCCCCATGACCTAGCTCATGATTATCTTAGTGATGAATGTGGGAATGCTGATAGTTGCCCACTGAACATGTTAAATCTGGCCTTAAGTGCTGGAACCAGCTGACAGCCATAACAGAATATCCAATCAATGCCCACAGCCCACAAATTGCATAAATTTCACCGCAGGGCATGAAATTTCACCTGCAAATTTAGCTGTGAAATTCATGCAGTTTGTGTGAAGCAAATTTTAGTGGGTCATCCTGAAATTCACAAATTTCACAAAGTGCAAATGTTCATCCTTTTCTCATGAAATTCACAGGTAAAGTTTTACTTTGCAACATCTCTACTCCTCTGTAGCAACCAGTATTCCTTCCTTAATGATGAACCATCTTTGGTCCAACCCCATATCTGCTCTGATGTCCACAAGGTGGCTCCTTAGCACTTTGTCCATCTTTCTGAAATCTGCTCTCCTAAAATCCAAGATTTTGGTCTCAGTCAGGATGTTTTCCCTGCCCATATCCAACTGGAACCGCACTGTGCAATGGTCACTCCCACCCAGGGTTCTCTGACCATTATTTCCTATATAAGCTTCCATTCATGAGCACAAGATCAAGAATTGCCTCTACTCTCGTTGGTTCTGTGATGCCCTGAATCAGGAACCAACTTTGCAGTCCTTCCAGGGTCACCCTACTCCTAATACATGTTGTGTATGGTATGCTCCAGTCCACCTTGAGCAGGTTGAAATCCCCTATAATTACCACTTCTCCTTTCCCTGCAGCTTCCAATATTTGTGAGCTTAGTTCTATGTTCCTTTCCTCATCCTGGTTGGGTGGTCTATAAACCACCAACAACCTCACCTTTCTCCCTCTATTGAACCATAACTAAACCCATAATGCCTCCACCTTCCCTTCCACTGACTCCTCCCTCATGTAAGTTATTCCCTTCCTGATGTAAACTGCCACTCATCCCCCTTACCAACTACTCTGTCCTTGCTATATTGTTATATCAAAGGATTGTAATATCCCAGTCATGCTGTGGTGTTGCCCAAGTTTCATTCACTGCCACTTTGTCCACCCTCGTGTTTTGCTAATAGCACCTGTAGGTGGTCCATCTTGTTTCCAGGACTCAGTGTGTTCAGAGACACCACCCTCCACCTAGAACCTGACCTTCCTTCTCTTCTTATCTTCACATTTCTCCCCTCTGTGTACACCCCCCACCTACCTTTGTTATATGTTCCACACCCCTCCACCCTTTGCTGTTTTCTCATCCCTTCCACCTCCTCCCTCCATACCTCTTCCATCACTATGGGGGAAGTCACTGACCTCCTCCTCTCTGAGCCTTTGGGCATGCAGCCCCACTTCCCCCCCAGTAGTTTAAATTAAATGTAGTGCATGCGGAAGATTCAACAGAGACAGATGAATATCAAACTTCAGCAACATCAAATCCAGATTAAACAACAATGTATAAAACAAGGCGGTCAGACAACAAAAACCCACCTATAGGTATCGTACTTCTATAGTTCTACCAAGTCTGCTAATACACCGTAGAAGACAAATGGGTGCTGGAAAACACAGAGGAGCTAAATCATACAGACCAAGAACTGACAGATACATAATGTCACCAGTATAATATGCTATGTCCGGATACAAGCCATATGATCAGTAATAAACAAACTCTTGGTCTGCAAGGCAATTCTACTACTACCTCCAAACCAACATGGCAAGTGAAAATACTCCATATTCTTCATGGCGCCCCAAAATACCAGAGACCTATAACCAGATTTTGCCTTCAGACATATGAATAGATTCACGAAGCCAAGGAAATTCCATACAGAAACCCTGTGATGAACATTAAAACTAATCTAATCAGGGGACCTACTAACATGAAATGATATGAAGGATACCTACCTGCATATCCCATAAATTCAAGGCACCAAAGGAATCTGAGAGTTCACATCTTAGGACAACACTTTCAATGCCAAGTGCTATCCTTCAGCTTGACATTATCACTGATGGTCTTCACCAGTGTATCTATCATCTTGAAAAATACTCAGATAAGAGGGCATCCATGTGGTCCCATATCTGGATTACTGGCTCATTGGGGCAAGATAACCAGCTCAGTCACAGCAGCACAGATCATGAATGCTACAGGTACTAACACAGTATGGCTGAGTAATAAACTTCATGAACAGCAGCCTCAAACCTAACAAATGGATGAAGCACATGGGGGCCATCATCAATACTCACTCTGGTCTCATCCACCCAACAGATAAGAGGGCAAAAAAGTAATCATCTAAGAAAGAAAGCATCTGATGCAGTGCACACTGACATTAGAACAGATACTCCAACTGCTGGGCTCCATAGCATCCTACACTGGCATCATTCCATGGGCAAGGTGAAACATTAGACCTCTACAAACCCTGACAATTCAAAGCCGGACAGATCCAGACCCTGCTGTGTCCAAAATAACACTGACCAAGCCACAAAATGGTGGTGAATAACAAAAAACATCACAAGGGCAACATCCTGGAGCTGAAACATGAACAGGTAATGGATATAGATGCCAGCCTAATATAATGGGGCAGGGGGGAGCAGGGGTGACCCTTGGAAGCAGAATAGTCCTGGAAAAGTGTACCACATTAGAGTTAAAATTACTCATCATGTGCTCAAAGATGCGGACAGTATATCTATCTATCCATCATGCAATTCTCACCCAATATCAATGTAGGAAAACTCCTGATCTGATCTGAAAAACAAGGTGACAATAACATACACTGCAAAACAAGCAGAATAACAAGCAGACAAATGGTGAGAGAAGAGACAAAGATACTGAGATGGGCACAAACTTTGAGAGACTTTGTCTCTCCAAGATGGAGGCAGTTGTGAGCCAGCCTGATCATTAGCTCTGAGTTGTCTTTTCTTTTATTCTTTTAATGCATCATTTTTTTGTTTTTTTGTCATTTTTGTGATTTTAGTAGTTAGGGTCGAAGAAGTGAGAAAGATTAGGGTATAACGCACTCTTTTCAGGCTGCTTTTTCCTGACATTTTCTATTCTCTGCTAGCTGGGATCTTGGGAGTTAATGCCCATCTTGCAGTTTGGCAGGCTGCATTTGTTCAGTCGGCCTGAGATTTAGTACTTTTGGCCCATTGATTTTTAAAGTTGTTTTGTCTGGAAGCGCTCATACGCTATAGTGAGTGCCTCCGTTTGCTGCCTGCAGCAGGTTTTGTAGCTGAGGGCAGGTTTTCTGGGCTGTTGGTGGAGCAGAGGGGCTCTTTTTTAGCCCATTGTGTCTTTCTTCTGCTGCAAGCAAGCACCATTCGTTAATGGGAGCCAGTCTATAACAGACATTCGAGGAAGTCGTGGAGCCTGACAGTTTGGAGTGAAATCTACATATGGGAGAGTGAACTTCCACAATCAGGGATTAACTCATTGTCTCCTAGCCGAGGCCTGTAGGCATCAGTAAAATACACTGGTGTGTCCTGAGGATGCCTACAGAAGTCAGCTACTGACTTCCTGTGTGCCCTGGCAACATCTGGAGAAGTCACTTATATATTTTAATATATAATGTAACAGAATATAATATATATTTGACTGCATAGCACCATTGGAAAGATAATTTTGTGCTGAACAACTTTGCCACTGATATTCTGTGTATGTCATGTATGCTTTAGGAATTATTTGTATTTGTTTATGGTATGGTGTGCATGGCTTATGTTGCCTGTATTAGTGAAAAAAATAAATGTTTTTGCTGTTTCAACCAGCATAGAAAAAAAAACAAAATTACATATTATTCTTTGCATACCACCACTGGAAAGGTAATTTTGTGCTGAATAACTTTGCCACTCATACTTTGTGTCTAGCACTTACGGTTCTTGAGCTATTAGGATTTGTTTGTGGCATGCTGACTATAGCTTGATTTTGCTTACAAAGGCCCAGGATTTACTATTAACAGTATATAGGAGACAAGTGGTGCAACTTCAGAGAGCTCCTGTGGAGGCAATGAGTTAGGGACTGTCAGAGGTCATGAGTGTTAAAAGCTTGCCATTGCTTCCTATTACAAAAGCTTACTGGAAACCTCAGCTTTTTGCATCGGTTGAGGTTTTGGACTTTGGTGCTGTAGCAGTTGGTGTGGGGGTGGCTGTTTGCTGCCTCAGGTGCTTGGGGGTTTTGCTGCTGGAGCCTTTGCTGGATGGCATGAGCTTCAATGGTGAAGGGGGTCTGGCCCTGTGGTTTTTGAGGATTATTCCCTGAGTTATCAGAGGGCTGCTTCAGCTCTGGCCATTACCAGCAGGCTTTAGTTTGCACCATTATAACTGTCTCTTCCTGACAGTGGTCGTGGAAGTGGTTGTTCCTGGGAAGCTAGCCGGGTGGCTGGGTGTGGGTCGGGTCAACTATCTGGTGGGGTGCCAGGGAGCTGTGGCTGGAGAGTAGCTGGGCCTTAGTTCTGTAAGGTGTCCCCCAATTAGAGCTGGTGGGTTCCTTTTGGGGACCTGACTATCCTGATGGGGCTGCCCTGCCCTGCCTTGTCCACTTGGTAAGGCTTTATTCTGGGTGACCTTTTTGCAGACTGAGCTTCTATTGGGCTCCTACATGTCTTAGACTGAATATGAAGAATTGATCCTGAGTGTCAGGGGTTTGTTTGCTTTATCTCAGCACTTGGAATTCAACTGGAGGTTGTGAGAAAGCCTACTTTAAGTATTGTTGCACAAAATACTGTTGATCGAAGGACTGCCAGAGTGAGAGTCTGGTGTTTTTCATTGAACACTTTAATTATCTGCTTGCTGGGGGTGAGAGCCTCAGTATAGCAGATTAGCAGCTGGATTAGTGACTGAATTTATCTCCTCATTTATATTTGTTGTCTTCATCCTGATTTGAGGCAGATTTTATTGTATTTATTTGAGGGGCTATTTTTGGGGGTTGGGGTATGTGGGTGTTTTTGTTTATTTTTTACTTTATTTTATGTGGGCTGGGTGGGATCTTATGAAGTCATTTTAGTGGTATGGGGTTATTTTGTTTTACTTATTTTGTTTTGGTAATTAAGTTAGAATCATTTGATAAAGTACTGCCAGAATGTGTTAGAGGCCTGCCCCCACGGTCGTGCACTATTCGCCCTCTACTATTCACGCTCTCCATCCCTTTTTCCCTCTCCCATTGCAGGTTACAACCTACCAGCACTGTAGGGTGCTGGGTATCGCTCGCAAGGGGAGGAGGGGGACTGGGGGGCACGAACAGTGGAAGGTGAATGAGCGGGGCCATCACATCTGGGTTGTGAGATCCAGGAGATGCCCTGGGGCGAAATGGAACCAAGAACGTGGTTCACCATGTTTGGTTTCCATACCCAAGGGCACTACCAATATTGGTGGGCACGTGGTTTGGACCACTCTGGATGTTCATCCAACTCAGGCGATGTTATGCAATGCCAGGTCCATTAAAAACAAGACTGCAATTATTGCAGATCTTGAAGGAACAGTGGACCTGGCTTGCATCACCGAGACCTGGCTGGATGAGAACTCTGGCCCCATCTTGGAGGCTTTAACTCCAGCTGGGTACTCTATGATTCACCACCCAAGATTGGATAGTGGGGGGAGGGTGGTAGTCTGTTTCAAGATCAAACTTAACCTTGCAAGTGTACCAGTAGAGAGGAGACTGAGTCATTTGAGTGCACCGTGGTAGCAGGTGTAGGTTGTAGGATCGCCCTCATCTACTGTCCACCAGGAGATGAGAAGCTTTTCCTTCAGGAAGTGGCAGGCGGACTTTGTCATTGACATGGCGTTTGAGTCGCCCAGACTGATGATTCTGGGTGACTTCAACACCTGAGTCAATGACAAACTCTTGCCTTTTGGATAAGACTTCCTCCAGTTAATGCCATCTCTGAGCCTTACACAGATAGTTACCACTGCTACCCATAAATGTGGTCTCTCCCTTGACTTAGTGTTCCTCCTGGGGATCGAGGTCTCTGACTTGGCAGTGGAACCAGTTGGATGGTCCAACCATTACACTGTGGGGTTTAATTTTAGCATCACCCTTCGTAGGCCTACCCCTGTGGAGATGGTCAGATACTGCCCTTTACTAGATATCAGCTCTAAAGGCCTGGCGGTGGTGCTTGACCTATCATCCCTTCCAGTAGCAAACAGTGACCCAGAGGCCCTTGTGGTAGCCTATAACACAGCTATACTGGTGGCCCTGGATGTCATTGCTCCAGTTCATGTTTGTCCTCTCTCCCTTCACCTTCGGTCCCCATGGTTTGATGGGACCTTGAGGGAGATGCGGCAACTAGGATGAAGGTTAGAGCATTACTGGTGAAGATACTCCCTTGATACCGACCACCTTAAATTGATGGAGCATTATCAAGCCTATCAATCTGTAATCTCCCATAGGAAGGCAGAATTCCTGTCCAGGGAGACTGCTGTTGCTCAGAATCAACCAGCTCAGCTTTTTCATACTGAGGGCAGACTGTGCAACCTAGCCTTCCTACAAGTGTGAAAAGCCTTTTCGCAAGCTGAGTGTGATGATCTTGCTCAATTCTTTGCTAATACGGTGGCTGACCTCAGGGCGGCACTCCATCCAGGACACTCTATGGGTATTGCTCTGGACCAGCATGTGGCTGCTGCTCCTCAGCTGTCCTGGAGTACCTTCGACCAACCAGAGTTCATGGTTGTCATGCAGATTGTCCAGGGTGTGCACCCTACATGCTGTAGTTTGGATCCTGGACCGACTTCCCTGATCTTGGGTTGTATTGATTCCATCGGTCCGCTCCTTGCAATGATAGTCGGGTGCTCCATTGAAACAGGTGAGTTCCCTAGCTCCCTGAAGGAGGCAGTGGTAATGCTTATCTTGAAGAAAGCTTCTTTGGACCCTGACTGCCATGCCAACTACAGGCCAATCTCAAACCTTCCCTTTTTAGGAAAGATGATTGAGAAAGTAGTAGCCATACAGCTGGAGAACCATTTGACCATCCATGACATCTATGAACCCCTACAGTCAGGTTTTCGAAAGAGGCATAGTACTGAGAGAATGCTGGTTCGGGTGCTCAATGATCTTCTGATGGCTAGAGATTGGAAGAGCCATTCCATCTTGGTTCTCCTGGATCTCTCATCAGCGTTTGACACTGTGAACCATGGGGTATTGCTTAACCATCTGAGGTTCATCTGCGGATTATCTGGTCTAGTCCTGAGGTGGTTTACATCTTACCTCACCAGGAGAACAGAGAGTGGTGTCTGGGGTTCATTCCTCAGGCCCAGTTTCTCTGCCTTGTGGGGTCCCTCAGGGTTCAGTATTGTCCCGCATGTTGTTCACAGTGTACATGCTGCCCCTCGGAGACATTGTAAGAAGGTATGGGCTGAGGTCTCACTGCTATGCTGATGATACCCAGCTCTACCTTTCTTTTTGCACCTGACCAGGATGGAGCTCTCTTGGCCTTTAACAACTGCCTTGCAGAAATCCAGGAGTAGATGGATTTGAGTATGCTGAAGTTGAACTCAGATAAGACTGAGGTACTGGTTGTGAATCCCGCATGCCGGATAGGGGGTCTGGGGGTTGGTTTGCCCTCGGGGTTATACCTTGGGGGCTTATCACTCTCAACCTCTGAACAGGTGCGGAACCTGGGGGTAATTTTTGATGAAGGGCTTAGTCTGCATTCACAGGTGTCTGCCATCATCAAATCTTCTTTTTTACCATCTGAGGAACATCTCCAGGATTAAGCACCTTGTTCTGTCCGGTGATCTTCCTATGCTGGTCCATGCCTTTGTGTCCTTGTGCTTGGACTATTGCAATTTGCTTTACCTAGGGCTACCTGGGGTGGAAATCCACTGCCTGCAGCTGGTGAAGAACACTGTGGCCTGGCTTTTGACAGGAACATCGCAGTCCAGTTATATTTTGCCGGTGCTGTGCTGACTGCACTGGCTGCCAGTACAATGGCAGATCACCTTTAAAGTCAGTCTTCTGACTTCAAAGTCCTACATGGTCTTGGCCTGGACTACTTGAGAGCCCCTGGTTCCTTACCACCCTGGACGATTGCTCCGCTCAGCCAATGAGGGGTTGCTAGAGATCCCGAGAGTATGTTTAAAATCTTCTGGGGCATGGGCATTTATGTTTGCGGCCCCTACTCTCTGGAATTCTCTACCCCGTCGGTTATAGGAGTTCGGGAAACCATGAAGGGATTTAAGCAGGTCCTGAACACTTATCTGTGGATGCAAGCTTTTGGTAGTTAGCATTCTCTTGACTACATTATTTGTTTTAATTGTTGCTTTATACTGTTAAGACACTGAGCTGTATGATGTATTTTAAATTTTGTTTGGCGCCTTGGTATTTGAAAGGTGCCATAAAAATGAAGTTTTATTATTATTAACATACAGACACCCTGACTGTAGTCCAAGAAGAAAGATGCTAGTGACCTACAGGCTGAAAATAATTCTCAAGGTCAACAATACAATACATTCTATGTGAAACATCCACATAATGATCCAAATATTTATATTCTCTCTCTCTCTCTCTCTCTATATATATATATATATATATATATATATACACACACTGTAACTGCTGCTTTGTAGCTTTTATGAGTCCATCAATTCAGAACAAGAGGGAAAATGCAGGGGCACCATTTCAGATCTCAATGGGGGGGCAACAACCGCTGGTCAGAGGGGTTGTGGGGGCCTAGCCAGGGGCTGAGTTAGGGTGGGGCCAGGGGCATGGTAGGTGGACACCTAAGAATGGTCTCTGACACATCCTATGGCTAAAGATACCTTCCTCAGAAACCCATAGGGGGCTGTGGAGTAGCTGATGTAAGCCATCTGACAGCTTGCTGCATTTGGTAAGCCTAGTAAAAACTACTAAACCTCCAACTACCATAGTGCTGGTGAGCTTATAATTTAGTTATGATGAGTCTCAGGGATTTACAGTCACAAATAAACTGACCAATAGTACATTCTATATGCTTGAAAAAGTCTTCCTCAATCCACAATAGCAGATAACTGAACAAAAAAGCAAACCTGGGGAAAGCAAACATTTACTCACTCTATATGTGTCCCATTAATATGAGATTCATTTAAGCCATTCATGACAGTCAGCCTCTAGGTAACATATCGGGGTGCAGCCTAGAATTAACCAATGTAGCCTAGCTAGAAGTATTGTGATTCCCAGGTACTTAATCACTATGGCCTCCAATGTCTGTTGTGTCCCTGCAGAGCAAGTGGGGGTACCTAGTGCATTCATAGGTAATATAATAATCTTGGACCAGTGTATCTCCAGAGAAGACAATGCAGTAAAGCCATTAAGACAATCCATAAGCAACTGGCCCATTGGCATGAAGGACTGGGGTGCTGGGCTCCTTATCTTCTGCCATGCTGGTGACCTGATTTTGGGAACAGATATGGGTCATTCTGGAGCTGGCTGAGGGAGATAGGATAGACTGTCCCTAGGACTGCTTTCCTCCCTCAGTTAGGAGGTGATGTGTATCTAGCTCGGCAGCAACTTCCTTGAGGAATCTAGGTGGCAGTGCAACTGGGTGCCAAGGGAAAAGGATCTAGCCAGCAGATGATAGGGGTCATCTCTATGGAGGTGGAGCCCACACAAAGCATCATTAAACATGGGTGAGTCCTCTGGGGATAAAATGGAGGAAAAACCTTGGCCGCAGTGAGATGACAGCCTGACCCCATGCAGGCCCATTCGTGTCAGGTAACTGGGCAATTCCAACAAGGATCCTGTGGCATAGGATCACCAGAGAAGAGGTAAGATCCAGAGAAGCTAGTTGATGGGGCTGGGAGGGCCAGACCAAATGGGGTCAGGCTGGGGAACCAAGGAGTTAAAATACTGACTGAATAAAAGACAGTCCATAAGCAGTGGGCATGATGGTGCCAGATCAGTGAGGGTGATAAGGAGATATTCTGCATATGGATTGACCAAGTAATTTTGCTCTCCCAAGTCACACCCTGATTCACTCAATTTGGTCAAGATCTATATGTTTTCTGTTAAGGGGTTGGGTGATGACTGGAAATGTAAACAGTCAATTTGCTCAAGATCTACACGGTTTCTGTTAAGGGGTTGGGTGATGACCGGAAATGTAAACAGTTTGTAAGAGAGTGAGTGCAAATCCAGATGCCTGGAAATGATACTGGTGAAGAGAGAGAATTTAGACCCCCCAGCCCCATAAGGCACCCGGCTGCCCATTGCTGCTGCTGATTTGAATCAGTCAGTTTTCAATTTCTCCACTAACCCCTAAGACTGTCTTGTCTCAAGTCTCAAGTCTCAGACTCATCTCACTCTTCACTCACCACTTGACATTTTGCTGTGTGCTGTCTTCTTCAGTTGATCACTATCGCTGATCAGATCTTCCTCCATTCTGCCTGCTGTGAGTCACAAATTAGAGCACACTGCCAATGCTTCTTCTACCACAAGAGTCCACCAGTGACTGCAGTGAGTTCACAAATTTAACTCGTGCAGCGAGGCATTGGCGCTCTTCCCTCCTCATCGACAACATGGCAGCATGCAGGCCAGCTCACTCTCATCACCACCAGACTTCTCCCACTTAGATATGATGTCATCTGTCCCCTATTTCAGAAGCAGGGTTCCTGTCTTGCACATGCGCACTGTGGTGCAACTAGCTCCAACTGCTTGGGAGACTGGGACTTTGAGTTTTTAGCAGGAGGATTATTAACAGCCAACCCAAAAATACGGGATAACAACACAGGTGTCTCATATGGATTTTCCCCTACCGCTAAGGTATGGTTGTGGGGGGAGGTGCTGGATGCATTTTCCCATTTAAAAAAAAACAATGGCCCTAAATGGTGCCCCTGGAAAAAAGGAATGAAATAAGAAATGTCTGTGTCTCTTTTGGTGCTGTCAAGGGTTTTAAACACTATTGCTCAACGACTGCAGAAAGATATATTCTAGCAATCATTGAAATAGCAAATAAAATAATAAAATGCAGGACTGCATGGGTTTATTAAGTTCCATAAGAGTGTTTCTGGGTGTATACTAACAATGTTATGAAAGACCAGCCATACAGTATACTAATTTCAGTTGATGGGAAGGGTTGACTTCATAGCAAATAGTCAGCTATAAATCTTACTGGCATTCACAGTTATTCTGGTTAAAAGATTTGCAGCATTACTACTACAGTTTCATCTAAATCAAGCAGAATTTGTATGAGGGGGAGAGAGAGAGGAGACAGAGAGAGAGAGAAGCAAAGACATAAAGATATCCCTGATCATGCAACAGAAAATAACAAGCTTTGGTAAGAGCCAACACAACTGCTTCAGAGCAGCGAGAGCCCACCATGCCCAAAATGGCCACCATGACAGAAATGTTCATGCACAAAGTCCTTTCTCTCTCCTAATTCATAGGAATATGACAGCATGGCTTCACCCATGCAGCCATAATAAATGAGTAATTATGTCTGGCGTATATGGCTTCAGACACAGAAAAGGGTCTTTTACAGGGCATACCAGATGTACATCTATGGTGTCAAGAAAAAAAGAATTTGCCAGAATCCATATCTTGCAGCAAGGTTAGTTAGGGTTGAGTAGGAACTTCTATGCTGAATCATGATTTATAAAATGGGAAGATAAATTCTTGCATCCTGATGAGTCATTAGCTGTGCATTAGAAGTGTCTAATGCACAGCTAGAAATGAGTACTCAGAACCAGGATGCAGTACAATAGAAAGCAATGTGCCAGACAGAATCCTGAAATTCTTAAGACACAATTCTTTTCCCTACTCCTTAGCAAGGAAAACTACTGTCCCCACAAGTACAACAATGGGCCATCCCACCCACTACAAAACAATCTGAACACTACACTTCTGAAAATGAACACAAATAGATACAAGCATTTGTCAATGCCGAACGTTCGCTTGCAGGTGTTTGCAGTGGTGTTTGGCATGTATGGTGCTTTACCCTAATGCCCTGTGCGATTGCTGGTATTTGCACAATAAATTGTCAGCATGACCTTTTTGTTACCCCCCATTGTGTGCTACATAGGCGGAAACACATTTTGGGCAGGATGTGAAAAATGACAGCTGAACTGCTCATAAGGAAGTGTGGTAAAATGGCAATGTTGAAAATCTGGAGTGGAAATATTGAAAATTCGCAAACCTAGGAGCGTGGGTGGGAACTGTGCAATGCACTCTGGTAAAACAGTGATTGTTAGGAATTTGTTCACCTAATTGTCAACATTGGCAGTTTTAAAACCTCTGTTAATAAACAGTGACACTGTGATTTTCTTAATGTGTCCGACACACTGAGTTCGCACACCGACTGTGCCATTGTGCACTACATGGGCGGAAACACGTTTTGGGCAAGATGTGAAAAATGGCAGCTGCAGTGCTCATAAGGAGGTGTGGTAAAATGGCAATGTTGAAAATCTGGAGTGAAAATATTGAAAATTCGCAAACTTACGAGCGTGCGTAGGAAATGCGCAACGCACGCTCGTAAAACAGTCATTTTTAGGAATTTTTTCACCAAATGTTCAACATAGCTATTTTAAGACCTCTGCTCATGAGCAGTGTCACTGTGATTTTCTTAATGTGTCCCATACATTGAGCTTGCACACCGACTGTGCCATTGTGCGCTACATGGGCGGAAACACGTTTTGGGCAAGATGTGAAAAATGACAGCTATACAGCTCATAAGAAGGTGTGATAAAATGGCAAGGTTGAAAATCTGGAGTGAAAATATTGAAAATTCACGAACTTACGAGCCTGCGTGGGAACTGCATAGCGTAATATGGCAAAACAGTCATTTTTTGGAATTTTTGCACCAAATTTTTAACATGGGGTTTTTGGGACTGCTTTTCATGAATGATATCACTGTCATGGCATTATTCAAGGCCAAAGGGTGATTTCATACAGTGACTGCGCAGTGTCTGCGAACTCACCCTTTGAGCCCAAATAACACCATGACAGTGACATCATTCATGAGAAGGGGTCCCAAAAACCCCATGTTGAAAATTTGGTGCAAAAATTCCCAAAAATGACTGAGATATGCAATAAAGTTGAACCCCCCCCCCCATCTAGCCCATTATACAGCTTACCGGCATTTCCTCAGTTCACTGTCGCCTTTGAAGAGTGCAGACGTGTTTCCGGTCCACCGAAAGATGCCCGTGCCGAGTCCGGAGATAAGTATGGGTGAGGAGGGTGTGGGAGGCTGGGGTGCACAGTGGAGTGGGTGTGGGTTGTGGGAGGGTTGGGATCACGCGCCATGGGACAGTTTTGTTTTACAGGTTTGAAAAAAAGATGGCGTGAGATGTTTGCCATGCTGGGTGGGCTCCCAGCATGGCAGAAGATGGCTGGGGGGCCGAGGAGCCAATGGGTTGGGGCACCCTGCCGGGCAAACTACGCTTGGGGGTGCCAAGGAGCCGACGGGGATTGGGCACTCTCTGTCGGCAAAATAAAGCAAATGTTTGCCATGCTGGGGTGGGCCTCAGTGTGGCAGAAGATGGCTGGGGGGCCGAGGAGCTGACGGGCTGGGCACCCCTGGCTGCAAACTACGCTGAGGGGTGCCAAGGAGCCGATGGGGATTGGGCACTTCTGTCGGCAAAATAAAGCAAACGCTTCATGCTGGGGTGGGCCCAGTGTGGCAGCAGGATGGCTTTGGGGCCGCAGAGATGACGGGGATTGGGCACCCATCAGCAACAATGTTTGCCACGCTGGGGTGGGCTCTAGCATGGCACGAAGCTTTGGGGGGCAGCGTGACGGACGTGCGCGGGGAGGTAGCGCGTGATGCGAGGGGGGTGGTGCTCAGTATGGCAGCGGTGTTTTTCTTTGAAGCAGAGGAACACTGCTGTCATACTGAGCTGCTGCACCCATTGGTGCAGGACCACCACGCCTGCTCAAGGGAGCAGTGCATTGGGTGGGAGAGGCACACCTCTAAGTGTGCTACCCTCCCAAAACGTTCCTTGCGCATGCATGCAGGTGAAAGTAAAAATGCCTGAACTATCTTAAAAGAAGAGGCTGGGTTTTTTTTCTGATTGCTTTTTGCCCTGCGCACCACCACCTTCGCCTGCTTGGCAACAGGGAAGACATAGTGTTTTTCTGGTTTTCTCCCAATTATCCTGGAACCCCAGAATATGGGTGCACATGCGCATGGAGGTGCACATATGCTCTGTGGCTCCATTGATGACCCCTTTCACCCACCCGGCCTATTATCATGTTTCTCTTGTGGCTTGGCACTGCCACCTAGCCTCCAATGGATGGTAGCTAAGAGCTAGGGAAACCCCATGTTTCTCCTTGGACTGGAGAGAAGAGCTGTCTTGCGGTGGCTCAATTGAGCTCCTTCCCCTCCCCCCAGGCCGACCTCTGGTGGCTCAAGCTCGCTCCCAAACTTGGGTTGTTGGTGTGGCATTTTCCCTGCTTCAACCCTCAGAGCCACTGGGCTGGCAATGAAGATGTTGTTTTTTGATTATCTTTTATTTGTTGCTTTTTACATTGATTGATCAAGTTCCATGCCCATGAAGCCCCCAGCTGCTTACTCCCTGACTTAACTGACACTGATCCTGATCCTCCTGCACCCAACTCAACACATCCCTGCAAGCCATCCTCACATGCTGCTTTTAGTAAGATAAGCACTGGCTAACATTTCTAGCACATTACAGTTGTATCTGAGCGTAGGAGCTTGTGGCTTTCTCCTCAGCTGCACACTCATTCTGTTGCTTGTTGAACCACTCAGCCAGTTGCACATTTCCACGCCATTTAACAACATTTTAAAAAGCATCACCTCACTCCACTGCACTTGTTTGCTGACTACTCCACTTGTTGACTACCACACTCACTTCCTAACTGCTCCACTCATTCATTCACACACTTGAGAAGCAGCACTTCTAAATTGCCCCTCTGTTACAACCCTTTCAATGCAGAGTCTCAGGTTATAAAATGGCAGGGTAAAGTCATGTAATCTGATTGGTTCTTATTTATGTGTAAAATGTGGTTTACACATGATTAAAAAAAAGGACTGCTCAACAGTGAAGAGTCTGCAACACAGATCAATGGGCATTTGAAACACAGGCATTTCAGTTAGCCCCCTACTGCCAGAACTGAGCTTCCACCACAAACATGGCTGCTACCTTTACACTGTAACAAAAACTTCAACTGGGCCTTAAAAATAAAAGTACCTTAATAAAAAATAAAACAAATTAATTTATTGTTGTTTCCCTGATTATCGCACTCTCCTTACATACATAAACACATTAGAAACAATAAGTATTGTTTATAGTTTTCACTACAACTGTTTCTTTGCTGACAGCGAAAACTCCCCCTTCTATCTTTACCTGCTTATCAGGGAACTCTCTTCTTCTTGCCCTGACAGTGAGATAACAGAGTCTCTGGCTGTAACAAAGGCCTTTTGTTGTCTGTGTGTAAAGTGTGTTGGGAGAGAAACAGTCTGCCAGTGGGACTGAGCAGAATTTTGAATCCATGTATTCTATGGTAAACATTCCATACCTTGAATGTGCAAAACAACAGAGAAAAAAAAACAGGAAGAAGAAAGTAGACAATAATACAATGACATCATCAATGACATCACTTGCAGAGGGTGGAAGGACTATTTTATCACAAATGCACACAAGAAAATCTATGTTTCTACATATAAACATGCTTTTCCCAATAGTCAAAATAGTCTGGCACGGCCAGAGGCTGAAAGCACTTGGCCTGTGGCCTTATGCTTCACTATTCCCCTACCCTGCATAAGAAAAGAAGCCAATCTTATAAGTGCAATAAGGCACTCAGGGGTGTGTATAAACCATATTTTGCAGCACGGCCAGCAGCTGAAGTCACTCGGCCTTTAGACTTGTGCCTTACTACGCCCCTGGCCGTGCTGTAAAATATGGCTTACACACACCCCTGAGTGCCTTATTGCCTATGTATCATCCTCTGATGCACATTATCTGACTTTCCAGATAGGGCAGTGTGCACCCCTTCCCTTCAGCTCACTATTTCACTCACTCACTGCCTTGCTCTCCCCGGTCACTCACTCAGTCCTTCTCTCCTAAACAGCATTTCAAGATTGTTTTTTTTTCTCAAATGTTATAAAGAGGAACATTCTGAAAAATTTCTAAACCCACTATCTAGCCATCTGCTCACTGGCTTCTCATTGTGCTCTCTATCTAATGTTCTCTTTTTTACTTCCCAAAGTCTCATAAATTTACTTATAAGCAAAAGAAAAAAAAGAAAGTAGAAATCAGGGTGGCATAAAATGATAGATTGTCAGCTGGCAATTTTGTTTTATATCAAACACTAAGCAATACATTGTTCAAGGGATCTGCACAGTGAAAAAACAATCTAGGAATTCCCAGACAGCATTCCATGATGTTAGTGTGGCACAGGGAATATTTCATAGTCTTTTTTTATAGCATTTCCTAATTTTGTTCTTATAAAACTTGATTGATAGATTGATTGATTGATTTGGATTTTATTGACATGGTTGACACTGAGACTAAAAGTCCTGTTTTCAGGGGTAACCCGGGTTTTATTACATACTACAGTCAATACAGAAGCCCAACATCAAAAGACAGATTACAATAAACTAAAATAAACATGGCACCAGCAGTTAGAATATACAATGGTAAAAATGGACTGAAATACACAAAAGGAATAAATGAGCAAAACACTAAAATACAGTGATTGATACTGCATTACATGAAATAAATAATGGTAGAGTGTTAAAATGTATTATAATATACAAGAGGCTACTAAGGGTCCTCAACTCAGGCAGGTACATGGGTTATACTTTAGGAGTAGGTCTCTGAGGGAAGCCTTAAAGGCCTTGTAGTTAGAGCAAGCCTCAGTACCAGCTGGTAGGTCATTCTATAGCCTGGATGCAACAGATGCGAAGGACCTCATGCCAGCAGATGTTGCATGTCTCGGGATTTGAAGGTGTGGTTGAGAGGAAGTTCAAAGGGCTTGGCTAGGCTGTCTAAGAGACAGGAGAGAGGCAAGGTGAGGGGAAAGTACACAATTTTGTGGGCCATCTAGATTGGCAGAGTGAATCCTCACTCCAAGGGGGCACCAGTAAAGTGTAGAAAGGGAACTGCAGTGATGCTCCCTTTTTCTAGCAGCCACTGCAAAGCAAGAAGCACGGTTATAAGGGGACTTCAGTTTGTTGAGTTCTCCCTTTTTAAGAGAGGAGAGGACGGGGGCAGCATACAAGATGGTGGACAGAAGAATACTGTTGGCTATTGATACCCTAGCTTCTGCAGAGAGATAAGGATTCAGCCAGTAAAACAGTCCCAGCTTTTGATTAAATGCAATGGTGGCTCTGTCAACATGCGGCCTAAATGAAAGCTCTTAGTCAGGGATGACACCCAGATACTTGAGGGAGGGGACTGTTTCAACTGGATCACCCCTTGAAGAGCTGATTTTTAGTACATTAGTTTACTCCTATCTGCACCGATGCAACTACGGTCAAAGAGGACAGACTTAGTTTTTTTGACATTAAACAAGTTGTTTGCCTTGATCCATGATTTGAGTTGGTGGAAGTCAGCTGTTAGGTCTCTCTCAATCGAGACAATTGTAGAGCACAACATTGTTAGCATAAAGGATGATGCTAGCACTGCCACAGTGTGCAGGCAGGTCATTTATGAAGAGGGAGAACAGTAAAGGATCAACAATTAACCCCTGGGGAACACCAGCTGTGATATCCTGTGGAGACGATAGACACCCTCTCCACTTTACCAGCTGCTTACAACCAGATAGACAGCTGCTAAACAAGAACAGGTCAGGTTATCAAACCCATATTTTTTAGTTTGAGGAGGAGCATCTTGTGATGCACCAGGTCAAAGGCCATGGTCAAGTCAAAGAAAACTGCACCAGTTGCCCTTTTGGTCACCAAGGCCTCAAACAAATCAGTTGTCAGAAGGACTAGGGCTGTGTTGGTTCCATGGTTCTTACAAAAGCCATGTTGTACAGTAAAAGTCAGAGAGCACAGTTCGGTGTACTCTTGGATCTGGTTGTAGACCAGACACTCAAGTATTTTGGATAAGGTACATAGTATGAAAATGGGCCAGTAATTTTCAGCTGGTTCCCTCGCACCACCTTTATGGATGGGAACTACATGGGCAACCTTACAAATGCTTGGAAACTTGCCATGCAGTAGGGACAAGTTGAATAGAACAGCGACAAGGGCAGAGAGGATAGGGCTTCTCAGTCTTAGTAGTCTACGATCTAGTTTATCATGGCCAGCAGAGCCCTCAGCCTTGATTTTCTGGAGCAGGAGGAGGACTTCTTGGCAACAGATGAGCCCAAGGTAGAAATCAGGCCTTTGGAGTAAGTAAGTATGGGGTGGGAGGTTGGGAATGGGCAGGAGGGTGGTGGAATCCAGGGAGGCATCTTTGAACTCTGCCAGATCCATGAAGAACATATTGCAGGCCTCAGTTGCAAGGGCAGGGTCACTTGTTGATTTAGCATTGTACAATGTTTCTTGTGGAGGTTGGCAAGCATTGTCTTTAAGAAGACAATTGATTTGAAACCAGAACTCCTTTGGGTTTTGTAGGATGGAGGACTGTAGCTTCATTGGATACTGTGCTGTTGCTTTCCTGAGATGGGACTTGCAGCAATTCTGCAGTACCCTATATTCTTCCCACTCAGAGAGTTGACTAGAGGCTCTGTAGGTATACCAGGATGTATCCCTGTTTTTCATGAGCACCCACAATTCAGAGGAAAGCCATCTTGAGCACAGACCTGTTACCCATCTGTGAACCATGGGAATGTGTTTGTTTTATGATACTGAGTAGGTTGCAGTCAAGGTAGTTGTGGGCTGTGTCGACATTGTTCAGCCTCCCTATGTACGACCAGTTTACTGCCACCAGATCTGTGAGGAAGGCCATTTCATTAAGTTGAGAGTAGTCCCGTACATAGATGATTCTCAGAGGGGGTCTGTTAAAGCCATTGCTCCAAGTGCAAATGGTTGGGGAGTGGTCATTGAGTGACTCAGCTAGAATACCAGACAACTTTATCCTATCATGTATACTGACAAGAATCCAGTCCAGGAGGGAGTGATTACCTGTCTTTAAATTGAGTTGTGTAGGCTCGCTGATGATTTGGCTGAAGTGCAAATTCTGCATGGGGGATTTGAAGCAACAAGAGTCGGAATTACTCCAGTTTAAGTTACAGTCCCCAAGGACTATTAGCTCACCATGTGAGAGGGTTGCTAAGCTGTTCACAGCATCATTGAAGGCTGATTTAGCAGTGGAGGGAGCTTGTATACACAGCCGATGTGTAGGAACTTAGTGGTGCCCAGCACAGGTTTAACTAGGATACACCTGCAGGGTGAATGCTGTAGTGAGTACAAAGGTATTTCTAAAACATTGAGAGTATCTCATGTGTATAGTAGAACTTCCTCTCCTTTTTTCCCTAGGCAATCTTTCCTAATTGCTGTATAACCAGGGATGGTGACTGTGCTGGAGGAAATAGGGTTTTAGCCAGGCCTGAGCAGTAGATAGCCACCCATGCCCCTAGTTCAGGCATCTTAGGCCTAAGGCTGTGTATGTTGATATGTACCCAATTAAGATCCTTGAAACTGAAACAGGAGTGGTCTATGTGCAAGAAGCCGGGGGGGGGAGCATGGGTTAGATTCAACTTCCCTGGCAGTTAGTAGGAGTATGGCAACAAAGTGTGCCTAGGTACCATTTTAAAAGCACAATAAGACACTCTGGGGGTATGCATTAGACAATTCTAGTGCACGGCCAGAGGCTGACAGCACTTGGCCTGTGGCCTTAAGCTTCACTATGCCCCTACCCTGCATAAGAAATATCTGAATCATACACATTCGTAGTTTAATGTTTACTTCTGGTCGATTAAAACTAGGTCATTATTTGAGCTAAGGTACTGAAAATTGGCATGCACACACCTTGTTACATTATATCATGACATGCCAAATGTAGAACAAGCATTTGCCAATGCCAAATGTTCACCGCTGATATTGCTGGTGTACCGGGACTTGCTTGTACACATTTTTATTATATATTTACCCAGGATAGAGCAGATGAGATGCAATATGTCAATTCAGTGGCGTCCTGATTTGACACATTGTTAGATTGTAATTACCAAGGATAGGGCAGTTGAAAGGCAATATCTATGTTTAAATAGGCTCCTACATTTTGACTCCAAATGTCCAACAGTCTTTTTATGACCTGACATTTTGATCAAGACAGATGGAATTTTTAAAATCCCACCTGAAAAGTAATTTTGCTGTGTGACTGTGGAAACAAGTTTTGGAGGGGATTTGAAAAATTGCATCTGCCTTGATGAGGAGATGGGGTAGCACAAGGGAAATGTTGAACATTGACAGTTACAAAAGTGCATTGAAAAATTGCAAAGTAGGCTCATAACTTTGTTTTCTCATATTTTTACACCACATTTTCAACATGGCCTTCCTATGATCCCACATAGCCTTCTTATAAGCCCACCTCATGAACAAGGGCACAAAACATTTTCAAATCCTGCCCGAAAGGTGATTTTGAGCCGCAAGTATGAAAACATATTTTGGCCAGGATTTGAAAATGGCAACACTGGGGGATTGGGCACCCCAGTGTCAGTGTTATGTTTGTGTGGGGGGGTGCTGAGAGGGATGATCAGGTGAGAGGGACAGACATCGGGTCACCAGCAAGGACAGTTTTGTTACAGGGTGTAATTCCTCATCAGGTTGATCTGGTAGCCTGTGAGGTGGGCGCATGGGGAAGAATGCCATCCATAATGGTGACTCCTCCTCGGTGAAATCCTTCACTGTTATGGGAGGGTAGGGCGACCAGATGGGGGGGCGAAATTGGTAAAAGGATGTCACTATATGTACGCACGTGGGGGACAGAGCGAGCACGGTGAGTGTGGGCTGGGAGGGGGAGGTGGAGCTATAGGGGGTGGTGCTGCGGTGGGTTGCTGAGCTGAGTCATGGCATCTGGGGTTGGTCTGTGGTTGGGGTGAGTGAGGTACCGGGTTTGGGTCCGAGCACTGGTGCAATTTTTTTGCACCTGGCCCAAATCTTTCTTTTTACATGTTTTCACTCCCCGACATGCACCCCTGGAGTTGATAATCCTTTAGTAGGGAGGTGCGGGGATGAAGCCTCACGGGGAGTACAGCCCCCACAGAAAGCATTGATAGTTATGTCCCCGGCGCCATTGTCCTGTGTGCACCGGGTGTCAGTAGTGACGAAAATGTTTTCGGCACTCTGACTGCATGATAACGGCAATCGCCTTTAGGCTTTTGCCGTTATCTCATAGAACCGTTGATCTAGACAGATCAGGTGTGCTTGCTGGGTGGTGTGGATCAAAGGAAAGAGCTGACCTATGATTGGGTCAGCTCTTTTTCCTTTGAAATATCTGAAGTTTCTGCCCAACAAGCCAGAATACTGTCATAATCAGCCTGACTGATGATTAGTGCGACACTGACAAGCCTCTTGCAGACCACTCTTGATTGGACTGACAGTGTC
Source organism: Neoceratodus forsteri (assembly GCA_016271365.2). Lineage (NCBI taxonomy): Eukaryota > Metazoa > Chordata > Ceratodontiformes > Ceratodontidae > Neoceratodus > Neoceratodus forsteri. The sequence goes on along the minus strand of CM028131.1, from coordinate 396,987,760 downwards.
ACACCCCTCGGAAGCCACTCTCCTATCAAAATGTTCACCGCATGTGTGTGCCAGCAAACATAAAAATTGCTTCAGTAGTTTTACATTGGAGAGATGACAAGCTAGCACAGTTAAGGTTTTTTTATTTGAATTGCCTTTTTTGTAGTCTAGTCTGATATGGAAAAATAGGAATGATTTGAAACCTCACTTTTTCAGGTTTGTTAGATCCTGTAACGCAAAGAGTGCCTTTTGGGAGTTTTGGTAGTTATGTGTAACTTGAGGAGCTGATGGGTGTGCATGCATGAAACCATTTCCATGACTTTTCATAAGATTCTTAGGTAGTTGCATGGTGGATGACCAGCATTATGACTGTTGCGCATGTAAGGCAACATTGCTGCTACATTTGTAGAAACCGTACCCCAAATGTTAAATGTAGACCATCCTGAGGGTCTGGTGTGACTTAGTTCTACCTCTGGTAGGTAACTGCAACCATTGGAAGTTCATATTGTTCACTGGTGGCTCAGTTTTACCCACTCATAATTACAGTGGAGACTGCCAAGATGCAATAGTGTCATAGATCCCTACATGACAAAGGAGAGTAATTGCCATTGAACTTGCTTTGTTTCCTGCAGATACTATACCACAGAACCAATCATAAAAGGAAAGGAGTGCACAAAACCTATACCCCCTTAAGTTGTGCTGTTAATCCAAAGCTGGCAACATTTTGAAAATACTGGCATAAGATGGCGTGAGGGCTGAACCCATTACATTGTCATGTAACTGTAGATAGTATCTACTCTCAAAGGTAAAATAACGTAAGTTAACACAAAGTTAAACAAACTCAAAATACAGCACATTCCTGAGGCATGGTGGCAAAGTCAGGATTCATTTCCAAATATTCATTTACTGCTTCAATTCCCTGTGTGTCTAATGCAGGTTTATAGGGAAGTGATGTTTCTTGTTAACTAACACAAGTTAGTGGACCAGTGCCTGACTTCAATCTTTTGTGTCAGATCCATGGCATCTCAGAGGTAACTTGGATTTATGACAACAATATACCCAAGAAAGTGGTCCACAAATGTAGAGGTACCCTCAATGAATGAATGTACTCCAGACACAATGGGTTGCCCAGGACTTGTGGACCTTGGGGACTGTATATAGAGAGGGACACACCAGAAGAATCAGTCTTCAACAATCTTCTTTCATCTCCACTAATCCACTCATTTTTAAATTCTTCTTCTATCATATCACCTAACAAGTTCTTACATGCTAGATTGGGACTGAAAGTCAGGGCTGTATAACAGCACGAGTCTGAAAGGTCCCATTTGACTTCTCCTACATATGTCTCGGTAACTTCAACCACTAGCAGGCCACCGTTGTCTGCAGATTATGATGTTTATATTAGTCATTGCTCACAATTCAAGAATCAGTTTCATTCATGCTGCAGAAAATTATAAACCTGGCCACACCTCAACTGCATAGGAGCTCAGTAATGTTGTTTTATAACAATTTCTCAAATATCATCTCTGTGTGACTTTCTGCAAGATTGGCACAAACTGTACTTTCAGGGTTTCAGTCTTTGTTGATTCTAATACCTATCCTCTGTATTTGACTAGCATTCTCATCTGATCCAACCCCACTAATATTTACATATGTCATCTTATTTTCTATGCTCAATAAGGGATTACAGTCATTTTCAAGTGACAATAGAAGCTGCACATCATTACCCATATTCATTTCATCAAAGTCCCAATTGTGATCATATTCTTCATGTGGATCTTTATTCAGCATTTCACATGCTGGTTCTAAATTTGCTTCAGGCTAATCAAAACAGCCCTCTGCTAGCCTTTGATATCCCATAATGCAAGGGTGTAATGCATTACAATTTTGATATATAAAATGTAATTTAATTTATTTTTTCTCACTAATTTGAACAGTTGTGTTTGCAGCTTAAGAAAGTCAAAATCTTGCTAAGATACAAATGGAAATGCCCTTGGCAAATATTTTGTTTGAGCAATAGTTAATGGCCATGATGAAATATTTAAATTCTGTTCTTCATTTATTTGGTCTAATGGGTCCATCTGGTGTCGTAAGGATTGTCAGTGCATGCTGTTACCCCTCCTTATTTTTCTTTATCTATTTTTTTGTTTTTGTTGTTTTGAATTGTTTGAGGGGGCTCTGGGCCAGATGGCTCCTCTATAAATTCACTTGAAAAAATAAGCACATAAGAATGCCCTTTCCCTCTTCAGCAAAAATGGAATAACGTGCCAAACTAGTAGTGTTTTACACCAGAAACCCTTTTTTTGCTTTTTATAATAATTATTGATTTTAGACTTCTGCACTTTAGTGGGTCACTTTAGTGAGCCACTTTTAGCTGTTTTCCAATGCCACATTAAATGTATTGTCTGTTGTAACTCAGCTAGTACTCTTGAACAGAACATGCTGGAATGTATTTAAATGGGCTGATAAATATGTATATAATCACACTACAAAAGCATGTTTGTCAAGGACTAACACCACTCCTGATGAAGCCTTGAGTTTAGGGCTGGTAAAAATTAGCAAATTCTGATTTTAAGGAATTTTTATGAAATTTCACAAAATGTCATGAAAATGTGTGGAATTTTCCAAAATTCTTTAATTGGTCTCAGCTGTGTGTAATATAAAATTCTGCCTGAAGAATTCCCACAGAATTAGCATTCTGATTCTATGGAATTCTGCAGAATTTTTGAGAACATTCCACAGAATTTCAAAATATTTTAAATTTCAGTTATTTCACTATATTTTTAAAAATTCATTTCTAAATAACACCATATGCGGAACATAAATAGTACCCTAAAGTTTCCAAAAGTGTACCAAATTTCAGGGTTGTAGATTGAAAGGGGGCAGAGTTATGGGTGGCCACACATTTAATCAAACTTTAATTTTCTGTTATTTTGAGATCATTTTAAAATGCCTCTTCCAAATTTCTCCACAATATCAGGATTTAGAGAAGCATATATAATGCATATATTCACCATGTTTTAAGTCTCAAGCTTTAATGGGAGCTGAGTTATAGGTAGCCAAATATTTAGCCAAAATTTGGATTTTTGTAATTTTAGTAAAATTTTGATAGTATTCATTGAAATATTACACAAATGGCCAAGTATACAGGTTATCAATACATTTGTATATGCACATAGTTTCAGATTTCTAGCTTTAAATGGGACTGTGCTATAGCCTGCCAAACACGTTGCCAAAATTTAAATTTAGGTTAGTTCCCTCTAATTTTAATACATATCTAAATTTAGCCAGAGTTGAAACATTTAAACTACTGTACCATATGGTCATTTCTGAAAAAGTTCATATGTTCAGCTTTAAATGGGATTGAATTAAAAGTAATCAAACTTTCACAACATTTAAACATTTAATTTTGCAAGAATGTAAACTACAAATGTATAAATCCCTGAAACTTTAAAACTAGCGCATGCAATGCCATTAAATCTGGCAGGTTCTTAGACCTTACAAGGAGACTGTGTGTGCCAATTTTAACAATTGCTTGCTGTGAGAAACTGCATACTTAAAGTCAAATCCCATGAGTCTTTGTGAAAATTGCAGAATTTCATGAACAATTCCATAAAACTGGTATTTTCTAATTTCACTCAGCCTTATCTCTGGGATTCTAATTAAAGGATAGGGGTATAGGAGGCAATTAGCAGAGGGGGACACTAGGTTCTGGAGTTAGATGCACAGTTTCACCAAGAAACGGACAGCTGAGCTGGGTAGTACAACAGTGGTAGACCCCAAGGTTGGAGCAAGAAAGCACAGAGTGTCAACAATTCCAACCTGAATTCAGGATATTTAAGGATCACATCCAGTAAATGTATAATCCAGGGAGTCTGCTGCACATGCAAGTCTAGGACTTAGAGGTAGTCAAAAAGATGTAGTGGGGAAGACAATGTCTTGGGCAGCAGGAAGAAGGAATTGTCTATTCCAACAGGGTAGGTTGATAGGAAAAGGAGTAGGTGACACTTTTTAAGGGAGTTTGTCACTGTAAAAGAACAAAGAATATCAGTGGGATCAGTAGTTCTACTGAGTTAATCTGGCTATGTCAAAAGAGATGGGGAGATAGTCACCCAGTGAGGAACAGCAGGACTGCAAAAAGCTCAGCCCAGCTTATCAAATGAAGTGGTAATATGTGCATTGTTAATGTTAAATTCCACACAAAAAAAACATTCTGTATGCTTCATCTACAGAATATGCTATCATAAATATTTTAGAAAATGTTACTAATCATTTTTTTTTTCTTCTTCAAAATTAAAACAGCTTAACCAATGTATCCAGTTGTGTTAGACACCAGGATACACAGACTATGGATATGCATATCAAATGTTAACTATACGCATGCAAGAGCAGAGAAGTTACAAACATCCACATTTTTGATAGTTTTCACAAAGTTTTGCAAATATTTGCATAGTAAAGTTTTGAACCCCTGTAACTTAAAAATCTCTTATCTAATTCTCTCCATATTTAGATCATTCTATAAGCATTACATAAAGGTTATCTGTACTAATTTATGCATGTCTAGATCCAAAGGAGCCTGAGTTATATGGAGATGAAATGTATTTATGAAATGTCCTGAAAAAAATAAAATGACAGATTTGAGAACGTATAATTTTGTGTCGATGCATCATATTGTCATGAAATCTGGTACATTGTTAGAACACCTATCATCAAGAAATCATGCCAAATTTAAGATCCCTGACCCAATAGATGGTTAAGGTATATGCAGATAAAAAATTTTCATGAAACTTTGCACAATCAGTAAAATGACAACATTTGAGCACCTATAATTTTGAAACTATACCACCAAATAGATTGAACATTGTTGAGTTATAACCAAATTACTAAAGTTTTAAAATTCCGCAAAATTCAGATGAAATTCCATTCAATGTCAAGGAGTTTTGTCAAATTTCATCAAAATTCCACAGATTTGGAATTTTCCCATTCCACACAGCTCTAGTCTCAACCCCATCAGTATTATAGATGGAGATCTGAGCTTTGGCATGTTTATTGTGCTGAAGGGTACTTAAAAGGATGCCAAGTATCATGACATTTGAATGAGGGTTAGGGAAGTTATACAGGCTCAACCGCTGGCAATTCTGTATTCATGTGAACATTTCTAAACATGTATCTGTGCTTACAACATAGCCACCAGTGAAGATAGATAATTGAACATTTATATGCATACTTTCTTGAAAGAGTCATAGAAACTACTAACATGATGCAGTATAGCATACTGGTTAAGAACATTGAGCTACAGACCAGGAGACCTGGGTTTGAATCTCACAGCCCCCACTTGCATACTGTATGACCATGAGCAAAATACTGTAGAGACGTAATTTTATTTGTGTGTAAATTGTAAGTTACAGGAGTTCAAAATTTCACAATTTATTTATTTGTTAAACTGTGTGAACATTTTCAAAATGTTTGGATGTTTATAGCTCCACTGCTATTGCAGGTATACACTCAAGATTTAGCATGCATGCCAAAGTAAATATGTCCTGAAATCTATTTAAGCTGGATAAATGTAGTTTAGTAGCCTCAAATTTATGGTGGACACCTTAGAAATTACTACCCAGCAAACTTTGCTCACAAATTCATAGATTCTTAATAGCTAATGGCACTAGAATTCCACTTGTGGAATTTAAGTTTCAGTAGGACCTTTCTAAGCATCTGTGACTTTTTTATCTCTCTAAAAAAGCTTAGGGTCAAAGGCCAAAAAATGAATGGGTCACCTCATCTCTTAAACTTAATGTGGAAGAGAGACAGGGCTTAGGCTAAATATAGGAAACTTAAAGTTCCAGATCTCCTGCAGCGGTATAAAGCACCCTGTAATAAATGTAAAACATTAGTCCATGCAGCCAAAATAAACTTCCTTAGAGACCAACAACTGAATGTGAGGGGAAACATTAAACTCACCTGGAGAACTTTGAATGATTTAGTTGGCAAGGGAAAAAAGAATGAACCACTCACCCTTACTAAAGGGGGAAGACCCATTAGTGAGCCTCGGGAGGTTGCTAATCATTTTAATTCTAATTTTGGTGACCTTGACAGGTATACGTCTATGGATTCTCAGCCCAGTGAGTCTAGCTCAGTTGGTACCTCAGAGTCCCCTTCCAATCTCTGCGACTCTTTCACATCCTTTCCCAAATTCTATTTTGGTTTCCTCTCACCTATTGAGATAATTGAATATAAAGAATGACCCCAGGCCCAGTCTGGGCCCTGATGCCATAGACTACTGTATTCCAAAACTTATCTGTGAACTCATGGCTCTTCCTTTAATCAACATATTCAACTATTGTTTGTGTACAGTGGTCTTTCCCAGCAAATAGAAAAGTACCACTATTAAACAACTCCACAAATCTGGTTCCAAAAATGAAGTGTGCAATTTCAAGCTAATTTCTCTTCTCGGTCCTCTCTTCAAAATTATTGAAAAAATCATTCTGGATCAGACAGTGGAATATCTGGAAAAATACAACTTACTGACGGAGTCACAACGTGGGTTCAGGTCTCATCACAATATGGAGACTACCTTGGTGAGACTCACAAACTTCATTGATACGGCTAACAATGAAGGGCTCTTTACTGGCACAGTGTTTGTGAACTTCACCAAGGCATTTGATCTAGTGGACCATGATGTATACCTTAATACCCTGTCCTACTTACATTTTTTAAGAAAAGTACTTAAATGATTCAGGAATTACTTATGTGATAGGTCACATAAAACGATGAGTGGAGGGCTATACTTGATGTTTGTCCCATTAAATATGGAGCACCACAGGGTTTTATTCTAGGACCCTAACTGTTTTCACTGGTGGTCAGTTCTCTCCCAGAGATATGTAGGCACACAGAGCTTATCCTCTATGCTGATGATGCAGCTGTTATCTGCAAAGATAAGAGTCCTCTGCCCTTTCTGACAAACTTCAGCACGACTTCAGCAAGCTTCACTCTTGATTCTCTGCACATGGACTAGTCCTCAATGTTAAAAAAAAAAAACAAGTAAATGGTATTTTCAGGTATCAGAAAAGCTACTGACTTTAACTTCACCCTCAGAGATAATGATGGCAACCCTAATGAGAGAGTTGCTGAGTTCAAATACCTTGCTATCTAACTTGATTGTCACTTAATTATGAATAGCATATCAGTCAGCTTATTAAAAAAAGTTCACCAAAGACTAGGCTTGCTTTACCATGTTAAACAGTTTCTGATATCCCAAAACCAGGGCCCTTTTAGCAAACATTTTTTTGCTGCCATTAATAGATTATGACTCATTGGCTTACTCCTCCTCTCCCTCTTATAAAATGTTTGGTTGGCTAAGCACTACTTATCACAACATTGTTCAGGTTATCAACAATCTCCCTAGAAGGACCCCTCACTGCAACCTCTACAATGCAGCAAATTGGCTCTTTTTAGAGGATAGGTTTGACAGTAAAATTCTGACTTTCTTCCACAAAATTTTCTGCCTAATAGTATTGTTTCAATATTTTCAGCTGCCTGCAAACACAAGAACTACCAGACTTATATCAGGCTACTCTTTCTCAATTCCATTTTGCTACAGTAATCAAGGACAACATTCTCTTTCCAGTAGGGTTATCAAACTCTTTCGTAGCCTGCCAATACCTCTTGTTCAATGTCCATCATTGACATTATTTAAAAACAATTTCATGCATTATCTTTTTGACATATATGTATGTAATTGTTCCTGACCCCTTGATATATGTAAATGCTCCTGACCCCTTGCTCATACCACTGTAATTTGTTATCCACACGGACATATAAACATATGAATCTGCCAGCAGAAACAGGCCTCATGGTCTATAAAGTCTGCTTGAATGTGCAGCTAGCCCCCTACATTGCAGCTGCCTCACCCTCCCCTCCACCCTTACAGTTACCCCCTCACCCTGCCCCATCCCCTTTTAAAACTGCCTACTGTCTTACAGGGTACCACCTACTTGGGTAGAGTGTTCCATTTAGCCACCAACCTCTCTGTGTAAAGATGTCTCCTCATCTCTCTCCTATACCTTCCCCGTCCAATCTGAGACCATGCCCTTTCATGTCCATCCCCCTCCTCAACTCAAATACCCATTCTCTACCTGTCTTATTTATCCCCATCAGGTATTTAAAAGTCTCATTCATATCCCTCTGATCCCTTCTCTCTTCTCCTCCAGTGAGTACCTATTCCACTCCCTCAGCCTGTCCTAGTAGGAATTGTCCTCTAAACCCTGGATCATCTTTGTTGCCCTGTGCTGTACCTCCTCCAGTAATCTGACATCCTTGTTCAGAAACAGGCACCAGTACTGCACTCAGTACTCCAGGTGTGACCTGACCAGTGACCTGTACAGAGGCAGGATCACCTTCCTACATCTGGGGGAGATTCCTCTCACAATACACCCCAGCATCCTGTTGGCTGATCAGATTCATATGTTTTGTTTGTCACTGGACACATGTGAAAATTGGCAATTTTGCTCACATGCCATTCTAGTATAAAAAATTTATGAAATGAAATGAAAGTACTTCTCACCACTGAATCACCTTACCTGTACTAGCATCATGCCCTGCAATACTCTCATGCTTCATGAGGAATAAAGATATCCAGATAATTCCATCACAGTGGCCTATGTTGCAACTACTTGTAAGGCTTGAGGCTGTGCATCACTTTGTGCCATTATTTTCAAATGGTAAAAATATGCACTGTTATTTACATGGTTGTTAAAGAGTAAGCAGGTGGCATTGCACAGAAACAATGCTGCACGTGCATGTACTTTAACAAGTCTTTAAATCAGTGAGCTCTACTGGTTACCTGGCCTACTGCAAGAATTTAGGCTAATGCATAGTGATGTTCATGACAATTTTTTCATGGTTCATCACTCAAGACAGTGATCTGACACTTGGCACCACTACACTTTCACTATAGGGCCTCTTATGAATGCTATTTTATTGCTACATTACCCAGCTTTTACCTTCCTCTGCAATGGCAACTCAAGAGTATGACTGGGCAAAAATGTATGGGCATGGCTTTGACAAAGGTATCACAACATTTCACAATTTCCCAAAAGCTCATGAAATTCAACTTTAATAACAGATATTTGTTTTGAATATATGGCTGTTTATAACTTGACTAACCTCTGAGCAAGAGGTTAGATAGTTGACACATACAGACTCTTTTTTTCCCATATCAGTTTTTCTTCTCACCAGCACCTTGTCTCTCAGTGATATACCCTGTTCACAGGGATATACCCAGATCAGGCTAAACCCAGCCATCATTAAAGTTGGCTACCGGGTTTTTCTCCAACATTTTTCCCCTCCTATCTCCCCTGTTGGGGGCTGTGCCTCTCTCAACCTCACACAGCCACAGCTTTCCTTTCAGAAGGAGCAAGATCCCTGGCCCAATCACAGAGGTTGCTGTGTAGGTGGAACCCACTGCTAACCCTCCCCATCCAAGATAAACTGCTGAGCAGCAGCTGTCTTGGCCATGATTTTCCTCCAGATGTGACTTCCTGGGCTTGTTTCCAAACCCAGGGCATCAACATGGCAGTGCAATGAGCTCTTGCTGGGCCATGGGTATGGCCTCAAAACCCAATATTTAGGGTCAATGAACTTAAAATCAGTGATATTTTGTTCTCTAGTTTTAAAGTTATAGGGCCATAAAATTCTGCAGTTTACATAAGTGTGAAATTTAATTTTAAAATGTCTGAGTTTGGAGGCTTATAACTCAATCACCTTTAAAGATAGCTATCTTTAACTTGCTATACTTCTGTATGGATCTTGGAAATGTTATCATACCAAATATGGTGCAATTTGGACAAATGTGCTTAGTTTATATAATTGAAAAATGTAATTTTAAACTTTCCAAATGTTTGCCAGCTTATAAGTCAGTCACCTTTGAAGACAGAGATTGGAAACTTGATACACATCTGTATGGACCTCAGTAAAATCACAATACCAAATGTGGTCCACTGTGGAAAATGCTGTTTAAATTAAACAGAAATAACTTAAATCACAATTTTAGCAAAATTGTAAAAAATTTGCATGGACATTTTGTAAAAGTTGATGGAAGCGAAATTGGAATTTTGCAAGAATTTCACTGGCAGATGATACATTTTGCCCAGCCCTAGTCAAGCTAGAGGCACTACATAGGGGTGTTTTTCCAAAGTGTTCTGAGTTAAGGTAATAAAACTTATTAATTATGTTTTTCATTGTGTTTTCATTGTGTGTATTTTTTTTCTATTTTCACTATGTTGCAGAACTCTGCTGTATAGTGTTGTATCCTGTTTGGCTGTACTGTAGATGCTGTCATCAGGAGTCCATGTCTAGTGGTATGTTGGTTGCTCAAATGTGTTCTCCCCTGCAGTTAAATAAGGCCAATGGGGTTCATTGTAAGTACACCACTACTGAATTGGTTTTACTTCTCATAGTAAAATGCAGTAACAGGGAAACAATCCTGGGTGGTTCACATCTCCCACTTGGCACACAGTCCTTGAAATTTCTGCCCAGAAAACAACCCCAATGGCAGACAAGCTGGGGTATGGCAATAGCAATATTAACATAATAAACAATAATAACAACATGTGAAAATAGTCTACTCAAGAAGACTCTAATGCCTGAAAAAACAACACTGTTTTAATATTCATATAGCTAAAGATGAACTATTTATAGACAATGCTTATGTACGACTGAAAGAAAGCATATAGTATGCTCTTCAAACCATAAAAAATGGATAACTACACAGTATGTATGTATGTATGTATTTCTGTATGTATTTATTTATTTATTTGCTTGTTTATTTATTTATTTCAAAAGTTTTACCAAGAAAGACATCCTGAGCAGGTAACAGCTCATTTCCAGATGTGCCCTGGTGTGGGTACAATATTGGTGGATAATTCAGACACTGACTTTTTTAATATTGAGTGACTTTAACACTAAATTAAGAGAAAAAGTACTGTACATGAAGAAAAATGTTGGAAATATGAATATTTATCCATCAATAATTAAGATTTGAAAACAGTTTGGAATATAGTGGCCAAAGGCATGAAAAACTATAACACAGAAAGGGATGTTGATATTGAGCCATGGACTTTGATGCACTACTCTGGTGGCAAATTTTATGATAAAGAATAGCTATTGTATTATACCCATCTGTAACCTCCAAATCTTAATTTAATAATAATAACTAAGAATGGTACAATGTTGGCCTTGAAAATGTATTATGCTAACAAAGCAACAGAACAAAATCAAATCCGAGTAGATCTTAAAAAAAAGAATGGTGGATACCTTTCAGTTTTCATTGAAATCTGGCACTGCTAGGCATCATACAAATTGGAATCATGCACTAGTTTTGTCTCTTCATGTTCTGTCAACTGTAGTCATTGGTGATTCCAGCTAGATTTTATTTAGTTTGATGGGGGCTTTAAGACATACATATCATGTTGTTGAATCTACTCTGGTCAAGTATTATTGTTGTATTCTTAACTCTGGTCTGTACCTACAGTATTGTAAATAGTTCCCTCTCTACCTTATTTGTTTGTGCTTGATTATGTTTGCATGTTTCCAATTTGTATTCTTCTTAACAGAAATGTTATTATAAAAAAAAGAATGGTGGATACCAGTTTTAACCACATTTGTATAGTTACAGCTACATAAAAATAGTTATACTAGAGTCATGCAGAGGAGCCTTGATATTTCAGTTTGCAAAAAGGGAGGTCACTCTGACCTGACAATATATAGACCAATAGCTCCAATGGATGCAACTGCCAAAGTACTGCATTTACAAAAGTTATAGAGAAGCATCTCCTAGATTGAGTAACCTCTAAAACTATAATTTCAGAAGGACAGGCAGGATTTAAAAATGGACAGTCAACCTTGGAGAATGGATTTGTGCTACATCATGTACAATAATAGAGAAATATTGCTGTGTGTGTGTGTGTGTGTGTGTGTGTGTGTGTGTGTGTGTGTGTGTGTGTGTGTGTGTGTAAACAGATGGTTTATATGGCATTCAAACAATAGATCTCATATGTACCATTTTCATTTTCATTTAATTTTTATTTTTATACTGAAAAATCTGTGGGTTGTTCACCCATTTTCACAGATGTCCAGTGTTACAAACGCAAACATTAAACAAATACAATAGACAAATGAGTATAAAAAACATAAATCACTTATTACACTTACATACATAAAGTGTTGTCAAATGTCTTCTAAGATGTACCTTAAAACATAACATAGTGGATAGGCCTGTGAGTGTGCTTGGTAATGTACTGTAGATTACAATAGGTTGAAAAGTGACAGTATTTTGTGCAAATTTTGTACGATAAAGAGAAACCTTAAATGGAAATCTGGAATGCATTCTAGTATTTACAGAGTGATCATTTCTAGCAAATATGGTAGTTATACTATGAGGTAGAAGTCCAAGTTGGATTTTGTGTAAAAAAAAAAAAGTAATTAACGAAAATTAAAATGCTGATCCAAAGGTAAACAATTAAAAACATTATATAAACTACAGTGATGTGTGACTTTAGGACAGCCAGTAGAAAATCGCATTATACTACTGTAAGTGGACCTTAATTTAGCAAACAATGTTTCAGTTGTGTAAAAATAAATCACGGAACTCTAATCAAGAACTGACAATAAAAGACTGTGGGTCAACATAAATCTTACTTCTGTGGTAAGATTTTTATGTATTCTATAAAGAAAACCTAACCTTTTATGAAGTTTACTAATTAAGTCAGTGACATGAGCTTCAAAAGTAAGATCCGAGTCTAATATTAAGCCAAGATACTTTGACACCTTCACCTGTTCAATTTGATTTCGAAGGTTATCAAGTAAAAGTAAGTCAGACTAGGGATATTTCCTAGAGCTAGAGAAAACCATTGTTTGTTTTTTTTACCAGAATTTAATACAAATATTAACACTTTGATACAAACTTAAAATCTAGGTCTGGATCTAAATATACTACATATTTTTGTTAATCTTTACTCAAAGAAATTGACTACTAATAAGTATGATAATGCAGGAGCCATGACTACCAAAATACAGTCTAACTAGGGAATCAAACAAGGATGTTCAATAGCACCTAGTGGTGGGCAAAATCCAAAAACTTCATTCCAGGGAGAAATTTGTGAATTTTACTGAATTCATGAATTCAACCTGCAAGGCAAACGTCACGAATGGTGAAAATTCAACCTTCACCTGTGAATTGCAGCTGTAAGGTGACGTTTGTAAGAATTCATGGGATTAGAGGTCACATGGTGCTGCAGTGAGTTGTATTGACATGTGTAGGCTGAACTCAGTGCAGTGTGAGGAACAGGGAGCTGGTGTTTGGTGTGCACTGTATCTTTGTGCCTAAAAAGCTTTATAAAGCATTTAAATCATGCAGGTTTTTTCCATCAAATCACTCCATTTAGTGTCTACTGCGCCTTACACCTCAAGATTACAGATTATGTCTCATATGTTTTGTGATTTAGTTAGTTTAAAGTTGCAGTTTCATTTTCTTCTATGTTCTGTGTAGTGAGGCAGTGCTGTGGGGGACAGAAATGTAGCTGTAGCAGCTTCCACCAAGAAAAAGGCAGGCTAGTCACCATTTTCTGTGTTAGCAGTTAGCACTGTTGTAGTTGGTGTTTTTGTGTGATTTTGTTTCCATTTTATGTGGTTTGTATATTTTAGTTCTGCAGAACAGTTAGGTGTATTTTACTGAATTATTTTTGTCACTGTAGTTTGACTATCTTGATTTCATTTTTATGGCTGCAGTGGGCATTGCCTTGCAGTCACTTTGCTATTACATAGAAAAAGGGAGCTCTTCTGATTCCTAATGGACTAGCTAAAATTAGAGATTTTGTAGTATTATTCTGCTTTCATTCAGCTAAGCAGTGTTTCAAAGCATCATTTTGTGCTAAACTTTAATCTGGTTAGAAAGGGAGATAAGCAGAACACTCTGGGACTACAGTGTCAAATGTCACAGAATGGAATGTTTATAAAAACATAGAAACATAGAGACTGCCAGCAGATAAGGACCACCAGGCCCATCCTGTCTGCCCAATTTTCCTACCTTTATTGGCAGCTGATGTCCCTATCTGGTCACTGGCTTTAGCCTCTTCTTCCCACTGCTAGGGTTCCCTTATGCCTATCCCATGCATGTTTAAATCATCCTACTGTTGATGCTTCCACTACCTCCTGGGGTATGTTATTCCATGCATCTACCACCCTTTCTCTTAAAAAGAACTTCCTCACATTTTCCCTTATCCTGCCCCCTTCCAGTCTCATGCTGTGCACCCTTGTTCTTGTGCTCCTTCTCTATTGAAAGGTGTCTCCCCTTGCATCTAATTTATGCCCTTAAGATACTTGAATGTTTCTATAATATCCCCTTCCCCATTCCCTCCTTTCTTCCAGTGTATACATATTGAGGTCTTTCAATAGTATTTAATCATTGCTTTATCTGTAATCTAGGGGTCATTGTCTGTTTTATTTAGCAACATGAGGTATTCCAGTGCTTTATATCATCTGTGATAGCCCCCCATTATAGTGTATAACAACTCACTGATGTATGCTGTGTCACATATTGTATATCTATATTTTTAATATGTCTTTGTACTCATCAGTTCTGAACTATATCAAGTCATACTGTTTATTGTTTGTATGTGGGAAGGGCTCTGCAGAGGTGCCCATGTGCACCCATTGTTATCATACAGTAATTTGATGGTGCTTCATATTAGTTTATTAAGGGCTGTGTTTGGATATGGTTTCATCTTGTGTTACGGTACAAGTATGTTTGTGCATTTTATTCACATTGTATATGTTGCCTATTCTGGTGTGTGTGTGTGTGTGTGTGTGTATACAATGTGAGGGTGGTCCTGACTGTTTGTTCCTGTACTGTCTCCTGTGTGACCTCATGACCACATGTAGATGTTCATGGACAGGGGTCGAAACTGGCACCGGCTCCACTAGCCAAATGCTGTTAGATATTGTTTTGAGATAGACAAAAATCTTTGCAAGAATAAATAAGAGCTTTGCAAGTCTGACTTTTATTACTTAGAAAAACAAGACTGTGATCCTGAGCATGCATGTGACGTTGCAGTGGACATGACATGCATGCTCAGGATCATGGTC
This sequence comes from Neoceratodus forsteri, assembly GCA_016271365.2. Taxonomy (NCBI): domain Eukaryota; kingdom Metazoa; phylum Chordata; order Ceratodontiformes; family Ceratodontidae; genus Neoceratodus; species Neoceratodus forsteri. Next base: position 396,972,643 of record CM028131.1, on the reverse strand, counting down.
CTTTTTTGTGTGGTGAAAGTAAGACTTGCAACGGTCATCATTATTCTTACAAAGATCTCCATTCTCAGAAGAGCTTGTATTTTTAGTTCCAACTATCACTTACACTCTTTCAGGAAATTCGCACACCCTCAATGTGTGTTCACATTGAGAAGAGGCATCCGACAGCAGAGGATCGGCCAAACAATAAGGTAATGTGCTTGGTCTGAGCTAAAGTATATATTTGTAAAATGTAGGTAATAGATCTTACTGTTACTCATACTGGGGCACATGAATAGTTTATTTTGCCATAGATGTTATTACAGGCACACTGATCACACAAGTTCAGTATAGCGGCTGAAAGCTGACAGTGTCCCTTTAATGTGTGCACTGCTCATGCACTGCATTGATAAAAGTTTCCAGAAAGCTGCAAAGTCAAGTAAGCTGAAACTGAATAGCAGCTAGAAGCAAACCATTAGAAAACATTTATTAATCCATTGCAGTGAGCAGTGCACACATTAGGCAACTTATTGAAAAATGCTAAAATGGTGAGTTAAAGGGACAATTTAATGTGACTTTTACTGTACCCTGTTTGTTATACTGGAATATATATGCATTTATGTGTACTGTATATGTATTAATCAGTGTGTGTGTATCACAACAATTAGAAAGTGCAGTTAGGTGTCTCAGTAGTTAGTGCAAAAATTGCTAGTCTACATTCTCCCTTTATCTAGATCAGTTTCAGCCTTATGCATGTTATTGCTGATTTACATGAGTTGTCTAGAGGCAACAACCCACCCTCCAATGTCCCTCAGAGCCTGAAAAGAAGAAAATGGTCCCTCAGTGTCTTTTTTTTAATCCATAAAAATTTGTGTAGACAGTGCACTGCTATGTTATACTGGAATATATGTACATATATGTGTATATGTATTAGTCAGTGTGTGTATCACAACAATTAGAAAGTGCAGTATGATGGCTCAGTGGTTAGTACAAAAATTACTAGTCCATATTCCCCCACTATCTAGATCAGTTTCAGCTTTATGCATGTCATTGCTAATTTACATGAGATGTCTAGAGGCAACACCCCCACCATCTGATGTCCCTTGGAGACTGAAATTAAGAACATGGTCCCCTTATGTCTTTTTTTAATCTGTAAAAAAAGGTCCATCGCTGATGCAACTCTGCATCCCCATTCCAGTTTCCCACTGAGTACCCACCACCCCCATACCTACTAGATGCCCTCACACACTCTCACTCACCTGAACAGATCCCAGTGTGAAGATCCACTGTCCCATGAAATACACGTCTTGCTGCTGGAACCAGCAACTGCTATATGAAAAATAAGGTAAGTGCAGTTGAGAATCCATTGAAATACATTAAACCACACTTACCTTATTTCTCATATAGCAGTCCTGAGTTTCAGCAGCAAGACGTGTCTTCGATGGGAGGGTGTATCTTTACACTGGGATCTGTTCAGGTGAGTGCGGATGTGTGGTGGAGTCTGGGGGTGAGGGGTGGTGGGTGCTCAGTGGGAGGCCAGGCTGGGGGGTTGGAGTCACATCACCACCAAGTCTGCTCTATTAATCATTATCTAGTGTGAGGCCCCACACCCAAATTGAACTCTGGAGCCCCTCCCCCTTTCCTCTAGGATACCCTTGTGTCTATTCCACTCCTTCTTAAATTCTGTGACCATGTTAGCCCCTACCACCCACCTGGTAGGCTGTTGCAGGCATCCACCACCCTCTCTGTGAAAAAATATTTTCTCACATTTCCCCTGAGACTTCCCCGTCTAACTTCCTTTTGTGCCTCCTTGACTTGGAGCATCTTTTACTTTGGAAGATGCTTCCTTCCTGTACTCTGTTTATACTGGTGATATATTTGTATGTCTCAAACATGTCCCCCTTCCCTGCTTTACTCCATTGAATACATATTTAACTCCTTTAGTCTTTCCTCGCAGGTCTTATCCCACAAGCCTGCACCATTTTACTTGACCTCCACTGAACTGCCTCCGCCCTGTCTATGTTCTTTCTCAGATGGGACCTCCAAAACCGGACTCAGTATTCTAGGTGTGGTCTCATGAGTGTTTTATACAGGGGCAAGATGACCTCCCTCTTTCTACTCGTGATACCCCTCCATATGCATCCAAATATCTGGCTAGCCTTTCCAGCTGCCTTATCACACTGCCTACATTCTCTTAGGTCCTCCAAGATGATAACTTCCAGGTCCCTTTCCTGCTTTGTGATGGTTAGTACCTCCCCACCTAGTTTGTACTTTGCCTCTGGGTTCTTGTGCCCTATGTGCATGGTCCTGCACTTCTTTGCATTGAATCCCAGCTGCCATTCTTCTGACCATTTCACCAGTTTTATAAGGTCTTCCCTCATTCCTTTGACACCTCCTGAAGTGTCCATCCTATTGTATACTTTTGTATAATCTGTGAAGAGGTATACCTCCCCCTCCAGTTCCTCTGCAATGTCCCCAGTAAAGACATTAAAGAGGACCGGCCCTAACACCAACCCCTGCTCATCACCTCTCCCTCTCCAGAGTACTATCTGTTTACCACAACCATCTGACTTCTGCCATTCAGCCAGTTCTCTACCCACAGAACTATTTTAGGATCCACCCTTAGGCTGTGCAGTTTGTTAATCAGCCTTCCACGGGGGACAGTGTTGAAGGGCTTTCTGAAGTCCAGATAGGCCACATCCACTGCACCCCCCAAGTCCACTACCTTAGTTATCCAGTCAAGTCATTGATTAGTACAATGTTAGTGCAAAACACAGTGCTTATCCTACATACAGTAAAAGTTAGGGTTAAATGTATAAGTTAATAAATGCCATATAAGGCAATGTATGTGTGTTAGTGTGTGTGTGGCAATGATCTGTGTGTGTAGACAGTAAGCTGCTATGTTATATTGGAATATATATGCATATATAGTATGTGTGTATGTATTAGCCAGTGTGTGTGTGTGTGTGTGTGTGTATCACAACAATTAGAAAGTGCAATTAGGTGGCTCAGCGGTTAGTGAAAAAATTGCTAGTCTACATTCCCCAACTATCTAGATCAGTTTTAGCCTTATGCATATCGTTGCTGATTTAAATGAGTTGTCTAGTGGCAACACCCCAACCTCTAATGTCCCTGAACCCTGAAAAGAAGAAAACAGTCCCTCAATGTATTTTTTTAATCTGTAAAAATGTGTGTAGACAGTGCGCTACTTTGTTATGCTTCAATATACATATGTGTATATGTATATCTGTATTAGTCAGTGTGTGTGTGTGTGTGTGTGTGTGTGTGTGTGTATCACAGCAATTAGAAAGTACAGTTAGGTGGTTCAGTGGTTGGTGCAAAAATTGCTAGTTTACACATTTTTCATTGCCACAATACCATTATTTTGCAGCCATATTGGTTCTTGCTAGAATTTGTTGTTTACTGATAGAAGTTAGATTTCTTCATGGATTTATTTGGGGGACTCTTCTTAACATCATAGTCACAGTCACATTAAAGTCACAGTCACTTTAAAATAAATGATAATTTTCCATAAATATTTAAAAAAAATGCTTTGATTTGCTTCGACTCCAACATATCTATTGCATCTAAAATGAGGTGATGCAGGCTGTCTACCTTCATTCATGATCACGGTCATATTAAAAGTTAAAAGTCATGGTCACATTAAAATACATTTACATAGAAACATAGAAGTTGATGGCAGATAAGGACCGCAAGGCCCATCCAGTCTGCACATTTATTTTTCTACCTTATGAATGTGCCATGGGCCTTTGCTCTGTCAATGGCCTATCTATTCATAATCATCTGTATTGCACCCTTATACCTATCCCATGCCTGTTTGAAGCCCTGCTCTGTATTCATATCCACTACTTCCTGAGGTAGGCTGATCCATGCATCCACCACCCTTTCTGTGAAAAAGAACTTCCTCACATTACCAATTAATCAGTCTCCCTCTAATTTCATGCTGTGTCCTCTTGTTCTGCTATTTGTCTTATATTGAAACATGTTAGACTCTTTCACCTTGTTAATGCCCTTAAGGTGTTAAAATGTTTCAATCATATCACCTCTCTCCCTTCTTTACTCTAGGGTATACATATTGAGCTCAGTTAATCTGTCCTCATATGTTTTCTGATGCAGTCCCTGCACCATTTTGGTTGCCCTTCTCTGGACTGCCTCAATTTGGTTAATGCCCTTGTGAAGGTGTGGCCTCCAGTACTGCATGCAGTACTCTAGATGGGGCCTAACCAGTGTCTTGAAAAGAGGGATTATTACCTCCCTCTTCCGACTTGTGATACCCCTAGTAATTTAATTTTAAAGAATCCTTTAAAGAAATATAAATTAACTGGCATCAACTCACCCACTGTCACAGTGCATAAATCATCCCCTAAAACACCCATTGCCACCCAGAACCACCAACATGTAAAATCAGGGGCTACAAAATCCATAGTTCAGTATCGGTCAAAGTCTGACCATCCCACATTTATGGGTACAGAGGTAGATGCTGTTAAATGTACAGCAGGTGGTGATACAGGAACGTGTGCCTTAATGGAATATATGTTTTGTGCTCACATTCATGCTCATGTCATACACATGGTCACATTAAAAGTCATGGTCACAGTCAAATAAATTATAATTTTCCATAATCATTATAAAAAATGAATTTATCTGCGTCAACTACAGCACATCTATTGCATCCAAAATGAGGTGGCAGAGGATCTCCACCTTCCTTCATTTTTACTGTCATGTTAAAATTTAAAAGTCACGGTAATAGTAAAAGAAATTTAATTTCATGGAATCATTTACAGAAATATTCATTTACTTGCATTGACTTACCCACCATCACAGTGAATAAATTATCCCCCGAAACACCCATTGCCATCCGTTCACTGTGCCAGCAGGTAATGGGGGCAGATGGTGATTCAGGAAACAGTGCCTTGATACATCACATGCTTTGTGCTAACATCCATGCTCACGTCATACACATGGTCACAGTCACATTAAAAGTCACAGTCACATTACTAAAATAAATGTTACTCGTCCTTAATCATTTTAAGAAATATACAGTACATTTACTTGCTTCAGCTGAACTGCAACCCATCTTCCTTATTCAAGATGAAGTGAGAGTCTCCTCCTTTCTTCATGGTGTAAGAGATCTAAATCTCACCTTCAGGTTCTTGGCAATATTGGAGTTTCAAATAATCACAGACAAGTTGCATTCGAGTAATAAACAAGTTTATTACTACAAAATAGGGATAAATCACAGTTGCCCTAAGCAGTTCTTACCAATACGAACCGGGAGCCAATGCTAAGCGTTCCCTACACCTCGAGGTTTCTTTGTTGTCTCTCGGGATCTCTCGGGTCTCCGAGGTGTAAAGCCTGTGCATAACATTATATACCTATGATAATTACTATGGTTACTGAAAGATAGAAACATTTCTAGTTACAGAGATGAGCCCTATTGGCTAAATTAGAGGTGGCTCCACAGTATAAGATAACATTACATAAAGTTGTAAAGTCATCAGTTTTAGAACAAAGACCTTCTTATACAAAGTCTTACATAACAAGGTGAAGTGGTGTCCATCACCAAAAGATGGCAATGTTGCCTTACACATCATAATCACTTCAAGGACAGGTGTCTTGGCATCTGACAAGTAAGAAATAGACAGAAGTACATAATATAGTGTGTTTGCATTAGCAAGCAAAGTGAGTTACAATATGTGTATACAAATCCTAACATCTACTCTTGTACAATAGATGCTCTTAGCCCTATATATATTAGTATAACCTATACCTAAATATCAGCTGTCTATGGTGTGCCCCTGAGGGTATCAATTAGGGTGCAGGGAGCTCGTGTAACAATTCCCCCCCTTGTTGCCTTCAAAGGGCAACACAGGCTAAATGCAAGGAATAGTTAGGAGCAGTGGTTCTTTACAATTCAGAGGCATGAGCCTTGTAAAGAAACTCAAGCTGCTCACGGTGTTGGCGCAGGGTATGTCGTAGGCAAAGCATAATGATCAAAGTGAATATCAAGAATGCTTGTATTATAACAAAACCTTTAAAAGTAATCTCTAACCAAGTGTTAGTCAAAGCATTATTCATATCTCCGTCATTCATCAAATCAAGAATAGCTTCATTGGCTTTGGTGATATTAGCTGATGTGGATGAGGTGTGTTCCTTTCTATCTAAAAGGATTTCAGTGTGAGTGTCAGTGGATCTATGTGTACGTTAAAGTAAGGTAGGTATTCTTCTAAGGTAAGTAAATAATCTGGATTCCCATTAATGATGTCTGCTTCTACAAAGAGGAACGGGGTTATGACAGTATGTCCAATAACAGTTTTCTGATGGGGACAAAAACAGAAGTTGGGGTAATCAATTTGACAAGTAACAGAACCATAGAGATGCGTCTTAATATTTGTGACAATGCAGTACTCCCGTCAGAGTTATACTGAGAGCGCACAGTAGGTAGCCTCCATTTTTGCAACTGGACAGGGCATGTGTAGGTCGTCTTCGAGATCCGTGTTGACAGGCGATGAGCTTCCTCACGATAGGACTGATAGAATTAATCTGGTGACTGCATTGGTGCAAAAGCGTCAGTGCCATTTTCAGTGATGTCAGCATCCATAGTGAAAGTCCAATCAATGCTGTCTGGTGAATAGCCACATACAGTGCGTATAACATCAAACACATCACATCGGCACAAGTAGATGTACTGCTTCTTCGCACAACAGTCTGTGTGCGGTGCCACCCAGGCATCCAAGAAGGGATGGTAGACCAGTAGAGGAGGTAGATCCAGGCATTCTTGGTAGATGTCTTCGTCCAAATGCCCAATAGAATGTGCCAGTGCAAGCTTGTCGAACAAAGCTGTAGTAGGGTAAAAGCGTGGTAGAGACAGTAAAGAGACAAACATGGTATCTTTATAGAACATTTCTGGACAGAAAAACAAGGGCCAGTGTTTGGATGTCTGGTCACAAACCCAAGTTGCGAGCTGTGGAAAGAGGAATAGACAAAGTTTGTTGCATACACAAATCAATACATGATTGAGATTTACATCTGGGACAATACCATTTAGAGAGCGTCTGTCATGTATTATGTCGGGAATCCTTCAATTTCTAAATCTCTAAAAGGTTGTTGATGGTAGTGATTATGTATGATCCATATGCAGAGCAAAGTATTTCCTGCCAATGTATTGTTTCTCAGCTTCTCATTGTTCTGTTGTATGAGTGCATTAATCTTATCCTTGGAATCAGTGAATGCCTTTGCAATGTCGCTGCATGTTATATACAGTGTATCTCTTCCTGACTAAGACCATCCACACCATGCAATAATGGTGGTAAACGTCATTTACCAAGCCAGCGGAGAATTTCGCTGAGTGACTCTTTTTATAGCAGCAATGTCCGCTTTGTTCCAAATGGACATAGTGCAGAAAAAAAATACCTGTAACTGTGCCAGTGGCACCTGTAACATCAGAACTATCTACTTCACGTTTAGTACATTTATTAGTATGTGTGCTGGAGGAGGTTTCCTCCCAAAAGTTACCTCTATGTTCAGTTGAATATCGCCAGTAAAGGGTCTTAGTAATCGATTTGAAATGCAGCTAAACTGTCAAGCAATAAGGTACTGAAAAATGCAGATGTGTTAGTATTGTGACACATACCAAATTCCTTCATGTTCCAATAAGTAAGATTAAACAAAACCGGTACATGCATAAATTGTAAATTATTAATCAGAGAACCTGGGAGGGCAGTGGCAGTGAGACCACTACGAGGCCCAGGATTATGTTTCGGACATTCCAAAAGCTGTTTCTCAGTGGGGGGTAGGACAGATAAATACATGGCAGCTGAGGCCATGTGGTGAATAGCACAAAATTTTTGGGCAGCATCCTGAGAAAGAGAATTACAATAGGAAGGGTCAATTAAAGCAGTAATGTTATATAACCCAGAGTGTCTTAACGCAGTTTGTAACAAGGACAGAGTACCATTTGGGGACAATTTAGCGTTGGGCCAACCTTGGAAAGTTCCCTTAGAAAGTTTGGCCACAGGAAGAATTTGTCCTTGGATGTGGTTTGCCATTCAATCTGGAGGGTAGATTTATCAGGAGCAACAACTGAGGCAGTGAGGTATGCATCAGAACCTTCCTGTACAGTGACCACGGTGTCTGGAATTTTGATGGAAACTCCCTCTGGAGGAGGTGATGGATGATCAAGGTGGTGAAGGAGGTCCGGTACCGTGCCTTGAGTGTTGGGGAGTACTCCTGCAAGGAGTACTGAGAGGAACAAGATAACCATCTTGTCAATGCATCTGAAAAGGAAGATAAAAGATTAGTATATTAGTACAGTTCCGCCCAATGGGGTTAGGAAAAGTAAGTTTAAACTCCTTTGTACAATTTCAATTGGTTTGCATGTAACCATTTGTCAGTCTGTTTGTTGTTGTGGAGGAGTCTAACTTGATAGACTGCTGGACTGAGCTTGTTGACAATGGGGTAAGGGCCTTCCCACTTGTTGGAGAAGGAGTGGGTGGGATGTGCAAATCTAAGTACCATTACTTGATCTCCAACCTGCCAATCCACTTCTTGTGCGTGTTTGTCAAATTGTATCTTGGATTGTTGCTGGGCCTTGCCCATGCAATTTGCAGCATACAAGTGTGTGTGTATAAGGTCTTGTCTGAGTTTTTCCACATACTGATCTACAGACACTCGGTCCGCAGTGGGGGTGTAGGTCAAAGAGCAAATGTTCAGGTAACCTCATTTGTCTGCCAGTCATCACCTCAAAGGGTGTGAGCTGGGTAGTAGCTGAGGGCGTACCCCTAATTGCCATAAGGAGTAAAGGCAGTAGGGAATCCCAGGTCTTGGGGTTGTCCTCAATGAATTTGGAAAGCATTTGCTTAATCCATCTGTTAGCTCTTTCTACTTGACCTGAGGATTGAGGGTGATAAGGTATGTGGAACTTTTGCTGGACCCCGAGGAGTTCAAGGGACTCTTTCATCAACTCACCTGTAAAACTGGTTCCCTTGTCGGAGTCTACTTTGAGAGGCAGACCCCACCTGGAGAAAATTTGTTCCACCAGGATTTTGGCAGTTGTTTTTGCAGTACAAGTCTTAGTGGGGAAAGCTTCTACCCACTTAGAGAATAAATCTGTTACTACAAGTGTGTACTTGTTGTTTCTACTGGTATTGGTCAAAGGGCCAATAAAATCAATTTGGATGGCATGCCAAGGTCCAGTATGTCGTTGTGGTAAAAGTTTGGCATTCTATTTTGTAGGTATGGGATTGTTCTGTGCACAAACAAGGCAATTGTCAATGTACTGTTTAACATCTTTGGTGATTCCAGGCCACCAAGCAGTAGTTTTGAGTCTTTGGAGTGTGTTTTCAGCCCCCTGGTGTCCACCAGTGGGGGTATCATGTACCTGATGCAAGAATTCAGATCTCAAGTGTCTGGGGACTACCCATAATTTGATGTTGGTATCCTCTGGTTGGAACCAAATGAGTTTATCATCGGAGATAAATGTAGTCTGCTCTCATGTCTACGGTAGGGGTTATGTGGGAAGTCTCTCTTCAGTACCTTTGTCCAAGAATCTGAACACTTCTTTGAGTTCAGTGTCCAAGTGCTGGGCTGCTTGAGAGGTCTAAGGGGTAAAGGATTCAGATTTCCTTTAAGAGCTGCAATTTGGACAGCTCACGTTGGCCTCTGGATGTTCCATTTCCCAAACATCCCCTCGGGCCCCTTCCTTGGCAAGGGTGTCTGCTGTGTCATTAAATGCATGATAGGGATTATGTAAGGAATGAGCTTTAACCTTGTGCACATAAAGTTTGTGTGGGTATTTCTCACCTAACGCATGTATGTAAATTACCAACTCTTTGTATTTCACTGGACTGCCATCAGAAGAGAGGAAGGAGTTCTTCCGCCAGAAAGGGAGGAATTCTGTAAGGGAGCAACAAACCCAATTAGAATCAGTAAAGATGATAGTATCCTGAGTTCCATGTTGGATGAACTCTAATGCACAGGCCACTGCTGCTAGCTCTGCAACTGTGATGAAGCTACAGTACAACGTTTAGATATCTTGACAGTGTTTCCAAAAGGATATGCTACCATGATACCCATCCCTGGAATTTGTTCACCTTGATAGTATGAGGCTGAACCATCGGTGAAAATGCGACACAAGGAGGTGTTTCTAGCACCTCTCCAGGGGTGGCAGGAAAAATGGACCTGGGTCTGGAAGGTCAGGTGATTGCAGAGCGCAGTCGTGGGGCTCTCCCTGAAAAGGAGACCGTGTGCAATAGAGATGGAACTTTGGTTTGGTGGACCTGTATGCCCTATCCTGGAGGAGAAGTGACCAATGTGTCAGTCTGGTGTTAGAGACTGACCCATCCTTCACTCGGTCTGAAAGTAAGAATGTAGTGGGAGTGTGATTGGTGTTAAAATCAGTGAAGTACCCAATGATATACAGGAAGTGCTTAATCACCTAATAGGTAGCCAGAAGGTTCCTTTCATAAAGGCCATACTTCTGTTCTACTGGAGTCAAGAGCTGTGATGCATATGCAATTGATCTCATGAGCCATGTACCTTCTAGGCCAGTACTGCTGACATAGCAATGTCAGAGGTGGCACACTCTAGGTGAAATGGTAATGTTGGATTGGGGTTTACCAGTGCTGGGGCGGAGGCCAGGGCCTGCTTCAGTAACATCACAGCCTGGGTAATGGACAGGGCCCCAATTCCATGGGCGTCCTTTGAGTAAATCATTGTGCAGTGGGCGGCTTTCTGTGCAAAGTCACAAATGAAATCCTGGAGTAGTTTACCATACCTAAAACCTTCTAAGAGTTGCCACACTGGTAGGTAATGAAAAGTCCTGCAACCTTGAATTTTCTTCCAAGTAGGACTCGACCCTGATCTGTTATCTTCAAACCTAGAAAAGTACTTCTTTCTGACACAACTGTGCTTTTGCAGGATAACACTTCAAGTCTGCTCTCTGAATAAGAGTCAATAGTTCATCCAAGAGATCCAGATTTTGATCCTGTGTGGCAGTTGCCAGCAACAGGTCGTCTACATACTGCAAGAGACATTGGGGGGTTGAGAAACCTTGTAGGGCATCCATCATATGGAGATGGAAGAGGGATGGGCTATTATGGAATCCCTGTGGCAAACAAGTCCACGTATATTGTCTTCCTTCAAAGGTGAAGGCAAATTTGTATTGACTCTTGAGGGCCAATGGTAGTGACCAAAAACCATTGGAGATATCCAGAGCGCTGAACCATTTCTGGTCTGGTGTTAGTAATCGAAGCACATCTGGTGCTGATGCTACAGTTGGGGAACAACTAGGAGTGACTTGATTTAGTTTCCTGTAGTCAATGGTAAGTCTCCAGGTACCTGTGGGTTTTCTTACCGCCAAACAGGAGGGTGGCAGTGGAGACACAAGTTCTGATTACTCCTTGTTTGGGGAGTGACTTAATTGTTTCTCTCAAAGAAGGTAAGAGCTTCAGGGGAAACGGGTATTGTCTTTGTCTTTCATGTGCCGGCCTGGCACTTCAATGACAGTATGCATTCTGCCACAATCGTGTTTGTTAACTGCAAATGCTTCCAAATGTCGTTGCAGAATGGGCAGGAGTTTTGGGAAAAATTCATGATTCTTGAATAAATCTATGACGTCATATTCTTTATTGTTGATAGAGGCGGTTGCCACAGCATGTGAGTCAGGAATCAAAACGGTATGGTATTGACCCTGGATTTGCATCAACAGCATATTTGCCAGATCCACCACACAGCCGGTGGTGCCAGAAAGTCAATCCCAATAATGCTGGGATGATCGTAGCAACACCATCAGCTGGAAGGTGGAGGCCTTCAGATGACCTAGGCCTCTACCGGTAAAGGCAGGGAGCGGTATGCAGGCAGCCTAGTACCATCGACTCCTGACATGTTGGTCTTCCGTCCGGTAGACCATGGAGACGATTCAGGGTGATCGTCGTGTAACACAGATACAGCTGCACCTGTATCTAAAAGTACAATTAAGTGGCGGCCCCCGACCTCGGCCTCGGTGCAGGGCCTTCCATTTGTATCCAAGACCAGCTTGTTTACAATGCGGACTGGGGCCTGTAATTGTCAATCCGTATCGTTGGGGGCATGCAGTGGTTGGGCCTGGCTTGCATGGATAACCTCACCGTGTTGCACTGATGCAATGTAAGGCGTTGCTTCTGGGTTCAGACTGTGGGTCTGCGCACTCCCACTGCCGGAGTCTCCATGACCAGTAGTGTTATGGATCACCGGTTGCACTGTTGCAAGTGTTTGTGTGGGGACGGCATCTGCTACAGAGCACTTGCCCCCAGGAGCTCCCGAAATTTCAATTTTCTTCAGCTATCTGTTTATATGAGGGACCCGGTCTTTGTAATGGCTTCCCTTTTCCCTTATACTTTTTGTTCTTGTTCCAATTCCGGTTCCCACTCCACTGCTGCTGTTGCTGTTGTTGAGGGTTTTGTTGGGTGCCAGCTGGAGGGGCCGATGGAGGTTTGGCCTGTTGTCGTTGGGCCTGTCCTTCCACCGTGTAGTGCGTCGTGGCCCCCAGAGCAGGTTCCACGGCAGCAACCTTTTTGGAACCGGAACCTAAATCTCGGATATACAACTGGTACACCCTCTCGGTTTTCTGAAGAATATTGGCAAACCTATCTGTATTTGGGTAAGTAGTGGGCTCTACTTTATCTCTTACGGCTGGGATCATGTTTCTAAGGAACAGGGTCTTATATTCAATAAGGTCCACATCCGCGGCCTCTTGTGCCAGATGTTTTCCTGCTCAATAGGCCATCCAGAGTCTCTGGTGGTAAGTCGCTGGGCTTTCTTTAGCACTTTGCTTCACGGGATATGCTAGCATTACTCCAACCATGCCAGGGCTGTGAGCGGAAATGAGCTCAGCTGCTACTTCATCAAAGGTGGCGTTCCCATCCTGGCGAACAACTTCGGGGAGTTTTGCCCATAAGCCAGGATTGATGGTTTGGCGTAGTAGTTGGACTTGGTATTCCGCAGCGAGACTGAGCATTTCGCACTTGGAGCGTACCTTTTCCAAATGGCAGCTGAGGTTGTCGGACGGGGTCATCCGACCGATACTGTCAGCAATTTGCTGAACAGAGTAGGCCATTTGTAGGGGATTAGTTGGTGGTCGATCAGGCAAGGGCAGCGCATCTCGCACACCATCCAATGCTGCATGGGCTGCAGCTTCAGCTGCCGCCCATACAACGCCTCCTGAGTGCCAGCCTCTTGAAAAATTTGTCGAATTTGACTTTAATGGCTTTCATGCTTCTTTCAGGAAGAGAATATTCCCTAGTGCCCCTCAATCATGGTTTCAATCTCTTGTCTGTCTTCCACACCAATAACGGCTACCGGAGGTGCCGTCAGGACCAGGCTTGGGCCTGCTCCCCCCCTATCATGGGCGCCGCCATGATGGTGCCACCCATGATGAGCATCACGACGTCATCAACGTGTAACCTGGGGAGTAGGGGGTGGGGACCCACCATGCTGTGGATGGCTGGGTGGGGTATCTGGGCCATAGTAGGGGTGTGACTGAGCATTGTATTGTGAAATGTCATCGTCGGATAGCTCCCCCTCCAACGACGAGTGAAAGGCAGGGGCTACGCCACTCATCGCCTTCACATGGCCAGTCAAAACCTCTCGCTGATGGCACAGTTTATCCATCTTAACCTTACATTCATCATGACTCACACTTGCAACATCCATATCAACCTGATCTTGCTTCTGTTTCTGCAAAACACGGTACTCGGCGCTCAATTCGCGATTGTCCCTATAGGCTATCTCTAAATCATTACGTACCTGGTTGATCTCGTCCTGTAGCTCACCCATCTCATCACTCATCTGTGCATTCGCAGCACTCAACAAATCATTCATTTGTACAACTTGACTCTTATCCTGTCTTAAACTTTCACACTCAGTTTTCAGAGTACACATTTCTTGTTCACCTGCCTGTGCAGAATGATGCAATAGTGAATCCTTCTCATTACGCAGCATTTGGAGTTCAGCCTCCAAATTCTGCTGTATCTTGATACATTCTGTCTCCTGCAAACCCATCTCCTGTTTGAGAGATGCGATCTGCAGATCAAGGGTTCGAAACCTCACTTCGGAGGCTTCCAAAGCAGCGTAGAGAGCAGCGACCATCAACCCTTTAGCAGAACACCTGTTGGTTGACTGCCGCATCTCAGTGTACTGAGTTGAGATCCCCAGTACAGGGTTTTCGGATTGACTTGCGTCCCGCGCAAAGTCAGCCCATCCTCCATGGGAGGTAAGGAAATTCGAGACATCGAGTCTCAGTTCTGCGCAGATATCTGATACGGTGGCCATTTACGTGGGAGGGAAAGAAAATTCAAACTGTGAAAAAGACCATGCGTTGCGTATCGATCCACAACACAGGTACTTTTAGCACAGCCGGGCTACTGTATAAGTTGTAGGCTTGCAATTCAAAGTCATATGGAGTGGTCGAGACGGCATCGACCACACCTAAAAATCAGCCAGACTTTGCAAGTATCCACAACTGGTGGAAAAAAGACGGAGAGGTGATAACGGAGATGTACAACTACAGTCCTCGTGGGAAAGGGAAAACTTTTGCAAATAGTGAAAATTCACAACAGCCACTATCGCCTGCACGCGTTGCCAATTGTAAGAGATCTAAATCTCACCTTCAGGTTCTTGGCAATATTGGAGTTGCAAATAATCACAGACAAGTTGCATTCGAGTAATAAACAAGTTTATTACTACAAAATAGGGATAAATCACAGTTGCCCTAAGCAGTTCTTACCAATACGAACCGGGAGCCAATGCTAAGCGTTCCCTACACCTCGAGGTTTCTTTGTTGTCTCTTGGGATCTCTCGGGTCTCCGAGGTGTAAAGCCTGTGCATAACATTATATACCTATGATAATTACTATGGTTACTGAAAGATAGAAACATTTCTAGTTACAGAGATGAGCCCTATTGACTAAATTAGAGGTGGCTCCACGGTATAAGATAACATTATATAAAGTTGTAAAGTCATCAGTTTTAGAACAAAGACCTTCTTATACAAAGTCTTACATAACAAGGTGAAGTGGTGTCCATCACCAAAAGACGGCAATGTTGCCTTACACATCATAATCACTTCAAGGACAGGTGTCTTGGCATCTGACAAGTAAGAAATAGACAGAAGTACATAATATAATGTGTTTGCATTAGCAAGCAAAGTGAGTTACAATATGTGTATACAAATCCTAACATCTACTCTTGTACAATAGATGCTCTTAGCCCTATATATATTAGTATAACCTATACCTAAATATCAGCTGTCTATGGTGTGCCCCTGAGGGTATCAATTAGGGTGCAGGAACCTCGTGTAACAATGGTCATGGTTTAACCAAGTACAGTATGTGCTTCTGCCAAATGGAAACTTGGAAAAGAAATAAGGCAAGCAAAACTTCAATCCAACTAGACAAACTCTTACCTTAATCATGCTAGAAAGTACTATAAACTCATTTTGGAGGGGGAGAAAAGGAAATTCTGAGAGAATGCTAGTCACAAATGTATTATGCTATAGAACGGAAGGATTCCAGCCTGTACTGGACTGTGGTGGCTAAGTATACTCTTAGTTATAAGAATAATTCCTCTATACTTATTACAGCAGATGGCTGGTTTCATTATTTTAGAGAAACCTTTTATGATCCAACTGGTGTACAGGAACAGAGACATTTTGAAAACCATTTACCCTGTGAATATCGCCCACTGATATTTTCTTTTCAAAAGGTAGAAGGTGCCATATTGTCCTCTAAAGCTGATAAAGAAGCTTGTATGGATGGAATATCAGCAAATGTATTTAAAGCTCATTTGGACCTACAGATTCCTCTGTTTACTAATCTGTTTAACAAGTGTCTTAAAAATACATTTATTCCAGCAAATGGAAAATAAATATGATAATTCCTTTGTTTAAAAAGGGGGATATGAGAGAGCCTAAAAATTATAGGCCTATTAGTTTTTTAAATGCCATCTCTAAGCCTTATTCTTATATGTTGCTGAATATATTACAAATCTGGGTGGATGGAAATAACCTGATAACAGATTTGCAGGTGGACTTTATACATAATACTTCAACTACTGATCATAGTTTCATGTTGGCTCATGTACTAAAAAAAAATATCTGATTAACAAAAAATGTAAAGTTTCTGCAGCATTTTTTGACTTCAGGATTGCTTTTGATTCTATTGATAGAACATTATTATGACAAATGTTAAAGAGCTGATGTCACATTCAATAGAACTTTAATAAAGCTCAGTATTTAGACACAGTCCAGCTTGTATTTCCCATTAGTGCTGTATTTCTCCTCCCCATTATTTATTATTGAGGTCATCTGTATGAAAACAGGATCTTTGCTTCTGAAGAGTTTGTCTATTCCTGCTGCTTTCTCCCTATCTGAAGTCATAGAGCACTGCTTGTGATATCACTGTTTATCCCATGACAATAGATTGTGATGTCACTATACAGAATTATGACTTGAAGTAGGGAGTAAAGTTACAGAGGCAGATGGACTCTAAAGAAACTCTAAGTGATAAAGATCATATATTCATACAAATTTCCTTAGTAATAAATAATGGGGAAGAGAAATATATAAACTACAAATGGAATGCAGGCAGAATTGTACTTAGTTATTATACTTTCTAAAGTTTTCATCGTGGCATCAGTAGCTCTTTAATTCAAATAGAAATCCATATAAATCTTCTGATCCCTATAATACAGTTATATTCAATTACTGTTACCTGTATTAGAGATGATTTATCTGGTAACCTTACAAATCCTTTTCATTCCAGCTGTGGAGTAAAGCAAGGATGCCTATTGGCTCTGATAGTGTTCAACCTGCATATTAATGAAAATTCTCTTAAGTGTACTGTAGATGCCAAAGACTTTCACTCTCCAGTCATTCTGACCTGCTCCTGTCCAGGTCTGGCTTATGCAGACAGTATGATCTTATTATGCCTTTCTCCAGTTGGATTACAATGTAAACTAAATGTGTCTTTTATAAAGTTTGTCAAAAGCATAACTTCATTATTATTTGTAATAAAACAAAGGTATTTATATTTGGCAGAAAAACAAAACAGTCTTTCAAAATTCCCGATGTTGATGTTAAGACGCACAATCAGTATGTCTATCTAGGTGTATTGTTCACCTCAAATGGAAAGTTGGCCAGACATATAAAAGGCCAAGTGCAAAAGATCAAACACAATAAAAGTGCCTTATTAAGACTTATTTATCTCTGTGGTGGAGCATCTGTTACTCCTGCAACTGTGGCAGGAAAATCTAAACTTAACCCAATAATTACATACAGAGTTGCGGTATGGGGTTACTATACACCAGGGCCAGGATATTCAAAGCAGTTGTGCATAGTGCAACTGAATTGTGCTGGCGCACATGCAGAATTGTGCTGAGGAGCCAGATTCAGTGGGAGCCATTGCACAGTGCAAAATTCATTGCACCAATGCACAACTATAATGTATGCGCACAAGTGCTGGGGGTGTTCCCATGAATTACCAGTACAGTGACATATTCAAGCATGAACCATGGCGCAAGTGTGGAGCAAAACAAAACTGCACTGACCAGACTTATTCCTATAAATACAGGGCACAAATACACAGACAGCAGTTGTGTCAGGAGTGAGATGGAGAGGGAGAGATAGAGAGACAGACAGACAGACAGACAAAAGACCAGACACAGAGGGACAGAGACAGAGAGGTGGCCTTGGAGAGGGGGAGAGAGGGGCAGAGAGAGAGAGAGAGAGAAAGAGACACACACACACACACACAAACTGTGTACCAAGGTGGCAAGCAGCCAGCAGCCAACTGCCCAGGGGGACAGTGGACAGCAAGGGCCATGGACAGTGCATCTTTCCTGATGGAGGCGGTAATGAGGGGTTTGAGGGGGCAGGAGGAACAGCTATCTGGCCAAGGAAGGGCCCATCGGTGGTATGCCCGACACAGGTGGTACCGTGCCTGCATCACCTTCGAGAACTATAGAGACACTGAGATTGTGGGCTGGTACCATCTGAACAGGGCCATTCTGAGGCAGCTCTGCAAGCTGTGCAGTGAGGACATGTAGGCACCCACCAGACAGAGCCACGCCATGTCCATGGAGATGAAGGTGATCGCCATCATGTGCCTGCTCACCACAGGCACCTTTCAAAGACCAACAGGAGACACCACAGGCATCACCCAGTCAGCCATGTCCTGCCACCTCACACAGTTCCTGAATGCTCTGCTGCCATGTGCTTCAGAATTCATCCATTTCCCCAGCAGACAGGCAGATCATATAGCAACAATGCAGGACTTCCACAGGGTGGCATGCATGCCTGGCATGATTGGGGCCATTAACTGCACCCACGTGGGCATCTGCATGCCACCTGACCCAGAGGGACAGGCGTATATAAATAGGTAGGTGAGCCCGAGTATCAACTGCCAAGTGGTCTATGATGCCACGGGGCACATCACCAATGTCTGCAACACACACTCTGGGAGTGCACATGATACATTCATCTGGCACAGTTCTGCACTGTGCCACAGGTTTGAACATGGGGACATCCCCACAGGCCACCAACTGGGTGAGTATGGTATGGGTAAGGTGCAATGGGCAGAGCAGACATGGGGATGGAGGGCAGGCAGGGGGTGCATGGTGGTGGGGGAGCTAGGGACAGGCAATGGCTGCAGCACAGCACAGCAGAGGGCCAACCATGTCATTCTCCACACAGGTGACAGTGCATGCCTGCTGAGGCCCTGGCTGCTCACCCCCTACCAGCACCCATCGTCCCCAGCAGAGGACTAGTACAACAAGGCACACGCCAGCATGCACAACATCATTGAGCGCATATTCAGCATGCTAAAGGCACATTTCCATTGCCTAGACAGGTCAGGTGGTGACCTACAGTACAGCCCCTTGAAAGCCTGTGGCTTATTCCTGGCCTGCTGCGTACTGAACAACCTGGCCATTGACCGTGGGATAGCTGTTGATGCTGATGAGGGCAACAGTAGTGGGGATGATGGGGACAATGGGCCGGAGGGTGGTGGACAGCCACCCCAGGGCAGAGGGACCCCCAGTTGATGCAGCAGGCTCGATGCCACTGTGACACTGTCACACAGGAACACTATGGAGAACACAGGTAGGTGGTGTGGTACACATGCATGGGCCACACAAACAGGTACAGCACACATGCAGGGATGTGCATGGCAAGGGGCATGCACACACAGAGGCATGATGCAGGGGTAGGGAGTCAGTGGCACACAACCACATGCACCCACCCACCCTCCCAGGCATTGAAATGTGGTGTGGATCAGATGCATTGCATTGGTGCACAGGCGCAACCCATGCTAGACTGCCCTCATCATGCCCACACCACATGGTCCAGTTGCTGAGCAAGCACACACACAGGCAGCATGTGACATGACACACAGGCATGCCACCAGTGGTATGGCACACACATACCACCCATGTGTGCACTGGGAAGCAGCTGCAGACTGCAGTCAGAGCAGCCCGCAGATCAGGGCTGCTGCATGGTACCATGGCCACCATAGCCATGGGGGCAGCTGTGCCAGGGCTGATTGGCAGCCACAGGCTGCGCATCAGCCGGGGAGGGTGCAACAGCCCCCCAGGGTGGAAGCATGGTACCATGACCATATCCTCATTGGAGAGTGCAGTAGCCCAAACAGGCCAGCCCCGGGCATGCCTGGAATGCCTACATCAGAGCCCGGTGTTGATTGTGTTGGGGTCACCCAACGCCGGGTAAATGGGGTAGACAGTGCACTGTGGGGGGTCACCTGTGCATGGTCATGCCCTGCAGCAGCCTGCAAGGCAAAGTCATCCATGATCACACTGGCAATGTGATCCAAGGACGCAGTCATGGCCTCCTGCATGCATTGCATCCCCACCAGGATCTGCGCAGTGCCCCTTTCCTGCTGCTCAGCTAACAGGTGCACCTCCTCACACAGTGCATGTACCCCAGTGGCAAGCAGCACCTGTTACTGAATGGACACCTGCAGCAGTCGGGTGTGCTCAGCCAGACAGTCAGCATCCTGGGACTCCCTGGTGGAACACCATTCCTCTTGTGGTTACTGGCCACACTGCACAGCCCCTGTCTCTGGTGGATGCTGCACAGTGGGGTCTGCAGGGGGAATGGGTACAGCAGGTGCACCGGAGGCAGACCCTGTGGCTGGCTCCAAGGTGGCACCCACAGCATGCTGCCATCACCCGACCAGCCGCTGAATGCTGCCCTGCACCTGTGCGGCTGCACCACCACCACTGTAGGGCACAGCCATGGCAATGCACACTGCCACACCCGCAGTGGTGGCAGGCAGCTGTTCTGCCACTGGCAGAGTGCTGGGCATGGTGCCTGTGCCTGAAGCCAGCAAGGATGATACACCCAAAATATCGCCCATGCTGTCCAGGAGCTGTGCTTAGTCCTCATTGGAGTCGGACCCCACCCTGATCTGTGTCTCCGCACACAGGACACCAAGACTGGCATCCTGCAGGATCACATCCCGGGCCTCATCTGACCCTAGGTCCAGGACATCCACATGCACCATGGTACTGCAGCCTGTTGGGCCCCCGGATACTCATGGATGTGGAAAGATGGTCCTCCGGGGCTGTACCAACATCCACGGGTGCTGCTGCTTCCAGTGTCCCATCCTCTGCATGGAGATGAGATGTGCTGGTGCTACAAAAGAAAAATTGCATGTCAGTGATGCAATGCCCACATGTGCCCCCTGGAACACTGCCACTGCATGTGTCCTGCAGCATGGCATGCACGTGGGTGCACACACATTCACATGACATGCATGATGGCCGCATGCATGCCAGAATGCCCATGTATGCACCCTCTGGGCCACCAACTGGGCATGTCTGACATACATACCATGCAATGATGGGTTGACATCCATCTGGAAGCCTCCTCCAAGCACACCCTCCACCATGGTGCAGTGCACGGTGGCTGCCACCAACTCCTCTTGCTGTGTCAGTGTGGGTGCATCACTTGGCCCTCCTCCAGTGGCAGTATGGGACACCTTGATGGCTGCCACCTTCTCCTTAATCCACCGCCTGTCCATATCAACCTTTTTGTGGCACTCCTGTGCTGACCACTGGTGGCTGCCATGCTGGTTTACATAGGTCACCACCTCCTCCCATGCACCAGCCCTGGCCTGTGGTGTGCTCATGGCACCACTCAACAGGCCCTCCCTGTCCAGGTAGGCATCAAACAGGACATCAGGCTCAGCCTTCATGAAGTTGGGTCTGTGCTTCCAGGCAAGCCCCTACTCCTCACCCTCCTCATGTACCAACATGTTGCTTCCTGTTGACATGGACAGCACAGTGTGTCAGTGGCAGCATCTCCTTGGTCCATCCTGCCCTGCAGTGCTGTCTGTTCCCAGTGTATTTCAGCAGCATCCACCACTTACCTATCAAGGTTGCAATACCGGTCCATGGCCTGTGCTGTTCCATTGTGCTTCTGTAGTGCAATGCATGCAAATGAGGTTGAGAGCAACAATAATGACATACTAATGCACCCCACTGTGCCACACATTGGCTGATGAGCTCATTTGCATGTGGCATCTGACTATTGAGATATTGTGCCATGTGCAATGGGATTGCTCTGGAGCAAGTCACAGCACAATGCACATGCATGCATGGTGCACAGGCCTGCAGTGTGCATGTGCATCATGCTATCATGGTGTCAATTGCACACTGCAAGAGGACAGTGTGATGCAGTGGCATTGCACATGATGTGCATGGCCAGCTATGCGCATGGTCACACATGGGTTACCATGCCCTATCATGCACATGCACACTGCACAATGGTGGGTGACTTCTGACCCCTGGGTCAGACCTCCATGACCCCATGACCCCCTTAGTCATGCCCACTGTGCACCTCTGGCACTGTGTCATTGGCAGGCACTGCAAATTCTCCCATGCATCACGCATCAGGTGCATGTTGCAGACACTTGTGCCTCCTCCTGCCATTTTCACTGCCAAAGCCACTACAGTAAAATGGTGCAGGGCAGAGGTAGACATGCCCTTACCTGGTCCCAGGTAGAACTGGCCAACCTTGTGGCCTGTGTGGAGCCCCATGCCCCCAGCTGTTTGGGCAGGTCCCCTTGCAGCAGGCCAGGGGCACTGTGTAGCAGGGGACTGCTGACAGCCTGGAGCGCAGGACTGGGATGTCAAGGACTGGTGTACAATGCAGGCACCAGTATGGTGACCTCATCAGGTGGGACCCGAAAAGGCTGAGAAGGCTTCAGGCACATGTCAGGCATGGGGCTGTGCCACAGCCAGGTAAGTCATCCCATGTTGCATGTCTGCCCTGGTGCTCTACTGTGGTGTTGGCTTAGCTGCCTGGCATGCCCTGCAGAGGGGTACACTGTCATTGTGTGCATCATGGAGTGGCATTGCCAGCTTCCATTTGCATTGTGATGCAGTCGTGCAGGCATGTGGGATGTGTCGGGTAGGGAAACACCCTGTACTCAGGGGTCAGGGGGGCAGCTGCTGTAGTCAGTTACTGTTGTGCACATGCCTCTTTCCATTACCAGGACTGGAGGACCACAGGTGGGCCAGGGCTGCAGCAGTGCAGCATGGAGCAGTGCACCATGACGGCAGTGGACTGGCACCAGCAGAGCTGCAGGGGGAAGGTAAGCACTGCCGTGGTCCTTCGCACAGACCATGGGGGTGGCAGAGGGGAATGGGTGCGAGCATGGACACCTGTGCCATGTGCCATGGCAGCTGTGTGTGTGTTGCGCTGTGCATGGTGCATGCCACTGTGGCTTATCCGCTGGACACGTGTGCCAACTGTTGGTGGGGTGGGCATGTGCCCGGCTGCCACTGTTGTTGCTGTGGTTCTGCCGGTGCATTGTGCCATGTGATAGTCATTGCACAGTCATGTGACCATTGTGCAGCAGGGACCACATCTGTGCAATGTCATGGTGCACCAAGCTGCTGGCTGGCATTGGCCCACCCCCCTGTGGGTGGCTGCTACGGGCCCTCCAGGGGTGGGTGTTCCTGCTGCCCTTTGCACAATGTGGGTGGACATGGTTCCTTGGGCCATTGTACTGATCACCTGTCCTGTCCCTTGCTATAGGTGTCCAGAGGCCAGTGCTCAGACCCCCCCAGGTGGATGCTGAGCAGACTAATGTGGGAAACCCACCTAGTGGTGTCCTCAGTACTAGAGGTGGTGGTGGAAATGAGGCACATGATGGCAGTGGAGAGGAGGATTGCCAGGTCAGCCAGATGGGGCCATCACTGAGGCTGCACCAGTCTTCCCCTGTCACCCCTGTTTAACCTTCCCCTACAGTCCCCCCTCCCACTGTACAGTCCCTGTTCTCTGCCCCCTTCCCTCACTGTGCCTACCCTTTCCCAACCTATTTCTCTGTATATAGTTTACTTAAATATATATTTTTCTGACATACCTACCTGTGTCTGTGTCTGCTTTGCAGGTGGGGTGAGGAGCCATGTTGCAGTTGCCCAGTGTCTGTGGTGTGCATGAGAAGGGGCGCATGTTGTGCTTCCGTGGTTCACTGCTGTGTGCTGTGGTGTGTCCCACCATGGTGGTGTCCATCCTCTGGTTTGTTGGCTGTGCATTGGGGAGCCCATGGGGCAGCTGTCAGGGGTGTGTATCGGGTGTATGCGTGGTGGTGACACACGGCCATGGTCATTGGTCGGGTACTGTCTGCACACTGTGTTGGGGTTCTCTGCTTGGCATTGTGTGACCTGTCCCATGTGGTCTGCCATGCTGCCTGCCACCTAGCACATTCAGTGCCTACTGTGTGTGCTTCCTATGTGCCTGTGTGGCATGTGTGTGCTTGGCTGCATGGTTCTGGAAGTGGCCTGCTATGATCTGGGAGGGGGGCATGGCCAGTGGCCTGCCAGGGGGGCTGCCTTGGTGGCCCTCCATTGGCTGTTGGCACCTCCTATCACCTACTATCTGTACCACTGTTGTGTTCTGGGGTCCTGTGTCTGGGTGTCTGTGTGTGCCCTGCTGGTGGCAGCCTCCTGTGGCCTGTCACTGTGCCTCCATGCCTCTGTCCCTGGGTCTGTTCTCTTTGCCCTGTCTCCCTCTGCTGCTGTGTTGCTCTGCTCCACAGTTGCACTGGGGCATTTCTGTTTGTGCCATGGCTCACCTCTGTTTGCACCATGGCGCAACTCTGCACCATGCGCAACTCTGCCATATTCAGCCTGGTTGTGCTGGTGCAGTTTGGCCTGCGCAACCTCTGAATATGGCTCCAGCTGCACCATGGTGCATCAGATTTCCATTGCGCCAGACTTGCACTGGACTTTGGTGCATTTCTGAATATCCAGGCCCAAATGAAATAGAGATCCCCTTCTGAAACTTAGAAAACCTGGCCAGCCAAGCATGTAAGAGCTGAAAAGGTAGAGTTCCAGCAAAAATAATCTTGATGTTAGGGTGTTTTTTTACTGGTTAAGAATAATAAATCACAAAGTTAATGTCTGGACAGCTCAATTTCCTAAAGAAAAATTGATATGGCTGAAATATGAAAGCAAGTCACCCTGGCTAGCAAATCTTCAAAATATATTATTTTTAAACAATTTGAAACATTTTTGGGAGGATACCTTGAAGGGGATCATTATTCTGCCGTATTTTAAACTGATTATAAAACCATGTATTTTCATGGCATATCAAGTAAGAGATATGCAGGTTATTGCAAATTCTAAAATTTCTAAATGGTATGCCAATTATAAAAAATTGCATGGATGTGAAATATCTTCGGTTACATCTTCCACCAAAGATAAAAGGCTTATTAACTTGATTTTGTTTTAAATGTATTGGACTGAAAACAATGGTTGCCAAATACAGTAATATAAAGTAAGGACATGATTTGAATTGGTATTACAATTTAGATCATAGTGAATCTTTGTTCCTCATCATATTTCAGTGTCCACTACACTCAAAATGGAGGAATTAATACTTCAAAGGCACAATTGAAAGATAACAAAATTCTTTACAAGACTGTCTTGAAATCCTGTTAAATCCCCTTACAGTCGGTGATACACTGACTTATGCTAATTATATTGAAACTGTGTTAAGATTTACAAAAAAAGGCACAGCAATGTATGTATCTGAGTAATTTGGCAATGTCTATGTGCAGTAAAGTCTCTATGATTAATGTTATGTATTCTTATTTATTGTTTTTGGTTAATTCTAATGACATATGCTTGAAAAATAATAACATGAATGAATGAAATACCAATATTCAGACAAATCTGAAAAACACTGACTGAGGTATGCCTAAAATACACCAAAACACATTTTTGCCTGTATAAAATCAGCCTCTGGGAGTTAAGGTGAACACTGAATATATTTTTAATTTGAAGGGAGCCTGACAAAAGAAAATTAGAACAAAGCAAATAAATCACTTTCCAGATTACATCAATTCCCTTAACCTTGCTTGGAACAGGGTTTTAGCATGGTTCTTGACCAACACAGTTGCCTTAAACTGTGTTAACAACAGTGAGGATGTGAGCTATGCTGTAACATGGTTTAAGACAACCACCACCACATCACAGTCTCTGGTGCTGGAGAGCCAGGAAGGAGAAAAAAAGACTGCTAATCTTTCTGCTGAGGTGCTGTCTGCTGCTGCTGGTATTTAGCTGTACTGCAGTGTTTATTTTTTTTCTTGCAATATTAAAAATCTAAATATATAATATGAGTGGACAGAGAAGCTCCAGTAAAGGAACAGAGACTGACAAAGAGGTCAAAAGGGTTATAGGTTCTGTGAAGCAAAATGCTGTTCACCTAAAAACAGTACTTCTGCAGCAGCTTCACCCATTGGCTCTGAAGCCAGTAGTAGAAGTAGCAAAGAAGTAGTTGGTGGAAGTGGGGTGGTGGCATTCATGTGGCTAAATTATTCTCTGCCATATCTGTGCATCCATGCTGATGGGACCCAGAGGAGGTGGTGATAAGAGAATCAGTGCAAGAGGTAGCAAAATCTCTGGTTCAGGACTCGGAACTGTGATCATGGAGGAGGTTGCTGGTGTCACCTTGACTGCTGGTGGTGGTGGAACTGAGCCTAATCTGGATAATAGGTCCCTAATATGATAATAGGTCCCTAGCTGACATGTGGATAAGTGGCCAAACAGCTGGTAGCTCTGTTCTGTGCATTACAGCACACAGGGCACAGGTACCTGGGGGTAGTATTCTACTATGGCTAGGGGAAAAAAACTGCACTAAGCCAATTGCAGTGGTAGCAACACTCTGAGTATTTGCCAGCATGTCAGGCTGGCAGTGAAGAGTGTAACTGGATCACACAGAGGTCAAAAAATGTTAGAATTGCTCCTGACTGAGATTGATGAGTGGATACAGCCTGTGGTGGTGGTATCATGGGGGATGGAGGTGGCACAGGGTCTTCAGGCTGCTACGGACTGGGGGGACAGGGAACTGCTAATTTTGAGATGTTTGTATATCAGTAGCTTCATTTTGACTGAACTTTGCCTTAATATACCCCAAAGGACCCCAATGTACTCCAGGACACAACTAGAATCAAGTAGTACTCTGCTCAGTGTGCCTTCCTGGTGAAGCTCTTAAATAAATAAATAAATAAATAAATAAAGGAGTAGTTGCAGGCAAAGTTACCAAAGGCAAATTTCTTATTTAATAGAAAAAATTCATGAAATTATCCACGGAGGCAGATTTGGTGACTTTGTCTTAATTTTGTCTGTGAATTAAAATTTTGCAACATCTCTAAAAGCACCTACCTTGTTTAATATTTATATTAATGGTCTAAATGAAACTATAAACAAAACAGAATACCATGTCCCTAAAATGATAAAAAACATGTGCTATACTTACATTCATGGACAACATGTCATCTTGCCCTCACTACAAAGTGAATTCAGGAGAAACTAAATGAATTACTGGTTGAAAACATAAAGCTCAAGTTAGAAACCAACAAAGAAAAAGAATTACGAGTGTAAATAATAATAAGAAACCAAAATATATCACTCTCTCTCTCTCTCTCTCTATATATATATATATATATATTCATGGCAAAAAACTCAGTTTAATGCATCAGTTAGGGTTGTTCCACAGCGACAAAAGTGAGGAAATTTGGTGTTAGGGTTGAAAGTCCCCCTTGCACTCCCCCAGCCCAACCCCACAGCCAGCATCGGGGTGTGCATTGGGCTCATTGTCCCTAACTCTCACCCCATCACATGTGGAAACAAGTTGAGGTATAGGATAATGGGGTGAGAGCTAGGACCGACGACCCCAACGTACACCCCGATGCTGGTTGTGGGGTTGGGCTGGGGAGGTGCAAGGGGGGCTTTCAACCCTAACACTGAATTTCCTCACTTTTGTCACTGTGGAACAACCCTAACTGATGGATTAAATTGATTTTTTTGCCTTGAATGTCCCTTCTTTTTGAGAATAAGGACTATAAATAGTGAATGGAATGCAGTGGTGGGAGCGCCTGCCCTTCGGGTCCCGCGCTCCCACCACATGATGTCTTGTGACATAGTAACAGTAACTGAAATGCAAATACAAGTGCTAATGGTTACACACATGGTGATGCAAACGTAAATGGTAAAGCAAACGTTAAAAGAAATGCAAGCACAAAGTGATGCCAAAGAGAATAGGGACACAAACGTAGATGGAAGCGCATACGGAAATACAATTGGTAATGCACACAGTCACGGTACCACTGTTCTAAATGCAAATGTTAACTGTTAGAGCAACAATAACGCCAAAGGGAACAGAAACGCAAATGCAAGGGCGTGTGGAAATGCAAAGTGTAATGCGCACGGTCATGGTACCGCAACTGCAAATGCACATGGTAACAGTAACAGCAAAAAGAACATGAAAGGAAACAGAAATGGAAAGGCAAATGCAAGCACATATGGAAATGCAAACCGTGATGTACATGGTCATGGTACCGCTATTGTAAATGCAAATGATAACTGTAACAGCAATAGTAATGGGAAAGGAAACAGAAACGGAAACGCAAATGCAAGTGCATATGGAAATGCAAACTGTAACACGCACGGTGATGGTACCACAGTTGAATATGCAAATGGTAACGGTAACAGGAACAATAATGTCAAAGAAAACAGTAACAGAAATGCAGACATAAATGCAAACAGTAATGCACACAGTGGCGTACACAGGAACTCTACGGGAAACTGGCACGGAAACACAAGTGTAAAGCCTATGTGTAACAGTAAGTGGAGTGCACACTGTAATTTTCCCCAAAAGCTCCACTGAGAAAAACTGTGAAAACAAGGAATGTATGCATAATAATGTGCCTCAGAGCAGAAAACGAGCAGTTGTAATACTAAAATGCTAATATCTCAGTAACTGTACGACGTAGAAAAAAAATTAAAATTTCACACGATTTATGAGTTTCCTGGCTAGGTTTTCACTGCATGCATAGCCCATAGGGTCATGATGAAAATTCTGTATCTCGCACCGTTTCCAAGATACGAGCCCCGAAAGGCATGGCGTACGCCACCTTGTTAGTCTATTGGAAAAAATGTCAACTTCAGAGCATCATAACTTTGCATCCATGCAATATTTTTTCACCACACCACCAAAAGGCACATCTGTAAGATGTCGGTTGCGTTCCCTCTAAATATCAGGCCAAAAGACCAAACCGTTCTTTTGCAGCAGGTGGCAAAGAATTCTGTAATTTTGCCATAGCTTCAGAAAAGTAGTGTTTGCACCTTATGTAAAGCTGCTCACAAATGTGCGAAGTGTCGAGGTGTGACACTACTTTGCAACACTACCTTTTCCAGAAATTTGAAAAACATATTTCTAGGATGTTTAACTCCAAAATAAAGACATGGCTAGCATCCTCAGGGCTCAAATAGGTAAACACAAAAAGAATTTTGTCCCTAGGTGATCCCAATTTTAAATGCCAAGCATTTATTTGATCAGTAACTGAAAACCAGATGGTGGATTTGTAACACTACTAGGGCCATTTGCGATACTAAAAACTGCATTTGCGAAAGTGTTGAACTTTTTGTTAACTTTTTCCATTGACTTATAAGGGGAACTTGTTTTTTGAATAACTTTTGAACCGTTCAATATTTTTTCACGAAATCTTCAAAAGGCACATTGTTCCCTGAAGTTTGCGGACTGGTTGCCCAAACCATGTGACCTGTAGGCACGAGCAAAGAATTTGCAAAAAAACGTAATTGTGCACACAAATGTCAATTAATAACTCTGCAGCTCTATATCAGACTGGTACGTAAGATGGCAGATCCTAAGATCTATGTAGCCCCCGTGTCTGCCAAATTTCAGGCAAATCTGTTGAACGGTGGCAAAGTTATTAAGTTGCAAAGTTTCACCCTTTAACCTTGAAAGTGCTACTCTACCATAATATATAGATATAGATATAGATACAGATATAGATATAGCTATAGATAAATGAACTTTGGATAACACCAAACTACTGTGGATAAAGTAAATGCCTATAATTACCTTGATCTTACTATGTCTAACAATTAAAAGTGGACAAAGCATGTCTCCAACATTAAAATTATTCAAATACTATGATTCAAATACAAAGGTCTTATCTATAGTAGGTTTCACATGAAATATGAGGGCAATGCCATTAAATCCCTAATTATACTCACCAATAACAAGCTGAATTTACAAGCCCTGTATGCATCAGAAATTTGGACTTATGACAAAAAGCAACTCGTTCAACTAGAGTGTTATTTCCAAATTATATGTAAGCAGCAAAACTGAAAGGGTGTGGGCTGTTGTTTAATACCCACCCACTCAAGAGGCAGGGCCTGATACTGAAGGTGGAGGACCCTGTAGCTCCTGGGAAGGTGGGTATTACACAATAACCAAATCCAAAAAGGTCTTATTGTACTTAGAATATGGGTTATTGAGTGATAAAAAAGTGCCTGAATAGCAGTGTCAGCAGCAGCCAGCTGTGATGGCAGAATAAATGGGCAGGAGTGGAAGGATTGCAGTGCTGGTACTGCAGAGTGAGAGGTAATCAGCCAGAAAGGGAAGTGTGAGTGGAATACTTCTTTTTTTTTACCATGCAGTGTTGCCTTATGTACATACAGGTAGAGAATGTTGACATCCAATAACAGACCACCTTTTCTTGTTTCTTGTATCTATTTCCCAAAAAATATACAATGGGGCTGCCAAGTAACATTTCATCACCTGCTGTGAGAACAAAACTAGGACAGTTCAGCCTGGAAGCTGTGGTAAAATGCCCAAATAGCAGTGTCAGCAGTAGCCAGGAGGCAGCATAGTGTAGTGGTTAAGGGCACAGAGCTGCAAACCTAGAGACCTGGGTTTGAACCCCATCAGTCCCCACTTGAATGTCTCCCTGAGCAAGTCACTTAACTTCCTTGTGCTCCCAGGTTACACCTGGAAACAAATTCCAGCTTAGTGTGCCTTTCCTGGTAAAACAATTTCCTGTTTCCTCTAAAACACAAAATGTTAAACTGCTATATAAAATGACTAAACATGAAACACCATACATTACCATACCTGTGTTGGATTGAAAAAAGGGCCTTGAAGGAGAGACAGATTAATGCAGTTTTACTTAATTATACTGAGACCATTTTACAAACCATAGAAATTATTTGCCTTCAGAACTGGGCATTCCAGGGCATTATAATTTCTACTTGTTATTCATCAGTAATACAAAGAAAAATAATAGACATTGCGGCTTAAGAAGCTGCCTACAAGCACTGTTAGGACCAACAGATTCAGCCCATATTTGGCTAAGTTAAAAATTATACATAGCCTGTAACAGGAGCTGTGTACTCTGGAACGAGCAGAGCCTTTCTTTATAAAAATCTGTTGCAACAGTAATCTACTCCTTAACTGTCCTATTTCTCTTCCTGTTAGTTTCCCCAACTATCAGGAAGCCCTCCTGTAGTTGTCCTTAGTATCTCTCTTCTTTCCTAGTGTCCTAGCTTCTCCATGTTTACACTGTGTCCCTGATTGCATTTTCAAGTTAATTGTGAGTAGCGCTGCTCGATTGTGCGCAAAGTTGCCTTTTCAAAGGTACACATGATCGTCTGCACGAATGTGCGCACATTCGCACATTCACCTGTGGAGACTCCTATGCGCTGTCATGGAACTACTTTGCAAACAGAGAAATGGGCTTGTTTGTTTTAACATTTGGCCTCCAGTTAAGACACACACATTTTCAAACAAAAACACTTAGATGCATGTTTAGGTAGGCTGAAAACAGCAACTGCAAGGTTATAAAAGACAAGCTGAGTGTTTTTTCTGCTGTTTAGGATGCTCACATAGCAAAGTAAACTGCTGGAATAATTTTCATAGAGAAATATGTTTGCATCATTTAAACATGCTTTTTGGACCTGCAAACAATATTTCCTGCAGTTTAAGCCCTGTTAATCTGCTTGGTGCTTGCTAGTAGTTCAGTATGTTAGCATGGGGGTCAGTGTGTTTGGCTCCACAGGCTTTTGCAACCCATTTTTGTTTTTCTGTTGGTTTTATTTTTCAGACAGTAAAATTACTGCTGAAAGTATTCTTTGTATGCTAGCAAGCTTTTTATTCTAGGTTTTCTTGTTTTAGGCAATATTCCTTTCAGTAGAAAACTTTTTAATGCTGCCTTACCTTTTATTAATGTTTCATACAGCCAGGACTCTCTCTCTCTCATCCTTTTGACTCATCTATAGGGCCAGGTGGCCATTGTTTCTACAAGTTTATAGTCAGAAGTGATGGGAGGGGCTTGATTGCTAGGAAATGCACTCTTAGAAAGGTTTTTATTGATTATTAATACTATTTGCTCAGGTTATGGTGCTAGTAACAAACTATTTTAGTTTCTCTTTAATGCCAGACAAAAAAATAAATGTTTTGAATGATTTTGAGTCCATAGATGTACAAAGGGGCAGAGCTTAATAGATCACCTGATTCTTCTCCTGTATAAAGGGACCTGATCTGAGAGCATTTTTTAGTTGGTTATAGGGTGCTGACCCTATCTGACTCCTAGCTCATTTATAAGTGGAAATTTTTTTTGAAGCTGTATTGAACAGTTATGCCTTTATCTGATGTCTTTTTACAGTATACCTCGGAACTTTTATTTATGCTTATTTTCTTTTGACAAAATCAGTCCGCTTTTTATTTATACTGTTGTAGTATGAATAAATACTTATTTTATTTGGCATCCTGACACTGTGTTGGACTTCCTTACTACCCACGTTTACATAGCCTAAAACCTGATTTGGGATTAATAAGGGCATGAATGGTTCTTTTTTGCCATAGATTCAACAATAAACAAAGCAGTCTATGGGAGATACAGTATGGGAAATATCTAATGATTTCAAAAATGAACTATGTCTTTCTAACAAATGTAGGGGAACCTGAAACACATTATTTTCACCTGTATCTGGTATGAGCAAATAAGAGAGGAATGGCTTGTTGGAATAATGATCACTTGTTATATGACACAAGAAAATATGATCAATTATGAATGCTACAAATGATGGTACTTTATTTAAAGCAGGTTCATTCCTCTGAGATGCACTAAAATAAGAAGAACAAAGGTACACATTATTCAGACTTCTTTGTACAGTGGTAGCCATCATAAATCTTCCCATGCAGCATTATTATACAAAGTACCAGATTAGCTGCATTTACTGCACTGACTAAGCACAATAAGGTGACACTTGAGGTTATGAGGCATCTTGCATGATAGTGAAATAAGAGGAAAGTTTTGTATTGCAGCACCTTAATGTGGTAACTGGTTCTGTGGTAAAGTAGAAGATTGAGATGGCTGCCACTGTATATACAATTTTTCATTTAAGCACCAAACTATTTATTTTAATAATTTTTGTGATGTGATCTTTTTCCTTTTGTTGTTATGACAAACAATAAATCCTATTACCACTATTATACATCCATTGACACTTCCCCTAGTTACATCTGAATACTGGGAGCACATCTCCAGTGGCCAGCTTGTGGCTCAGATCCCCCAAAGATAGGTGCAACCATCAATGGCCCATGCCCTGTGGCTCAGTTCTGCCATAGATTCCATCCCAGATGGCAGCCATCACAAATCCTATACTCATCTTCTAAGCGGGCCGTCCTCTGGGATAACTATCAGAAATACAACTCATACACTACATGCAGTAGATATGATGTGTATTTTACCTGTCATGATTTGTGACAGCATTGCAAACCTTGATTGATGGACTATACATCACACATTCTATCTGAATTCTATCAATAGCATAGGCAACTGTCTTCCCAGAAGGCTGCTGACTAAGGAGATAAGTGGAGGGTTTGCACAGGCCACTTTCTGAAAGGGGAAGGGAACATGGGAGTGTGAAGGAGGAGGACGCCAAGGGATACCAGTGAATTCTAGATTTGGGCATGGTGGGGGCATGTCACTAGATGCTAAAGAGGGTACTTGGCTTGGGACAGAGTGAGGGAAACATAGAAACATAGTAGTTGTCGGTAGATAAGGACTGCTTGGCCCACCCAGTCTGCCCAATTTTCCCTACCTTTTGTGCCACAGCAGACCCTATTTGATATCTGGTCTTCTCTCTCCCTTGCCTTTTGTCTAAGGTTCCCTTGTGTCTATCCTATGAATACTTGAATCCTGTTACAATTTTGGTACCCACAACCTCTGCTGGGAGGCTTTTTCACCATCTTCTCCACAAAGAAATATTTATTCGCATCTCCCCTGACCTTCCCCCCCAACTTCATAGCGTGACCCCTTGTCCTACAGCATCTTTTTCTGTGGAAAATGCTACTTTCCTGAACCTTATTATTATATGTGAGATAATTTGAACATTTCTATCATGTTCCCTTTCCCTCCTTTCCTCTAGAGAGTGCATATTTAGTTTCTTGAGTCTTTCCTCATAGGGTTTTTAATATAAGCTCTACACTATTTTGGTTGCCCTCCTTTGTACTGCATCCACCCCATCTATGTCCTGCCAGAAATGGGGTCTCCAGAACTGGACACCATACTCGTGGTGGAGTTTTACTAGTGATCTATACAGGAATAATACTACCTCCCTCTTTCTGCTGGTGATACCCTCCCTATGCACCTGAGCATTCTGCTGGCACTGGGTCAGAATAGCACTGACAAGAATGCCATTGGCATCATGAGCATAGCACAAATGCTGTTGATTTTGTTTTTGCTGAGGGCTCCATCCCCCGCACCCCCAAGACTGAAGGAAGCTCACTCAGAGGAGGTAGCGGATCATGGGGAAAGTTAAAATTCATGGGGCCATGGAATACTGTTTCCACAGCCCCATGTAAAAAATTCAAAGCCTCAAGCCAAAAAAGTTGGAGACCAGGATTAGAACCCTGGTCTCCAATGCCGCTGGCCAAGCTGCTCTATGCCCAGACCCTCCATGCCACAGTAGCAGCTCTGTCAGCCTCCTGGATCCTGGTGTCTTTGTGTACCACAAGCACCATGGACAGCAACCAGGGGAATCACTTAGTGAAAGTGCTGTAAATCCCCTCTCACTGTCCATGTTAGCGCTACAGGGACTAACGCTCTCTTGACTGGTGCTGTTCCTGCAGCGATACTCTAACTGGGTGTGCATCCAGCTAGCCATCCCCATTGCCTTATCACCCTGCTTGGCTACCTTTTGATCACTGGAAATGGTTCCCCCAGGTCCCTTTTCCTTTTTGTGGTTACTAATTATTCCCCACCCATTTGGTACTTTGTCCCTGGGTTTACGTGCTCCATGGGTATGATTTTACATGTTTTTGCATTGAAACCCAGCTTCCTTGATCATTCTTCCAGTTTTTTCAGATTGTCCCTCATTCTTTTCACTCTCCATGTGTCCACTGTGTTGCAGATTTTTGTGTCATCCATGAACTGAAGTACTTTCCTTGTAGCCCTTCTGCTATGTCACTAATAAAGACATTGAAGAGGACTGGGTCTAGTATTGACCCCTGTGGCACCCTGTTGGTCACCTTGCTCTGTCCAGAGTGGACACCATTTACCACAACCCTTTGACTCCTATTGCTTAGCCAACTTCTTACTCATTCTACCACTTATGGACCTTCTCCTAGGTTGTCCAGTTTGTTTACCAGTCTCTTATGTGGAGCAGTGTCAAAGGCCTTATTGAAATCCAGGTAAGTCACATTGACCACTCCCATCTGATCCACTTCCCTAGTCACCCAGTCAAATAACTCAATCAGGTTTGTCTGGCAAGACCTTCCCCTTATGAAACCATGTTGGACCAGGGAGAGGTTTGCCACTGGATACTATGAAATTCTTGACTTGGGTTCGGGTGAAGGTGGGGGTGCCACTAGATGCCAGGAACTTCTTGATTATGGGCAGGATGAGTGCACATAGACGCCAGAGAATTCTTAACTTTGAGCAGGGTGGGGAGGCAACTATAGGGAAACAACACAGGGAATAAAAAACTCAAAAAGAGGAAACATTATAACCAGGAAAGGCACACCAAGCCGGACCTTGTTTCCAGGTGTGACCCACAAGGAAGTTAAGTGACTTGCTCAGAGTCACACAGTATGCAAGTGGGGCTGTGGGATTCAAATCTAGGTCTCCAGGTTTGCAGCTCAGAACCTTAAACCAATTCACTATACTGCCTCCTACAAGTATCTTAGTGCCTTGAAAAACATTGCCAAAGTCAGAGTAATCTCAAGGATCCTTTGAGCAATACTTCAAGCTTCAAGGAACTCCACATGACACATTTATCATAAGTTGGGTGGATTTTGTACCCAAACTTCCCATGCATCAGTTTTTGTAGCTTTGACCTTGAACTGTAACTGATGCCTAATGCTGCTTTTTACAATTA
This sequence comes from Neoceratodus forsteri, assembly GCA_016271365.2. Taxonomy (NCBI): domain Eukaryota; kingdom Metazoa; phylum Chordata; order Ceratodontiformes; family Ceratodontidae; genus Neoceratodus; species Neoceratodus forsteri. The sequence goes on along the minus strand of CM028131.1, from coordinate 396,936,899 downwards.
ATATTAATGTGTATTCCATATCTGCAGTGATCATAAATGTTTGACAGAAAAAAATGTGAAAGCAAATTAGCCAAAAAGCTACGAAGATACACCATAAATAGATGACCTCACAATGTATGCCACTATATGCCAGTGATGACTTGATAAAGGGTGAGCTACAGGGTACCACTGGGAAACAGATAATGCTTGGCTTTAGTCTGGATAAGGGTGAGGGTGCCACTGGATGCCAAGAAATGCTTGGTTTTGTGCAAGGGTGAGGAGGGGGCCACTGGATGCCAGGGATTACTTGACATGGACCAGGGTAAAAGAGGGGCTTCTTCTAGACACCAGGGAGTGCTTGGCTGTGGGAAGAGGAGGGTCCATTGGACACCAAGGACTACTTAGCTTGGGGCACAGTGAGGGAGGGGTTGCTTTTGGATAGTAGAGAAAGCTTATCATGGGTTGGGTGAGGGAGGTGGTGCCACTGGATGCCAGGGACTGCTGCATAAATGGATGGGATGATGGAAGGATAGCACAGCATATCAGACACTGTTTGCTATGGAATGGGGTGAGAGACGGGTGGCACTGGACACAAGGAATTGCAGGCACCACAAATATTGGCTGGCATTGTCAATGCAGATTACTTTGCTTTTGTAATTATCATGTTTATAAATGATGGAAGTGGACTGAAAGAAAAATACATTTAGGCATCAGATAGGGTTGAAGAACAAACCTGCAAAAGTTGGAAAGTGTGAAATCAGAACATAAATTACCATGACTCTTGTACATGATGTGGTGTGGTTCCCCCTGAACAATTTCTCTAATCAGTATTGACATTACCCTAACGTTTATATCCTTCCTAAAAGCACTGATGTGTGAGTTAATTTTAGTGCCTTGAACAACACTGGTGAAGTCAGAGTAATGTCAAAGCTTCTTTGAGCAATTTTTCAAGCCTCAAAGAGCTCCACATGACACATTCATCATGAGCTGGGGGAATTTTGTACCCTACTTCCCATGTACTAGTTCTTGTAGCTTTGAACTTGACTGTAACTGATGACTAAATGCTGCTTTTTACAGGTAATATTAATGTGTATTCCATATCTGCAACAATCATAACTGTTTTGACAGATAAAAATGTGAAGGCAAGGTATCCAACTGAAGAGTTAAAGCCACTTTTATAAATTACTTTCTAGTGTTATGTCATTAGGATATTTTCAGAAAGATGTTCTCATTTAGTTTATTTATGGGCCATAGAAGGCCACTCTTTGGAGATATTGGTTTCTTAAGTTATGTATACAGCATGCTATGAAGAAGTGCTAGTTTCTGTTTGAGAAAAATATACTAGGAGCTCTGTTGTTGGAAGTCAGTGAAGCAAGAACAAAGCAATTTGTTTATACAGCTTTTCTGTAAATACACAACAGTATTCTGTCCAAGTGGGTGGTGAGTTGCACAGTTAGGAAGTTACCTCAATCTGAAATATATATCATAAAATTATAAAGGAAGAGAAAAGGGAAATGTGGGAGTTCTTTGCAAGGAGTCCCCATTGTTCCTTAATAAAACTGGTGTGATTCTGTTTTGTTTAATTATAAGGAAAGAATGCAGCAACGTCTAGAAATTGCATGACTGAGATGTGATCAAAGCAAAAACGTTTGCCTAGCTTTGGAACCTACAGACACTACAGAAGCTAGAAAATGCTGCATTTCCAGAGTTTCTGACGAGACTGAGAGACTAGTGCATTATGTCCTTAAGATAAATTATGAGTGATTTATGTTTGACAATAAAAATCAACTGGTAAAACCTAATGCATAGTAAATTGCATGGTTGAAGCACTTGTCTTCCTCTTGTGCCTCACCAATGCCATATGTTTACTGTGTGACCTTAAGCAACTAACTTGACCTTTCTTCACTGAAATGGAGCTTGCAACTTTTGGGCAAACACTGGAAAACATTTTATTTTAGACCCAAATCAGCTTATGTTGTGTACAGCTTTCTGTATTTCTATTCTTTATATTCTTCATTACCATGTTAATGTACAGTACATTGAAACAGGACCCTTGCTCCATACAGTCGCTCTACTAATTTTTTTTAATGCTTTGCTGAAGTTGCAATATTCTATTTGCAACATCATAATAATTTCCATAGCATTAAACTGTAATGTTACAGTGAGGGATTTCAACAATGGATTAAGTAGCAGAAGGAAATTTACACTAGGGGACAAGGATCCTATTTCTATGCAAATTATTCTAGCAAAGAAGAACTAAGGAGAAAAAAATGCAAACAATGTATAAAATATAAACTGAACTATGTCGAAATATAATGGTTTTCAAAGTTTTTTTCAAAAGTGACAAACTCCATTTAACATCCCCTCTGTTTTAAATTAATTTTACATTACCTCCTACTTAACCATCCTGTGCTCACATAATGGATTATGCAACTGTGCATGACGTCTGAAGCTCTTTGTAATACAGTGTGCATGAAAGGTGCTATTTAAAAACCCACATTTATTTCTCTTTTCATTCTGTGAATTATTTGGGTTCAGCCCAAATTAACTACTGAGCACATCCACACTCTCACAGCTGATCACTAGAAATGAAGTAACATTTTCTTTCCCTAGTGATGATTGGGCAAGGTCACCAATTTTGCTCTTTGTGAAGACCTCTAACGTGACCCCATGTTGTCAAATCTGAGGTTTAGTGCACTTGCAAAACTAGACAAGGCATTTTGCTAGCAAAGTAAGCACAACTTTGCAAAGGTTGAATACCTGCCAAATCACATGGTGTATAATAGGCTGAGCACATGGTTACATTGCTGAAAGAACTGCTGGAATACAACCATGCCCCCCCCCCCCACACACACACACACACAGTTTGCAGTCCTACACTGTTAGAAGAAAGCATGGGACATGTCTCCACTGTTCTATGAAGAACAGCAGACAAAAACAGAAACATTATTTGATTTACAACAGCTATTTTTTAATAGTTGGTGTTTAGAGTGTTCTTAGGTGTGATAGGTTGTGAGATGAAAGTGAAATTGGTTTTAAACAAGCATTTTACAGTGCAATATGTTTGCAGTTATACTGCACTTACTTTCAATGCTCTGTGCTGAGTTTGGACATGATATGGATTTTGGAAAAGTGTTTTCACACGGATATGTTTATTTATTGTTCTCTCAGTGCAGGTGCAATAGCTGTGATTGGATTTAAAAGGGAGATGGGGCTCTGTGTTATAATTTTTTGCTGTCTGGATGATGTAAGTACATGCAGGTGTAGGCTACCATGGTTTCCAGAAATTATGCCTATCTGACATGTTTATTTTTGCTGTGCAGGCAGAATTTCAGGTGCAACCCTTCACCTGATAGGCATGGGCCACCCCTGTTTTCAACAATTAAGCCGGTCTGGCATGTTTATTCTTGCTGTCAGAATAGCAGGTACAGAGGCCTACATAGTATGCATCCACTGTTTCAGAAAATGATGCTTTCCTGACACATACTATTGCTGGCAGAATATCTGGTTCTCCAGCCCATATGGTAGTCCACCACTATTTCCCAACATTATGTCTGTCTAACATGTTTATTGCTGCTGGCAGAATTGCAGGTGCAGCAGCCTAAATGATGGGTCTGGAGAGTTTCCAAAAATAATGTATGTGTGGCATGTTGTTTGATTCTGGCAGAATAGCATGTTCAGTAACCAACATAGTAGGCCACCATGTATGTCTGTCTGACATGTTTATTGGTGTTCGCACAATAGGAGTTATAACAGCCCACGTGGTAGGCCACCAGGGTTTTGAAACATTATACTGTATTTGTCTAACATGTCTATTGTTGCTGACAGAATAGCAGGTGCAAGCACCCACATGGTAGGTTGTCAGTGTTTCCAGAAGTTATGCCTGTGTGACATAAAGTATTTATTGTTGCTGGCAAAATATCAGGTACAACAGCCCAGTTTGTACAGTAAGCAACCACTGTTTCAAAAATGTATGCCTATCTAACATGTTTATTGTTTCTGGCCGCATAGCAAATATAACAGGCCAGATGGTAGGATGACACTGTTTCAAAAAATTATGCATTTCTGACGTGTACAGTAAGGACGAGGAGGCTTCAAGTGACTGAAGCTAAGTTCCCTGGAATAAACCCCTGAGGAGGATTAGCTTGTCTTGCAGTACTCTTAAGTATTTTTATAGATGTTTGTGACACGGACTCACTCAACAGAAACAATGCCATCCAGCAGACTATCCTTGTTATCATCTTCATATTGAAATCCCCCTCTCCATTTTCAATATCTGAACGTTAACCAAATGGTAATTCAAATAGGACTTCCAATTAAGACTCGTCTTTATTCTGTGGCAGCAGAGATGTGATGCTGTTGTGTAGGGTTACATTAGGTAACAATTCATTTTTATAATATGGCAATATAATAAAATATCCAGTAATCTGACTGCCTGAGGAGCTCGGAACCCAGTGCTGATATCCCATGACGACAACACTGAAAGAAGGTCCAGTAGCTGCTTCACTATAAAATCAACAGTACCAGCCGTTCCTGACTGCCATCACAAATGTGGCTGTCACCTTTACTCACTAAAAACCTTCAACCAGGCCCTAAAAATAAAACTGTCTTAAATTTATAAACATAAGAATTAAATGTTATTTGTCCTCATAATACTTTTTACAAACACGTACATAACTTATAAAAAGAGGTACTACAGTACTTAGAATTGTAATTTGTGGTGTTTCTTTGCTGACCATGAAAAATCCTCCTCCTATCCTCACCGACTTGCTAGGGAAATCTGTGTTGTTTAAGCTGTTACAGATAAAACAAAAGCCCTGGTTCCATCTGAGGCCTTCTGTTGTGTGCTAGTGGGAGTTAACATTCTGGCCCAGATATTCAGACTGCACCTGGCATGGGTGCAAGCCTGGGCACAGCACAACTGGGATGTGCCAGGACCAGGCGATATTCAACAGTGATGCACCGTGGTGCAGCACCATTGAATACAGCAAGGTGGGCACACATGCTGTGCCTGGTGCAGTGGCACTGTGCCAGCACAAGCCACAGATAGGGAGCACGGGGATGTGCCAGCACATGTGCAGTTGGGCTAGGTGCATCACCCACGATATTCAGCAGGGGGCATGCAATTGAGGCCATAAAATATGCAAGGCACAAATGGGGCCATTTGCATGTCATTATGGTCCTATTTGCATGCCTTGCACAGGGCAGGCTGGCGACTTGCATCTGGCGCCTTGCACAGCATGATGTGAGCTGTGGGGATCCCAGGGCATCCCCCAACCCGGAGCCACGATTAGTGTGGTATATGTTCCTAATGATAGCCCTGGTAGTCTAGTGCTACCCCCCCCCCGCCCATTGCCACAATCACAGTACAGCGCCATATCATATATCCTTGGTGATCCAGTGGCATCCCCACCCTCCCACCCACACAGCACCCTTGCCCCTGCCCCTGCCCCCATCATCGGTGGTGGCTGCAACCCACCCGCATACCGCCTGCCACCCACTGAATGACAGATACAGTATGGGCTGTAAGCCCATTGGTCCACAGTGTAAACCAATGTGCTTGCAAGGCATACTGTACTAGACAGTCCCAAATATGTGAATGAACATATTCAGGACTATCTAGTAAATATGATTGCTGGTAAACATCAGGTGTGAGGGCAGATGCAGTGCCCAGATGTGGTTCATGGGGACACAGCAATTCCAGTGGCTGTTGTGCCAATGGGCTGTTATGCAAATGAAAGACATAGCAGAAGCAAACCTACTGCTCTACATATCAGTGGTCAAGTGTAGTGTGTCAACTGCTGAATTTGAAAAAGCATCTGACAGGCACCGCACAACAGGATCTCTGAGCTTAAGCACAGCCCAGTTTGAGAAATATGCACACAAAAGAAATTAATATTTTGGACAAACCCTTAAAGCTGCCTGAATCCTACATTCTCCATAATAACGTATGGCAGACAATCAACAATGATCATTCATGTTGTGATGGAATGAAATTTCCTGGACACTGAGGGATTTGGGGGCAACTTTCTGAAATGTCTCAGTGACAGCACTAATGGTGATTTATGAAATAACATTTGCTAATCAAAACTTTTTTTCATTATATTCTCTGAGGTACATAACCAGATAGGAGGAAGTATAACGCAGTGGTTTAAGGCTCTGAGCTACAAACCTGGAGACCTGGGTTTGAATCCCACAGCCCCCACTTGCATACTGTGTGACCCTGAGCAAGTCACTTAACTTCCTTGTGCTCCCAGGTCACCCCCATAAACAAGCTCTCAGTTTAATGTGTCTCTCCTGGTAAAAAAAAAAAAAAGATACAGCCAGCAGCACCAATAGACGACTCCTTTTTATGATGACAAAAAAAGAGGTGATTGTCACCTCAGTTTCTCTGAAGTGCCCATAGCTCCAGTTGTGCCTGCCTTATCATGTTTCTGTTTCTCTTTCCTGTCTTTGTCATCCTTTGCCCCCTTCCCCTTACGATGTGTGAGTGATATCAGGTGTTCCTGGTAATTTGTCATTCCAACACTGGTGTTCTGCCCAGATCAACAGATGATTGTGTTTAAGCTGGGTTGTCTGCCCACCAGTGTAAAGATGTGATCCCCGTTACTCCACAGCTGACATGTACCTGGTATAGTTGATATATTGCAAACTGTTATCTGATGGATCAGTAACTGAAAAGAAAACGACTTAAAGAATCAAGATGGCAGCAGTAATTCAGTGGGATAATAGCAGGGTGTTGTGGCTTCTCAACTATTTCTCAGATTGTGTGGCTTGTTGCTGTTTTTTGATTGCTTGAGGGGACATCTTTGTCTGATTGGCATTGCTCACCATACCTGCGGCAGTGTTATCTTTCATATTTTTGAGAGTTTTAGCCCTGTGCAGAGTAGTAGGATCAGATAGTAGTCATCAGGTAGGTAAAACTTTATTGTTCGATCTTAAAATAATGATCATTACAATGCAAACTTTAACAAAATGTAAAAAAGTAAAATACAAAACATACTGAATGCTCATTCATTAAAACCATCTATGTGCAAATAAGACAATTACATTACATTAATAAATAAGAATAATAAATATAATAATTTATTTAGGTGTATGAGAACCAGCATTCCTGATCATTCTCTTTCTGACTTTTTGTAAAGTCTGTAAGTACTGGCCTACTCTTGCAACTGTGTATTCATTTTCGGTCATGAACAATATTCTTAGTATCATATTCTCATCAGTATGTGCTATAGAGCCTAGTACAGGAACAGTCCAGATGTTTCTTGCATTATTATACCATACACAATGCATCACCATATGCAGCAGATCTCCCTTACACTTATTGTTACAATTATGGAATATGTGTATGGAATAAACTACAACCTAATCGTGTATCTTATGATAGTGATAAAAACGTTACAGTATTTGATGTCTTATTTATACTGTGTTAGTTGATAGAATTTCTCTGTTAGTCCTAGAACCCAGTTTGTCATATCTATGTGTTGTGTATTACTTATTCTACTCTGACCTTATTTGTTTTGTATCCCCATTGGACTTGGAACCTTTGTAAAAGAGCTTTAGTGCTCAAAGGTATCAATCCGAAATGATGAAATAAATAGATAAATAAATAAATAAAATACAGAGTACATCATCTGGTATGGAGGACTTGCCAAACCTAGCAGACATGACATTAGAGTCAAAAGTCCCCAATTTAAATATTGCATAAGTTATTCTACTGCTAGGAGTTTTAAGAATGTCCAGATAGAATCTCAATTTTTGAACGCAATCATTGACACTATACCATCTGACAAACCTTGGTTGTGAGATCACACTTAGATCTCTAACTTTAAAATAATCTGAAATGTTCTTAGAAATATAAGATTTGTATTTGAGGCTTATGGAAATATTTCTGTCTACATATCTTGGCAAGGCTTCTAAATCCTAAGTAACCAGAAGTTTCATTGTGTGTTCCAGCCAGGGGGAAGGTTTGCATCCCATTTTTTTTCCAGTGCACTTCTTCTTGCAAGCATTGTTTATCAAGTCTCTCCCCTAGCAATCTATTTCACTTTATCCAGTAATTAATAATCTGTCTGCAAGAGCTTGTAAACAGTTTAGTCCCAGCCTGGCTCTAACAAAACAGCTGGGTGTGGATTTATTAAAGCCCAAAGCCACACAGAGAACTTGAATAGCAGGTTTTTCCAGTTTTTCCACAGGGGAGAGTGCCCAAACCTCAGCACCATTTTGTAACCAAGTATTATATTTTGACGTATAGATTTTACTAGAGGCCTTACTGTATGCCCCCCCCAAATAATTTATAATAATAAATGTTTTTAGACCCAGTGAAGAGGACATGGCCTTTACCAAAAGGTCATCAAGATGACCCTACCAAGAGAGGTTCTATGTGAAAGTCAACACCAGATAATATTTCCTAACTACCTCTATTGACTGAGACTCTGTCTTCCAATGAGATTTGGTTCTACAAACTCCAAATGTAATTATCTTGGTATTGAATATATTAGTATTCAAGGCCAAGAGTTTGGATTTATCATTCAGAATATTATGTTTTTTTTAAAGGCCACTACAGGAAAGTGAGAGGAGCACCAAATCATCTGCATATGCAAACACCATGAAGGTAAGAGATCCAATTTTTGTGGTGTCTGAATCAGGAAACTCAAGAGCTATTAGTAAGTTATTGGTATAAACTCAGAAGAGTAAAGGGATCAGGATGCAACCCTGTCTATCTCTCCTATTAATGGGGAATCTTTTGGAGAGTTGGCCCCTTGCCTCAACCCTCAATTGGGCCCAGGTATCTGTATACAAGTTTTGTATAATATTTATTATAACTGGACAAATACCACAGTCTCTCATAATCTTCCATAATGTATTTCTATTAACTGAGTCAAAGGCAGAACTGAAATCAATGAAGGCCACATATAGCTTCTACCCCCTAAGTCTCACATATTTTTCCAGTAGATGTTGCAGGATTAAACAATAATCTAATGTAGAAAATTCTTCTCTAAATCCAGCCTGTAATGGTGTTATATCTCCTAACTTTTTAACTTCTGATTTCAACCTCTGTAGGAGTACTGTAGCAAAGATTTTTGCTAAGATGTCCAATAGACTTATTGGTCTATACATTTCAGGGTCATATTTATCACCCTTTTTAAATATTTGGACTATTTGGACTATTTGGACTATTTCTGCCTCTTCCCATGAATTTAGGACATAATTTTCAAGAACACAATTCTTAAAGGGATATAGTAAGAATCCCCAAATGCCTTTTTCACATAGTATGCCATTGCCAGTCATGCTTCAGATGTTGCAGCTACAATTTGTTTTGTTAAAAAAATCTGTCATAGTCATTTTTTTTTACATTTTATCAGCATGTTGTCCTCCAGTTTTCTGTGAGTGGCCACACCCCCAGAATTATGTCATACCAGGGAGCTGTCAATGTTTTACATACAGCAACAAGGAATTCTGGGGTAATTTATAACATTGAATTACATGTGCCTTACTCAGAAGTACAGTCCCATATGTTGAAAGTGGTGAGCACATATATGTAAATGTACCTAGCAAGGCTTTATGGGTAAAATAAGAACCTGTTTTCCAATTTCCTTAGTGTAAGATGTTGGCTCATATTTCTGTAGTGGTGTCAACAATATAAGCTCTTGTATGTTTATTTTCACAACAGTGCATTGTACACACCATATCTAGCTGCAAAACTTCTATATTGAGAGATGTAGTCTCCTATTTCTGCAGTGAGCACAGAAATATGATAGCCTGTATACTAATGTACATCGTGAGGCACTGTGGGTAAAGTACAAAGCTTATTTGTCTATCTAAAACTAAAAAGTTACACTGTCCCTTTAATAACTTTGTTTCCCTGGTGTGATGTCACAGTTGGGCACTGCAGCACTGAGGAAAAAAAAAAGGTCAAGTTATGCAAATGAAGCAGAGTACCAAAATAAAAGGGTTTAGTTCATGGAAAATAGCATTATTTGGCAGTTTGAATGGTAAGTGACTGATTCACAAAACCTACAGGTTACTATTCCCATTTGTTATGGCAAAGGTTGATAAATCCCTTCAAAATATTTTATCAGGTTATCAGGCCAGTGTTCTGCCATACAAAGATATATTTCAGCCAGAATTTTGTCTGGTCCATTGGCTTTGTTTGGGTTCAATGCTTGTATTGCCAGGGATACTTCCTGCTTGCTCATTAATTTGAAATGAAAATTTGTAGCATTGGGATCCAATTGCTCAGGGACATTCTTAGCTAAAGGGTCATAAAAATGTCCTTAAAATATCTGACTCAGACTCTTTGGAGATGTACATGACAGGTTCAAACCTATGTTTTTTATATCCTCCGGCCACCAGGAAACAGGAAAAAATGCTGAGTATGGGCATGAAACATTGGTAATGGATTGTACTGGGACATTTGGCTGTGGTATGTGGATCTGTTTTTATTTATTTTACTTATTTATTTATTGAAAAGTTTCACCAAGAAAGGCACATTGAGCAACAATTTGCTCATTTCCAGGTGTGTCCTGGGGGAAAAGGGAGTGGGAGTAGCAAACATATTTAACATTCTTCATACATATTTAGATATACATTGCTGTACATAAACATACATATTAGGTTACATTTAAAGGGCTTAAGAATAACAGATAAATGCAGAGAGCCCATACTGCATTAGGGAAAAGGGAATGGGAATAACAAACATATTTAACATTCTTCGAGCATACATACTTAGATATTTATTACATAAACATACATATGAGGTTACACTTAAAGTGCTTCAGAATAACAGATATACAGTATGCTGAGAGTCCATACTGCATTAGGGAAAGGGAGTGGGAGTAACAACATACTTGACATATATACATACTTAAATATAACATAATATAAGAGCTTAAACATTAGCGGTGCTTAAGCATTTCCAGGTATTCACAGAGATGACACTGCTGCATTAGGAAATGCGAGAACAGACTGTGAGTCAGTAGACAATAGTGTAGACAATAGTGTGGACTAGCATGGAGGTGGAGGAGGGAGTAAAATTTAAGCACACTTGCAAGTATGGGAAACAAAGTTGTGTAGAGATGTTGAGATGGATCACAGAGAATAAGATTGTCTAATTTGTTGGAGGAGGGAGTTCCATAGTTTTGGGAAGTGGTGAAAGAAGGCAACCTGTCCAACTGAGGTTGGCAGGCAAGGGACTACCATGGTCCAGGTGTCATAGGATCTAAGGGAGTGGGGGGAGGATAAGGACGAGGAGAGGTAATAGGGAAGAGAACCAAACCAGAATTTGGATATTAATTTAGTACAATGGGAAGGCTGCCTATTTTTGAAAGAGGGAAATGCGAGATATTGGTGGATATCACAGTGCTGAGTGAGAGGGAGGGAGTCCAAGGAAAAACAGCAGAATGAGTGGAAGATGGTGTCCAATCTGGTTAGAAAAGTCTTGGGAGCAGCACTGTAGACTACATCACAGTAGTCAAAAATTGGGAGTACCATTTTCTCAATGAGTATATGTCTAGCCGATAGTGGTATGCAACTGAGGTTCCTGTACAGTGCACCTAGCTTGGGGTGCATTTTTTTCAGGATGGCATCCACAAGTAGAAAAAAGTTGAGATGTTGGTCAAGCCATAGCCCAAGGTATCCAAAGGAAGAGATGTCCTCCAGGGTTGTTCCATTTAGGGTATGGAAGGATGGAAGGGAGGGGAGCTGAGAGAGTCTCTGTCTTGTGCCAAAGGACATGGAGACAGTCTTCTTGGCATTTAGAAAGAGTTGATGTGAGCATAGCCAGTGCTGAATCTTATCAAAGTTGAGCTGGAGTCTGGATGCTACGTCAGTGGGAGAATGGTCAGAGGTATGCAGGACAGTGTCATCTGCATACATGTGGAAGGAGGTTGAGGTGCAGACTGAAGGAAGATCATTTAGGAAGATAAAGAATAGGAGAGGTCCTAGCACTGAGCCCTGGGGCACACCAGTGTTAATAGGGAGACAAGTGAATATAGAGTCAGCAGTTCTAACTGATTGGGTCCTACCTACAAGGTAGGACCTGAACCAGTTTGTGACTGAGTCTGATAGCCCAACTAAGGAGAAAGAGTTTAGAAGGAGGGGGTGTGAGACCGTATTGAAAGTCTTAGTGAGATCAACAAAAATAGCAGATGTGATTAGGCCATGGCTGGGGCGATTCTAACCCGGCCATGACTGTTTTGAGGAGATGAGTCTCCTTCCTTGCCTTTCTGCACATGTCAAGCACACTTCTGTGCTATCCCTAAGCTTATTGGGCTCTAGCCCACAAATGTGTATCTGTGATGTCTATATATTTTGAGGAGACGAGTCTCCTGGTACTGAACGCGCTATCCGCTGGCTAGACTGTTGCTATCAGTTGTATTGTATGGAAATGTGTTCCTTACTTGTCTTTTTGCTCATGTCAAGTGAAATCCTATGCTATCCCTAGCTCAGTGGGCTCTAGCCCACAAATGTGTATTTGTGATTTCTATATATTGACAGCTGTCTAAGGCCTGTACCATACTGTTTTCACACGTGATGTAATGTCTACTACTTGATGCTCTCATCTATACATTGTAATCTCCTGGATCGCTCCTGAAAATAGGCACTTGGCTGTCTAGTGTGCTTAACTGGTAAATGAAAGCAAATAAATAAATCCATCTGAGAGAGAATGAAATTGGTGAGCCTAAGTAGGGAAGTTGTGGTAGAGTGATACTTCCAGAACCCAGATCGGAAAGGAGTGTAAAACAGGAGTCAGTGAGGTAAGAAGAGAGCTGTGAGAGTACCATATGCTTCTGTAATTTAGCAAGGATAGGGAGAAAAGCTATAGGTCTGGTGTTACTGGGGGAGGAGGGGTCACCACCCTTAGTGAGCAGAAGGACAATAGCATGCTTCCAGGCAGATGGGACAAAAGCTGTAGAGAAGGAAAGATTTAGACGGCAGTCAGAGGGGAGGATATTGCAGGGGAAGCTAGGTAGCCAAATGTTTAAATAAAATTAGTTTTTAATATTTAACTAGGCAGCCTGCTGCTGAATTTTTTGCTTGTTGTGCTTTGATGGTTATCCATGGCACAGGCATTGTGAGGAGCTGCCCTCTGTGTTTTGTTTTTTATGCTTCGCCCAAAAAATCACACTCCTCTCTGGTTGACTCTATCTGCCACTACTTCACACTCCTCAGGTAAACTCATCCTGCCCGAGGACTTTAACATTAATTGGCTCTCCCCAATTTCTAAGCCAACCTCTCTTAGGATTTAGTCTCTTAATCTTTCCCACCTCATTACTGACTCCACCCAGCTCAATCTTCACTCCCCACTGATCATGCTTCTGCCCATTACAAATTATTTCACTCTATGTCTGACCTCTTTTGTTACAGGGCACTTAGATATTCTTGTACCAAGGCTGTCCATGCTGCCATATCCCTTTATTTTAAGGCCAACCTACAGTGCAACCTTAACTCCCCAGCCAAATTCTGGAAGGTGATTTCCTTTTTTAACCCCTGCTATGTCCGCTTCCACAGTCCTCATGGTTAATGGTTCACCTGTGTATGACCTTCCCTCTGTAGCTGCTCATTTCAATGAGTTTTTTACTACTTGTGCTTTCTCCCCTTTCCACTTTCTAGCTCCACTCCCCCTTGCTCCACCCTCATCCCCACCCCATCCCCCCAGGTTTTCATTTTTCCACGCTACTAAACCAGAAACCTTGCTAGCCCTTTCCTCTCTCAACATGTCTAAGACTAGTGCTTACAGGCTGAATCTGAAACTTCTCTACCCTTCAACTCCAGCCAAAGCCTCTCCCTTTACTTACCTACTCTATCTCTCCTTCTCCCTCTGTACTGTTCCTCTGTTTTTGAAGATTGCCAAAGTTCTCCCTTTTCATAAAGGGGTGACCCATCCTCCCCTGACAACCTCGGTGCTATCTCTCTCCTCTCCTTTATTGCAAAGCTGCAAGAGAAAATAGTCTACTCTAGGCTTGCTGACTTCCTCTATTTATCCAGCTTAATTTTCCCTGTCCAGTCTGTTTTTTGAAAGCAATACTCAACTGTTTTATCCATGTCGTGTGTCACTGACTTCATCCTTACTGGGATGGATCAGGGACACATCACTGTGGCCACTTTCATCAGTCTTGCCAAAGCCTTTGACTCAGTGGCCCATCAACTCCTAGACAAGCTGAGCTCTGCCAGCCTTTCAATTCCCACTGTTGAAGGGTTTGGTTTCTACCTTGTGGGCCATCAACAGTCAGTACAGGTAGATGGAGTCCTATCACCTCTTCTACCTATCCACTCCAGAGTCCCACAGGGCTCCATTCTGGGTCCTTTCTTCTTTTCCATTTTCCTGAGTGACCTGCCCTCTGCCTGTGTCAATTCACATATTCACATATATGCTGATGACACAGTTATCTATAGCTCTGATCCTTCTACTGTAGTGGTGGAAGTCACCAACAGCAAGACTTTCACAACATCTTGCACTGGTTCCACTTCAACCAACTTCAGGTCAGCACTTAAAAAAAACAGTGTCCCTGTACTTCGGCACCAACAAGAAATTGGCTAGGCTCTCCCCTGCCAGTATTCTCCACACTGGATGCATCCCTCTTTGAAGCTGCTTCTTCCTTCAAATTCCTTGGTGTGTGGCTATATAGTATGATTGACTTCTTTGACCACATTGATGCCATCCACTCCAACCTCTGCCCCAAACCTGGTGCATTGTACCACAATAAAAACTGCTTCTTTCTGCATGTCCAGCAGCAGCTTGTTACTACAGTGGTGCTTCCAGTTTTTGACTATGCATATGTGGTCTACAACACTGCCCCCTTATCTTTTCTTGCCAGACTGTACACCCTCTGCAATACCTTTTGTTGCTTTCCTTCCAACCACCCCTCTCGTACTTACCACTGTTCCCTCTACTCCTTCCTATTCATCCTCCACTAACCTTCACATTACCAGTCCTACTGTGCCTTCTTCATCTCCAAATTCTGCCTTGAGGCCCTGCCATCTTAGATGTCTTCATTCCCCTCTCCCATTCCCGCTGCCTCATACTCCCTCCTCTCAAGGAATCCTTGTACCTTCTCCCTTCACCATCCTCACTCCTCTGCTAGGCAATCAGCCTTCTTCTGTCACCTTCTCTCCCTCTGGATTCTGCTCCACTCCTCTTTACATCTTTTACCCTCCCTTTTCTCCTTTAGGCACCAGCTAAAATGTCTTCCCACTCCCTCCTGCTCTTAGCATTCCTCTTCCTGAGCCTTCCCTGTTTTACTGTGATAAACTGTACAGTAAGTCTGATTCTCTTTAATTATTTTTACAATGTTACATTTGACTCTGTTTTTACTTTATTTTGGACCAATCATTAATATTATGTATGCGTTTATTTCTGTATTTCTTGTTCCCTTCCCCTGGTTTATGTCTGTAAATCAGCCTTGACTCCATGTGCCTCTCTCAGTTATCAATTTTCAAATAAATAAATAAAATACATTTTACTAGTAGGCACACTAAGTTTCACAAAATGAGATCGGTAGTGTTATATGTAAGCAATAGGACATGATGGGGTGTGCATTATGTCGTGATAAAAGCCCTCCTAAGGCATAGTTGTACGAGGCCAGAAATGAGTGTGATCACCAAGGAGTGCGGTTATCACAATGTAATGCACAACCCCAGAGTGTCTTATTGCACTTGTAAAATGGCTCTTTATTTTTAGAAACAGTTTTTTTTGTACACATTTTTAAATAAGTAAAAATGTAAATTAATATGTGTTTTTTATGTAAAATAGTCCCTCCGCCTACTGGTGCTAGATTAAATTAGTGATTAAATTAGTGATAGTAATGATAATAATAATAGTAATAGTGCTTACATTTCGTTTCTGTGGTTTTTGTTTTGTTTGATGTGTCTGTCCTTCCTTGCCCACCCAAGCAGTAAATGATCAGGCTCATACCACTTATGAGTGACACATCTTCAAAGGAGCTCAGCACAACATGGTAACCATTGCCTTTAATTCTTGTGCAAGCTTGATTTTTTGATTTATCATGTAAGAATATTAAGAACTCCTGCTTTAAAATCTGAACTTCCAGCATACCCTTTGTGTGGACAACACCTTTTTTTATGAGGGACAGAACAATTTTGACAGCTAAAATAAAGGAGGTCCCTCCTAAACAGGGACAGTTGAGAGGTAAGATTTCAGACTACTTTTTATTTTCCTTTTTTTTTTAAATCACTTAAGTGTTCTAATTTGCTCAAGTTTTTGTAGCCACGGCTCATAAGCAACTGAGAAGTCCAGCCATTTTACTCCCCCTTCACTTGCCTCACTTGCTCAAATTAAGATACGGGAAGTCCATATATTCATGTAAACTCCCCCCCACCAACATGTTGGGAGCTTACCGGGGATTCTACTGCATTGTTTCCAAGTTCCTGCTCTTGCGGGTGGAGCCACTCACATCTTTGCTCTTGGAGCACTCCTGGACTAACACTGGGGAGCACTGTGACAGTTTTTGGTGCTGTTGCTACTACAGACTAGAGAGTAGCAGTTTGAAAACTGCAAAGCAGGAAACTGGTTTGCATGGTGGCCGATTAGGGACATACTCACTCCAAGTCAAGCGGGCTGGTGTCTGCACATTTCACGACAAAATTAAAAAAGGAAAATGTATTTCTTCCTGCTGTTTTGGTGTGTGTGTGTGTGGGGGGGGTTCACAACTAAAATCATTAATGGGAACAGGCAAGAACTGCCACTTGCCTGCCTGCTGAAGCTAAATAAGAAAATTAGTTATTTTCTTATAACGTAAGCAGGCTAAAAAAATGGCTATGGCAAAGTTTTGAAACATTCTGAATAGAATATTTAAAATGAATATATGAGCCATCAGGTTCTGTTATCCAGCTGTTTTACTAGGACTAGTTATTTATAGTGCAACATTGTCTCATGTTGCACTATAAATAACCAATCAGATTACTCAATTGGTCTCTGCCACTTTATAACAGTTGTTTTGACAGGCCACTGAAGAGCCAAAACACAGATTTTCAAGGCAATTGAAAAATTTGTTCAGTTTGAGTACATACTGTGGTTTGGGATATTGTCAATAAATTAGAGGTGTATTACAGATCTCATTTACCCCATTTTTCCATTATTCCCTATGCTGATGATTCTGAGCTTGTGGATTACAAGGAATAATGAGACCCTGAGATGGAGAAGAAGCTCCAGAGGTGAAGAATTGGATGTCACCAGGCTTCCCCTACAGAAAAGACCAACAGAGAAGAATGGAAAGTTGCTAATTGCCAAGCTGGGAGGGGATTTATCCATATGGTCTGGAGTGGACGTTGGATGTTACTGAGCAGAACTGGGAACAATGGATCCAGAATAGAAGTGGGCAAAGTGGCCAGAATTCTCTCCATTGATAATTCATGATGTACAAGAAATCCATAAAGTAATCCTGAAGCTGGAAGCAGTACTTGCGCATAATGAGGAACGCAAAGTCCATTGATAACAATAACTTTACATTATCTGCTTTCCCAACTACTAATTTTAATGCAAAGTACATATAAATCAATGTACTCACATCACTTCACCTTGTTATTGAGCTCCAAGGCAAATTTTGCAGTGATTCATGGGATTGCAGGTCACATGGGCTCTAAATTGTTCTGCACAGCCTCAGTTCTGTGTAGTGTGTGTGTAGTGGTAGATGGAGACAGTTTCCTCTCAGAGCTCTGTGATTCAAATCCTCTAAAAGCTGTTAAAAAAGCCTTTTTGAGCTATTTTTTTTTGCTCAGAATTTAGTACATCGATTGTAGGAAACTCTCCTGTGCTCATATCATCGAGTGTTTACTGTTTGTGTATGGATTTTGAATGTTAATTTAGAACAATCAGTCTGTGTGCTGACAGACACTTGAAGTGTGCTTTGGGGGAGGGGCATATCTGTGGTAGAGGTAGGCTAAAACTAGGAGAAAAAGGCAGTCTTTCTGTTTTGGTTATATTTTTATTGTATAACTGTGTTAATTTACACACAGTAATATTTTTAGTAATTCTTGACATTTTTTTGTGATGTGGTGCAGCAGTGAATAATTTCAGTTTGTTTAAAAGATTTGGTTATGAGAATCATGTGATGAGCTAGAGGGGAACAGACGTCCCGTTTAGCAAGGCATTTGACACAGTCCCGCACAAAAGATTAATAATCAAGTTAGCCAGCCTGGGAGTGGGTCCCAGGGTGGTAGCCTGGGTAGCAAACTGGCTGCACAACAGGACACAGAAGGTAATAGTGAATGGAACACATTCTGAAGAAAGGGGGATTACTAGTGGAGTTCCTCAGGGCTCAGTACTGGGCCCAGTCCTCTTTAATGTCTTTATAGGTGACATTGCAGAGGGTCTGGAAGGAAAGGTATTCCTCTTTGTGGATGACACAAAGATCTGTAACACAGCTGATACACAAGGGGGGGTAGAAAGAATGAGAAGGGACTTGGCAAGGTTGGAGGAATGGTCAGACATATGGCAACTTAGATTCAATGCAAAGAAGTGCAAAGTAATGCACCTGGGAAATAAAATCCAGGAGAGAGTACACAATAGCAGGGAGGTACTAACGACAACAATAATGGAAAGGGATCTGGGTGTAGTCATATCAGATAACCTAAAGGTGGGTAAGCAATGTGAGAAGTCAGTAAGGAGAGCCAGGGATACTGGGATGCATAGGGAGGGGCATCACAAGTAGAAAAAGGGAAGTGGTTATCCCTCTGTACAGACAGTTGGTGAGACCCCATCTGGAGTACTGCGTGAAGTTTTGGAGACCTCATCTACACAAGGACATAGACAGGATGGAAGCAGTCCAGAGGAGAGCAAATAAAATGGTGCAGGGTCTACATCAGAAACCATATGAAGAGAGACTGAGAGAGCTTAATACGTATACCTTTGATGAAAGGAGGGACGGGGGGACATGATAGAAACGTTTAAGTACTTCAAGGGAATCAACAAAGTCCAGGAGGGTAGCATCTTTCAGAAAAAGAGATGTGTAAGAACAAGGGGGCACAATTTAAAGTTAGAGGTGGGACAGCTCAGGGGTAATGTGAGGAAATTCTTTTTCACAGAGAGAGTGGTCGACATGGAACCGCTTCTTCCTGAGAGGTTGTGGGTCTAAAACAGTGGGGGAATTCAAACATGCATGGGACAGACATAAGGCAATTATAGTGGGGGGTTGCAGGAAGTAGGCTGTTGGTTAACTAGAATCTGCAGCTTATCCAATAGGTAGGGAAATGGGCAGACTGGGTGGGCCAAGTGGTCCTTATCTGCCGTCAAAGTGTAGGTTTCTATGTTTCTATGTTAGGTGCTCCCGGGCCACACCAAATTTCGTAAAGCTAAACTATTTTATTTGATCTCACCTTTGTGTGTTTAACCAGGGAATCCTGTTATCTAACAGGGTACAGTGTTTCTGGGTGCATATAGTAAGCATAAAATTAAGTAAAACACTTACTTTCGACAAAGACGTGCCAGGCCGAGAATATGGCTGAGATGGATTCTGGAAGCCCCGAGCCTCTGGCTGCAAGGTCGCCGGCCGTGAAGTGAGTGAAACCTCACTCTCCGACTCCAGAAGAAAATGATGGCCAGCTGAATGAAGAGCAAGGAGGACAGGCATCTTCGGATGATATTTCCAAAATTAAACAGCTCCTTCAAGGCTTAGTGGCTGATTTCTCCACTTTAAAACTGGCGCTGCAGATCTCAATCCAACGGGAGGGGGATGTGGAAGGCAGGGTTGCCTCCCAGAAAAGGAAGACGGTGACGATGGACCATGATGCGGTTATTCTGAAGAAGCAAATCAGGAGGTTGGAAGACAGGATCGAGGACCAGGAATCACGCAGTCGGAGGAATAATCTGATTATGGCTGGTCTTCCCGAGAGGATGGAAGGATCGGATTGTGTATCCTTTATGCAAGAATTCCTTATGAAAATGTTTGGTCCAAACCCTTTGGTGAGACTTACAATATTGAAAGGGCACACCGCTCCTTGAGAGAGATCCCCCCACCTGGAGCTAGACCTCGGGTCCTCATAATGCACTTTTTAAATTATAAAGAAAAAACTCATGTTTTGTACAAAGCAAGAGGAAATAAAAGTATACAATGGAACGGGGTCCCTATCTGGTTTTTTCAGGACCTGACACCATCAGTTTGAGTGAAGCAGAAGGAATATGCCGAGATTAAGAAAAAGCTTTATCTGGCAGGGGTGAAGTTCAGACTTCAACATCCAGCAACGCTGATTGTAAGATTGCATTCCAGAGATCGGAGGTATGCGATGGCGACTGATGCGGCAGAAGGCTTGTGGGTGGAGCTACCAGATCTGTTTAAAGCTGTGACCTGAAGCATCGAGGTGCCAGGAGGCTTGTCTCTCAGAGAGGGAGGTGGACTGATCGGGAAGTGTTTTAACTGTAGGTTGTGTCTGTTTTATTCGAACTTTGTTGCACTCCCCACGCTTTGGAGACAGGAATTGCCCCTTCACTGTTTGGACTGCCCTGAATTTATTCTGTGCGTGACTGTTAGAAACTGGCATATTATTTATTACTGTTTGGTCAAAAGGACCCCAGTCCGCTAATTTGTATCTTTTTTTTGACTCAGGGAGGTGCAGTTTTATTTTATGATGGGGTATAATTATCGACAGCCTGAACTACTGGATAAGGTAGTAATGTCTCGGCTGGTTTAAGACATTACTGGGTGGAATACTGTTTTATTTTTTTTTTTTCCTTACTGTCTCATGGGGAAGGGAAGTGACTCTACCCAGGATTAAAGGGGATGATGGTTAAGATGTGCTACTGAGCATACCTACACTGAATTAGTAGTTATATTAGGGTAGTTTCTTTAGATTGGTTAATTCTGGGTTTCAAGGACTTGATGGTTTCTCCTCATTGGTTTTATTTGAATTAGAGCATTGGGGGAAAATGGGGAAATTGAATGTGAAGGGCATTATTCAATTGGGGGGTACAACTCTATCCCCGCAGTTATCTTAAGTTGAGGGCATGTTCAGCTCTCAGACCTCTGATTTTGCGGTGAGGACTAAATATGGAATGGAGTGCATTCTTTTAGCTACTACTGGATAATACAGAAATATAGACTTCTGGTGGGGTGAAAAATGCACTTACTAAGTCTTTGGAGGTTATCTACCTTTATCCATTAAGGGTAATGGATAGCTCAAGAAGCTCAGGGTGGGATATAATGTCATGGGTGGGATTGATAGATCTCTTAATGGGGCTCGGGGGGTCCAGGGGCACTGGGGGGCTAGCTCATTCTCATCTCAATTTGATTAAGGAGGATGATCGATGGATCGGGGGTTATGGTGAGGGGTGTCAAGGGGGGAAAGGGAAGAGACAGAATCCATGGTCTATACAAGATGGTGGGCAGATGATTGGAGGATGACAAGCAGGGGTATAGTTTTAAATAATGATACTGCTTAAATTTTTTTCTTGGAATGTTAAAGGCCTCAGGGGGAGGAAGAAGAGACTGGTATTATTGTGATATATTAATCAGCTGGGGGTTCAAATTGCTGCACTACAAGAAACACATTTATTGAAAGAGGAACTATATCTACCGAAGAAGTTGTGGGTGGGCCAAGTTATAGGAGAAGGGAAGGCAAAATCATCTTGGGGTGTGGCAATACTAATAGGAAAGGCTTGCCCATTTGTAATTTCTCATAGTATGGCAAGAGAGGACGGTAGGGGGATTTATGTCTCTGGTACTATCTTGGGGATTCCACTCTCCTTTGCTTCAGTCTATGGCCCTACACTGTCTAATCCTGACTTCTTTGCCTCAATGGAGTTGGATCTTGCTACTCTCCCACCCCACCCACTTATTTTGGCGGGGGACTGGAATCTCTGCTTGGATAATTGGGTGGACAGGAATCCTCCTTCCAAAAAAACAGCTACTATGGTGCAGGTTGCTCTAATCAGATTCATGGAAGTCAAAGCATTAGTGGACCCCTATAGGATGTTTGCTAATGGGGACACTGATACAACTTTCTACTCTGGAGCCCATAACTCTCACTCCTGAATTGATTTTCTTTTGGTCAATGGGGCAGCTTTAAGGGGTGTAAAGGAACCGACTACTCTTAACAAAGTATTATCTGACCATTCTCCTATACTGATGCTTTGGGAGATAGATACCATCCCTCCTCCACCATATAGATGGAGACTGGATGATAAGGTATTAATGGTTGTTGAAACTGTCTCTAAATTAGAGGAAGCTCTGGTGAAAATTATCCAGACTCAAATATCGACACTCCAGGATAAGAGACTTGCTTGGCCTACTTGTAAAGTACTATATGCAGGAATAGCCCAGGTAAATACTGCTAGGAGGAACAGTAGAAATAGAGCCCGGGAAAAATTTTTAACAGGGGCCATTAAGTCTCTACTTCCTTTGGAGGGTTTCTCTAGTGAGTTGGACAATGAGCTTGGAGAGTTAAGAGATGAACTAAGAAGTATGATGTATACCAGGATAGACCGTTGGCTTGAAAGATTAAATGCTAAATATTTAATGCAGGGAGATGTGCCGGGCCGTTTGTTGGCTAACAGAATTAGGGAATGGGAGGCAGAATGGACAGTTCTTGCAGTGAAATTTAAAAGGGACATTATTATAGATCCTCAGGAAATTGCTGATGCTTGCGCAGATTATTATACGGGGATTTATCAAGGGGGGGTTGTCAGTACAGAGGAAGAGATTAGAGGATTTATAGATAAGATACCTCTGCCTAAGTTAGATCAGGAGCAGGCTCAGGCCTTGGTAGCCCCAATCCAAGATGTGGAAATAAGGGCAACAATTAACACACTGCCAAACAGTAAGACACCAGGACCTGATGGTCTTTCAGCTAAATTTTATAAAGTTAATTTACTGTCTATACTCCCGCTATTGAAAGACCTACTTTTTCATATCATGCATGATGGGGTTCCCCAACCTCCATTGTATCAAGCTTATATTACGCTTATCCCAAAGCCAGATAAGCCTAGGGATTTGCCCAGCAACTATAGATCCATAGCTTTAATAAATCAAGATATTAAAGTGCTTACGAGGATCCTAGCTAACAGAATTATAAAATTTGCTCCTCTATTAATTAGGATCAAGTAGGGTTTATGCCAGGTCAGGGGGGCGCATGACACACTAAGGAAGCTTCACCATATTCTTCGTTGGGCTTCCAACTCCAAGTCATCTATGGCTTTGATTGCTCTCCTTCGTGGAGGGAATTTGTCTGGAAGGCTAGGAGTCAGTACTTCCTGGTCCCCAGAACCCAGACTAAGTTCAGGGAGGGGGGTGACTCAAGTTGTTGGAGGGGATGCAGAGAGACCATGGCAGGACACTTCCACATGTTATGGCAGTGCCTTAAAATAAGGGCTTACTGGGAAGAGATTCAAGAGCACCTGAGGGCCATTTTTGGTGGTGAAGAAGGGTTGAGCCCCATATATATGATACTGGGTGTTGACCCGGTTCATTTAAAGGGTAAGGATGGTAAATACCTCTGGTGAATCCTCCTAGCAGCAGCTTTAAAGGCACTCACAAAGTGCTGGCTACAGAAAGACAGCTCTACAGTAAAAGACTGGGTCAAAATAATCACAACAATGCAGGAGATGGAGAGACTGACCTTTGCAATTCAATACAGGCAGGATCAATTTGTTAATAGATGGACCAGATGGGAACTTTATGTTACTAACATAGAAGTAGAATGAAAACAACAGATCCTTCCTCTCCAGGCCAAGGAATTAACTAAAGGTACCCAAGGTGAGATTTAGAGATAAATTAATAACGTAGAAAGTTAAATGAATGAACTTAAAGTAAGGCAGAGAGTTGGACATAGAATTCCACATCAGGAAAGTAATGGTAAAACCTAGGGGTGGGGCGAGGGTAAGGAAGGGCAGCTATATTCTTTTTAATTTATAGTTTATATGACAAATTTTTAAGCTTCCTTTAATCTCCTTAATTTTAATAGTATTTTATTATCAAGATAAAGTTTTTTATTTAACAAAATGAAAAAATCTTTAGACTGTAACAATCTGTCATGTCTAAGTTCAAATGTTTGGATGTTGGCATAATGAAGTGTAACAATTTCTAATGTTGAAATAATCCAAAGTGAAAATAAAATAAAGAGTTAAAAAAAAAATTGATTGCTCTCAACACTGAGAAGGCATTCAATAAGGTTTCCCATGTTTCTCTATTTCTCACTATGGAGAAAATGGGCTTCCCAGAGGGCCTTCTCAGGGGTCTTAAAAACCTTTACGCTGCCCCTACCGCCAGGGTTCTCTGTAATGGCTATCTTTCTAAAGAGTTTCTCCTGATGAATAGGACTAGATAGGGATGTCACCAATTTTGTTTAACATTTACTTGGAACCTTTATTAACAGCACTTTATATGGATCCGGATGTACAAGGGACTAAGGTTCATGGGAGCGAGCTCAAATTCTCGGTTTTCGACGATGATATAATGTTGCATTTACATAATCCAGCCAAGAGCCTCCAAAAAGCCCTGGAAATCATTAAGCAGTTCTCTGAGGTCTCCAACTACAAATTAAATCTAAGTAAAATGCAGGTTCTTCCTCTTACCCCTTATACTTATAGAGCCGATTTTGAACACCTGCAAATAAACAAGGTCCCAAGTAAGATTAAATATCTGGGTATTTGGATTATGGCTAACTCAGAAGATGGGGTGGTAGCAAATATTGACAGTCTGTTGTTGTCAAAGGGTGTGGGTGCAATGATGGACACTGAGACCACAGTAAGGTGGCAAGGCTTAATGTTACCAAGCCAAATCTTTTATTAAGTAGAGACAAGTAAATAACCAAATAAAACTTGCAAACTTGCAACGTCCAAAGAAATACAAAAGATACAAAAAACAAAACAATACTCCAGTCTTCCAAGCATTATTCCAGCAATGAGCCATCCTGGATTCAAAGAGAGTCTTAGTCTGAAAAGGTGCAGACTAACACTTTGGACCAGCATCTACTGATCCTCCAATGAAATCTGAATGTTCCACAGGATGAGTTCCCTTTTATACTAGGAACCTATCAGGTGACCACATCAGACCCCTTTTAAACCCTAAACATATTTTTTTAAATATACCTTTCTTTTGTTAGGTCAAAAGTGTGCACACATTACCTTACATATTTATACATCTAACATATTCTAGAATCAAAAGAAGCAAGCCTGAACAATTTTAACATCATTATCTCTGGACTAGCCCTCCCTCCACTTACACACAGCATAAAATGGAGTGGAGAGGCGTGCAGCTCCTAGCAGAACATAGCAGGGATCTGAACAGGTCTCAAACAGACCCACCTCTGTTACCAAGCTTAGATTCCTCATTATTTGGGTAAGAACTGCTTACTTCATGTATCAGAAGTGAGACCAAACACTTGTTACTAAGACAGGACACTTTTACACATTTTCTCAACATGTTTGAACTTCTGTTTACAAATGTTGCCTGAATTTCTAACTTGAACTAGTAAACAGGGCAGGGCAAGGCTAGCAAGTAGCACACACAGCAGTTGTTACATGGCTCACTCAGCCTCAGTCACAATAAATTAATTTACATTATTAAAGAAAATACTTAATGCTGCATTTGTTTGTTTATTAGCATTGCTATGAAAAGCACTGGACTTAGCAGCAAAACCTTTTTGGATTGGACAACCAACCTAGTCTGTTACTAAACTGTTAGTGCACTACATCTTATACCTTTTTTCTTTATAGAAACAAGAAAGAATATAAACAAACAGGAAAAACAAAAACAAACTAGCAGCAGACATTCCTGTGCCTCAATAAATAAATGTTTTAAGGCTGCAGACTGCTGCACCAGCATTATTTATGGTTTGTTGCTTGGGGGGTTGAGCACCACAGTTCCACATCTGCAGAAAGACAATGAAGGATTTAACAAGAAAGGAGACGTCCCATTCCAGGTGGCCAGTCTGAAATAAGGAACGAGGGATAGAACAGAAAGAAAAAGAATAGCATGGTCACACACATGTGCTACTGCAGTAGGCTTCATACATACAAAGAGAGCAGAATTATGGAAGGGTACTAGTGCTCTCTCACAGTTGTCTGTAATCAAAACTGATATTTTAAGGTGGAATAAATGCCCCCTAAATTTCACTGCCAGATTGGGACTGATCAGAATGAATCTTTTGCCTAGATTGCTATACCCGATCCACTTACTGCCCTATAATATTCCTAAAGGAAAATGTATTAACATTCAGAGGGTAATCTCGGCATTTCTGAGGAATTCAAAATCTCCCAGGAGAAAACATTCTATTCTATGCCTTCCTCACCTTATGGTGGGTATTAAACTTCCAGATCTACATTTATATTATGTTGCAGGGGAATTAGGTTTAATGGGGCAGTGGTATAGAGCCCTGGAAGAAGGGGGATACACCCCAACTTAACTGCAAATTGAGAGACAAATCCTGGTGGATCTGAAAATTTCCCCAGCAGCACTGCTTTTCTCATATCCAGGGGGCTTACCTAAAAGGGGAAGGCAGTCACCAATTTTTAAATCAATCGTGGCATGGTGGAGTGTTTTAAGTCCCACACAAAGGAGAGATCAAATGAGAGTTTGGGATCAGGCTATATTGGGAAACCCTAATCTTCGCCTGGGGGGACAAATAATTAAGGATAATTGGGCACCGCACTTGTCTGATTTAACTTTGGCAGATTTTATAGTAGAGGACAAGGTGGTCCTCACCCTCCAGGCTAGGGATTGGAATTTTTTTTAAAAGATGCAGATTATAAACATGGTGCAGAAATTTTTAAGGGACACCAAAGGTGCGGGTCGGAGCCCATTCACTTGGGATAATCTGATGGAGATTGATTATTCTCAACATCCCCTCTCAAAAGTGTATGCAGTGTTGTCTGATTTTGTAAGCTGTGGTTCTATGGCTCAAGTTACATATTGAGAGAGAAGCATAACCCCCTTAAGGCCTGATTGGAAAGCGATTTGGAAGAGTGTTAAATTTCTGCCTATACCGAAATATAAGACTATGCAATTTTTTAATTTTTCCAATATCTACTACACCCCTACTAAGCTATGTTCCAGACAACTCAGACAGACAGATCTTTGCTTTCGATGTGGTATGAAACCAGGGGATTTGTTACATGTGATGTGGGATTGCCCCAAAATACATTCTTTATGGGTTCATATTGGTCAAAACATGGATCCTTTACTGAACTATTTGGAGCATATTACACTGGAGATCTGTGTTTTGGGCGATATGAACTCAGTTGTCAGGGAGTCAGCTAAGCACCATGTGATACTGATGTATGCCCTAGTTAAGGCATTTGTTCTAAGACATTGGAAAAGTGACCTTATTTATAACTATGACCAGTGGGTGAGTGATTTGTTACATACCCTAGATAGACTCAAAAGACAACTGTTAATGGAAGACAAGAAGGAAATATATGATAAAAGGTGGAGGGCATTAGAGGCAGTGTACTCAATACAAAATAAGAGTACTCGAACCCAGATCTGTCTGTCTGATTGGGATTAGCTTGAAATTTTTTCTTATGATGAAGATAAAAGAGGCTTCAATTTTTTTTATATATAGAAGACTGGATTTGTTTGCCTTTATGTATTCTTTTATGAAATGTGCTTTATTATCCTTAGATAATCTTTAGTATGGTCATGTTCAATCTGTCTCATTAAGGTGGTGTAGGATAGAATCTCTCTCTCTTTCCTAGGGACACCATTTCAACAGATTGGCCTAACTGACTTGCAGCCAATTAGATATTATTGTTAATAATAATAGGGGTTAGTCAATGTGAGAAGTTGACTAGGGTTTAGTTAAAATAGAGATGATAGGTTCCAACTTTCCATTTGTAAGTCAGCAGGAGAATGTCTAGAATATTATATGAAAACTGTGAATGTATATAGTTTTGGGTGTGTACATAGTGGCCACAGCCAGTTTCGGGATGTGGGCCTGGGGTAATCCTGGGTTAAATGCATGTATGTCTCTTATGTTGTTTTATAAACTTTAATAAAACAGTTAAAAAAAAAAAGGTTTGGTTATGTTACTGAAGTTTTCAATTTGCTACATATTACTTGTAGTGTGTGTGTGTGTGAGTGTGTGTGCAATGCGTGCCTTCAAATCAGACACATTTTATTGTGCCACAGAGTAATTGCAGCAGTGTGAACCTGCTATCCACTGCACCTGCGTGATTTTGTACTGCTTTTTGGTATCTTGGTTTTGGACTGTTACTGCAGTGCACTCCCCCCCCCCCAAACCTGGCAAAAGGTATCCTGTTCTAGATTGGATTGTGACTTGTGAGCACTGGTTAAGGTGTTGTTGTGACTTTGCATCTGCATCTCTTCTTGATTGCACAGTGCAATCTTAATCTGTCTGTGTGTTTGCAACTGTTTAGTGCCCAATCTCCATCTGCAAGCCACAGTTGTTTTTTTTGGCTTCACACCCACCAGCACAGACTGAAAGTTCAGAAATCTAAATTTGTTTAGAATTTTCTTGGTGATCCCCAATATGCCTGCAAAGAGACGTGCAAGCAAAGCTGTTTCTGGCCATGGCACTGCTGCCAGTGACAAGATTGTCCATGGGCATGGTAGTACACAGAAGTGTATAGCTGATGTCAGTAAAGGGATTTCTCCATCAATGTTTTTTACAGTGCGTTCTGCAGCTTCTCTCATAGTTGGAGGAGATGATGTTGTCCAAGCTGGTGGTGTCAGTGCAGTTTCTGCTGTTATGAGTATTGCTGCCTCAAGTTCCACTTCTGACCAGTTAACCATTTCAAAAAATATAGTTGAGTCTAAAGCTGTGACTGACATTGTAGATGATGTCATACTCCCCATTAACATCCCCATGGTAGTTGAACATGATTCTGATCCTGGCAATGATAACGCACAATGTCACATTTCTTCCAGCGCTGTTGAGGTCATGCCTTTGGCATCCAATGATTCAAAGTGTGGCGCAAAAATATCGGGTGGTGATGATGACGATGATGATGATGATGATGCTGTGGTTGGAACATGTTCTCCACATGTCAGCATCCAAGCTGAAAATGTGGATGCGGATGATGTTAATGAATATGATAATGATGTCATTGACCCCTGTTGGGAACTGGAGAAAAAGAAAGTCAAGGTGGCTGTGTCTGGGTCTGTTGCCGTTAAATCCCCCCGTCTCAAAAAAGTTGTGCTTTTGCGGTTCCTGTTGATGATAATGATGATGACCCAGTAATAATCATAGGTAGTTGTGGTGGTCAGTTGGAGTCCAAGTGTGTCCAGCCTGAAAAATCATGTAGCACACCCCCCATTTCAGGTGTTAAAAAACGGAGTCCAATAAGCAGCATCGGGAGCATGTTAAAAATAGGGGATCACAATCCCTTGTTTGGGATTTAGTTGTCTAAGATGCAGTCTGCCAGCTTTGCCATGTGTGTGTGAGTTGAGGTAAAAAGGGGAGCCATCTGGCCATGGGGGGTCAGCATACACATCTTAAGAACAGGCATGTGGCACTGTGGACCAGGCACCAGACTGCAGCTAATGCCATAGTGGGGTGTTAACCCTCATCATCAGCCTTACTGATCATGTTATTCCTTTCCATGAGTGTAAGACCAAGTAGAAATATCTGCAGTAGCAATGAAATAACACCAGAGAATTACTACAGGCATGATGAGGGGGAGGATTATGATTTAGAAATCTTGTCAAGTGGTGGTCAGAGTAGCAGTGGCGGTGGTGGTGGTCAATGCAGTATGTCTAGTGCAAGTGGTACATCAACCCCTGTATGTAAAATGGAGAAAATAACTTCATTTGTGGACTTGTCACACATCCACACCCCAACCCTGGCCATTTGCAGAGCCAAGATATTTGTCACACCCCATGCAAAACGTGTAAGTCAGCCCACGTTGGAGAGTGTTTTTGCCCGTAACCTCCTGCCTGCCTGCCTGCCTGCCTGAAGCATGTGACCTACACTGTGTAAGCCATGTGATGTGTCTGGGCTGCCTGTGAATTCTCACTCTGCCTTAAAGCGGAATAAGATGGAGTGCACAAAACGAAGTCATAATTAAAACGAGAAGTGGTGAAGTGAGGGTTTAAAATGGGCACTCCACGTAGCAGAATGCTAATGAGAAATGGCTACTTTGCGACCATTTCGTGAGCGGAATTTTACTTCTCTGCATCTGTAATCCAGAACAGAGTCACCAATGTTGTGCTGGAGCATTTCTCCATTTCCAGAATGGACACCATGGCCTACTCTGTTTTAGTAAAATTGCCATGTGTTTGCTAAAAATAATTTGTGGCCGAACAACATCTACTGAATTTAATTCCTCCTTGAGTGTGTTCCATTGCTGTTTGAGGGACAGCATAGAAACATAGAAACATAGAATTTGATAGCAGATAAGGACCACTTGGCCCACCTAGTCTGCCCAGTTTCCTACCTAACAGATAAGCTGCAAATCCTAGTTAACCAACAGCTTACTTCCTCCTACCCCCCACTAGGACTGCCTTATGCCTGTCCCATGCATTCTTGAAGTCCCCCACTGTTCTTGACTCCATGACCTCCTCAGGGAGGCTGTTCTATGCATCCACAACCCTCTCAGTGAAAAAATACTTCCTCACATTACCTCTGAGCCGTCCCCGCTCTATCTTCAAATTGTGCCCCCTTGTTCTTGCACATCTCTTTTTCTGGAAGATGCTACCCTCTTGGACTTTGTTAATTCCCTTGAGGTACTTGAAAGTTTCTATCATGTCCCCTCTCTCCCTCCTTTCCTCTAGGGTATACATATTAAGCTCCTTTAGCCTTTCTTCATATGATTTCTGGTGCAGACCCTGCACCATTTTGGTTGCCCTCCTCTGGACAGCCTCCACTCTGTCTATGTCTTTGCGGAGATATGGTCTCCAGAACTGCACACAGTACTCCAGATGGGGTCTCACCAACTGTCTGTACAGAGGGATAACAACTTCTTGTTTTCTACTATTGATGCCTCTTCCTATGCATCCCAGTATCCTTCCAGCCTTCCTTACTGCCTTCTCACATTGCTTGCCCACCCTTAGGTCATCTGATATAATTACCCCCAGGTCCCTTTCTATTTTTACTGTTGTCAGTATCTCACCCCCATTGTGTACACTTCCCCTGGGTTTTTATTTCCCATGTGCATTACCTTGCACTTCTTTGCATTGAATCTGAGCTGCCATACATTTGACCATTCCTCCAACCTTGCCAAGTCCCTTCTCATCCTTTCCACTCCATCTTGTGTATCTACCCTGTTGCAGATCTTTGTGTCATCTGCAAAGTGACATACTTTTCCTTCCAGTTCCTCTGCAATGTCACTTATAAAGACATTAAAAAGGACCGGTCCCAGTACTGAACCCTGCGGTACCCCACTAGTAACCCTCCTTTCTTCAGTGTGTATTCCATTTACTACTACCCTTTGCGTCCTGTTGTCTAGCCAATTTTTTATCCAGGATACCACCTTGGGACCCACTCCAAGGCTGGCTATCTTGTGAATTAATCATCTGTATGGGACTGTATCAAATGCCTTGCTAAAATCTAGGTAGGCCATGTCCACAGCCCCTCCCTGGTCTACTACTTTGGTCACCCAGTCAAAGAAATCTATTAGATTCGTCTGACACGACCTTCCCATCATCAATCCATGCTGCCTTGGGTCCTGTGCCCCACTGGCCTCTAGGTACGCAACAATTATTTCCTTCAGAAGTGATTCCATCATTTTCCCTACCACTGGGGTCAAACTAACTGGTCTGTAGTTTCCTGCCTCTGTCCTGCTACCACTTTGTGAAGAAGAATCACATCTGCCTCCTCTAGTCCTGGTGCCACCCCATCCTCCCATGATTTGTTAAAGAGAGTAGTCAGCGGTGTCACTAGTTCTACCCTTAGTTCTTTTAGAATTCTTGGGTGAATCCCATCAGGCCCCATTGCTTTGTCCACCTTCAATTTTATTAGTTCTTTCAGAACCCTTTCTTCTGTAAATGGACTGGTATCGACCCCCATCTTCAGAGTGTTTCTCTTGTTTGGTTTGGGTAACTCCCCCTCCTCTTCCTTTGTGAATACTTAGCAGAAATATTCGTTCAGTATCCCTGCTTTTTCACTGTCACCCTCTACCCACATTCCCTCCCCTTTATCTAGCTTCAGTATCCCTCCTTTGGTCTTTCTTCGCTCCCTAATGTACCTATAAAAGGTCTTATCCCCCTTCTTAACAGAATTGGCTATCCTTTCCTCGGTTTGGGCCTTTGCTATTCCGACTGCCTTCCCAGCCTCTTTCTGCTTTAACTGATAAAGTTCTGTCCTGCTCCTTCTGTGTTTCCTTATATTTCCTGAATGCTTTTCTCCTTAACCTTCCCTGTCACCTCTTTTGAGAACCATAGCGTTTTTTCCCTTCGTTGTGTTTCATTGATTTGCTTTACACAAAGGCTTGTTGCCTCTGTGATGGCTGTTTTGATCACTCCCCATTGTTCCTCCACCCTCCTTCTCTGCTTGCTGGTGCTTTCTGAGGCACTCTCCATTTCCCAAAGTCGGCCCTCCTAAAGTCCAGTACTCTTGCTTTTGTATGGCTTGATTGTATGGCTGTGTTTATAAGTGAACCACACTGTTTGGTGGTCGCTTGTTTCCAGATGGCTACCCAATTCTAAATCTGAGATTCTTTCTCCATCCCCATTTGAGAGTACCAGGTCTAAGATTGCTCCCTCCTGAGTGGGTTCCAATACTAGCTGTCTGAGGCATGCCCCCTGTAGGGCATCAAGAATGACCCTGCTCTTGGATGTGCCTGCAGCAAAGGTGCTCCAGTTAACATCTGGCATATTCAGGTCCCCCATCACCAATATCTCCCCTTTTTCTGCCATTCTAAGAAAGCCTTCTATCATTTCCTTGTCCATTCCCTCCCCCTGAGATGGGGGTCTGTATACAACCCCCATGCGGGTTGTGGTGCCATTTCCTGTCTCCAGGGTGACCCAAAGTGCCTCATCTGCTCCCTGTTTACTCTTTAGTTCTGTTGCTTTGATCCCTTCCTTTACATAGAGAGCTACTCCTCCTCCTCTTTTACCTTCCCTGTCCCTCCTGTAGATTGTGTATCCTGGTATGTTGACATCCCAGTCATGGTTCTCTGTGTACCATGTTTCTGTGACTGCCACAATATCCAGGCAACCCTCTTCCATCAAGGCCACTAGTTCAGGGAGCTTGTTACACAGATTATGGGCATTGATACTCATCACCCCTCCACTTTTTGATAGCCTTATCCTTTTTAGCCCCATTTCTGTCCTTACTGCCTTTGCCTTTTACATTTAAATCTTTCTGCTCCCTAATAACTTCTGTACCTTGGTGTTTACCTCACTAATCATCATGTTTTGTGGGGAGGCTTGGATTTCCTGCTCCTTTCAGTGCCTCCCCTTGGCTAGTTTAAATGCTTGCCAATGAAGCATTTAAACCTCTCACCTAGGATCCTGGTTCCCCGGAGATGCAGACCATTGCACCAGTATGGGTCTGCATCCTCCAGGTGACTCCCAGTCCCCAATGAAGCCAAAACCTGAGCTCCACACCAGTTTTCAACCACTCATTGAATTCCCTGGTGAGAAGTGCCCTAGCATCTCCTTGCCATAGACAGGCAGCACCTCCAAGAAGGTTACCGTATACGCTACTTCTCTAAGGCCCCTTCCCAACTCTATAAACTCCTCTTGCACTGCTCTGATCCCATTCCTAGCCAGGTCATTTGTCCCTAGGTGGACAATGACATCCAGCTCCCTCCCTCATGCAGCTCCTCCCATGATCCTGAGGATTCGCTTCCTGTCCCTCCAAGCCATGGCACCAGGAAGGCACCTTACCTCCCTCTCCCTTCCTCCTCATTTCTACCCCCCTAATGATTGAGTCCCCCACCAGGAGTTGTTTCCTTCCCCTGTGGGGTCCCATGCCACCCTCCTGTTGGTCTCTTCATAAGGGTTCCCAGCATCCTCCTTGGTCTCCACTGCAGGTGCCTCCATAGAGGAACCACTATCCACCAGAAGAGTGAATGGTGTGAGAGGTACAGCTGGAGGATGCAACTCTGTTCACCACCCTCTCCTCCTTGAGCCCACCTGGTCCAGCCTCTCCTCTTTCTTGGCAACCTCTGAGGTAGTGGCATTGGCCTGGTGGTCCCTGGGTGGGGAGGAGGTTTCTGAATCCTAGCCAGGTCAGCCTGGAGGCGGGCAACCTCCTCTCTCAGACCAGAAAGGTGCCTGCAAATAGGGCAGCATCGCAGCCTCCAGAATGTCTCCCGGAACACTGCCGCCCCACAGCCATTGCACTGCACCACTCCTATCATGTCTTATTTTGTGTCCTCTCTACTGTTTCACTGGATGCTTATTCTCTCCTCTCCTTACAACTCTCACCCTTCCTGTTCTGGGACAGCAACTTCCTATCTTCTTCAGTAGCCTCCTTCTTCCTTGCTCAATATCAGACCACCAGCAGCTAGTGGGGAGAGTGAGCTACTTTTTCTACTTTAGGGTTGATAAAACCAATGTTTCTTTATGATCCTTTCCTTCCTACTGCCAAACAGGAAGTTCCTGTTGACAGTCAAATCCAGTGGCTATAAAGTAGAATTGGCTTTGGATGGATGGGTGGAGGGGTGGGATGGAGGGCGATTAGTAAGAAAAAAGGCTAGCAACAGGAAGTTGTAATTTGACTCTTTACTAAAAGGGTTTACAGCATACCCATAGAAGTGAAAAAACAAAACACCACATTCCATAACAGAAACTAATTTAAATATTTATTATTTCAAAAGTTTCACCAGGAAAGACATACTGAACAGATAGCAGCTCGATTTCAGATGGGCCCTGGGGGGAAGGGGAGAGGGGTTAGTGAATACAATAATTGCATAGCAGGTAATATACTATAACTAAACATCACATTCTAAGCTACAATCAAAATAAGCAAAGTTTGCAACTGTGCAGTTTATGCAAGGATGAGGAAAATAATTCCATCCAGAGGGGTTTGAACAAGTTAAGAGAGAAATCTGCCACCTCTCCCAAAAAATATGAAATAGCACCTCCTTGGCACATCCAAAGGACATTTTTCATGTGTGCAGGCAGTTACCACCTGCTAGGGATCACTTATTGAGGTTTCACCCATTTTTCATCTTTAGTTACCAGACATCAAATCTGCTAGTCTCAAATCACCTGTTTAGACACCCCTTCAGCATCTGCATGTTGAGAACTATTGTAGTACTGAATACCCATGTTATATGATTGTAGCACCAAACTCTATGATAGCAGCTTGGCATTCTGCCTCCTCATATCGAGTCATGTTAGGGGGTCACAGTCTATGACCATAGTAAACTCCCTTCTATATAGGTAAGGCTGCAGTTTTGCAGGGCACTTACTATCCACAAACATTCTTTTTTAATGGAATAGGCTTCCTCTCTGGGTAACAATTTCTGTTTCCATGTATACAGTCAGATGTTCTTTACCCATGGGTGCATCCTGGCTTAGAACAGTACCCAAGCCATAATTGAAAACATCCACTGCTTTCAAATGAGCCATGTTTACATACCTCAATACCCCATGACACTGCTCCATACCTCATTCTTCTGATCCTCCAATCACCTAGCCATCAAATCTTAAACTCTATGTAATCTCCCATCTGCTATAAAATTGGAACTTGTTGTGGTAGTGTGGGTCCCAATAAACAGATCGTACAACCAGATAGGATGCATAAAAAATGCATATGTCTGCATTTATCATTTTATTCAAAAAGAAGAAAAAAAAAATAAATAAAATACTAAATTTAATATATACAGAAAGGAAAAATAAATGGTGTTAATCCGTCACACCTCTTCAAACATCAGGAGATAATTCTTGCAAAATAAAACAATTACAGAATTCCTGAGTTCTTTCCCTTCTTTCAAACAATGTGGAAACTTGCACAATTTCTTCTTAGAACCTTCTCTCTCCTTGGCCAGAACCTTACTGACCACCTATCTCTCTTGGTTCTCATAGAGGAACCTTTTATAATGCCACAGGGTGACCTCATCAATCATGTGATATCTTAATTAAGATGAACAATGGCATTTTCAAGCTTATATATATAATATATATATATTAAACCAACTAGTATCATTCTAGCATTTCAAGGGTTTACCCAAAAAACATTTATTTCCTCACAAGGTCCTAAAACAAAAATATAAACTTAATTATAGGACTATGATGTCAGAGCATTAGCTTAGCTCCTCCCCCTTCTGACATAACTCCTCCTTGAGACCATATAAGCTGCCATTTCATGAGTTGCCTGCTCTATAGAAGGACCTCTGCAACTAACATGGGCACTCAGGTAACAGTTTATTTTAGTACAATACTTTTATTTGTTCCAGTTTCCCTTAGTTTTACAGCCACTGCTTCTTAACTTACTAGCTGAAGTTGCAGCAGACACTTGCTTCTCAACTCAGCCCTCTGCTGTTTAAAGGATCTTTTGTTTACAAATGAAACAGCTCCTTCTTGACATTTGTTTTGGGACACTGAGCTTGTTGGACTGCTTCTCCCAGTAGCCACTGAAGGTTTGCTGAGCATAGCTTTTCAATATATAAGTATTGTTTTATTTTAACAAGACGCAATTAAGTACTGACAGAAAAAGAAAAAAAGGGACAGTAAAGGATAGATAGAAGATTGCCAGGTTGGCCACCCTGACAAGAAAGTATAGGATAGATATTGAAATATAATAGAGGATAGGATAGAGTGAAAAGAAATAATGGGGGGGGTTATTGCATCTTGAAGTGATTGTTTATACTTCACAACAGGACCCCCTGTTACACTTGTGTACAGAATACAGTATATTGTAACTGTTGCAACTGTTTATTAATTTTATGCTATGCTAGTTATGTAACTGTTATTAGTGTCTGCTGCTGTATCTGTTCCCTGGCACCCTGCTGAAAACTAGATGTGAGCCTACATGGGGATTTCCCCATGCACGCAATTCTAAATAACGAAGTAAATAAATCCACAATGCACAAGAAACTTCAATGAATAGTTATGGCTAGCTAGCATAGTTGTCCTCATAATGCCTCTTAACTGGCTGAATATCGCTTCACAGAATTTGGTCCACACAACCCTTGCAGTCATTTTTTTTTTTTGTGAGGTCTAACAAGGATTTTTGTTCAGTATTTATAGAAGAAGAGAAAGGTGAGGGACCACAGTTAGGCAACAGGAACAAATATGGGGAAGAGGTGGACACCAGTCCATTTACGGAAGAGAAAGTCCTGAAGGAACTCTCAAAACTGAAGGTGGACAAGGCAATGGGACCAGAAGGAGTACATCCTAGTATATTAAAGGAACTAAGGGAGGTGCTGGCAGCCCTGTTCAGTGAATCACTGAATATAGGAGTAGTTCTAGAGGACTGGAGGAGGGTAGATGTAGTCCCTCTTCACAAACGCGGAAGCAAGGAGGAGGAGGTTGGAAACTATAGACCAGACAGACTCTCCTCAATAGTGGGGAAAATTATGGAATCACTGCTAAAAGAAAAGCTTGTGGAGCACATTGAATCCAGCAGTGCAGAGGATCTGAGGCAGCATGCATTCATGTCAGGAAAGCCATGTCAAACAAATCTGATAATTTACTTTGGGTAACCAGGGTAGTGGATCAGGGAGGAGCAGGGGATGTGGCCTACCTGGATTTCAGCAAGGCCTTTGACACCGTTTCACATAGAAGACTTGTAAACAGGCTGAGCTGTCTGGGAATGGGTCACAAAGTGGTAATCTGGGTTAGAAATTGGTTGAGGGATAGGACGCAGAGGGTGGTGGTAAATGGAGCTCAATCTGAGGAAATGAGGGTGACCAGAGGGGTGTCACAGAGATCAGTTCTGGGGCCAGTCTTGTTCAATATCTTCATAAGTGACATTGCAGAGGGGCTGGAGGGGATGGTGTGCCTCTTTGCAGATGACACTAAGATCTGCAATGGGGTAGACACTCCAGGAGGGATGGATAAAATGAGGAGGAACCAAGGTAAACTGGGAGAATGGTCCAGAGTGTGGCAGCTGAGATTCAATGCGAAGAAGTGCAAAATCATGCATTTGGGGCACAGTAACCCAGGGGAGAATTAGATGATGGGTGGGGGGGAGATACTGTTGGTCACCAAACAGGAAAGGGATTTGGGGGTAATCATATTGAATGACCTAAGGGTGGCCAAACAATGTGCCAAGGCTGTGGGGAGAGCCAGTGAGATCCTGGGGTACATAGGGAGAGGAATTACCCACAGAAGA
Source organism: Neoceratodus forsteri (assembly GCA_016271365.2). Taxonomy (NCBI): domain Eukaryota; kingdom Metazoa; phylum Chordata; order Ceratodontiformes; family Ceratodontidae; genus Neoceratodus; species Neoceratodus forsteri. The sequence goes on along the minus strand of CM028131.1, from coordinate 396,898,778 downwards.
AAGGAGGTGGTGATGCAACTGTACAAAACATTGGTGAGGCCTCATTTGGAGTACTGTGTCCAGTTCTGGAGGCCACATCTCCATAAAGACACAGATAGGGTGGAGGTGGTTCAGAGAAGGGCAACACAAATGATGCAGGGCCTGCATAAAGAGTCAAATGAGGAAGACTGGAGGACCTCAATATGTATACCCTGGAGGATAGGAAAGAGAGGGGCGATATGAAAGAAACCTATAAATATCTAAAGGGGATAAACAAGGTACAGGAGGGTAGCATCTTTCAGAAAAACAGATGTTCAAGAACAAGCGGAATTATGAGATTAGAAGAAGGTAGACTGAGGGATAGCATGAGGAAGTATTTCTTCACAGAAAATGTCGTGGATGCATAGAATAGCCTCCCAGCGGATGTGGTGATGGCAGACACAGTAGGGGAATTCAAAAATTCATGGGATAGGCATAGGGGAACCCTAGGGATAGGAAAGAGTAGGGTAAAGCCGGACATCAAGTAGGATCAGTGGCTTTTACAGTAGGTAGGGAACATAGGTAGACTGGAATGGCCTAACAGTCTTATCTGATGTCAATTTCTAAGTTTCTAAGGATTTTGCAGTATCGCTATAGTTCACCACAAACTGACAGTAATACTCTGCAGCCCCCAGAAATACCCTCACCTGTTTCGAAGCAGTTGATGTAGACATCCACTAGATATTCAAACTCTTTACTGGCTCCAGCTAGATATGCCCAATGTCTACCCTATGGCTGTGATATCATACAGCTACCATGCCCATTTGGTACTTGTGAATCTTAACTGTCAGTCCTGTGGCTTGCAGTTTGTAGAGCACCTTAGTCACATGCCTTCCATGTTCACCACAGGTCCATCTGTATATAGCAATATCATTCATGAGCACCAGCACAAAGTTGTCCACCCTAGACAGAATGCAGTCCACACTGCTGAAATGTCTCTGAGCATTCTTTATCCCAACTGGCATTACCTGAAACTCAGAGACCAAATGGGGTAATGAAGGTTGATATTACCTAGTTATGGGGACCAGGTTTACTTGTGAATACCTTTTCAATAAGTCTATGATGATCATGTAATTGCACCCCCTAATTTTATGAGGACCTAATTTTGTTCAGGGTATTAGGTATACATAAGCTTCTGTACAGTTTTTGAGGTTTAAATAGTCAACACAGAACTTCATAGTCTCATCCTTTTCGGAATTAAACACTACAGGAGAGGCCCAGGTGCTGCTGGATTCTGTTATGACTCATAGGGCCAGCATCGCCTTAAGTGTCTCCTCTGTACCCAGTGTCATCACTGTAGGGACTTTATAGGATGACTGCTTAAGTATGGTCTTTGTCCCCATGTCCACATGGTGAGTAGCCATTCTGGCATACCATGGTCTCCTTATGAACACGTCCTGGAAAGACTGAAGCACTCTACTCATCTCAGCATCCTGTTCAAGTTGTAACTGTTCAGAGAGGGAGATGCTTCCACAGAGGCTGTGTCTCAAATTTCTTTGAGGTGATCTACTACTGAATCCTTCTTGTTCTCCTCCTCTTCTGGGAAGCTACACACTAATAGGACCATTTCCTCCCTACCATGGCATGGCTTCATCATGTTCACTCAATAAACTCTCAGCCTGTACCTCCTTTTGGGCAGTTGCTGATGTAATTCATGTCATGTCATTAACTTTTCTTAGCACAGCGTATGGCTCTTTAGAGGCTGTCTGTAATTTATTTTGACAGGCCGGGGTGACACCATCATGCACTCTCCAACCTCATACTCCAGGGGTCTGGTCTCACGGTTGTACCAGGTTTTCTGTTGCTATTGTGCAGTGGTTCTGTAATCCTGAACAAGCCCCATGAACTTGGTGAGCTCTCACTTGAAGTTCAGGATGTACTCCTCAACAGATGTACCCTTTTTGAAGCAGGTTCACCTGTTCACCTTTCTTTTTATCTTGCACTACATCTAGGAGCCCTCTCACCCTGCTGTCAAACAAGAGCTTAAAAGGAGAAAACCATGTTGACTGCTAAGGGACTTTCCTCTATATAAATAAAAGATGTGGTAAATACACAGCTTTCCTATTTCATGTCATGCTGGCCAGTAAACACTTTTAGAATGATCTTTAATGTCACATTACAGTATACAACAATACCATTAGTTTATGGGTTATATGGTAAGGCCCTCAGCTGCCACACCCCACACTTCTTCCACAAACTTGTCATATAGGCTGACACAAAATTAATATTCTTCTAAGTAAGAATCTCCTTGGGAAATCTCACTTAGCTGAATCAGTCACCTTTCTTACCTCTGTGGAGGATATCACCATAACCTCTGGGTACCTGGTTGTGTAGTCCATGACAACCAGTATGTACCTCTTTCCTGTGTAACCCAGAGAGCTCAGTGGCCCCACAATATTGATGGCTACCACTAAAAGGCCTCCACATTTGTTGGCCTTGGAACCAAATATGCTTTAGCCTTGTTCCTACCCTTTTCCACCCTCTGGCACAGTAGGCAGGTCCTTCAATAGTCTGCCCCATCTTTAAAAATATTGGTCCAGAAAAAGTTATTCACAAGTCATCTGGCTAAGAGCCAGGAGTCATGAAAAAATAATTGGCTAGGGCTAGGAGCTGCTGTTTGCATTTCCTATGGACCACTAACTGCTGGTATGCACTTTCCTTAGACAGTCCACTTGGCACCCATCCCCTTTAAAGTTACCCATTCTCTCAGTATACCTCATGTTTACCTTCACCCTAAGAGTGACTATTAGCCCTAGCTGACAGTTATCTAAGCTTACTGAAACATAGAAATGTGAAGGACAGAAAAAGAAGCAACAACCTTATCTAGTCTGTCCCAAGGATGTCCCAAGAGTTAGCCTGCTGAACCAAAGTAAGCTCATCATGCATAGCCTCACAAAAGTATGAGGTATTCAGTGGGAGACCTTCTCACAGCTGCGGTCTCTACTGCCTTTACTGTAGCTGTCTCAAGGAACTGCTGCTTCTAGCTAGTTCATCAGTCACACTGGTTTCTTTCACTGCCTCTGTGCTGAGGTAGGGGTTACCTCTGGCTGCACTGCCCCATCTCTGCACTCACGGACAGGTGCACACTGGTTGGTATTCACAAATGGCCACCACCTGTTCGTGACTCCACCCCCCTCGCAGGGTGGCTGGGGCGGAGTTGCGGACCCAGGCAGGCATCCAATGGGATGCCCAGCTTAGATCCCGGAGTGGATCACTTGCACACCCTGGAACAGGTCCTGGTGTGTGAATAGCACCTGCATGCATCCGGACCCATGCAGTGATGCCCCGTCGACATGCGGTCCACCCAGCATGGGACCTGCCACAATGGTCATGCCTGCCTGGTGCTTGGAGGTCCCCCACCAGCAGCACACCTACCCCAGTCCTGAATGCCCTCCACCCTCACCTGACTGCCCCAACCCCGATGCCAGATATGCAACCCCCCCCATACATACATGGAATCCTAGTCCCTGTAATAGACAACCCCCCCATGGGATCCCCAGCGTGGGGGCGGCAGAGTAATCCTCCACGCTTCTTTGTATAATCTGGTTTTTCCTCACATACTGTAGATGGGTTTTCCCCTACTGGACAGATAGATTCCCCCAAAGATCCCTTAATTGGGACAAGATATGGAAGTCTTGCCATTCATACATCATGCAGGACAGACTGCGTATTATGCAATTCTCGATCCTACATAACATGTATATGACGCCAGTAAGACTACACAGAATAGGCAAACTCCCCTTCCCAATCTGTGGATGCTCCAACCAAGCAGACTGTAATTTGTATCACATTTTCTGGGAATGTCCCCCCATTGCTGCACTTTGGGAGACCATCAGACAGAGGGCAGATCCCCTTTTGGGCTTAGGTAATTTATTTTCTCCTGAAATCTGCCTCCTAGGTGACTTTATCGATGTTAATGTCAAACAAAATAGATTTCACATGTCAATGATTGCACTCTCCCTTAAGGCTCTGGTACTCCACCATTGGAAAGACTCCCATGTAATCTCTTACACAGAATAGCATCAAGAATTGTAAGCTAACTTGATAATAGAAAAAATGGTTGTGAGTCTACATAACTGCATGAACCGATATAAGAACAAGTAGGAGTCCATGTACTCTTTATACTGCCTTTGACATCCCATACTCCATAGAGCATTGTTAAGGGTGATGCATGGGAGGGGAGGGAGGGGGGATGGTATTATGTTTTGATTTTTGTATGTCTTGTCTTTTTATTGTAATGTGGTACATTGTTGTTTTGAGTATTGCATCATTTTGTATGTTTTTATTGGAGAAAACTCAATAAAGTTGAATTTAAAAAAAAAGAGTGATCTCCCACCCTGGACACAGTCAGCTGGGCACCAACCCCGGCATTATGTTAACATACCCCCCACTTCTGCCACACGATGCCCCATCCCTCTGGGAATGCACAAGCCCCCCCACTCATTGGTGCCACTGTCCCATCATGGGCAACAACCCCCTGCCCCCACACACACACACACACACACAGGTGCCCTAGCAACAGTATTCCAGTCCCTGACCCTGGTACCCCTGCCCCCCATTGGTGTTCAGTGGCACCCCCCCCAGAGGCACCGACAATACCACCCCCTGTCCCTCTACCCACATATCAGTGCTGTGGCCCTGGATGACCAGCAGCACAGTCCTCCTCACACCTCCATGGCTGCTGGCCATCCTAATGTTGCTGGGATCCTGTTGCCTATATATAGGTGGTGCGCTCCCAGCATCATTTGGACAGAAGCAGCTGAAGAGGTGTGAGGAGGGCTGTGCCACTGGTCATCCACGGCCACAGCACCAACATGTGGGTATAGGGACAGGGGGTTGGTATTGTTTGTGCTGCTGGGGGGCCCACTGAACACCATTGGGGTGGGGGTACCAGGGTCAGGGACTGGATAACCATTGCCAGGACACCTGTGTGTATGGCAGCAGGGGGATGTTGACTACATTGGGACCGGGGGCACCAGTGAGAGGTTGTCCATTCTCGATGGGGATGAGGCACATCGTGGCAGGGGCAGGGGTTATGTTTGCCAAATACCTGGGGGTGGGGGCCCAGCTGTGTCCAGGGCGGGGGTGCAGTCACTCTACCAGGGACAGGATGGCACTGTATGTGTGTGGGGGGGGTTGTGTCACTCAATGAGACTTGGTGGATGGCCGCGCAGCCGGGGTTTGGATCTGCCACACCAGGACCCATGTGGCGATCAGATGGGTGCTCACCCGGTCGGCAGACCCAGACCCCTTCATGTTGCCTAGTGGCTTTGGGCAGCACAGAGGGCTGTGGCTAGGTCCTGCTGTGACCAGCGGGTGATGTCCGTGGGGGCACACAGTGGGTTATGACAGGGTTTTCCCTGGTATATGCTCCACACCACTATGCCCCCCTGTGAGTTACAATACATGCATATGCGCCTGGCACGTAGTGCAGACATGCCCCCCACCCTCCCCGACATGTTGCAGTCTGTGCAGCCGAAGAATCTGGTGTGTAGGGGCTTCTTGCCCCATTTAGTATATCCCGTGAGGGGGGCACAGTGGGAGCGGAGTGACTACGCACTGCGGATATGCAGTGCATACGCACTCCGCACATTCATGCATAAAGCCCTATGTGTGTGACTGTAATCTTCCTATGTTCACCCTTATCTCTCCTCTCCCCCAGATCACAACTGGAAATGAGTTTTATGAGCTCTGCTTGTGTACCTGGTAAAATATGTTTTAAATAAATAAAAATAAATAAATCTTTCTATCAGGGGTCAGCCTTAACCAGTTTTTGTACTAACCAGCAGGACAAGTGGATTCAAAATTGCACTAGCCCACAAATGGTTGCACTAGCCCACAATTATAATGGTAAATTTAGATAATTTATACAGGAAAAAATGCAAGCCAAGAAATACTCTGTCTATTAAACATTTATCCTGCTCCCACATTGCTTCCTACTCACCACCCAAAAAAAAGATTACGATGCAATCACACACAGTGTGCCCACCCCATTATTTTTTTTTATTTATTTTATTGAAATCTAGGATTACAAATACCTTTGAGCAGGAACTGCTCATTTACGAAGGTTCCACGTCGAAGGAATGGGGGGTATACATACATACAAAGGTCAACATAATAATACATAGTTACACAATAAAAAGAAGTAAAAGACTGAGGCTTAGGAATTTCCAGTAATTCAAAATGTGCCAAATGTTAGGTAGCATGACATACCAGCCAAGGGTAATCTTAGAAATAAGCACTGCAGGTGAGAGGGAAGGGGGTATGCAGGCAGGAAGGCCATTGTCGGAGGGTAGAGGGTGAGGATAAGAGTTCTAAAGGGGAAGGAGAGGAAGGATAAAAATCAGGAAATGCCTGGTGGGGAGGAAAAGGAGAGGGGGAAGAGGATAGGCAGGTAGAAGGGGGCAAGGCGGGGAGAGGTAGCTGTCAAGACTGAAGTGGAGGGCAGTGAGCAGTGGGGCCCCTGATTAAGCGAGGCAGTCCCACAAGCGACAGTTGAAATGAGATGAAGTCGAGTTGTCTCTTAAAAGGCCAAGAGCAGCAGCAGTAAGAGTTTCTTTGTTAAGAGTATTGTACCACTTGTGGTGCTCTGTGGGCAAAGGCCCTCTGGCCATGGTAGTCCAGCATCTGGGGACAAGGAAGGTTAGTTGTTGTGAACTTCTAGTTTGCTGGGTGCTGTGGTGGTCAATGAGGGCTTTACAATGCCCGGGGCATGACCCGAAGAGGACTTTTGGCTAAGAGGCAGGTTTGATACTGTATCCAGCTGATGAGAGGAAGCCATCCTGCCGAGTGTACAGGTCACAAGTGTGTGGTCGGTCAGCCCCAGTTAGCAGCCTGCATGCTTTGTTGGTGCAACTGTAATTCTGCGGAGGGCAGGCGGAGGCAGAGCCATAAATAACTAGCCCATAATCGATGATGAAGGTGACAGAGCTGTTGATAGCCAACCGGAGAGTGTCAGGAGTCATGCAGTGTCTGTGCCTGTAGAACAGGCCTATACTGATGTTGGTGGCTTTGGCGACAGAATCTATGTGCCGATGGTAGGAGAGTGAGCTGTCCAATGTGACACCTAGGTATTTAAAATCAGGAACGTGTTCAAGTAAGGTCTCTGTTTGGTTTAGGATGGTGAGGTCATGGGATCTGTACTTGCTCCTGGCATTGTAGAAGGTCATAACCTTTGTTTTGCTGTAGTTCATGACCAGTTTGTGGTCCATTATTTTGTACCATGGCCCCATCTCTTCTTCTTCTTTCTGTGCCATCCACCGAACCAGAGGATCCCACAACAGAAAATGTTAAATCAAGCAGTCCAGCACTGCATGCACAATAGCCGACATCATCATGCACCTCACCATACTCTCACCTCCACAAACAGGGCAGTGAACAGAGTCAAGTGGAGAAGGACAGTCTCAACCCCCACCCTGTAATCAACTGGAGATCTGCACAACTGAAAGTTTTCGTACAGTGTCAAGTGATCCAGAAGCAGATCTAAGGTTGCCTCACAAACCTAGGGGGTCTTGGGAAACAGAAACTTAATGACATTTTTATTTATATATACCAGGCACAAAAGTATTGCTTTTAACCTGCTCTGGCCCAACAATAACAAATTTCTTTAATATAGCCTCTCAATAGCCCAGAGGAAGCAGTACCCAGTCATGAAACTATACTACCTCTGTTTCTATTTAGGAGACTCTCTGCACCCAAGGAATGCCTACTGTATTTTAACATTTTAAATTATATATTTTATTAAGGTTTATTTTTGTACCATACATGCTCCAAAGCATTGTTTTTAGGATGAAAGGACATGTGGGGTTGGATAAGGGTGGGATTGTATAGATAGTATTAACTAACTTGGTCCAATAATTAGAGCTGAGGACCCCTACAACTTCAACTGATGGCAGCCATAAGACTACAGGTGGTCGTTTCAGAGTCTGGGCTACAGTGGTGTCCAGGGAAAGTACCGAGTTGGGAGATTGGGAGGGGAGATAGAACAGCTGTGGTGAGGCTAGGATAAAATCCACAACCAGCAAGGCTGACACTGTATGCCTCATAGCATTTTGTCACTATAATGTTGGATGCAGACACTCAAAATGTAGGGAAATTAGAGGCATTGGTTTTAATAATTTGGGTCAAATTATCAGACACACAAATACAAAATCAGAACACTGGCAGCTAGTGACTTAACAGCACTCTACCCTTGATCACAGCCTGGAGACTAACTGAAAGTCCTCCTAACAATGGAATGATAAAGACTCACATTAAGTCTTTGGTGGGATCCTCCTCTTGTACTGCCAAATAATTGCAGCTCTTAATGAGCTGGTAATCACACAACGCCATCTGGAACACTTAGGGAGATTAGCATGAGGTCTAGAGTCTCTAAAACAGGGACTGTCCTAACTTCATTGACAGCCATGGAAAACCTGCACTAGTAAAGATGGACAAGTAGAGGGTTAGCTGCACTAGTTTTGGTCAGTTTGCACTAGGACCTGCTGCCCTGGCTAGTAAAACAATGCTAACATTGACCCCTGTTTTATATGTACTTGCTCGGAGATAGAAGGGAATGAGGGGACATGATGGAGACCTTCAAATACCTTAAAGCTATGATCAAAGTCCAACTTAATGATCTTTATAGGATCAGTAAAAATAAGAACATAATGGGACAAAGTTGCAAACTGATAGGAGGAAAGTTCTGGATGGAGGCCAGGAGGGACGTCTTCATGCAGAGAAACATAGCAGGGTGGAACAGACTACTGGAGGAGGTAGCAACCATTTTCCAGAAAATGGTTGTGACATTTATAAGTGGGTGGGATAAAGTCAAGAGAAGGGTAAAAGTGTCAGAGGAGGGGGTGGAGCACAATGTAATATAAAATGCATGAGGTCCACATTGAGCAGAGTTAGTGGATCATAAAGCCTTCTATTGCTGGCAGTTTTGTATGTTTTTAATTGATGTCTAACTTCACGTTGATTTACTAACTAATGCTGTGTAGAATATGTAACAGGAAGGCAGCATGGGCCAGCCTGCCCATGCAACATCAGTATTGCTGCTTGTGACACCAGTAGCTATATGCAAAGTGAAAAAGAAAAATCCACAATCCATGTAGTGCAGAGCGTAAGGTTGCAATTTGCATGGTAAAATTTGGCAAGTGCTGGAATTTTACTATGCTAATTGAAGCACTATCCCTTCACTACAGTTGTGACAAATTTTACTACACAAAAGACACAGTTCATGGAAAAACATGATCACAAAGTGCAAATTGCTTCCATTTGCCTAGTAAAAATTCAAACAATTACGGCAAATTGCATAGTGTGCACTATGTACATGCTATAGGTAGTGTATAGCGAGTGAATTCAACACAATTCATGGACACATTTTTAAAGTCACAACTCTGCTAGACACCAGCCACCCGGGATTGGGAACAAACCCTTTTACCATTGAACCAGTGGAGGGAAGAAAGATGAAGCATCCCAGAGGATGCTAGTCTTCTCTAGGGAGGGTAGCCATCCATCTCCTCTGAAACAATACCACCTAGGTGACTATCTGGAGCTAGGGTTACCACCTGTCCCTATTTTTTCAGGACAGTCCTGATTTGGGCAGCTGTGTCCTGCAAAAAAACATGAAAAATACAAAATGTCCTGACATTAGAGTATAAAAAAATATTTTCAGACTTTCCTCTAAATGTTGCAAAAACTATAGTACCTCAACTAAAATACTTAAAATGATAAACACTAGGGAACACCTAAAACACTGCAACACTTAGTCTTAATTCTGATTTATTTAGAAAAAAATCTGTTGTATTGGTTGAGGTTACATATTTTCCTGCAAAAAATCATGTTTCAGTAAGAAATGCACCACTTTGGGCTTCTTAAAAAGTGGTAACCCTATCTGGAGCCCTAATTGCTGCCATCCGGGTGGGGTGCAGTGGAGTAAAACCTTGCATGTGGGATGATGCCTGACACACTCAGGCCACGCACAGCCTCCAGTCTCCCTCCACTGGAGGATCCATGTCCTTCTGACCCCACTGCAGCAGCAGCCATTGAGTCAGAAGATTACAGACATGAGTGATGAAGCAAGGACAGATGGGGAAATGTCCTTAGATAGAGCAAAAAGTTCAGATTAAAAATGGAGGGGCACTGGTAGCACAGCACTGTACTTAAAGCACTGACCTGTGAAACGGAAGGTCCAGATTCAAGTCCCACCACAGCCACTATATGTCCCCAAGTAAGTCAATTAACCTCCCATTTCTTCACCACCCTGTTGTAAAACTAAGTAAAAGCAGGTTTCCACTGAAAAAATAAATTTTGCATCTCAGTTTGGCAGTTCTGACAAAACAAATTGTAAAATAAAATGATTTGAGTACACAGTAACTTACGAGTTTGGTCAGGGAGAAATAAATTAGCAAACACTGGTGAGAGAAAGTTAGCAGGATGTGAGGATAAAATATGTGATTAAATTGTAGCACTAATTGTACATGGTTTTTGCTCTTTGCCATTACAATCAAACAACCATAATCATAAACAAGATAAAAAAACACATTGCTTGCATAGATAGGTAAAACTGTGTCCCTTTTTTATTTTTTTTAAATGCTTTTTCTTTATATAATTTTACAGGGCATTTTATCCCTCAGATAAACATATATCATTCTTTTTATAGTCTAATGAATAAAACATATTATTATGAAAGCAATGATCTTTATCAAGCTTGGGGCAATGGAGAACATTCAGACATGCATTATTATTACTCTTCAATACACTACACGTAGAGTCCAGCTGTTTCAAAAACCCTTAACTCACAACCCCACAAGAAGAGCAACTTACGTAATTTATTTTCGGTAAAAATTCATTTATTAGCAATATCACTCCTTGATAAAGGTCTGATGATCAAAACCAGTTGAAGGTTCAAGTGGTGGGGTTCATGCTTTGTACATTGTTTTTGTTTTTTATACACCTGCATGCTGCATCTGCTAATAAAATGAATTTTCTCTGAAAAGAAATTATGCAAGTTGCATGAGTAAAATCAATGACTGCAAATAACAATATGTCACACTCAGCTGGTTAACTGAGCATGAGCCAGGAGCATGTGCAAACATTCATTGGAAGCTGGCATTTTTTGAGAATAGATTTGAAGTGCAGATGGTCTGTGGAATTCTGGGTGTCTAGAGGTAAAGAGTTCCAGTATTTGGGGGCATAAGAGGAAAAGGCCTGCTAAGCTATTGTGGTGGAGCATTTGAGTCCATGCTGTTGTATTGGTCACAGGACCTCAGGCTACAGGAAGAGGAGGGGCAGTGGAGTACATTAAACAAAAGGGCAGGTGTACAAAAAGGGAGCAGCTTATCAATGAACCATCCCAGTTAACCCAGTTTCAGTGGGAGTCTTTAGAGTCCAGATTTCAAACTGATGATCTGGAAACTAAGACTCCCATTCAAATTGGGCTGAGACCAAACAGAACCAAATGTTAAAAATGAATTGCATGCCCTTTAGGGGCAGCAGTGACTGAAAAGGAGTCTTGAATCCTGATACTAGTGATTACATAGAAACATAGAATTTGTCTGCAGGTAAGGATCACTTGGTCCACCTAGTCTTCCCAGTTTGTCCTTGCCTATACTGTTACCTCAGACTCACTCTACCTGACATACGTCTACCTGCTTTTCTACTAAGATTCTTTTGTGCCTACCCAATTCATATTTGAAGCCCACCACTGTTTTTGTTCCCACCACCTCCACTGAGAGACTGTTCCAGGCATTCACCACTTGTTCAATGATGAAATACTTCCTCAAGTCCCTCCTTAACTTTTCCCCTTCCATCTTCATTGCATGCCTTCTTGTCCTAGAGAACCTTCTCCACTTTGTTAGCAATATTGTAAAAAAGTTCAATAACCTAAAATAATAACTGGCTTTCCTTTTTTCTCATAGGGAAACCGTGACATAATTTGCTGTTATAAGGGATTGTTTATAATGGCAAACATGTGCTGGGTTTCCCTGGCTCTGTGTATGAGCCCACCGCAGTTTGTCTGATCCTGACCGCTCGCCTCTTGCCTTCTCACCCAAAACTCCACCACCAGTGGGACTCAGCAGTAAGTTATTTTTTAAAAAATGTTGGACATTTTACACATTTAACAGACTAAAGAAACATTGAAAAACATTTAACAAATCTCAGGCATTAGAAATGTGGGGACAGAGCATGACCATGCCAGAATGTCTGCTTTTTCATATAATTGCTGCGGTGAAAAAGGAAAATTCAGCAATTATATAAAATAAAATTGGGGGGGGAGGTGTAATCTCAAATTTTACACACACCCTTGGTGTTGGGTGCCTAGATAAACCCCACAAGCTTCACTCTTGGGGTTTATGTAGCATCCAACTCCTCTGGTGTGTCTAAAAGCTTCCTACTAAGCTGCCTAGTGTTAACCTAACTCTGTTATTGTTGCATCAGTCCTGCCTGTACCAACTTGTTGTATCTCTTGTTGTAGCTCTGTTATTGTTGCATCAATCCTGCCTGTACCAACTTGTTGTATTGCCGTCTTAAGTTACTGTTGTACTGTGTTTTTTTTTTGTTTTTGTTTTGTTTTTTCCTTTTTTGTCTTACTGTGACAAGATACCTTTGTAAATGAGCCTATGGCTCAAAGGTCTTCCAAACTGCTGTCAAAATAAAATAAAATAAAATAAAAAATAAAATTCTTGTTACACACCACCTCATATATTATTCTATATATAATACTAATATTTCTTGGGTCATGGTCTGAGCATGTTACATACTGGATTATAATCTATAGCCTCTTTAGTCCAGTGGGACCCCCTTTTCTACTCCTTCTGTCATTTTAATCTTAATGCCCTCATCTAATGTACCATTTCTTCCTTTTATTTTAAACTCTTCCTCCTCTTCCTCAGAAACATAGAAACATAGACTTTGATGACGGACAAGAACTGCTTGGCCCACCAAGTCTGGCCATTTCCCTACCTATTTGATAAGTTGCAGATCCTAATTAACCAACAGCCTACTTCCTCCTACCCCCAACCCCCAACAGAATTGCCTTATGTCTGTCCCATGCATTCTTGAATTCCTCCACTGTTTTGGACCCCCAACCTCCCCAGGAAGGCCGTTCCATGCATCCACCACCATCTCCATGAAAAAATACTTCCTCACATTGTCCCTGAGCTGTCCATCCTCTATCTTCAAATTGTGTTCCCTTGTTCTTGCACAACCCTTGTTCTTGCAGAACCCGATGATTGTCTTCCTGCAGCATCTGCATTTCGGAATTTTTATTTCCATTCTGTTACTTTTCCCTCATCTCACCAGCCCTCTTCTCATCCTACACTCTGTGCTCCTCAGATTTCCACTCCTCTACTTGCAGATATAAAATTTCCCTTGGGCAATTTGCCTTCACTTCCCATGCCTTGGAGCTAACTCACATCCATTTTTTGTTTCTCTCTTTCCCTAGTCTCCTACAAAGCTCTGCTCCATTACATCTCTGCTCAGACCTGTTCCTGTAAATAGTTCCCACTCATTTTGTCATTCTTTGTCAAGTAGATAAGGCTCACTAGACACAAGGCCTGTTTTTATAGGTAACCTGGGAGCACTGAGGAGGTTAAATATGCTCATGATCACACAGTATGCAAGTTGAGGTTGTGGGAATCAAACCCAGGTCTTCTGGATGTACAAACTTCATTCACAGCTTGTTACTCTACCCTCTAGGTTATACAGCCAGCCTTATCCCTGAACTTCACCTCCCTTTCTCCTTTGGTAATGATCAGTTCAGCAATTAAAAAGTTATAGAAGATTGTAAATGGGGAAAAAGTATCATTTTTTGTTCATCAATTGTGCAGAAACAGTTGTGAGTTCAAACCTGAAATTGTCAGGTTGCTTAGAGTTTGCCCAAGGGTGATTCTTTGATAGGTGACTTAACTAAGAATTTTTCAGTTTTTAGATTATTAGGGGTATAACATGTTATTTTTGTGTATGCATAGTTACTTTTTTTCACAAGTTTTTCATCAGCGTTTTTCACAGGAACAGTATTTTTGTGAGGCAAAATCCATTTTCATGAGATACCACTTTTGTTTTTGCCAGCCTTAGCAATCACAAAAGTGGGTAAAAGAACTGTTGATTTTTTCTACTTTTTTATTTTTGGAAAATAATTGTTTTTAAATTATTGATGGAATTAGTCATTTCTGAGTCACAAAAAACAGCACCTCCTTTTGGGACTCAAAAATTTGTTTTGTGACTTGAACACCCATGTTTGTGAGTCTCAGCAGTCATGAAAGTGGTTAAAATAAGGGAAAACTTTGCACATTGCGTGAATACACACACAAAAAGGCCTGAAGCTGTAGTAGAAAACTTGTGTGATCGACAGAATGGAATGTAAGGTTGATTCCTCAAGTGTTGTTGATTTTTCCTTTTAAATGTAACAGCTTTTAAATTATTAACAAAATTAGGTCATTCAGTGTCACGAGTGCAGGGCCTATTTTTATGACTTGCAACCCCATTTTTGAGAGATACAGCTTCCACGTGACCCTTGGAGGGGGTCAAAAGAGTTGGATGCAGATGCAAATGCATGGCACATCTGCCCCTGTGCATCCATCCACTTATGTCCAGCAGCCATGCTGCTGTTTTCTGCTGTTGCATCTGTTTATGACACAAAGTCACAATGCAGCAGAAAACAGATGCAATTACAAGTTGTGTGAAGTCTGGACCCAATTGTGTCTGCTTTTGGGTGCAAACCTTGGCCACTATTGGGCCATCTAATAGACGGTCTATCAGGTCTGGATGCACTTCTGTTTCCACAATAGCAGCAGCCACATCTTGGGCAGATCCTTTTGAAAATCCTGCCTATAGTGTCAAAAAGAGAAAAACAATATATTGATGGCTGAGTGAATTTGTGGTGTGGTGCTCCTTAGAATTTAAATGATCATATGACACAGTGTTGGCATTACTCTGCAATCAGCTCTGTCTTATTAGAAAAAGCAAAATAGATACATAGCAATGCTTACTGTACATAGAGGGTATCAATATTAGGGTAATAATATCAGTGCATTACATGACTGTTCATATCCCATGGAACACCACAGCACAGATTTGCCAAAGTTCTGGGGACTTTTAAGACTAATTCTTTCATATCCTTCATTTTTTTGCTTTGTGGTGCAACACAAAAAGGCATTAGTCCCTTCACAAAAAAAAGGGTCCTACAAGAGCTCAATAAGCTAAGGGTGGACAAGGCAATGGAACCTGATGGCATACATCCCAGGGTACTAAAGGAGCTAAGGGTGGAACTAGCAGAGCCATTATCAGAACTGTTTAGTGAATCTCTGAGCACAGGAGAGGTCCCAGAAGACTGGGGAAGGGCTCATGTGATCCCGCTCCACAAGAGTGGTAGCAGGGATGAGGCAGGGAACTACAGACCAGTCAGTCTTACCTCAGTAGAGGGCAAGATTATGGAGGTACTTCTTAAGGAAAGGACAGTGCAACACCTGGAATCCATAGGAGCACAGGATCCAAGGCAGCATGGGTTTACAAAAGGCAGGTCCTCTCAAACTAATCTCATAGATTTCTTTGACTGGGTAACCAGAGTGGTTGACCGGGGGGGGGGCAGTTGATGTCGCCTACCTTGACTTCAGCAAAGCTTTCGATACTGTTCCACATAGAAGATTGATTAATAAGCTGGGTAGGCTCAGGGTGGGTCAGAAGTTGGTCAACTGGGTGGCAAACTGGTTGACAGGCAGAAAATAGAGTGGTGGTAAACAGTATACAGTCAGAAGAGATGCAAGTCACAAGTGGGGTACCTCAGGGATCAGTCCTGGGGCCAGTCCTCTTCAATATGTTCATCAGTGACATTGCAGATGGACTGGAGGGTAAGTTTTGTCTCTTTGCAGATGACAGCCAGATCTGCAACAGAGTAGATGATCCAGATGGGGTGGGCAGAATGAGAAGAGATCTGGATAAACTAGTAAAATGGTCAGAAAAGTGGCAACTGGGGTTTAATGCAAAGAAGTGCAAGATCATGCACATAGGGAAAAGAAACCCTGAAGCCACCTATAGGCTGGGAGGGTAGTCGCTGGCAGTCACAAGGGAAGAAAGAGACTTGGGCATCTTCATCACCGATGACCTGAAATCATCCAAGCAGACCACTAAAGCAGTAGGTAAGGCCAGGGGGATATTGGGGTGTATTAGTAGGGTATCACAAGTCAGAAGAGGGAGGTAATAATCCCTCTTTACAAGACACTGGTTAGGCCCCATCTGAAGTACTGCATGCAGTACTGGAGGCCACATCTTCACAAGGACATTATCCAAATTGAGGCAGTCCAGAGAAGGGCAACCAAAATGGTGCAGGGACTGCATCAGAAAACACATGAGGACAGATTAACGGAGCTCAATATGTATACCCTAGAGCAAAGGAGGGAAAGAGGTGATGTGATCGAAACATTCAAACATCTTAAGGGCATTAACAAGGTAAGAGTCTAACATGTTTCAATAGCAGTGTCAGTGGCTCAGTAGGTAGCACACTCGCCTCTGAGGCCGGGAGATCAGAGGGCTGTGGGTTCAGTTCCCACATCTGGCACTTGGATTAATATCCCAGTACTGACACTGTAGTGCAACATGAGAGGGGTGCTGCATTTCTGAGGTGCCATCTTTCGGATGAGACGTTAAACTGAGGTCCCATCTGCCTGGATTGGTGGTAGTTCAGGTGTATGTTAAAGATCCCATGGCACTTATCGAAAAAGTGTAGGGGAATTTCCCCGGTGTCCTGGCCAAATTTCCCTCATTCACTAAAAATACCACCAACAGATTAATCTGGTTTAAGGTCAGTTGGCATTCATCTGTATCCCCCTCCCCCGGGTCGTGCCTGAAAATAGGCAGGATTTGTCTAGTGCACTTACCCGGTCAACAAAAAATAAATAAATAAAATATAAGAAAAATAGCAGGACATGAGGACACAGCATGAGATTAGAGGGAGGCTGATTAAGGGGTATTGTGAGGAATTTCTTTTTCACAGAAAGGGTGGTGGATGCATTGAATGGCCTACCTCAGGAAGTGGTGGATTTGAATACAGTGCAGGGCTTCAAACATTCATGGGATAGGCATAAGGGAGCAATACAGATGAGTATGAATAGATAGGTCATTGACAGTGCAAAGGCTGATGGCACATTTATAAGGCAGAAAAAGAAATGAGCAGACTGGATGGGTCTTGTAGTCCTTATCTGCCTTCAACTTCTATGTTTCTGTGTTAACACAAATACAGTAACTGCGTTAATGTAATTTTTTTTACAATTCATAAAATAAATACATAAAACACATTTCTCTTACTATCATCTTCATTAAAATGAAAATCATGACTCTAAGTGAGTAACAGGTTTACATACCTAGTTGGGAACACCCTTTTAACCCATAGGTTGCCAACAAAATTAGAACTTATAGGAATTTTGGGCTGATATATCAGTCCACGGCGCTGCAAGGGTTAAATGCATCCTATTTAAGCAGGCCCATGGCAGAGCAGCATGGCTGCTGCTCATGGTGCCAGTGACCTGGGTTTAGGAATGAGCCCAGGATGTTTGTGGGCCAGCAGAGGGAGTAGCATCAAGCATCCCATAGGGTGTTTTCTTCCTCCATGGTGAAAGAGTAGTGGGATCGGAGGCTAGACTCCAAAAACAAAAATTAGAGGACACTCCAGAGTAGGAAATAAGGCATAGCACCTCTATTTGCCTATGTGACTTCCTTTACAGCCATTGCCCATCAACGATGCTAAACAAACTGGACACCCTTTACCACCGGGCTTTAAGATTTATCTTAAATCTACCCCATAGTACGCATCACTGTCATCTATACCAGGTTTCGGGATGGACCTCACTCTCAACTAGAAGAAAAAGGAATGCTCTCCTCTGTTTTTTTTAGAGCATTATCTGATAACCTCCCTGCATACATCTCGAACATCTTCAAACGGGCTAAAGGTCCCTATGGCCTGAGATGCTTCTCCTTAATCTGCTTCCAGATTCCTAGAGTGAAAACTGCCCTTGGCTCAGCAGCAATCAACTTCTCACTTCCATCACTTTGGAACACTATGCAAGACTCATTAAAATTATCCTCACTTCCAAGCATTTTACATTCAAAGCTCTATTAATGGATTATCTGAAGGAATCATGCAACTGTTTCAGGTGCCGATGACCCCTAAGCCTCGGGTGCCACTCTCAAATCCTACGCCTAAGTATCTCATCCACCCCACATTCCTAACAACAGAAACCTAGGACCTACAAGCCTAGTTCCTTAATCCAAGATGACCCTGCCTATTCTCTACCTTTTACCTATCCTGGCCTCCTTTTTGGCTGCCTACTCTTTCACCCCAATTTCTACCCTATTCCTTAATACCTCCTTATTTTTTATCATTTAGGTATGAGCTCTTACTCAGCGGAGACTACAGTATATGGGATTGTTGTCTCTTCTCATTTCAGTAAAGCTTATCATTATGTACCTTTGCATGTTAATTATGTTGACCGGTATGTATAGGCCCATATTGACCGGCACCTTCACAATGTTTTTTTTTTTTTTTTTTGCACCGTTGTCCACCGTAATTGTAATCTTATGAAGTGTACTGTATTGTATTTATGCCCAGGACCACCTTGAAAATGAGCTTGCTCAATGGTGTTGATGCCTGGTTAAATAAAGTGATTGATTGATTGATTGATTGATTGATAGATTGATTGATTTGCAAAACATAGAAACATAGAATTTGATGGCAGGCAAGGACCAAGAGACCCATCCAGTCTGCCTTAATTCCTTACTTGCTAGAAATACTGCTGATCCTACTTTATCTCTAGCGTCATTTCTTTTTTTGAACCACTAGGTTTCCCCTATGTGTATCATCTTTGCCCCCACCACCTCTGCTGGGAGGCTGTTTCATGTCTCCACAACCCTTTCCATGAAGAAGTACTTTCTCATGTTCCCCTTAGTCTACTCTCCTCCAGTCTCATGTCATGTCCTCTTGTTCTAAAGCATCTTTTCTTCTAAAATATGCTGCCCTCCTGTACCTTATTTATTCCCTTTAGGTACTTCAAGATCTCTATAATGTCACCCCTCTCTCTCCTCTCCTCCAAAGCATACATATTGAGTTCCTTCAGTCTTTCCTCATATGACCTTTGGTGTAGGCCCTGCACCATTTTTGCTGCCCTTCTTTGAACTTCCTCTACCTTGTCTATGTCCTTTCGGAGATGCGGCCTCCAGAACTGGACACAGTACTCCAAATGAGGTATCACCAACTACATGTACAGTGGCATCACCAGCTCCTTTCTTCTGCTGGTGATGCCCCTCCCTATGCACCCCAGCATTATACCGGTTCCCTCCACTACCTTGACACATTGGTTGGCCACCTTTAGATCATCAGATATGATCACCCCTATATCTCGTCCCTGTTTTGTCATCACTAATAACTCTCCACCCATCATGTAATCTTCCCCTTGGTCCCTGCATCCCAAGTGCATGATTTTGTACTTCTTCACATTGAATCTTAGCTGTCACACTCTGGACCATTCCTCTACTTTAGCTAGGTCCCTCCTTATTTTCTCCACCCCTCCCAGACTGTCTACTCTATTACAGATCTTAGCGTTATCTACAAAGAGGCATACCTTCCCCTCCAGCCCCTCCATAATGTCACTGATGAAGATATTAAACAGTACTGACCTGAGAACTGATCCCTATGGCACCACGCTGGTCACCCTCCCTACCTCGGATTTAGCTCCATTTGCCATCACCCTCTGTGTTCTATCCCTCAACCAATTTCCAACCCAGTTCACCACCTTGTGACCCAATATCAGGCTGCCCAGCTTGTTCACAAGCCTACTATGTGGAACGGTGTCAAACGCCTTGCTGAAGTCGAGGTACTCCATATCCACCACTCCCCCAATCCACCTCCCTGGTCACCCAATCAAAGAAATCTATCAGATTTGTTTGACATGACTTTCCTGATGTGAATCCATGCTGCACTGGATATTGTGCTCCACTGGATTCAAGGTGTTCCACTATCCTTCCTTTTAGCAGTGATTCCATAATTTTCCCCACCACTGAGGTCAGGCTGATGGGTCTATAGTTTCCAGTCTCCTTCCTGCTCCCACATTTGTAGAGAGGGACTCAACTGACCCTTATCCAGTCTTCTGGAACCACTCCTGTATCCAGTGACTTGTTGAACAGGAATGCCAATGGTGCAGCTAGTACCTCCCTTAATTCCTTTAATACTCTAGGGTTTATCCCATCTGGTCCCATTGCCTAGTGTACCTTCAGTTTTGTTAGTTAAGAACATAAGAAAAGTGTCATCAGATGGGGACCATGTGGTCCAACTAGTCTGCCCAAGGTGGCTTTCCCCCAATTATATATTTTTCCTAAGTTGCCCACATTGCCTGTACCAAGTGAGTTTTAATTCCCTTACTTTGATGCCACTACTTCTGGTAGCAGGCTATTCCATGGGTCTATCATTCTCTCAGTGAAAAAGTGCTTTTTAGAGTTGCTTTTAAACTTGCCTTCCACTAGACCCAAGTTGTGCCCTTTTGTAAGCACCCAGCTTTCCTGAAATAGGCTTTCCTTCTGAGTTGTGTTAATTTCCTTGATGTACTTAAATGTTTCTATTATGTCCCCCTTGTTTCTTCTCTGTTCCAGAAAGAATAAATTCAACTCTTTGAGTCTTGCATTGTATGTCTCATGATGCAGCCCCTGCACCATCTTTGCGGCCCTTCTCTGCACCATCTCTAGATGGTCAATGTCCTTTTTTTGGCGAGGCCTCCAGAACTGGACATAGTACTTGAGCTGTGGCCCAACCAAGGATCTGTAGAGGGGCATGATAACTTCCCACTTTCTGCTCATAATACCCCTTCCTATTCATCCGAGGATACCACTTGCCTTCTGCGCTGCTTTTTCGCATTGTTTTCCTACAGTACCTTTAAGTCGTTGGTAATGATCACACCCAGATCCCACTCTACCTTTGTCTCCTCTAATTGATGCCTTCTAGTAAATACCTTTTTCCTGGATTCTGCTTCCCCAGGTACATTACCTTACATTTCTTGATGTTAAATTTTAACTGCCAATTTCTGGACCATTCTTCCAGTTTCCTTAGGTCAGCTTCCATACCTAATGCCCCCTCTTGTGGGTCTACCCTGTTGCAGAGCTTTTTATCATCCACAAACAGGCAAACCTTCCCCTCCAGTTCATCAGTGATGTCACTGATGAATATGTTGAAGAGGACTGAACCCAGCACCAATCTCTGTGGAACGCCACTGGTCATACCTCCCTCCCTTGATAATGCTCCATTGACCAAAACTCTCTGGGTCCTATTCTGCAGTCAGCTCCTAATCCAGTTTTCTATTTTCTGTATGACTCCTGTGTGTTCTAGTTTGTTAGAAAGTCTCCTGTAGGGGAACGGTGTCAAAAGTCTTGCTGAAGTCTAGGAATATCATGTCCACCACTCCACCCTGGTCCACTGTTCTGGTAATCCAGTCAAAGAAATCTATCATGTTTGTTTGGCACGAGCACCCTGCTGTGAAGCCATGCTGTTTGGGGTAGAGTTTTCCAGTTTCCTTTAGGTAGTCAGCTATTCTCTCCTTTAGTAATGTCTCCATAATTTTTCCCACTATAGAGGTCAGGCTGACTGGCGATAGTTTCCTGCCTCTTCCTTGCTTCCACTTTTGTGCAAAGGCACAGCTGTTGCCTTTTTCCAGTCTTGAGGTACTCTGCCACTTTCCAGAGATAGATTGAACAGCTCAGCTAGTGGTGCAGCTATTTTTTCCCCTAAGCTCTTTTAGTATTCTGGGGTGGATACCATCTGGCTCCATGGCTTTATCCACTTTAAGTTTGCTTAGCTCTTCTAAGACCCTCTGTTTTATGAAGAGACTTGTGTCTGCCCCTCCACTGTCCTGCTCTGTCTTACTTAGTGTAGGTCCTTTGACAATATCTTCTACTGTGAAGACCGAGCAGAAGAATTTGTTTAATAACTCTGCTTTGTCTTCATCTTTCTCTAACAGCTGGTCTTCCCTTGTTGCTAGTCGGACTATTCCCCCTTTACTCTGGCTAATTTTGCATTTAGTCTTTTTTCTCTTCCTGAAACTCAATTACCAAGGCTTTGATTCAAGGAACAAATTAGTCATGGGTGTAGAGTTTAGGTTTTCCGGGGTGCTGTCAGGCTCCAAACTGTTTGCCTAAACAGTGAACCTATTTTAAAACTACCCTATTGGGGGGGGTTCAGCTTTCCCAGGGGGGCTCGAGAGCAGGGATTCTTATGTCCTACAATCAAGTTATTCAAAGACCAACTTTTTCCCAACTGGTTTAGTTTACCTCTTACATGAAATATATATTCATTCTAAAGAGAGAGATATCCATTATACTTAAGACCAGAATCTGAGATGTTGCTGTATCCCAAAATATTGCCAGCATAGCAGCATTAAAGTGTTTTTCCTGGTACAAAATGACTAAAACTTATCACGGTATAGAACCTTATTTAAAATTGTTATCTGATCCTAACGATCGTAGAATACTCACCTTATGCAGAATGGAATTATATGAGGCAAATTGTATTTACTTCAAACAACGAAGACCTGGTTACATTTCACCTTACTGTAAATGTGGGAATGGTTATGAAGATGACCTGAAACATGTGACTCTTGTATGTCCCTTTTTCATGCAACAGTGTGAACATTGGCTTGGTCTGATCCTCCTGAATATGGAGTTATGAACCAATAATATAATCCTTGCATTATGTAATTCACATGATCCTCTAATTTTACAGCGTATTTCACAGTTTTTGAGAAAGTTAAAAAGTAAGACCCTCCCTGGCCCAGCTTAAATAACTTAATTAACAAATTTGATGATGAGTCAATACTTATTGTATTTTACTTCTGCTTTTCTTAATCTGATCTAAAATTTAGTGATTTTCAGACTTACAAATACCTGTTTACAATCATGTTAACAATGGGATTAACAAACTGTTTTTGAATTATAATATAATATAATATAATATAATATAATATAATATAATATGTTATGATTATTTTTCATTTAACAAACCCTGAACAAGGAAAAATCCATGGGTTAACTTTTTGATTGCCCTTTATGGACCCTTTTTTCCAGAATTGGACTAGAGATTACATGCTTCAATACTCCTTTTGAGGGTGTTGGTAGCCAGACCCAAATCAATGTGAGTCCTGTTTAAATTCATGTATTGTTGAATCAACTAAAGTGCTCACCCCTGGATTCTTCTGAAACACAGTACAGAATGATTAGACTCACATATTCATTTGATTGTTTTGTATAGTACAGTGTAATAATCAAGAGCCTGGAATGTCTAAGCTAAACAAATGACATTCTGTAAATGATGTATTTTTTGTCCATGTTTTAAATGTTTTTAACATTGGTGTAATGACTTTGTAAGTCAAACTAATAAAATGCATTCAAAAATTACACCTGTACGAACGGCAGTGCCATTGCTTGTCTCCAGGGTGACCCACAGTACCTCTGCCTCCCCTTGCATTCCTTATGCCTCCACCACCTTTATATCCTCCTTGATGTAAAGGGCCACTCCTCCTCCCCTTTTGCCCTCCCTGTCTCTCCTGAACAAAGTATACCCTGGTATTGCTACATCCCAGTCATGGTTCCCATTGTACCATGTCTCTGTAATAGCAATAATATCCAGGTCAGCTTCTGTTATCAAGACTGCCAGATCAGGGATTTTGTTCCCCAGGCTGCGGGCATTCATGTACATGTACATAGCCCTCCATGTTCTGCAAACTCCTCTTCTGAACCCCCCCCCCCATTCCCTTTGTTTCTCCTCTCCTCTTTGGCCAAGTTTATGATATCCATTTTTATTGTATAACATGGCAGACTGTCACATTCATAAAGTGGCTCTTGTTGAGACATAGTGGAGGACGCCCACCAAACCCCATTAGCTTCATACTACTCTGGTACTTCCTCAGGGGGTGGAGCTAGCCCCACAGTGCATTTCTTAAATGCAGCATATTTAAAGACACAGTCCCAGTTTCATGATTTAGCAACAACTGTGACCGGCAGCCTTTTCTGTAGCAATTTGATCACTTTACCTTCCCCAGAACTGTAATTTTATTTAGTTTAGTTTTCAGACTGTTGTTCTTCTAATCCTTTAATTTATTTTTCAGTAAGATGTACAAGTGCAATTTACAGAATAAAGGCTAAGTCTATTAAGGTCTATGAGCAGGAATTATATATTTACTGCTTCTCAGTCAATTTATTTTATTAGATGGAAAGATTTGTCCAAAATGTTGTTTTCTAACCGAGTTAGACTTGTGATTCTGTATCATATTTATTTTGTTTATATTTGAAGTGTGTATACAGTAATGTATGTTATAAAGGGTTTAGGTTTACGGGCACTTTGTGAAGGTATTAGGACTGATAGTGACAATCTGGGAATCAGTCATTATTTAGTATGGATCTTATTTATTTTGCATAATGCGTGAATTTCGCAAAATAGTTTGCATAGTGAAATTTCTCAATTTTGCGCAACATTCCATGGTTTAAAAATCTATGTGTTTGAATTCAGTATATACTCTCACTGAGTTGAAGGCTGAACCATAAAATTGGGGCCGTGCCTTTAAATGTCATGCATTTAAGAAATGCACTGAGGAGCTAGTTCTGCCCCTTGAGGAAGTAGAAGAGTGGTAGAAAGTTGCTGGGTTTGATGGAAATTCTCCACGGTCTCTGTAAGTGCCACTTTATGAACTTCAGAGGCTGCTATGTTATAAAATAAAAAAAAAATTTGAAAAGTTTTGCAACTAGAGGTGCTATACCTTATTTCCTACTCTGGAGTGTCCTCTGTTTTTTGGTTTTGCCATCTGGCTTAAAGTTAGTCACTTTGAGAGGAGTAGCCCTGCATATATTAGCACACCTAAATGTCAGGTTGGGATTCTGCTGCTATATTGTCACTATATGTTGTACAGTCAGAGCTGCATTCAGGAGAGTGGACATTGGCTAATGCTGTTTATTTATTTATTGAAATGTTTCATCAGGAAAGGCACACTGAACAACAAGTTGCTCATCTCACGGTGCATCCTGGAGCAGGGGTGTAGCCAGGGATTTCAGATCTGTACACCAAGTGGACTCACTGCTACCACCCCTTGTTAGGGTGAGCTACCCTCCCCCCCCGGGGTGAAGCCAGACAATATACAAATGTACACCAGGACCATGTTTGTTGCCTCATTTGGCACAATAAATACAACTTTTGTATCTCATGACAGTGATTGTTGCCATGCATGGGTAAATACAAATACCATGCATTGTTCCCTAAGACACCCACATACCAGCCCAGAGGCTATAAAGTTGTATTGTCCTTGGGAAGCAAAGAGAGTATTAGTGACCAGTTCTTCTAGTTTCGACTCCAATTAATAAAATTACAGAAAGATTCAATGTTTTCTTTGTTAGTTTTCATGGAAAAAGGAATCAGTTCAGAGCCTATTTGCTACCCCCTTAAATAAAATTACACACCATGGAGTGCTTGGAGTATCCTGCCTACACCCATGTCCTGGGGGAAAGGGCAGTGGAAATACATACATGCATACAACAGCAAACATTATTAGAACAATACTGGCAGTGGTGAAAAGCAAATAACAGAAAGAACATATTAAGTGCAGCATATGGGTACAATTGTTTATGGAGGTCACAATGGACAGGTCAAGTGCATTACATTAGGATGACACCTTAAAGGGGCACTGTCAGCTTTGCCTGTCTGTTTTTTATTGTATGCAAGTAGTGCACCTCTTGGCACACACCTATCCAAGACCGAGTCTTCTATGCCCTCATACCTCGGATACCTGGAAGCATTAGCTAGACGAGACTGCGCATCTGCCACAAGCACAGTCCCAAAGTGTGGTTTTGGGACATGCAGTGAAGAAAATCCATTTCATTAGGAGCATAGTGAGTCCCTGAACTGCTTTTGGTATGTACCAACAAAAACCAAGTACCAGGAGTGCAGTAATTTGCTTTTTTAAAACAGGCCCAAAATTGCATGCATGTGCAAGTGCAGCTTGTTAGTGCGCATGTGCGGGATCTTAACTCATGTCACACTTGTGCATGTGTGGGATTTGGGAACCGTTTTAAAAAAGTAAATTACTGCACTCTCAGTGCTCGGTTTTTTTTTTGGTACATACCAGCAGCAATTTGGGGACTCACTATGCTCCTAATGAAATGGATTTTCTTCACTAAACGTCCCAAAACCGCACTTTTGGACCACGCTTGTGGCTGACGCATGGTCTTGTCCAGCTAATGCTTCCAGGTGATGGGATAGTTTCAGTCATCCCGACCGACCAACTATTCTTTAAAAAAATAGCAAAACTGGCAATTTTTATTAAGTATCTGAGGTATGAGGGCATAGAAGACTCAGTTCTTTGATAGGTGTGAAGCAAGAGGCACACTACTGGCATACAATAAAAAACGGACAGGCAAAGCTGATAGTGCCCCTTTAAATTCATGATGATGCTATCATTTAGCCTGAAAGGAAGGGGTGGATAGGGAGTAACAGCAGAGGTGGAAAGATAATGAGGCTGGGAGGGGAGCAGATGAATAGGAATCAAGGTTATAGATATATTGATAGTTGTAGATTGATAGGAATCTAAAGTCATAGTTATATTGGTAGTTATAGATAACCCAAAGGAATGGCCAGGTAGTGATCACTGCAGGGAAAGAAAGTAGTGGTGCTGGAAGGGAGCTGTAATTCAGAATAGTTACTTAGTGTAATGATAGAGGTCAGGGAGGAGGTCAGGAATACCAGGTAGGTTAATTGCAGGTACAATTCACAGAGAGGAAATTATGTAGGGCTGAACTTATATGGGAGGGATAATAGTCCCTATGCACTATTGGTGAGGAGTGGCTATGCGCACGTATCTGGGGCACATAGCCACCCTGCACCTAGTGCACCCCCTGTGTGACATGCATGAAGGGGGGGGCATTCAGACTCACCCGCACCTGATCCCCCATGTCCATGGACAACTCCTTACTGGGGGTGTTCCGGGGCATGCTAGCACTATGCAGTATTCACTAACCCATGTAGTGCTGGCCACATGGGTGCAGAAAGTGGTGCAGGGTACACCAAGGTGACCCTGCCATAACCCACTGCGCACCCCCCAGGACACAAGCCTAGAGTCACTGGGGGACTAGGATAAGGCACGCCATGCTGCCCCTGACCACTAGGCAGCAGAAGGTGACGGGGCAGCCGGATGGGCGGGTGCCCGGAAATATCTTGAGTGGTGGGAGTGGGACTGGAGGGTGTCACACATGTCCGGGTGTGTGCCTTCGGCATGCACAGCCCTGGATCTGCATCACCCAATGCATGGAATCCACTATGGATCTCAGGGGCATCCCATTGGATGCCTGCCCTGGATGATGACTCCTGCCCTGGTCACCCTGCAGAGTCCAGCACTGGGGGGGAGCCACGGACAGGTAACTGGCATTGGTGAATGCCAGTATGGGTGCACCTGTCTGTGGGGCACAGGGTTGTGGGTGGGGTATGTGCATTTTGTGCATACCTATGCCCCATTCCTGCTTAGGGTCCAATGCTAGAGTATGCACATGCCTTGCATGCACATGTGCTCCATGATATCCTCACCACTGGCATTATGAGAGGAAGGAGAAAGGAAGGAGGAAAACCTCAGACTTATACAGCATGATTCTGGCACTCTCTCAAGCCCTGTCAACCTAACTGGTCTCCCCACATATTAGCCAGACCTGAGAGAGAGAGAGACCACTGTCTACCCTCCCAAAAGAATCCCCCACAGCTTCATGAGTTGCTCTGAAGACCACCAGGAAGGTGGGAGGTAGGTGCCACGGAAGGGTAGGATGGGGCTGGAAGGCATCTGGACTGAAAAGTGTGACACAGGTGATGAGGAATAAACAGAATATTTGAAAAGTAACTAATTTTTCTCTGTTCTCTCACTTCTTCCTCTGCTTTTTTTTCTGTGAAACAATTTCAGGAGACACATTTGCCTTATTTCATTTGAAAACCAACCAAACAAAAGAAAGCAGCACTTTCACAAGAGGTACATATTTAAGTTGTATTGCAGCAAAGTAGGGGAGACTGCAATGCATCTTACATTTCTGCAACAGAACTTAAGTAGTTACCTCTGGTGAGTGTGCCATTTTCCTTTCTTCTTTTTTTTAAGTAGTTGAGCAGCAGCACTTTTAAGGCTTAGTGTGTCCGTTTAGTTTTTTTCTTTATTTTCTGACTTATTTCGTTTGTTGCACACATAGGACCAGATATTCAAAAGGGTTGCACCATGCACAACAGAGATGAGCCAACGCAAGTCCGAAAATGCGCCATTGTGTGATATTCAGCAGGGGGCAGCTGCGCCATTCAAGTTGCAATGCATAAGAGCACAATGGTAATAAATGAATGTGCAACTGTAGGGAGAGGAACCATGAATAAAAGGCGCAGTGCGATATTCAACGACATGCGCCATGTGCAATCGGGGAGGTAGCGAAAGTTGCATGATAGCAGAAGTGAGTCAAAATAAAAAGAAGCAAGAGAGAGGTGCAAGAGCACTACAGGAAGGCCTGAAGTGGGAGCGAGCTGGCAGCAAGAGGAAAGAGGGGATCAGAGAGAGGGACAAAGGAGCAGGACTGGGCACACCTGTGCCATGCAGGACAGGTGTGGGAAGACAGTGACAGTGAGCAGGACAAACAGGACAGTGCTGCAGAGCAGTCAGGGTAGTGGTAGAAGGCAGGATAGCAGAAGGCCGGAGGTGTACCTGGTGCAGGGGGAGCAGCACAGAGGACAGCGGGGGGAATGGGACAACATCTGCCGGAGGGGAACAACAGCCAGGGACATGGCCAGTGCCACCATACAGATGGAGGCAGTAATGAGGGGTGTGAGAAGGCAGGCAGCAGGGGGGCACAGCTGTGGAAGGGCCCGTCAGTGGTACACCCCCAACAGGCGGTACTGAGCCTGCATCACCTTCGAGCAGTATACTGATACAGAGATTGTGGCCCGGTACCGCCTGAACCGGGCGATCCTGAGGTGGCTCTGTGAGCTGTGCAGTGATGAGATGCAGGCATCCACATGACGGAGCCATGCTCTGTCAGTGGAGACTAAGGTGACAGCTGTCATGTGCCTGTTCACCACGGGCACCTTCCAGAGACCAACAGGGGACACAACAGGCATAATCTAGTCGGCCGCGTCAAGCCTACTCACACAATTCCTCAGCGCACTGCTGCCACATGCTGCAGAGTACATCCATTTCCCCAGCACATAGGCGGAGTGCACAGCACACATACAACAGTTCCACAGGGTAGCACTTATGCCTGGTGTGCTCGGGGCCATTGACTGCACCCATGTGGCCATCCACACACCACCTGACCCGGATGGCATAGCCTACAGGAACTACAAGGGATAATCCAGCATCAACTGCCAGGTGGTGTGCAATGCCAGGGGGCGCATAACCAGTGTCTGTGCCACGCACCCTGGGGGAGCACATGATGCCTTCATCTGGCACCAGTCTGCACTGTGCCACAGATTCGAGAGTGGGGACATCCCCACTGGCCACCTAGTGGGTGAGTATGCACAACACGCAGGATGACATGGGCAGCTGTGGGGGGGAGGCATAGTCAGAGGTGCCATGGGTACCGGCCTTGATGGCCCATGGCCGGGCGATGCAGACCACCATACTAAGTGTACACCCTCTATACACAGGTGACAGTGGATACCCATTCCATCCCTGGCTGCTCACACTGTACCGGCGCCCCTCGACCCCATTGTAGCAACAATACAATGAGACACATACCACCACATGTAACATCATTGAGCGTGTGTTCAGGATGCTGAAGTCACGGTTCCGGTGCCTGGACACATCTGGCAGTGCCCTACAATACAGCCCCTCGAAGGCCTGTGGGCTATTCTTGGCCTGTTGTATCCTATACAACATGGCCAACGAGTGTGGGATAGCTGTAGAGGTCGAAGAGGCAGACAGCGATGGGGACAATGAGGACGCCAGTCCAGACGGTGATGTGCAGCCACCCCCTGGGCGAAGGGAACCCCGCCTGTTCAGGATGCCTCAGCTGCACTGGGACACCATCACAGAGGAGCATTTCGGCCAACACAGGTAGGTTACGGGGACATGTGCAACCACCAATGGCAAGGGCACAACCCACACACAGGCATGGATGAACCCCAGGGGTGGATTGCAGCAAGTGAATGGGACTGAGCGTGGATCCGCACACCATCAGGGATGGGCATGGCCAAACATGACACGTGCACACATGCACATACACACACACGTACACACCCCCACCCCCACCTCCACACCACAAGACATGCACAAGGAGTAGAAGGCACGCCGACCATGACTGCAACACCTAGCCACACACAAGCCCACACACGGCAATGCCCAGTGGCCATCACTGTGCGTGTGTCAGATGCTGGGAACCATTGCACACTGGTGGACAGCGCAACGCAGGCATCATCATGCACACGCCACAGTGGCCAGCAGCCGGGAGGATGTGCACATGGACTGTGTGTGTGCAGGGCTGGGTACCCCACCCATGCATCTTACAATGCACAACACACTGCACACAGGGCAGCGGGAGACAGTGGCCATGGTGGGAGACAGGTCAGTCATGCGGCACAGTGCCACAGACACTACAGATGCGTGGGTGGCCCCGCTGAGGCCTGCCAGCTGTGCAATTGGCCTCATGGGGTGGCACAGATGTTCCCCCAGGGCTCACACTGTGGGAATGCAACCGTGTTCACGCAGGGGTCTGCAGCCCACAGAACATGCCTGTGCCTGGCGTGCTCGGTATGCCCACAGCTGAACCCGGTGTCGACATGGGAGGTGTCGCACGATGCCAGGAATGGGGGGTGGACATGGCACTGCACGGTGTCTGCAGTGCATGAGCAAATAACTGGGTTCCCATTGTGGCCATGACAGCTGTGAATGCATGTGTCTGCCTGTCAACGGCAGCGGTCACATCCTCCCGCAGCCGGTCCATCCCTGCCAGGAGCAGACCGGTGTCCCTGCTGTGCTGCTCCTCTGCCTGGCGCAGAACCACACTGAGTGTATCCATCACCATCACAAGCCGCAACTGCTGATCCACTGAATCCTGGAGTATGCGGGTGTACTCATCTGTACAGACAGCTGGTGAGACCCCATCTGGAGTACTGTGTGCAGTTCTGGAGACCCAGTCTCTGCAAGGACATAGACAAGATGGAAGATGTCCAGAGGAGGGCAACTAAAATGGTGCAGGGACTGCACCGGAAGACATATGAAGAGAGAGACTAAAGGAGCTTAATATGTATAGCCTTGAGGAAAAGGAGGAGAGGGGGACATGATAGAAACTTTCAAGTACCTCAAGGGAATCAACAAAATCCAAGAGGGTAGCATCTTTCAAAAAAAGAGGTGTGCAAGAACAAGGGGGCACAATTTGAAGATGGGGGGGCGGCTCAGAGGTAATGTAAGGAAGCATTTTTTCACGGATAGGGTTGTGGATACATGGAACAGCCTTCCGGAGGAGTTTGTGGAGTCAAAAACAGTGGTTGAATTCAAGCATGCATGGGACAGCCATAAGGCAATTCTAGGGGGTGGGGGTAGAAAGAAGTAGGCTGCTGGTTAACTAGGATCTGCAGCTTATCCATTAGGTAGGGAAATGGGCAGACTGGGTGGGCCAAGCGGTCCTTATCTGCCATCAAATTCTATGTTTCTATGTAAGAGGTCATCCGCCTGATTGGCATGCTGTCCCTCATGGCCGTGCTGGGCAGCACCCCTTGAAGTCGGGTGCTGCACACCAGAGCCATGCCTGGGCACATCCACATGTGGTGTACTGATGCCGCCCCCCCAACACTGTCCCCCCATCCCCATTTTCAAACTGCTGGCACTGCCCCTCCAGCCGCCGATCACCAAGGCTCACCAGTGCCGACGCATCAGCTGCAACAGCCCCACCGGCCTGGACGCACACAAGTGCTGCCCCACTGCGAAATACAGGCACAGGCTGGGACTGTGATGTCATGCAGGCCTCCACGGTGGCACCACCCATGGCTACACCCATGCCGTTCCCTGCTGTGGGACCATCCTGCATCCCAAACGTATCACTGTCTGGGATGTGTGATCCATCATCATCGGTGCCTGATCTGGCACCAGTCTGTGTCCCAGCATGCTGGAGTCCATGGCCGCTGTCACACTGGGATACAGACAGGGCCTCGACTGCACCAGCACCACCATCTTCAGTATGGACAGACAGGCAGGTGTGCGGTGGTACTGACACTCGGACACCTGTGGAGGTGGATGGGCGCTCCTCCGTGTCCAGGGCCTCGCCCACAGTGGACACACCCACCACCGCTGATCCATGTAGATGCTCAGGAGCTGTAAGGGAACACAGTAGCATTAATGTCTCCGCCCTATCCTGTGGCACTCCCCCCGCCTCCCACACAGTGACAGCACAGGACATACCATGCAGTGACAGGCTACCGCCCATCTGGAAGCCACCACCTGGAATGCCCTCTATGGCACAACGCCACATGCTGCCGGCCATCCGCTCTTCCTGTGGCGTCAGGCATGGCACATCCTGCTGCCCACCACTGGTTGCAGCATGTGCTGCCCTGATGGCAGCCACCTTGTCCTTAATTCTTCTCCTATCCACGCCGACCTTCTTTTTACATTCTTGCACGGACCGCTGGTGGCTGCCATGCTGGTTCACAGCATGCGCAACCTCACCCCATGCCACAGCACGGGCCTGTGGTGTTCCCCACTGTCCTCTGAGCAGTGGTTCCCTGTCGAGGTATGCCTCGAACAGGGCATCTGCTTCCACCCGTGTGAAGTTGGGCCTCCTCTTCCTCCAACATCCCTGTTCCTCCTCTTCCTCACGTTCAGTCATTATAGAGCCTGTGGGAATGACAGGTGTTACCTTTCACTGTGCAGTCCCATGCATCTTCCACACACCACAGTCCACACTTCCAAACAGCATACAACCCACCACAATAGACTGCAATACCAGACTATGGCCTCTGCAGCCCCATGTTGCATTTATATAGCGCAAGGTATGCAAATGAGGTGAGGCTCAAAGTTAAGTGAATGCTAATGTAGTAGCTGCGCCATGGAATTGCTGATGAGCTGATTTGCATATGCCGGCTGAATATCATGCTGTTGCGCCTTGCGCAGTTGAGTTGAGCGTGCTCAGGCACAGGTGCAGCTCTGTGACGTGCGCAGTAGGCACCGCATAGCGCATGCCCGGGGTGCTGATGCCGACTTCTGCCATGCTGCTGACGTGGTGAGTGCAGGGCATGGCCACCACTGTGCCAGTGGCACTAGTGTGCTGTTCACATGTATGGTGCTCTTGCCCTGGAGCACCGTAGGCACCATGGTGCCACAGCGTGGTAGGCCACTGCAGGGCATCTCACACAGGCACCAAACCTTGCTACACACAGGGAGTACCAATTGCGCTGTGGTGGTCCGTGCACGAGAGACCCTTGACCCTGTGTGCTACCTTTGCCCCCTAGGTGCCACGCGTCCACATGGGTGCACCCCATCGCTCTGTTCGGTGACAGTGTGATGGGGAATGGCAGCGCTGTACCGCACAGCATCTGCATGTGGCAGACGTGCGCTACAGAGCACCATTTTGACTCCAAACAGATGCAGAGATGGCGAGATGGAGGGCTGCTGTGTGGAGCCAGGTGGAGCTTGCCAATTTGGTGGCCATCGTGGAGCCCCATGCTGGAGCCCATTTTGGCAATGACCCCCTGGACAGGGCCAGAAGTGCCATCTGGAGGAGGTGGCGGTGATGGTGAAGACCACAGGACTCACCCGTACCCCGGAGCAGTGTCGCCACTGATACGGGGACCTCCAGCGGAGGGACCCGGACAGGCTTGCCCACCCGTGGGCATGCGCCAGGCGAGGTGCAGTGCCATGACCAGGTAGGTGCACCATCCATACACTGGTTGCATCCATACGGGCATCGCGGTGGGCATGTGTCTACTATATGGGGGGGTGGGCCGTCCAGTGTGGGCAGTGGTGGTGGTGGGGGTTGCTGCATGGCTGGGCTGTGCGGGATCGCACACACCCGGGGTGGGGAGCCTTTGCTACTGGATTATACTGATGTTCCCCTCTCCATGTTTGCACCCTAGGCCCTGAAGAGTGGTGCCGAGCCCACAAAGACCACCACCACCAGGAGGATAGGGGAGCTGGGCAAAAGCCACGGGCTGCTGGTTCCTACATCAAACAGCGCCCAGATCAGGCCTATGAGGATGAGTGCCTTTCTTCCAGGATATTCTGTGCATGCTGTGTTGCAGGGTAGGCGGTGGGGCATGGCCACCATCCATTGACACCACTGCCGTGCACACCACATGGTACACTCAGCACTGTCATGTGGCGCTGCATGTGTGGGTGTGCATCGCTGGTGGTCCAGGCATGCACCGGGAACATGGCTGTGCCACTGCCTTCGCACTACATAGCCATGTCACTGTACAGCCACAGTGGTGCTGTGTGGGACTTGGGCGGTGGGTGAGTGCAGCGGTCCACATGGCTGTGTGCACCTGGGTAGGCAGGTCATGTGGACACGATCACTGTGGGTGGTCGCACACCATCACAAGGGTGCGTCCCATGGCTGTATGCCACGCACAATGGGTGGGCTGCAGGGGGACGGGCATTCACACCTATTGACTCTGCTCCCTTGTCCTAGGTGGACAGAGGATGATGCGGATGGAGAGGGCCATGCAGGAGCTACTCCAGGTTGCACAGGCATCATTGGTGATCCTGGAAAGGTTGGACCAGCATGGTATCTGAAGGCATCGTAGCAGGAGGCACCACAGGAGTGGGGAGCGGGGCAGCTGCTGAGACATCCATGCACTGAGTTCCACCCTACCCCCCGGACCCACCCTCACACCCCTCCTTCCCTCTCCCATTTGTTCACCCCTGCCCCTTACCCACCTCCACTTGGTTTGTGGCCCTCACCCCCAAATGATGTGTATATATATGTAAATAATTGTATTGTATCTTTTAATATACATTTGTTTTGTTATGCCTACTGTGGTGGTCTCTGATTTGCAGCAGGCTGCAGGTGCTCAGCTGCAGTGGTGTGCATGGCATCAGGGGTGATGCAGTCATGGGCATATGTGTGTGTGTGTCCATAGGGGAAGTGACTATGGTGTGGGCGTAGCTATCAGTCACTGTCTGTGGTTTGTGTGTTGTTCCCTGTGCACTGGATGATTGTGTGCAGTGGTCCATGGTGCATGCACTGTGTCCATGGCACCCTGTCAGACAGTCCATGGCCTGTGCAGCTGACACCCTTGCAGGTCTGTGATCTGCACGGTCTGCTGGCATGTCAGTGGTGGCTGTCCATGCTGGACAGCCACTGTACCAGGCATAATGCCGGGTTGCCTCCTGTCACTGGTGTGGTGCATGTCTGCCTCGGGTGGCACTGTGGCCTCCGTTGTTGTTGTCCCACCTCCATGCTGTCTCTTGTGTCTATTGCAGGGGATGTGCTCCACTGTCTGTCACTTGTGGTCTGGCCGCATGCTGGTGGCGTACATCTTCATGGTGCCTATGCAGGGTGGCTGGCACACCTGTGCCATGGAGGGGTGCTGGCCGTGTGTACATTGCTGCCATGGCCACACGCCAGTGGCTTGGTTGACCTGCTACTGTGTCCCTGTGTTGATGTACCCTTGGGCATGGGTAGGTGTTTGTCCATACACTGTGTTGCATCCTGTGTGGTGCATGCTTCCATGCAACACTGTGGGTGTCTCCGCTGGCTGTTGTGGCCAGTGCTGGGATGGGGTGTGTCCTTGGGAGGGTGTGCAGGGTGCTGTACTGCTGGTGGTGGGGTCCAGGGCATGCCCTGTCACATGTGAGGTACCTCGTGTGCCGACGCATGGTCGGTCTCTCAGCTGTACCTCGGGGGGGTGACGTGCAGGAGCGGCACTGTGTATGCAGTTGTCGCATTGCTGTCTGCTGCCACCTGCTGCAGGGTGCTTATGGCAGGGCTGCCTTGCATGGCTCCATGATGCACAGGGTTGCATTGTCACAGTGGGGGTGGTGGCATTCATGGGGTGTCCTGCACTGCTGGGCACTACTCCTGGGCAGGGTTTATGGGGATCGTGGTGCAGGGTGTGCTCTGCATTGTTGGGATGGTGTGTTACGGGGTGGCCAGACATCCTTGTGTACCGGTCACAGCTTGCCAGGGTATGTGCTGGGGCACCATGCCCCGGCTGTGGGTTTGTTGCTGGTGTCCATCGGCCAGTGGTTCTTCCAGCTCTCCTCAGGTTGTGTGGTGCATGGGGTGTGGGGGGTGATGTCTGTTCTGCTGTGTGCTCCTCTGCCCATCTCAACCATGGGTGGTGGGCCCCTGCATCCTGTCCCTGCACATCCCTGGTTGTGCTGATGTGCTGCTACTCTGCTCCACTGAGCATCCCTGATTGTGCTATTGCGCATCAGACCTGTGCCACTATGCACCCCTGATTGCGCCATGGCACAGTTGGCGTGATAATCAGTCCTGTGCCGAAGGCCCATCTTGACCTGCGCAGTGTTTGAATATCGCGCCTGTTGCACATAGGTGCACTGGACTTG
Source organism: Neoceratodus forsteri (assembly GCA_016271365.2). Taxonomy (NCBI): domain Eukaryota; kingdom Metazoa; phylum Chordata; order Ceratodontiformes; family Ceratodontidae; genus Neoceratodus; species Neoceratodus forsteri. Next base: position 396,862,248 of record CM028131.1, on the reverse strand, counting down.
TGCCTGCTCCTGCTATTGCTCTACTTTGTGGCGCAGTTTGAATATCTGGGACACAGACTTTTAACAGCAACCCTTAGTGCCTTTGGGCACTGATATATTCATTATTTTTCCCCCACCCCCCCACTCCCTCACAGGCCACCATTAAATACAGTTCTGCTCTGCCCACCTTGGTTCTCCTGCCTTCTTATTGGTATTACTGGCCTCGGTGTCCTACCTAACATTGCTGATAGGCAAGTTGAGCACAGTTACTGATAGGGGAGCCAAGTAAAATAGCTTGAACTGCGTGGGTTAACGTTACATTGTTCAAGCCTGTTATTTTTTTCCTCTGCTCTTCTCCCCCCTCGCACATAGCTTTTATTATTCCCTGAGGGTCTGCTTGTGTCCCGGTTTCATACTTGGCAAAAAACATCCATTCCCTACTAAAACCTTGTCCCCCTTCTCCTGGAAGTATGGCATTCTTTATTATTATGCTTGCGATCCTTGAACACAGTTTACCCTATCCTACACTACAATATGATGTTTCTCGACCTAATCTAGTCCTGGCCCCCTAAATTATATCTTACCCTACCCCTGCTCAATGTACCACCCACTTCTTATTACCCCTCCCTCATCACGCCCAGACTTTTCATTCCACTCCCTTCCCTCTCCTGCTCTCTTCACCTCTGACTATAAGAGTACTCTCCCTTATCATGTTAAATTGACAATTCAGCATTACCGCCTCCAGCTCCGAAAACACACCATTGGTAAGGATCTATGGGAGGTCCCAGAGGAAAAAAGCGGTCTCTCTTTTGATCAGATCCTTAAAGAAAATGCTGCTGCTGCTCCTCCTCTGTTCAGGTAATGTTGAACTAAATCCTGAACCACCTTCACAACTCTCCTCCCCGTCAGAGTTCACAACTGCCCCGGGTCTTAAAAATGATGTTAGTCAATATTCTGAGCTTGACCAAAAAATTTGTCCAACTACAAGCTTGGGCTGCACATTCTAATCCAGATCTTATCATTATTACCGAATCATGGCTCAAAAAGGCTAACTCTGACCAACAAATTACCCTTCCTGGCTATAAACTATTCAGAGCTGATAGGGAATCTCGGGGTGGGGGTGTAGTAATTTATTCAAAACTCAAGTACATAGTCTCAGATATCAGCTGCAAATCGTTATCAAAGGAATTTGAGTTAGTTTCCTTGAAGCTCCATCTTCCCTCTTCTGAATGCATCAATATTATTGGGGGCTATAGGCCTCTGTCTGGTGGTTCAGAAATCTTAAATACACTCAGATCATTAATCTCCACTGCTAATACAGAAACAATATTCTTAGGAGATCTCGATATGGACTGGCTTACATCAAAATCTCACTACCTTAAATCTCTCTGTGATTAGCTTGGCCTTGTGCAACTAGTTAATGAATCTACAAGGACTAATGCCATTAACTCAGACAAAAGCTCCCTCCTAGATGTCATTCTATCCAATCATCCCCATAAAATTTCCCACACAGCAGTCTTCCACAATGATATGAGCGATCATGGGATTGTAGTATGCATAAGAGCTCAAACAAAGGCCCGCCAGCAGCCCACATTTATAACTAAACATTCCTTTCGAAAATTCAATGCAGCTAATTTCCTCTCAGACCTAGGTGAGACTAGATGGCAGGATCTGTACCTTACCAAAAATGTTGATGAGGCTGTCTCTGTCCTCAATGATAACCTTCCCACACTGATAAATAAGCATGCCCCCCTAATCAAAGTCAGAGTGCATAAAAACTCTCACCCCTGGTTCACCCCAGGACTCAAGGTAGCCCTTACTAACCGGGAAAAGTTCTGGGCCCAAGCTAGGCAATCCAAGAGCCCTGCAGATTGTCAGGCCTTTAGAGCTGCTAGAAATGCCTGTGTAAAAAGTGTTTGCACTACCAAAGCCCACTTCTACATCTCTTCCCTCGAACGGGCAAACGGAGATTCCCACAAAATTTGGAGGACACTCAAATCCATTGAAGGGCAGCCCACTACACCCACCGCTCCTACCAAGATATGTGTAGATGGCAGGATTGTGAAAAGTAATTCTCAAATTCTAGAAGAACTCAATGCTCATTTTGTTACAGCGGGCTAGCGTTCCACTCCTCACCCTATGCCAGTTAAGCTATAACTCAGTCTAGCTCCAACCCGTCTGCTGGCACCTCATCCTGCCCCTTTCAATTGCGCTTGTGTAACTATAAAGAAGTAGAAGACTCGCTTTTTAAACTTGATATCTGGAAAAGCGCAGGGGATGATGGTCTTGAACCTTTCTTTCTAAGACTAGGCTATGCCCACCTCACAGCCCCGATTCTTCATATCTTCAACCTCTCTATCACTTCTGCTTTAGTTCCGACCTGTTGGAAATCTGCCCACATCCTTCCCCTTTTTAAATCAGGGGACCCATGCAACCTTAACAACCACAGACCCATATCCATCTTGCCTGTCCTCTCTAGAATTTTCAGAAAATTGGTCTATAACCAATTAAAATTTCACATCGAAACCTTTTCACTCCTTAATCCAGCCCAATCTGGTTTCCGGGCAAATCACAGCACTATCACAGCTTTGGCAAAAGTAACAAATGACTGGATCTCCACCAGCGATGCTAAGCTGGTTACTGGTGCTGTTTTTTTGGACCTTAGCAAAGCATTTGGTACTGTTGATCACAACCTTCTAGTCTCTTGCCTGTCCAACTTAGGTGCTACTCCATCCACCACTGAGTGGTTCACTAGCTACCTATCATGGAGAACACAGAAAGTCAAAGCAGATGGCCTATTCTCTGCCCCCCTGCCCATTGTCAGAGGAGTCCCCCAAGGCTCCATTCTAGGCCCGATCCTGTCCTCTGTGTACATAAACGACCTTGACTCCCATATAATGAGCTCCAACCTGCACTTCTTTGCAGACGATACTGTTCTGTACACTTCTGGATCCACAGTATCACAGGTCAGGGATGTATTACAAGCTGACTTCACTCAGCTTAAAAATAATCTGATAAAAGCCAAGCTGCTCCTTAATGCTAAGAAAATGAAAGCAATGATTTTTACTCATTGTATCTCCCTGGTCCCCGTCCAACCAAATAATTTTATAGTTACTGCACTAGGTGAATCTTTGGAAGTCATTCCTATATTCAAATACTTGGGTATCTTGATAGATAATAAGCTCTCATTTAATGACCACATTGATGAACTATCCAGGAGGCTCAAAGCAAGATTAGGACTCTTTTTTAGAAATAGGTCTCTATTCCCCCTCCAGATACGTACAAGGCTCATACAGGCCACATTCCTTCCCCTACTCGATTACAGTGACTTAATATACACTACAGCTTCAACTTCAAGCCTAGGCAAGCTGGACATCCTTTACCACCATATGTTATGATTCATTACCAACTGCCCCTACCGTACTCACCGCTGCGATTTGTATGTAGCTTTTGGTTGGACATCTCTCACCACTAGATGTCTGCTCCACGCTGGTCTTTGGACCCTTAAGTTGCTCTTACAGTTATTACCATGCTACCTAACATCGTTTATCCGCATTTCTTGCAATTCATATTCCCTTAGGAAAACTGACTTTGTCTTGCTTGATGTACCAAGGACTCGTACTTCCTTTGGCAAACGTGCTATTTCATATGCCCTCCCTTCTATGTGGAACCAACTCCAATCAATACTAAAACTAAATAGCATTGTCTCGGTCAACTTCTTCAGAGTGATAATTGCATCTAAAATAAAAGATATTTGTAACTGCCACTAAGCCTCCTTTTATCCCTATGCGTGTTTTTTTGTCTATTGTCTCTAATGACCCTTGCCGTACTGAGTCCTTTAACCCTCAACCCACTTTACCCTTTTCTAACCTCCCCCTTCCCCTACCCTGCTCACCCTTATTATTGTTTCCTTCTTCTAGTTCTTCACCACTTTTTGATTATCTATTGCTGCATACAGCAACAAAGTGTTTAACCTCATCTGATATTGTCTGTCCCGTATTTGTACATAAAGTATATCTGTAACCTTGTATCTCACTATGAATTACCTGATTAGAGCATTGTGTGCACTCTGTTTATTTGGTTATCAAAGTGTTGTACTGCATAATGTGCCATTGGATGTGTATTACCTTCAGGACCTCCTTGTGAATGAGCTTGCTCAATGAAGTCTTCCTGCAATAAACTTGAACTTGTTTGATCTTGATTCTCAACCACCTTTCTGATGCTTGATTTGTTGTGTTTTGTACGGTGGCCTTCCTAACTACTGTATTTTGTTTGTGTTTCTGTTTGTGGATTGATTTACTGCAAACCTGTAATTTTCAGTATTTTTTTTTTAGTTTGCTGTAACTGTACAGTATGTTAATACTGTCCACATTTTTAGTGATAAATCATTTGTTCAGATTTTGGCGTTTCAGTTCTATGGCCATTTCTGTTACAATCTTTCTTTTGTGTTTATCTATTGTTAACTCTCTTCCCATTGTGTACTGCTAAGGAAGTAATCACTTTGCAATCAGAAGAGTTTGGATTTAATAACTTCATATGTAATCATTTTCTAACAACACACACTGTTGTCTTGTATGTGTTCTGTGTCATATTCCTTATTACATTTTTATGCTCTTTTTTCCCCAAGCACAGATAGTCAAGCTAACATGGTCAGACTCCTCTATTATGTTTTCCTTATTGAGTCTTGCAGAAGATCTATCTTTTGGCCTTTTGTATTAATCAATCCCTTCAATACCCTTAACTAGGATGATGTATTTTCTTCATTTACTCTAAATATTTCTGCCTCTTTTTACATTTGATTGCAGAATGCAAATCAGACATATTGGTACCGAGCAAGGGTTATTAGCCTCTTTGGTGGTCAGGGAAACAGAGCACCCTCCTGCCACAAAAAGCTGACATCTGCAGGCAAAGGAGAGGGGGTCAGTGGCTCAAAACAAGCTCTGTGAAGAAGTCAATTACCTGACAGCCACACCTCCCTCCCCCAGCAGCAGCCAATCCATGCGGAAAGGACAACAGAGTCTGCCCACCTGAGTCAGCACAATGAGGCAGCCAACAGCCAGATGCTCTGTACCTCAGAAGGGAGTATGTGGAACACTAATGAAGTGAATTAAAGGGTACCTAAACGAGCAGTTTTTTCAAAACTGCAAACTCCAAAATCTGGCTTCATAGCAAGGAAAAGTAAAGGCTGCTGTTTACATTTATGCTGAAACTGCATTTATGAAAATAACATAAATGCAGTTTCATAGCTTTTGAAAAATGTAAACATCAGCCTTCCACTTTCCAAAAACAGCTTTGGTTTCTCCCTAAGATGTCTGCCAAGTGTGTTAAGAGATGAGTCATGATGGCATCATCGGAACTAGAGACAGAGATCCACATATATTTCTATAGTGCTAACTAGTTCTTCTTTCACTCTTTAATTTGAATTGTTGTGCCAGAATGACCAACACCACGTATTACCTCATGGATTATTTGGATCAGTACACATTAGGCTATGATTTTGTTGATTTTGTTTACTTTAACTTGCAGAAAATGTTTTGCAATCCAGCTGACTTTTTCTTTAGCAAACTGCATTACGAGTACAACACTTCAAATACCTGATGATCTAGTGGTTATATGATGCACTGAATTTAGTTTTTTGTTAACCAGGAGAGACTCACTAAGCTGAAAGCTTGTTTACAGGTGTGGCCTGGGAGCACAAGGAAGTTTAGTGACTAGCTCAGGGTCACACAGCAAAGTACCGGTCTTGTTCAGTTCCAAAGTTCATGCTCTCTTGTTAATCCACAAATAAGGTTTTAATTTTCCATGTGAACCCCCTGCACCTAACCTGTCTTCTGTTGAACAGTCCACCATCCATACCCTGCCCTTAGTACTGCCTGGGGCCACTTATGAGCTTGCGGTCTCATGAAAAGAATTATCACACCTCAGATTGTAATCTTGTACCTCAGAGAGTTGTGCACACCTATACTGATATGCATCATCAGCTGGCACTGCTAAAAAATGCCTCCCAAATCACTCTCCAATCCACATTCTCAATGTTTGACTTCTGCTCCCACAGTAAACACTGAGTGGATCACCACCCTTCTGCACAGTGAAGGTAGTATGTACAGTTCCCTGTTGTGTTTTTTTTCCCACTTCATCAACCAACAACTAGGTCTTCCTGGAGGACCAAGCAATAAGCATCATGACCCACCAGAAAAACTGCAGTTCATGCCCTCAGAAGGGCTGCACTTACAATGGATAACAATATTATTAGCAGGAGAGGCATACTAATACCTTGAGTGAATCCACCTTTCTGTGCCAGCCTACTCTTTTACCTGTGATCTGCAGAACAGGACAGTTCTCAGCAATTCTTCTCCAGTACTTTTCTGTGCTCTACTACACAATGCGAATTGGCTGGCTTCCACCCTTCCAAATCTTGAATGAGTTATACACAACTCCCTAAATACTGTCCTTAAAAACATCAAACCCCCCCCCCACCTGAGGGTAATCTCCCTACACTGAATTCAAGTAACAGTTTAGGTGTAGCCCTGCCACTCTGAGTATTTGTCATCGCTAGCTAATTTCATCCGCAGTCAGGTAGTGACCATGATGCTGGCAGCCCCACATTTCAGATTTCACAGTGATCTGCTCAGCATCCTCCTTCATGTCTTCAACTAACCTGAATATAGCTGTACCCTGCTGGAATGGCCTCTTCAGTCCCTCTCTGGCATTCATTCTTCTCACCTGCTCCCCACACCAAAAACTGATGAGTTAACTACCCTTCCGCATCATGAATGCGGTTAGTACAGTCTCCCGTGTTATATTTACATATTAATAATAAACATAATCTTCTGGTAAGCCAGGCTGATAGCAGCATGACACAAGTGGAAAAATAGGCTTTCCTACCCATATAAGATCTAAGCCACCTATGATTAGGCACTATTAAATGATATGCATAATGATGTGCACACCTATCATTTAATAGTGCGTAATCAAAGGTAGTCTAGATCTTTTAAGGCTAGGAAAGCCCATCATTCCCCTTGTTCCCTGCTGCTATGAGCCTGACTTACTGGAAAGATATGTTTATATTTGATATGTCAAAATAAAACATGGACTGTACTACTTGCATTCATGATGCAGAAGGGTGATGAGCTCACCGGTTTTTGGTGTGAGGAGGAATAGTAAAGAATGAATACCAGAGGGGGACTGAGAAGGCCAAAATTGCAAGGTACTGCTATATACAGGGAAAGGGGAGGACAGAAGGAGAGAAATATGAGCAGATTACTGTGAGACATAAGCTATGGGGCTAGTTCATGCAATTGTCCAAGGCTGTATGTGGATATTATGTACTGTATGAAATGGCTGCCACTATATGTTCAGTCACTTCACTACCAGTCTAGTATTGCTTGTAAAGCACTTTGGGATACAATGTGTACGAAAACAGCTATATAAATGCTGATTCTTCTTCTTATTATTACTTCCCATGGAAAAATAAGACACAACAAGCATATATTTGACTTTTGAGAAAGTATGAACTCTAACATTGGACTGCACAAGAACGTTGCTACAAAAAAGTGGTGGCTCTAGAGGGTGGCAAAGGGTGTGGCAGCAACCACCCCCCAAAACACACACATAGTAATGTACTTGCTTGCTACTGCTGCTGTATTTCAGGTTGTTGAAGAAGTCTGATTTATTGATTGTACAAATGTTTACATTCAAACTATGGATTACATTTGTAGGTTCTGTCAAAAACATACTAGAAAAGAATAATAGCAGAAAATATAAAGATTTAATAAAAATTTTAAAAAAGTGCATATTAAGCATGCACACAACCCCAGCACCCCCATTGTAGCATCCTGGATCCACCATAACCACTAGACCACCAGGTTATTCAAGATTTGTACTGCACTGTGGTTTGCCACAGAGAAAGTTGGTTGGATTAAAACAAATTTTCAGCATGTTAAAGTAAACAAAACAGAACCATAGCCTAACATGTGCATTATACAAAATAATGCACATGGTTTTGACCATTTGGATGAAACAATTCTATACAAAGGGAAAAAAAGAACTAGTTAGCACTATGGAGAGCCATATATCTCTCTGACTTTGGCACCAATGATGTAATCACATAACACATTTGGTGGCCATTTTAGGAAGCAGGTAAGACAGTTTTTTGAAATTGGAAGACTGATTTTACAATTTTCAAATGCTCTGGAACCACATTTATGTAAACTATGTAAATGTAGTTTTAGCATTAATGAATACAGCAGCCTTTCCTTTAGTCACCTTTGGAGTCAGATTTTTGAATTGTTTGTTGTTAAAACGTTGTTTAGGTATCCTTTAAGTAGCAGGAAGAAGCAGGGAACAATGAAGTTCTACCTGACAATTGCAGTAAGATTCCTGCTAAACTTCTGTCATAGCTTACGCAGCACAAAAAGTGAAGAGTGTTAGGGTCACATAAAAAGTTGGCATTTGATGATACACCCTACCTAGGGTAAGGGTAAAAAAAGGGTTTAAAAGTATCAAAAAGTTGAGATAAGGCCACACACCCTATCTGGGGTAAGGGTAAAAAATAGATTTAAAGTGAGCAAAGTTTTGGGAACAGTTGAAACACTCTATCAAGGGTAGGGGTAAGAAAGGGTTTAAAGTAAGAAAATAGGAACAGGGAGGGTAGAACCTAAATATGATGGGAGTGGTGAGGTGCAGTGGTTCTGGGGTGGCAGGGTTCAGTGAAACTTTCTGGAGACTGTGGTGCTGCCTTATCTGCATGCACTTCTCTGGGCTGAGGGCAGAGGTTGCTCCACTCCAGGCTGAGTTGGCTAGGATTCAGGGGACATCCTCCTCTTCCTAGGGACCACCAATTCTGCCACCACTTCCTCAAAAGTTGCCAAGGAGGAGGGGTGGCTGGACTACAGTGGGCTTGGGAAGGTTGAGGGGGTGGGTCAGAAGCACATCCCCCAGACAGTTCCACTGTAGAACTCCTACACCACTGTGGCAGGGTGGGACTATCCCAAGCAGGAGTGTAGCCAGGAATTTCAGATGTATACACCAAGCTGTCACACTGATACCCCCCCATTGTGCATGCCCTGCTACCCCACCCATTCTCTGTGCCCTCCCACCCGACACAAGCATAATTTACTCGGTAGCATAAGTTATAATTATGAGAGCATATACTATTAATATGAAATGTAAAGATGTAACACAAATGCTCCCATTCTTATACAATAAGAAGGCCTTTCAATAACCAGTGTGAGACTAACAGACTGGCTTTTAGTTACAATGTCGCACTGTGACAAGCATCTGTACCACATCAAGATAGCCACTCCCAGCCGGCCCAGTGGCTCTGAGGGTTGAAGCGCTGGACGCTACACCTTGCACCACGCTGGCGACCCAGGTTCGGAAGCGAGCACAGGTCAATGGGGGCTGGCAGGGAAGGAGAGGGATTGAGCATCTGATGGACTGCTGTCCCTCTCCAGGGTTGGGGGTTCACAACGGTCAGCATCCGACTGCCCCCGGTGGAGGCTGGGGGTTGGGGATGCACACCACACAAGGGGGTAGAGTCGGGGACAGATGCCTGGGTGAGATGTGTGCAGACGCGTGCGCTCTTACACCCGCTGGCATCATGGCATGCCACCGACTCAGGGGGAAATAGTACAGGGAAAAATGGTGGCACTCGATGCAGCTTAATGGCCGTCCACAAGTTCTCCGGTGCTGGCACCTGAACTGGATCCATTGGAGTGGGGAGTTTGGGGGCTCCCTGCCACCCTGCTGTGGGGGGTAAGCTGCAGGGGTTACTGGGTGTCAGTGGCTTCCGGTAGAGACGGACGGCAGCCGGATCCCCATAGGTAGGGCTGTGAGGCTACAGGGAAGCATCTGAGTGGCCACAGGAGAATAAATAATCAAAAAAAAAAAGGTAGCCAGTCCCACAGAGGTCCATTCACACAAACACAGACACAGACCTCCCAATCAAATCCTCAGCACCACTCCACATTAGACCCACTGGCAATCCTTCACATTCTGGCAGTTTGTCTGCTCACCTCTGTAGCTATTGTGATTGGCCTTGAAGATGGGCTGCTTCCAGACACTCAGTCCCTATCTCTGTGGGTAGCATGCCTCTCCTGGACCAACCCCCTTACTAAGTCAAAGCCCCTTGGGCTTATCCTTTTTCAGCCATCAGCAGTCACAGAAGCCAGAACAGCCACTGGACCCACACCATGCAGATACCCACACAGCAAGGTCACCAGGCCGAGATCATGCTCCAGATCCAACTGCACTAAAGGCCCACAGTGCTGTCTGATTTCAGCAGGTATGGTGAAAACAGGGGTGTAGTAACAGGCAAAGTGTGCAGCCCTGGGATCCAGGCTAGGGCCCCCTCTCCCTCTGCATGGGCATGGCTGACAAAATAGCAGGCCTTAGTCTGCTGGGGATCTCACCCCATCCCCTTGAAGCCTTCTTCCTAGACCAGACTAATAAAGTGATGCAGAGTTCATTTCAGATATTTACCTATGTGGGATACTGACCCACTGTGTATAAAAAGTAAGGGTCAAATGAAAAAAATAATGGGTCATATTGTTCAACTGAGACCAGATTCATAAAACAGCAGTCTAAAACCTCTAACAGTGAGCAGCTTGCCCCCAAGGGAGAAGAAAAGTTGGGACAGAATTAAAAACTGTATGTCAGTTGTTTCAATCCTGCACCCAAAAATGAACCCTGGTGATGTGGTTGGTGGTGTCCAAGAAAACAAATTTACTAGAGTGGAATTATTTAAACCTATTCAGCCCTACCTTTTTACATACAAACAGGTTTTATGTGGGGACTTTAACCATAGCTTTTCAGTGCTAGACAGGTAGGACACAACATTGAAACACTTCTGTGATGTCACTTATTTAAACTCAATGGCTGGAGTTCCTGATCTAATAGACAACTACAGACTCCTTAAAAAAACAGGTCTAATAGATTACTATAGACCAGACAAATTATAGAAGGCGTGGGATATAGACTTATATAAAGGTCCTCTGTCTGTTAAATGCTGCTTTGATACACATGACACACAGGCAGACTGGTGGGAGGTCACTAAATGGGAACATTGTTTACTTTACAAAAGCTGGGGAAATACAGAAACACAAAACAAAAACTTTAAATACTGCAGCTAAGACCACCCTTAATGCACCCAGTTTCATGCCAGAGTAAAGTACCTTGACGGAGCTGATACAAAACAAAAATGAAATATTGAGCTCAAGAAACAAAACATTATTTAAATATTTTTTTAAGAGATGCCAGAATAGAATATGGAACTCATCCAACAAAAACATTATTAAAATAAATATTTTTAAGAGCTGCCAGGATAGAATAAACCCTTAACCACAGTGTAATGCTTGCTGTACATAAACAAGATATCTGCCTTTGTAAAGATATAAAAAAAAGCTTCAGGGGGAGCCAGTTATAGCAATTATTGTAAGAATAAAAAGTTCTGCTTTTGTGGGTCCAAAATTGCATTTATTGTGGGAGGGAAGTTGACAACAATTGTCAAAAGACCCATCCCTCCCCAGAGCTAAACCACCTGTGGCACCCACACATACACTTTCTGCCAATAAATAATCAGAAATATCAGGTACAGTACCTGGCTGACTGATGACTTCACTGAGAGATGACTGGTTCTGGTAAGGTGCCGGTCTGGGATGATTCAGCTCAGCACAGGAGCTAGTGCCACATGTAAAAACAGCAGGCAGTCCTCTCATAGGCTAGTCCAAAAATATAGAACAGTTACAGATGATCATAACTTGGATGCAGACATAACAACATGATCAGTCAGGGTCTGAGATGATCAGTCACAAGCTGGATGACCCGGTCAACCAAAACTGCTCCTTGGGATCCAGGAAGGACGGCTCAGATGGTAGGCAAGCTGGCAAGATGTCCTCTCTCCACTAAGTCTCCAGACTCCGCTGGATGCTCACAGACAGTCCTCCTCAGTCCCAAAAGAAGACAGTCGCTGGCTCCCCTACAGCAAAAGCTCTCTTCTTGCAACATACTGGTGGCTCTGCTCCTTACAGCTCATGGACTCCTGGACCCTGATCTCTCACTCTCAGAAACACGGTCATCTATACAGAGGCCACAATCAGATCTCCTGCGATTCTTCTGTGCAGCAGTACTAGAGCTTCATTCTACTTCAGTTTCTTCTCACTTCCTCATCTCAGCTGGCTCCAAGTAGATCAGGATGGTCCTGTTTGCAGCCGGGACATTTAAAACACATGTCCCTAGTAGCTCCACCTCCTACCCTTACAAAGCAACCAATCATGTTGTGCATTACCCTAGTGGACCTGATTGAGAATGGTAGAGATATTCTCAATCAGGTCCTCTGAGCTCTTTATCCATCAGCTGCTGAACTCAGAGCCCCCCCAACCCAAAAAGCTGCACGGGGATTAAAGCCCACAAAAAGAAAACACCAAACAAAGGCAGCAGGAAGAATAGACTGGTGGCTGGCCAGCTTTTTGTTACCACCCTACTGCTCTGTTAAGCATGCCATGGTGTGCATGACGAATGGGTGCCTATGACCTTGATCCCAAGAAGGTGCCTGCACTACCCTAGCCTTGTTCTTAGGGACTAATGACCTGCCTAGGGACAAGGTAGGATAGTGCAGGTAGAGTTCAGGGAGTTGGGAAGGGGTCTTAGGCAGAAAGCACACTCAGTGGCCTTCTCTGAGGTGTTACCTGTTTACAGCGAGGGGAGGACAGGGTGCTCTACACCAGGAGCTTCAATACATGGTTGAAGGAGTGGTGCAAAGAGGAGGGTTTTGGCTTCATTGGGGTCTGGGGTCCCACATGGAGGGATATAGGCCTATACAGGGGAGATGGCCTGCATCCATCCAGGAGGGGAACTGAGTCCTCAGTGAATGGTTTAAATGCTACATTGGCAAACATTTAAACTAGCTGAGGGGAATTGTGGAATGAAGAAGGGAGACTTAAACAGCCCCCCCCCCACAAATACATCAAAATGGTCAGTAGGGAGAACCCTCAGGAAGAGAAATTCTAAAAGGTACATAAAAATGGGAAAGGCAGAATGATAGTAGAAAAGAGGGGTAGAAATGAAGGCAGAGGGGGTTGGGAAAGTAGGCACAAGGGGAAAAGGGGGGCTAACAGGAAGGGTAGTAACAAAATTTGGAAGGCCATGTGTGCAAATGCTCGCAGTCTGGGGAAAAAAAATCCCAGACCGAGTGGCCATAATGGCTAAGGCAGACCTGGACATTGTCACTATTACTGAGTCATGGTGCAATGAGAACCATGACTGAGATATAACCATACCAGGCTATACTCTATTCAGGAAGGATGGGTGGTAGGAAAGGGGAAGAAGTGACTCATTACATGAGGGATAGCATAAAAGCCAGTGAAATACAGGGAATACTGGAAGGGCCAGAGGCACTGTGGGTTACCCTAAAGAAGGGAAATGGAGCTGCTATTTGCACTAGCGTGATCTACAGGCCTCCAGCACAGGGAGAGGAGACAGATAGTGTTGTAATGGAAGCCATCCATATGATGGCAGCTAAAGGGGAGGTGCTGCTAGTAAAAGACTTCAATTTGTCAGATGTAGATTGAAGCATCCCAGATGCAGCCTCAGCTGGGAACAGGGGTATCCTAGCCTCCCTGCAGGGGGAATTCCTCAGGCAATTAGTAAGTGATCCCACTTGTGAGGGAGCAATATTAGACCTAGTACTCACCAAAGGGGACAGTGTTGCAGACGTCATGGTGGGTAGCTGCTTGGGGACCAGTGATCACAGAATGGTGTGATTCAATACAAGAACTGCTCAATGTGAGAACAGCAGAAGAGTCAAACCACACAAAAACAAGATCCTGGATTTCAGGTGATCCGACTTTGCAAAGATGGGGGAATGTCTTAGGAAATCACTGGCAGAGAAGGAGAAAAAGAGGGGGGTGGAGGAACAATGGGAGAATCCTAAGGGAGCCATAAAGGAGGCAAGTTAGGCAAGTAAGCAAAAAAAAGAGGAATGAAATAAAGAACGTCTATGGTTATCAATGGAAGTGGAATGGAAGTGACTGAGAAGGTAAAGGCAAAAAGGGTGGCATTCAGGAGGAGAAGATAGGGAACTGTATCTGGAAAAACAGGGGGAGGTAGGGAAAGCAGTCAGGAGTGCAAGGGCACAAGCAGAAGAAAAAATAGCACAGGCAATAACCAAAGGGGACAAGAACTTTTTCAGGTATGTTAATGAAAGAAAAAAGACTAAAAGTGGGATTGTGAGACTAAAAAGGGAAGGAGGGAAGTGTGCAGAGGGGGACAAAGAAAAAGCAGAAATCCTGAACAATTATTTTTGTTCAGTATTCACAGAAGAAGGGGAAGGGGAGGGACCAAAGGTAGGTAATAGAAGCAACACTGGGAGGGAGGTGGACACCAATCCATTTAAGGAAGATAGAGTCTTAAAGCAACTCGCTAATCTGAAAGTGGATAAGGCAATGGGGACAGATGGGATATATCCCAGAGTCTAAGAGAACTCAGGAAGGTACTGGCAGCACCACTGACAGCCCTGTTCAACAGTCCATTGGAAACAGGTGTGATACCAAAGGACTGGAGGAGGGCGAATGTAGTCCCTCTCCACAAAGTGGGAATGGGGAGAAGGCTGAAAATTACAGGCCAGTCAGCCTGACCTCGGTGGTGGGGAAACTAATGGAATCCCTACTAAATGAAAGGTTTGTGATATATCTTGAATCCAGTGGAGCACAGCCTCTGAGGCAGCATGGATTCACAGAGGGAGGATCTTGACAAACAAGTCTAATAGATTTCTTTGACTGGGTGACTAAGCAGGAGGATCAGGGAGGGGTGGTGGATGTGGCCTACCTGGATTTCAGCAAGACCTTCAACACCGTCCCATGTAGGAGGCTTGTAAACAATCTGGGCATCCTGGGAGTAGGTCCCAGTGTGGTAAACTGCATCAAAAATTGTCTGTGTGATAGGACACAGAGGGTGATGGTGAACAGAATTCAACCCAAAGAGAGGGGGGTGACCAGTGGGTTGGACCAGTCCTCTTTAATACCTTCATAAGTGACATTGCAGAGGGGCTGGAAGGTGTGTCTCTTTGCAGATGACATGAAGATCTGCAAGACATTCCAGGATGGGTAGAGAAAATGAGAAGGGACCTAAGCAAGCTTAATGAGTGGTTAAGGGTGTGGCAGCTAAGGTTCAATGCAAAGAAGTGCAAGATCTTGCACTTGAGGCACAGAAATGCAGGGGAGGAGTACGTGATGGGGGGTACTGATGGCCACCAAAAAGGAAAGGGACTTGGGAGTAATCATATCTGATGATCTAAAGGTTACCAAACACTGTGAGAAGGCTGTGAGGAGAGCCAGTGGAATGCTGGGGTGCACAGGGAGAGGTACTGTATCTCCAGGAGAAGGAAGGAGGTGGTGATACCACTGTATAGAACATTGATGAGACCTCATCTAGAGTACTGTGTCCAGTTCTGGAGGCCACATCTCTGGAAGGACATAGATAGAGTAGAAGCAGTTCAGAGAAGGGTGACAAAAATGGTGCAGGGCTACACCAAAAGTCATATTAGGGGGGTCTGGAGGATTTCAATATGTAGTCCCTGGAGGAGAAGGGGAGGGGTATATGATCAAGACTTTCAAAATCTCCAGGGTGTAAATAAGGTACAAGAGGGTAGCATCTTTAAAAAAAAGATGGTCAAGAACAAGAGGCAGAGGTTGTAGGGGCCAAAACAGTTAAGCCCACTGTTATTTTTTTGTGCCATTAAGCAGATCTGGTACTTGATGCGATTAGACAATTGGAGCTAACCAGTTTGAGAGTATACATCACAGGTGTGGGTGAGGTGGTGGGAGCCGGTGATGAGCCTCCATGCTTTGTTAAGGGTTAAGGGTTTTTAGTGAGTAAAGGTGGCAGTCATGTTTATAATTCCAATAAGGGATTTAAAAAGGTAATGATATTGCTGGTGTGCTGTGTCCACATTGCCAGCACTTGACTGGAAGTTGTGAAATCTGGGTTTTAAAAACTTTGCGATAGTTGAAGTGGACAGAGTCAGTGATGCCTTTTTTGCCCTTTTTTTCTGTGGACTAGATGTGAATAAGTGTGTGTGTGTGTCTTCAATGTCCCAAAACAACAAAACTGACACAGCACTCTGCTTACTAGTTCTAGAAAGCTTTTATTAGTTAAAAATATACAAAGCAAACATACCATAGAGCAGAGTAGGGAACGCTAAACCCTGACCAGATTCGTAAGCTACTGTATCATCAATGGATGGGGGGAGATCAGAGGCACAAACATGGGCAGATATAAAGGAACTCTAGCAATAGGAAAGAGAGCGTAAGCCACAGATTTTGTAAGATCTGCTGTATATGAAACAGGTAGGGAATATGGGCAAACTGCTGTCAAATTCTATGATTCTATGTGCTATGTTTCACATGAAGGCGAGGGTCCTGGACTTCTGGAGGACTGACTTTACAAAGATGGGGGAATGCCTCTGGGATGCCTTGTCAGGAGGAGGACTTTGGTGGAGTGGAGGAACAATAGGCAAAACTAAGAGGAGCCACAGTGAAGGCAACAAACCTCTGTGTTATGCAAGTAAGCAGAAGGAAGAGGAAAAAAAGACCGCTATGGTTCTCAAAAAACGTGGCTGTGAAGGTAAGAGCAAAAAAGTTAGCATTCAAGAGGTATAAGGAAACATAGAGGGAGGAGGACAGGGAAGTGTACAAGGAGAAGCAGAGGGAAACAGGGAAAGCAGTCAGGAGTGCAAAGGTGCAAACAGAGGAGAAAATAGCCCAGGCAGTAAAAAAAGGGGACAAGGCATATTTCAGGTATATAAGTGAAATAAGAAAGACCGGGGGGATTGTATGACTAAGGAGGGAAGGAGGGGGGAGAGTGTGGAAGGGGACAAGGAAAAAAGCAGAAATTCTAAATAAATATTTTTGTTCAGTATCCACAGAAGAAGGGGGGGCCACAGTTAAGCGACAGGAGCATCAATGGAAAAGAGTTAGACACCAGTCCATTTATGGAGCAGAAAATCCTAAAGGAACTCACAAAACTGAAGGTAGACAAGGCAATGGGGACAGTTGGGATACATCCAAGGATATTGAAGGAGCTTACAGAGGTGTTGGCAGCACCACAGACCGTCCTGTCCAACCATTTGCTGGAGACGGGAATGGTTCTGGAGGACTGGACGAGGGCAGATGTAGTCCAACTTCACAAAAGTGGTAGCAGGAAGGAGGCTGGCAACTACAGGCTAGTCAGCCTGACTTTAGTGGTGGGGAATTTAATGGAATCACTACTGAAGGAAAGAACTGTGGAACATCTTGAGTCCAGTGGCTTACAGGATCTGGGACAACATGGATTTACTGGGGGGGGGAGGTCATGTCAAGAAAATCTGATAGATTTCTTTGACTGGGTGGCCAGGGAATTGGATCACAGCAGAGTGGTGGATGTGGGCTACCAAGATTTCAGTAAGGCCTTTGACATTGTTCCACATAGGCGACTCATAAATAAGCTGGGCAGCCTGGGAGTGGGTCATAAGGTGATAAACTGGTTAAGAAATTGGTTGAGGGACACGTAGCAGAGGGTGGAGGTAAATGAAGTTCACTCCACAGTGGGGAAGGTGACCAGTGAAGTGCCACAAGGATCAGTACTGGGCCAGCCCTCTTTAATGTCTTTATTAGTGACCTGCAGATGGGTTAGAAGGAAAGGTGCCTTTTTGCAGATAACACAACGATCTGCAACAGTGTAGACACTCCAGGAGGGGTTGGAAAATTAAGAGGGATCTAATTAAGCTTGAGGAGTGGTCAAAAGTGTAGCAACTAAGATTTAATGTGAGGAAGTGCAAAATCTTGCACTTGGGACACAGAAACCCAGAGGCAGAGTACACGATGAAGAGAATGGTATCGATGACCACCAAACACAAAAGGGAAGTGGAGGTATTCATATCTGATGACCTAAAGGTGGCCAAACAGTACGACAAGGCAGTGGGGAAAGCCAATGAGATGTTGGGGTGCATAGCAAGGAATACTACCATCAAAAAGCAGGATACCACTGTACAAATCATTGGTGAGACCTCATCTAGTGCACTGTGTCTTGTTCTAGAGACCACATCTCTGGAAGGACATAGACAAAGTAGAGACAATACAGAGGAGGATAACTAAAATGGTGCAGAGTCTGCACCAAAAGCCCTATGACGAGAGACTAAAGGACCTCAATATGTACACCATGGAGGAGAGGAGGGAGAGAGGAGATATGAAAAAGACTTTCAAATACATCATGGGTATAAATAAGGTACAGAAGGGAAGCATTGTTCAAAGAAAAAGATGTGCAAGAACAAGGGGTCATGCTATGAAGCTGGAGGAAGGTAGGCTCAGGGAGATTGTGAGGAAGTACTTCTTCACAGAAAGGGTGGAGGATGCATGGAGGTGGTGGGGGCAAAAATATTAATGGAATTAAAAAATGCATGACATAGGCATAAGGGAATCTTAGTGGTTGGGAAAGGGAGGGTAAAGCCTGAGATCAAGTAGGGTCTGTGGTATTAGATTAGGTAGGGAAAATGGGCAGACTAGGTGGGCCAAGTGTTCCTTATCTGCCATCAAATTCTATGTTTCTGTTTTGGTATAGCTTTAGTAAGAAAAGCAGGCTCTGGAGGTGTGTGAGGCTGTGAAACTGTTGCCAATGAGGTGGCTGGAAATCAGACTACATCCAATGGTTGTTGATCTAGCTGATTATATAGGTTTTGAACCAGAAAGCACACTTTTCAAAGGAGTTTTTCCATGTCAATAAGTGTGCTGAGTTTGTCCATTTCAGTTAGGGCTAGGTGGACTGTTCCACCCGAGATCCAAATCCCTGGATCAAACCTGTACTCCATGGACCTGGATAAATATGGACTTCACTGCAGAAGTCCTGTTCTGGGTCCATGGAGTGCCATTTAGTGTGTTGTTGCCATGGGGTTGCTGTCAGCATGCTTGCTCCACGTACAGATGGCTGGCAGCATCTAATCAGGCAACAGACAGTCACAGGACACACTCTTGGTAAATAACCATGCAGAGTGTGCAACGTGTACCTAGATGAGTTGGAGGATAGTCAGAGGAGCTTCTATTTCTGCAGCACAGCCGCAAGAAATTTTGCACCACAGAAAAGAACAACTAAATAAAATGTAAAAAAAAATTATTTTTAAAGTGAAGGGAGGAAGGAAAGAGAGGAGAGAGAAAGGAGACTGACTGGAGTGATGGAGGGGGAAGGAAAGTTATTGTCAAGGAAGGGTGAGGAGTCAGGACTGGAGAGGAATACGGAGGAACTGGGAGAGAGAGATAGTGGTGGCCTGGGTGGCTGCTGGGGGGGAGGCAAGGCAAATAAAAGGAAGGCAGTGTGTGTACTGCAGGGCAAGGGCAGGCTGGCAAAATAAATCTTTGACTTGTGCCATTCAGAAATTGAATCCAGAGAAGATCCTCCAGACAAGAAAGAGATTGAGAGACTGCTTGGGGCCTTTGAAAAAGTTTATAGTTGCAGAAAATCCCAAATAAAAGTTTTTTTCCTTTCTTGGTCTCAGACAGTATGGTTTTGTGTACATGAGCAAGGGCAGGCTGGCAAAGTCTTTGACTTGTGCCATTCCAGATCCGGAGGAGAGGGAGTGACTACTAGGGGCCCAAGAAAAAATTTACAGTGCCAGAAATCCATAAAAGGTTTTTGGCTTTTCTTTTCTTTGCCTCAATGTGGCTGTGTAGTCATGTAGAACAGGGCAAGGGCAGGTTGGCAAAATAAATCTTCGACTTGTGCCATCCAGATCCAGAGGGGGGAGAGAGAGAGAGAGAGAGAGAGAGAAAGAGAGACTATGGGGAGGGGGTCAGGAGAAATGCAACAATCCCAGAATTTCTAAATAAGTTTTTTTCTGGCTTCAGTGGCTGTGTGTACAGGGCATGGAAGGCTGGCAAAATAAATCTTTGACTTTTGCCATCAGATCCAGAGGAGAGAGAGAGAATACGGGGGGCATGAGAAATGTAACAGTTCCAGAAATCCCAAATATTTTTTTTCCTGGCTTCAGTATGGCTGTGTGTACAAGGAAAGGGCAGGCTGGCAAATAAATCTTAGATTTGTGCCATCCAGAGTGAAGAAAGAGAGAGAGAGAGAGAGATACTACGGGGGGACCACAAGAAATTTTATAGTCCCAGAAATCCCAAAAACATTTTTTTTCCTGGCTTTAGTGTAACTGTGTGTGAGGCAAGGGCAGGCTGGCAAAATAAATCTTTGACTTGTGCCATCCAGATTCAGAGGAGTGAGAGAGACTACGGGGAGGGGCAACGAGAAATTTAATAGTCCCAGAAATACCAAATAAAAGTTTTTTTTCCTGGCTTCAATGTGGCTGTGTATACAGGCAAGGGCAGGCTGACAAAATAAATCTTTCACTTGTGCCATCCAGATCCAGAGGAGAGAGACAGACTATGTTGGGTGGGATGAAAAATTAAAAAGTCCCAGAAATCCCAAAGAAAAGTTTTTTCCTGGCTTCAGTGTGTCTGTGTGTACATGGCAAGGGCAGGCTGGCAAAATAAATCTTTGGCTTGTGCCATCCAGGTCCAAAGGAGACAGAGAGACTATGGGGGGCATGAGAAATTTAACAGTCCCAGAAATCTAAAATACATTTTTTCCCCCTGGCTTCAGTGTGACTGTGTGTATAGGGCAAGGGCAGGCTGGCAAAATAAATATTTTACTTGTACAATCCAATCGCAATCACTTGTTAATGTTCATTCATGAAGTCATGTATTTTACAAAAAAACAGTGTTTGGATAAACAACATACAAGTTGATGCACCTGTGCTGCTGGCTGCAGGTGGCCTAGGGCAAAATCTGACTTTGTGACTCATAGCAGGCTGTTTACACTGCAACCCAAGAAAAGTACACACAAGTGTCATCATCATCACTCATGCCCCATTATTTCTCCTTATTTATTTATTTATTTATTTGCTTTTGGTAACCGGGTGGGTGCACTAGGCATAGAGATGCCTTTTTTCAGATACGACCTGGGAGGATACAAGTCAGGTACAAGAACAACAACAACAACAACAACAATGTGACGCAGCACATAGAATAGGTCATACAATGCAAAGGTAATCAGAAAAATACAACAATTTGCAAGACTATAAAATACAGGGTTGGACAAAGTAAATAATATGAACAAAATACAGGGATCTTCAGAAAATGAAACAAGTGCAACACAAGTACAGAAATTGGTACTAGACGGTGTTATGGACAGTGTACAGTAAGTGCCATTAGCAAGGCAAATAAACATAGTAGAAAATAGAGGGGAGGAGGTGGAAGGAGAGAGGGGATAAAGAAAGGAGAGGTAGGTAAGAGTATGTACAGGAAGGGTGGAAGTAGAGTAAGATAAAGCATAGGTGAGAGACGAGCTTAAGGTGGATGGAAGTAGGTAAAAGGACTTGATGCAAGTAGATGCTCACAGTGGAACTTCTTAAAGGCAGCATGTGTAGGGGCAAGACGAATAGCTTGAAGGATAGAATTCCAGTACTTACGGGCAGCATAGGAAAAGGCTTGTGCACCCATAGAGGTTTTGTGCCTAGGGATGTAAAGAGGGGTTTGGTCATTTGAATGGAGCCCATAGGAGGGGGTTTGAGAGTGTAGTAATGAGTCAAAGTAGTTTTATTATAGTATGATGCGTTACATTATGTATAAGCATTAACCAACCCCAGTGTGGGACTGTGCTGCATGTGACTATGCACCATATGTGTCTGCATCTCCTATTCAAATTCTGTGGCACACTTAACAGTTGCTGAAATTGGGCACTTAACAGTAACTAACTGTACTGTAGGAGTCAGTCAGGTAATCTTAGAAGGAAGTGGTGGTGGACTGCTCTGCTGTTGGTGTGCTGTGTACAGTCACTAGTCACGACAGTAAATTTGTCCCTGGCCTGTGGTTGTGGGTGGGAGTCATCAGAAGGACATCATGTTAGTTAGAGGGATCTTAGTTTTTTTACAGGTTAGAATACTAATGAAAAAATGGACCAAAGTGTTGATGAGGAGCATTCTATTTCTCAGGTAGGCAGTGGCACTGCAAAAGACAGCAATCCGCCTGAAAAGGGAAAACAAAATCAGACCCCAAAAAGTGATTTTTTTCATATCTAAGGTTTCATCTTCCAAGCAAATGCTTGAATCCAAAAGAGGTGACTCTCTCGGATCATCATCAGTCCCAAGAAAGAAAAGAAAGTTATGTAGTTAAAAAAACTAAAGGCTTGGTGGGTACCACTGGCAGAGGAACCCAAAGGTACTGAACAATTACATACTATGCTACTGCCAGTGCCTCATCTGATCCTTCTGATGTTGAACTCAACAAGGTTAATAATAAATATGAAGAGAATGATCAGAAAGCACAAGGTTTACTGGGGGGAAATTGCAGATGAGGAAGAAACAAACAGAAATGTTTTGGTTGAGGATGGAGGCAGTGGGAATAAACCACAAGAGGAACAGGACCAAGAAAAATCCACGGGGTGGTACCCTGAAAAGGTGAGTGAGCTGCATGCCTTCCTGGGAAAAAAAACTAAAAAAAATCATCTTTTGTTTGGTCATACCTTTCCATTACTTCTTCCAATGAGTTGGTGGCAACATGTGCTATTTGTAAATGGCCAATCAGTAGGGTTAAAAAGAAAGGAACATTGGGAACTTCAGCATTGAAAAGGCACCTAGGCAGATGTCATAACATTATTGAGAACTCCAGTTGTGAGTCTTGAAGAGAAAGTGACACTGATAGCTCACTATACTCAGTGGTAACTCCTATAGATGAAAGCAGTGGCAGCCCCTGCAGCTCTATTGAAACACCTCCACCACCACTTCCTCCCATTACAAGAACTCCTCCTACTGTTACTGAAAGTGATTATGTGTTCAAAAGCCCTCCTCCTTCAAGGAGACAGCTTACCACCTCAGACACATATGAGTCTAAAGCCAAATATGCCTCAACTCACCCTGCTGCTGTTACAATAACCACACATATTTCAGAAATGATAGCTGTTGATTTGCTCCCATATAACGTCATTGAACATACAGGATTCAGGCAACTGCTTGAGTACCTCAAACCTCGATTTAGTATACCATCACAGAAATGCTTCTTGATATCAGGCATCCCAGATCATTATGATGTTGTATGTAAAAAATTAAGACATGTTTTGTGCAGTGCTGTTGGGAGGGTGGTGCATCTCACAACAGATATCTGGACAAGCTTTCAACCTGAACCCTTCATGTCTGTCATGGCACATTGGGCATGTTTTGATAATTCACATGGGACTGGGGACAGTGAAGCATCACAGTTTGTTGTTCTAAGAATGTTTTATTTTCCATCTGAATATACCTCATACAACATCAGTGAAGAGCTCCAAAAACCAATATAGCAATGGCTCACTTCAGAGGGACTGTAAGTTGGCTTTATTGTTGCAGATAATGGGTCTAACATGAGGAAGGCCTTGGAGGAGGGGAGCTTTGTTCACATCCACTGCATTGCGCATTGCTTAAATTTAATAGTTCACAATTTTCTCGATGACGGCAGGGAGATTAAAGCTCTCGTTAGCACTGCTAAAAGAATTCGCACTCATTTCAATCAATCAAGCAAAGCCCGTCATTTGTTTGAAAAAATACAGCAGGAGCACAGTTTACCTTTGCACAGACTGATTCAAGACATTTCTACTCAATGGAAGTGGACCTTTTATGTTTCAAAGGCTGCTGGAACAAAATAAAGCTGTCAGGCAATACACCTTGGAGAACACAATTGGTGATCCAGACATCTATATTACTCCACTACAGTGGGCCATGCTGGAGTTTCTAATTGTACTGCTCCAGCCATTTGATGAACTCATCAGGAAGGTTAGTACAAACACAACAACTCTCCGCCAGGTGATACCCCTAATAAAGATTTGAAAATTCAAATTCTATCTGATTAGGGAAAGGTTAGAGAAACAAGACAGTTCCATGATTACACAGGCTGCCAGTGGTTCTGCTGACACATGCAGGTTGTCCCCCAGAATACAACAAGATATAACGAGACATATGATCAAAAAAGTTGAAGACGATAAACTATGTAAAATGCTTCATTCTGAGTACTACATTAAAGCAACAATCTTGGACCCACGATACAAATCGAAGCAACTATTGAGTGATGATGATGACACTTGTTTTGAGATATACAAACAAGAAATATTTGATGAGGTGTGTGTTGTCATGGAACAGAGTACAACAGCAGCACCACATTTAGAATCTTCTTCATGACACACAGCACAGCATTTTCTCTGTCTTCCTCCTCAGCCACTGAAGCCGAATCTTCTTCTTCACCACCAGCCAAACATAGCACTGTCCCAGTCACTTGGTTCAGCTTCATGTCTCTGGAGTCATTTAGAAGATGTAATTGTAACATCTTCTTCATCTGCCTCTTGTAACACAGCTTCAGCACAGACCATTGCTGAAATGTACATGGCAGAGCCCAGTACATGTTGATCCTTTGAAATACTGGAAATCCAAAAAAATATGTGGCCTGCTTTAGTAAACATTGCAGTGAAGTACATGAATGCCCTTCACTCCAACTAGCGTCTGTTCAAAATGATTATTTAGTTCAGCTGGTAACGTCATTACTGACACACAATCCTGTCTGACACCAGAAAATGCTGAACGCCTCACATTTCTCAAAGTCAGCATTCCTCACTTTAATTTCAAATATGATACCTGAATAAAACATTCACTGACTGCTCTGAGCAGGCCCTATCTACGACACACTTTCAAGAATTCTTGCCTGTGGTGAAAATCTTTTGTGAATAGGGTCTACTACTTGAGGTACCAATTAATTGCAACAAGTTAGGTCAGGATGGACTAGGCCAGGCCACTATTACCTGAATGATCACATCAGCAGCACAGAATAGAAAAAAAATAATAACATCAGTGGGTTCAGAGTCCAGATACAGCATGCAACTGCATTTCATGTTACAAACTTACTTGGTGGGTACCAGGTGCCACTGTCTGATCTGGAAGGTAGGGTACTGCTGTTTATTACTACTACTACTACTACTACCACTTTTTGTCCTCCTAAGTCACGACTACTACTTATCACTTTTTGTCCTTACTCCAGTTCTTACTACTACTACTGGTCACTTTTTTTGCCTTCAGCAACTAATCATGACTGTACTGTTTTAGTTTCATACAATGCATGGCTTATCAGATGCCCGAAACCCAGAAACTGAATAGTGTTTGTATTTGTTGTTTGTTTGTTTGCTTTTGTTAACTGGGTAAGTCACACTAGACAGCCAAGTGCCTATTTTCAGGTGAGACCCGGGAGGGTTACAAGCTAGGTTACAGAAGAACAGTGGTACAGTTGAGTTTACATACAATCAGGTAAAGTCCGAGGTTTACATCTAGATACAGGACAAGCATAACAGTGCAGAGAAAGTTGAGTTTACATACAGTCAAGTAATATCTGAGGTTTACATCTAGATACAAGACAAGCTTAACTGGGCTAGAGTAGGTAGCTAACAACAATTGATACGATTTAGCATAGGATAAGTACAGTGCATAGAGATAAATATTCCTTTCTTTTTTCAGTCAGTGCATAACAGAAGTCAGTGCCAGCAGGTAGGATGAGCCAATCGGGGGACCAAGGGCCTGTCCAGGTGAACTAGTCCGGGAGGAGGAGAGGAGCGCAAGGGTGACATGAGATGGTTACAGGGCCAGGTACTAGGGGTTAATTACAATAGTCCCTATGGAAGCAGGGACCGCCCCAACATATTTGTGCAGGTGTACTACGAGGTACTTGAACAGGAGGAGGACCCCTTCAGGTAGTTCCAAAGGGAGGATTTAAAGCCCGGATGGGAGGGGGAGGACCGAGTAAGGGCAGGGAGCGAATTCCAAATTTTTGGGGCATAGGTGGTGAAAGCCCAGTCACCCGCTTGGGTGCAGGTTCTGGGAACCAGGCGGTCAGGTGTTGCTCTCGATCGGTGGAGGTAGGAGGAGGTGTCAGGGGTGGGGGGAAGGGCGAGGGATGCAGGTGTAGCGGATCTGACGATGTTGTCAATGAAGTTCCCAACTACAAAGGTGTGGTGCTTCTCCAGGGGGAGCCACTCTAAACGGGTGTAGAGGTCGCAGCGGTGAGTCGGGGGGGTGCCGAAAGCACAAAGCGGCAGATATTATTGTAGGCTGTGTCCCACCTTGAAAGGCTGGATTTAGGCATTGGGGCAAGGGTGACTAGTCCATAGCAGAGAGATGGGAGGAGTACCCCCCTGGCTAAGGCAACACGGGCAGCTGGGGTTAAGCAGTTTTTAGCTCTATAGGCGAGACCTAGCTTGCCATTCGTGGCCTTACAGAAATTTTGGATATGTAGGGTGAGATCCAGCTGGGGGTCAAGAGTGACACCCAGGTATTTGACAGCAGCCACCATCTGCAGGGGAGAGCCATCCACCGCAAGGATTCTAAGCGGAGCAGGGCATGTTTTTATTTTGCTCTGGGACCCAAAAAGCATGGCTTGGGTTTTCTTGAGGTTGCTGGTAAGGCTATGTTCCACCAGCCAGGATTGGATCTGCTCAAAGTCAGAGTTAAGTTGTGAGTTAATGGTGGCAATGTCTCGGGCGCTGGCCAAGATGACCAGGTCATCCGCGTACAGGGTGGTATGCCCATGGGAGGTGATGAACGGTAGATCATTGATAAAAAGGGAGAAGAGAGTGGGGCCGAGGACCAACCCCTGGGGGACCCCACACTGGACGTCTGTGGGGTGGGAGATGGTCCAGTTAAAGTTGGTATACTGCTTCCTACCAGAGAGGTAGTTGAGGAACCAGGTGTGGGCGGGGGGGAGAGACCAAGGGAGAGAAGAGTGGAACTGAGGAGAGAGTGGTCTACCCTGTCAAAGGCTTTGGAGAGATCCACGAAGATGGCACCGGTAAGATTGCCCTGATCAGTTGCGGTTCTGATCGTCGAGGAGACAACAGCAAGGGTGGTAGCCATGCTGTGCCCCTTCCTGAACCCATGCTGAGCTGGGGGAGAGGAGGTTGTGTTCCTGTATGTACTCAGTTAGCTGAGTGGCCACAACTTTCTCCAGAATCTTCGAGGTAGCCGACAGAATGGCGATGGGTCAATAGTTAAGTGGATCTTTGGGGTTACCTTGCTTAAGAACTGGGGCAACCTTGGCAACTTTCCAAAGGTCAGGGATAACTCCAGTGGTTCGGGAGGAGTTGAAGATGTGCGTTATTGGTCTGGCTAGGAGGGAGGCCTCCAGCCTAAGTAGTTTTGGTTCTAGGCTGTCGTGCCCCACCCCACTATGAGGGGAGAGGCGGGCAAGGAGCCTCTGGGTCTCGGTAACCGATACTTGATGAAGGTGGAAGGGGAGGCGGGACTTGGGGCCGAGAGGGAGGGGGGAGCTGGGGGACTCAGGGGTGGTGGATGGGGGGGGCAGATAGGTCAGTGAACATAGCATTAAAGTATTAGAGATTGTAAGAGGGTTGTTGCAGCTGACCCCATCTATGAGCAGATCTGTGGCTTGCACTCTCTTGCCGAGACCCCAACCGCACTTCTGATGTTCTGCCAGAAACTCCTCGGATTGCTGGCTGAGGAGAGCAGGACAAACCAGCAAGCCTCGCTTTTTGCTGCCCGGATGGCTTTTTTGCAGGAGTTTCTGAGGCATCTGTATGCAAGGAGGTCATTGTTACATAGGGAGGCCTTGTGGGTCACCCAGCTTTTATCCCTGAGTTTCATCAGGGAGAATAGGCCCCCATGAAGCCATTTGGTGATGGAGCCCCTTAACCTTCTCTTAGTGAGGGGGGCATGCTTGTTCTGCACAGGGATAAACTTCGATAGGAATATATCCAGGGCTTGGGCAGGGTCTGCTGTGGCAGTGACCCCTGACCAGTCAATTAGTGTGAGGTCAGCAAGGAAGTCAGGTCAGGAGAATTTCGAGTAATCCCTCATTTGGATCATTTTGCTGGGAACTTTAACCTGGGAGATGCCTCAGGTGCAAAAGGTAGGTGAGTGGTCGGAGATGGCATCAGGTAGAATGCCTGAGGTGGTGATCCTGTCGGGCCTGTTGGTAAGGATCCAGTCGATTAGTGGACCTCTATCCCCCCGGGGAAGGGCCTTGTGGGCTCGGAGATGATTTGGCTAAGGGCAAGGCCCTAGAGCAGTGGCTCATATAGTTTACAGTTGGGGCCCAGCCAATTAAGGTTGAAATCGCCTATGATGAGGACTTCACTGGGACCCACTTTCTCGCTAAGGCAGCAGAGTAGCGAGGAGAGTCCTGGCAGACCACCTTTGGGGGGGTTGTAGGAACAAATTAGGTGAATTTTCTTAGTGAGACCCAGGAGGAGAAGGGCGTGCAGGAACTCACAAGGAGGGGAGTCGGTTGATGAGTCATCAATGGTGGACACATTCAGGTGTGCTTTATAGTAGAGTAGCACACCACCCCCTTGTTTGTTCCCCTGCCGATCATGTCTGATGTGGCCATAACCAGGTAGGGTGCACGCCGCATCGGGAATGTGAGGTTTGAGCCATGTTTCTGAGATACCCATGATATCGGGCTTGTAGTAGGCAACCCAGGCAGTAAGCTCAGCAAGGTTGCATAAGAGGCTCCAGACGTTAAGGTTGACAATTTTTAGCCCCTTGGAGGAGAACCACGCGTGGGGTACTTGAGGGAGGGCAGAGGGACAGCCTGGCTGGAACAGGCAGCCACGCCAGCTGCACTGGGGGGGTGGAGGGACTGCCATGATATGCTGGAGGGTTAGTGAAATGTCAGAGCAGAGAGGAGGAAATTACAGGGCCAGGGTGAAGAGGGGACACCTGGTGAGAAACAGTGACTAGGGTGGCACGATCACCCCTCAGTTGTAATAGAAGGGGCAGGGGAGGTGTTGGCTAATGGAGTGATTAAGAATCTGCAGAGCTGCAAGCCAGAAGCAGTGGGAGTGGGGCGAGAAGAGCTGTGATGACGGGAAATGCAGGGCGCGACTTTCCCGGGTAAGGCAGGCTGTGTGAGGTTCCTTGTGTACAGATTTAAAAAAGGCACCAATCTTTCGCTGGTAGACTCGCTACTGCGGCCCCCTGCGGTTCACAAAAGAAGGGTTGAATTACCTGGGCACTATCACTGGAGTTCAGGGTCTGGCTGTGGGGGAGGGCAGAATGGGCCCTCGCGACCTCCGCACCTCGGGGGTCTGGGTCTGAGGAGGAAAAAGAGAGAATTAATATAGCAGGAGGGCGGGGGGAGGAAAGGCTATATTAAACAAAGGGGAATGTTGCAATAGGTAGCAGGCAAGGCTCACGGAGAGAATTTTAACAAATCGACTATGAGGCAGCAGTGATTGGCAGTTTAAATCAAGCGGTGCACTTTAACAGTAATTTTGCAGATAAACATCAAGCCATGTACTTTAACAGATATCAGGCAAAAAAAACAACAGTAAGCATAGAGAAAATAACTGACTGGAATTTAAAGGGGTGTAGCACTTTAAGGGGACAGCCACTAAATTATTTGCCAAAAGCTGCAATATTTACAACAAACAAAGGTCACAGCAGTCTATCTCCACAGCTGCGATGACGGGAAATGCAGGGCGCGACTTTCCCAGGTAAGGCAGGCTGTGTGAGGTTCCTTGTGTACAGATTTAAAAAAGGCGCCAATCTTTCGCCGGTAGACTCGCTACTGTGGCCCCCTGCGGTTCACAAAAGCAGTTCTGAATTACCTGGATACTATCGCCAGAGTTCAGGGTCTGGCTGTGGGGGAGGGCAGAACGGGGCCTTGTGACCTCCGCACCTCGGGGGTATATTTCTCACATCCCCCATATTTGGCTACGATTACTTCACAGAACAAAATGCTACTAATTTCCTATAATTTCTTTATTGTTTGTGTGTGTGTGGTATGCTAGCCTGGTTACATCTCACTGTAACTGGGCTGAGATTATAACTATAGTTTATTTTTGATACTTAAATTACTTGGCAGTGGCTGGCAGCAATTGTGTAACTAGAAAGGATGTAATTGTGTTGTGTGTCTGTCATCAGGTATTCAGGTGGCAGTGGCAAACGTTTTTATGACTGCACTGCATTTAACTGATGTGATGTGTGACTGGCTGCCTGTCTGGGTGGTGGTGATCACTATGTCTTTTGTTTTTCTTCTTTAAGAATTCAGCGTGTTGATCAGATTCAGTAGAAGTAGTCGTAGTACTAGAAAACATTACCACCTCTTGAACCAGGTAGTGTACTATATACCACAGTACACCGGAGCATGCAAAGCAGTTGCATCATTCACATGGGTAGAGTGGGAGGGCTCTCTTAGTGCTGCTCATTTGATCATTCTTTCATATCCAGTTCTTTGGCCTGTTTGGCTCTGATTGGAACATCCATCAAAATAATACCCACAGAGCATCTCTCTCTCTCTCTCTCTCTCTCTCTCTCTCTCTCTCTCCTTTTTGCTCCATCTGATTTCCTTTTCATACCTCCCAAGTGAGGCTCATTTGTGCCCATACCCTGCAGGGATTTCCAAGCCTGCATACAGCCAGTGCATATGGCCTTTAAAGGGCCAAGCCAGAAATCAGAAGGCTTGGATCTCAATGAGAAAGAGCCCCAGGACCAGAGGGCATGTGATAAAGCTTGGGGCGAGGGGGAGTTTAAGAGGTATGTGAGATAATAATACAGTCATACCTCTCAACCTCCCTCATCACAAATCAGGGACAAGACTTAAACTGATCAGGGGCAAATGACAAATCAGGGACACATCTGAAAAAAATAGTAATATTAGTTCCAGAAGCTGTGTACAACATGCTTCTTAGTGTGAATAGCATTTTCTTAATGAGAACTAGACTGTAACAATAATACCTGGCATTATTTTGTGTATCAAACCCTACTCTTCAGTGACAAATGCCAAATTTAGGAGGGACAAAAGAAATTTCTGATGCAAAATTAGGGACATCCCTGAAAATCAGGGACAGTTGAGAGGTATGAATACAGTACTTCACTGAAAGAGTGATGGAGGCCTGATACAGGCTGTCAGCAGAAGTGGTGAAGGTAAAAACATTAGGGAGCTTTAAGCATGTGTGGGATAGACACTGGGGAATATTAGTAAATAGGCAGGTAAGGAAGGTTGCCAGAGACCATTTAAGGTCTGCGTAAATAGACTAGGCAGAAGCCATCTGGGTAGACTGAGCTGGCCAAGCAATCCTTTTCTGCTGACAAATTCTATGTTTTTATACTTCTACATCCTCCCTTCAGGAAGTCATCTTTAATGCATTGTTAATATCACAGATAAAACAGAGATACATTTTTCTTCAGTGCTACATCTTTGCATTCACATTTTCTGTACATTTATGCTTCTCTTCTATGCAGGAAAAAACACATTTCGAATAGTGCAGTAGTTCTCACGCTTTGTCATAGTGAGCCTCCCCCAAGCCTTGGAAAAGATCTTGAGCCTCCCCCTAATATAGAAATAATTTTGGGTTTCCCCAAAGTTAGAACAATTATCATACTTTGCACAGTACACAAGGGCCCAGATATTCAAACTGCACCACAAAGTAGCGCAATAGCAGGAACAGGCGCAAGTTCAGTGCACCTATACAAAACAAGCGCGATATTCAAACACTGTGCAGGCCAAGATGCACTTGAGCAACACAACTGAATATCGCACCAACCATGCCATGGCACAACCAGGGATGCGCAGTGGAGCAGGGTAGCAGTACATCAGCACAACCAGGGATGCGCAGGGACAGGATGCAGGGGTTCACCACCCATGGAAGACATGGGCAGAGGAGCACGCAGCAGAACAGACATCGCCCCCCACACCCCATGAACTGCACAACCTGAGGAGAGCTGGAAGAACCACCAGCCCATGCACACCAGCAACAATCCCACAGCCAGGGCATGGTGCCCCAGCACACCCCCTGGCAAGCTGTGACCGGAATACAAGGAGGTCCAGCCATCCCGTGCTACACCCATGAGGAAAGGAGGGAGAGAGGGGACATGATAGAAACTTTCAAGTACCTCAATGGAATCAACAAAGTCCAAGAGGGTGGCATCTTTCAGAAAAAGAGATGTGCAAGAACAAGGGGGCACAATTTGAAGATAGAGGGGGACGGCTCAGAGTTAATGTGAGGAAGTATTTTTTCACAGAGAGGGTTGTGGATGCATGGAACAGCCTCCCTGAGGAGGTCGTGGAGTCAAGAACAGTGGGGGAATTCAAGAATGCATGGGACAGACATAAGGCAGTCCTAGTGGGTGGTAGGAGGAAGTAAGCTGTTGATTAACTAGGATCTGCAGCTTATCTGTTATGTAGGAAAATGGGCAGACTAGGTGGGCCAAGCGGTCCTTATCTTCCATCAAATTCTATGTTTTTATGTTTCTACACCATCCCACCAATGCAAAGCACACCTTGCACAGCGATCCCCAGACACCTTGCCAGGAGCAGCACCCAACAGTGCATGTCACCCTATGCATGCCACCATCCCCACTGTGACAATGCAACCCTGTGCACCATGGAGCCATGCAAGGCAGCCCCACCATAAGCACCCTGCAGCAAGCGGCAGCAGCCACTGATGCAACAACTGCAGACACAGTGCCGCCCTGCACAGCCCCCCCGAGGTACAGCTGAGAGACTGACCCTGCGTCGGCACACGAGATACCCTGCATGTGACAGGGCCTGCTCCGGACCCCACCACCAGTGGTACAGCACCCTGCACACCCACTCAAGCACACACCCTGTCCCAGCACTGGCCGCAACAGCCAGCACAGATGCCCATAGTGGTGCATGGAAGCATGCGCTACACAGGATGCAACACAGTGCACGGACAATCACCCACCCGTACTCAAGGGCACACCAACACAGGGAAACATTAGTGGGGGCAAAAAACCCACGGGCGTGTGGCCACAGCAGCCTTGTACCCATGACCAGCACCCCTCCATGGCACAGGTGTACCAGCCACCCTGCGCATGCACCATGAATCCGTATGCCACCAGCATGCGGCTGGAGCACAAGTGACAGACACTGGAGCAGATTCCCTGCAACAGACACAAGCGACAGCATGGAGACGGGACAACAACAGCAGAGGCCACAGTGTCACCCCAGGCAGATGTGCACCATACCAGTGACAGGAGGCAATACGGCATAGCGCCAGGTACAGGGGGTGGCCTGCATGGACAGCCACCGCTGACATTCCAGAAGACCGTGCATAGCACAGACATGCAAGGGTGTCAGCTGCACAGGCCATGGACAGTCTGACAGGGGCACCATGGACACAGTGCATGCACTGTGGACCACTGCACACAGGCGTCCAGTGCACAGAGAACAACACACATACCACAGACAGTGACCGAGTCCCCTGCCCACACCATAGGTGGGTCCCTGCCAGACACACACACGCCCATGCCTGCACCACCCCTGACACCATGCACACCACTGCAGCCAAGCACCTGCAGCCTGCTGCAAATCAGAGACCACCACAGTTGTCATAACAAAATGTGCATATTGAACAATGGGAACAAACAAACTTATCTACAACTATTTACAAGGGTGGGGGGAAAGGGCCACAAACCAGGTGGAGGCAAGCATGGGGCAGGGGTGAACAAATGGGAGAGGGAAGAAGGGGTGAGAGGATGAGTCCAGGGGGGTTAGGTGATTCAGGGGGCATGGAGGGCCTATTGCCTGCCCCGCTCTCCACTCCTGTGGCGCCTCCGGGTACTTCATCTCCGGACATCATCCCGCTCCATCATCTCCAGAATCTCCAGGGATGCCCACACCAGCTGCAGCAGCTCCTGCATGCCACATTCTATGGCCATCCAGCAATGTCCATCTAGGACAAGGGAGCAGAGTCAATATGTGTGACTGTCCATCCCCCTGCAGCCCACCCATTGTGCATAGCATACAGCCATGGGCCACACCCCTGTGATGGTGAGCGACCACCCACAGTGACCGCGTCCACAAGACATGCCTACCCAGGTGCACACAGCCGTGTGGACCGCTGCACACACCCACTGCCCAAGTCCCGCACAGCACCACCATGGCCGTACAGTGACATGGCTATGTGGTGCGAAGGCAGTGGCACAGCCATGTACCCGGTACACGCATGGACCACCAGCGATGCACACCCACATATGCAGTGCCACAGGACAGTGCTGAGTGTACCGTGTGGTGTGCATGGTGGTGGTGTCAAGGGCTGGTGGCCATGCCCCACCACCAACCCTTCAACACAGCATGCACAGAAGTTCTTGGAAGAAAGGCACTCACCTGCATTTGCAACAGCCGGGCACTGCTGTACTAAGGCCCCTCCACCATGTCCCTGTTGCTGTGCAGCATCCCTGTCATGCTGTGCTCTTGCCTCCCGAGCACAGCGTCACTCCTCAGATCCTAGGGTGCAACAACGGAGAGGGGAACATCAGTACAAAACAGTATCAAACCCCCCCCGGTGTGTGCAATCCCGCACAGCCCAGCCATGCCGCAACCCCACCACTACCACCACCACCACCTCCCACACTGGATAGCCCCCACCCACCTGCGTGTTGGACACATGCACACCGCGATACCCGGACAGATGGATGGACGCTACCAGTGTATGGATGGAGCACCTACCTGGCCATGGCATGGCACCTCACCTGGCGCATGCCCGTAGTCGACCCAGCCTATCTGGGTCCCTCCGCCGGAGGTCCCCATAGCGGTGGCAACACTGCTCTGCGCTATGGGCAATCCCAGTGGCCTTCTCCATTGTCTCTGCCACCTCCTCCCACACAACACTTCTTGGCCTGTCCAATGGGTCTTCCCCAAACAGGGCCCCAGCATAGGGCTCAACAATGGCCACAAGATTGGCCAGCTCTAGCGCACTCCACTGTGGTGCTCTCGTGCGTGCCATCATTCATGCAGGCCACATCACAAAATGGTTCTCTGTAGCACACGTCCCCCACGTGCAGATGCTGCGCGGTACAGCACTGCCATTCCCCATTGTGCTGTCAATGAACAGCATGATAGGGGTGCACCCATGTGGATGCATGGTGCCTAGGGGGCAAAGGTCGACCACAGGGTCAAGGGTCTGTCATGCACGGTCCGCCACAGTGCTATTGGGACTCCCTGCGTGTAGCGCGGTAGGGTGCCTGTGTGTGATGCCCTGCAGTGGCCTACCACGCTGTGGCACCATGGCGCCTACAGTGCTCCAGGGCATGAGCACCACACATGAGAACAGCACGCTAGCGCCACTGGCACAGTGGTGGCCATGCCCTGCACTGCCACCCACGCTCAGCACGTCATCAGCGCGGCAGGCGTCAGCACCACGGGCATGCACCGTGCGGTGCCTACTGCATACGTCAGACAGCTGCGCCATTGCCTGAGCAAGCTCAACACAATTGTGCAAGGCGCAACAGCACGATATTCAGCCAGCATATGCAAATCAGCTCATCAGCAATTCCATGGCATAGCCACTGCATTAGCATCCGCTTAAAGTTGTGCCTCGCCTCATTTGCATGCCTTGCGCTATATAAATGTGACATGGGGCTGCAGAGGACATAGTTTGGCATTGTAGTCTATTGTGGTGGGTTGCATGCTGTTTAGAAGTGTGGACTGTGGTGTGTGAGAGATGCATGGGACTGCACAATCAAAGGTAGCACCTGTCATTCCCACAGGCTCTATAATGACCGAACGTGAGGAAGAGGAGGAACAGGGATGTGGGAGAAGGAGGAGGTCCAACTTCACCCGGGCAGAATCAGATACCCTGTTCGAGGCCTACCTCGACAGGGAACCACTGCTCAGCGGACAGCAAGGAACAACACAGGCCCGTGCTGCGGCATGGGGTGAGGTTGCTTGTGCCGTGAACCAGCATGGCAGCCATCAGCGGTCCGTGCAGAAGTGTAAAAAGAAGGTCAGCACGGACAAGAGGAGGATTAAGGACAAGATGGCTGCCATCAGGGCAGCATGTGCTGCAACTGGTGGTGAGCAGCCGGATGTGCTATGCCTGACATCACATGAGAAGCGGGTGGCCTGCAGCATGCGGCTTTGTGCCACAGAGGGCATTCCAGGTGGTGGCTTCCAGATGGGTGGCAGCCCATCACTGCATGGTAGGTCCTATGCTGTCACTGTGTGGGGGGTTGGGGGAATGCCACAGGGTAGGACGGAGACATTAACGCTAAAGGGGGGATCGCTCAGGGGCAATGTGAGGAAGTATTTTTTCACAGAGAGGGTGGTGGACACATGGAACAGCCTTCCTGAGGAGGTTGTGGGGTCTAAAACTGGGAGAATTCAAGAATGTATGGGACAGACATAAGGCAATTATTTGGGGGGGTAGGAAGAAATAGTCTGTTGGTTAAATAGGATCTGCAGCTTATCCTCTAGGTAGGGAAATGGGCAGACTAGGTGGGCCAAGCAGTCCTTATCTGCTGTCAAAGTCTATGTTTCTATGTTTCTATGTTTCTATGTTTACTGTGTTCCCTTACAGCTCCTGAGCATCTACATGGGTCAGCGGTGGTGGGTGTCCACCGAGGGTGATACCCTGGACACAGAGGAGCACCCATCCACCTAAACAGGTGTCTGAGGGTCAGGACCACAGCATACCTGCCTGTCTGTCTGGACTGAAGATGGTGGTGCTGGTGCGGAAGAGGCCCTGCCTGTGTCCCAGGGTGACAGTGGCCATGGACTCCAGCATGCTGTGTCACGGACTGGTGCCAGATCCGGCACCGGTGATGATGGATCACACATCCTGGACAGTGATACGTGTCGGCTGCAGGATGGTCCCACAGCAGGAAACGGCACGGGCGTAGCCATGAGTTGTGCCACCGTGGAGGCCTGCATGACATCACAGTCCCAGCCTGTGCCTGTATGCCCCAGTGGGGCAGCACTGGTGTGCGTCCAGGCCAGTGGGGCTGTTACGGCCGCTGCTGCAGCACCGGTGAGCCCTGGCAATCGGCAGCCGGAGGGGCAGTGCCAGCAGTTGGCCAATGGTGATGGGGGGACAGTGTTGGGGGCAGCGTCAGTGCACCATGTGT
Source organism: Neoceratodus forsteri (assembly GCA_016271365.2). Classification (NCBI taxonomy): domain Eukaryota; kingdom Metazoa; phylum Chordata; order Ceratodontiformes; family Ceratodontidae; genus Neoceratodus; species Neoceratodus forsteri. Next base: position 396,825,350 of record CM028131.1, on the reverse strand, counting down.
GGACGTGCCCCAGCATGGCGCTGGTATGCAGCACCCATCATCAAGGGGTGCTGCCCAGCATAGCCAGGAACACCATGAGGGACAGCATGCCAATCTGGCGGATGACCTCTTTGATGAGCACAGCCGCCTACTCCAGGCTTCCGTGGATCAGCAGTTGCTGCTTGTGACGGCGGTGGATGAACTCAGTGCAATTCTCCACCAGGCAGAGGAGTGGCGCAGCAGAGACCACAGTCTGCTCCTGGCAGAGATGGCCTGGCAGTGGGAGGATGTGACCGCTGCCACTGACAGGCAGACACGTGCTTTCACAGCTGTCATGGCCACATTGGGCACCCAGTTCATTGCCCATGCGCCACAGACACTGCACAGTGTCACGTCCACCCCCCATTCCCAGCATCGTGTGACACCTTCCATGTCGACATGGGGTTTGGCTGTGTGCATACCGAGCACGCCTGGCATGGGCATGTTCGGTGAGCTGCAGACCCCTGTGTGAACACGGTCGCACTCCCGCAGTGTCACCCCTGGGGGACCGTCGGTGCCACCCCATGAGGCCAATGGTCAGCCTGGCACAGCTGGCAGGTCTCGGCGGGGCCGCCCACCCATCCGTGACATCCGTGGCACTGTGCCGTGTGACTGACTTGTCTCCCACCATGGCCACTGTCTGCCGCTGCCCTGTGTGCAGTGTGTTGTGCAATGTGCGATGCACGGGTGGGATACCTGGCCCTGCACACACTCGGTCCATGTGCACACCCTCCCAGCTGCTGGCCACTGTGGTGTGTGCATGATGATGCCTGCATTGCGCTGTCCACCAGTGTGCAATGGTGCCCAGCATCTGAGACATGCACAGTGACGGCCACTGAGTGTGGTTGTGTGTGGACCTGTGTATGGCTAGGGGTTGCAGTCAGGGTTGGCGTGCCTTATACCCCTTGTGCATGTCTTGTGGTGTGTGTGTGTGTGTGTGTGTGTGCACGCGTGCGCATGTCGTGTTTGGCCCTGCCCATCCCTGACGGCATGTGTGGTTCCACGCTCAGACCCATTCCCTTGCTGCCATCTGCCCCTGAGGTTCGTTCATGCCTGTCTGTGGGTTGTGTCCTTGCCATTGGTGGTTGCACATGGCCCCATGACCTACCTGTGTTGGCCAAGGTGCTCCTCTGTGATGGTGTCCCAGTGCAGCTGTGACATCCGGATCAGGCGGGGGTCCCTTCGCGCAGGGGGTGGCTGCCCATCACTGTCTGGACCGGCGTCCTCATTGTCCCCATCACTTTCCCCCTCTTCAACCTCTATGGCTTTCCCACAGTCATTGGCCATGTTATGCAGGATGCAGCAGGCCAGGAATAGGCCACAGACCTTCGAGGGGCTGTACTGTAGGGCACTGGAAACATGCCTTCAGCATCCCGAACACCAGCTCGATGACATTCCGTGTGGTGGCATGTGCCTTATTGTACCATTGCTGTGATGGGGTCGCGGGGCACCAGTATGGTGTGAGCAGCTAGGGACGGAGTGAGTAGCCACTGTCACCTGTGTGTAGAGGGTGGACATTAGTATAGTGGTCTGCATCGCTCTGCCATGGGCCGTCAAGGCCGGTACCCATAGCACCTCTGACTATGCACCCCCCCACATCTGCTCATGTCACCCTACATGATGTGCATACTCACCCACTAGGTGGCCAGTGGGGATGTCCCCACTCTTGAACCTGTGGCACAGTGCGGACTGGTGCCAGATGAAGGCATCATGTGTTCCCCCAGGGTGCGTGGCACAGACATTGGTTATGTGCCCCCTGGCATCGCACACCACATGGCAGTTGATGCTGGCATACCCCTTCCTATTGATGTAGGACACACCGTCTGGGCCAGATGGTATGTGGATGGCCACATGGGTGCAGTCAATGGCCCAGAGCATGCCAGACATACGTGCTACCCTGTGGAACTCTTGTATGTGTGCTGTGCACTCCGCCGGTGTGCTGGGGAAACAGATGTACTCTGCAGCATGTGGCAGCAGTGCGCTGAGGAATTGTGTGAGTAGGTGTGATGCAGCCGACTGGGTTATGCCTGTTGTGTCCCCTGTTGGTCTCTGGAAGGTGCCTGTGGTGAGCAGGCACATGACAGCTGTCACCTTTGTCTCCACTGACAGAGCATGGCTCCATTGTGTGGGTGCCTGCTTCTTATCACTGCACAGCTCACAGAGCCGCCTCAGGATCACCCAGTTCAGGTGGTACTGGTCCACAATTTCTGTGTCAGAGTAGTGTTCAAAGGTGGTGCGGGCTCAGTACCACCTGTTGAGGGCATAACGCCAACAGGCCCTTCCAAGGCCGTGCCCCCCTGCTGCCTGCCTTCTCACACCCCTCATTACCGCCTCCCTCTGGAAGGTGGCATTGGCCATGTCCCTGGCTGGTGTTCCCCCCCCCAGCAGCTGTTATCCCGTTCCCCCTGCTGTCCATTTGTGATGCTCCCCCTGCACCGGGTACACCTCCGGCCTTTGGCTGTCCTGCCTACTGCCACTGCCCTCAGTCCACTGTGGCACTTCTCTGTCACTCCTGCACAGTAACACAGGCTCCCCACTCCTGTCCTGTTCCTGGTTGTTTCCAGGTGTGCCCTGTCCTGCTCCTGCCCAGTCCTGCTCACTGCTACCCTCTGCCTTGTTGCTGTCACCTTGCTCCCACCTCTGGCTTCCCTGTAGCATTCTTGCACCTCTCTCTTGTTCCTTTTTATTTTGGATAATTTCCGCTATCGCGCAACTTCCGATAGCTCCCCTACTGCGCATGGCGCATGCTGTTGAATATCGCACTGCGCCATTTATTCATGGTTCTTCCCCCTACAGTTGCGCATGCATTCCTTACTATTGTGCTCTTGCACATTGCAACTTGTGCGGTGCAGCTGCCTCCCGCTGAATATTGCACAATGGTGCATTTTCGTACTTGTGCTGGTGCGCATCTCTGTTGTGCATGGCACATCCCTTTTGAATATCTGGGCCAAGGAATACAGTGAAATATCTTTGAGTAGTTGAGTTTTTTCTCATTTTATTAAACTTATTATTCTCCCTCTGTATAATCCCCCTCCCATGTCAGCCTACTGGCTTCACACTTTTGGGTTTTGGACCCTATTTACTGTACCCCTCGTTGCAATACCTCCATTAGTCAGATTGCTTTCTTTGTCAGTTTTACCTTGTTCTTAAACACGTTCTCAGGGACCATTTTGCTTTGTCCTACTCTTGCTCCTAGTACCGCTCCACTTAGCCTTTACATGTGTGCTTTTCTGCAGCCAGTATAATGGGTCAGTTGTTACCTTGTACCTATTCATTTGTATTATTTTGCATTTTGTTTTGCATAGTTTCCAAGAACTGTATTTCCTCCATTCACCTTTCCCCCATGTCATACCAGGAAACAAGTGATTGTTGAGTACAGCTTTCCTGGTCACCCATTTTGTACATAAATTCACATGCCATTATTCACTTTAGTTTGCTGCATCCTATCACACAAAACATCCAAAACTTGACATTTAAGTATAGTACATTTTGAGGCTTGCTTGAGCCTCCCCTTGAACAGGTTAGTGCCCTTCCCTGGGAGGCTTGCCTCACCATTTGAGAAACCCTGAAATAGTAAAAATACAGGGCTCCTGGCTTGCCTTTCAATTTGGATGATGCACATTTCTCTTCCATGAACCTCATCTGCAACAAGCTAGGTATGTTAAAATTCATTAATTCATAAAACAACATATTTGGTACACCATACTTAGGAAAAACATTAAACACATCATATTTCTCTAAACTGTTGCATTTGTACAGCTGCAACACTAGGTTGTTTGACACTCAGATATTTGATGATAGCAACAGAGCTGGGCCTTTGCCAGGGGAAATGATTGCTTTGCTTATTTGATTTATTAATCTGGAATAAACATACTGAGCTGTGGGCAGTTCATTTCCAGGTACTGTATGTCCTCAGGATAGGGTACGAGGAAAATGAAACAAATGCACAATCAATTACAGTTAAACTGTGCACAGAAACCAAAGTCAGTAAAACTAAACAGAGGTACATTATGATAAATAGAAGAAATAAACAAAGACCTCTGGCTGTTACAGGCTATTGGCAGGTAGCAGTGAATCAAAAGACTAGATGGTTAAAAATATCCAATGAACTATCACATTGTACACCCTCAGCACCAGGGGGGGAGGGAGGGTGAGGGCTTCTCAATAAGGAATAAAACAGCTGTGGCTGGGCTTGGTACAGTAGGCAAACTGCCCAGGACCAAGTGAAAATCTATTTTTTTTTCAAAAGGCACTTAGTTTGCTTGGTTCTTCCTGAGTAGAACTGTGTATATACTATCTGTTCAATTTTATATTGTGTGGTTAATATGAACTATCCTTGAATCCAGAGCAGAGTGTTCTGTCCAAATCCCCTATCCAGGAAAAACTCATCAGATATGTTTGGATAGCTCACTAGCTGAGCATTCAGATACATTATGCTGGCAAATTGAATAGTGCATTATACAGTATAGTTTACATCAGACTTACTGTGCAACCAGTTAACAGCCGGTTAGAATTTTAACTGTCAAGGCTTTGCATAGGAAATCATCAGTGATATCAGGTTGTTAAATGAGGGGCTAGAACAAATTAACCAGTTGGTAAGTAATTGCCATTATACAGGGAATTTATTGCTAACTGGCTGCACGATAAGTTTAATGTGAATTGTCCTGTATACACACAACAACATATTCTGCTGGCTAAATTCATCTCCAGCTTAAATCTGCCAGTGAAGGGATTATATTGTTTATGATTAAGTTATTTTTCTTTTATGTGACAAATTAATACTGTAGGGTGCTTTGCATTTAACTGGGCATTGCAGTTTACACTCTGCTATTCTCTATGGAACTAAAATGTATTTGTCTTTGCTTTGAAAATAGACATATCAATGTGATATTTGTAGCCTACTGTACATCACCATTTTGAAGCTGTGGCTACTATTATATTCAAGGCCCCTGGAATTTTGCTCTTCTGCGTTTGCAGAATTTTCCACAGAATTTGCATCATGCCACAGAATTCATATAGTGCCGCAGAATTCATTGTTTTTGGTGAATTTTCATTCAGATATACAGTTTTTCCATAGTGCCAGGCTCAGTATCCATCTTGTTTATCCTGAAGCCCCTCCTCTATGCTTGGCAGGTGATGTCATCTATGACATCACATCATATTTTAGCCAATGGTAGGATTGCATTATGCCACCAAAATGAATAAATCATGCCACAGAAAAAAAAAATGCTGCTGCAGAAGCCTAGGAGCTCTGCTGCAGAAATCAGAAAATTCTACCACAGAGTACTAGGAACCCTGATTATATTTTCCCATTTTCAGCTGCATCTTCAAAGCAGGGGTGGTTAATAAATGGGTGTGGCTTCAATTCCTAAGTGCTCAACCAGTGCATATCTCCCAGTCTCCAGTTAACTCATTGTAGACTATTGCCAGACTTTCCATAGGATTTTAGCAGCCAAAATAACTAGTATCACTGACTAGAAGTGGGGCATGGTGATAAATGGAAGTGGAGCTAAGGTATAGCAGCCAAGTGCAGTGTGCAGTTGGAACGTGGCTGGCAGATATCTCTAATTTGCCAATTGGAATCAGGTAGGGGCATCAAGACATTGGCAGCAAAGAAATAATTCAGTCTGTCTGGAGAGGGGAGAGATAACTGGGATGGAGACAGAGCTGACCAGGATGAGATGTTACTCAGTGCTGCAGTCCTGAACTATCTTCTTTTCTGTACTGTGCAGTCTTTTAAGTAGAAGGTAAGGTATGACTGGATAATGTTATATTATCAGAAGCTATTCGTGCTGTGTCTGGGAGTCAGATCATTACTGTGTCTTTCTGCGTTTTCACAGTTTAGAAGCCAAGGCCAAAACATTTGTAAAACATTTTCTGTTGCAACTTTAATATGGAAGACTACAAAATGGAGTGTCTTCAAAATGGTGAAATAAGGTATTGGCCAATGCTTGCCTGCTGTACCCCAGCCTAAGTAGTTAGGTTTTTTTAAGCACTTTTTTTCTGTGCCTGGCCCAGAGGGACCAGTGGAGTGTGTCTCTTGTCCTCCCCACTCTTGAGTCAAGGGACCATGCACCAGTTGAGCTCTCAGACTCTGGAGGTGGGGAGGGAAGGAGCCACTATGCTACTTATGCACCTTCTATAGTGGAATAGGTGTGAATCTGGACATTGTGTGTGACCATACAACATCCTTCAGATCCAGGTCAGATGAGAGCATGGATTTGTCACAGATGTCAGGTCAGTGGTTATACAGTGAGGAAAAATACTCCTGATCAGCAGATAATGCCTTGGCATTCCCCACATTAACCAACTCCCTGACCAAACTACGCTTCACCTCAGGAAGTCAAAAACTAGAGTTGTGTCCAAGTACCTCCACTCTAGGCTGACTGTGGGGAATGGACCCTCACCACAGGGTGTGGCTCCCTAAACATGTATGTGTGGAATCAAGAAGGAGTTGTGAAGCAAGTAAGTAGTAAGGTCACTACCTCTAGTAAGTCACAAAAGATTGTAACACAGCTGGAATAAAAGAGAAGTAAAACAACATTGGTTTGGGGGACAGTGGATGGTTCCACAGTGTGATAGCAGGTAAAGACTTTTATCTCAGATTCAAAACCAACCCAGGTAAGTAGTGGTGAAAAACCATTATTATACAACGGCAAGAAAGAATCTTGGACTGTGATTGGTCAGTTTGGGGCTGGACCCATGGCGTTATCCCAGCACGTCGCCACAGGTCTAGTCTCAGCCTCATTGTGAACCTGTAGATGAGCTTGAGCATCTTGAGTATCTTGAGCTTGATTGTTTCATCTGCTCTTAAAAAACAAAAAATATTTTTCCACACAAAAACATCTTTAAAATTATTTTTTATTCTGTATAACAACAAGCCATTGTATAATGAATTATGCACTCTAGGGTGTGTATCGTTTGGGATACCGCGCTGCACCTGGTGATAGATGGACTCGCCTGCGCCTTGCAGCCCAACCCCCCCCAGGCGTGGTGTTATCCCAGCATGACACACACCCGTCGCATTATTCCTTTATCATCTGATGGCTGTTTGGTGGCCTATGTGGTAATGGTAGTAGCATTAGCAATAATCTTTATTGTTTGGTTATCCACCATCACAAAAACAGACAATTCAGATAATAGTATGCATGATTATAATACAGTTTCATATTTATGTTAAAACAATCTGTGATCTTATTTTTCCAAGCTAATACATAAAAAAAATCCCACATTTATTCTGTTTTGCAAGTTAATGTGTGCTTATTTTTTTTTAATTGAGAATTGTCTGACAAATAGTGACTGTCTTTTATAGAAACCAGGCCAAATGGAATTGATTCATTCTATTAAGGCTAAATACATTAGAGTGTTTGCCTTCAGGGACTTTCCATCTCTTGATAACACTTAATAATAAACATTTGCTTCTACAGTATGTTCATACAATGGCAAGTTCAAGACATAATGAATTAGATCTTCTTTATCACAATGGCAGATGGTTTTAGATTTATTACATTTTCAGAGCTCTGCCCAGAAATAGGTTATTAACCTTGTTTACACACAGTATGAAGGGCAGTCAAAGTCTTATGTGTTTGAGAGTTGACCATTTTCAGTAACTAAATTTCGAGAAACACATGGGCCTAGATATTCAAAAGTCCCCAGGCACACACTGCAAGTGCCTGCACAGCGCAACCCAGATGTGCCGCCCAAGAAAACTTCCATATTTAGCCAATGCACCACAAGATGCACCAGCACAACCATGGCTGAGTATACCATGGATGCACTACAGCACAGTCGCACATGCACAGAAGGGCAGGACTGGATATAACAAGTGGAGCAGGCCTGCCTGAGATTGGTGTAACATGTCAGTGCCCAGGGTGGGCCATGAGCATAATGCAAGTGCAGAGACGGAGGGGCCACAGCAAGTATGGCCATGGTGAACAGAGTGGCACTGCACAGGTGCAGGATGGGCACTGCGCAGCACAGCAGGGGCACAGGATGTGGCAACACACACAGAGGCATGCACTGTTCCCAGCACACGCCAATGGCATGGCACTGACAAGGACATGGACGAAAGGACAGAACACTAGGGATGTCAGTGGACAGCATGGCCACACAGGCACTAGCATAACAGTGCCAAGTAGCCAAATGTGCCAGATGTGTATCGGCCACATAGGGTGCACACATCCAGGGGCACACAATGTGGCAAACAGTGCAGCAGTGCAGCATGGCACATGGTGCAAACCCCATGCAATGCACAGCACTGGGGGTGAGACACACTGAACATGCCACTGTGGGCAACAGGGGGAGTCAGCACAGATGCACCACAGAGATGACCATGGCAAGCAGGGCATTAGCCTGTGTGGGCAGACAGGGAAGTCATGCACCATGGGACATGAACAGGCAAGCCATGCAGGCCAAGGAACAGTGGGCAGAGGATATAACAGAACAGCAGACATCAACTACAGCACAGACCAACCACAGACACATGGAATGTCCAGCATAAATGGATTTAATGTAACACAAAATAACAATGGTAACACAAATATGAATGAAAAACAAGAACAACAACCAAAACTCCAAAACCGGGGAATGGCAGGGATGAAAAGGGTACAGGGAATGCAGATGAGGCAGATAACTGCAGAAATGAAACAGGGAAGGGGGATGTAGAGGTGCACAATATAAAGTCCAGGCAATGCCAGTCCAATGGCCACACTCATTCAAGAATGTTGCTGGCCCCATTGGGGGGGTGGGACAGTTGATCTGGCTCATCCCTCTGAGCACCACCATTTGCTCTCTTAGTGCATGCAGTATGGCCCTCAGCCATCTGAAAATCGCCCCCTGCCTGCAGTGTATTACAGTCAACATCCCTGGTGCACCTTGGACCTGGTCCTGTCTTCTGCCTCCACGGCAGCCCATACCATGGGCATCACCCTCAGCAGACTGACCTGTGTGGTGAAACAGAGGACATGCACTCAGTGCCACAACAAACACAGGCTATGCCCCCTCCTTGGGAATAACACGCATGCTGGACATTGATGGGACACAGGCATGGACCCAAAAATGCACGACACACACGATGGACCAGTGAAATGCTGTGCAACAGTGCCACACAGTGACCTGACTGTGGGACAGTGCGATGTAATGGCATCAAGTGCATGCAATGGCCATTGCTGTGGGACATGCTGCCATGCCCACCCACATTGTATAGGGCCAATAGCCATGTGCACCATGTCTGGAGGCCCAGTGGACCACGCATGTTCCATGCTGGGCACCCACAGTCCTGATGGGACACAGAGAATGCGTTGGACACACTTGGGCATGGTGCACAGTGGGACCGCCTCATGGTGACAGGACAACTGCCACAGTGTGCTGACCAGCACAACTGGGACATACACAGCTAGCAGCCATGGGGCCGTGGTGGACATAGGAACCCCACACCACTCACACAACCACCTCAAACAGCATAGAACAATAAGAATGGCACACATACCTTACGCAGGATGAGATGGCACACTGCACAGCCCAGAACATGCTGTCCGTGGTCTTCTGGTCCTACCATGCTCATGGCACCTGTCTGCCACCTACTGGTGCTCTTCCTGGCCTGCAAGGGGAACAGAATGGAAGGGAGACATGAGCAGCATTCTGTCACCACCGCACAGCCCCCCAACAACTCTACACACAAACCCACTGCACACCCTCAACCTCGCAGCACCCACAGAATACATCAACACCACCCTGCACATACAGGAACGGCATGCAGGCAATGGTAGACTGCACAAACAGCATACATACCTAGTCATGGAACATCACCCCTGTGGGCACACTCCTGCAGCACCCTCAGCTGCTTAGGCTTCCACCTCTGCAGGTCCCCAGTGCGGGACACCCCTGTCCTCCTCACAAGCCAGTCTGCAACCATGGCCCAGACCTGGAACCTTGCCTCCTGCAAAGCCTCATCCCCAAACAGCTGGCCCTTCACAGGTTGCACCAATGGCACAAGGTTGGCCAGCTCAGTGTCACACCAATTGAGTGCCCATGGCCCTGCTACCCCTGCATGTGCCAGGTATCCAGTGAACGCAGCGACCGCGATTGAGCACTTTTAAAAAGGGTGACTCAATCACAGCACCTGTGTTCAGGGCTACGTGGCAGGGTAGTGACCAGATACCTGGGTGAGCGCGGTAGGACAATGGTAAATGTATGAGTGTGTAAACGTGTGCACATGCGGGGGGAGAGGGAGGGGAAGGGAGATATGTGGGAAGGGGTGTGGTGGGCAGCAACGAGCTGGTCGGTTAGCATGGTGGGGAGGGTGGTCACTGGTATGTGCAGGGCGCGGCATGTTTTTTTTTTTTTGTGCCAAAAGGCGGCTTTTTTTTTTTAAAGATTTCACACACCCCGGCTGGCACCCCTGAGTTGAGAACTTAAGTAGGGATGCGGGAGGTGAAGCCCTCCATGGGGAGTACAGGGGCACAGCCTCCCACATAAATGTAGAATCCGTCATGTCCATGCAGTTCGCCACAAGTGTACATCATTGTAATTCATTTTCAATGATATACACTTGCCCAAACGGTGATCACTATTCTGTGATCATGGTTATCACACAGAACCCACGTGCCAACTGACAATCTCACTTCCAGCATGCAGCACTGCACACCATATGGCCTGCTCATGGCTGATGCATGATAGGCATGCATGTGATGGCATGCACAGCACACAGATGCACAATGCCAATGCGTGATATGCAGTCCATTGTGCATCACCACACATGCATGGTCCTGCAATGCTGGTCAGGAGGACAAGGTCATGTCATCATGCACTGCGCATGTGTGACCAGACTGGCAGCCAAATTGGAAAGGTTGCAACATGCAACACATCAGCCAATAGAACCATGTATCGACGTGTACATGAGCCATGCAACGTCACAGCGCATGCACTGCCATGCATGGCGTGCATGCCGCATATCATTCCACATGCGCAATGATGTGTTGTGCTGCAATGCACAATGCGTTGCCAGGTAATGGCTGGTTGCACTGTCACCCATGGTGGGTATGTGCCAGCAAACTGTGCATACGTGGAGATGCGCGATGTGGAAGTTATAGGCTCAAATACATGCATGAAGCAAATTGAGATGGGCTAGGTGCAAATGAGCCATATTCAGCCATGATATGCAAATTTCCCTATTGCCCAATCATAGCACAAGTCCCCACATTAGCATCTCATTACAGGCTGCACAGACCCTTATTTGCATGTGCTGAGCCATAACTGGGCTGCTCTGCACCACCACACACACCACTGTTGACCAGCAGGTACTGCAACTTAGTGGTTTGTTTAACACAGCTACACTGTTAATGGGTCTCTGGCCAGGAAGACCCTGGAGGCAGTGCAGTATTTTTTATTTATTTATTTATTATTTATTAAAGTTTAGGAATTTTAACCCTTTGAGTCAGAAACTCATTTGCAAAGGTTCCGTTAGAATGCAATAATTACGCCAATGAGATTAATTACAGGGTTTTATAGCCATAGCTACAATTCCCTCATCATGTGTAATACAGGTGTACAGGTCAGAGACATCCAGGGTAACCAGTAAACTGACTTGTTGCTCTTCTCTGGCGAACTGTGTGTCCCTCAACATACTGATAAAATGAGATCTGTCTCTCACAAACATGGGAATTTTCTCCACCAAAGGCTGTAAATGGAAATTAATATAGTTTGATATTGGCTCGAACAGACTAGTTATTCCAGATACTATGGGACGACCAGGAGGGTCATCCATATTCTTATGGATCTTTGGAACAGTGTAGCATACTGGAATCTGAGGAAACCTCTGTATGAGTAAATCCTCTTCCCATTCTTTCAGACAGTTCATAAGTGTCCTTTCTTCCACCATCTCATATAACTCTATTTTAAGCCTGTTTGTGGGGTTGTTTCCAATCTGATGTAGTTTTCTCTATCCTGCAAAAGTTTAAGACACATATGTTAGCACTGTGTATAGTCCATGACCACTATACCTTTACCCTTATCAGCTGGGTTTATGATTATTGAATTCTTTTTTAATAGATTCAGAGCCCACCTCTCTTCTTAGTTCAAGTTATCAAAATCTGGTTTTCTATTTTGGTCTGTTTGAAACAGACCATGTATTTCCTTTTTAACAATTCCTGCATAAGTTTCTATTGCTGGATAGATTCCAGACGGTGGATTATACCCTGATCTGATGTGTAAGGCACTGGTTAGTTCCCTCTTATAGTCATTGACCTGTCCTTGATTGCCATACTGTGCCCTTAAACAAAGTGTTCTAAAAAAGTGCTGTAGATCACATTCCATCTCAAACTGATTAACAGATGTCACAGGTGTAAAAGAAAGTCCCCTGGATAATACTTGAATTTCTGTCTCTGTTAAATGTTTTTTGCTTCAATTAAAAACTGGTACTACCTCTGGTAGTATTTCTGTTTGGATCTGGTGTCTCCTCTCCCTCTGCTTGGTCCTGGTCCTGTATCTCCCCTTGTCTGCTCTATTGCATCTTCTGTTTTTTTTTTGGCTCTGGTATCGTACCTGTTCTCTCTGTACTCCATTCTGATTTCTGAACTGTTCTGCACTGGTGGTTCCCTGAGATTTATCATATATTGCTGCCATAAATAATTTATGTGGACAGGTCCCAGATATTTGTATTTTTGTATGCTTCTAAGGGAATTGAAAGCATCTCCTGATGAAGCCAACTTTGTTTTGTGAAACATCGAGGTTATGGGCCGAATGTAACTAAAGAATAAACTTTTCATATACAGAAAGGATCTGTCTACAGGTGTTGTGTGTTTGCGGCCTCCCACCCCATCTTTAAGTGAGAGACTTACATTTAATTGAACGCATCAGGAGTGGCTGCAGTACTAATTTAAGCATACAAGGATCATTACCCGTGGATTTTTCTGGATACTTCTGGAACGCTTGTGATCCAAGGAGAGTCATGGCTTTTGACAAGTTTTTTGATGGGGGGGGGCAAAGATGTCACAGGCAGCACTGAAGGAGGAAATGAAGAAAGCTAAGGCTTTGTCCACTGAGGTACATTGTGGGGGGCAATCAAGATTAGATAGGTAATTCTTGAAGTGTTCAGGGATCCTTTTGTCGGCGATGTTGGTAGATGACTCTGGGGGGAGGGAGATTTCAGATGGTTTGACCAATGACAGATGATGGGGGAATGGTCGTTAAGTGAGTCAGGGAGTACTTGGACATCAAAGAGGTGATCGGGGTGGCTAGCCAGGATGAGGTCTATGAGTGTCTGGTTTCCGTTAGTAGGGTTTAACCATGTGGGCATAGGGACCATCTGCATGAGATTCAGGGCCACATCAGCATCTCTATGCTGTGTTTCTTTAGGGGCAAGCCAGTTAGTATTAAAATCCCCACACGCAATAACTTCAGAGTTTGGTGGAAGCTGTGAGATGATATTCAGGATGGAGGAGAAGACATGTTTTTGTTGCCTAGGGGGGATGTAGACAGCTAGTAGGTATAGCAGTTTATCAGGCTTCCCTATTGTCAATTTTACCGTTAGGGATTGGGCCCCATGGGAGGGCTCAGGAGTGCTTACTACATGACCTAGAAGGTTGTTCCTAAGGCAGAAGGAACACCCACCACCCCTTTTACTAGATCTATCAATCTGGTGTAGGGTGTAGCCATCCAGGTGTACTGCTGAGTCAGGGGTGTCTTGGGTCAGCCAGGTCTCAACAACGGCCAGGACATATGGGTTGTGTTGAACTACCCACGCCTGTAAGAGGGTGTGTTTCTTTAGTAAGCTACAGATATCGATGGACGCTAGCCTCAGATCGCAGGTGTGAGTCTGTCTTGCTTCAAGGGGCGGGGCAGGACCTGGGTTGGGATGGATGTTACCTGAAAGGAGCAGCAGTAGGCACATAATTCTGCAGAGGGTTAGTTTAGGTAGCTTCCTTTTGGCAGGCATATGGCAGTTTAGAGGAGGGCAGCTAGGTGAGTTAACTGGGGTTGATTGGATAAAAGTGAGTGAATCAGCCACCCAGGGGAGGGAGGGAGTGGGCATCATTATTAGGTCTGGATAGGTGGTGGAGTTATTGCTTGGGGGGACACAAGAGATAGAGCTGAGGTGGGTGCTCATTAACAACATTGGTGGTAATAGGTTATAGCAGGGAGGGTAAAGTGTGGAGTTTGCAGGGAGGTAGAGCAGGGCCAGGAGTGGTATAATTAGGAGATACATATTCCAGTAAAGGAAGAAGGACTTTTGAGAGGGGAGGTTGGGCTATAGATTGCTTATGTAAGTGAGATAGCCTACTAAGAGAGTGGTCACTAGTGGCGATACCTGATCAGCTGCAAAGAGGAATGCTGGCTGATAGGTTTTTATCAACATGTGGTATCAGCCTGCCTATATAACTGCGAGTTCACCAAGGGTGGTGGTAGGAGCAGCGAGCCGAACCAGCTCCAACACAACAAGGGCTTTGGGCTGTGGCATGCTCACGTGGTGTCCATACCTGCTTTGCTTGTAGGGGTGGACTTGCTCATGGGAGGGCACCATCTTTCTCAGCCCTCATGACCACCTACAGAGTCTGCAGACAGAGGGAGAAAACAGCGGATTAAATACTTAGGTAAGTATGAGCGTGTACTGTCCTGACTGTTACACTCTCACCCCACAGGCACTAGTATGGCAGGGGAGGAAGAGGTGAGATGGAGATGTTGAACTGCATGGATAATGAGCAGGGGGCCCTAATCAAGGCCTTCTGTCAGGGAAGACAGGCACATAGCAGGAGAGGTCACAGGGATGGGGTGTGGTAGCACAGGCTGTGAACGCCCATGGTGTGTACAACCGCACCCCCCAGAAAAGCATTAAGTACATGAACAGTGAAAAGACCAGGACCAGGGAGCACCTGGCTGCCATGCTGGCATCCCTACAAGCTGTGGGGGGTGGGCCACACACTGTGCCACCACTAACAGCATGGGAGGAGGTGCTCGCATCCACCCTATCCCAGGCATCTGTGGAGGGAGTCCCTGGAGGTGGGTTCCAGACAAGCTGAGGCCCTGCACAGCACTGTGAGTATGCATGTGTCACACTGTCTGTATGGCTTTGTGCTGTGATCTTGGGTGCAGGGCATGCCACACATGGATGCACACTGTATCACCATGCTGCTGTGCAGTGCATTCACCGTTGCACATCTCCCCATGGCCATGCAGTGTCCCTCTTGCAGCACATGTGTGCTGCTGCGTTAGGTTGTGTCACCAGGGACATCTGCCTGCTGAGGTGGGGTGGCTAGTGGTGGTCACTGTCCACCTGTGTACATGTGCTACATTCCTGTACGTCCACAACACATGACAGTGCAATGCACTGTAGTGGCCTGTCACTGTTGGCGGTGTGCCCTCACAGAGGCAGCAGTGCCCCTTGCCTGGGGTGGGGGGGACCTGTGCACAGCCATGGCCCAGTGGCTGCCCATGTCACAGAACTGTGCATGCATGGCCCTGTGGCATTCAATGCACACATCACACGATGGTGTGGGTGACACTGGTCACAGTGCCAGTGTATGCCATGTGTGGCAGTGTGCACACTACTGTGTTTCATGGCACAAGGCCCCATGTACACCTGTCAATGGACATCCATGGACATGCCACCCTGACCATGCATACCTGTCTGCCTTACAGTTCCATCATACCTCAGGGGAGCTGAAGGGCATGTCCCATAGGTGGAGGGTCTGGTGGAGGTAGTGGAGGAGGAACCCAAGCCATCAACATCGGCCAGGATCATGTCCAGTGCAGGCAGGGAAGGCATGCTCCAGGACCTGCTGAGTTTCATGGGTCTGAACTCCTTGCCTGACATAGAGTTGCCTGATGACCTCACGGTGCTGGCATCGGCCATGGAGGATGATGATGATGGTGCCACACAGCTTAAGGTGATGACACACAGTGTTGCCACTGCCACAACGCAAGTGGCCACATGGATAGAAATGGACAAGGTGGGGCACCCTGCACCCACGCATGTCCCCAGCCAGGTTGCCCCACTGACTACCGCACCTGCGGCAGTTGTGTACAGCCAGGTCAGGGGTGTGGCTAGCAGGACAGAGGCCATCACCCTGGAGCAGCAATGTGCCACTCGGAAACATGGTGCAACTGTACAGGGACCCACTGTGCTTCCCCATGCACAGTCCCCACCCGAATTGTGACCAGCTATGCTGCATCCACAGGCCGTGGATGTTGCACTGTAGGCCAGTACACTACCTGCCCATCAGCACCCCCACAGGATAGGTCCCCCGCTGATGGGCTTGACGAGCACACCTGGCTCCTGTGGGCCTCCATGGGGCATCAGGATGTGCTCAGAGAGGCATGTCAGGGCCTGCATGTGCAGGTGAGCATCATGGATGACCATGCCTCTGCAGGCCACTCCTGGCTGGTTTTCAAGATACGCCAACTCTGGGTGGATGTGGTTGACAAGATTCGCCAACTGCAGGAGAACATGACCACAGGCTTTGAGAGGATAGCACAGGCCATCGAGGTGGGCTGTGCCACCCTTGCATCCCGTGGATGCAGGAGTGCCCACTGTACACTGCGTAGTGACACCAGCACTCCCACCTCATGGTGTAGCATGGCCCCATTGCTTCTGACACCATCCCCTGCCTCAGGTATCCCCAACACCCCTGAGTCCCATCTGGACTTTGGCAACAAGACACCCATGAGCACAATGTAATGGTCTTGAGGGGATACCTCTGCCAGCATGATTGATTCCCCTGCTGAGGTGGTTGCCACCCCAGAGGGGTCACCTGTTGTGGGCGTGGCCACACACGTGTCTGTGGCAGCCGTGGTAGGTCACAGTGATTCCACCTGTGTGTGGTTGTCATGGCACAGTCACCATCCAGGTGCTGTTTGCCCACACACCTTGCTGTCTGTGCCCAGTTCCATATGCGGGGCACATGCATATGCCTGTGGCTTGTGTTTCTGTGCTGTCTGTGTGGTTTTCTGGGCTTGTGCTGGGGCATTGCTGCTGTGTTGTCTGGCATGGGCATGCTGAGTATAGCTTTGTGTGTCTGCTGTGCATGTGTGTAGGCATTTCCACTGATCCAAGCCATACACTGCAGTGCCTCATGTAGGCCTGGACATGACTGTTCTGCTGTGGTCACACCTGCATGTGTGTGCACCTCCGCCACTGTGGACCTGTCAGCCATGCCACATTTTCCAGCCTTCGCATGGTAGCCCCCCTTCCCACACGATGTTGCACAACCCTCCATTATCCCATTCTGTCATGCACCTGCGGTCTCCAAAGTACTCATCCACAATCGTGTCCCTGTGCTGCTGTAACCTGGTGACCAGCCACGGGTCTCTACAGTCATGATGGTCCTGCCCACCCCCTGCCTGTGGCCCCTCATCATCAGAGCTGTCACCCAACTCAGCCTGGACATGGATTCCATTGTCTATGGCCATGTAGTGCAGCATACAACAGGCCAGTAATTTGCCACAGGCCTTCTCTGGTCTGTACTGTAGGGCACCACTAGACCTGTTCAGGCATCAGAATCTCCTTTTAAAGATACCAAAAACACACTCTATGATATTGCATATCGTGGTGTGTGCCTCGTTGTACCAGTTCTACACAAAGGATTAGGGCTGGCGTATGGGGGTGAGCAGCTACGGCCATAGGGGGTATTCGCAGTCACCTGTAAAAGAGAAAAAGCATTAAGTGCACATCATGCATTCTCAGGTATGCTACAGCCCTATTACTGCATGTCTGCCATTGCTCTGTGTGGCCCCCACCCTGGCTGTCCCACCCCATGGCACACTGGCCATGCATGCAACATCACATCAGTGTGTGCACTGATTGTGTGTTGCATGCAGGGCACATGCTTGGCAAGCCATGGCCTCCCATGGCCATGCCCTGCTGTTCACATACCCCACCTCTGCTGGCACACAGCCACTGTTCTGTCCAGTTCTAACTGTCCTGTCCAGCCATGGTTCTCTGTAGCACCACGGCATCTGTGTTGGGCCCATGCCCTGTGCCACTGCATGCCTCTACGCGTGTGCCTGTTATGTTTGTCCCTGGCCATGCCCCCCAGCCCAGCACACACCTGCCACATGTGGTTCACATTACAGTGGGCATGCATGGGCCGTGGCACTGCATGCCTGTTGGATGTGGCAAACCTTGTCTGTTTCCCACACTGCAGTTCCTTTCACTGCATTGTGTGCCATTGTGTGCTGTGTGAGCCCTTTGTCATGCCCCACTTACCCACTAGGTGGCCGCTGGGTATCCCTCTACTCTCAAACAGGCAGCACAGGACTGACTGGTGGCAGATGTTGGCATCATGTACAGTTCCAGAGTGCATGGCACACACAATGGTAATGCGCCCCGTGGCATTGCACACCACCTGGCAGTTTATGGAGTGGTAGCCCTTTCTGTTGATGTATGCCACTCCCTCTGGGCCAGGTGGTGCATGTATTGACACATGGGTGCAGTCTATGGCCCCTAGCATGCCTGGCATGCATGCCACCCTGTGGAAGTGCTGCATGGTTTCTGTCCACTCTGTCTGTATATATGGGAATTTGATGTACTCTGAAGCATGTGGTAGCAGAGTGGTGAGGAACTGGATGAAGAGATGGGACATGGCAGACTGTGTGATGCCAGTGGTGTCATCCACCGGCATCTGGAAGGTGCCCGTGGTGAGCAGGCACATTGCTGCTGTCACCTTTCTCTCCACTGTCATGGCGTGACTTCTGTGTGTTGATACTTGTGGGTCATCATGGAGCAGCACACAGAGCTGTCTCAGCAGTGCCCTGTTGAGTCTGTACCAGCCCACAATCTCCATGTCATTCAGGTGGTTGAATGTGACACAGGCATGGTGGCTTCTCCACTGGGCATATTGTCTATGGGCCCTTCCACATCCACACTATTGTTCCTCCTGTCTCCTCACTCCCCTCATAACTGCTGCCATCAGGAAAGCTGTCCCATTTATTGCTACTATGCTGCTCTCTGCCTGTGGGTAGACTGGACTTAGGCATGCTTTTTATATGCCTATCTTTGTTCAGCACATCTGCAGGATGCTCCGTGGATGTGCAGCACATCTTTGCTGAATATGTGGCTGTGCAGCCAAATAATGGGAACGCCCCCTCCACATGCACCTCATACATTATATTTGTGCTCAGGCACATCCGGTTTTGAGCTGTCCAACCCTGTCCTTTCAATACTGCACCATGGCACATCTCGGGTTGAATATCTAGGCCATTGTGCTTAAACTTTGAATAAGCTTACTATCCAAATATTAACCATGTGCTGTTTATCATTGTCAGTTATTGTCTCTGATCATTTGCATGACTTTATGCTCATTTGCAAATATCATATTCTCAGTTCCATTTTTTAGCTAGCAGGTGTTGTATATTTAATTTCCAGTTTGTATGTTTTACATGCATTTTCAGATCATTTAGCATTTAATTACAAAACATGTGAGTTAATCTAGCAATCTGCATAACCAGATTTCTATTCTTCATTACTCTGCATCTTGCTTTGAGGGACCAATAATCCCATACCAATTCTGCCCTTCTTTGCATGTCTGAAGTCGATGGCAGTAATCCCAGAATTTACCATATAAAAATGTTAACTCTTGAGCCCGAGGGAAAGGGAAATAGCTAAGTCCAGACAAAGGGTGTGTTACTGCATACTACGCTTTTCTGCATTTTATTTAGAAAACTACTTGAGTTCAGCTGGTGTATGGGGTCAGGAGGTTGGGTGGTGGGAAGGAGCATTGTAGGAAGCTGACAAGGGAGGAGGTGACTTCGAGGGATGCTATTAGTGGGAAGGGTCACATGACTGTGAGAATCCTATAGGCAGCTATCAGTTCTAGCCTTTAAAGATCACTCACAAAATATGTAGTATTATCAGAGAGAAGGGGAGCAAGTTACTGTAAGCCTAGACAAAGGGCTTATATTGCCAAGTACTGTGTGTTTCTGCAGTTTATTTATAAAATTAATTGAGTTCAGCTGGTGTGTGGGGTCAGGATGTCAGGCAATGGGAGAGAGTACTGTTAGAGGCAGAGGGGTTGGTGGTGGCCAGGAGCCTCACTATTAGTGGGATGGGTCATGTGACTGTAAGTGCCTCATGATGAGTTGCTAGTCCTGGCCTTTTAAGGCCATTCATAAAAGCTCCTGCACAATCGGAGAGGTGGGAAGTCAGGTAAGCCCAGAGAAAGGGTTAGAGTTTCTGGGTGCTATGTGTTTCTACATTTTATTTACAAAATTACTTGAGTTTGCCTGTTGAGTGGGGCCATGAGGTCCTACGATGGGAGGGAAGACTGTTGGAGCCTGAGGGGTGGGTGGTAGCTATGAGCGATACCATTACCAGGGAGGGTCACATGACTGTAAGCATCCTATAGGATGCTACCAGTCCTGGCCTTTTAAAGCCATTCCTAAAAGCTCCCACACACTTAGAGAGAAGGGGAACAAGGTATCACCAGACTAAAGGCTAATTTTACTGAGTAATGTGTGTTTCTGCATTTTATTTACAAAATTACTTGAGTTTGGCTGGTGTGGGGTTTGGAGGTCAGGGAGTGAGAGTAAACATTATGGGAGGCTAATGTGCAGGTGGCAGCTATAAGTGGTGCCAGTAGTGGGGCAGGTCATGTGACCATGAGCGTCCTATAGGATGCTACCAGTTCTGTCCTTTTAAGGTGCTCACAAACATACCAGCACAGTCAGAGAAAAGAGCAAGGTCTGCTAAAATAAGAGGATAGTGTTACTGGGTACTGGGTACTGTGAGTTTCTGCATTTTACTTGTAAAATTACATGCATCTGACTGCTGTTTGGGGTCAGGAGATTGGTCAATGGGAAGGAGCATTGTGGGAGGTTGAGGGCCAGATGGTGGCTGGTGCCATTAGTGGTGAAGGCCATGTACTGTAAACAACATATAGGTTGTTACCAGTTCTGGCCTTTTTTAAGGCTGTTCACAAAATCTCCCATGCAGTCAATGAGAATGGGAGCTGGATAAGCACAAACAGAGGGCTAGTGTCACTGGGTACCGTGAGTTTCTGCATTTCATTTACAAAATTACTTGAGTTCAGCTGGTGTGTACGGTCGAAAGGTTGGGGGATAGGAAAGAGCACTGTGGGAGGCTGAAGGGTGGGTGGCTGCCGTGAATGGTGCCTTCAGGGGAACAAGTCATGTGACTGTGAGCATCCTATAGGACACTACCAATCCTGTATATCAATCTTGCTGGACCAGCGAATGCAGAGCATTCAAAGCATCAGAGAATGAGGGCCATTGTGCAGGAAAGTGGCTTCTGCAAGGTTGTCCACAGGTAGTTTCAGGTCTGCAGAGCAATCTGCCCAACAGTACATCCAGGTGAGGTAAAGTGCAGGTTCCTGCCACAGAGGGAGTCATGTACAGAAACAATTGAGTAACCTGCTGGATGGAGGAGGCACATGTAGGCTGTGAGAGTCTATGGGGTTGGACTAGAAGTGGGGATGTGCGGTGGGTTACAGGGTGGAGTGCTAAGTCACCACTGTAAAGCTCTAAAGAATATCATCAATATTTGGACATCCTAGAAGAACCTTATTATTAGGGTTAAAAAGTGGGGGTCTGGGAAACATACTATTAGAGGGGACTTGAAGGACCACGTACCAAATCCTTTGCAGATTCAGCACCAACTGGGGGGGAGAGGACCTGAACTGAAACACTTGCCAGGTGAACCAACATGGGTGGTAGGAGAATAATGAATGAGATAGAGGCAAGGAGGATGGGGAATGGGGGGATTTGTAGGCTGCAATGGCTTTGAAGTGACCATCTGCAGTGAGGTGCTCTGGAGGTGGGGATGCTGCCCAGTATGCAGAATGCTTGCAGAACTCTCAAGGGAACTAGCAGTGGCAAAGGCTAAATTAAACCTTCTTCATGAAAGTACCAGGTAGGGACTGAGACTAGCAGCTGCAACTGCAGCTGCACTCCCCAATCGCCAACTGAGGTCCAAAATGGGGGAACACAGTAGTCACCAGGGGGCAAGGTGTAGGTGGTACCTATGATGGGCAGTGGGGATCCAGCATTAGCAGCAGAAAATAATTTTGCTCCTGTGAGCAACCTGATTATCCCAGGGTCTCCCCACAGGGATCCATGGCAACTGACATGGTTGTATCACAGAAAACCAGGTCTGCTCTGAAAATGCCACCTATGGAGGTAATTGGATCTAAAGGCAGAAAAGAGGCTAGGAGAACTCTGATAGTCAAGGACTCCATAGACAGGAATGGAGTAGATCTTACATACTGTATGTTAGGATTCAGGGAAAACAGGTTGGTCAGAAGCCCACCAGAAGCATTACCAAGAAGGGACATAGGCAAAATAGAAAGAATCATTGGGGATGCAGGTGGGAGAGGAGATATATGTAATTGTTCACCTGGGAAACAATAAACAAGGAGGCAGAACCATAGGGAAGTTAAGGACAGATTTAGAAAGTTTGGCAGTTCACTCAAGTTGGCAGCCACCACAGTAAAATTTTCTATGGTTCTCCCAGTTTGGGCCAAGGGGGAGGCTAGCATCCTCCCAATAACTCATTTTAATTCCTAGTTAAAGAAGTGGTGAAGGGAAGAGGTATTGATCTAGAGGGGGATTGGGGTCACTTTTGGAGGGACAAGAGGCTGTTTAAGGGGCATGGTCTTCACCCAATGGCTGAGGGGACCAAGGCATCAGCCCAAAAATGTAATGCCTATATAGTTAGACCTTTAAATTGACAAAGGTGGGGGTTGCAGCCAGGGACAATCAGGGCACAATGGCAGTCAACAGGGCAAGCAGGCAAATGCCCAGATGGAGGGGGTAGTCAAGACCAAGGAGGAAACCAGGGAGGGAGTAGCAATGAGGGGGTCAGTTGCATGGTAAGGTAGCAGGGGAGGGGAGCTAGCACACCATACTGGAAGGTGGCTAACTTGAATGCTAAAAATCTAAGAAATAAGGTGCAGGACCTAGAGGTGCTATAATGGTAGAAGACTGACACCTTTATTTTTTTAAGACAACTTTTATTAAGTTTTTTAACTTAAACAGGAAACACATATGAAGGAGGTGCAAGTTCGACTATATAAAAGAATATAATATATGCTGATACTCTATAACTTTGTGAAATTCAACTTCTGTCATGGATGGGAAAGTGATGTCAGCTTAGCTATTAGGGTTCCATGTGCCACCTGGATATTTTTTGCACTTTATTTCTTCAATTTGCCTCCTTAATAGTCACTACCTCTTCTATTTACTATACGGTATTGGATATTGCTATATTGTTCCGACTTGGACTTGGAATATTTATTTTACACCTATCTAGTGGATCACTGTCATTCTCTGCTTTGGGTTTACCCAACACTTACCATGGTATCCTAAGAGCTTCCTGTGCTGGTAGATCAAGAGGACCTTTATGATATTAGGTCCATGCTTCAGTCCTTGGCACAAGATATTCCAGCAATAAAGGCTTCTGTTTCCCATCTTGATGAAAGCGTGGACACCACGGAACAGAGGATTGCTAAGATCGAGCTATTCACTATGTAAACTGAATCAACTGTAGCCAAACACTCTGACAAAAGTGCAGCTTTCTAAAAGCAGGTTCAGTCCCTCTCCTCAAAGCTAAAAGATCTATAGAATCGGGGGAGATGTAACAATTCACGGATCTTTGGTGTCCCAGAGGGGACCGAAGGCAATAAAATGTCTGAATTTTTGCAACACTTCTTTCCACGGCTGCTAGACTTCTACTGGGACAATCCTCTTGAGGTGGAGAGGGCTCACACGTCCTTGGGGCCCCTACTGGTTAGGGGTATGCCCCCATGCCAGATAATTGCCTACTTCCTTTGTTTTTCCATAAAGGAACACATCCTATGGTTAGCCAGGGGAAAAGGGCCCCTTCAAGTGGAACGGCCACTCAGTGTACATATTTCAAGATTTTTTGAAAGATGTAGTGGCAAGGAGGAAAGCATTTGCGCTGCTCAGAAAGGAGCTAGCTCAGAGGCAGATACAATACTCTATGAGATATCCGGCTGTCCTAACGGTTTTGTGGGATGGTAAATGGATGTGGTTTGAATCGCTGCAAGAAGCCCAATGATTTCTGCTGTTGGTAAGGCACTCATCCGGTATATCTGGTTCCACTATGCTGTGTGCCCTGCTAGTTCCTCACAGGTTGGACTGAGCCCAACCTTCTCAAGCTCCCATGGCTAAGCCATTTTCTGCTGCAACTGCTACTCAGTCCTTATCTGACTGTAAACAGTCTTCCATGCCGATGGTCGGTAAGAGTACTCTGGCAACTCAGAAGCTGAAATGAGTAGGAGACACCCAAAAGAACTCTGGTTCCTCCCCCTTCATGGTTCTTCATCGACGACTGACACATTGATGGGAGGAGCTGGGACATTTCACTCTTCATCTCTCTCCAAGAGTCCAGTCGGGCGTTCTCCCACCCCTGAACCTAAGCATCCTCATCTTTCCCTGACTCTACTTGAAGACAGCATGGGTCAAGATGGGATGGAGTGGGCTGACTATGGTGAAGACGAGCTGATAACAGCTCTCTCCAAGGACTTACACAATTGCTTAGTGTCTCCAGTGCCTGTAACGATGGCTCCTGCTCCACATGCTGAAGGAGATTTTGAGGTAAAGAATACTACTGAAGAGGCTGTGGCTGGACATGCTATTTAGTCATTTATATCGAGACAATAATGTCTATTTACCAATGGTTTGGTAACTAGGTGGATTGAGGAGGCGACATCAGTGAGATGAGGTAGTTCAGAGGGGCATTGATGGATAATTGTATGTTATACTGTACATAGGGGAACTGACTGTTTTTTTGATTACACAGGCATAAGTCTGTTGGAGTCAGTTTCAGATTGGTGGTAGGTTGGAGAAATGTTCTATTTATATGCTTGCTTTTTTATTCATTTATTTTGCATGTCCCCCTACCCCCTTCTGGTGGAACCCCCCCCCAAGTTACTTAAATGATTTACAGGGATTAGTTGACAATGCAGTGCTCCCTTATGACTTGGTCTTGGATGTGTTGGCTGGTTGATTGACATCCGGACTGCTACATATAATTTTTTGCGCTGGCCATTATATTAGTTCACAGCCTTCTTTACATTTATGAGGTGCTGGCTCCATTGGTATGTTGGCAGCCAGTGCCTGGAGGAGGTTGCTTCACCTAGCCAGTTAGTGTTGGGTGAGGATGCCCATCTCTGCGCCTGCTGAGAAGGGAAGGGAAGGGACATTGCCACAAGACTGTTGCTGGCGCACTTTATTTCCCTGCCAGTCAGGTGGAGCTGGGTCTTCTCACCTTTAAGGTCCTATACGGACTGGGTCCTGGTTACCTGTCTGAGCTTCTGACACCAGTGTCCTCTGCTCGTGCCCTCCGCTCCTCCTCAAGGGTCCTCCTGGATGTTCTCAGGGTTCAGCTTAAGACTTCAGGAGATTGTGCTTCTAGTGTTTCTGGGCCAACCCTGTGGAACTTGCTTCCACCTGCAATCTGGGAGTCTCCTTCGATTGAGGTGTTTAAGGGAAGGCTAAAGACCCACTTCTTCAGCCTGGCCTTTGACTGCTAATGTCCCTAGCTTTGGCCAGTCCCTGAAGACTGACTTCTGGAAACCTCAGTTTTGTTGAATTTTAATCTTGTTATGTTTTTAAATTAGGTTTTATTATGGTTTATTTACTGCTGTATGTTCTTGTTTTTTTTTCAGTGCCCAGAGCCTCCAGGATTGGGTGCCTTATAAACAAAATTGCCTTGCCTTGTTATGGGAAACTTCAATATTTCTGTTCATTTCTTACTTTTATAGTATTTACAGGGTGGGATGGATGTTTCAGTGTTGTACTTATTCTTGTTGTTAATGGTTTCTGTTTTGAGGGGTTGGTTGTTTTCTATTTGGGGTACAGCGGTGGGGTTTAGTTTACTGCATGTAACCAAAGAGTGGGGTCTTTCCTGGGATAGTTTGTTTAATGGGTGGAATGGAGGGTTTTATACTTAATTTTGGATGATAGTCTGCAGCGTACTGGTGGGTTGATTAGTATCTGCTAGGATTCTGCCAGTGAGCTGATTTGTGGGCAACAGTGATTGCCTTGGATGCCCAGAGAAAACTACACCAAGTTGGGTTGAGTTTTGACTGGTGGAGGTAGCAGAGGTCATTGGGGTGGCTTCTAGGCTGAGGCACACATACTGTGAACTGGACCCAGTGCCGACGCATTTCTTGATGGGATGTGTTGACTCTGTTGGCCCAGTGTTTTTGTGACAGAGTGACCTCTGTCAGGAGAAGATGCCCGGTGATGGGATAGGGGTCCCTGGTCTCCTTGTTCACTTTTTTCCCAAAAATATAAAATAAAGTGCCAGAAATCCTTAAACTAAATGTAATATGGAAACTCCCAATCATGTTGTATCATGGCCTATGGAAACTCCCCATTATGTAATGCCACAGCAAATGGGAATTCCTCTCAGAATTATGATGCAATCACAAAGGATATAAAAGCTTCCACTAGAGACAGAAATGTTAGAAGAGGGAGTCAGTCTAGAGCTGGCTGTGGAGGACGAAGGACCTCTGGAGAGTGTGGGCTCTCACAAACTTGCTAAATAGGCTAAAGGAAATGCCTGGTGACCCTGCTGGGAAAAGCAGTGGTTTTGTTTGTTTGGATGCATTGAATAATCTTGTTTATTTTTCTGTATATATTTTTCTTTCAATTTTAAAGAAAATAAAATAACAAATGCTTTCTAACATTTTTTATGCACCAAAAATCTTGTTTGCCTTTTCCTGTGTTTGAAATCCCACATCCTCCACAACACTTGGTGTCACAAGTGGGATCTGGCTGAGCATCTAAGGGATACAGGGGAGAGCTCAGTCAGGTAGTTCCAGCCCTGGTACTGTTTGGGGAGAACAGGCAGTGGTGCATGGTGCCAGATTCAAGGATGTGGAGTATCGGAGGTGGTGACTTGAATGAGGTACCACAACAGCCTGAGAGATTCAGAGACCAGTTGGTGGAACTTGTCTGACTGGTGAACTGGCTCAGCGGCAAGTGGCTAGAGGTGGACTGATGTCAGAGGGAGGCTGAGTGCCATTACCAGGTGCTTTTGGAGATGACCCATTCAGAGGAACCTGATGTTGTGTGGCTGACCAGGAGCATGGTCATCGAGAAGAGGAGGGCCCACGAATGGACTCCTGGGTACCGGTATTGCCAATTTTTCCTGGCTATTATATGGAAGAAGAGGATTCCCTTCTGGGGCATGTGCAGCCAGTACTTATGGATGTCCCATTGTTGCCCATTTTCCCAGGCTGTTACCTGGTGAAGGATGGTATTCGGGAAGGGAAGGACCATGAGAAGTCCCCAGGTAAGACTGTGTTTGGACATGATGGTGCTGGGGTGAAGACTGCAAGCAAGTTGCAAGAGACTGTAGTACTTAAAGGGACTTGTGTAGCTGTAACCCGCCTACTGACTGGAAAATGTTGCAGGCTGGAGATGCTGAGTTAACCAGCTTACAGGCTTATGTTTCTATGCATGAGGGTAAAATGTTAAATGGAGGTAGTGGAACTAAGTTGTGATGGTATGAACAAAAACAGGGTGTTCTGCATCACATGAAACCCAATCCTCATACTGGGCAAGTAGATGCCAGGGCGGTGGTACCCATGACTTATAGGAGGGAGGTGTTTGAGTCTGTTTGCTCCAAGCACATTAGGCCCTTAAATCATGGGGAAATCCTGAGTGACATCACTTCAAGATATTACTGGCCAGGAATGCATAGTCGGGTGGCTGCCTATGTAGGAACCAGTGCCTTGTATCAGGGGGTGCCTGACAGATGGGTAGAAGATGGAACCCAAAGGTGGGAGGGCCTAAAGAAATGGCATCCATGGAAAAGGGGGACACATCCACGTAGGTTAAGGGTTACTAGACAGTAGTTAGCACGGGACTGTGTTCTACTTTCATTACTAGCTGTTTCTGGGATAAAAACCTCAGAAGGCTCTAGTACATACCCCTTGTGTGCTGATGGAAGTACAGGTAGACTGGTAAAATGGGAAGATGAATTGCTCTCCCATGTTGTTGTTTTTTTTAACCCCAGGGTAAAGTAATGTCAGTGAGTAAATGGTATATCACTAAATTGATTACGCTGTTTGAGGGATCTGGGGTGGAGGTAATGGATGAGGTCTGGCCATAGCTCCACCCCCTTCCAGGATGAGGGAAGGGGGGTTACTGTTTATCCACAACTTCTGAAAACTGAAAATACTGTTGTAACAGTCTATGCTTCATATATCTTCTTCATCACCTTTTTCTATTTTCATCTGATGTGTTGGCCACTTATCAGATTGTCTTTTTGATCTATTCCTTACTCTTTTCTGTATTTTTTGGTCTGGATACAAGGAGGTTACAGTGGAAATTGACCTCCGGGGGAATATCTATTAGGACACGCTATTGGTAGGTGTCAGATGTTCCAAATGAAAGTTGAGAAACCTATGCTATGTGATTAGTAACTAGTCTTGCTAGTAAAATAAAAATACCAGTGAATGTTATGAAAGTAATAAGAGCCTCAAGGTATAGTAAGTATGTTATCAGTGAGAGACTGCATGATTATGACTCTGTTTAAGGGACCCTGGGGTGGAGCTTTACGGAGAGGGTGGGCTGGAGCTCCACCATACCCTCCTTAGGATTGGTCTGTATTGGACAACCTTAGGATGGTTGTCCTGTTAAGTGGGGAGGTATGTGACAGAGTGACCTCTATCAGGAGAAGGTGCCTGGTGATGGGATAGGTGTCACTGGTCCCCTTGTTCACCTTTTTCCCAAAAATATAAAAGTGCCAGAAAGCCTTAAACTAAATGAAATATGGAAATTCCCAATTAAGTTGCATCATGGCCTATGGAAATTCCCCATTATGTAATGCCACAGCAAATGGGAATTCCCCTCAGAATTTTGATGTAATCACACAAGATATAAAAGCTTCCACAAGGGACAGAAATGTTAGAAGAGGGAGTTAGTCTAGAGCAGGCTGTGGAAGATGAAGGACCTCGGAAGAGTGTGGACTCACAAGTCTAGAGCTGGCTGTGGAAGACAAAGGACCTCGGGAGAGTGTGGACTCACACAAACTTGCTAAATATGCCTGGTGACCCTGCTGGGAAAGGCAGTGGTTTTGTTTGTTTGGATGCATTGAATAATCTTGTTTAATTTTCTGTATATATTTTTCTTTCAGTTCTAAAGAAAATATAATAACAAATGCTTTCTAGCGTTTTTTGTGCACCAAAATTCTAGTGTGCCTGTTACTGTGTTTGAAATCCCATGTCCTCTATCACAGTTTGCCATGATTGTCCGGTGCTCTGTCTCAGAAGGTGTCTTTCCCAATGCCTTGATGGAGGCATTGGTGAGACCCCTTCTGAAGAAAACATCATTGGACCCTGACTTCAAGGCAAATTACCTTCTTATCTCCAACCTTCCATTCTTGGGTAAGGTTGTTGAGAAGATTGTGGCACTGTAGCTTGAAGAACACCTCATGGCCTTTGATCTATACGAGCCCCTCCAGTTGGGGTTTCGTGCAAGGCACAGCATGAAAACCACATTAGTTTGGGTGCACAATGACCTTCTCAGGGTGAGAGATCGAGTAGAGGGGGCAATTCTCGTTCTTCTTGATCTCTCTTCAGCCTTTGACACGATGGACCTTTGTGTGTTACTTGACCACCTGAGGGACTTTTGTGGACTTGCTGGTACTGTCATCTGCTGGTTTGAGTCCTTTCTCACAAATAGGAGGCAAAGGGTAATGATGTGGAGTTTCTTCTCCTCCCCAAGCCTTCTGTCTTGTGGAGTACCTCAAGGTTCGGTCTTGTCACCAATGTTGTTCGCTGTGTACATGCTTCCCCTGGGAGTGCTCATTAGAAAATATGGTTTGGGCTTTCATTGCTATGCCAATGATACCCAGCTGTGTCTTTCTTTTGCACCAGGGACATTCAATGCAGTGGACATTCTTAACAACTGTCTCACTGAGATCAACGACTGGATGGCCTCCAGCAGGTTGTGACTGAACCCTGACAAGATGGAGGTACTGGTTGTGGAATCGAACAGAGGGCATGATAGGTTGGCCTCAGGTGCAGACACAGGACTGGTCCTAGGTTCTGTGCCTTTTGAAGGCCTCCTCCAGGGTGCGTAACCTGGGCATTATTCTGGGCAGTAGACTGACACTTGAGGCCCAGATGTTGACTAATGTCCATGTCAGTTTTTACCACCAGAGAAATATCACCAGGGTTAAGCCCCTAGTTCTGCCCCGGACCTCCCTACCTTAGTGCATGCCTTCGTGACATCTAGACTGGACTACTGTAATGCACTCTACCTTGGGATCTCAGGAGATATCATCTGCAGACTTCAGCTGGTGCAGAACACAGCTGCCAGATTGCTGATGGGGCAAAGTAAGTTTTGTCACATCACCCCTGTGCTGCGTGAACTGCACTGGCTGCCGGTCAGGTGGAAGATCTTCTTTAAGGTGGGCTTGTTCACCTTTAGGGCCCTAACGTGGTCTGGGCCCTGGCAACCTGGTGGACCTTCTTTCACTTGCTCATTAGTGAACTCTCTCCGTTCTTCCTCGAGGGGCCTCCTAGTGATTCCCAGGACAAGGTTAAAACAGCTGGCGATAGAGCTTTCAGCATCACCAGCCCCATCCTGTGGAATTCGCTTTCTCCATCAATACCAGGCCCCTTCAGTGGAGGTTTTTAAGGCATGCCTCAAGGCCTTCTTGTTCAAGCAGGCCTTTCCCAACTCAGTATTGCAAATATCGTTTTAGACTAACCTATTATAATGTCTTCATGTTTTACTATCTGTTCTTCTATGCAAGTATATTGTAGTTTTGTTATTGTTTTATTTAAGAATGATATGATTTTGGTTTTATGTACGGCACCCAGAGCCTCCAGGATTGTGCATCTTTTTAAATAAAATTCACCTTGCCTTGCCTATCCAGTTAAAGTATGAAGTAGGCTCACTGGGTTTGCCTGCCCTGTTAGGGGGAATTATATACAGTACAATTGATTTCTTTAATGCTCTCAAATTTTTAGCTTTTCTGAATGGGTATGGCTAATTTAAAAATCATTACCAGGAAAGTTTAAGGCATAAATATCTCCGTTAAGCATAAAAAGGTTCTCTCATATTAATTGTGATGTAACCCTTATACAGGAAACACCTTTGCTTAAACAGAATGTGGCCATTATGACCAGGGGTGGGTGGGGAGGGTTTTTCTAGTTCCTTTGTTTCTAAGAAATGTGGAATATCCATACTAATCAAAAGGGGTTGCGCATTACAGGTAGAGAAGAGTCTGTCTGACAAAGAGGGTCTATGGGTATTGTTGCTGGGTAGACTAAACTGGATTTGGGTTCTGGTAGTTAATCTTCATGCCCCTAATGAAGAATCCCCCTGATTTTTTTCCTCACGGTTAGCCCAGAATATTGCCAATTGGTTTTGTCACCCGATGGTCTTAATAGAGGAAGATTATAATTTAGTGATGGACCCTTTCTTAGGACCCCCATAGAAAAAGGGCCCCCTCTCATCAACATTCTAGGGATATGCTCCATCATCTCTGTGCTGAATTCATGTTAGTTGATTGCTGGCAGATTATTAACCCCAAAACCTGAGATTTTTCATTTAGGACTCCTCGTTTTCACATCTATGGTAGATTTGATTATTTTCTTTGCAGCTCTTTTATTTATCTGATTTGGTGGAAGTCACTATTATGCCCACAATTTTGTCGGACCATGCTCCTGTAAGTATGGTTGGGCACCCAAACAATGCTTGCCTAGAGCTCCCGGCTGGCACTTTAACCCCATTCTCCTTTGGTCAGAGGGGTTTCATACATGGATTTAGGGGATATAGATTTTTACTTTTCCATGAACAGATCCCCAGAGGTGTCACCTTTTACTCTGCAGGAAGCTTTTCTGCGAGGGGGTCCTGGTCCTATTCCACTGGGTAGCCAGTGGTTCAGCCCCGTGTCTCCCTGGGTCTCTTCCTGGGGCTTGCTGGAAAGTGAGCGCGGGTGGGAGACTAATAGCAGTGGCCATGAACCTGCATTTTTGCTGCCTAGCAGGAACTATGAGGGTGATTTTTGGCTCCTGAGCAGCCATCATTGAAGCAGACCACCCTGGACCTTTCTCCTCTTGATTACGGTCAGACCTACCCTATTTTTCATATTTAAAATTATTTAAGGCAGTGAGAGTGCCTTTGTTTCTTTTGGCCTTGGTACAGTGAGAGTGTGCCTGGTTTTAAAGTTGGACATATCTTAACCCCCCTCCCCCCTCTGTAGTGAGAGTATTCAGGAAGTTGGGGAGAGTTTCGAGACCTTTTTTATCCATAATCTAATCCCCTCTGGCGGTGTGAGGACCATTTGGGGTTAGTTTTTTGAATTCCCTAGCCAGAAATTACGGTCTGACAATTCTCCGGCTATTTAATCTGAGATTTACCTAAAAGTGCAGGCATGATTTTGTTGACCGAGACATTTTATGTTTTATAAGTTATGTAGTTATTATGATAACTTTCTTTAGATAGGGTTATTTAATTGTTGCTAGACTTTATTTAATTTATTTTCTTTCTCCCTCCTCCCTTGAAGTAAGAGCTGAGGGATTAATAGTTTATTATTTTGTAATTTTGTTTTGTGTTTTTATTCAGTAGATAATACAGTTTTATTTGAGTTACTGTAATGTATAGGAGGCCTGCCCCATGGTCAGGCACTATTCATCCTCCGAACTCCGCGCCTCATCCTTTTACCTCTCCCCCTTTGCAATTTACTATCTACCAGCGCTGTAGAGCACTGGGTATTGTTTGTTGGAGGGGGTGAGGAGTCAGGGGCTGTGAACAGTGGAGGGTGAATGAGCGGAGCCACCACATTGGGGTCATGAGAGCCAGGAAATGCCCTGGGGCAAAATGGAACCCTGATCATGGTCCTCCAAGTCTGGTTTCCATACCCAAGGGCACCAACAATTTTGGTGGGCAGGTGGCCCTGACGGCTCTGGAAGCTCATCCAACTGGTGCAGTGTTATGTAATGCCAGGTCCATTAAAAACAAGACTACAATTATTGCAGATCTTGTTGGTACAGTGGACCTTGCCTGCATCACTGAGACCTGGCTGCACAAGAACTTCAGCCCCATATTGGAGGCTGCAACCCTGGCCGGGCACTTAGTGATTCACCGCCCGAGATTGGATCAAGGGGGGGTTGTGGTCTGTTTCAAGTCTGAACTGGGCCTCACGAGTGTACCAGTTGAGGAGACCCAGTCATTTGAATGTACCGTGGTAGCAGGTGTAGGTTGTAGGATCGCCTTCATCTACTGTCCACCCAGAGATGAGAAGCGGTTCCTTCAGGAAATGGTAGACTTTGATCGATTTGGCATTTGAGTCCCCCAGGCTGATGGTCCTGGGTGACTTTAATGTCTGGTCAATGACAAACTCTCACAATTTGGTAAGCATTTCCTCCAGTTAATGTCATCTCTAGGCCTTACACAGATTGTTTCCACTGCTACCCATAAATACAGTCATTCTCTTGACTTAGTTTTCCTCTTGGGGGTCAAAGCCTTGGATCTGGGGGTGGAACCAGTCAGACTACACTGTGCATTTCAGTTTTTGCACTCCCCTTCCTAGGTCTGCCCCTGTGGAGATGATTAAGTACTGCCCTTTACGAGATGTAAGCTCTGAAGGCCTGGTGGTGGTGCTTGACCTATCAATCCTTCCATCGGCAAACAATGACCCAGAAGCCCTAGTTGTGGCTTATAATAAGGCCATATCTACGGCCCTGGATGTCATTGCTACTGTCTGAGTTCATCCTCTCTCCCTTCGCCCTCAGTCCCATTGGTTTGATGGGTCCTTGAGGGAGATGCGGCTACTAGGACAAAGGTTGGAGCATTGTTGGCAGAGGTCCACCCTTGATGCCGATCACCTTAGATTGATGGACCATTATCAAGCCTATCAATCCTCAATCACCCATAAGAAGGCAGAGTTCCTGTCCAGGGAGATTGCAGCAGCTCAGAACCAACCAGGTCAGCTTTTTTGAACTGTGGACAGACTGTGCAATCCAGCCTGTCTACAGGTCCGAAGAGCATTTTCTCAAGCTGAGTGTGAGGTGCATGCTCTATTCTTTGCTGCTAAGGTGGCTGACATTAGAGCGGAACTCCAACCGACACAATCTATGGGTGCTGCTCTAGAACAGCATTTGGTCACTGTCCCTCAGTCTTCCTGGAGTACCTTCAACCATCCGGAACTCATGGACATCATGAGGATTATCCAGGGTATGCGCTCTATGTGCTGAAGTTTGGATCCAGGACCAACTACCCTGATTTTGGGTTATAGTGACATTCTTGGCCCAGTCCTTGCATGGAAAATCTGGTGCTCCTTGGAAACAGGTGAGTTTTCTAGCTCCTTGAAGGAGGCGGTGGTGACACCCCTCCTGAAGAAAGCTTCTTT
This sequence comes from Neoceratodus forsteri, assembly GCA_016271365.2. NCBI lineage: Eukaryota > Metazoa > Chordata > Ceratodontiformes > Ceratodontidae > Neoceratodus > Neoceratodus forsteri. The sequence continues at coordinate 396,790,984 of CM028131.1, read as the reverse complement.
GGACCCAGACTGCCATGCGAACTATAGACTGATCTCGAACCTCTCTTTTACAGGGAAGCTGATTGAGAAAGTAGTTGCCGTACAACTGGAGAACCATTTGACCATCCATGATGTCTACGAGCCTCTCCAGTCCAGTTTTCGAAAGAGGCATATTACTGAGATGGCGCTGGTTTGGGTTCTCAATGATCTCCTGATGGCTAGAGATCAGAGGAACCATTCCATCTTGGTCCTTCTAGATCTCTCCTCAGCATTTGACACTGTGAACCATGGGGTCCTGCTTGACCACTTGAGGTTCATCTGTGGCCTGTCAGGTATGGTCCTCAGGTGGTTTTCATCTTTCCTCATCGGAAGAACTCAGAGGGTTGTGTCAGGGATTTATTCCTCTGACCTAGTTTCGTTATCATGTGGGGTTCCTCAAGGATCAGTGCTGTCCCCTATGTTCTTCACAGTGTACATGCTGCCCCTCAGAGACATTGTAAGAAAGTATGGGCTGAAGTTTCACTGGATTGCTGATGATACCCAGCTCTACCTTTCTTTTGCACCTGACCAGGATAGAGCTCTCTCAGTATTTAACAACTGCCTCGCTGAAATCCAGGAATGGATGAATTCAAGCTGGTTGAGATTGAACTCAGCTAAGATCGAGGTGGCAGTAGTGGACCCAAATCGCCAGATAGAGGGGTCAGGGGTTGGGTCACCTTCAGGACTTTTTCTTGGGGTCTCCCTCTCCTGACCTCTGAATGGGTGCAAAACCTGGGGGTGATTTTTGATGATGGGCTGACACTGTGATCACAGGTGTCGGCAGTCATCAAGTCTTCCTTTTATCATCTGAGGAACATCTCTAGGGTTAAGCACCTTGTTCCATCCGGTGACCTTCCTACAGTGGTCCATGCCTTTGTGTCCTCTTGTCTGGACTACTGCAATGCCCTCTACCTAGGGCTTCTGGGGGTGGACATTCACCACTTGTAGCTGGTGCAGAACGCAGCGGCCCGATTACTGATGGGAACCCCACGGTCCTGTCATAGTTCTCCAGTGCTACGCGGACTGCACTGGCTGCCAGTACAGTGACGAATCACCTTCAGAGTCAGGCTTCTGAATTACAAAGCCCTACACGGACAAGGTCCAGACTACCTGAAAGAGCTTCTGGTCTCTTATTACCCTGGGTAGTCACTCCACTTGACTGACAAGGGGTTGCTAGAGATTCCAAGGTTTCTGTCCCTCAGTCTTCCTGGAGTACCTTCGACCATCCAGAACTCGCGGACATCATGTGGATTGTCCAGGGTATGCGTTCTATGTGCTGAAGTTTGGATCCGGGACCAACTACCCCGATTTCTCTACCCCATCAGTTACGTGAGTGCTCTACTGTGGAGGGATTCAAACAGGCACTTTAAACTGTTCTATGGGTCCAAGCTTTCGGGGATTAATTAATACTGTTGATTGTCTACTGCTATTCTATATTAGTTACTATATATGTATTTTATCTTGTTATTTTAATGTTTGTTAGGCGCCTTGGCATTTGAAAGGTGCCATATAAATAAATGAATTGAATTTGAATTAAGCCATATATTCTGGGGCACATTATTTTATATGCATCTCACATTAATAAAAAGAAGAGATTAGAGGCTGAGGGCATCACAAGCCATATTAAACAATTGGAATCTGAAATTAACTCTTCATCAGCTGACTGTGAGCTAAAGATCCAGGAAGTTACTTCTTGTAAGTACAAGTTGAATGTTATTTTTCATCAAAAAGCCCTGCGAGCCCTGTTCTTTCTTCAGCAGTCATACTGGGAATCTGGGGATAAGGCCGGGAACTGCTGGCATATAGATTGAAGCAGAGATCTTTGGAGACCCAAATCTCATATTTGGTGGGGGAAGGAGTTAAAGTTATCACAAGTGCTGGGCAGATAGCTAATCTTTTTAGGGCTTATTATCTCAAGTCATATAAATCCTCAGTTGTCCAGCAGAGTGAGAATTTCGAGTCTTTCTTTTCCAAAGTGTACTTGCCCAACTTACCATGGGAGCGGGCCCTGGCCCTTGAAGTGGATATCACCTTACTAGAGGTTCAACAGGCTATTCGAGCCCTGGCTGGGGATAAAGCACCCGGGTCAGATGGGCTTAGTGCAGACTTTTATAAGGCATTGGAAATGAATCTTTCACCTAAATTGCTGGACTTTTTCACTCTATAGGAGTCTCTGGTACAATGCCCCCTACTTTGCAGGAGGCTACAGTCACCGTCCTGCATAAACCCAGAAAAGATCCTACCCACTTCTCCTCATATTCAGTTCTTGCTTCTCCCCCCCCTCTTATCCACCACCCTTCTGGGTCACCAGGGTGCACAACCTAACCCCATCCTTTTTACTCCAACAGCTCTTGCATACTATCTCAAGCCTGCTCATGGTACACTCATGCACTATAAATGGTTCTGTCGAATTATTACTGTTTTGTACATTTATATGTTCATTTGTATGATTTTGGACATGTATTGTAATTTACCCAATGTTCCACTACTGTTTATTGTACAATACCTTGTGTTCCAACTGTTGCACAATCTTACAATGTTGTACAGTATTGTTTGTACTACCCACATACTATTGTAACTGATCATCCTTCACAACCCTATGTAACCCCTCTCCCCAGGTCGCACCGTGAGATGCACAACTTGTTGTTCAGTGTGCCCTCCTGGTGAAACATTTCAATAAATAAATAAATAAATAAATAAGATCCTACTGTTTGTGCCAGCTATAGACCAATTTCACTACTTAACGTCAATTGTAAAATACTAGCCAAAATTTTGGCTACCCTTTTGGAGGTGGTCCTGCCATCTTTAATAAGTAAGTCACAAGCTGGTTTCATCAAAGGGAGGCAGGGGAGTGATAACTTCCGTGCGGTGCTTGACCTGAAACAGATTACCGTCAACAGCCCTGACTCGACTGCGATGGTGGGGATCAATGCTGAAAGAGCATTTGATTCTGTTGAATGGAATTATTTACACTTTATCCTCACCAATATGGGCCTGGGTCCTATTTTTCATAATACTGTCAAGTGTCTTTACTCAGCTAGGCAAGATTGGAGGAATGGTCAAAAGTATGACAGCTTAGATTCAATGTAAAAAAGTGCAAAGTAATGCACCTGGGAAACAAAAACCCAGGGGAAGAATACACAATGGTGGGGGGGTACTAACAACAACAAAAATGGAAAGGGACCTGGAGGTAGTCATATCAGATTACCTAAAGGTAAGCAAGCAATGTGAGAAGGCAGTAAGGAGGGTTGGGGTGATAGTGGGATGCATAGGGGGAGGCATCACCAGCAGAAAACAGGAAGTTGTTATCCCTCTGTACAGACAGTTGATGAGACCCCCATCTGGAGCACTGCATGCAGTTCTGACCCCATCTCCGCAAAGACATTGGTAGGATGAAGGCAGTCCAGAGGAGGGCAACTAAAATGATGCAGGGTCTGCACCAGAAGCCACACAAAGTGAGACTAAAATAGTTTAATATGTACAGTATACCCTCACGGAAAAGGAGGGAGACATGATAGAAACTTTCAAGTACCTCAAGGGAATCAACAAAATCCAAGAGGGTAGCATCTTTCAGAAAAAGAGATGTGCAAGAACAAGGGGGCGCAATTTGAAGATAAGAGGGGACAGCTCTGGGGCAACGTGAGGAAGTATTTTTTCATGGACAGGGTGGTGGAAACATGGAATGGCCTTCTGAGGAGGTCATGGATCAAAAACAGGATGGGAATTCAAGAATGCATAGACAGACATAAGACAATTCTGGTGGGGGGCAGGAAGAAGTAGGCTGTTGGTTAACTAGGATCTACAGCTATCCAATAGGTAGGGAAATGAGCAGACTGGGTGGACCAAGCAGTCCTTATCTGCCATCAAAGTCTATGTTTCTATGTTTAGCTCCCTCGGGTGAGGGTGCTTGCTAATGGGGTGTTATCAGACCCCTTCCCTTTGTCCGGTGGTATAAGGCAAGGTTGTCCCTTGAGTCCCCTTTGGTTTTTGTTGGAGGTTGAGCCTCTTAATTTAGCCCTGACTCAGCACCCAGATCTACGTGGTAATGTATTTCGGTTGCTGGTCGATCTTTTTCTACTTTATTGTATGCGGATTACCTTCTTTTGATGCTGTTGAGGGTAGTGGCCTCGCTCCCGAGGGCTTGGGAGGTTATTAATTTCTTTGGATCAAGATCAATGTTGAGGGTCAGCTGGGGGAAAATCAGTAATTTTACCGCTTCATAATGCTGATTATTCCTGGGCCCATACGGGATCTCATATCTTACAATTGTCTCCTAAAGGTATACATTATTTTAGCATGCTTATATGTAGAAAACCTCAGGACATGCACTGCAGGAACATCTTGGATCTGTTAGATGAGATTTCTGCGGACATGGGTAGGTGGAAGAAACTGAAGCTACCTTTCCCGGGCAAGATTGGCAATATTAAAATGATGATTTTTCCACATTTGTTTTATCGATTAAGCAATCTACTGATGATAATCCCCCAAGGGATTTGGAATAGAATTGACAGACTGCTCTCGAATTTTATTTGGGAGTAGAAGGCCCCGAGATTTAGTAGAAAGGTAGTTTGTGCTCCTGGAGTCTCTTGGGGGCGGATCATGCCATGGTGTAAAACAGTCTTTACAGTGGTTCAATCCCTTATCGCAGGCAGTAACTCTTTGGGTGGAGACTGAACAAGCCATATTAGGAGTAACACCCCTACCAGTATCACTGAAAGCCCCCTTTTTAGAGTCGAGGGTAGAGTTACGTTCTATTGAATTCACCAGGCAAGGATGGAAAAAGTGTTGTACAGTAATTTAGTAGGGTAGGATTCTAGTTATTTAGGAACCTATTAACCCTTACAGAACAACCCCAAGATTCAGGTGGGTGGGGCCCCATTCACTGGCAAATGTGGGAATTGAAGGTGCTCTGTAGGCTAGAAGACTTACTTGAGCAAGGGTAAGGGTCACTGTACTCATTTCAACAGCTTAATCTGGTTCAAAGTCAATTGGCATTCATCTGTATCCCCCTCCCCCGGGTCGTGCCTGAAAATAGGCAGGATTTGTCTAATGCACTTACCCGGTCAACAAAAGCTAAAATAAAAATAAATAAATAAATAAAAAATTTCATGCTCCACAGGAGGTTTTTGTCCTCCTTTCACAGGATTTATGGAGATATTTCCAGATTTGGCATGCCCTTTCTTCCAGTTTTTAAAAAAGCTAACGGATTGTTAATACAGAATTGGTTAACCATCTTTCTAAATGGTTCAAACTTTCTAAAGGCAAAACTAGTTTGCTGTATAAGGTTCTGCAGAAGGATACTTTGCCTGAATGGGAGTCGGCTAGAGCAAGATGGGGGAGGAGTTGCAAGATGACCTAGACTCTGTGGGATGGTACAAATGTTGGATTGAGGTGCATAATGCCTCCCCTGATCCCAGACTGCAGGTGATCCAGAAGAAAGTGTAGAACAGATGGTACCGTACTCCTGTCCAGTTAGTAAAAATGAGACTTCTGGGATCAGACTTACATTGGAGATGTAATCAGGATGTCGGTATGTTATATCATATTCTGTGGGAATATTCAATGTCACAATCCTTGTGGTTAAATGTTACTGATTTTCTTGAACAAATTTTGGGATTTCCTGTACCACACTCCCCGAAGCTTTGGTTATTGGGAGATCCATAATGTTTGATTGGTTGGTCCTCAGACTGTAAAGGAGTGCTGTATACTGTCGCTTTGGAGGCTAAAAGGCTCCTTCTTCTCCACTGGAGATCTTCCACTATTCTGTTATTAACTCAGTGGTTATAGGCAGTGTCAAAATCTGCCTCCTACCATCAGACCATGTATCAGAGGAGGAATGCAGTTCCCAATTTTTTTAAAGGTTGGGGAATCTGGATGGCCTTTTTGTAGATTGAGAAGGAAGATCCTTCTTGTTATGGGTTTTTAGTTTAAGGATGTTGTTGCATTTGTACCTTTTAGTACGTTACTTCCATGTTTTGATTTCTTTCTTAGATATGGGCAGGACTCAGTGGGGTAAGTATAAACCAGTATGTTAGCATTGCACCTCTCCTTTCATTTGGATCTTGGCTATGTGTTCAGCTTATAGAGTACGTACCTTATTACAAATTTTTTGGCAAGTAGTCTTTCTACATTAGCCTCATTCTTTGGATTTGTGATCTGTGATTTGAGCATTGTTTTTGTGTGTGTGTGTGATGTTGATTTTTTTGAAAACTTCAATAAAATATTTGTATACAAAAACTTTGTGAAATTCACCGAAAAGTAAAAATAATTATACATAGATAATAGTTGTGATTACAGTACAACTCTCTTCCTTTTTCATTATCAATGCAATGTCAAAAAAATCCCCTAACAATCTGGTTGGCAGCTTAAAAATTACAAGATAGCAGGTAGATCAAAACAACTAAGGATTCTTATTAGAGGCAGAAACACACTTTTCAATTCCTTCCAAGCAGTAGCCATCAAATATCTGGGATTTTAAATTGGAACCATACTGTTTCAAAAAGCAGGGTCTTTTTAAGAGTATGCCATCTTCTTTGATCAATCGACTGGGGAAGGTTTCAGGGGCCCGATATTCAAATGTTTGCACGGGCCATAATGGGTCTTTGCCCATGCAAACTGGGGTTTGTGATGGAACCCCTTATTCAAAATGGGCTTTTGCGAAGGCAAAATAGGGTTATCACCTGAGCAAAATATAATGAATGCAAGGGGAGGGGCATGGCCATGAAGATTCGTGCAAACACATATTCAGCTGTTTTGCACTGCACAAAGTGGTTTGGCATGGTCCTTTTGTGCAGCGCAAATATCACCGAACAAAACCCTGACTTACTCCGGGCAACCCTAGTGGCTGACAGAGGTAATGCAGCCATCTAACCAGTTGGCCACATGGGGAGCACTCCCGGGCCTGTAGTCCCTGGCACCCCCCTGCTGATTGCCAGACCATTCTTTCACAAAAAAAGGATCCCTGGTGCTAGTGATAAGCCCTCTCCCTCTGATCCCATCCCCGGCATGATGTATATTATCCCTGGTTCTTATGGTAACCCCCCCTCCAATCCCATACCCAGCATCATGTATAGTATCTGGTGCTAGTGGTAACCCACCTCCCTCGGATCCCATCCTTTGCTTCACCAATATTATCCCTGGTGCTAGTTGTGCTCTCCCCCTCTAATCCCAGCCCTGATGTACGCACAACCCCTCCATGGCATCCAGTGTTCCTCACACGGCACCTGACACCCCCACTCACCTTATCCACAGCAGTGGTGCTGTGTGTATTACAGTGACCAGTATTAGTTTCACACCTCTGGTTGGCTGATATATGTACAGTCAGAAGCTGCCTTCTTATTTGTAGGACATGGTGATACACCCTGTCATATAAATAAGAGGTGTGCTCTCTGACTGTACATATGACAGCTGACTGAGGAAGTGCGAGGAGGGCTGTGCCAGTCACTGCATGCACCCATGGCACCATCACTGTGGATATGGTGAGTGGATCATGCCAAATGCCATGGGGTGAGCACTGGATGCCAAGGGGGTGTTGTGTGTACATCAGGGCTGGGATTAGAGGGGGGCAGGGCACCAGGGGTAACATCAGTGTAGCTAAGGATAGGATCAGAGGGAGAGGGGGGTTACCACTAGCACCAGGGAGATTATATGCAATGCTGGGCATGGGATTGGAGGGAGGAAGGTTACGAGTAGCACCAGGGATACTATACATGATGCTGAGGATGGGATCAGAGTGGGTGGTTACCACTAGCACCAGGGATATTATACGTGATGCTAGGGATTGGGGGGTTACCACTAGCACCAGGGATATTATACATGATGCCTGGGATGGGATCAGAGGGACAGTGGTACTACTAGCACCAGGGATAATATATGTGATACCATGGATTGAGGGATTACCACTAGAAACACAAATCTGTTTCTTGTAGAGAATGGGCAGATGATTGGCTGGGGATACCACTCTTTCCAGGGATTTATTTTTTGTACAGAACAGGCTGGCAATTGGTGGGGGGGGACCACTAGCACCAGGGATCCAATTCTTATAATGAAGGGTCCGACAGTCAGTGGGGGGGGCACTAGCACCAGTGATCCTTTTTTTGAAAGAACTTGCAGGCAATCGGGGGAGGGGGCCACTAGCACCAGGGATCTGTATACATGGCTGCGACCAGGCAATTGGAGAGGTGGAACTGTAGTACCTGCCTCGTGACATATGCAAATGAGCTCATAATGGGCATGCAAGTGACCCTTTAGTGCCTTGCATGCCCAATGGTCTCATTTGCATAGGTTCCTTTGAATATTGGAAACAGCGCTCTGGCACTGTCCATTCTGGTGATGTACTTCAGAAACCCTCTCAGGGCAGCACTAAGTGGCTTTGTTCTGGCCAGACATGGCCCTATATTCAGTTGAATAGTGCCAGTGCACTATCAACTGAATATAGCATCTTCAGGCAGCCGAGCAAATGCAAGGCTGCCAATCTTTGTGCTGCACTTTGCGCATATTTGAATATCAGGCCCCAGAAGTCTAAAATTCTAAAATGATTATTTTCATGACCATAGAGTCCAAGTTAATTATTCCTTGTTGTTGTTTTGTACAGTTAAGACCATCCAGCTCACCAAAAATAAGAATTAAAGTGTTACTTAGAATATTTATTTCAAACATCCCTAAAAGCAATGATGATATAGATTGCCATCATCTAAGAATTTGTGACTAGTACCAGATATTATGAGCCAAGCTGGCTTCTGACACACATCCATGGCAGCATTTATTGGAAATAGTAGGTTCAGTTTTTGGCAAGAAAGTTGGGAGTTATATAAGCCATATTTACCAACATACATTGAATTGATTCAGTTTTTTGTGGAGGTGAATTGTTTATTTGTTGAAAATCTTACTTTCTTCCATTGAAGTTTGTTATGTACGATGTTCAGTTCTTCTTGCCTTTTATTGTTATTGTGTTGTTAACTGTCTGGACAATTTAATGTTAAGAGTTTTATAAGATTTAGATAATATTTTTTTAGTATTTGCACCAATTAGCTTAACCTCTTTATTAAGCTGAGTATTTAAAAGATTATTAGTAATACCTACAATCCTAGAAAAGATTAACATTGAGCTCAATGATTACAAATGCATGAGAGTGCAGATCAGGCCTGGCAACACCCTTTATGCATCATGTTCCATTAAAACAGTCTCTGCACTTAGCTGGGATATTAGGCACACTGCATTTAAAACAATGAGTAGCGTATCTCAAGCTGAGAAAAAGGGCTTTGTCACCAGTGTAAATCTAACAAGCTCTTATATCATATTCATTGTAATACAGAAGCCCAAAATGCTGTGACTAAGCCACTACATCACATTCAAGTCACAGTAATCCTTTGTATACATGAAGCATCACCCCGTTTCATTATGCCATGCATATATTCATCACATAAGCCCAAATATTTATGAAGTGCAAAAATACAACAATGTGAAAACCAGCAAAGATACAAATACCCACACTTGAAATTTCACCTGCCATACTCACGCTGCTCCTCTGAGCCCCAGTGCTTCATTCTTCCTGAACTTTATTGGGGTGTAATCACAACCCATACCTCATGTCTTTAAATACTGTTCTGTAACCATAGAATCCCACCCCTTGAAAAATCTTTAAAGTGCAAGTGCATGAATACCATATGGTTACCCAATTAAACACATCTACACAATGAAGCCCATTATCTTAAGCCTCCCCCAGACTGTGTTTTTGATATTCAACCATATATTTAAAATTATTATTCAAAGTTATTATTCAATGTTATCAGTCCATCAAATGCTCCACAAAGAGACACCATTCCATTTCATCTTCTGACATCTTCTAGTTCAGTTTGTCAGTAGCAAATATCCATGGGGTCTCATACTTCCTTTCTATCCAAGTCAGCTCCAGGGCAGCCACATGTCCACCTCAAGAGAACAGCAGAGAATTAAAATTAAAATAATTAAATATACATTAGTTAAAAAAGTAGGTTACCACCACAATAATACAGCTACACCAGCATCTGTTCTCATACAAAACAAAGGAAGCATCCAGACACAGTGATGGACATATTTAATGCAGAAAGCATGTAAGGTCTAGTTCATCATTTTGACCCCTTGGTTTCAAACTCTTCAAATGGAAGATCCATTCTGCCTCCCTCTGTTGTAAAATTTTCTCTCTGTCACCGCCCAGCAGATGCAGTTTAACATGTTCAATACTGAAGCAATAAATTCCATTGGGGCTCCCATCATGTACTGCTGTAAAATATAAACCCAATGGTTTGTCAGCCCTTTAAGAATAATATCATGCACATGCTCTTGAATACACATTTTAAACATTCTTAGTGTGCATCCAATATAAATGTTGCTACATCCACATATTATCACACACACGGCAAATGTAATGCTGCAGATGATACACTCCTTAAATAAATAATTGGCACCAGTCACAGGATCCTGGAAGTTCTTAGTTGTACTACAATGTCTACAAATATTACATCTTTTGCATGGAAAAAAAATCTGTGGGACACTGTGGCAGCCAATTACTATCACCCTGAGATCTCCCTGAAAGAGAACATTTGCTGTGAACTATTTTATCCCTTAAGTTGGGAGCTCTTCAAAAGGAGATCCCATGATATCAAAATATTCCAACATTTATGTATGATTGCCCCATCTTTCCTGCCACTGAGTCATACTCAATCGAGAGGGTTACTGGCTGCTCTGGTAATTGAGGATTGGACCCTGTAACCAATGTTTCCTGCTATATTAAGGAGCATGTACATGACCTTATTCTGGAAAGGTGGAATGGATTGTCCAATTGAAGAGTTTAAAACTAAGGAGACATAGTGATGAGCTAGACCTCAAGTATTTTCTGCACTAAATGTGCCCATCACTGTGCCTGGATGTTTCCTTTCTTTTGTATGAAAATTAATGCTGGTGTAGCTATAATATTGTGAAAGTAACCCACATTTTTTAACTGATGTACATTTAATTATTAATTTTAATTCTATGTTGTTCTCATGAGGTGGAAATGTGGCTGCCCTGGAGCTGACTGCATAGAAAGGAAGTGTGAGACCCCATGGATGTTTGATACTGACAAACTTGAATAGAAGATGTCAGAAGATGAAATGGAAGGGTATTTCTTTGTGGAGCATTTGAAGGACTGATAACTTTGAAAAATAACTGTACCATACTGTATTTATGCACTTGCACTTTGAAGATTTTTCATGGAGTGGGTTTTTATAGTTATGGGGCACTATTTAAAAATGTGAAGTATGGGTAGTGGTTATGCCCCCTGATGAAGTTCAGGAAGAACAATGCGTTGGGGCTTAGACAGACTGCATACATTTGGTCAGTGTATGTATTTTTGCACTTCATAGATATTTGGGCTTTTGTAATGGCTATATGCATGACATAATAAAGTGTGGCAATGTTCCATGTGAACAAAGTTTTATTGCGGCTTGAATATGATGTACACACATTTTCTGGAGCTGGAAGGACAATACTTTCTTCAACTGCGAGCTGTGTGAGAAATTCTGTATTGCACTTGATATCTGCAACAAACGTGCACTTTTGCGTAATTCTGTGGGAGGAGAAACTAACCACCCTTGGTAATTGCTTTTTATTCACATTTATTTAGTGTTTAACCAAGAAGGGGCTTGTAAACTCTGTTTATCTTGTTAGTAACTTCCGAAGGATTTAAATACTGCATTTGGGTAGGTCCTTGGAGGTAGCTAGATTGTCTACTAGGATTTGCTGACAGTTAAACTATTTTTAAATGAATTACAGTTGGCTGAGAAGTTGAAAAGAAACTTGCAAACTCTGCTTATGTTGGAAGTAACCTCATAAGTGTTTGAATACTGCATTCTGGTTGTCCCTTGTGGGTAGCTGGATTGACTACTAGGATTTTGGGACAGAAACTATTTTTAAATAATTTACTGGTGCGTAGGAGTTTGTGATAGTTAAACTATTTTTAACAGAGTTACTGGGGTTAAGGACTGGTCACAGAAAAACCTGCAGTGTGAAACAGGAAAAGACAGTCTTTCAAGCAACAGAGGGTGGTGGATCTAGGTTTACGTTTGTTTGTTACAATTCTTAAGATTTTCAGTGCAGGAAGAGTTTAAAGCACAGCTGACTTATTTTGGGGCTGACAGCTCTCGGAGCACAAACCACCAGGCCTGTTTTGGGGCTGGGAAGGTTTACCTGTGTCTGACTTGGATGTGGGGATTTTTCTCTGTTTGATTAGCAGGGTATTTCTCTATCAAATTGTTGTGTAGGGCATCTTGCTGACAGGAAGGCACTTATTGCAGCAGTGGGTCAGTGCTTTTAGCTGATTGTTTTGCGAGGGAACAGTTTAGGCCCAACCCTTCCCACCCCTCACCCCACCCAACCCTGGAAATAGTTCCTTTATACCTGGGCTTCTGACATCATTTCCTCAAGAGTGCAAGGTGCATGTCACTGTCATATCCTCTCTAGCACACTGCACTGACAATATAAACATACACATTGTATATTATAAATATATATTTCTATATTACAAACCAATAACACACACAAAAAAAACAAAAATTAAATGTGGGGAGTAGTGCAATGTAATGGCTGTGGGGCAGCAGTCTTCTGGGAGTCTTTCTGGAGGCTGAGATGCTGCCCTATTTGTAGACAACTCTGCGTGAGGGAGGAAGTTCTGCCTTCAGGCCACACTGACAGTAGTACGGGACCTTCCCAGGCCACACTGGACAGTAGAAAGGGAACCTCCCCATCCAGGGAGCACCACAGCCACCACCACTACCTCAGAGATTGCAAAGAAACACAGCAGTTGGACCACAGTGGGCTCTGAAGGGTGAGGATGGTGGAACAGAGGCACACCTAGTCAGTTGTTCCACTCCACAATCCATACACCATTCTGGTGGAGCATAGCTCCCTCATGGATGCACCCACAGAGGAGACTAAGGAGGCTGAGGACAGCTGTCACAAGGGAGGCCCACAGGAAGGAGGCAGAGGACACCACAAGGAAAGGAAGCAGCTCCTGGTGGGGGATTCAATTATTAGGGGGACAGAGCTGGGAGGAGCTGGGAAAACTGAAGTAAGGTGCCTGCCTGGTGCCATGGCTTGGAGGGACAGGAAGTGCATCCTCAGGATCATGACAACAGCTGCAAGGGATTCTGAGCTGGACATAATTGTCCACCTAGGGACAAATGACTTGGCTCATCATGAGGTTAGAGCAGAGCAGGAGGACATTACAGAGTTGGGGAGGGGCCTAAGACAAGTAGCACACACAGTATCCTTCTCAGAGGTGCTGCCTGTCAAAGGCATGGGTGAGGCAGGTAACTGGCACCATGCAGTTTAATGAATGGTTGAAAATGGTGCAGAGCACAGGGGTTTGGCTCATTGGGGACTGGGGTTCCACCTGGAGGACAACAGCCTATACTGGCAGGATGGTCTGCATCTGTCCAGGAAGGAACAAGTCTTTTGAGCAATCAGTTTAAATGCTTCATTGGCAAGCTTTTAAACTAGTCAAAGGGGAGGCACTGACAAGCAGCAGAAAAATCCCAGCCTCTCCCTACAAAACAGGGTACTAAATGAGAAAAAGACCAAGGTAGAACGGTCAGTGGGGGATGCTGCAACAGAAGGTAAAGCCATCAAAAAATGGAGAGCAATGAGTACCAATGCCCGTAGTCTAGGTAACAAGCTTCCTGAATTAGTGGCCTTGATGGAGGAGGAACATCTAGATATCATGGCAGTCACAGAAACATGGTACACACACAACCATGACTGGGACGTAAACATACCAGGATACACTATCTACAGGAGGGACAGGGAGGGTAAAAGAGGAGGAGGAGTGGTTCTTTACATAAAGGAAGGAATAAAAGCAACAGAACAAAAGAGTAAACAGGGAGGAGAAGAAGCACTGTGGGTAAATTTGAAGACAGGCAATGGCACCACAATCCGCACAGGGGTTGTATACAGACCCCCTTCTCAGGGGGATGAAATGGACAAGGAAATGATGGAAAGTATACTTAGAATGGCAGAAAAAGGGGAGATACTGCTGATGGGTGATCTGAATATGCCAGATGTTAACTGGAGTGCAGTTGCAGCTGCCACTTCAAAGAGAGCAGTTATTCTAGATGCCCTACAGGGGGCATGCCTTAGACAACTAGTACTGGAGCCCACTCGAGATGGAGCAATATTAGACTTGATACTCTCAAATGAAGATGGAGAGAGGATCACAGATGTAGAAGTGGGTAGCCATCTGGGAACTAGCGACCATCGAACAGTATGGTTCACAATAAACACAGTAATAGAGTCAAGTCATCAAAGACAAAAGTACTGGACTTTAGGAGGCTGACTTTGCCATAATGGGTGAGTGCCTAAGGAATTCACTAGCAAATGGGCAGGAAGGAGGGTGGAAGAACAATGGGAATAATAAAACTGCCATCACAGAGGTAACAAGCCTTTGTGTGAAGCAAATAAACAAAACAAGACGATGTAAGAAACCACTATGGTTCTCAAAGGAAGTGGTGAAGGTTCAAGAGAAAAAGAAAGCATTCAGGAAGTACAAGGAATCACAGAAGGAGCAGGACAGAGAACTGTATCAGTTAAAGCAAAAGGAGGCTGGGAAGGCAGTCAGAACAGCAAAGGCCCAAACCGAGGAAAAGATAGCCAACTCAGTTAAGAAGGGGATAAAACCTTTATAGGTACATCAGGGAGAGAGAAGACCAAGTGAGGATAGTGAGGCTTAATAAAGGGAGGGAGGGTGGGCAGAGGAGACTGTGAAAAGGCAGAGATACTAAACACATATTTTGCTCAGTATTTACGAAGGAAGAGGGGAGATACATAAAACAAACAGTAGTAACACTCTGGATACAGAAGTTGATACCGCCCATTTACAGAAGAAAGGGTTCTGAAATAACTCTTAAAACTGAAGGTGTACAAGCAAGGGGCCTGATGGGATTCATCCCAGAATTCTAAAGAACTAAGGGTAGAACTAGTGACACCACTGACTACCCTTTTTAACAAATCATGGGAGGATGGGGTGGTACCCGAGGACTGGAGGAGGGCAGATGTGATTCCCCTTCACAAAAGTGGGAGCAAGGCAGAAGCAGGAAACTATAGACCTGTTAGTTTAACCTCAGTGATAGGGAAAATTATGGAATCACTTCTAAAGGAAAGAATTGTCAAGTATCTAGAGGTCAGAGGAGCACAGGACCCTAGGCAGCATGGATTCACAGCAGGAAGGTCATGCCAGATGAATCTGATAGATTTCTTTGACTGGGTGACCAAAGTAGTAGATCAGGGAGGGGCTGTGGACATGGCCTACCTAGACTTTAGCAAGGCATTTGACACAGTCCCACACAAAAGATTAATATACAAGTTAGCCAGCCTGGGAGTGGGTCCCAAGATGACAGCCTGGGTAAAGAATTGGCTGGAGAATAGGACACAGAGAGTTATAGTAAATGGAGTCCACTCAGAAGAAAGGAGGGTTACTAGTGGGGTACCGCAGGGTTCAGTATTAGGACCGGTCCTCTTCAATGTCTTTATAAGCGACATTGCAGAAGGACTGGAAGGAAAAGTATGTCTCTTTGCAGATGACACTAAGATCTGCAACAGAGTTGATGCACAGGGTGGGGTGGAAAGGATGAGAAGGGACTTGACAAGGTTAGAGGAATGGTCAAATGTATGGCAGCTTAGATTCAATGCTAAGAAGTGCAAGGTAATGCACCTGGGAAACAAAAACCCAGGGGAAGGGTACAATGGGGGGTGAGATACTAACAACAACAAGAATGGAAAGGGACCTGGGGGTAGTCATATAGATGACCTAAAGATGGGCAAGCAATGTGAGAGGGCAGCAAGGAGGGCTGGGGGATACTGGGATGCATAGGAGAGGCATCACCAGTAGAAAACAGGAAGTTATTATCCTCTGTATAGACAGCTGGTGAGACCCATCTGGAGTACTGTATGCAGTTCTAGACCCAATCTCAGCAAAGACATAGACAGGATGGAAGCTGTCCAGAGGGAGGGCAACCAAAATGGTGCAGGGTCTGCATCGGAAGTCGATGAAGAGAGACTTAAGGAGCTTAACATGTATAGCCTCGAGGAAAGGAGGGAGAGGGGGGACATGATAGAAACTTTCAAGTACCTCAAGGGAATCAACAAAGTCCAAGAGGGTAGCATCTTTCAAAAAAAGAGGTGTACAAGAACAAGAGGGCACAATTTGAAGATAGAGGGGGCGGCTCAGAGGTAATTTAAGGAAGTATTTTTTCACAGAGAGGGTTGTGGATGCATGGAACGGCCTTCCAGAGGAGGTTGTGGAGTCAAAATCAGTGGGGGAATTCAAGCATGCATGGGATAGTCATAAGGCAATTCTGGGGGGTTGGGGTAGGAAGAAGTAGGCTGCTGGTTAACTAGGATCTGCAGCTTATCCAGTAGGTAGGGAAATGGGTAGACTGTGTGGGCCAAGTGGTCCTTATCTGCCATCAAATTATATGTTTCTATGTTTCTATGTAGTGGCTCAGCCACAGCATTTTGAGCTTCTGTATGGCAATGAATATGATAAGAGAGCATGTTGGACTTACATTAGTAATAAAGCCCTTTTTTCAGTTTGAGATACACTACTCATTGTTTTAAATTCAGTGTGCCTAATATCCCAGCTAAGTGCAGAGACTGTTTTGATGGAACATATTACTAATACCTGATATTTTTATATATTGTTGGAATTATTTTTTTAACATATTATATGACATAAAATTATCTATAGCACCTTTTCCACTTTCCAAGTATATTAAGGAAGTCCTCATAGTCAAGAACTCCACCTTTAATTAATAAATCAACCAATCTAAAAATATGTTTCTTTCTAAGAGCTGTCATCACCATTAGCAGTTACTTAGCCACATTGGAGCTAAAAGTATTATCTGAGTTGATGTTGGCATGAAGCCAATGTATATTATCCTTTTTCATCTTGGCTAGTAATTGTTTAAAATGATAGTGAAAGGCGTTTGAAAGTGTCATATCTTCAATTTGGTTCAGCAATACATTAAACAAACTTGTTCTCAAGTGAATATTACATTTTTTGGCTTTCTTCAGAAGTAGTTTTGTTTCATGTTCTTGTTTTGGAAAGAAGGCCCATTCTTAAACTGTAGCAAGTAACTGGACCAAGAAATATGTGCACAGGTTAGGGCATCTAAAACCTCCCTTGGACGTTTCTGTTGATATCAAAGAACAAGAAATTTTTGGTTGCCCCCTCAGTATAGGAATTTACTACAAATTCTTTGTAGGTCAGCGAACCAGTTAGGATCAGGGCCTTCAAACATAGCCTGACTAACAAAGATGAGGTGTGGTAAGTCCATCATTTTAATCACTTGAACTCTCACCCCAGAGGAACAGTGAATGGTTCTGCCAACTTTCAAGTCTATTTTTTATCTTTTCTTTAGCAATTCCAAAATTTAATCTGATATTAATGTGGACATGATAAGTCAGTGTTAAGCATAAGTATTTCATTCTGTCCTCTTTTTTAAAAATATTCAGATTGGCAAACTCATCGTTATCAGGATTTCTGTGAATTAATTTATGGCCTGCAAAGTTTGAAAAACTTGTAATTGAATGAAGAAATTGATACAGGATGACATGTTCCTAAAAGATTGTGAGTATCATCCTTGTGGAATAGTACATTCCAGAGAAACAGCGCTTAAAGAATCACTCTGGTTGACACCCTGCAGGCTTGCTTCTTCTACCAGCATGCAAGGAAATCAGAGAGGGGCTATACTGTACCTGGTGCTCATAAACCAGGATCTTGTTGAGGGTGAAACTGTGAATGCCCCCAGTGGGACAAGGTACCACAGTTCTTTCTGGTTTAAGATCCACCTACGAGGACTACAAATCAAGGGCTCCTGACTTCCAAGTAACTTATTTCAAGAATGATATAGGAGAGCGCAGAAAGGTTGGGAAAGAGGTAAGAGTGGATGATGGGCAACAAGTGAAAGGCAAATGTACTAAACCATTTCTTCTTTTCTATTTTCACTAAAGAAAAGAAACATCGTAAGTCAGATTTTGAGTTGGAAAAAGCACAGGTTCTAAGGCTCCAGCTAGAGGTGGTGCATGTGTTAACTGATAAGATTTACAAAGCCACCAGGACCAGATCAGTTACACTCCTGGTCGTTAAAGGAACTCAGCAAGCAGTTACCCACACCACTAACAGATGTGTTCAAGAGTTTGCTAGCTTCAAGAATAACCCCAGGGGACAAGAGGGAGGCAGATGCAATTCTGCTTCACAAGATGGTGATCCAGGAAATTATAGGCCAATACGTTTGACCTCCAAAGTGGGCAAACTACTAGAAATCTTCTTGAAGGACAGAATAGTGGAGTTTCTGGAGAAAAATGTGTTGTAGGATTTGAGGCAGCACAGCTTTGTTAAATGGAGAGCATACCATATGAATATAATTGATTTCTTGAATGTGGTGACACAGGCTATAGACAAGACTAAGACTTTTGACCTCTTGTACTTGAATTTCAGCAAATGCTTTGACTTTGTTCTTCAAATGAGACTGGTGAAAAAATGGTGGTAGGGGTTGGGTTAGGGGAAAGTATGACCAGGTGAATTGGAAACTTGCTATGGGGTAGGAACAAGAGAGTGGTGGAAAATGGGGAGGCGTCAGTGGAGAAGGAATTCACAAGTAGCATACCTCAGGGGTTTGTCTTGGACCCAGTCTTTTCAACTAGTTTATCTACAACACTGGGGATGGAATAAAGAGCAAGATCAGCCCATTTGCAGATGACACCAATTTAGAGAGGGGAGTTACTTACAAAAAAGGTATAAGGACATGAAAAGAGACCTGGAGAGGCTAGACTGGTGGTCAAGGGTCTGGCAGCTCAAATGTAATGCCAAACAATCCAAACTCATTTGTATAGAATAACCATAAAGCTAAATATTGGCTTGGAGGAGTAAGACTGAGACAACTGAGGAAAAGAACTTGGGTTTGACGATTGTAGACACCTTAAAAGTCAAGGTGCAGATTAATAAGGCATTTAGGAAGGTGAGCAGAATATTGTTATGCATCAGAAGGGAGTTTCTTGTAGGAATGAGGGGACAATCCTGTCCCTGTGCAGGTCTCTCATGTGGCTAGGACACTATGCACAGTTCTAGAACCGTCGGTTGAAAAACAAGTGTAGTGAAGCATGACCAAGATGATACATGGACAGCAAGAAAAGTCATGCGAGGTGCAGCTGCATAGCCTAAGTATGTACTCTCTGGAGGCCAGGAGAGAGAGGAGGGACAAGACCAAAACCTTCACATATCTGAGGGTAATTATCAAGATATATAGCCAGCAGCTGTTCAAGTGCCATACAGAGTCAAATACAAAGGGAGCATGGGTGCAATCTGATGGGAGGAGGTTCAGAAGAGATGTGAGAAAGTATTTCTTCATGGAGAGAGTGATGGATAAGTGGAGCAGTTTGTCTGGGGATGTGGTAGAAAGGAAAACTGTGGAGGGCTTCAAGAAAGGGTGGGACAGATTTAAGGAGCTGATGGAGGGATGGAGGCCACACTTGCTTTAGGAAGTACAGCAATACATACACAATGTTAGGCTGATGAGCATACAGGTTAGGTACAGTAGGAAAAGTGCAGACTTGATGGACCCAGGACTTTTTCTGCATGAAGGATTTCTATGTTAAATGGTGATTTAATCCTTGCAATTCTTCTACTTCCCATAATACCACCAGATACTGTACAACACTACTTTTTGTTTTTGCTCATAATATTCTCATAACAGCTTCAATATTCTGCCCCATATTTATAATTAAACCTTAAAATATAAATATATTGTAACTTTTAACTATTTTTTTTATTTCTACTAAACACTTTTCCATGACAGCACTTGAGAGAATCAGATGCTAGGGTCTAGAAGTTATTTTACTTTTCCAGTCACTTGCCATCAAGTAACAATTTTTAGTTATTGTCTTTTTTTAACCAAATGCCACAGTCTTTGTTTTTTCTTGGTTTTGCCATATTATCACATGATAACAAAGCTATTGAGCATTCTTTATTGCCTTATAACAGACTATGAGAGAACAATCATGTAATCTGCATGTAAAGTAGCAGTAAAACAATTATAGTATATAGTTAGGGTTTAATGTGTATGGAAAATGCTGGCTTTCAAAATCTTGTAGGACAGTTCAAAGGCCACTAAAAGTTATTGTATCACTCTGACATCACAATGCTACTACAAACATTTCTTCCCCTTCACCTGCTACTTCATTGGTGGAAACAGAGCTGTTAAAAAAATACAGACTAAAATAGTGGCATCGCTTAGCAAGCAGTCAGGTGAGTGTTTTTTTCTTGTTGTTACATAGATTACATAGACAATACTGAGCATAAAGACATTTGTCCGTGAGCTCGCAAGTAACACCTAATTATATCCTTTTATATTTTTTCTTACTAAAAATTTATCTAGCTGTGTTTTAAATTGCTGCATTGTAATGCTTTCCACAACCTCCCCTGGTAGCATATTCCAAATTTCTGTCACCCTATTACTTAACCAATATTTCCTTCTATTTGTATTATATCTATCTTTTACCAATTGGTAACAATGAGCTCTAGTGTCATATGTTTGAGCCCTTTTAACCAAGCCCAATAGGTCCCATAAGTTAGTATTGGTCAATGCCCTATAAATCAAACACATGTCACCTATCATTCTACGATATTCCAGGGAATACAGCTCCAAATTCTGCAGTCTCTGCTCATAATTCAATCCATCCAATCCCTTGATTCTCTTTGTAACTCTCCTCTGCACCCCCTCCATCAGTGCAACATCCCTACTCTTATATGGGGCCCAAAACTGGACACAGTACTTCACGTGGGGACGCATCAATGCATTATACAGGGGCATCACAACCTGCCTATCTCTACTTTTTATGTCTCAATATACAGTGTGTTATGCTACCATCCTTTTTAATAGCTGTATTACAGTGTAAGCTAAAACCAAGATCATTATTGACCATAACCCCCAAGTCCTTCTCTTCATCCACTACTTTTAGTACAGATCCACCTAAGTTATACCGGAATTTGTTATTTTTCTTGCCAAGGTGCATAACATTGCACTTATCGATGTTAAAAATAGATTGTTTCTTGGAGGCCCATGTGTCTAAACTATCCAGTGGTGTTTGTAGGACTAGATGTTCTTCCCAGTTATTTACTGGACTCCCAATCCTAGTGCCATCTGCAAATTTAGACAACCAGACAGCTGGATGCACCTGCATGGATGAAATATACATATTAAACAAACAGGGTCCCAAGACCGAGCCCTGGGGGACACCACTAGTCACTCCAACATGACCAGAGTATTCACCTTTTACACAGACTTTCTGTACTCTGTCAGTAAGCCAAGCCTTCACCCATGTTTGTATCCAAATTGGTATATCCAAATCATAAAGTGCTTTAACAAGCTCCCCATGGGGGACTTTATCAAAGGCCTTTGCAAAGTCCAGGAAGATCACATCCACTGCATTACCCATATCCATGGCCTTACCAACCTTATTATAAAATTCCAGTAAGTTGGTTTGGCACGATCTTCCCTTGGTGAATCTGTGCTGGGTCATGTCTATCCTACCAGTTCTCTTGATATATTCCATGATAAAATCCTTGATTATACCCTCCAGAATCTTACCAAGCACGGAGGTTAGACTAATAGGTCTATCATTTGAGACCTCCTGCCTACAACCTTTTTTATATATGGGTATAATCACAGCTTGCCTCCATGCCTCAGGAACCTCGCCAGTGTCAATACTTTCCTGAAAAAGGTAAGTTACTGGCTCCACTAGTAATATTGCCATTTCTTTAATCACCCCTGGATGAATCCCATCTGGCCCCTGTGCTTTATTTTGATTCACCTTCTGTAATCTAATAAGTACTTCAGCTGGGTATATCTTTGGGCTCTGTCCTCTATATCTAGTTTTCCTATTATCCCAAGAAGTTTGGAGACTTTTGCCAAAGACCGATGAAAAGTATACATTATATTCCTCCGAAAGAACCTTATTTTCTGTTATAATATTCCCATCCTGCATTTTTAGGGGTCCTATGGTTTTATTTTTCCCTTTTTTATTATTTATATATGAATAAAAAGTTTTGTAATTATCATGGACCTTTGCTGCTATTGTATACTCATATTCTCTTTTGGCCTGGGCTATAGCATTTTTTGCTATTTTAAGATTAATCCTATAAAATTCCCAGCCTTCTTTCGTATCATTATGTCTTGCTAGATGATATGCTTTATTTTTGTTTTTAATTAATCCCTTTATAGATTGGGTTATCCAGGGCACAGTTGGACTTGTAGACTCCTTATATTTGTTCCTGATTGGTACATGTCTTGTAATTAAGCCATTTATAGCATTTGTTAATTTTACCCACATTTGATCTACTGTCTGGTTCTCAAACTCAGATTTCCAGTCCCATGTAGCCAGGTCCTGTCTCATCTGTGCAAAATTTGTAGCATTAGATCGACGTATTACTGTAGTACCCCTATTATCCCCTAGCGTACCAGAGTACTGAAACCCTATTATAGCGTGATTGCTTGAACCCAAGGGGGGGAATATTTTACTGTTTATAATATTGTCACCAAGGTCACTTAATATTAGATCCAATATATGATTCCCCCTTGTATTGGCTGTAACATATTGATCTAGCCCTCCAAGACTAAATATCTCCAAATATTTAGATTCAGCCGATGTACTTGCCTTTAAGGTATCCCACTCAATACCTGGGAGGTTGAAATCACCGACTAATATTACATTACCTGCTGATGATAACTGGTTTACAAGATCTAATATAGTTTCATCCTCTGATATTCTAGTGGATGGTGGCCTATATATTACTGCCAGATTGATTTTAGCTGCTCTAAGGGGGCTAATCCTTACCCAGATGACTTCGACATCTAGCCACTGGTTGTTTCTATACTCTCTGTAGGGATACCCTCAGCAACATATAGTGCCACCCCTCCACCTCTAGATATGGAACGATCTTTATTTTAGAGTTTATACCACTGAATTTGCCTATCCCAAGTATCTTCAGGTTGTCACCATGTTTCCACAATCGCACAAATGTGTGTTTTATGAGCTTTTAAAATTAACTGTAACTTATCAAACTTATCCGTTAAGCTCCTTGCATTAATAAGCATAATATTCCATTCGTTTTTGGAGTGACCAGTCTTTATAGCCCCCACGTCCCCCTGCCTGTGAAGTTTAAATGATGGTTAACGGAATTTTTTAGTTGTTGTGCTAACAAGCTCTTGCCCATTTTATTAAGATGTAACCCATCCCTTGCAAATAGCTGCTTATTCTGAAATTCATGCCAATGATCAATTTACGAGTAACCCTCTCTGGCAGTCCACCTCCTAAGCCAATCATTAAATCTATAGATTTCCTGATTTGTTTGTTCATTAGCCCTTGGTTTAGGTAGTATCCCAGAAATCAACACCTCACACCCTCTACTTTTAAGTGCAGTACCTACTGATTCAAAATCCCTCTGTATTTCCACTGTGTTCCTTTTCCCTATGTCGTTTATACCCTCATGTAACACTGTAAATGGGGAAATGATGTTTTCCAATAAACCTGGCAAAAGTTGCTTGATGTCACCTATGCCTGCCCCTGGAAGTACGCTCACAGTTGTATACTCATTCTGTTGTTTACATAGCACATTATCTGCATATTTTAACATTGAATCCCCAATATAGAGAATGTCCCGTGGGGTATTACTTGCCAGGACTTGAGATTGGGGTAGTAAAATTTGCGTATTATTCTGGGTAATCCTGCTTACATTTATTAAATCATAAGGGTCCATATCAGTATTTGGTGGTTGTGCTGAAGGTTCCACATATTTTTGTGTGCTTGTGCGTACATAATCCGCAGCCATGAGGCCCTGTTCAGTATTTACGGGTTGTGTTTCATCCCCCTCCTCGTTTGTTATCAGGGCCTTGGATCTGTTTGAGGTCAGAATATTTGAGACACCTCCAATATTTCTCCTGCCTCTTTTGTACATTCTTTTTTTGGTCACCTCTGACCATTGCTCTGAATTCTTATCTATCGTATGTGATGGCACAGTATCCTTACATTCCTCCTCTACTTCCTTAATACTATCTTGTGTAATACTTTCTGCCCTAGAGTCAATGTATTGTTCCAACAGAGATATTTCTAGCTGCACCTTAATCCTTGTTTTAAGTTCTACTATTTCTGCCTTAAATTCCTTTATCTCACAACATTTACTGCACATGAAGTTCTCCTCCCTTTCCCCTTGCATGAACATGTTACATTCCCCACATTACAACATTTTATACACGTCCTACTCACTTTCAGTATAATCTCTGGATCTACTCAGCTGACACGGCCGACACGCGCTGACTGTGCTGGTCTCTGCAGCGTCTCCGATGCTGTGTTAATGGTCCAGCGCGTGCTTCGCCACCCTGCTCGCTTCAATGCAAGATTTATCAGACTGTGACCGGAAGTAGCGGTGCGTACCGCTGTACTGCTTCGCAACAAAAGTTGCAGTTTCCAAATTAAGAGTTAAGCTGTCTCACTCCTATTGGGCTCCTGGGCTTAGCTGGCATGCAGTTGCAGTTAAAAAAGGTAAAACAGCGCTATAACGTAGCGCAATGGTAGTTTGCCCCACACTGAGTCTCGGGCTATCTCTACCCTCTTCCTAAATCCCAAAGGATATTAGGGCTCCAGTAAAATAAAAAAAAAAACAGTTTTTCAACACATAAGTTGCATCAGCTCCCAGTCTCTGCTCACATATGGGGAGCTGCTGTGAAAGTGCTATTTTTATTTCTCCCCTGAACCCGGAAGTTGCAGTGCATACCGCTGGACTGCTTCACAACAAAAGTTGCAGTTTCCAAATTAAGAGTTAAGCTGCCTCACTTCTATTGGGCTCCTGGGCTTAGCTGGCATGCAGTTGCAGTTAAAAAAGGTAAAACAGCGCTATAACGTAGCGCAATGGTAGTTTGCCCCACACTGAGTCTCGGGCTACCTCTACCCTCTTCCTAAATCCCAAAGGATATTAGGGCTCCAGTAAAATAAAAAAAAAACAGTTTTTCAACACATAAGTTGCATCAGCTCCCAGACTCTGCTCACATATGGGGAGCTGTCATGAAAGTGCTATTTTTATCTCTCCCCTGAACCTGGAAGTTGTGGTGCGTACCGCTGGACTGCTTCACAACAAAAGTTGTGGTTTCCAAATTAAGAGTTAAGCTGCCTCACTCCTATTGGGCTCCTGGGCTTAGCTGGCATGCAGTTGCAGTTAAAAAAGATAAAACAGTGCTATAACGTAGCGCAATGGTAGTTTGACCTACATTATAGCGCTGTTGTTGTTGTTTTGTTTTGATTATTTAAAATCTGGAAAAGTCCATGGGCTGAAGACCCATTTACATTGGCGACCAGAACAATCAACAACTATTGAATAACAGAAAAGTATTTAACATACAGTCAATCACTCACAAACAATAACATAGTTTGGACACGGACTGCCATAGTCAGCTTCATGTTTCCAAACTAGCAATTTGTCAGTTTTTTTTTAATCACTAGCACTGTTAATCTTCAAGGTCAGGAGCAGATTGTGACTGTAGCGAGGACTGGGATCTTCAGGGTTATGAGCACAGCAGGACTGCAGTGAGGACTTAGAGAAAGCAGGAGTATGAACACAAGATATGAAACCTTGTGAAAATAAACTTTCAAAATTTTGGGGAATCATATACTATATAAGACAGTGTATGGGTGACCATATAGAACAGGGCAATTTTTCCATTTTGGGGATGTGATACCATCATACAGACCTCTTGAGCTTCGTTCTCAAGGTCTGTATGATGTCATTATGTCTCCTTGATGGAAACATAGTATTGTTGTGTATGGTCACCCATACACTTAAAGTTTTGAGGAACAAAAACTTTCATCCACAAAACTTTCTGGTAAGTAATTAACAGATGAACAGAAATAAACTGGTGCCAAAATAAAACCCAGTCTAACCTCAGTATTTGCCTAAAGGCTTCTGACACTTCAGTTTCTTTCTATACATAAGTATGGCCCTTATACTGTATTAATAAAAGATCCAAATGATGGCTACTATGCAACCCTATGACAGAATGCCATGCAGCAGGGGTCCAGTGGACCCCCAGTGGCATTCTTGGAAGGGATATACATCCCTTCTGCACTGGATCCCCCAGCTGGGTGCACAGCTATGTGCACAGCTAGTCCGGGGCATGTCTTTAGGCATGTCCGCACTCCGCGCCATTCATGAAGGTGTGGGGTGCCATGATACAGCAGTGTGGACCCTGCTTATCTTTTGAACACCCCCCAGAATACACACACCAGATACAGTGGATCATGGACTCCCTCCTACCATGCTGCCACAGCTCTCTGGGCTGACAGGGAGGGTTGGGTGGAGCCATTGGGCCACTCGCCTGTCTTTTGAACTTTTGGTTGTCCCTTGCCTCCCACAATTTCCTGCTCACATGGAGCAGGGGATCCACTTCAGGAAACAGGATGGGCATCTTATTGGATGCCTATGTGTTTTCCACCAATCCACCCCTAGGTAGCTGTGCACTGGTGGAGCAGGCCATAGACAGGTGCATGGCTATGGCCAGTGATTGTGCATGCTGGCCATTATGTGTGCCTGTCCACAGATGCAAAGTTACATGGGCAAGGTACGGGTGACCCAGACCAGCAGTGAGTCATATCCCCAATATGAGCTAATTTGGGCTCCATACCCATCTGCTCCAACTTCTGCCAGAGTAAATTCCTGTGTAAAGTATCAAAATGCACTACAAGATCAATAAATGCTGAATAAATTTTGTTTTCTTTAATTATATGACACAATGTAAATGGGAGGGTTGGATTGAGGGAATGTTTAGCCAAGAAAGCTAGCATCTTAGATTGGACCCCTAGTTAGACCATTTGGGCAGACTGGTAAGGCCCTGCGGTCCTTTTCTGCCATCACATTCTATGTTTCTTTGTGAAATGGTTATCAATCATAGGATAATTTTCTTTAAAACCAATTTGGTTTTCAGGGAGTATTTTGTTCTTTTATCCATTTTATAACTGTTTGCAGAAAGTAAGTTCCAGACATTTTTGTAATGGTTTATAAAATGTCATTGAAAAATAAATAAACATGATTGGCTGAGACCAATTACATAACCTCTCATTGATTTCTTATCAAAGTACAACCATGCTTTTGATTGATTTTTGCAGACAAAAAAGCATATTTTCTAAACTACAGCAAGCCATTTGCTATACACAGTATCCCACTCCAGGGTGTGTAGTAATGATAAATCTATGTTGTAACATCATAGAAACATTTTTTTTGAGGGGGGGTCAGAGTCTTGTTTTAAAATGATTTGTGGAGGGTTACAATTAGCATTAACTCCCTTCTGAAAAAAATATTTCATCATTACCTATCTCTGGATGTGACTGGGAGAAAGAAAAGTGCATGAAGCAGAGTAAAAAGTTTGAAAACTATAAATTCCTTGAGCCCATAATGTCTCAAATTTATTAGTGCCATCTATGCAATAATAATGTACCCTCAGATTTTAACATACTCCATCAAAAAATTCAGAAATACTTCATTATTAGGTGATTTTTAATCTTTCCAGTATTGAAGCATTAGTTTTTTTGCATTAATCAAATGCAATTTAAGCAAATAATGCAAATGCTGAGGAATATTTAGCTCATCAAACAGATGAAAAAGAATAATTTAAGGGTCAAATGAGAAATGCAGCCCTGTAATTTGCTGTATAAGCTCAATATTTTTTGGCCAATAGCTTTTCAATACCAGACATGTCATAAACATATGCATCAATGACCCCACGCTAATTTTACAATGCTGATATCAATTACATTTATTAAGTTTTAAGGTGTGAGAAAAACTCTTTAAAAAACACTGAATTGAATTTGCCTCAATTTATTATTCTGAGAAACTAATGCATGAGAAGAGATTATACTTTTCAATTGTGATTCTGATATACAGATGGCGAAATCCTTTTCCCAAGCTCTTTTAAGAGAAGTTACAGTAAATCAGCACCTGTGTTCACCAACAAAAAGGAGTATGATTTTCCTATTAACTTGTCTTCTGATACCAGTGAGGCAAAAAAAGGATTGTAAAGGGGTTAATGGAGGCAAACTCAAACTGCCCAAACATTTCTTCAGAATCTCACGGATATGCAAGTATGTTAAAAAACACCCTGGTTGCAACTTCAGTATTTTGGTCAACTCTTGATATAAAATAAATTGTGAAGCTGACCAAGAGAATAGATCTTTAAGGACAAGAAAGTCCTCATGGAGTCAACTACTAGGAATATGAGATAAAGGAATGAGTGAATTATGAAATAGAACTGAAAGGTGTACTCATAGAAACTTAGAATTTTGGGTAGAAAAGTATTGCTTGGCCCACTCAATCCACCCAGAACATCCCTCCCTATTCTATCTCTGAAGGCCCAAACTGGTCTCCGGTGACACTCACTCCTCCCTGCTTATTTACTAGAATTCCACATGTCCATCTCATGCATGCTACTGTTTTTGCCTCCACCACTTCTGTTGGCAGACTGTTCCAGGCATCAACCACTCATTCAGGGAAGTAGTGCATCCTCACATCCCTCTTAAACTTCCCTTCTCCAGCTTCATTGCATGCCCTCAGGTCCTGGTGCTCTTTCACATATGAAAGAAACTTCCCTTCTGCACCCTGCTCCCCTGTGAGATACTTGTAGTCTCTATTATGTCCCTTCTCACTCTCTTGTCTTCCAGGGTTTACATGTTGAGATCCCTCAGTTTGTCTACTGCTGCACCATTTTAACTGCCCTTCTTGGACTGTTTTTACCCTATCTATGTCCTTTCAGAGGTGAAAGAAAGAGAAGATACAGTATGGACTATATGAAAGATCATTTCTCTCTACCTACATGTGTTTGTAGTAGCCCAGTTTGCAGTTCGATTGCCAGTAATTTGTCAGCAATCAGAGAAGTATGACCATACTGTGGAGTCATGAATAGAAAAAGCCTGGGCACAGAAGATAGTATGGGGTGAGATAGGGTGACTGTCAAGAAATGCTAACATGACAGCAGGCAAGACAATCAGGGAACCAGAATCAGAGTTTACTAAAAGTTTAAGGCTCCTGCTGAATGAGGAATACTGTGCAGTGGGGTGTGATGGGTTGAGTGAGGGAAGCATATGTATTATAGTGTGTCAAGTAAGTAAAACCTTCCTGGTCTCAAACCACACATCTACATATTATGGCTACTCTGAAACATCATCCTGGGCTCTGACAGTGGCCACACCATGTGGCTATTAAAAAAAAAAACCTCCTGGGCTTCAGCCATGGCTTGCAATATTCACTAGATATGAATGCAGGACCAATGAAGCACGACAGTAACAGTGTCAGGAAAACTCCTGCTGTGATTTGTTTAGTGGCACTTTCTTAGTTTAACTGTGGGATTATCCATATAATACAAAAATGAAATGAAGGGGGCGTGTGAGTTACAATGTGATTATTCAATTATGGGCTTTATGGAACATCACAAATCACCTAGTGGGACTCAAAGAAAAAGCCCTGATAGTTATAACCAGATTGATGGCACCGTGATTAAGTAAGTAAAGTAGAACATACTTGTCATGTGACCCAGACCTTTGGGAATGTTTTGAGTTTGTGTGACAAAGTGATGGTACAGTGGAGGGATTATTTGCTCCTTCCAGAACTGTGCCATGTGGTTGGTATTGGGAAGCATAGTGTGTGTGCGTACAGAAAAGGTAAGTGGTTACCTAGCACAGAGAAACAGACTGCAAATTAAAATTACCTGTCCAGTCACGAAGCAAGCTACACACCAAAGGATACACACACTTCTATTGAAATTAATTTTATTTATGTTTACTGGGATGTGGTCACTACATGAACCTGTTTTCAGGACTGTTCTGCTCATGAGAGATATTTCAATTCCAATACAAACAATTCAACACATGTCAAAAATTTAACAAACATTAACTAAATATCAAACACATCCACGTTAATAGCAATCATATTAAAAATGTACCACTCCAATATGACATTTTTAAACCTACTGTAGGTGGATACGTTTCTTATCAGAGGTGGGACTAAATTCTAAAGGTAGGTAGCCATATAGTTAAAAATCAATTTTCCAAAGCTTGTTTTTACTCATGGGACTGTAAGGCTTTTCCCCATTGCATCCCAAAGATTATATTTTGTATTGCTGTTTTATTTTTTCATTAATGAGTGTAGGACAGTTAGACATCACTATCCCTGGAGTTTATAAGAAACTTACTGTGGCACAGCTATAGGAGTTCTGCCAACAGAGCGGCCTGGCCAATGAGAAGCAAATAAAGACAGGCTTCATACAGACCTTCAAGGAAAAAGGCCAAGACAGCAGTGAATCTGAGGTCACAGTGGAGTCTGGCCAAAGTCATATGACCAAGGCCAGTGCAAATGAGCCTAAGCCCAGAATCAGTGAAGTTGAACAACCAGATAAGGTTGAGATAATAAGGCTGGAGCTTGTCCTGCTAAAGGCAAAGGCAAATGCTAAGCTTCAGAAAGAAGAGCTGAAGTCTGAGGACTGGAAGACCAAGCTTGAGGCTGAGGAGCAAGCATGAGATCCAGATGTAGGAGAAGTGAAAGAAGGAGCACCAGCATGAGATCCACATGCAAGCAGAGTGAGAGCAGTGAAAAACTGAATGTGGCAATGAGCGAGAGAGATGTGAACACTAACAAGAGACAGTGATAGTACAAATGAAAGTACCTTCATAAATACTGAGCACTGGCAAGGTAGCCCACTCAAAATGCAAAAATTAGTTCTAAATGTTTCACAGTACCAAGAGGAAGGTAATCTTGAAACTTTTCTGAAGTCTTCTGAAGATTGTTTGTTCAGTTTAAACTAGACTGGGCTTCTTGTGTGATACACCTGACACCACTATTCACAGGCAATTAAAGGCATTTTCCAGGATAGACTATACTACTGTAAAGTGAAAAATATTTTGGAACAAACAAAAAACCATGATACAGTACAAGCACTAGCAAGAGAAACCACTCACAGTCAGGTTCTGGATAAGCATGACATTTGTTCAGCCAGTATACAGTACATGCTTACTGGCATACACTGCATTCACTTTGAGTGATCACTGTTTTTGTAGAAAAATATTTTGTTAAAATGTTTAGACTTGATCCTTGAGGTATAAACATCAGTGTGTGCCCTGCAGGCCACATAGCCACTGATATAAGTATATGGGAGGTACATCAGGTGGTTTTAAGAGAACCCAGGAGGGCAAGCTAAGGTAAACCAACTGCAGTTTTAACCCAAAATGAAAAATAAAGCTTCCAAACCTAAGGAGCTAGAGGAACAAAGATGCTGATTTTATATATATATATATATATATATATATTATAGTGTGCAGGTCACACCACTATAGTTAGGGTTCAGCAGTCATTTACATACTAAAGTCAAAAGTTTGGGCATTAATAACTTTAGACTCGTTCAATGGATTTGCCTGAAATTTGGTATGCGCATTGGGGCATGGTAGATCTCTTGATTTGCCAAATTGCATTTCCATCAGAATGCTGGTCTTTGTGTACAAAAGCACTGAAAAATGCAAAATTATCCATTTTTGGAGGTACCTTTTGGCATTCTGAATGTGATCCTGCATGGCTGTTGTGTGGCATGCCACTATGTGAGATGGCTTGTTTGAAAGAGCTTTGGTGGCTGAACATGCTGCTTTTTGTTTGGTGAAAAAATATTAAGGCATTCAAAAGCTATGGCACTTTTAAGTTCCCATTATAAGTCAATGGGAACATTTATATGTATATTTTGCAATCAAAGAATGGGTTTCTGGCCATCTCGTCCCACCTGGCAATCAAAGAATTTTCAGCCTCACTGTTCAAGAATCTTTGTCCCTGAGGAATTAGAAAAATTCTTTGATCGCGAGGTCCGCCATCTTGTTTTCAGTTTTCCGATCGCACAAACACAAATGTCTCGGCTCAGGGGTCACTTCTGAAGTAAAACTTCAATGGTTTTACTCAGGGGACCCCAATCTATCGAGCCATGGCTTTGGTTCCATCCAAATCAGTCCAAAAATAGAGTTATTAGCTTTTAAATTCTTCGTTCACAGCTCTCTAATGATCTTTGATCGCGAGCCTACAAATTCTTTGATCACGAGAATCTTTGATTGCGATCGTGCATCACGAGCGAGGGACGAGATGGACAGATTTAAAAATAGCTTTTTACAGCTCAGAGGTGCCCTATTAAGTGAGATAGCAGTATTTGTCATTATCCCTGGTAGTCTAGCAGCCATCTCCCTATCATGGTAATGTACTTAACCATGATTGTATACCTGGTAGTCTAGTGGCCCCCCCAATGAGTATGTTATTTATATGTTAATATTTTTTATCTGTGGCAGTCTAGTGGCCCCCCATATGTATTTATTTTTTATTTTTGTAATATCCCTGGTAGTCTAGTGGCCTCCCCCAATCTGTACTTCATAATGACTATCACTGACATCCCTGGTAGTATAAGCGGTCCCTCCCCATCATAATAAAATTAATGTCATTCTTTATGTCCTGGTAGTCTAGTTGCCCCCACCAGCGATGTGCTCACTCAGCACCCTCATGCTTCCCCAGCGAGATTGAGTACAGCTCATCACCTCTCCATGGCCAGTTATTGACTGTGTGTTTTATTAGCGCTAATGGAAAGAGGCACTCTGAAATTAGTGCCTCTTTCCATTAATGCTCATAAAACACACAGTCAGTGGCTAGCCATGGAGGTGAGAGGTGGGCTGTGCCAGTCACTGGCCGGGGAAGTGTGGAGGGGCACTGGGTTGGCAGGCATGGCTGGGTGGGGAGTGGGAGCCAATAGACTACCAGAAAATCAAGAATTACATTAATTTTATTATGATGGGGGGTGGGTGAGGGACCGCTAGACTACCAGGGATGTCAGTGATCATCATTATGAAGTACAGATTGAGGGAGCCACTAGACTACCAGGGATATTACAAAAATAAAAAAAATAAATACACATGGGGGGGCCACTAGACTACCAGGGATACAATCATGGCTAAGTACATTACCATGATGGGGAGGAGGCCGCTAGACTACCAGGGATAATGAGAACTACTGTTTTTTTTATTCAGATGGGGCAGAGCAAAGCGCCCTGAGAAAAAACCCACCCTTATGTCACTTAATAGGGCACCCCGGTGCTGCAAAAACACTATTTTTAAATCTGGCCATCTCGTCCTTCGCTCTTTGTTCATGAGCAAGCAATTTCTTTGACCACGACCATGCAAATTCTTTGATCACGAGATTCTTTGATCGTGATCGTGCATCACGAGAGAGGTACGAGATGGCCAGCTAAAAATAATTAATTTTCTCAGCTCAGGGGTGTCCTAGGAAGACAAATGAGGGTGGGCTTTACTCAGGAGGCTTCGTTCTGATGAACCATGGCAGTGGTTTACCACAATTATTTGAATTTTGAAAATTACAGATGTTTTCATTCTTTGGTAGTGACCCTGCAAATTCTTTGATCGTGAGATTCTTTGATCGCGATCATGCATCGTGAGTGAGGGACAAGATGGCCGAATTAATAAATCAATTTTCTCGGCCCAGAGGTATCCTAGGAAGTCAAATGAGGGTGGGTTTTACTCAGGGGACTTCGTTCTGTCGAACCATGGTGGTGGTTCACCGCAATTCCTTCAATTTTTTGTTTTATAAGGTTTTTAAATCTTTGTTCATGACTCTGCAAATTCTTTGATCGGAAGCCTGCAAATTCTTTGATTATGAGATTCTTTGATTGCCATCTTTGATCACAAGGGAGGGACAAGATGGGCAGATTTTTTATAATAGAATAGATAAGGAAATTTTAGTAATCTTTGATATTAAATATCTTGGAAACGGTTTGGTTTTTTGACTTGAAATCTGGAGGGAAGAAAGGCAATAGCCCACAGATGTGTCTTTGGGTGCTTTGGTCAAAAAATAGTACAGGGCGGCAAAGATACGGCACTACAAAGTTGACAGTTTTCCCATAGGATAACATTACGGTGTTTGCTGCATTACAGGAATTCTTTGCTGCCCTGCTGCAAAATAACGGTTTGGTCATTTGGCCTGAAATTTGGAGGGAAGAAAGCCAACATCTCACAGATGTGCATTTTGGTGGCTTGGTGAAATAATATTACAGGGCAGCAAAGTGGAGGCACTCCAAAGTTTACTCTTTTTGCCATAGGATAACATTATGGCGTCCGTTGCATCTTTCAGGGCCTGTATCTCAGAAACAGTGCGAGATACGGACTTTTTGTCATAAAAATGCTTAGCCCCCCAAATGAGGCTAAGTATAAAACTAGCCAGGAAAGCCATAGTTCATACGAAATTGAAATTTTCTTTCTACCTTATACGGTTCCTGAGATTTAAGCACTTTAGTATTACAAGTCGTAATTTTCTGCTTCAAAGTCAATTATTATGCATACATTCTTTGTTTTCAATGTGTTTTGTCAATGCAGTTGTTGGGAAAAGAAGGGTGTGACCTTTCATTACTGTGCCAGTTAGCGTTTCCAGTTGTGCTTCCATTAGCATCACCGTTCCCATCTATGCCACCGCGTGCATTATGGTTTGTGTTTTCATTTGCACTTGCATTTCCATTTTGTTTGGCATTATTGTTGCTGTTACCATTACCATTTGCATTTGCAATTGTGGTACCATGCCTGTGCGCAGTACAGTTTGTGTTGTCGTATGTGTTTACGTTTCTGTTTCCGTTGACTTTATTGTTGCTGTTACTGTTACCGTTTATGTTTACAATTGCGGTTTCATGACCATGCGTGTAATGGTTTGCATTTCCATACGCGCTTGCATTTCTGTTTCTGTTGGCTTTATTGTTGCTGTTACTGTAATCATTTGCATTTACTATTGTGGTTCCATGAGTGTGCACGTTACGGTTTGCATTTTCGTACGTGCTTGAATTTCTGTTTACTTTGGCGTTATTGTTGCTGTTACTGTTACCATTTGCGTTTACAATTGCAGTACCATGAACATGTGTGTTACCAGTTGTGTTCTGTACGCACCTCTGTTTGTGTCTCTGTTTACATCACTATTTGATTTGGCATCACTTTGTGCTTGCATTTAAATTACTGTTTGTGTTACCATTAACATTTGCACCCACCCCTTGCACCCACCCCCAACCTGCCCCCACCAACAGGCATCGGGGTGTGCGTTGAGGTCATCAGTCCTAACTCTCACCCCATTCTCCTACACTGCACCACCTCAGCTTGTTTACACATGGGATGGGGTGAGAGTTAGGACCAATGACCCCAATGCACACCCGATGCCTGTTGGTGGGGCAGGGTGGGTGGGGGTAAGGGTGGGAACCCTAATGTCGAATTTCCTCACTTTGTCACTGTAAAGAACCCAAATGATATATTAACAATGTTTTGCATAAAATATATATATAGTTATAAAATGGGCTAGAAAAAGGAATCAATGGCATTGGACAAAGACCATCAGGTGACCGTGCATATATCAGAATGCGACTGCACACCTGCACTTTTACCCCCCTCCAAAACAATATTGCCATTTTATAAGATAGATAACCCACTCTAGGGTGTGTGGTCATGCTCTGATATATGCACGCCTTTGGTGGTTGAAGCACACCAAGGTGTGTGTATATCAGGGTGCAACTGCACACCCTAGAGTGGGTTATCTATTACATAGATATATACATATATACACACACACACATATATACATATTTATTTTTATTTATTTTATTTATTGAAATTTTGGATAACACCATTGAGAACAAGCTCATTTCATAGCTTCCACATCAGACGAACAATACATATTGGGAAAGTATGAGATGGAGAACAAACAAAACAAGAAATTATACAAGACATTACAAGACTGTATAACTAGAGAAGTTCCAATACATGTGGCATTGTACAATGTATGCCATGGTGCATGTTTGATTAAAACCTGGAATTCAAAGAGTCATATTGGAGGGGTAAGATCTTGTGAAATGACCCTTTACAGGAAAATGAGAACAGACTCAGCTTAATATCTAATAATCAACAAGGTAAGGGATGGCATCAGCCCAGGGGCCTCATCAGAGGTGAGAAGGTATGGGACAAAGCATTTTAAAGTGAGCAAGGGAGCTCAGGAGATATAACAGGGGGAGGGGGGATGGGGAAAGCCATAGAAGGATGAGGGGAAAGAGTGGAAGGGATCAAAAGGAAATGTGAAGGAGAATGATTAGCAACTTAGAACAGTTATTTACATGCTGAGAACAGTTGTGCATAAGGTCAGGATAGCATAAGTTTAGAATAAGTGCTGGACACAAGAAGGAAGGTTATTGGAAACAGTCACAATTGGTGTCAGCAACTAGCTGTTGCTTAAGTTTAACCTTGAAGGAGTCCAAGGTGGATGCTGAAGTGATGTCATGGTGCAGTGAGTTCATCCATAGCAGGGCATAGTAGGCAAAGGACCTTTGTCCCAGAGAAGTGCGACAGCAGGGTATATTAACAATCTTACTAGTAGAGCTTCTGGTGCAATGACAGTTGATAGTGGGGGTAATAAGCTTTTGCACTCCTGGGGGCATTTTGCCTAAGCTTACTTTTTCAGACAGTAAACATGTTTGGTACATGAGTCCACCTTCGAATTGGAGCCAGTTAGCCTGAGTGTACATGTCGCAGGTATGGGACCGATGGGCTGAGCCGGTAAGGAGCCGGCATGCTTTGTTGAGTGCAACT
Source organism: Neoceratodus forsteri (assembly GCA_016271365.2). NCBI lineage: Eukaryota > Metazoa > Chordata > Ceratodontiformes > Ceratodontidae > Neoceratodus > Neoceratodus forsteri. Next base: position 396,754,225 of record CM028131.1, on the reverse strand, counting down.
GTGATGCAGCGAAGAGTTTTTTCAGTAGCTGAGCAATAGATTGGTAAGCTGTAATCAATAAGTGAGACAAGAGATCTTTGAATGGCCAGGTTAAGAGCCTCCGGGGTCAAATATTGCTTATGCCAATAAAGTAGCCTAATGCGGGTGTTAACAGCCTTAGCAATGTTATCAATGTGATAGGCATAGGTCATTGTACTGTCAATAGTAATCCCTAAATATTTTAAAGAGCTGAACTAGCTCCAGGGGAGAGCCCCCTTCATTAGTGATAGAAAGAGGGTAAGTTCTGTGCCTATTTTAGGAGCTGGAGAACAGTATAGTTTTGGTCTTGTTGTAATTCATAACTAACTCATGCTTAAGGAACCATCTTTCTATGACTACAAAATTACTCTGTAGCCTAGATTCAAGAATCTTTGGGTCTGGATCACTGGCAAACAGGACAGTATCATCAGCATATAAAAGGATGTGACCCTGACAAGAGTAAGGAAGGTTGTTGAGGAAAATGCTAAATAAAAGAAGGCCCAAGATGGACCCTTGAGGAACTCCAGATAGGACAGGTCTGCTATCCTAGCGGGTGTTACCAATCTTCACCTGCTGTGTACAGTTGTGCAGGTAACTTCCAAACCAGGCTATGCAGTCATGAGCTAGGCCAATGGTGGTAAGCTGTTCAACCAGGAAGGCATGATTCACTGTGTCAAAAGCTTTGTTTATTTATTTATTAAATTTTGATTACTGGGTGAGCCCACTGAGCCCCGAAGGTCCCTTTTTCAGGGGCGACCCTGAAATCAATGAAATTAATGAAAGCAGCATGGACCAGGTGTCCTTGATCTAAGGAGTGGTGAATAAAGCCTGTGAACTCCAGAGGAGTAGTAGTGGTACTATGACCATTTCTGAACCTGTGTTGTTGCAGGCATTGTAGCTGATATTTTTCTAAGTATTCAACCAGTTGGTCAGCCACTATATGCTCAAGAGCTTTCGAGAGTTGGGGCAGGATAGAGATAGACCTCTAGTTCCCAGTGATTGTGCGATCCCCAGGCTTATGAACTGGTGTAACCATGGCAGATTTCCATTTCTGAGGAAATTGAGAGTAAATAAGTGACATGTTAATAATATGTCTTAGAGGTGACAGAAGTTCATCCAACGTAAGGGCTACAAACTTAAGATACAGGGTGTCACCACTAAATCTTGATTTCCTCAATACTTTGAGTAGATAATTCCTGGCTTCATGGGCTGAGAGGATTTTGAAGTAGAAAGGAGGATGAGAAGGGTGCAGTCTCTTTCCCAGAGTAGTCACTTGTGAGGGGGTGAGAGAAGTAGCCAGGTGGCAGGACACCACTCAGGTTCGTGAAGGCATTATTAAAAGTGTTAGCAATAAGTTTTGGGTCAAGTGAGGGTACACCATCAATGTTAAGCATGGTAGGGGCAGATCTGAGGAGATCTCTCCCAGTGACCTCTCTAAGGTTAGTCCAAAATTTTCTAATATCATTCCAGGTCCCCAAGTCCAAGAGAGCACTTCCTTGTAATATTGATTTTTAGCTCCACGAATAGCCCGCATGCAGTTGTTTGTAGTCACTTTGACCTCTGGATGTTGGCCTGGTTACACAGGGATCTAGAACTGTGCCATAGATGGTCCCTGGCATTCAGAAGCACAAGGAGGTCTGGAGAAAACCAGGGATTACAGTGGTCTTTGATTTTATGCTTTTTTGGGGGGGCATGCCTATCACATATAGTGTTGAACTGAAGAATGAATTGGTCGAAGGCAATGTCAGCGTTGTTAGTTGTGTAAACCATTGACCAGTCCTGATTATGCAGGTCAGCTTTTAGTTATTCAAGATGCCCATGGATGAGTACTCTGGTGGTAATTGTTCTAGCGGGTGGTTTAGAGAATTTGTTCACCCAGTGAAACAAGACTGGGGAGTGGTCACCAAAGGCATCTGGGAGTATGGTTGTGTCTGATATATGATCAGGGTGGTTAGAGAGCACCCAGTCCAGTAAGGTACCGGTCCCAGTTTTATAGTTGATTCTAGTGGGGACTCGACTAGCTGGGTGAGGTGAATTGCTGAAATTGCATCATTGAAAGGGCTTGTGTCAGGAGAGAACCAATTGATATTGAAATCTCTTAACATGATAATTTCTGAATTAAGACTTGGAGTGTCAAAACACTCCAGGAGTGAATCAAAGCAGGAGGCCATCTGTCTGGGAGGAATATAGATTGAAAACACAGTAAGGGTCTTATTGTGTGTACCTAGAAGCACTTTTATGGCAAGGGCTTGCATATGGTCACCAGTGTTGGGCAGAGTTAGGACGAGACCTTGAAGGTTGTTTCAGAGGTAGATCGCACAACCACTCCCACACTTGGAGAGATGATCCTGTCTAAAGACTGTGTAGCCTGGGATGGAAATTGAAGCATCTGCTACTTTTGGAGAAAGCCATGTTTCTATGACTGAGAGGATGTCAGGGTTATGTTGTAAGATCCATGCATTCGGTACATCCATTTCGGGGAGGAGGTTGCATATATTAAGTGAGGCAATTTTAAGTAACCCAGTAGATGACTGTGTGTATGCCGTAAGTTGTGGAGGGCCAGAGTTGGGGTGACTATTGCCAGAAAGCAGCAGCAACAGTAAGGCTAGTCTACACAGATATTCCTTTAACTGCTTGTTGATGAGTTTGTGAAGCTTCCTCTGAGTTGAGCGTGCTTTATATTTGGCTTGTAAGTTGAAGATCCCAGGGAGGAGTGCCAAAGGGGGTAGCCAGCTAGGGTGATAAAATGGCAACCCCCAATCACAAGGGGGTTGCAGTTTCCATGGCACAGTAAGAGAGTCACAGCACTGGGATAAGGTGATAGTACTATACACATATAAATGATTACTATCTAATGTTGGTGAGGTAGATGTTAGAAACTTATCACAGGCAAGGTCAGATAGGGTCAATAGAGAGAGCAATACAATGCCTCTAGGAAATAGAGCCGTTATAAGAGACATTATGATACCACGGAGTGCAGCAGTAAGGGCACACACAAGGTCTCAAGCACAGTACAAGGTTAATTATACTGGTGTTTTGTTATTTATTTATTTTTTTCTTCAGAGTACAATATGCTAAAAGTTAGAAACAAGGGAGAGGATAACAGTCATTAGAACAGGAAAAAGGCAGAGGCAAGTTGGTCAAGTGGGTTGGAATATTAATAGGAACAATAAGATGCCTCCAGTGGCAGATTAGTATAAACTGCAAATCAGAAAAAAAAACTCTCTCAAAACATAAATCAGCTCTAAGAAATCTCTACATCAGACTAAACATTACTTAAAGTGAGAAATCAAAACATTTCAAGCAGAGATCAGTCCTAGCATTAATTTCTTGTCAGCAGTTCCTAGAAGACTTCTAGATTGCTGCACATAGTGTGAGGAACGCTGGCAAACAGGACCAAGTGATATTTCATCCAGGGGTAGATGCCAGAATTCAGAATTCCAACCCGTACATTGCTTGGAGGGTGAGCTTCGGGCAGCTTCACCTTAGGCAGGTTATTAAACTGCAGAATGCAGTATGCTTGAGAGGAAACAGCCTGAAAGAGCACAGTAGTCCCCTTGCTTGGAGGGTGAGCTTCGAGCAGCTTCACCTTAGGCAGGTTATCAAACTGCAGAATGCAGTTTGCTTTAGAGGAAACAGCCCAAAAGGGCACAGTAGTCCCCTTGCTTGGAGGGTGAGCTTCGGGCAGCTTCACCTTAGACAGGTTATCAAACTGCAGAATGCAAAAAGCTTAGGGTTGATAGTACACCAACAAAAATTTGGAAATTCAGTGTTAAGGTTACCAACCCCTACCATCCCATCCCCACCCTCCACACACCAACAGGCATTGGGGTGTGCATTGAGGTTGTCAGCCTAACTCTCACCCCATTCCACATATAAACAAGTTGAGGAGGTGCAGTATAGGGGAATGGGGTGAGAGTTAGGCCCGATGACTCCAATGCACACCCCGATGCCTGTTAGTGTGTGGAGGGTGGGGGGGATGTGGTGTTAGGGGTTGATAACCCTAACACCAAATTTCCAAACTTTTGTTGGTGTACTAGCAACTCTAACTGATGCATTAACAAAGTTGTTTGCAATGAATTTCCCTTTTTTCTGAGAAAGTGTAATGTAACTGGTATGTGGGTGTGGGAGTGCAGGCCCTCTGGGCCCTGTGCTCCCCTCATATTGCCCATTTTTGCATACTGATATCCACATGTGGGAGCACGGGCCCTCCTGGACCTGTGTTCCCGCTCAAGACCTGTGCTTCCCCACGCTGCCCATTTTTTGCATAATGTTATACATATGTGGGAGAGCAGGCCCTCTGGGCCAACGCTCCAACTAACACATAAATCTGGAGACATACCACACCCCTATAGTCATGAAAAGGAACCCTTGCAACAGTAATCTGGTAATATCTCAGTAGCCATAGCAACCAAGGAAAAATCCCACTAAAGTTGTGATCATGGCTTCAAAACCTTCACTGGGCTTAGTCCACCTAAAGGTGTATTAATGTCACCACAGTGAAAAAATCCATATTTTGAACTGTTTTCAAGATATGGGCACTAGAAGGTACACCAGAGCTGCAGTGTTAACCTATGGAAAATTTGGCAACCTCGGAGCACTGTAACTATTGAACCATCATCAATTTTGTGACCAAACCACCAAAAGGTACATCTGTGGGGTGAGAGCTTGTTACACTGCAAATTTCAGCGAAAAAAGCCCTGACCATTTTCTTGCTATGAAATGGCAAAGAAACTGGCTCATTTGGGGCTTCATTTGCAAAATTCACAACTTTCACAAAACATAGGGTAGCTTTCGCAAAACTAAAAAGTAGTGTCACAACACTACTGGTACTTTCATAAGACTAGAGGAAGTGTCACAATACTACTGGTACTTTTGTAAGACTCAAGGTAGTGTCGCAACACTTCTGGTACTTTTGCAAAACTAAAGGTAGTGTCGCAACACTTCTGGTACTTTTGCAAAACTAAAGGTAGTGTCGCAACACTACTGGTACTTTCACTAAACTAAAGGTAGTGTCACAACACTGCTGGTACTTTTGCAAAACTAAAGGTAGTTTTACAACACTACTGGTACCTTTGTGAAACTAAAGGGAGTGTTGCAACACTACTGGTACTTCCCTGACCCACTTTTGAGATATGGATGCCAAAAGGTGACGTGGACGCCGATATCTCAGTAATGTTTCATAGATGCCTTTTGCAGTTTTACTGAAAAAATGTACATCAATTCCATTGTAAATGTAGTGTAATGTAACTGGTATGTGGTTGTGGGAGAATGGGCCCTCTGGGCCCTTCGCTTCCCTAACGCTGAAAATGTTTGCTTAATGGTATAAAAATGTGTGAGTGAGGGCCCTCTGGGTCCTGTGATCCCATTTACACATACATATGGGGACATAACATAGGATTACAGACATGAAAATGAATCCTTGGAACACTAATTTGCCAATATCTAAATAACTGTAGCAGTAATGAAAAAAATTCCACTTCAGTAGTATTAATGACTTTGAAACCTCCACCCATGCTTTGGAGTGGACTAAGCAGAGTAGTGAAAAATCAGTATCTCAAATCATTTTCAAGATATGGGCATCGAAAGGCACTATGGGCATCGCAATGTTATCCTATGGGGGATTTTGCAAGAAAATTGCGCAATGGATACTCGTAATCCAGTGAATTTTTGAACCAGATTTTCAACATGGGCTTTTTGAGACCTCTGCTCATGAACACTGGCACTGTGATTTCGTTAATCTGTCCTGAAAGTTGATTTCGCACAGCAACTGTTCCAATCTGTGGCAAAGGTGAGAAAACATGTTTTGGGAAGGATGTAAAAAATTACAGCTGTACAGTTCATAAGGAGGTGTGAAAAAAATTACAATGTTGAAAATCTGGGGTGAAAATATTAAAAATTAGTGCAGTTATGAGCGTGCATAGAAACAGCGCAATGCATGCTCATAACACAGTCATTTTTTGGAATTTTTTTACCAAATTTTTAACATGGACATTTTGGGACCTCCCCTCATAGACAATAGCAGTGTGATTTTGTTAATCCATCCAGAAAGTTGCTTTTGCACAGCAACTGCGACATTCTGTGCCTAAGGTGTGAAAACACATTTTGGCAGGATGTGAAAAATTACAGCTATCCTGTTCATAAGGAGATGTGAAAAAATGGCAATGCTGAAAATCAGGAGTGAAAATATATAAAAAAATTGGAAAAGTTACCATTGTGCATAGAAACAGCATAACACACGCTCATAATGCAGTCATATTTGGGAATTTTTGCACCAAATTTTGAACATGGGCTTTTTTGGATCCTCTTCATTAACACCGGCACTGTCATTTTGTTATTTGGTCCTGAAAGGGGATTCCACGCAGTGACCGTGAAATCACCTTTCAAGACTGAGTAACAAAATGATAGTGACTGTGTTCACAAGGTGGGCTCCCAAGAACCCCATGTTGAAAATTTTGGGCCAAAATCCCTAAAATTGGCTGAAATATCAATATAAGTTGAAGCCCCTCATTGACTCCCATTATACAGCTTACCTTGTTTCCTCAGATCGTAGTTCAGGTTTAAAGAGTGCAGACGTGTCCCCGGTCCAGAGAAGATCACTGCTCTCAAGCTCTGGAGGTAAGTGTGGGTAAGGGGAGTGTGGGTGGGGGCTCCATGGGAGGGTGGGAAGGGGAACTGGGGAGATGGTGAGGACCATTTTCTTCTTTACGGGGAAAAAGACATTGTGGGATAGTTTTCTTTGTTTGCAGATTATTTTTATTAAAAAAAATTGTGGCACACTAGGAATTGGGCATGAGTGTTCTACACACAGATGGGGGACTACCTGACTCAAGGATTGGGCACTCCATGGTCAGGATAAAAGAATGGGCTTTGGTGGGGAGTGCATCCACCACTGGGAGGGGGGCATCCTGATATCGGAAACATATGATATTAACCTGCCACACTGGGGTGGGCTCCCAATGTGCCACATGAGTTTTTAGGGGGGGATACATGCTGCTGACAGAAGGAATGGACACCCCCATTGGCAAATAAAGTGGGCTGGGGAGCATCTGATGCTGGGAGTGGGCATCCCAGTGTTAGTAAAGAAAAAATAGCTTAAGAAATCTAGGCACACTGGGGTGTGCTCCCAGTGTGCCATATAAGTGTGTGGGGTGGGGCATGCATACTGACTCATGGATTGGGCACCCCATTGTTGGTGACTGTCACAGAACTTCAATGCAGGATCCTGCATCACAAATTTGGATGCAAGATTCTGCATCAAAGTTAAAAGACATCGGGGGAAGGTTTTCTTTATTTACTGCCTCTAGGTAAACACTGTTATTTGTGTTTACCTAATTGAGGGCTAAGAAACATACCGGGACATCAGATTTTCAATCTGACCCCCAGAAATGCATATTGTCAGAATCCTAGTGTCGGAAATTGGGGAAGAAGCAAGTGCGACACTTTCATGAAAGCGTGACACTTTCGTGAAAATGCCACATCCATCTCTTCCTCAATTTCTGACACTACGGGGGACTGATCATGAAAATGAAATTTCTGTACATCAGACTGAAACTCTGATGCCCCCAATGTGTTCCTCAACCCCCAATCAGGTAAATACAACTGACAGTGTTTACCTAGGGGCAGTAATGATTGAATTTCGTCCATTTTTGTCTGCCACTAACTATAAATAAGATGGCGGCAGCTCAAAAACAAATTGCCATAGCTTTAAAGCTTTTAAAAGCAAAATTGCTTTTGTGAAAGCTTTTAAAAGCTTTTGAGCTGTGCATATATTTTTTCTAATAGGCTATAATGGGAAACTTTGAACTTTCATAACTTTTGAATGGATTGCTATTTGTTCACCAAATCTTCAAAAGACTCTTCCTGGACCCAATCCCCGTAAACCCTGAAAATTTCAGACCAGTTGGACAAACTGTTCGGGCTCTAGAGGTGAGCAAAGAATTTAAAAACAAAAAAGTTGAGGATATTTTATACTATTCAATGCTCCACAGCTCCACAACCGAAAATCTGACCGGAAAAAAAACGTCCAAATCCAGAGATATATGGTACTGCAATGCACATGCAAACTTTCAAGCAGATCAGAGAAACAGTTGCAAAGTTATTAAAGTGCAAAATTTGGGGTTCAACATAGAGGTGGCTGTATATATATATATTAGAGGGAAAAAACTCAGTTTAATGCATCAGTAGGGGTTGTTCCACAGTGACAAAAGTGATGAAATTCGGTGTTAGGGTTGAAAACCCCTTGTACCTCTCAGCCCACCCCCAGTAGTAGTGTTGATGGCGCAATATCCTAACTCTCACGCCATCACATGTGTAAAGAAACTGAGGAATAGGAGAATGGGGTGAGAGTTAGGACCGATGACCCCAACGCGCACCCTGATGATGGTTGGGGAGTGGGCTGGAGGTGTCCAAGGGGGGTTTCAACCCTAACACCAAATTTCCTCACTTTTGTCACTGTGGAACAACCTTAACTGATGCATTAAACAGAGGTTTTTTGCCTCTAATTTCCCTTCTTTTTGAGAATGATGATGAGAAATAGTGAAAGTAATGCAGCAGCGGGAGTGTGGGGCTCTTTGGGTCCCGCGCTCCCGCCATGTGATGTCTTGTGACATAGTAACAGGAACAGCACTGCAAACAGAAGCGCCAACAGTGATGCATATGGTAACGGAAACGTAAATGATAAGGGAAACGTTAATAGAAACGCAAGTGCAAAGTGACGCCGAAGCAAACAGTGACGCAAACGGACACTGAAGCATGTACGAAAATGCAACTGATAACGTGAACAGTGATGGCAGCTGTATTTTAAAGGAAATGTTAAGTGTCACAGCAAAAAGAATGTGAAAGGGAACAGAAACGGAAACGCGAATGCAGGCGCACACGTAAACGCAAACCGTAAAGCGCACAGGCACGGTACCACATTTGTAAATGCAAATGGTAAAGTTAACATCAAGAATAATGCCAAAGGAAATGGAAATGGAAACAGAAGCACATATGGAAACGCAAACCAAATTGTGCACGGGCACAGTACCGCAATTGTAAATGCAAATGGTAATGGTAACAGCAACAATAACAGCAAAGGAAACAGAAATGCAAAAGGAAATGCAAGCACATATGGAAACGCAAACCATAATGTGTACAGGCACAGTAACTCAATTGCAAACATAAATGGTAACAGTAACAGCAAGGAAGACGCAAATCGAAAGAGAAACGGAAAAGCAAATGAAAGGGCTGCCAGAAACGCAAATGGCAATGCACACGGTGATGCAAACAGAAACAGTAGTGGAAACGCAAATGGTAACAGTAACGAAAATGCAAGCACAAATAAGAACGCAAAGGGTAACGCACACGGTGGCGTCATGGGAATGATAACGCAATCGGGGACATAAACGCAAGTGGAAATAGTAACTGTAACAGTAACGGAAGTGCATACCCTGTTTTTGCTGAACAGGTGCATAGAGAAACACAAAGAATGTATGCATTGTAATGGGCATCAAAGCTTAAAACGAGCATTGGAAGTACTTAATTGCTAATATGTCAGCAACCGCATGACGTAGGAAAAAAAAATTACATTTCACAAAAATCATGATTTACCTGGCTAGGTTTTTGATATTACATAGCCCACTGGGCTTTGCAGCTTACAATAAAAAATCTGTATCTCGCATAGTTTTCGAGATACGAGCCCCGAAAGGCGCGGCGTGCCCCACCATGTTAGTCTATGGGAACAAACACCAACATCGGAATATTGTAACTTATGCAATATTTTTCACCAACCTTCAAAAGGCACATCTGTGAGATGTTGGCTGTGTTCCCTCCAAATTTCAGCTCAAAAGACTAAACCGTTCTTTTGCAGCAGGGTGGCAAAGAACTGCTGTCATTTTGGCCATAGTCTGAAAAAGTAGTGTGATTTGCGAAAGCTTTTGCAAAAATTTGTGAAAGTATCATGAGTGCAACACTACTTTGTGACACTACTCTACTTTTTCAAGAAATTTGAAAAACATATTTCTAGGGTGTTTCACCCCCAAAATAAAGGCATGGCTATCATCCTCAGGGTCCGATTAGGTGAACACAAAAAGAATTGTGTTGCTAGAGGGTCCCAAATTTAAATGCCAAGTATTTTTCTGATCACCAAATGAAAACAAAATGGCAGATTTGCGACACTACTAGGGCCATTTGTGACACTAAAAGTGCATTAGGACACTGTCAAATCTTGTTGTTATCTCTTCCTTATTGACTTACAATGGGAACTAGTTTGAACCTTCTTGAATCGCTATTATTTTTCATTAGCTTCAAAGTGTACATTGGGGACATTAGTTGCATGTTCCTGATTTTTGACCAGTCGTAAACCGCAGTACTTGTGGTGCGAGCAAACACCGGTACTAGAAACCAGAATAAGGCCAAGAGATCATCTTATTACCTCTGCAGCCACATATTCGACGTTGGCAGATCTCAGAGCTGGCGGTTCGATCGCACATTCAAATTTCAGCAAAATCAGTTGACCGGTGGCAAAGTTATTAAAGTGTAAAATTTGACCCTTTAACCTTGTGGTTATCAACCCTAACTATAGAAGACTATTTATTAGTGCTACCATAATATATATATATCTATATATAGATATATATATATATATTATGGTAGCACGTGGTGCTATCATAGTTAGGGTTGAGGAGCCATTTACATGTTAAACCTAAAATTTTGCACCTTAATAACTTTGCAACTGTTCAACAGATCTGCTTGAAATTTAGAACACATGATCAAGAACCATACATCTTGGGATCTGCCAACTTTCGTACTGTTCAGATATACGGCTGCAGAGTTATTAAGCATGATCTGTGCATGCGTTTACGCTTTTTTGCAATTCTTTGGTCATCTCTACAGGTCACATGGTTTGTGCGACCAGTCCAAAATCTTCAGGGAACATGCGGCTGGGGTCCCTGATGTGCCCTTTGAAAATTTCGTGAAAAAATATTAAACGGTTCAAAAGTTATTCAAAAAAAACAGTTTCCCATTATTAGTCAATGGGAAAGTTAACAAAAAGTTCAACACTTTCGCAAATGCAGTTTTTACTTTCGCAAATGGCCCTTTTACTTTCGCAAATCCACCATCCTGTTTTCAGTTGGTGATCAGAAAAATGCTTGGCATTTAAATTTGGGACCCGCTAGCAACACAATTCTTTTTGTGTTTACCTAGTCGGACCCTGAGGATGTTAGGATGTCTTTATTTTGAGGTTAAACACTTAGAAATATGTTTTCAAGTTTCTGAAAAAAGTATTAAAGTAGTGTCAAGATTAGCAAAGTGTCACGAATTTTTGCGAAGTCACAAATCAGACACTACTTTTCCAGGCTATGGCAAAATGACAGCAATTCTTTGCCACCCTGCTGCAAAAAAACAGTTTGGTCTTTTGGGCTGAAATTTGAAGGGAACGCAGCCAATATCTCACAGATGTGTCTTTCAGTATTTCGGTGAAAAAATATTACAGGCGGCAAAGTTACAGCACTCCAAAGTTGACGCTTTTTCCCATAGGATAACATTACAGCCTCCACCATATTACAGGAATACTTTGCCGCCCTGCTGCAAAATAAAGGTTTGGTCTTTTGGGCTGAAATTTGGAAGGAAGAAAGCCAACATCTCACAGATGTGCCTTTCAGTAGTTTGGGGAAAAAATATCACAGGGAACCAAAGTTATCGCACTCCGAACGTCTCTTTTTTTCCCTTAGGATAACATTACAGCATTCTCCGCTCCTTTCAGGGCCCGTATCTCGGAAACGGTGCAAGATACAGACTTTCTGTTGGAAAAATGCTTACAAAACTAGCCAGGAAAGTCATACATCATATGACTTTTAACTTTTTTTCTACATCTTACGGTTCCTGAGATATAGGCAATTTAGTATTCCAGCTCCTCATTTTCTGCTCCGAGACCCATTATTATGCATACATTCTTTGTACTCCTGTCTTTCTCTTTGCAGCTTTTGGGGAAAACCAGCCTGTCGCTTACATTACTGTTACCCTTACCCTTCCACTTGTGGTTCGTGCCTGTTTCACTTACCGTCCCGTCTATGGCACCATGTGCTACTCCCTTATGCTTTGCACTTGCGTTTGCGTTATTTTAATCATTTGTGTCTACAGTACTGTTTATCTTTCTGTTTTGCTTTGCATCACCATGCACATTACCATTTGCGTTTGCAGGCACCATGTTACTATGTGACAAGACATCACGAGGCGGTTTGGGCCCCCGTGCTCCCGCTGCCGCATTACATTCACTATTTCTCATTATCATTCTCAAAAAGAAAGGAAATTAGAGGCAAAAAACCTCCATTTAATGCATTAGTTAGGGTTGTTCCACAGCTACAAAAGTGAAGAAATTCGGTGTTAGGGTTGAAAGCCCTCCTTTGACCCCCCATCCACACCCTCAACCAACATCGGGGTGCGCGTTGCGGTTGTTGGTCCTAACTCTCAACCCTTTCTCCTGTACCTCTGTTTCTTCACACATCTGATGGGGTGAGAGTTAGGGCCAACAACCCCAATGCGCACCCCGATGCTGGTTGGGGGTGTGGATGGGGGGGTCAAAGGGGACTTTCAACCCTAACACCAAATTTCCTTGCTTTTGTCTCTGTGGAACAACCCTATCTAATGCATTAAACGGAGTTTTTTGCCTATATATGTCAGAGTATACATATATATTCTTTGCAAAAAACTGCATTAATACAAGAGTTAGGGTTTTTTACAGCGACAAAAGTGAGGAAATTTGACATTAGGCTTTTCAACCCTAACTCCAGCTCCCCCCCAGCCCCACTGGCACACACACACACAGCCACAGACATAGACACACACACACAGACAGAACACACAACTATGGGGGGCAGTACAAGGCAAGACAACCAATCACAGACAGACACCATAACGCAACAGAAATAACATACTACTTTTTAAACATACCACAACAGGCATCCATCATCATGTTTCACCAACTGTATGACTTCTCCTGTTATTACAGTCTCCTATATGTGCACAGCCTTCTACATAACAGCATATTACTAATAGTGATGCACATGTATTGTTGTCAGTCTAGAGCCCATTGGTCTACTTTTGTGTTACTAACGTATCAATTTCTGCATAAAACCATTGCACTATGCTACTACTAATGTCGATATTTCTGCATAAGAGTATACCACACACTTCCACTAAGTTGCTCATTACTTCATAGGACTATAGCCACATGGTATCACCAACTTGGCAATTTGTGCGTAACAGGGCAGTGTGATGTGTCAGTCTACTTGCCGATTTGTGGATAACACAATAAAACAAATACTTAAATACTATGTAATGTTAAGGACATGGTATTTAGCCCATAGTAATTTGTCAATATTTATATAAGAGCATAACACCATGCTACCATGAACTTTGCCATTTCTGCATAACAGCATACCCATAACTACACCTACTTGCCTGTTTCTGTGTAACACTTTAACATAACTGCTAAGACAGACAAATTGCTGAGAACAAAGTCTCAGCAATTTGCCCATTTTAACATAGTGGCATAACCCAATCCTCCCACCAAATTCTTGAGTTTTTGCATATCACCATGATAAAAATAGGCAAACACATGACTTGGTGAGAACACAGGAGGTGTAGGTCCACTCCACTTGCATCATCTTCCCAAAATTACCCATTTCTGCATAACAGCATGATATAAGAAGTACATCTCATGTATTATTCAGAGTGTGGCGCCCTCTAACTTGCTATGGTACACCAACTTGTTCATTTGTGCATGACAGCATAGCCCCATGTTCTCACCAACTTGCCCATTTCTACATAGCACCATAATATGAGTAGCAAAACCATGTATTAGCACCTACCTCATATTTGTCCATAACAACATAGGCCCACATACCCAGCACATTTTTCATTTATGTTAAACAGTACCATATCAGCGATGACGCAGATGTATTTGTCCCTCTATCTGACATACTTCTACCACATCTTGCTCTAGGCAAACAACAGACTGGGATGCCAGAAGAACTAATACAGTTGGTGAAACATGATGATGGATGCCTGTTGTGGTATGCTTAAGAAGTTGTATGTTATTTCTGTTGAGTTATGGTGTCTGTCTGTGATTGGTTGTCTTGCCTTGTACTGCCCCCCATAGTTGTGTGTTCTGTGTGTGTGTGTGTGTGTGTGTGTGTCTATCTATGTCTGTGCGTGTCTGTGCCAGTGGGGCTGGGGGGGAAGCCGGAGTTAGGGTTGAAGAGCCTAACGTCGAATTTCCTCACTTTTGTCACTGTAAAAAACCCTAACTGTTGCATTAACGCAGTTTTTTACAAAGAATTTCCTGACTTTATGAGAAAGCAATGAAAATGCATGGTTCTCTTACCACAGTACATCTAAACAAGTTTATGAAACCTTTATACAAGAGACATTCAAAACAATGCCTAACCCAAGTTACCACCCCACCACTGCATAACAGCTACTAAGTCAAGAGTCATAGCCCAACTAAGACCATGAACATCAACAGTATATCTCCCTCATAGCAACTGTGCAGTAGGTATTACACTCATGACTTGCATGTCATCAGCTTTGCAATGCCTTCACCCCTTCAAACCAGTAATGGCATGCTAAGTGCACACAAAGAGCCAAACTAAGGCCATACACATCAATGGTATACCTTTGTCATAGGACCTGCATACAACTCAGAACAGTGAGGACTTGCATGACCTAAGCCACACATTCTCCACCCAAAAAAATAACATGTAGTACATGGTCACTATAAACCCGCACCTGAACTAAAGTCTTCTACATCAACATCATATACCTGTGATATAAACTGTTGAGTAGTGATGACTCTCATAAGTTGCATAGCATCAGGCAAGCAATGCCACCAACCCCAACAGGCTAATAATTGCATAAAAACTAGAAACCTACAAGACAACCGAGGCCATATACATCAATGGTATTCAGCCCTCATACCATCTGTTGGAAACTTAGAGCACTAAAGAGTTGCATGGTCTCAGCCAGACAATGCCCCCCCAAGAGGTACTGTATACCCAGTGCAGAGCCATAGCTGAACTAAGGACATGGATATCAATGTTGTACCTCTGTGATACAAATTGTACATTAGTTATGACACTCATTGGTTGCATGACCTCAGTCACGCAATGCCTCCCTCAAAAAAAAAAAAACAGGTACTGTATCCTGAGTGCACAGCCACAGGGCAACTAACAACATGAACATCAATAGTATATCTCTGTGATACAACTGCACACTGGGTATGACACTCGTCAGTTGCATAGCCTCAGACATGTAATACCCCCCACCACCCAAACACATTGTGGATTCTGAATCCAAAGCCACAGTCTAACTAAGACCATGAACATTAACAGAATACCTCTGTCATACCAGCTGCACACTATTTATGACACTCATGACTTGCATGCCCTGAGCCAAGCAATATCCCCACCCCCTAAACTGCACTTTCTTATAGCACTACCACACATGTATTTTTAACAAAGAGTCAAACAAATCAGTGTAAAATAATAATATTTAATATAGTAATCATTGTATGAAAATAGAAAGTCATATTTACATGTTTCACTATAAACAAAATGTGTTTCTTCACACAGGGTAAGGGGAAGCAATAATAAATAAAACATAAATACAATAAAAAAGTTAAATAAAAGAAAGTGTTACTTCACACTTCTAGTGGGGTTGGGGGACATATAAATAAAAAAAAATGTTAGTGAAAGTTTTAAAACAATGACCAGGAGTGACAAAGTGGTGCTGGCCATTCAGGCTGTTGGGCCTTGGGGAGAGGATGAGGAGGAGGAAGAGGAAGTCTGCGTAGGAGATGGTGCAGCTTGGTGCCCCTCATCTGCAGCTGGTGGTGGTGTTGTGGGAGGAGCACCTTTGAGGGGTTCTTGCTGAGGAGCTCTGGAGGGCTGGTCATCTTGTAGATGCTGTAGGTCCTGATGAAGCAGATGGTGTTTAGCTTCTGTGGCCTCCAGTTGGTTCTCAGCCAGCCGCACCATGAGACCGTGCGTGGACTCAAGTGAAGCAACAGAGGCCTCTTCAAGCTCCCTTAGTGAGCGAATTGCTTGGGTGAGGCCCCTGTTGCTCTGCTCAAGCCCAAGGTGGCTACTAGGGCCACATGCCCCACATGCCCATGACGCTGCAGCAAATCAATTATTTCACCCCTTGAACTATCACTTCCCCTCTTGACCTATTATATTAAGTTTTGCTGCAATGTCATGGGTGTGTTCGGCTGCAGCCCTGTTGCCACCCTGCATGATCTCCAGCAGCTGGCCGAGAGTGTTGCTGATGGTATTCAGAATGGCTATCTGCCCTGTGGAGACAAAAATGACAAGAACATACATGTCATTAAAGTAAACTATTCTGTAGTGTTCTGATAATATACTTCACTGAAGTGTGTTTATTTGTTGTACTAATGATTGACGAGATGTATTGACATCTATGTCACATCAGTAAACCTGTGTAAACTTTATAATACTGTCATTTACATTTCTTGGTCACACATTTGCCTCCACCCTTTCAGGTACTATTATGTCCCATCTCTTTATACAAGTTAGCCAGCCTTGGAGTGAGTCCGAAGGTGGTAGCCTGGGTAAAAAACTGGCTGGACAACAGGAGGCAAAGGGTAATAGTAAACAGAGTCCAAAGTGAAGAAAGGAGGGTAACTAGCAGGGTACCACAGGGTTCGGTACTGGGAACAGTCCTCTGTAATGTCTTTATAAGTGACATTAGACAGGACCTGGAAGGAAAGGTATGTTGCTTTGCAGATGACACAAAGATCTGCAACAGGGTTGATACACAAGGTGGGGAGGAAAGAATGAAAAGGGACTTGGCAAGGTTGGAGGAATGGTCAAATATGTGGCAGCTCAGATTCAATGCAAAGAACTGCAAGGTAATGCTTCCGATAAACAAAAACCCAGGGGAAGAGTACACAATGGGGGGAGGTGAGTTAATAACAACAACAAAAATTGAAAGAGACCTAGGAGTAATTATGTCAGATGACCTAAAGGTGGGCAAGCAATGTGAGAAGGCAACAAGGAGGGCTGGGGGGATACTGGGATGCATAGGGAGAGGCATCAACAGTAGAAAACAGGACGTTGTTATCCCTCTGTACAGACAATTAGTGAGACCCCATCTGGAGTACTGCTTGCAGTTCTGGAGACCCCATCTCCACAAAGACATAAACAGAGTGGAGGCTGTTCAGAGGAGGGCAACCAAAATGGTGCAGGGTCTGCACCAGAAGACATACGAGCAGAGACTAAAGCAGCTTAATATGTATACCCTTGAGGAAAGGAGGGAGAGGGGGAACATGATAGAAACTTTCAAGTATCTCAAGGGAATTAACAAAGTACAAGAGGATAGTATCTTTCAGAAGAAGAGATGTGCAAGAACAAAGGGGCACAAATTGAAGATAGAGGGGGGACGGCTCAGAGGTAATGTTAGAAAGTATTTTTCACAGAGAGGGGGTTGTGGATGCATGGAACAGCCTTCCTGAGGAGGTTGTGGAGTCAGGAACAGTGGGAGAATTCAAGAATGCATGGGACAGGCATAAGGCAATTCTAGTGGGGGGTAGGAGGAAGTAAGCTGTTGATTAACTAGAATCTGCAGCTTATCCATCAGGTAGGGAAAAGGGCAGAATAGGTGGGCCAAGCGGTCCTTATCTGCCATCAAATTCTATGTTTCTATGTCTTCCAGCAGAATGTGGTACTGTAAACTCCACAACAGCTGTCAATTAATGTTGTTTTTTAAAAGACCTCAAGAACCTCTGTATGGCAGCATGTGCAATAGTTGTATAATGACGAAACCTTAGCACCTGTGGTCGGTTGACACCTCCCCCCCCACTGCCCCACTGGGATGTGTCCTACTGTTAATTGTCTGCACTGTGGCACTATAAAAGATAGGTAGTCTACAACGAGGCACAGTTGCATACACTCAGCAATGCTCATTGCATGCTGACTATGTGGGCAGGCCTGTGCAACAAAGCAACAAGTATGGAAGTGCACTAGTTAAGGGGCAACAGATGGCCAATCCCCCCTCACACAGGTACACAGATAGCCTCTGTTCCAGTTACACAGTATTCCACAGGTACACTCTCTAGCCCACTGCGTCTGTCTCACCACCATATGTGTGTGGGTCTATCGGAGTGTACTCTGCATCACAATATCAGGGTCAGCAGTCAAGAGACTCCTGAGATCCTATGTGGCAAGATTACCACTTGCACAGTACTCTGTGATGTCTTTCCAACTCATCGGGTTTGTCAACATCAGACAGTACAGTTCAAAGAAATCGATTGTAACAGAAGTGTACCACACATATCCCAGATGTACAAACAGTAACTGTGCTTCAACAGTGAATTTGACATCAAGCATCATGAATACTAATAAAATACATCGTCGTTATCTGCATAATTACAAGGTGGCATACCTGTAAACAAACGTACAGCAAAACAAGACAAATTAAGTACCTGTTGTCTGATTTCTTTTCATACAGACCAACATCCAAGTATTGTAGATTTATTGGTCAAACCACATAACAAGAGTTGTATAAATGCAGCACTATATTCACAAAGGTAGAAATAAGTACTGTATATACGGTAACAAATGATGTGTAAATAGAACAACAATAAAATGCGTGTATACTCCCCTTTCACCCACATACCAAGATAGCTTCAGTAAAACTAGATCTTTATACACAGTACAACTCAGTGGGTAAATCTTTCTCAGACACAGTAATATTTCAGAGAATTGCTATTAAGCACAGTATGTCTGTTCAATATGCTGATGCAACTGTTCATCTCTCTGAATTGGAGATCTCAAATATCAGATATTGCAGAATATGATTAAAATCACACCACCAAAAGGTGGGCTGCAGTATTACAGTATGTAATGCAGCAGTCCAACTGTGAGTTGGTATCTGCCCATCAAGAATATCATTCACAAGCACCGATTTTACCTTCATCCCCACTCACTTGTACTCAAGAATATGGGGGTGGGGGGGATATTGTCTGGTTCACACCGTGCAACCTCACAGTGTCCTAACTTCTGTGCAGGTCATATCACGAAGGTATAGCAATGATGTCATTGGCTTTACTTGGACTGTCTCTCTGAACTCATGATGCAGTACCTGATGTGGAGGGAGATAGCATTGCCTCGTGAGGGCATGCAACTGCTCAGTGTCCTAACTTGTGTCCAGTTAGTATTAGTGAGGTATAGCAAGGATGTTGATGTCTTTACTTGGGTTGTACCTCTGCACTCAATATCCACAACATGGTCTAGAAGGAGGGAGTGGGAGTGGCACTGTCTGCGTGAAGCTCTGCTACTGCTCAGTGCCTTAACTGTTGTGCATGTGAAATCACTGAGACATACCGATGATGTAAATGGCTTAAGTTGGTCTGTGGCTCTGCACTTAGTGTGCAGTACCTGGCAGGGGAAGTGGGGGAGGAGTCATTGTCTGGCTGATGCCATGCAACAGCTCAGTGCCCTAGCTTGTGTACAGGTGGCATAAGTGATGTATACCGATGATGTCCATGCCTTTAGTTGTGGTGTTGATCTGCAGTCAGTACACAGTGCCTAGCCTGCAAGGGTGGGGGGCATTACCTGACTAATGTCATACAAGTTTGCTGTATACTAACTTGTGTCCAGCTGGTATCAGTCAGGTACAGGGATGATATCCATGGTTTTATTTGGGCTGTGGTTCTGTACAGATATTAGTCCTCTGTGCTAACACCCCAATAGGATGAGGGACCAAGAGGGAGAAAACCAGAAAACACCTCTCTTAGGGCTGGATAATGACTGATCCCAGCCCCAATCACCAATCCATGGGCAGACAGCACAGTACAAGGACTGCATAACCACAGGTGAAGTAAACCAATACACAGAAATGGTATAACTCTGTCATACCACCTGCACATTATTTGCAACAGTAAGTAATTGCACAGCCTCACCCAGGGAATACCTCCCGCCCACCTACAGCAGGTACTAGCTGTTGATTATAGATATACAGCTCAAATAAACTCATACAGCAGTAGTATAGCTCCATCATACTAGCTGCATACAAGTTAGAACACTGAGCAGTTGCACACCTTCAAGCAGCCAATACTCCCCATACCCACACCCCTTCAGACCACGAAATGAATGATGAGTAGAGTTGCACACCAAAACTAAAGACATGTACATTAATAGTATACCTCCATGAAAACAGATGCACACATACTACAACACTTAGGAGATGAACAGTACCATCCAGGCAATGCCCCCCCTCTCCCCCATGTACTAAATCCTTACTACAGAAAAGAACGTAACTGAAGCCATGGGCATTAATAGTATAACTGTATCGCTTATTTCTTTTTTATTACAGTTCTGTTTGTCCACAACTGAAGCACCTTACCAAAGATGGTATCCAGACACCTGCCCCACCCACAGGGAGAGTCACTATATCACTAACATGATGTGGCGGGGGTCTGGCACAGCCATAGCAAATATGCTGATGGGCTCCCCTTTCACTAACAGCTGCACCGGCACCAAACCCACTCCAGTACAATTCCATGACACTCCTCACCGCTTCTCAGGGCACAGCCATCAAGCTGCTCTGTTCCACTCAAGCTGCTCTGTTCCACCCAGCCTTTTTTTCATTTTTGCCACAATAGGAGCACAGACGTGCAATGCCATCCATGCACCAACATTCAGATATCCACCATGTATCCCACTCTTACAGACACTCGCACATCCACGGTACCAGCAAGCATCCCCAGAGACTGTCAGACAGGGGTCTGTATCCCACCCTTTCCCACAGTCGTCAGCTGCTCAATCCTAGTCCTCCCCTACCAACCCCAAATGGTACAGGCTCATTCACAAACCCAGGTTGCTGGTGTGGATCAAGGTGTGGTGTCTAGCAAGTCAAGCCTCACTGCCACTGGCTCAGCATAACTGCATGATAGCAACTGCACAGCACTTAGAACACTGAGAAGTTGCACATCTTTAGCCAGAGAATAGAACCCCCCCTCAAAATCAACCATACTTCATCCTCAGTGGAGACTCACATCCCAAGAAAAAGTTGTGAATAGTAACAGTACACATGTCTGAAACCAGGTGAACGCACATCACAAAAACAAACAGTTGCACAGCAACAGCCAACCAATACCTCCCCCCAACAGGTATAACATCCTGAGTGCAAACCAACATCCCAAGCAACTCATTACCATTAATGTTATACCTCCCTGATGGGTATAGCAGGTACTGTATGTTGACTGAACACTCACACTCTAAGCTTTGGACAATGATGTGTATATTGTAAGTGTTTCTATTTTTTGACCATTTAGATTGGCTCTTAAAAGAGCCATTTTTGTCACTCGCTACGTCATGTGCTCGAGAGGTACTGTTGTACAGGTACACAATCACAGAACTGTAAGGATGCCATTTCGAAGGTCCCCAACAAAAACATTATTACCTGTGCTTGAGAGATGCACACCATCTTTTAAATACAGCCAATATTTATCATATGTAATTTGGGGGTGACGAATAGTGTGCATTCCCATAGTATGGAGGAATCCAGATATTTGTATGTTTACCTTTCTCCATGATCTTTCAAGTGCAGGACAGTAATCCTCACCTTTCCAGATCATGCGCTGTGTAATGTCTGAATACAGAATTTTACAAGCTGGTAACATACTGATAAGATGCTGCAAGTCAGACTGTGCAGCTTCTATTAAATCAATTGCCCTTTTGTTCCCCAAATCATTACCTCTGAGATGGATAAGGAGTATGTCTGGTTCCGGGTGTGTCTCCAGCAAGAGGTACATGGTTGGCATGAACTGCTCCCATCTCATGCCACCCTTCCCAAACCAAGACACTGAGCAGTCAGGTAGGTGCAAGTAACTGCCAAAATGACTACCTCTACTAATTACTGCTGCCCTTCTCAACAAACTTGATCCCACAATCCATACACTCAGTCTTGATTTTTCTGCCATGCTGAGTAAGAAACCTCTAAAAACTCAGATGTAGAAATATCAGAATTGTGTCTGTCTGACTACCAAGCACTACTAAGCCTAATCAGCAGAATGACTAGTGTTGAGTTGCATCTGTAAGATGAATACAGTCAAAACCATCACAACTAATATTCTGATCCCAGATTGGCTCACGTAGCCTAAAAGATTCAGTTATGTCTGTTTCTATTGGTATTTTGTTTATTAAACATTCTTTTTGTTTTGGTGGGAGAATACTGCCTGATCATTGGCCACACTTCATGACTGGAGATGCAGTGAATTTAAATTCCGCCGGTGAAGTGAACGAGAAGTGGGCACTTCACATTGCCACTCTGCTACGCGGAGTGGGCAATGCAAAGTGCTCAGTCCACCTTATCATTACCACTTCATGTTAAGGCGGAATGGCAATGTGAAGTAAGGTGAAGTCATTGTTTTTAATGGACTTAGTCTTCCTCATTATGATTCTAAGTGATCCAGTTGGTGTTTCAGATTTGGCAGCCCCCCTACACACCACATGGCTTACAGTACTGTAAGTCACATGCTCTTTAGCTAGACAGGAAGGAAGTGAGTCATATAAGCAGACACTTTTACTTTCTGCTGTGCAGACAGAGAGAGAGAGGAGTGTGTTTTGTGACTGCTGATACTTTGAGATCAGAGCGAGAAGGAGACTTAAACTTTGATTTAGACCCAACAGCTTTTTTAAAAGCTTCATTTTTTTGTCTTTTCTGTACTCTTTTATACTTAATTTGTTCTTTCTGTAAATTTTATTTTTCTTATCTTTAAAAGTAGTTAGTTGTTTGTCTCCCCCCCCCCAGGAGCAGGACCAGCACCGCCTCCTGTCTTGACTCTGAAGCAGTTGAACCACCACCACCACAACCAAGTCCAGCACCAGGTCCTCTGGAGCTGGATGTGCCTGTTCCTCCAGGCCCAGGTGTGGATCCCATACCTGTTCAGCACCATGACCAGTCGGCTGCCAGTTCATCTGGCCCTCCCCTGCCTGTGCCTGGTCCTCCCCATGCCTTCATTGTTTGGCAGTTTCTGACTGTGCTGGGGGGACAGCAGTGTGGACAAGTGCTGCCTATGTGAGGTGGAGGTGCACCGTGGCCACTGGGGGACTCACCTTGGGACTGAGGGCCAGCACACCCATATGCTCAATTACCACCAGTTGGAGTGGCAGGCTGCCACAGAATGGACCATGCCTGCACCTGCTGGCCTTTCTGTGGCAGAGGGTGCAGCTGTGCATGGAAGCATCCCTAGGAAGAGGAGGGCCACAGCAGCACCTGCTGCTTCACCAGGATCGTATAGAGGGACATCAGTTGCAAATTATGTCCATGCTGGAACTTCTGCAGGATCACCATGGGATCTCACATTAGTTTTTTTCCTCACACCACGTGCCCCCCACACCTTCCTTGCTGTGTTATAAAATGTATTCCTCCACCATCCCGACCCTTGTATGTAATTGTGCCCTTTTTTGTTGTTTTCCGTATGTATGACACTTTGTATTCTGAGCAGTGCAAGTATACTGTGCTAAACTGCATGTGTGCAGTCAGTCTTCTTTCCAGTCTGTGTATGTACTGCAGATACTGTCCAAATCCCTGACTTAAAAACACTTATTAATGAGTACAATGGTGGGATAGTGAAGCCTGGAGAGACACTACAAAACAGGCTTACAATACATCCAAGTAACTAGTAAAAAAATTAATATTGTGATTTGTGACATAATTGTAAAATGTGATTTGTGACTGCATTTGTGACCATGATGATGAAGAAATGTCAATACCAACGGCTGTACTTCCCCGGGCCCCGATGAGGTATGGCACAAAACTCCAAGACTTAAAAACACTCTTTAATGAGTACAATGGTGGGGTGGTGAAGCATGGAGAGATACTACAAAACAGGCTTACAAGACATCCAAGTAACTATTAAAAAAGATTAATGCTGTGATTCATGACGTGATCCTAAATTGTGATTTGTGACTGCATTTGTGACCGTGATGATGAACGTGATTTGTATCACGAGTGACTCAAGATGATGGTCCTGACTTAAAAACACATATTAATGAGTACAATGTTCATGAAGAATTATGCACCACACCGGTTCAGTACTCTGAAGGGAAGCCAAAGAAACAACTGTGACTTAAGTTAGAGATGGAGATTGGGCCCTAAAGAGATGCAAATGCACATACAGATTAAGATTGAGCTGCGCACTGAAGAGATGCAGATGCAAAGGTACAACACCTAACCAGTGCTCACCATCAGAAATTCAAATCTGGAAAAAAATTCCTTTGCTGGTTGGGGCGGGCAGCAGGAGGGGCAGTGTACTGTACTGATGCAGCAACAGTCACTAGTACTAATACTAATAAAGATACCACAAAGAAGTACAAAAATTACACAGCTGCAGTGGATAGCAGGTTCACATTGCTGAAATTATGCGGTGCAATAAAAGGTGTCTGATTTGATGACACACGTCACACACATACTCACACACACACTAAGTAATGCGTAGCAAATTGAAAACTTCAGTAATATAACTGCATATTTTAAACAAACTAAAATTATGCACTGCTGCACCACAACAATCAGCAAAAAAAATGGCAAGAATTATTGAAAATATTACTGTGTGTACATTAACATAGTTATACAAGAAAAATATCACCAAAACAGAAAGCACTGTCTTTTTCTCCAAGTTAATCTACCTACACCACAGATACGCCCCTCCCCCAAGGCACACTTCCACTGTCTCTCAGTACTCAGACTGAATATTGTACATTAACATTCGAAATACACACACAAACAATAAACGCTTGATGATATGAGCACTGGAGGGTTTCCTATAATCGATGAACTAAAGTTTCAGCAAAACAAATGACCCCAAAAGGCTTTTTTAACAGCTTTTAGAAGGTTTGAATCACAGAGCTCTTAGAGCAGATTGTCTCCTACAGCTTCATACACACACTACCCCAAATTGAGGCTGTGCAGAACAATCTAGAGCCCATGTGACCTGAAATCCCATGAATCACTGCAAAATTCACCTTTGGAGCTTAAAAACAAGTAAAAGTGAGGCGGAGTACATTGTTTTCAATGTATTTCGCCTTAAGAATTGGTGGAGTAGTGGTTTAGGAAGGCAGAGTAATGTGAAGTCATTGTTTTCAATGGACTTCACGTTACCCATTATAACATTATGTACTCCACTTCGCGTTGTGGAGCACTTCACGAATTCACCTTTACTCCACTGATCACTTTGCGGAGCGAAGTGGGGCCACTTCGCCCACCACTATTCATGACTTGCCAACATCAGCCATTACCGCTGGATAGACTTAGTAGTCATTATGGTCTGTGAAGCTCAACTCCCTCTCTTTCCCAGCTAGCAGCTTGAGTGGTGAGTGGAGGCATAGCTATGTACCTCACAGGCACAGTTTTCAACAGTTTAAAAATCTATTTATTTTCATTCTGTTACTATACTATCATTACAGCTATGATTATTCAGTGGCTAATATGTGTTTTGTGAGAATTAGTAATATTATGTATTTGAACTACTAAGTTTAAAACTGCTCTAATAACAGTAACACAAATAATACCATCTTAGCATAGGCAGCAGAGAATGTAACTCCCAGCTAGCATTGTACATGGGCTAAAATATGTACTTCTTTAAACAAATAGTTGTGCTGTTTTCACAGAACAATTCAGTTACTGGAACAAAGTGTAGTAGAAAAAAAATGCAGTAGTTCTGCTTTTTCTGCAAGAAGTGTAAAATGTTGGCAAATGTGTTATTAAATTGGCAAAGTGGTACAAGCAATGTAAAGTTGGTAGTATGACCATGTTGGCATGATTATTTTCTCTGTAACAGTCTTTATATAAGTATCAGAAACAGTCAAACAGAGTAACAATCAAATCTTTAATTAAACTTGTTCCAGCAAGAGACAGGTACACATTGGCAAAAAAACAACATGAATCATGGCACAGTGCTTGCAATGCTGTTAAAAAAACCTATAGGTTCTTTCCAAGTAGCTTAGTAGTTAATTGTCATGATTAAAAATTAGACATTGATTAGTTCTTACTATTGTAGCCCTGGACCTGCTGTTGCTCGTGTACCAGTCTCAAAATGGCTGTCAAACTGTTATTCTCTGATTGTATTGGCTCAGAGAAGTCGCATGATGAAGTTAGCCATTTCTTTGTTTGCAAGACTGCAAAATCTTTGATCGCGACTCACATTGTTCACAAGGATAGATCGTGAGCGTGCAAAATCTTTGATCGCGAGAATAATGCGAGATTTCCATACTGCACCCTGTACAGTTTAAAACTGTAATTTTTCTGATAGTTTTTCACAGAGTGAGAAGTCATGAGTGTCTCTATTACTTATCGGACATCAATATGATAACAAAAAACTTCTTTTTTAAGTTTTAAAATATTTGACAACATCGTAGTGATCTTTGATCGCGAGCATGCAAATTCTTTGATCGCGGCTTAGTTTGACCATGAGGATGGCCTGTGATCATGCAAATTCTTTGATCATGAGAATAATGTGATATTTGAATTGCCAAAGAGGAAAAAATGTAAATCTAACATGTTTTGAACTAGTTTTGTGTGCACTGTGTAGCCATATGTATATGCATTACTCACATCTGTATCTGGCAGTAAAAAGTAGTCTTCAACATTTCTTAACATTTGTGTAGTACTTTTTATTCTTTGATCACTAGCAAGAAAAATCTTTGATCGCAGCTCAGTTTGACCTCGAGGATCGATCGCGACCTTGCAAATGCTTTGATCTCTAGAATAACACGAGATTTCAATTGTGCAAGACTAGTAGTTTAAAAGAAACATGTTTTTAACTAGTTTTTAATGCAGCATATACCCATATGTGTTTTTATTACTCAGAACATGTGGATCTGACAGAAATAATTATTCTTAATCATTTTCAAAAATGTAATAGTGGTTTAAATTCTTTGATCACGAGCGAGCAAAACCTTTAATTGTGACTCTCATTGATCGAGAGGATCGTTTGCGAGGTTGCAAATTCTTTGATCGCGAGAATAATGCTAGATTTGAACTGCAGATGAGCACTTCTAAAAATCCATTTTTTTCATAAAGTTTCAACACACCATATCTATTTTTATTGCTTAGAGGAACTGTCTACCACAGAAAATATAATTAGTAAACCGTAACTACCATTTTATTGTATTTTCACGATCTTTGATCATGACCAAGCAAATTCTTTGATCACGACCCACTTTGATTGCGAGGATCATTTGTGAGGCAGCAAATTCTTTGGTCGTGACAAAAAATTTGAAATTTGACATGTAGAGCTCATGTAGCTTTGTCAAAATTGAGTTTTTTCTCATTTCAACATCTCCTTTATGTCAAAACTTACTTAAATTGGTCAACATAGGTAAAATAATGCCTTCCAGATGCTATAAAGAGCTCCAGCTGCACCATGGTGCATAATTAACCCCCGTGCATTATGTTCATTGGACAATCGTACCCACCCTATCATGCTGTAATTACTTCCTTAACTATCTTATTTTTTCTAAAGAGTCATCTGCAAATTGCATACCATGGCTCCAATTCTAGAATATTTTTTGAAGTCGCTGGCAAAGACATCTGGTGCAACATAGAGCCTGCAGCCTATTCTGGAATGTGTGGGGTCTGCGCAGCTAACTCCTGCAACTTGTGACATACATAAAGGCACACCAACCAATGACTATACCTGAGACACATGTCACAAGCAGCAGCCCCCTCCAACAAATATAAGTCATCCGTCAAAACTCTGAAAGGCAGCTCTGTGCCCACTCCACCTGCAAGTCCCTCACTCAAAGTAAACATGAAATATGGCTAATTATTAAATAGCCCCAAAAATGTCTCTCACTGTAGTAGCCCTTGCCCAACCATTCATTTTGGATTCCATCTATACAGTAACAACTCATGTGGTGCTCACTCACCAGCTAACCATCCATGAAAGGGGTGGAATGTACCACTCACTGGCTAGCAATCAGGGCGACAGGGAGATGTGGGTACACCACGACTGGTACATGGGGAGAGGTACTGTAATTACACTACCAAGCATCACAGAGTAATATTGTTATCCACCATTTGCGGCAGTTAATTCGTAATAGTTACTAGTGTGGGTGGGAGGGGGGGTGTGTGCCAGCTGCACTGCATGGTATCATCTTTGTGAGGTCAGAGCATGATGTCTGTGGGCTGTCCTCAACCACATTGAGGTTTTTGGGGTTCTGAGAGTTGGTGTACAAAATGTCCAGCTGGGCATATCTGCCATGGTGGATCGCATGTGGTGTGGTGCTTCTGGGCTGCCCTGTGTAACACTGACAACACTGTTATGGGCATGGTGGGACAATGCTGTAGTATGAATAGCAGGTCACCACATCACTCCAGAGGACATATGTAGACTTACACCACCTAAGTACTGGTGTTAGTTACATTGCTGTTTCTCCTCTGTACGTTCATCCACAATCTCGACATTGTACACTTTGTTAATGTCCTACTGGAATAGGTCACAACTGTTGCTGTAAAACCCATACCACCACATCGCAGCAGGTTTAATGACACAACTGCTGCCATAACTACTGTTTGTCACAAGTGGCCTGCAACATGTTGTAAGTCACATTTTACAATTCTGCTACTTGTAACTGTGTTGTAAGCAGCTACTTGTGCCACTCTACTTTGCACAGGTGCTTTAATGACAACCGTTAGTCTTGTAGAATGTGACCCAATCTTCAGATAACACTGTAGTCAGAATTATTCCAAGTGCTTACACACTGTGATTCACATTATTGCATTTAACAACTACAACTTTCTGTACTATTACATGCTGTAAATGTCTTATGCAGTATGCACTTCTTATGAACCTATAGCACATTACTCTTATACATGACTTTTGAATCAGTAGTACTTGTACTTGCTCTTTTCTTTTCTATTTCTTAGGAGACTGCAACAGACAACAAATTTAACACATACTTGAGATCTTCCATTATGACCATTTGCCGTAAAGTCAAAGTACACAGTAAAAGTGTTGGATGTACTGTTGGTTCACTGTCATCCCATGTAAACAGGAAAAGTGTAAGATGTCAGCAGAAGAAAAAGACAGTTTCTTCTGTTACAAGTAGAAATATCACAAAACTTGCACATGTCAAGAAAGACAACACCTCCCCTAGCAATGTGAAAACCAGTAGACTTTCTACAGGTACTGTGCAGACACCACGTCCAGCACTATCATCAGCAAAGCATACATCTGCAAGACACACAAAAATGCTGGATGAGTGACTTCTGCTACTGCACAGCACAGTAAGGCAATTTTTTTCCAAAAACTTGTCCATAGAGCTAGAATTGATCATGTGATCTCTAGCACAGTGAAACGCAAAGGGAACAAACTGCGTAGTAAGGTTGCATTAATGAAGCTGTGATTGAGAGTAAAATGATTTGTTAATGTACCTCTTGCAATTCGTTCCCAGTTAAGGGCTGAAATGATGTCAGCTATTGATAAACTAAGTTTAAAGATTGAGGAAATGGGAAACAAACTATTGTCTTTTGAACACTTGAACAGAGAAAATATTGCTATGGTGTTTCAAGGAGACCGATTTCACTCAGAATAATCAGAAGCATTTTTCTGGGAAGAGACATATCATGTACACAATAGAAATGTCAGTTTGACAATTGATAAATATGGTAAACTTCAGAATGTCTTAGTTGTATCACATGAAAGCCTTGACTTTCATGATGACACTGCAATTGAACAGGTTGCAAGCAACCCAAAGTCGTCAGCTAAGAAATGGGCATGTGACACTACATGCAATGCCAGGGAAGAATCAATAATGTCAATTGAAACTTTCCTGTCAGTATTTGCAGCCACAAAGAGATCTGTATGACATAGACTGATTCACACCATTAACAAGTGTGAGATTCGGCCTCACATAGGCCTAATGGGTCATTCTCTTACATGCTTAGAGAGCAACAACTGTGACAGTGTGTTCCATCACTTTCGCATGTTAGCAGTGCATCACTCTGGCATATGTAAGTTTGTACAAAGATTATATTGAGTAAGATCTGTTGTCTGAGACTATATGCACATTCAAGCATTGATCAATGATGGAGATGTAGAAGGACTTATGGAGTTCATCAAACAGTTGCAAACAACCCATAGATTGAGATTTAACGCTGCTGTTGATGAACATGCAAACACAATGCACATATCAGTAATGCAACAAGCTCAGTTTCTGAGGAATTTTGGTCGTGAGTTTGCTAAATTTGAAATTAGCAAGACACAAAAATTCAATGTAATCTGCGTATCATGTGAGCGCCTGTTCTAAAAAGAGCTATGTGTCAAAATAGATCTACAGAACATTTCACGCTGGAATGTAATGTGGGAGCGTCTTCATGCATATCTTCTCTTAAAGTCAGACTTTGCAGAAGTTGGAACTGTGTCACTGTGTACTTACTGTTGTAACAAGATTAAGAGTGACACTTTACCTCCTCAGTCTGTGCTTAATAAAATGGAAGTTGAAGCAACTCCTCCTGAGATAGCAGTCTTGAACTTGTTTAAACTGATTCTAATTCAGATCATGAAGCCATTTCAAACAATTTTCAGGCTAAATGCAATGATGCGAGACCTATTAAACAAAGAACTGGTACGGTCTCTGAAGGGCTCTGTTGTATATTTGCATTTGCAAGAAAATGTAAACACTATTTCTCAGGATAATAGTGTAGTCATCTTGGTCAATGGTGTCCAAACTAAGACAAAAACAATAAGGCAGGACATAGTCAATGTTGAAAAGGTGAAGCATGCTTTGCGATACCTAAAGGAGCATGATGTTTTTTATGCTGACATTGACATCGACACATTTGCTGGTCTTTCTACAGGTAATGCTGTGGAAAACTCTGACAAAGCAATATTGGAGAAGGTTGACATCGCATCTGTATGGAACGTCTATGAGCAATTCACCATACACCCATTTCATGGGAAGGATCCAGTGGTGGATAACATTGAATTGTATCAAATGAAGCAAGTGGAGGGCAATCCTGTAAGTATATGG
The DNA here is from genome assembly GCA_016271365.2 of Neoceratodus forsteri. Taxonomy (NCBI): domain Eukaryota; kingdom Metazoa; phylum Chordata; order Ceratodontiformes; family Ceratodontidae; genus Neoceratodus; species Neoceratodus forsteri. The sequence goes on along the minus strand of CM028131.1, from coordinate 396,723,167 downwards.
GAGGCTACTCTAGAGGCTCATTGTTTTCCTGATCTGTTTCCACTTGCCTCCGGTGGTCAATTAGATGAGTGAGAAGTTCATGTCCCAGGAGCTGAATATAGGACTTCAAGAGTTCTACATAAGGATGGCAAGTTTCAAAAAAACATTACGTACCTCTTCCACCTTCTTTGGGAACGTGAACTTAGTTTCCTATCTGCTGGTATTGCTCATACATTGAGACTTGGTACATAGTTCACTAATCTGACAGCTGCACAGTTATTAAATAAGCTGCAGAAGAAAGATGAAACACTACAAGTCAGTCTTTCTTCCATTTTGTCCAGCATGCGTAGTACTAAAGAATATTGATACAGATGACACTCTGAGATGATGTGTATACTGAGAGAGTTTGGACCAGCAACATGGTTTGTGACACTGAGTTGTACTGAATATTATTGGGATGATCTGCTTGATCTTCTCAGATGGGCAAACTCTGATGTTGAGAACATACAAAGTATGACTCTCAGTGAACTATGTTCACTTGATCCAGTAACTGTTTCACATTACTTCCACCAGCGGTTCCATGTTCTTTTGAAGTTCATACTGTGTAAGACAAATCCTCCTCTTGGCATTGTCGAGCACTACTTCTGGAAGGTTGAGTACCAAGCTCGTGGAGCTCCACACATACACATGTTGCAGTGGATAAAAGATGCCCCATGTATTGGTGATGAGACAAGTGAGATCCTAAGCTTCATATTGAAGTATGTCACATGTCAGATTCCAGACAAGTATGACAGTGCAACACTTTGGGAGCTGGTTCAGAAATTCCAATGACACCTCTGCGGCAAGTACTGTCGTAGGAAAGTGAAGAACAAGGGACAGTGGTACACTCAGTGCCATTTTGGTTTCCCAAGATGAGCTTGCCTGGATACTTGTCTGAATGATGTCTTTTCTGCCATGCGACAACACTTGAAGGCAAAATCAACAAAGCGAGTGTATGAACTACCTCGCAGAGAATCAGAAGTCCACATCAATGACTATAGCCCTTCTCTTCTGTTGATGTGGCAGGCAAACATTGATGTTCACTTTGTTGCTAATAATTCAATGGTTTTGGTGAGGTATTTCACATCATACATCACTAAGCATGAGCAGACAAACCTGCAAAAAATGTGGAAAGAGTTGTCTAACTGTGATAGGTCAATGTCTTCCAGACTATGGTCACTGGGACTTAGTACTCTTTCACACCTTGAGTGTGGTGCCTATGAAGCAAGTGACCACCTTACAGGCTTATGTCTATATAGGAAGTCAGACTCCATTCATTTTTTGAATGTGAACTACAAGCTGAACAGCTGTCACATTCTTAAGAGCCATGAAGAGATTGAGGATCTGGCTGCTACAAGACCAAAATCCACAAATATTCTGAAGAGCAACTTAATTGACAACTACTATCCACAGCTCCACAGTGCAATGGATGATCTGTCTCTGTATGAAGTTGCTCAATGGTATGATTATAAGTGGGGTGTTTCTTCTGACCCAGAGAAGAGCATATATAAAGTCACTGGGTTTGATGGCTCACTTGTAAAAAAGTGAAAACAATGACTAACTGACCACTGCAAACTCAGCTTGAATACAACAGAAAGCAAATAGCATTACTATTTTGCTCTATTGTTTCTCTTCAAGCCTTGGAGATCAGAGTCTGAATTGAAAGGCTTATTGGATACATATGAACGAGAGTTCATGGCGACTTATGATACCTTTAAGAGTCATGTCTCTGACAGTTACATTGAGAGACTCGACATGGAAGAAAGCTAAGCAAATTCTGGATGATGATACCCCAGTAACATCACAGGATATCATTGATGTTGATGGAGAAGGGACTGTTGGTGCCCCTCTTCCTCCTAATGACCCAGCTGTGCTGATATCAGAGATAGAGGGTGCAATGCAACAAAGTATGCAGTTATCAGAGCCAGCAACAAGCATTGTTGAGAACTTGAATTCACATCAAAAAGTTGTGTATCACTCTCTGATTCACGGTGTGCAACATGCTATTCAATACAGTACCAGACACTGTGTTTGTGATGAGCACACATCAGTGAGGATGTTTGTAAGCGGTGCTGCTGGAACTGGGAAAAGTTTCTTAATTAAGGCCATAAGCAGAGGTGTGCGTGACCTCACTAACTCTGCAACTTCAGTTTTTGTCACTGCCCCCACAGGTTTGGCAGCTTATAACATAGGTGGTGTCACATTTCATAGGTTGTTCATGTTGCCAGTTGAGCATGGCAAGAGTGGTGATTGCAGAAAATTGTCGTTTGACGTTGTCTCTGAACTGAGGTCAATGTTTGACAAGATGCATTTGCTGATAATAGATGAGATCAGCATGGTTTCAAATATTCTCCTTACATATGGCCACCTACGTCTATAGGAGATACTTGGTACCGATGATGACATACCATTTGGTAGCAAGAATATTATTGTTCTTGGGGATCTCCTGCAGCTGGCTCCTGTAAATGGCAAGCATGTTTTCTGTACTCTTTCCATTGAAGAGGCAAAGAAAACCATTGGATGCATAGGTGGTGTCAATCTGTGGGAGTTCTTCTCATATGTTGAACTGTTACAGAATATGAGACAGCAAGGTGACATGTCTTACAAAGCATTGCTTGATGAGGCTCACATTGGTGCATTGTCAGCCAGCCAAGTTGAAATGCTAAGACAGCACATGATCACTAGAAATAATGCTCCAGTTCAGGATGCTTGTAATACCTTTGCACATGTACAGAAATCTGGGGTACATGTTGAATGTCTATTCCCAAGACTTAAGCAGTGTGCAGAGTTTAATGAGATCATGATGCATAGAGAACAGGAACCTATTGTGACTCTCACATGCATAGATACCATAGATGGTGTAAGTCTATCACAAACAATGGTATCAAAAATGGTTGAGCATCTCAGAGAGCTCACAAGTGATGTGTTAAGCATTGCTTGCTTAGAAGCTGTGCTACCACTGTGTAGGAATGCACGCATCATGCTTTGCAGAAACATTGATATTGACCGAAGTCTTGTGAATGGAGCCATGGGATACATTCATGAGTTCCAGTATAATGTGTAGAAGACAACTGTAGAGTTTGTGGTTGTTAAGTTTGACAACTGTGAAACTCCTCGACCAATAGACAGAGTTACAGTCAAATTTGAGCTTGTCAAGACATATATGTGACAAGGAAACAATTTCCATTGTGTGCTGCTTATGCAGTGTCTATACACAAGTCACAAGGGCTGAGCCTTGATAGTGCCATTTTAGATATAGGCACTGGTATATTCAAGGATGGGATGTCTTATGTTGCTTTGTCTCATGTGAGGCAGTTGTCTGGACTACACATAGTGAATTTTGTAGAACGTAAGATACGTGCTGATACAAAATGCATCGCTGAGTACAATAGATTAAGTATATTGTACCAACCAAATGTTCCTTTGTTGCCAGTTCCCAGATATGCTTCAATAACAGATGTCCCAATGGATGAAGGGCACAAATTAAAAAGAAAGCACACTAAGACTCCACAGTTGTCACCTCACCATTCCATTACTAAGCCATCTCTCCATCAACAACTCGCATCTCCACCTGTGAAGACATGCATCAGAGTTCAAACACTCCCAATATTTGACAACAGCACAGGAGTAAACTGCTATGCCAGCGCTACAATGCAGGCACTTCTCCACATCCCTGAGTTTGCTGATGTCTTGAACTTAAGTCAGTTGACTCCTCTCTCTGACGCATTAAAGAGAGTCATTAGGGGTAGTCAGGAGCAGTTGCCCAGTTTACAAAGCTTGACTCCTCTATGACTAACTCTTGCAAAATATGCAGGACAATCAATGTTTGCTGACAATGCACAAGATGCCACAGAGTTCATGATGGGAATGATAAACAGTTTAGCAGATGATGGTATTGATCTATGTCAGCACTTCAAAGTTGACTATGTGTGCAAGTACACACGTTTGTCATGTGGTCACAAAGAATCACAAGCAACTCAGGACATGCTGTGGTTGTCTGTCTATGTCCCTGAACAGACATCAGTTAAGTTTCATAAGTTGTTTGCAAATGCCAAAACTGGTTGGCTGTGCCGAAGATGTGGTCGTTCTTGTTTGTTCTCTGAGAGTTACATCTTCCAGTTCATGCATAATGATTGTATTGCAATGCCTTAACTCTCAAGGCATGAAAATCACACCACCAATTTCTCACTTCATTGCTGGAAGAACTATGTTCTCAGGAAGTCAGTTTGACACTCATGCAATTATCTTCCATCAGGGTCTATCCATTCACTCTGGCCACTATGTCACTTGGCAAAGGTTCAGAAAGGGATGGGTGGAGTGCAATGGTACAGTATGCACTATGAAAGAGAGATTACCAAAGAATCTCAAAGATGCATACTGATCACAGCAGCTTACTTAACTAGCATCTTTGCATCAATAACATTCTGCGTGCATATTCCAGCTAGATGCCATTTTCTTTCCACTACTTTACAGTACATATTTGTTTTAATTTCATAGAAGAAATAACACCTTTCATCTAAAACTACTGCTGTACAAAAGCACTCATGGTGATCTATGTGTTTTACTTCTTGTACACTATCAGTACAGTCCATGTGAATAACTCTGATTTCCCTGCAATTGCAGAAGAGAACCATAACAGTACACAAATGTAATGGACTGTGGTAGGCAATGACTTGTTAATAACACTGTTGTTCTGATACATTGGATGCAAAACAATATTGTTTTCATTTATTACAATACAATTTTAGAAACATTTGTATTGCAATATTGAGCATTTGCAACTGTGATGTACTTACTACAATGACTGCCATGTTACTGATCAAGTAGACTTGAGGGTATTGAGCTGTAATAATTAGACAGTCAGTGAGTAATATCTTTTTGCAGGTGTCTCAGTAAATCTTCTATGTTTTTGCACATGTTACTGTGTATTCATTTGTTTCACAGTGTAATTTTACATGGTGATGACAAAATCAGTAATATAGTAACATGCTTATCAGGGTTGCAAACATTAATCTCCACATAGTATGTGAAGAACTATACTTGTTTGAACAATTCACAACAGGTTAAGTTCTGACTCCTTTTCTTGTTGTTGTCTACATTCCTTACCTTGACTATGATACTTACTGAATTGACTTCCGCCAAATCCAACCAGACTCGAGGGTGCTGGATATTACACACATGTCAGTTAGTAAGTTATGTCTTGGCAGGTGTAGTTATTTGACTCACAATCACAGCAAGACTTTCTACAGTACATTAAAATGTCATCTGTTAGCACTGAAATGCATTTGTGGAACAGTATCTGAAAGGATTATCTGTCACTGTTCTTGGAGTGTACTGCCAACACTGGATATGACAAAATCCACCAACACAATGCGACTCAGATTTGTAGATATGTACATAGGTTCAGTCTGCAGTTCAGCACTATGTCTCTTACAAAGATTTTCATTTAACTGTCCAAAAACTGTTGTATACATGCATTTAACGTTATTGCATTGCATTGACTGCTACTGCTGATATTGTTCATAGCTGAACATAAAGATATATACATGTGTTTATCTGGCCTATTTTCAGAGTATGTATGCATTTCTATATATCTGTGCAGATGTGTGCAACTGATAATTTGACAGATAATACTAACATACTAACATACTAAAATGCCAGCAGAATAGGCCTAATGGTCTTTCGTGTCTGCTCGTTTGACATCGACACATTTGCTGGTCTTTCTACAGGTAATGCTGTGGAAAACTCTGACAAAGCAATATTGGAGAAGGTTGACATCGCATCTGTATGGAACGTCTATGAGCAATTCATCATACACCCATTTCATGGGAAGGATCCAGTGGTGGATAACATTGAATTGTATCAGCCCCCACCCTGGGTGCTGACCTTGCTGTCCCCCTCGCTTTCTCTGGCTTCTCCCTTCCCAGTTCCGGATATTCTTGCTGCATTGGATTTTGCTTCCTGAACCCTTCCCCTGTACCTGTCCCACCCCCTCTTGAACCCCTCCACTGTCTCTGCCTCCACCAGCCCCTAGGTAGTGCATTCCATGGCTCTACCACCTCTCAGTGAAGTAGCACCTCCTCCTTTCTCCCCTGAATCTTCCCTCCAGCTTCCACCCATGCCCCAGTGGCTCCTTCCTCCTTCCTTTGAAGCACCCTCACTGTTCCTCCCCTATTTACCCTCTTCATGTACCTGAAGACCTCTATCATGTCCCCCGGTCCCTTCTCTTCCAAAGTGTACATATTTAGCTCTTCGAGCCTCCTCATAGGTCCTGTCCCCAAGCCCCAAATCATTTTGGTTGCCTCCTCTGGACCCTCTTCAGGAGGTTAATGTCCCTCTTTAAGTGCGGCCTCCAAAACTGCACGCAGTACTCCAGGTGCAGCCTCACCAAGCAGTTATACAGAGGGAGTATCACTTCCCTCCTTCTGGAGGTGATCCCCCTAGCGATGCATCCCAGCATCCTGTTGGCCTTGGCTGCTGCCCTCCTACAAGTCTCAGAGTTGTTCATCTTGACATCCACCACCACCCCAGGTCCCGCTCAGCCATTGAGACTTGTAGTATTTCCCCCCCCAGGGTGTACACTTGGCCTGGGTTTCTGGCCCCAGATGGAGTACCTTGCATTTCCTGCATTAAACCTCAGCTTCCACTTTCTAGACCATCTTTCCAGAGCCTCCAGGTCCCCCTGCAGGGCCACCCTCCCCTCCTCCCCATCCACCACTGCCCCCAGTTTCGAGTCATCTGCAAAGAGACTCATCTCACCCTGATTCCTGTCCTTATGTCAGATACATAGGCATTAAACAGAAGGGGCCCAAGGACTGATCCCTGTGGGACCCCACTAATGACCCTCCTTGGGGAAGAGATTATCCCACCAACTACGACCCTCTGGGTCCGGTCCTGGAGCCAATTGCCTATCCATCGGATCATCTGGTTCCCACCCCCATTTCTCCTAGTTTATCCAACAGGTCCCCATGAGGAACAGAGTCAAATGCCTTGCTGAAGTCCAGAAAGAGGACATCCACTGGTCTACCCAGGTCCAAGGCACTTGTCACCCAGTCATAGAACTCCACCAGGTTTGTCTGACAAGATTTCCCCGGGATGAATCCATGCTGTCTATCGTCCAGGCACCCTGACTTATCCAGGGCCCCCCCTAGCCACTCCTTGACAATGCCCTCCATCACCTTGCCCACCACTGATGTCAGGCTGACAGGCCTGTAGTTCTCTGCCACCTCCCTTGATCCCCCCTTGTGGATAGGCACTACATGCGCCACCTTCCAGTCTTGGGGCACCCACCCTGTCTTCAGAGAGATGGTGAAAAGCTCTGCCAGGGGTTTCACCAGGACATCTGCAAGTTCCTTCAGCACTCTAGGATGTAATTTATCCAGCCCCTGTGCTTTCTCCGTCTTAAGGGAGCTGAGGGCTTCCCTCACTCTCTCTGCTGTGATTTCCACTTCCAGTACCTCTTCTCCCTGCTTAGCCCTCCCCCCACCTGCCAGTGATGCCCCCCCTCTCCCCAGACCTGCCGATTGGCAAGGGTCCCCTCCTCATTATCTCGGTCCTCCCATGTATGATGCAGCATCCCCATTTTCCTGGTGAAACTGAGGTGAAGTACTCATTTAGTACTCAGCCTGCTCCTCTGGGTCTTGTGCCCATCTCTCCCTGATTTAATCCTGCTAATCTGCCCCTTCACCCTTCGCCTTTCCCCAATGTATCTAAAGAACCCCTTTTCCTCTCCTAATTTCCCTGACCAGGTTCTGCTCCTTCCTTTCCTTAGCTGCCTCACCACTCTAGTGGCCCTTCTAGCCAACAGCTCATACCCTCGATCCCTTTCACTCCTTGAGCACTTGAATTTTATAGGCTGCTTTTTCCTGCACCATCTGTTGGACCTCCCTGGTCCACCAACAGGGTTTTGGGGCCCACCGTATTTTCATCTTACTCTTGCACAGGTGCTGGTAGCATCCTGCACCCTCTCCTGATGATTTACCACCTACTATCAGCGTCCATGTCTGACCCAATCCCATCCAAATGCTCTTAAGGATCCTTCCCATTTCCTAAAATCCACCCCTGAAGTCGGTTACTTCCATCTTGTGCAGTCTTCACCCCTCTTAGGTCCAGGCAGAACCAGACCTGCGGCATGGTCACTCCCGCCAATGGGTCCTTACCTCCAGGCTCTCAATCTGGTCACCGTCTGCCAGGACCACATCCAGTACCCGTGCCTCCCTGGTCAGTTCCCTCACCTGCTGAGTTAGGAATGCATCTTGAAAGACATCCAACAACCTCTGTTCCCTGGTCACAGAGGATATCATAGTCTCCCAGTCTGTTCCTGGCATGTTTAAGTCCCCTAACACCACCACCTTTCCTCTGCCCAGTCTGCAGTGTCTCCTAACATCTGCCACCAGACTGTCCTCCAGCTCCTCCGCCAGGGCAGGGGGTCTATACACCACTCCTATTTTTACTCTCTTGCCCCCCCTTGTTATCAAGGTGACCCAAATCACCTCCTCAGTTCCCTCCGCCTCCTCAACTCCCCCTATGCCAATGCAGTTTTTTACTATCATTGCTACCCCTCCTCCCCTTCCCTCCCCCCTGTCCTTCCTGAACATAGTGTAACCCTCCAGGTTCAGGTCCCAATCATGTCTTGCAGTGGCCCAAGTCTCAGTGACCGCTGCCACATCCACTGCTCCCTCAGTTAACATCACCTGGAGCTCAGGCATTTTATTGCCCAAGCTCCTGGCATCTAGCAGGACTACCTTCCACCTTTCCCTATAGTTTCATTTCCGCCTGTCGTGTTCCTTGGGATTCTGTTTTCTCCTGGTCTGCACTTTGCCAGTTGGTCTTTTCCTGCAATCCTCCTGGTCCCCAGGGGGGTGGAGACAGAGTCCCTCCTTTATCGGCATCCCCTTGACTGCCTTTTCTCCCATCCCACCCCCCTTCACAAGTTTAAACCCCACTTTTCACCAATGAACTCCTCCATTTTCAACTTAAGGATTCCCCTCCCCTTCAAATTGAGATGTAGTCTATCTCTAGCATACAGCTCCTTATCCTCCCAGGTCTCACCCCAATCCCCCATCAACCCATACCCTCTGGCCTCACACCACTCCCTGAGCCACTGGTTTATCTCCCTAATTTTTCTTTTGTGTTCCCCACTAGCCCTTGGCACTGGCAGGATTTCTGAGAAGGAAACTGTGCATCCTATGTCATGACAGACCCTGGCAAGCTCCCTGAATCTTGCCTGTATCTCTAGCTCTCTATTTCCCTCAATGTCATTTGTGCCCAGGTGGACCAGTATGTCTGGGGAACCCCCACAGTCCTTTGCCAGCTGATATACCTCGTGCTTAGCCCTGTGCACCATTAGTCCAGGGAAGCATCTTGTTCTAACTGGCCAGGCTTCTCCCTCCCTATCCCATTTGATACCTCTGATCATAGAATCCCTCAGCAGGAGCACTCTGACCACTCTTTCCTCCATTTCCCTCCATGTCCCTCATCCTTTCTACCGCCCCCACCCAGCTGGCTCCTTGTTCCTCCTCTATCTGGGTGCCACATGCCACCCGCTCCTTATTTACCATGGCCACTCCTCCCTCCAATCCTATGCCTCCTCCTTCTGAGTATCCTTCTGTACCTTGTTAATTCCCCTCACTGCTCGCAACTGGTCCTTCTCCCCATCTGCTAAACTAGCCTGGCTCATCCTCCCTTCCTTCCTGTCTCCATTTAGTTCCTCCTTGCTCATCGTGCTCCCTGGCCTAACCCCTCAGCTCTCTTTACTGAATCATCCTTGTACTTCTCCTTCTTACCTTTCCTCCCAACTGGTCCTTCTCCTTGCGCTTTCCTCTCTCTTCCCCTGCTCCGATCTACTACTCCCCCATTCTCCTGCATTCCAGGTCCCCTGTTCTTCCTGCTATCTGGCCCCTGCCTCCTGCCCCCCACTCCCACACCCTTTCCATCTCTAACCACCTCTGTCGTGGCTACATCCCCCATCCTTGAGCAGAAGAAGAGAATTGAAGCGGTTACTAAGTATAAGATCTGATCCACCTCCCTGCCTTGCTTCCTTCTGTCCAGCACTGGCTATCCGCCTACTTCCCTGAGAATGTTGTCCCTCCGTCCCCCATTTGTGAGGGTCCCCAGTTACCTGCCTGCTTCCTTGGTAGTGTCCTTTTGGGCCTCCTCTGCCAGGGTCCCTATGTGACCCCTGAGTATTCTCCTGCACTCCTTTCCTATACCCCTGCCCCCAGTGCTTGGTGCAACCCTGTGGGAGATTTCAGCCCCTTCCCCAACCATACCACCCCTTCCCCAGCTTTCTCCTCATCCCCGCAACCTCCTCCCTAAGCTGTGCCAGCTGGTAGCACACTGGGCAACCACCAAACTTCCAAGCCCAGTCCAGTATCATGGCTGCTCCACACCCTGTGCACCCCACCACCCTCCCAAAGATGCCGGCCCTATGATGTGTGGTTCCATCCCTTCAAATAGTTTTCCTTGGGTGAGCTACCAGGTTCCCCCTATTCCAAGATACCCCTACTGCCTAATCAGGTCACCCACTAATCCTAGAGGCAGTCCCACTGTACACCAGTAACTCTGTTACTAGGTGCAGTACAACACATTAAACATGTAAGGAAAATGAACAACTCCCTAAGCTCCTCTCTCCCGGCCTTTAAATCCAACCCCGAGTGGCTAGAACTACATGAGCTGCACCAGCAGCCTTTTCCTCCAATTGCAGGGCAGATCTTCCCTATAAATTTGCAGACTTCTGGGAAGGAGGGGTGGGGGAGGCGGTCTTGGGCAGACACCTGACAAGAGAGAGTGTATCAGCTCTGTGTCTCCCTCCAAGCCCTGCAGCTAGAGAACCATCTCCAAGCAAATCCCACCAAACAGGTTTTAAATCAGAAGAAATAGGCCTCTACCAGTGCAGCCTGTTACAAAGTGAAACATCCACAAAAGAGCCCCACTTACAGCCACTAAATCAGTTTACAAACATCCAGGATCCCCCAGAACAATACCCTGCTAGCCCCTTAGAAGCAAGAAAGAAAAGAACTAACCTACCAAGTAATATCCACAAGTACCCTGTGAAAACAGCAGCAGCTACTGTCCTGGAACACAACTGATCCTGCCCCCTTCCAGTTCTTGATTTTGCACCTCTGCTCCACAATGCAAACTATTGGTATGCTCCGGCTTTTATAGGATTGTCCATATTTTGGAGGTCGGATGAGGAATTTTTCCCAGTTCCACAAATGATAAACAGTTCAAAAACAGTATTTAATTGGATATGAACCAATCTTTTCAGCATGAGTGAGAAAATGGCTGTGATGTGTGCTATCTTCACCACAGCATGATATTGGGAATAATTTCTAAAATGATTTACTAGCTTACTAATCCAATAACTCTACAACCAATTGCGCCATTGTATGATATTACATAACCTTCCTCTCTCGCTCTCTCTCTACATATATATATATATATATATATATATATATATATATATATATCTATATATATATATAGATATATATAGATATACACACACACACACACACACACACACACACACACACACATCTATACATAGAACTATACTGGTAATATAATCTGTGTCTCTTCACATTTCAAAACCAGAAGAACACATTTGTGTGTACTATACAATCTTTCTCACACAGACATTCTATGCTACATACCTCTCTTTAGTTTTCAGTTTTCCACTTCTTGATATTGGTTGGTCCACTTTCAAATAAATAACCATTAACAAACTAAGAACGGTACGTAAGGATATCAACAGATGACTTAAAAAGTAAAAACATGTTCAAATACAAAAGGATTATATTTCTTCTACATTACTACAATACAATAAATAAAGAGAAAGAAAACTTCATGTCTCTATTGACATGCAAGTAACATTGTCGAATCATTTGTACAATATTGCTACTTACTTTAACAGTGTTAACATAATCTACACATGTGGATTTTCTATTAAACAATATATTTATGTGTTCATGAGAACCACTAAATGTTTCTTACTCTTATGTGCATACACAGTAAATAACTAAATGTAACAAAAGTGTTAATTTTTAGAAATTAAAATTTTGTTCTAATGACTTGTCTTTAATAGGTATCAAAGGGTGATATCCACATGTGTAATAATTAAATCTTAGTCTAAATTATCTAAACATGTAACTGTGTAGTCTATTTCATTAATGCAATACTGTAAATGGACACATTATCAATACTACCTACCAATAGATACAGTATAAGCAAAATCAGGAGTCATTCGCTTCATCTTCTGTTACTTAAACGTCCATATGCTATCAGTTACTCGTTGTATATAAAACCAAAATTGAAATGTAATACGTAGCAAAATGTAACAGTGTAGATTTACTTTGTGAAATATAAAAAATCGCAAAACACCCAAAAATGATAACACATATATACAAAGAACTGTTTTTTTTTTGCCCATCCTGGGAGCAACCAAACATTTCAGCCTAAAAATGTTTAAATAGTGAAATAATAAAAGTAATGTTAAACCTTATGACATGTCTCTTGAGTATTATTTAAATACAATTAGCGTTACAGAGGTATAGTATTGATCTCCATGTTTTTTTTATGAGCTGTGACTCTGCACTAAGAACCCACTACCTGCTCAAGGTGGTGCCACAGACATCACCTGACTGAACCTGTGCAACCCTTCACTTTGATAACTACTCTGTATTTGGTATATACATGTATACCATTGAAGATCATGGTGTCACTTCAGCTGTAGCACTACACTCAATATCCACTGCCTGGTCTGGGGAGGGGAAGGGGAGAGGCTGTGCTGGGGGTTGCTAGACTGAGGCTGGGGAACTCCTCAGACTTCTAACTTGAGTGCAGTTGACATGAAGTATGATTACACTTCATGTTCATGCCTTTATTTGAGCTGTCCACTTGTACTGGAATTCCAACTCTTTTTTTCTGTGAGGGTTCGTACTCTGGCTCTTTGAGCTTGTGCAAATGCTCACTGTTCTAACTTCTCTACACCTGGTATGAGGCAGGTATGCCATTCATACCCATCTCTTCATTTGGGCAGTGGTTCTGCACTCAGCATGAATTTATGCTATGTGGGTGGGAGATACAGTGCGGACATTGCTTGGCTCACTCCATGCAACTAAGGAGTCAAGTAAATACCCCACATATAGCATCACTTTTGGGGGTTCTGGGTGGGGGGGGTATTCAGTGGCTGAACCATGCAACTTCTCACTGTTTTAACTTGTGCAGCTGGTATGAAAAAGGTATACCATTAATGTCAAATTTTTTATTTGTGCTATGACTCTCTACTCAGCATCCAATTAGTGGTCTGCCACTGTGTCATATTGCCTACCTGATGCAGTGCAACTCATGACTATCGTTACTAGTATGCACTCAATATTACAAAGCTATACCATTCATGTTGATGACCTTACTTTAGCTGTACCTCACCACTTAGCATCCACTACCTCTTCAGGGCAAGACGGGTGTGTGCATTCTCTGCCTCAGGGCATGCAACCCCTCACTGTTCTAACTTGTGTGCAGCTGGAACAAAGAAGGTATACCATTCATGTCAACATGTTTGTTTGAGCTGTGACTCTCTATTCAGCATCCAATTCCTGTTCTGACAGGTAGTGGACATTCCCTGGCTGAGGCCATTCAACTTATGAATGTAGTAATGAGTATGCACTTGCTATCACAGAGATATACCATGCATGTTAATGACCTTATATAGGCTGTGTCACTGTACTGACTGTACAGTGCCTGTTGCAAGGGAGGGGGGGATATTGTGTGGCTCAGCCCGTACAACTCCTCAGTGTTCTAAGTTGTGTGCAGCTGGTCTGACAGAGGTATACTATTTATTTCCATGTCTTTATTTAGTCTGTGGGTCTACACTCAGTATCCTATTCCTGCTTCTGTAGCAGCTGCAAGTGGAAGCATTGCCTAGTTGAAGCCATGCAACTCCTCAGTGTCCTATCTTCTGTACATCTCGCATGAGGGAGGTATAACATTTATGTCTGTGTTCATTTGGTCTGTGACTTGGCACTAACCATCCAATCCCTGCTCTAGGTAGCTGATGGGTGTTGACTGGTTGACACCATGCAAGTCATGAGTGTAGTAACTACTGTGGAGATGGCATTGCACAACTGTACCGCTGATCTTCATAGACTTAGTTGAGCTGTAGCTCCACACTCACCATCAGACACTTCTTCAGTGTAGAGGGGAAGGGTGCAGTGCATGGCTGAGCCTATTCAAATCATCACTATTCTAATTTGTGTGTAGTTCATAAGATGCAGGTATACCATTTATATCTCTGGTTTTATTTGGGCTGTGGTCTCCACCCAGCATCCAATTCCTGCTCTGGTGTGCTGAAGGCATTCCCTTTGTGACACCGTACAACTAATAAATATCATAACCACAATACAGCTAGTATCACAGAGGTATACCATCCATGTTAATGACCCTATATTAACTGCACCTCTGAATTCAGCATCCAGTGCCTGTTTAGAGGGTGTGGTTGGGGGGAATCTGTGACTAAAGCCAAGCAACTCCTCACTGTTCTAAGTTGTGTGCAGCTGGTATGAAGAAGGTATACCATTAATGTTAACGCATTTATTTCTGCTGTGACTCTCAACTCAGCATCCATTTCCTGGTCTGACATGTTTGGAGCATTCCCTGACTGACACCATGCAACTCTTAAATGTAGCGATGAGTATGCACTTGCTATCACAGAGGAATACCGTTGATGTTAATGATCTTACTTGGGCTCTACCTCTGTACTCACCATCCAGTGCCTCTTGGGTAGGGAGGAGGGTAGGAGATTATCTGTCTGACTCCATGCAACTTGTCAGTGTTCAGACTTGTGTGCAGCTGTCATGAGGCAGCTATACCATTTATTTCCATAGGCCTGATTCTAGAAGGGTGGCACAAGTCACCACCAAATGCAACTTGCACCACCCGCAACTGCGACATTGACCCTGTGCCCTATTCTAGAAGGGTCAGGGTCTCCACAGCCAAGTCCTGCAACTTGTGACATGCGGCCAGGTATGCCGAACTGTGGGCACACCTGGTGAGCATGTCATAAGCCGTAATGTAGATCGCAAGTGCCCACCATGTCCAGCAAGTGTCAATAGGCACCCCCATGGCTACCCACATCAACTGCCACCCCAGGTGTACACATAGAGCCCCACAGGACTGCCCACCCCCTGCCCCCAAAACCTACAGTGACTGCCCTGCAGGGCTGCCCACTCCCCCAGCACCCCAAATCCCCCATTGTAAAATGCCCCACAGGGTGGCACTGTCATCCTCCACACATGCCCTGACCCCTGAGTCACTGGTCACAAATGCAGCAAATAACCTGACAAGCCCTGAAAGTTTAATGGTCCCCCACTCAGCTGTGCCAGCCTTCCCAGCACCCCCCACCTGTCCCCAGATGGTGACTGGCACAGCCCACCTCTCACCTTCATGACCAGCTGCCAAATGACTTATGTAGGAGTGCTAATGGAAAGACGCACTCAGAAATTAATATCTGAGTGTGTCTTTCCAGTAGCACTTCTACATAACTCAGTCGGCGTCTGGCCATGGAGGTGAGAGGTGGGCTGTGCCAGGTGCCATCTAGGGATGGGTGGAGGGGGGCTACTAGACTACCAGGGCTTGTCAGGTCATTTGCCACATTTGCATCCAGTGACTCAGGGGTCAGAGCACAGGTGGGGGGATGACAGCACCACTCTGTGGGGCATTTTACAACAGGGGATTCAGGGTACTGTGGGTGTGGGCAGCTCTGCAGGGCATTTAACATATGCATGGGGAGGCACTTGGTGTGGGTGGCTCTGCGGGGCCATCACTGTACGGGGGTGCATGTACAGTATGGAGATCAGGCAGGATCATGCATGATGCCCAGTGGGGCAACAACAAGAGTGGTCTGGCATGGAGGGGCACATGGACTGGGTTCTACAGGACCCTCGGAGGATGGATGTAAGTTACACCAGCTAAATACAGGTGTAACTTATGTTGCCAGTTCTCCTGTAGGGGTTCTTGTAGAATCCCAACATTGGGTACTTTGTTGCTGCCATTCTGGAATGGGGTGCAACTGCTGCCGTAAACCCGCTAGTGCCATGTTGCAGGGGGTTTATGGAACAACTAGCATCGTAACAGCTGTGTGGTGCAAGTGGCCTGTCACATGTCGCAGACCACTATGTACAATAGCACAAGTCATGACTGCTGATGTAAATTGCTACTTGCACCATTCTACTTGGCATAAGTGCTGTTACGCCAGGCATAACCTTTCTAAAATTGGGGCCCATGTCTCTATTTGGCCTGTGGGTCTCCACTCAGAATCCAATTCCTGGAGTGGAGGAGGGGCTGGGGTGGAGTGGGGGACATTATTACCTTGTTCACTCATGCAACTCATGAGTGTACTAACAACTATGTAGTTGTTATCACAGAGCTATACCATTCATGTTAATGACCTTAGTTGCCTGTAGCTCAGCACTCTGCATCCACTATCTCTTTGGTGGGGAGGAGTAAGAAGAGGCATTGCATAGCTGAAGACCTGTGGAAAAAAAGAAAAGTAGAAAGTCGTGCAAGTTGGTGGGAGCACAGGGCCCTTTGGGCCCCGAGCTCCCACCAACTTGCAAGTCTCTGCAACATTACACACCTGATGAGTAAAAGCTACTTTGACAGCAGCAAGACCATGTACCATACAAATTTCAAGCCACTAACGCAATAGAAAATGCTGAATGCAGAACATGGAATATGCAATGCAATATCTCCACCCAAAGAATTTTCTCCAACACATAAACACCATTATTCTCATCTACAGGACATGGTGTAAACAGCCTCCAAATTTCAAGTAAAAACAGCAAACTATTTACAAGATATTTAAGGTCAAAGACTGTCAAAATTGACCTATTTATTCTATTATTAAATCTGGCCATCTTGTCCCTCTCTCGCGATCAAGGATGGCGATCAAAGAATGTCACCATCAAAGAATTTGCAGGCTCACAATCAAAGAATTTGTAGGCTCACAATCAAAGAATACAAAATGGTTCAAATCGAGTTTTAGGCAGAATTACATGAAATCACCACCATGCCTCGAAAGAACAAAGCCCCCTGAGCCAAACCCGTCCTCATTTGTCTTCCTAGGCCACCCCGGGCTGAGAAATTTGCATTTTCCAAAGGGCCATCTCATCCCTCGCTTGCGATGCAGGATCACGATCAAAGAATTTGCAGGCTCTTGACCAAAGAAATTGCAGGCTCATGATCAAAGAATAGAAAACGGTGAAACTAGAGTTTTAAGCAGAATTACATGAAACCACCGCCATGCTTCAATAAAATGAAGCCCCCCTGAGCAAAACCCACTCTCATTTGTGTTCCTAGCCCATCCCTGAGCTGAGAAATTTGAATTTTTCAAAGGGCCATCCACCCTCACGATGCAAGATTGTGATCAAAGAATCTCACGATCAAAGAATTTGCAGGCTCGCGATCAAAGATTGTTAGAAAGCCGCAATCAAAAATTTTAAAACCTAACAACTCTATTTTTTGACCAGTTTGGATGAAACCAAGGCATGGCTCTATAGATCGGAGCCACCTGAGTAAAACCCATCCAAGGTTTACTTCAGGAGTGACCCCAGAGCATAGATATTTGATTTTTTATGATCAGACTTTAAAAACAAGAAGGTGGACCTCGTGATCAAAGAATTCTTGGGGACAAAGATTCTTTGACCATGAAGCTGCAAATTCTTTGACCGCCAGGTGGGACCAGATGGCCAGAACCCCATTCTTTGTTCGCAAAACATACATATAAATTTTCCCATTGGCTGATGGGAACTTAAAAGTGGCATAACTTTGAATGCCCTAATATTTTTTCACCAAATGAAAAGTGGTATGTTCGGCCACCAAAGCTCTTTCAAATGAGCTATCTCATGGAGCAGCACGCCACATGATGGACACACAGTGCCACGGACAAAATCCCAAAAGCTGCCTCCAAAAATGGATAGTTTCGCATTTTTCAGTGTTTTTGTGCGCAAAGACCATCAGTACGACCGAAATGAAATTTGGCAAGTCAAGAGCTCTACCATGCCCCACCGCACATGCCAAATTTCAGGCAAAACTGTTGCACAGCTCCAAAGTTATTAACGCCCCAAATTTAGACTTTAACATAGAAGTGACATCTGAACCCTAACTATAGTGGCACGACCACGCCACTATAAGATATATATATATATATATATATATATATATATATATATATACATACATACACATACACACATATACATACACACACACACACACACACACACAGACACAGATACACACACACACACACACACACACACACACACACACACACACACACACACACTAGGGTGAGAGCTATTCCAGTGCAATAAATTGAGATATTCTCACTGCAGTGAGATAAATGCTGACTGCAGTGAGATAAATGCTGATGACATTAGTGGAGTGAGCTATATTCCATTTATCCATACTCTGCTGATGTCATCACTCACTCACTTACTCACTCAAGCTAGCATTCTAAATGAAAGTGCTTCATAAATCAGTTTCTGTGTCTCACTGAAGCCTGCAAATCACTGTTAGCATTGCAGAACACACTTCCCTGTGTCCCAAAGTTTCCAACACTCCTAGCCCATTTTTGTGTTAATCTCAGCTTCAAAGGAGCCTGAATTCAAATGAAACTCATTTATAAAGTAGTTTCTTTCTCACTGCAAGCTGCAACTAACACAAATAGCATAGTAAAACATACTTCCCTGTGTCCCAAACTTTCCAACACTCTTAGCCCATTTCTATGCTAATCTGAGCTTCAGAACAACCTGAATTCAAGTGAAACTCATTTACAAAGCAGTTTCTTTCTCACTGCAAGCTGCAACTAACACAAATAGTATAGCAAAACACACTTACCTGTGTCCCAAAGTTTCCAACACTCCTAGCCCATTTCTTTGCTAATCTCAGCATAAAAGCAACCTGAATTCAAATGAAACTCATTTACAAAGCAGTTTCTCTTTCTCACTGCAAGCTGCAACTAACTCAATTAGCATATCCAAACACAATCACCTGTGTCCCACAGTGCTTCTAACAATCCCAGCCCATTCAGAAACACTCCCATACTCTCAGACCACAAACAAACAATGCTTTCAGTATAGCCTAGAGCTTTTAGTAATGAGCTCTGAACAAGCTTGGTTCAGCCAGCAGATCAGACCTGGGTTTGATTCTCACAACCTCCACTTGCATACTGTGCAAATCTGAACAAATCACTTAACTGCTCAGTACTCCTAAAAAAACTCACCTGCCTACCAAAGATTAGTGACTAAAACAAGAAAAGCACATAGATGCAGGAAAAAGACACAGCAAAACATGTCACTTCATATGCTCTCACCCCATTTGTATAAATAGCATACATGATGTTCATGTCATGAGATATAGGAAATATTCTCCCTCCTGCAGAGTGAGCTGTGCATTCTCACTCTTGCCTTCAGCACTCATGAGAATACAGAGCTCAGTCTGCAGGAGTGAGAATATTTCCCATATCTCACTCCTGCCCATCATGTATCCCATATATATATAAATATATGCACACACACATGTATATATACTGTATTACAGGGGCACAGCCATGCCCCTAGAGTTAGGGTTGAGTAACCTGTTTAATGTTAAACCTCAAATTTTGTTCTTTAATAACTTTGCAACCAATCAATGGATTTGCACAAAATTTGGTATGCACTACCCTGTGTGGTAGATCTCTTGATGTTGCAAGTTTTGTTCTGGTTGGCTATGAGGATTTCAAGATCCGGATAGTGGAAAAAAGTAAAATGTCACCATTTTTTGCAGTTTTTTCTTCCTTGCCTTGTGCCCAGATGGTGTAGGATTTTGTTTTGATTTTTATGGTAGAAAGAACTTGGGTAACAGAACTACCACTGTTATTTTGGTACAAAAATATTAAACTGCTGCAAAGTTATTATGTTTTTAAATTCCCATTATATCCAATGGGAAGTTCATTTTTCAGGATGAATGTATAAAGTTAGACAAAGGATTTGATCTCATGAAAAAGGATGTAGTATTGCGAGAGCTTTTTCTTTTTCACAAGAACAAAATCCTTTTTTGTGACAGAAAATTACTTTTTCGTGAGCCACCATCTTGACTTTTTCTTCCATCAACTACAAAAAGTGAAAAATACATAAAAACTGCTGAGATTTTTAAAAACAAACATCAGAACCTAGATAAACAAGATCCATTTTGCTAGATTATGATGTTTGTTTTTGATAATTTTGCCCACAAATGCCTTTTCTGTGCACCCAAAATCCCAGTGCCCAGCTTAGTTAGAGGAGCCCTTCCTAGCTGCTGATGTTGAACCAGATGATCTGTCTACAAATAATGAATGAGCCTAATGTAAAACTTCCATAGCATTACAAAAGGCATCTATAGTGTGTGCTACGGTAGTTTAAAATTAATCTTTCCTTTTCATTATATCTGTAATGGCCACTCCTACTGTCTGCACATACACCTGCAAATGTTTTTAATTTTGTCAAATATCTTTGGTATGACCTGTTAATGGAGTTGGCATTCTCAATTGAAGGTGCAGCTGTACATCTGTAAGACCACTAATAACCATGGCAAAAGTAATTTGCTAAGATAAATGTAAAATTTTAGCAAATCATGGGAGGATGGTGTGATACCTGAGGACTGAAGGAAGGCAAATGTGATTCCCCTTCACAAAAGTGGGAGCAAGACAGAGGCAGGAAACTACAGACCTGTCAGTTTAACCTCTGTGGTAGGGAAAGTGATGGAATCACTTCTGAAGGAAAGAATTGTTGAGTACCTAGAGGAGAGTGGGGCACAGGACCCAAGGCAGCATGGGTTCACAGCATGAAGGTCATGTCAGACAAATCTAATTGATTTCTTTGACTGGGTGACCAAAGTTGTAGATCAGGGAGGGGCTGTGGACATGGCCTACCTAGACTTCAGCAAGGCATTTGACAGTTCCGCACAAAAGATTAATAATTAAATTAACCAGCCTGAGAGTGTGTCCCAGGGTGGTAGCCTGGGTAAAACATTGTCTGGACAACAGGACACAGAAGGTAATTGTAAATGGAGTCCACGCTGAAGAAAGAGGGGTTACTAGTGGAGTACCGCAGGGTTCAGTACTGGCTCCAGTCCTTTTTAATGCCTTTATAAGTGACATTGCAGAGGGACTGGAAGGAAAAGTATGCCTCTTTGCAGATGATACAAAGATCTGCAACAGGGTTGATACACAAGGAGGTGTGGAAAGGATGAGAAGGGACTTGGCAAGGTTGGAGGAATGGTCAGAAGTATGACAGCTTGGATTCAATGCAAATAAGTGCAAAATAATGCACCTGGGAAACAAAAACCCAAGGGAAGATTACACAATGTGGGGAGGTAGTAACAACAACAAAAATGAAAGGAACCGGGGGGGTAATCATATCAGATGACCTTAAGGTTAGCAAGCAATGTGAGAAGGCAGTAGGGAGGGCTAGAGTGATACTGGGATGTATAGGGAGAGGCATCAGCAGCAGAAAACTGGAAGTTGCTATTTCTCTGTACAGACAGTTGGTGAGATCCCATCTGGAATACTGCATCCAGTTCAGGAGATGCCATCTCCACAAGAACATAGACAGTATAGAGGCAGTCCAGAGGAAGGCAACTAAAATGGTGCAGGGTCTGCAAGAGAAGCCATATGAGGAGAGACTAAAGGAGCTTAATATGTATACCCTTGAGGAAGTAGGAAGAAGGGGTACATGATAGAAACTTTTAAGTACCTCAGTGGAATCAATAAAGTCCAAGAGGGTAGCATCTTTCAAAAAAAGAGATGTGCAAGAACAAGGAGGCACAATTTGAAGATAGAGTGGGGGACGGCTCAGGAGCAACGTGAGGAAGTATTTTTTCACATAGAGGGTGATGGACGCATGGAACAGCCTTCCTGAGGAGGTTGAGGTCTAAAACTGTGGGAGAATTCAAGAATGCATTGGACAAACATAAGGCAATTCTTGTGGGGGGGGGTAGAAAGAAACAGGCTGTTGGTTAAGTAGGATCTACAGTTTATTCTGTAGGTAGGGAAATGAGCAGACTAGGTGGGCCAAGCGGCCCTTATCTGCCAGCAACGTCTATGTTTCTATGTTTCTATCAGTGGCATTGTCAGTTAGCTGACTATTCTTTCAGTCATCCATTACATCATACTTATACCCATCTGAGTTGTGACAGCCCCCATTTTCCCTGGTGTTTAGTGGCATCCCTGATTCTCCGATCACTGCCCTCATATTCCCTGGTGTCTATTGGCACCCCTCACCCTCTGATCACTGTCCTCAGTCACTTTATTATTTATTTATTATAATCCATCACCAGGATGCCCACCTGCGGTGTTGGATGCCCCCGCCTGTTTTATTTCATTAGCCGACATCAGGGAGCACAATCCCCATTGTGGCATTTAGACCACCAGGCAGGGTGAGACCCTGGGGAGCCCACCCCCAGTGTCCTGAAATACTTATTTAATATAACCTGTAAAAAGAAAACAGTCCCCCAACATCTTTTTATTTTTTTACCTGAAAAAAAGAAAATGGTCCCTCATCATCCCTACTGCCCCTCCCCCATCCCAACCCTCCCACTGAGCACCCACCACCCCACACACACACACCCTTACACTATACATACCAGCAGAGATTACAGGCTGTCATCTTCTGTGGACCATGATATGTCTGCACTTTTCAAAGCTGAACTGGGAACTGATGAATCAAGGTAAGTACTGTTTAATGTATTTCAATGGTGTTTTGAACTTATGTTTACAACTTTGCCATTCTTTGTGATTTTTACACCAAATTTTCAACATAGCCTTTTTTGGACCCCACCTCATGTCACTGTCATCTCATTAATTGGGCCCTGAAGATGATTTTGCAGTTGCTGCACAAAATCACCTTTTGGGCCCAATTAATGAAATGAGAGTGCCAGTGTTCATGAGGAGGGGTCCCAAAAAGGGCATGTTGAAAATTTGGTGAAAAGAATTCCTAAAAATGACCAAGTTATGAGCGTTCATTGAATGTTTTCTATGCAAATGCATAACTTTGGTAATTTTCAATATTTTGAGTCCAAATTTTCAACATAGGCATTTTTTCTCACCCTCTCATGAACGATAAAGCTGTTATTTTTCACATCCTGTCCAAAATGTGTTTTTGCACCTGTGGCACAGAATGGCATTTTGGCATAGATCTGAAAATTTTCACCCATGGGGTTTATGAGGCAGGGTCATAAGAAGACTATGTTGAAAATGTGGGGTCAAAATATGAATAAATGCCAAAGTTGTGACCATTCATTGCAATTTCACTACCACCCACTCATAACTTTTGAAATTTTTTATATTTTGACACCAGATTTTCAACATAGCCTTCTTATTACCCCACCTTATGTATGTCACAGCTGTCATTTTTTAAATCCTTCCCAAAATGTTTTTTCACACCTGTGGCATGGAATAGCATTACAGTTGTACAGAATTATATTGACGGGGATTCAGAAATGTTCTGGAATGGGTACATGAGATGAGGTAAAAAGAAGGCTTTTCTGGCAATTTGGTCACTGTTGTCCTATAACTGGAAGTGCAGGGCTGTAGGGCCCTGAGCTTCTGCCATTACGTACATACATATATGCACCTACAGAGGTGTCCAAAGGACCCTGTGCTCCCACAGTAGAATAAGGACACTATTACACTGTCTCAAAAAGTAAGGAAATAAGTTGCAAAAAACTTTTTTAATGTTTCAGTTAGGGGCAAAGCTACAAAAATTGGTAAATGAGGCATTAGGGTTTCCCTAACACCCCACCCTCCCTAACCAGGCAGGAGAGCTGGTGTGGGTGTGCCTTGGGCTTCTCAAGCCTAACGTTCACCCCATTCCATCTGTAAATAAGGTTGGATGTGTAGACTTTATGGGAATGGAGTGAGGGTAAGGCCTGAGAAGCCCAAGGCACACCCCACACCTGCTCTCCTGCCTGGTTTGGGAGAGTGGGGTGTTAGGAAACCCTAACACCTCATTTCCTAACTTTTGTCACTTTGACCCTAACTGGAGCATTAACAAAGTTTTTTGCAACATATTTATAAATAAATATATATATATATATATATATATATGTGTGTATAGATATGTAGCTATCTGTCTATTTATCTATATGTACCGTATATCTATATCTATCTATGTGCTGCTGTATTGATAACCTGGATTTGGAAGTGAGTCCCGGAAGTGAGTCCCATGAGTTGCATCACAAGGCAGGCCATGACTGAGATAGCTGCTGCTCAGCAGTGTGTCTTGGGCAGGGAAAGTTGTCAGTAAACTCAACCACCATTGCGACTCTTGTGGCTGGGCCAGGGAGCTTGTCCCTGCCACACAGGAGATGCTGCAGCTGTACATGGCTGACAAAGGCACTCATTCCCCCCAAGGGAGGAGGGAGGATAAACCAAGGGAGAAAAACCCAATAGCCATCTGAATGATGACTGAGTTTGACCCCATGAGGATATATCCCTTTGAACAGGGTATATCACTGCAATGAGCTATCAGCTGGGGCAGACAAATAACTATGAAAAGTAAGAATTTGGGGAATTTATTATATGATTACCAAAATATTGGGGCTATGCACTAATGTGGGCCGGGTATGCATGACAGGCATGTACCCAGCCTGTACCCACCTGCACCCCTGAAGAACTGCACAGGATGCACTATGCATGATCATCTGCCACCTGTCTGTGGCCCCACCAGTGCATTGGTGCACTAGGGGTAGACCAGTGGATACAGGCAGGCATCCAGCTGGATGCCCAACCTGCTGATAAGCTGGGTCCCATGGTCTGCACAGAACAGGAGATTGTGGGACACAGCACGTCCCCAGACCCATACTGAAATAAACAAGTGCCTCAATGACAGCCCCAGCTCTCACTGCATGTCCAGAGGGCTGGATCTGAATGACAAGAGTGAATCCCTTGTCCTGCTGAGGCTGGGTGATGTGGCACAGAGGAGACACATACTGGCTATGGCATGGTCCATGCCCACATAGCCTGCACCCACTCCAACAGCATTCTGTGCCATAGTTTATGCCTCAGCGTGTATCTATGATTCCCTGACACTCCCCTAATTCATCCCTGCACACAGATCTGAGGAAGGACAGTGGATCAGGTACAGAAGGGGCCCACACCCCTTCTGTGAATGTGACAGGGGGTTAGACAGACCCCTTATGTGTGACTGTCTATCACTGAGGGACCTACTCTGTGTGTATGTAAAGCACATAGGCATAATGCACAGCCCTGAATATGAATTAGGGACAGCGTGCAGAGTGAGAGTAACCCAGGGGGAGAGCAGTTAGAACCCTTTGCTGAGAATACAGTCCCTGCTAATTCCACTGAGCATATGTGCCCAGCCTTTATTAATGGTAAAATAGAACAAGAACAGAGAGAAAAAACAGTGGATGGGTTCAAAAATGCTTTGGACAGACACAAAGGAATTGTAGGAATAAGAAAGAGGAGGAACAGCATGGAAAGGACAAGGAAGGGAAGGGGAAGGGTAGAGATGATGACATAGATCAGGAAAGGTGTACAGCATTAAAACAAAAAAAGAAACAAAAAATACCATGGGCAGACTGGTTGTCTCCAGCAGCTCTTATCAGCCATTACATTCTATGTTTCTCTGTACAGACAGTTGGTGAGACCCCATCTGGAGTACTGTGTGCAGTTCTGGAGACCCCATCTCCGCAAAGACATAGACAGAGTGGAGGCTATCCAGAGGAGGGAAACCAAAATGGTGCAGGGTCTGCACCAGAAGACATACGAAGGAAGACTAAAGGAGCTTAATATGTATACTCTTGAGGAAAGAAGGGAGAGAGGGGACATGATAGAAACTTTCAAGTACCTCAAGGGAATTAACAAAGTCCAAGAGAGTAGCATCTTCCAGAAAAAGAGATGTGCAAGAACAAGGGGGCACAATTTGAAGATAGAGGGGGGACTGCTCAGGGGTAATGTGAGGAAGTATTTTTTCACTGAGAAGGTTGTGGATGCATGGAACAGCCTCCCTGAGGAGGTCGTGGAATCAAGAACAGTGGGGGACTTCAAGAATGCATGGAACAAGCATAACGCAGTCCTAGTGGCAGGTAAGAGGAAGTAAGCTGTTGGTTAACTAGGATCTGCAGCTTATCTGTTAGGTAGGAAAACGGGCAGACTAGGTGGGCCAAGCGGTCCTTATCTGCCGTCAAATTCTATGTTTCTATGTTTCTGTGAGACATGGGCACTTTCCACTTGATGGTAAAGCAGAATTGAATTGATAAACAACAGGTTATGTCAGGTCAGTTCTCCAGAAATTATGCCATGTTTGGCCCTGTGGTCTCAATGTCAATGGTAAGGGTTTTCCTAAGCTGTGAAGGCAGGCAAGGGATACAGTGTGTAGGAGATGTACCAAACCTCCCTGTGGATGTAATTATTGGCAATGATTTTGATAGCACAGAAAATATTCTGTGTTAGTATTAGCAATCAAGTAAAGAGGCAGGCTACTTAAGGAAGGGGTGCAGTGCAGCCAGAGGCAATCCATACCTGTTTATCAAGGTAAGCAACCAGTGTGGCTGAGAGACTAGCTCAGAGCAGCAGTACTGAACCACAGCAAGAATGCGGAGACCCTAGCTGTAAGCGAGTCTCCTACTGAAGAAAAGTGTACTTTAGGGATGGTTAAATGTTAGAAACTGAGCAGGGCTCAACAAGATGACCCATCCATTCAGAAATTAAGCGTACTGGCAGCCAGTGCTCAAGGTAACTCTCAGGTAGAACATAAAAAGGGAATATACTAGGAGAATGGGCAACTCTACAAAGAGTGGTTACCTAAAGGAGAACCAGAGGAAGGGGTTTTCTAACAGATAATAGTCCCTTTGGAATAGAGGAAGCCACTTCTGGGCTAGGCCATGACATTCCTTTCTCGGGATATCTAAGAGTTAGCAGCACAAAATGATGGCTTAAAAATGTATTTTAATACCCAGTTTGTTCAAAGATGTGGCCAGTTACTGCTGGACTTGCCCATAGTGCCAGATGTTGGAAAAGGCTGGGAACAAGGCTAATTGCAGCTTTGATTCCCCCGTCTCTATAATTGATGAACCATTATGGTAGGTAGCTATGGATATTGTGGGGCCTCTAATCACACTGAGTCACACAAGCAAGTAGTACATACTGGTGGCTGTTGATTAAGCAACTCAGCATCCAGGGGCTGTACCTTACCTATGTCTTCCATGGAGGTGAGGAATGTGGCTGATGACATTTTGGGATATTCAGCTGAGTGGGATTTCCCCAGAAGATTTTGTCAGACCAGGGCATCAGTTTTGTCCACCTATACGAACAATCTAGGAGATGTGTGGAGTGTAGCAACTCAGAGCCTCTCCATAATACCCTGAGACTAATTAAGTTTGAAAAATATGCTTTGCTAATAAGCTAGCCACAAATCCTCAGATACATATGCTTCAGTAATTAAATGATAGTGTTTTGTCCCCTACTGAGAGTTCTAAAATCTTTGCTATGTTTTAATGCTTTCTATTTACTTTTTTCAGTGATGTATCATAAATTCATGAGGTTTTGCTATAGAAAAGCTTTGTACTCTCTTTTCAATTAAATATATTTTTGACTTTTAGCATTGATGGATGAGTTTTAAATAGTTTTAATGTTCGATTCCACAGGGTTTTAAATTTACTACAGTCATCATCAAACAACTTTATAGTATGCAACCTTTTCCAGAATGTACTTTCTGCTTTTGGCTTCCAGTACCAATTAATTTTTCAAATAATGCAGATAAAAATTGTTGGAAGACAGCTTCTATATCTGATTAGTTGTGACATTAATTAATGTTTCTTTCATACTTATTATTTTTGAGAAGCACAACATTTCTTTAAGCCTTTTTTACAAAGGGGCACCACTTATTTCTCTCTGTATTTTGTATTTCTATGTATTGGCTAGTTTTATCACAGCAGTTTTTATTGTTTGTAGTCCTGTCTCTTACAGTATGTATACAACATTGTATAGTAGAATTAGAAAGTTATCACTTTGTTATTTCTCCAACCTGTAAATTATCAAACATGCTTAAATCCTGAGGATAAATACTATTAACATTTAGCACACTTCAGCTTTTGTCTGTTAGATATTTTATTTGATAACCAGTGTTATCATTTGAGTTCTGCAGTTTAAAGCAATCAGTCTTTGGTAGCTCAGTAACTGTCTGTCACCTACTCCTTTCACTCGGTTTCTGATATCTAGATTTTCTGTTCAGGATTTCCAAGGCTTCACAGAGGTCAGATCCTTAATATAGACTTTCTTAGATTCTGATAACATTGTAGCATTAACACCCTCTATTATTATAGTCTTGGCATCAAAGTATTTTCTTTTACTTGGTTAATTAAGAATGCCAATTATTTAAGGCCGTATCCCCAGAAACATCTGATTTGGTTGGGACAAGACAGTTATATAGATACATAAAAGATAAATTTTACACTACTTACAAATATATACCTAAACAATATGGTTATGTTCTTTGTTTTATTTTTATGTAATTAATCTTACTAGACACTACTGTCAAGAGCCACCTGCCATTCTGTTGAATTTTGATGAGGTCCTATATGAAATGAACTGTGGTGGGTCTCGGCCTAGTAACTTCTGGACAGGTGTCCACATAAAAAAAAAAACACTAGCACATTTTGCACAAATGGACACCCCATGGGCCCCCTTATTACAATTACCTATGAGAGGCCAAGGACTGAATGGGCATAATAGCATTTGCATTACCTTTTCGCCAGTGTAGAGGCTCCTCAATGACAGGGTTGAGGCACATAGACAGTGCAGTATAGCCATATGGAAGCTTCTGTTGTAATTGTCTGTGCTGTTCCTGTTGCATATAAAACAGAGTTTTCAGTTTCTAGTACCCTCAATCTACCACTGTTTATAAAACTTAACATTCACTACAAAGAAAGACACTATACAAAAGTTAGTTTGCATTACTTAAAGCATGAGTAGGTAAGCAGAGCTCTTTTAATTGTAGAACTCCACTAGAAGCAATATTTTAACTTATCAGCTTGCTCTGAAAAACAAATATCTCTTCACATCCCATCAGATCAATTAGGGTATGGTTTACCATATGCAACTAAAGCATAACTTAAGCCACATTTACAAATCAAATTGAACATTAAGCGGATAAAATACTGAATTATTTAGAAAAAGAAATGTAGCACTTGCTAATGGCCCATATTTAGACACTGTAGAACATAACATGAGGCTAATTAGAAGCCCTCCCCATTTTACCTGGAAGATTATTTTGGACACATTATTTAAATGTTATAAAAGAGTGATGTTTATACCAGATACTTATATATAGAATATTTTTGTAAGGCACTTGATTGGGAGGGCCTGCCTTACACTGCCGCTGGGCTACCATACATAGCAAGATAGAACCATATTTGTTTTTTTCTCAGTAACAGTACTGGGTTTGTATCTGGATTTGTTGCTATTGCACAATGCTTGCACCCAGAACAACTGTAGTTGGTTAGATGACTAGCTAGTGCAACTCCCTGGGATGCTGTACTTACCCAGCTCCCTAATGTGGTCCCTTTCCCTGCCACTAGAGATGTGCAAAGTTGTGAAAACTACACTTTGACAGAACTTCGTAAAGTTGGCCAAGTTCAAAGTGCAGACTCTAATATGTTTTATGCACCCTTAAAGACTCTCTGCAGACAATTACAGAAGAAGTCAAGGGTCTCTGTTCCTCTATGGACTCTTTTTCATGGCATGTCAGAGATAATGAGACCCACACTAGCTCCCTGGAGGATTGGCGGGTGTGAACTGAGCTGGAGAAAAAAAATCACTCCGGCAGAAGGTGATCTGACTAGAAGCCCATATCGAGGACTTGGAAGGAAGAAGTCACCAAAACAATGTGGTTATTCTTGGGCTTCCTGAGAGGGTGGAAGGTCCTAATGTTTTGCTGTTTGTGCAAAAATTGTTTGAAAAACTTGTGGGACCCACTCCCAACAGCCCATCCTATATCATTGAACACACTTATCGGTCACTACAGCCAATCCTGGCTGAGGGATCACCTCTACATCCATTAATTTTTAAATTCCTCAACTACTTGAATCATCAGCACCTGCTTGCAAAGGTGTGGGGCCTCAAAGAAGTAGCTTGGAAATGGGCTCATCTTAAAGAGGCACAGGACCTTCCTGCCACAGTCTGACAAAAGCCAGCAGCCTTTCACCCACTGGTCATGAAGTTAATTGCAGCTGACATTGGGTTGTGGATGAGATACCTGGCTACTCTTCAGGGCTTACACGGTGGAATATGGAGGAGCTTTGAATTGTCCAAGCAAGGGGCAATGGAACTTAAGAAACTGTTCCCTGAACTTTTTAAGTCACCATAAAGCTGTCCAGATATGAGAGCTTTGGGAGTTATACCAGTTGCCGTTACTACAATTGTTCATTTCACTGACCTGGTTTATTGGAGTTTCTCACTCTGAGCTTATCTGAGCAGTCTGTTTTTATTTCTTTTTCATCCTTGCCCCTCTATTGAACTGGATGTGCGCATGTGGAAGCGATTTTATCCATGGGGGATCAGTTGGTTTTTCAATCTGGTGGATCCTCTGGTGGTGCATTATTCTCTTACATTTCAAGCTGCATCACACCTCGGGATCAGGAGGCATTATTTCTTCTCTGCATGTCTGCTCCTGGTATTTCCCACTACCGATCAGCTCTACTGTGACAGTGGCTTTCACAAGTGTGGTGGGTCTTCTGATTTCAGTGTCAGAGGTGTATTGACTTGAACGCACAGGCAGAACTGATGTGCCATGTTAATCTGGCTTCCCTTCACATTTCACACCACCAGGCTGCAGGTAGGAGTGTACTATTGGAGGATAAAGCCTTGGATAAAGCAAGAACTTGTTAATGGTATTAAAAGAGGTTTGGGTACCCCAGAAAAGACAACAATGCAGAATATATATTGCATAGTTACAGAAAGTGTTGCCAGTTACTGTTGCCAGTGGTAGGTATGCAACAGGCATGAGTGGGATCTGTACTGTACTTTATGTCTGTTGGTTGTTTTCCTTTCAGTGATACTGTATAATATAACTATTCTGTGATAATCCTTTACTTAAGTTTGTCATTAATTTGTGTTACTAATTACAAAGCAATAACTGTATGCTGTAGTACTGTAATGCCAAATTACTGTATGTAAAGATGCACTGAACTATACTGTACAAGTTTTTTTTTAAATAAAGATAACCTCACACCACAGAGTACACAGTATAAAGCCCTCATAAGCCCACTTTCCACACACACTTCCAATACTGTGTAATAGGGAGCATAAGCAGCACACCTCACTGAACAGATTTTTATTAAGGGTGGCACCACAATATCATTAACTGTACCCAGAAGGAATGGTGATACATCCAAGGCTGAGGATTCCCAGAGATCTCCACCACAGTTTTTTTTTTACTCCTGCATGCTTAGATGCTCTGATGTGACACTGTCGTTTCACCGTTGTTTAAAAAAAAATCTGTATAATGCCTCCATATGCCCAGTTTCCATACACACTTCCACTACTGTGCAATAGTGAGCATAAGCAGCACACTACATAGAACATGTAATACAGGGTGGTAACACAATATCATTAACAGGGCTCTCAGGAGAAACATGGAAAAATCTAAAGCCATGTATTGGAGAAATGATTTTAGCCTACCATACTATCAAAGGTTTCTCCACCCAAGCAAAGAGTAAAGAATTGTCAACAACACGTAGGTTGACCAGGTCTGCCCCATCTCCACCAACAGAAATTGTCACTTCCCAGACTGTGGCTGAGTAATCTTGACAACAAAATAATGAGACAGAGTCAGGTAATTGTCAACAAATCCTATACTGGCTGGCCAACAAAAATCTGTAAATGGGGGTTGAGGGACACAGCACAAAGACACTAGATGAATAGAAAGTCAAGTTTAACATAGAAACATAGAAACATAGAATCTGATGGCAGATAAGGACCGCTTGGCCCACCTAGTCTGCCCATTTTAATACCTAACAGATAAGCTACAGATCCTAATTAACCAATAGCTTACTTCCTCCTACCCCCCACTAGGACAGCCTTATGTCTGTCCCATGCATTCTTGAACTCCCCCACTGTTCTTGACTCCACGACCTCCTCAGAGAGGCTGTTCTATGCATCCACAACCCTCTCTGTGAAAAAATACTTCCTCACATTACCTCTGAGCCATCCCTCCTCTATCTTCAAATTGTGCCCCCTTGTTCTTGCACATCTCTTTTTCTGAAAGATGCCACCCTCTTGGACTTTGTTGATTCCCTTGAGGTACTTGAAAGTTTCTGTCATGTGCCCTCTCTCCCTCCTTTCCTCAGAAGGTATACATATTAAGCTCCTTAGTCTTTCTTCTGTATGTCTTCTGGCAGACCCTGCACCATTTTGTTGTCCTCCTCTGGACAGCCTCCACTTGTCTATGTCTTTGCGGAGATGGGGTCTCCAGAATTGCACACAGTACTCCAGATGAGGTCTCACCAACTGTCTGTACAGAGGGATAACAACTCTTGTTTTCTACTATTGATGACTCTCCTATGCATCCCAGTATCCCCAGCCTTTCTTACTGCCTTCTCACATTGCTTGCCCACCTTTAGGTTATCTGATATAATTACCCCCAGGTCCCTTTCCGTTTTTACTGTTGTCAGTATCTCACCCCCCATTGTGTACTCTTGCCCTGGGTTTTTGTTTCCCAGGTGCATTACCTTGCACTTCTTTGCATTGAATCTGAGCTGCCATACATTTGACCATTCCTCCAACCTTGCCAAGTCCCTTCTCATCCTTTCCACTCCATCTGGTGTATCAACCTTGTTGCATATTTTGTGTCATCTGCAAAGAGACATACTTTTCCTTCCAGTTCTTCTGCAATGTCACTTATAAAGACATTAAAAAGGACCGGTCCCAGTACTGAACCCTGTGGTACCCCGTTAGTAACCCTCCTTTCTTCACTGCAGACTCCATTTACTACTACCCTTTGCGTCCTGTTGTCTAGTCAATTTTTTATCCAGGATACCACCTTGGGACCCACTCCAAGGCTGGCTAACTTGTGTATTAATCTTTTGTGTGGGACTGTATCAAATGCCTTGCTAAAATCTAGGTAAGCCATGTCCACAGCCCCTCCCTGGTCTACTACTTTGGTCACCCAGTCAAAGAAATCTATTAGATTTGTCTGACATGACCTTCCCATCATGAATCCATGCTGCCTTGGGTCCTGTGCCCGACTGGCCTAATTTCTCAACACAGCTTCAGGGACAGCGGAAACTTGCTCACTGTTTCATTTCCAACAAACACACAACAGTGTCAAAGTGCAAAGACAATAGAAGACCAAGATTAATCTCTAAACTCAGCTTCAGGGGCAGAACATGCTCATTGTTTCATTTCATACAGACAACTTTACAATGGTGGAACAGTACTACAGTGGCTGTATGCCAGAACTGAACTACTGTATGGTCAGGAAGGGGGAGGATTACAGTAGGTATTGCACATTGAAAAAAATATGCACTTATGAGCAACACTGCAGTTAAATTAATTACACAGTTCATAACTGTGTCCATACTGTACTGTACATAACAAACTCTAAATAATGAGGAACTTCCACTTTGAGAATTTCAAATCATAAAAGTACTGAACAATCACTGATGCCCCTACTAGATACCTACATTAAGGTAACCAATCCTGGAATCTCAATCAACACCACAGCACTGTACTGTGTGGCCCAGATATTCAAAAGGGTTGTGCCATGCGCAACAAAGATGCACCAGCACAAGTCAGAAAATGCCCCATTATGCAATATTCAGTTGGAAGCAGCTGCACCCCCCAAATCGCAATGCACAAGAGTGCAATGGTAATGAATGCATGCACAACTGAAGGGGGAGGAAGCATGAATAAATGGTGCAGTGCGATATTCAACAGCATGCGCCATGCGCAATAGGGAAGCAAACGGAAGTTGCGTGATAGCGGAAATGATCCAAAATAAAAAGGAACAAGAGAGAGGTGCAAGAACGCTACAGGGAAGCCAGAGGTGGGAGCAAGGTGACAGCAAATAGGCATACGGTAGCAGTGAGCAGGACTGGGCAGGAGCAGGAGCAGGACAGAGCACACCTGGAAACTACCAGGAACAGGACAGGAGTGGGCAGCCTGTGCCACTGTGCAGGAGTAAAAGGGAAGTGCCGCAGTGGACTGAGGGCAGTGACAGTGGGCAGGACAGCCAAATCTTGGAGGTGTTCCCAGTGCAGGCAGAGGAACGGGAATACAGCTGCCAGGGGGGAACACAAGCCAGGAACATGGCCAGTGCCACCATTCAGATGGAGGCAGTAATGAGGGGTGGGAGAAGGCAGGCAGCAGGGGGCATGGCCGTGGAAGGGCCCATCAGTGGTAGGCCCCCAGCTGGCAGTACTGAGCCCACACCAGCTTCAAGCACTACAGTGACACCGAGATAGTGAGCCAGTGCTGCCTGAAACCGGCAATCCTGAGGCGGCTCTGTGAGCAGTGCAGTGATGAGATGCAGGCACCCACACGACGGAGCCATGCTCTGTCAGTGGAGATAAAGGTGACAGCTGTCTTGTGCCTGCTCACCACGGGTACCTACTGGAGATCAACAGGGGACACAACAGGCATAACCCAGTCGACCGTGTCACGCCTACTCACACAATTCCTCAGCGCACTGCTGCCACATGCTGCGGAGTGCATCCATTTCCCCAGCACACAGGCGGAGTGCACAGCACACATACAAGAGTTCCACAGGGTAGCATGTATGCCTGGCATGCCCGGGGCCATTGAATGCACCCATGTGGCCATCTGCACACCACTGGCCTGGAAGGTGCTGCATACATTAATTGGAAGGGCTATGCAAGCATCAACTGCCAGGTGGTGTGCAATGCTAGGGGGCGCATAACCAATGTCTGTGCCATGCACCCTGGGGGAGCACATGATTCCTTCATCTGGCACCAATCTGCACTGTGTCACAGATTCGAGAGTGGGGACCTCCCCACTGGCCACCTAATGGGTGAGTATGCAAATCACGCAGAAAGACATGGATCTTGGCAAGGGCATAGTCATGGGTACTGGCCTAGATGGCCCATGGCAGGGCGATGCTGATCTCCAAACTAATGTCCACCCTCTACACACAGGTGACAGTGGATATCCACTCCGTCCCTGGCTGCTCATACCATACCGGCGGCCCGCGACCCCATCACATCAATGGTACAATGAGGCACATGCCACCACATGCAATGTCATAGAGTGCGTGTTCAGGATGCTGAAGACACTTTTCCATTGCCTGGACACATCTGGCAGTGCCCTACAGTACAGCCCCTCAAAGGCCTGTGGGCTATTCCTGGCCTGTTGCATCCTGCACAACATGGCCAATGACTGTGGGATAGCTGTTGAGGTCGAAGAGGGGGACAGCGATGGGGACGATGAGAACGCTGGTGCAGATGGTGATTGGCAGCCCCCCCTTGGTCGAAGGGACCCCCGACTGATCCGGATGTCACAGCTGCACCAGGATACCATCACAGAGGAGCACTTCAACCAACCCAGGTAAGCCATTGGGCCATGTGCAACCACCAATGGCAAGTGCACAACCTACAAACATGCATGGACAAACCACAGGGGTGCATGTCGTAAAGGGAATTGGCTGAGCATGGAACTGCACATGCCATCAGGGATGGGCAAGGCCTAACATGGCACGTGATCACACACACACACACACACACACACACACACACACACACACCACAAGACATGCACAAAGGGTAGGAGGCATGCCAACCCCAACTGACCACCCCTAGCCACACACACATCCACAGACCACCATGCCCAGTGACTGTCATTGTGCGTGTCTCAGATGCTGGGCACCACTGCACAGTGGTGGACAGTGTAACCCAGGCATCACCATGCACATGCCACAGTGGCCAGCAGCTGGGAGGGTGTGCACATGGAATGTGTGTGTGTGTTGGGCCGGGTACCCCACCCGTGCATTGCACGTTGAACAACACACTGCACACAGGGCAGTGTCAGACAGTAGCCATGGTGGGAGACAGGTCAGTCACATGGCACAATGCCACGGATGCCATAGATGTGTGGGTGGCCCTGCCGAGACCTGCCAGCTGTGACAGGCTGACCATTGGCCTCATGGGGTGGCACTGACAGTCCCCCAGGGGTGCCTCTGTGGAAACGCAACCGTTCTTGAGCAGGGGTCTGCAGCTCTCCAAACATGCCTGCACCAGGCATGCTCGGGATGCCCACAGCTGAACCTGGTGTCGACAATGAGGGTGTCGCATGATGCCGGGAATGGGGGGTGGACATGGCACTGCGCAGTGTCTGCGACGCATGGGCAAATAACTGTGTACCCATTGTGGCCATGACAGCTGGGAATGCCTGTGTCTGCCTGTCAATGATGGCGGTCACATCCTCCTGCAGCCGGTCCATCCCTGCCAGGAGCAGACTGGGGTCCCTGCTGTGCCGCTCTTCTGCCTGGTGCAGGATCACACTGAGTGCATCCACCACCATCACAAGCCGCAACTGTTGATCCACTGATTCATGGAGTACATGGGTGTGCTCATCTAAGAGGTCAACCACCTGATCAGCATGCCATCCCTCATGATGTTCGAGGCCATGCTGAGCAGCACCCCTTGAGGTTGGGCGCTGCACACCAGGGCCATGCCTGGGCATGTCCACAGGTGGTGCATTGACACCATCCCCCAACAT
Source organism: Neoceratodus forsteri (assembly GCA_016271365.2). Lineage (NCBI taxonomy): Eukaryota > Metazoa > Chordata > Ceratodontiformes > Ceratodontidae > Neoceratodus > Neoceratodus forsteri. The sequence goes on along the minus strand of CM028131.1, from coordinate 396,686,380 downwards.
TGTCCCCCCATCACCATTGGCCAACTGCTGACACTGCCCCACTGTCCTGAATGCACACCAGTGCTGCCCCACTGGTGCAGACAGGCACAGGCAGGGACTGCAATGTCATGCAGGCCTCCACGGCAGCACCACCCATGGCTATGCCCGTGCTGTAACCTGCTGTGCAACCATCCTGCAGCCCACACATATCACTGTCCATGATGTGAGCTCCATCATCATCAGTGACGGATGCAGCACCAGTCCAAGTCTCAGCATGCTGGCATCTATGGACGCTGTCACACTGGGACATGGGCAGGGCCTCCTCTGCACCTGCTACTCCAACATCAGTCCAGACAGCCAGGCGGGCCCACTGTTGCTTTGACCCTCAGACACCTGTGGAGGTGGATGGGCCCTCCTCTGTGTCCAGGGTATTGCCCTCAGTGGATGAGCCCACCCCCGCTGACCCATGTAGATGCTCAGAAGCTGTAATGGAACACAGTAGCATTAATGTATCTGCCCTACACTGTGGCATTCCCCTCCCCACAGTGACAGATCAGGACCTACCATGCAGTGATGGGCTACCACCCATCTGGAAGCCACCACCTGGAACACCCTCGATGGCACAATGCTGCATGCTGCAAGCAACCCGCTCTTCCTGTGGCATCAGGGGTTGCACAGCCAGCCGTCCCCCACCAATCACAGCCTGTGCTGCCCTGATGGCAGCCACCTTATCTTTAATCCTCCTCCTCCTATCCATGCCCACCTTCTTCTTGCACTCCTGCATGGACCACTGGTGGCTGCCATGCTGGTTGACGGCACACGCCATCTCACCCCATGCCACAGCACGGGCCTATGGTGTTCCCCACTGTCTGCTGAGCAGCGGTTCCTGGTCAAGATAGGCCTCAAACAGGGCACCTGTTTCTGCCTTGGTAAAGTTTGGCCTTCTCCGTCTCCCACGTCTCTGTTCCTCCTCCTCCACCTCACATTCAATCATCATTGATCCTGTGGAAATGACATGTGTTACCTCTGACTGTGCAGTCCCATGCATCTCCCACATACCACAGTCCACACTCCCAAACAGCATGCAACTCACTACAATAGACTGCAATACCAGACTATGGCATCTGCAGCCCAATGTCACATTTATATAGTGCAACGCATGCAAATGAGGTGAGGCTCAATTTTAAGTGGATGCTAATGCAGTATCTGTGCCATTGAATCACTGATGAGCTGATTTGCATATGCTGGCTGAATATCACGCTGTTGCGCCTTGCACAATTGTGTTGAACGTGCTCAGACAAGGGTGCAGCTCTGTGACATGCGCAGTGGACATCAAACGGTGCATGCCCGGGGTGCTGACACCGACGCCTGCCACACAGCTGATGTGCTGTGCACGGGAGGCAGTGCAGGGCACGATCACCACAGTGCCAGAGGCGCTAGTGCGCTGTTCACATGTATGGTGCTCTTGCACTGGGGCACCGTAGGTGCCGTGGAGCTGCAGTGTGATAGGCCACTACAGGGCATCTCACACAGGCACCCAACCATGCTACACACAGGGAGTACCAATTGCACTGTGGCGGTCCGTGCACAAGAGACCTTTGACCCTGTGCCTGACCTTTGCCCCCTAGGCACCATGCATCTGCATGGGTGCACTCCTATCATGCTGTTCGGTGACAGCGCAATGGGGAATGGCAGCACTGTACCACGCAGCATCTGCACATGGTGGACATGTGTTAAGGAGCACCATTTTGACTCCAACCAGCTTCAGTGATGGCAAGACAGAGGGCTGCTGTTTGGAGCCAGGAGGAGCTTGCAAATTTGGTGGCCATAGTGGAGCCCCATGTTGGGGCCCTGTTTGGCAATGCACCCCTGGACAGGGCCAGGAGTGCCAAATGGGAAGAGGTGGCGGTGGCGCTGGAGGAGGCCACAGGACTCGCCCGTACCACAGAGCAGTGTCAACACCAATATGGGGACCTCCAGCAGAGGGGACCCGAACAGACTTGCCCACATACGGGCATGCGCCAGGCTAGGTGCAGTGTCATGATCAGGTAGGTGCACCATCCATACACTGGTTGCGTCCGTACAGGTATCATGGTGGGCATGTGTCCACCACACGGGGGGTAGGCCGTCCAGTGTGGGCAGTGGTGTTGGTGGTGGTGGTGGAGGTTGTGTTGGGGGGGTTGCTGCATGGCTGGGCTGTGTGGGATCACATACACCTGGGGGGGGCCTTTGATACTGGATTGTACTGATATTCCCCTCTCCATGTTTACACCCTAGGCCCTGAAGAGTGGCGTCGAGCCCGCAAAGACCGACACTGAGGCGTGGGTAGGGGAGCTGAGCAACAGCCACAGGCAGCCGGTCCCATCTTAGTACAGCGCCCAGATCAGGCCAATGAGGGTGAGTGCCTTTCTTCCAGGATATTCTGTGCATGCTGTGTTGCAGAGCAGGCGGCAGGGCATGGCCACTATCCATTGACACTACTGCTGCGCACACCACACAGTACAGTTAGCACTGTCCAGTGGCACTGCGTGTGTGGGTGTGCATCACTGGTGGTCCATGCATGCACCGGGTACATGGCTATGCCACTGCCTTCACACCACATAGCCATGTCACTGTACAGCCATGGTGGTGCTGTGCGGGACTTGGGCAGTGGGTGTGTGCAGTGGTCTGCATGGCTGTGTGCACCTGGGTGGCCAGGTCATGTGGACATGATCACTTTGGGTGGTCGCACACCATCACAGGGCTGTGTCCCATGGCTGTATGCCATGCACAATGGGTGGGCTGCAGGGAGATAGACATTCATACCTATTGACTCTGCTCCCTTGTTCTAGGTGGACGGAGGATGCTGCAGATGGAGAGGGCTGTGGAGGAGCTGCTACAGGTGGCACGTGCATCGCTGGGGATCCTGCAATGGTTGAACCAGCATGGAGTCCGGAGGTGTCATAGCAGGAGGCACCACAGGAGCGAGGAGCGGGGCACCCATTGAAACATCATTGCCCTGAGTTCAACACTACCCCTGGACCCACCCTCACAGCCCTCCTTCCATCTCCTATTTGTTCACCCCTGCCCCTTACCCACTCCCACCTGGTTTGTGGCCCTCACACCCAACTGTTGTGTACATATTTGTAAATAGTTGTTTTCTACCTTTTAATATACATTTGTTTTGTAATGCCTACTCTGGTGGTCTCTGATTTGCAGTGGGCTACAGGTTCTCAGCTGCAGTGGTGTGCATGGCATCAGGGGTGGTGCAGTCATGGGTGTGTGTGCATGTCTGTAGGGGAAGTGACTATGGTGTGGGCGTAGCTATCAGTCACTGTCTGTGGTCTGTGTGTTGTTCCCTGTGCACTGAATGACTGTGTGCAGTGGTCCATGGTGCATGCACTGTGTCCATGGTGTACCTGTCATATCGTCCATGGCCTGTGCAGCTGACACCCTTGCATGTCTGTGACCTGCACGGTCCACTGGCATGTCAGTGGTGGCTGTCCATGCTGGACAGCCACTGTACCCAGCACAATGCCGGGTTGCCTCCTGTCACTGATGTGGTGCATGTCTGCCTTGGGTGGCACTGTGGCCTCCGCTGTTGTTGTCCCACCTCCATGCTGTTGCTTGTGTCTGTTGCAAGGGATGTGCTCCACTATCTGTCACTTGTGCTCCGGGTGCATGCTGGTGGTGTACAGCTTCATGGTGCCTGCACAGGGTGGCTGGAACTCCTGTGCCATGGAGGGGTGCTGGCTGTGTGTACACAGTTTCTGTGGCCACATACCAGGGGCTTAGTTGACCCGCTACTGTGTCCCTGTGTTGGTGTGCCCTTGGGTATGGGTGGGTGTTTGTCCATGCACTGTGTTGAATCCTGTGTGGCGCATGCTTCCATGCACCACTGTGGGTGACTGCGCTGGCTGTTGTGGCCAGTGCTGGGATGGGGTGTGTCCTTAGAAGGGTGTGCAGGGTGCTGTACCACTGGCATGCCCTGTCACGTGTAGGCTACCTCATGTGCCAACACATGGTCAGTCTCTCAGCTGTACCTCAGGGGGGACATGCGTGGTGACACTGTGTATGCAGTCATTGCATTACTGTCTGCTGTCACCTGCTGAAGGGTGCTCATGGTGGGGCTGCCTTGCATGGTTCTGTGGTGCACAGGGTTGTACTGTCACAGTGGGGGTGGTGGCATGCATGGGGTGTCCTGCACTGGTGGGTGCTTCTCCTGGGCAGGGTATCTGGGGATAAAAATGCAGGGTGTGCTCTGCATTGGTGGGATGGTGTGGCTGGACCTCCTTGAGTGCCAGTCACAGCTTGCCAGGGGGTGTGCTGGGGCACCATGCCCTGGCTGTGGGTTTGTTGCTGGTGTCCATGGGCCGGTGGTTATTCCAGTTCTCCTCCAGTTGTGCAGTGCATGGGGGGGGGCAATGCCTGTTCTGCTGTGTTATCTTCTGCCCGTCTCTACCACGGGTGGCGGGCCCCTTCATCCTGTCCCTGTGCTTGCCTGGTTGTGCTGCTGCTGTGCTCCACTGAACATCCCTTGTTGTGCTATTGCACATCTGACCTGTGCCACTGCACATCCCTGGTTGCGCTATGGTGCAGTTGGTGCAATATTCAGTCGTGAGCCACAGGCGCATCTTGACCTATGCAGTGTTTGAATATCATGCGTATTGCCCGTGGGCACAGTGGACTTGCGGTTGCTCCTTCTGTTGCGCACTTTTATGGCGCAGTTTGAATATCTGGGCCTGTGAGTTCTGTACTGTTCTACAGAATCATGGCTGAAGCAGCATCATCACCACAATGGAGCCACTTGATTGTGGCATTCCTCAGCAAGCAAGTTTAGGTATACTATGCACCCACCCAGTGCCAGTGGCTACTGGCATATGCCAGAGTGAGTACAACTAAACTGTGGCTAGAAATGGCAGTAATATGGTCAATTTAACTTACAACAAATAAATTGTGCACAGTACTGTATTTTTTATTGATGACTGATTGAGTGATTGATTGATTGATTGATTTAAAGGCTGGTAACAGGGAAAGGCACACTGAGCCAAGGCTTATTTCCAGGTGTGACCTAGAGGAGGGGTTGTATGGAGTAAAACTCATAACACAAAAATATATGCAGCATTACATTATAGGATAATGGGTACATACAGAGGCATCAGTAAGTGAGCTAACATAATACAATAACAGCTTTTATACAGCAGTGAATGGTGAACAGTCATGTATGAGACAAAGAGCACCGTGCATGTTGGGTTAGGGGTAAAATAGTGAAAGGCAAAGCTCTGGGACTGAGCAGGAGAGGGTCAAGGAGAGGATATGGGGTTAGAGAGGGGGTAGACAGGAACAGGAGGCTGTACAAAGTTGCCTTAGGTGGAATCTAAAGGCATGGAGAGAAGGGGAGAGGCAGAGTAGGGTATAATAGAGAGATCTCCCATCTTACATCATTACAGGATGATGATGATGAGAGTATGAGAGTCACTCTCTCAGAGGTCCCACGAGTGGGGTCTTAGTTGGGAAGTTGGTCACACCATCCCTTTCTCCATGATGGCATTCCACTACCCCCTGCACTGACCTGAGAAGGGGACAACTACCTGGCTCGCTATGATAAGGAGTAGGTGGTGGTAGGGCACAAAGTAGGTAACTACAGTACAGAACAAGTTTAAATTAAAACATGTGAATTCTAACATAGTGTAGTATATCAAAACAAACTGTTTGCACTCATGTCTTTTAGACTTACTGTAATGGGAAGGACTCCTCATCCCTGTGGCTGAGATAGGCATGAGATGGCCATTTTGAAAACAGAAATTAGAAACCGAAAGAGAAATGATGTACTGTATAATCAGAAAGAAAAAATATTTGTGCAATACTTACAGTGTGTTATCATTGTCTGACTCGTAATCTGTTAACACATGCTGTGTTTTTAGAGACGTGTTCTGATGACCACCACATGCAAGGACATTACTGACACAACCATGGAAACATGTGAATGAACTGCTTGGACCACCTGCAGTTGGGGAGCTGTGAGAACAGTTCTCTATCAGCAGCACCACAGCACAAATCAGCAGGTGTTTTACTGGCTTCAGCAATATGCTGCAATAATGTGCCATTGTTAATGGCACAACACAACATGATGCTGGCTACAACTGTACTGGTGGTGCCACTTGTAGTAATCATTCATGAGTCTATCTGGTCAGGTGTGGTGCTTGAAAACCAGGACATGGCCATTGTTAGCACTGTCTTCAAGAAGGGGCACGATCTGGTCCAGGAAACTACAGGCTGGTCAGCCGTACATCAGTACTGGGCTATGTCATGGAATCCATCATTTGGGGCAAAATAATGGATCTCTTGGTTGAGGCCAAGGCTCTTGCCTCATCTCAACAGGGCCTATGAGAGGCACATCATGCCAAACCAACATAACCACCTCCTTTATGAGGGTTAACAGGGAAGTGGACAGGGGCAGGGCAATATATATATAATCTATTTGGACTTCAACAAGGTCTTTGCCACTGTGGGTATGAGAAGCTTCTGAGTAAAGTACACTAGTGTGGTATACAGAAGGTATATTTTAAACAGTGAATTGCTAGATGGCTTGGGTGCAGGAAGCAATGTGTTGTGGTAGAAGGGCATAGCTCTAATAACAGAGGGATAATCAGTAGTGTCTGTCAGGCCTCAGTGCTGGGACCACTGCTATTCAACATGATCATAAGTTTTCTGATGACACTAACCTAGCCTTAGTGGTGGCACACCTGAGGATGAGTACAAACTTTAGGAACAGCTAAATACAACAGATGACTGGTCAGTTACCTGGAGTCTCAGATTCAATGTAGCCAATTCAAGGTGCTACAGTTAAGGAGGAAAACATAGGTAGAGCCTAAACACTGTGTGGAACTTTTCTTGCTGCAGTGGGGGAGGAATGTGACTTGAAGGGTTATTATAGACATAGGGCTGAAGCTTGACAAGTAGTGGGCTGTTGCTGTCAAAAGGGCTGAAAGAATGGTTGGGGTACATCAGATGGGATGACCAACAGAATACAGAAGGTAATCCTATTGCTTTGCCAGGTCCTGCCTAACATGCAATGTATTGTTCTGTTTGCCTCAATACACAAAAGAGACTGAAGGAGTCCAGAGGGTGCAATGTAAGGCTGCCAAAACAATCAGAGACATGGAGGATATATGAAGAGCAACAGGAGGCCCTTAACTTTTTCACTTTCAGAAAAGAAGGCTGGAGAGCCCATAATATAAGGGTTCTGCACACTCAAGAGTCTGACAATATTGAACATACTGAGATGTGTGATTTGATGTCATCCAGCAGGACACAGTGGATATGGACATTCCCCAGCAGCATATAAGTGGTGTGGTGTGTGCCTGCACCACTTGTTCCTGTATTGCACTGTCAGTTGATTGCTCGATGAATTAAGTGAAAGACAAAAAAGTTTTATAGCATTCCCTTTTGTGAATGAATTATTTCTTGGGACAGGGGGCGAGTACCCAGTACTCTAGTCAATTGATGAGAGTGTTTACTGGTGCACCACCATCCTTGTGCTCACTGCTACTCATTAAGTAACTATGAAGTAATTGCAAGGAGTAAAGTTAGGAGTACTTTTTCTTCTCCCAGAGGGTAGTAAACCCATGGAACAGCCTGCAAGTGGAGATGATAGAGAAAACTGGAACAGCACATAAAGGGCCTGATATTCCAAAGTTTGCAGGGGCACAAATGGATGTTTGCACACAAAACCCAGGTGTTGCACTGGAGCATGATATTCAAAAGGAGTGGTTGTGCGGGCAAACAAGGTTAGTGACCATGCAAATCGTAATGTATGCTGGTGGGCAAAGGGAGGGGCAGGGACAGGAACATTCACACACTCCCATATTCAGCACAGGTTTGTTTGGTCCTTTTATACAGCACTAATACCACCAAACCAAACCCTGTCTTACTCCAGGCAACCCTAGTGGCTGCCAATGCAGCTGCAGACAACTACCAGGTTGGCTGGTGGGAGAGCACACCTTCCCCCTGGTGCCCAGTGTGACCCCCTCCCATTGATTTCCAGCTCATCTGTGTCAAAGCATGCCCTGGTGCCAAATGGTCCCCCCACCCTCCATTCACCAGCCCACTTGTGTCAAATGCATACCCTGGTACCTAGTTGCCCCCCCCAACCTCCAATTTCCAGCCCATATGTGACTTTACTAATCCCTGTTGCCTAGTGGTCTCCCCTCTCCAGTTGCCAGCCTGACTGTGTTAAAGGCATGCCCTAGTGTCTAGTAGTCCCCCCACACTCCGATCACCAGTCTGACTATGTCAAAGGGATACCCTGGTGCTTAGCAGTCACCCCACCCTCTGATCACCATCCCAACTGTGTCAGAAACATACCCTGGTGCCCTCCCTCTGATCCTTGGCCCATAAAATGAGAGTGCATCCCTGGTGTCCAGTGGCACCCCAACCTGCAAAACCCAACCACGTAACACCTAGAAAATTTTCTAGTGGCCAGTGTCCCCCCAGCCAGTGTTCCAAAGTGCCCTAACAGAATAGTGTGGAAAAGATTTGTGGCAGCTGAAGCTAACAAGCATTGCAACACTCTACACTTAAATAGTTGCTGGTGTCCAGTGCCCCACACACACACACACACATCTCCATGACCATCAGGAGAGGACTGGAATCCCTGGTGTCTAGCAGTCCCCCAGCAGCACCGATCACCCACCCTGCCACCCCCTTACTTGTATCAACGTGTGCCGTGGGAGCACATATGGCAACCGGCACAGCCCTCCTCACACACCTCGGCCAGTGGCCATATCATTCCAATGTAGAAGAATTCTCATATTTTAATTTATTAATGCAATATTTACAAATGAAGGATGGTAACTATTATCTAACTGGAATGGTGAAAAGTTAATACTAAGAAGAATTCAAGTTAAAACAGAGATAGCACACCTCCCAAAAAAGAAGCAAAACTAACTCATAACAGAGGTGCAGGACCTCTTTATTAAATTATATGGTGGTAAAAAAATAGAAAATAAAAAAGTTTAAACATGGATTGTAAGCAATATGTGAAGTTTTTTATACCTCTGACATTTAATTCAACCACTGAGAAAAAGTATGAGGCACTTTATCCTACTTTATGGAATCAAATGCCAGCTAGAAGATACCGTACTAAATTTAAATTAGATTGCAAACACTAAAGATTCTTTTAAAGAAAGAATTGACATGTCATTGAATCATGCTTTATCTAACATTATTTCCCAACAAGAGTATAGGTGCCTGTGCACAGATCATTCTGTTAAAATCACACTTTACATCTTGGCTAAAGTCCTCAGTGACTTCTAGAATCCCCATGACAGGCAGATCATCTCTGGAATAAGCTGTTTGACTGAGCCATTATCCAGATAGTTGTCAGTCACATCAGACAATCAGTACATGCATTGCAGTCTTACATCAGGGATATCACACAGATACTACATGCCCTGGAAAATGTACTGTTGGACCCAGAGTGGTTTTGTGTCATGTTGGATGTTCAATCCTTGTACACCAATGTATCCTATGAAGGAGGGTTGGATGCATTGACATTTTGCCTGCACCTCGACCAATATCTGATATATGATAGAAGGTTATTCATCTTAGAAAAGTCAAGATTGGTTCCGGAATGCAATTATTTCACATTATTGAACAACCACTATCTCCAAATAAAAGGGACAGCAGTTGGGGCCACATCTGCCCCACACTATACCAATCTCTAGATGGGGAAGTGAGAAACTGAAGTGGTGTTTGACTTCGTTGGTAACCCTTTCTTTCATCATATTGATCTCTGGAAGATTTTTATTGATGATGCATTAATTGTGTCATGGGGGATGAACAGAAAGTGCCAGTTTTCAACAATTATTTGAAGTCAAGCAATCTAAATATGAAATTTAAGCTGAATGTGGGTAGGATCAAAATCAGTTTACTGGATATAGAAATTATTCTAACTGACTGGAGTCATCTGATGGACCAAACTACTTTCCCTTCGCTGTTCCAATAATAATCATACAGAAAATATGGAAAGAACAAGTGTTTCATCAAGAGTTAAAATTGATACTCAGGGCCTGATTTTACAAAGTGGACTCAGGGCTTGTGGCAATCCCTGCATCTGATGCAATGGGGGTCACAGATGCACTAAAGATCCTCAGATGCAGAGTGATCCTATTTTCAAAGTGGCAGCTCATTTGCAACAACTCCCTCTCTTTATGGCTACTTACACCAAAGGGTTGGTACAAATGCTGCAATCCTGGATGCAAGGGTAGACCAGAGAGATGGTAGTCTAACTCCTTGCATCCCAGGTTCTGGACTTGTGGTGGGGTTTGCAATATGAATCTTGGAAAATCACGATTGCAGCAATGTTCTGTGGAAGTTGCAACTTGCGTTGAACACCCCACCGAAGGTTTGCTGCACTGTCACATCCCCTTATAAAATTAGGCTCTCAGAATCTTCAAAACTAAATCAGCTAACTATTACATTTGTCATTCTGGAAGAGACAGCTGCCTGACATAAAAATACTGTTTTATCTACCAGAACTTATGCTTTATTATTAAACATTTTCACTTGGAACATAGGGGGTCTCAACTATAAACTGGCAGACACAGATTTTAGAGAGTTCTTATCTTTTTCTGATATTCTTCTATTGCAAGAAAACTGAGGTCCAATCCTCAAAGTCCATAGAGAGATGCAAGGTGCCTGCATCAAACATAAATGATGCAAGTGGCACCTTGCATCACAAAATGCACCCTGAGCTATTCTGAAGTGCAGCCCACATTGAATGCAGGCAGCATGCACCAAAGGGGGCTTGCAATACAAAATGGGTTGTGGCATGGCACTAGGGGGCTTACGCAGCAGACACAGGCTGCCTTATCCCCTAATTTGGCATTCACAAAACTCTTCCAGTGGGCAAAGGTCTAAGTACCATTAAATCAGCCAATGGCTGGCCTAAGGGTACTTAGAAATTCTCTGGGAGGGTTGTGACCTGTGTACCAATGTGCCACAGCCCCCTCAGCCCCAATCCCCCTGTATGACAAAATTCTACTGTCTCTGGTAGTCTAGTACCCACCTCAAGTCCTCATCCTCTATTATTGTAAATAAAGATCCCTGGTGATCTAGTGCCCCCAAAGCCCTGATCCTCCTTTATTACAAATAAAGATACCTGGTGATTCAGATCCCCCAAGCCCTGATCCCCTGTTATTAAGATCCCTGGTGATCAAGCACCCCCCAAGCCCTGATCCCCAATTGTGAAATATGAGCTCATCATTTTTGGTCTAGTGGACACCCACACCCCAGCAGGCAGTATCCCACCATCCTGCTCCCCCATCCTCAACTTGAGTTGGTGACTGGCCATCCATAGTCACACCATGGCCAGCCATTGAATGAGCTTTAATAAGCTCCTGTAATTTCAGTATGTGCTGATTGATTGACAGCAAGCTGTCAATCAATGAGAGCATACTGAATACAGTACAGCTTTCATTGAGAACTCAGTCAGTGGCTGACCATGGTGGTGAGCATTGTGCTGTGCCAGTCACCAGATCAGTTTGGAGATGGGTGGTGGGGTGGAGGGACACTGCCTGCTGGGGTGGAGGGGGGGGGTCTACTAGACCACCAATGATGTGTTCATATTTCATAATGGGGGATTGTGGCTTTAGGGAGTGCTAGATCTCCAGGGATCTTTATTTATAATAACAGGGATCAGGGTTTGAAGGGGGCGCTTGATCACCAGGGATGTTTAATTATTAATAATGGGTGAACGGGCCTTAGGGGAGCTGCTAGATCACCAGGGGTCTTTATTTCTAATAATGGGGGATCGGGGCTTGGGGGGGCTGCTAGACCACCAGGGAAGTTTCTTTTTTAATAACAGGGGATTGGAGCTGTGGTGGTCTCCTAGACTACCAGGCAATGTTTGGGGACATTGCTGCATGGCCACCCACAGCCTGCAGCAACCTATCCAGGTGTGCCTCTGTTTGGTGCACTGCTATGGTTGCTGCAAGACATGAGACATTGCTGCTGGGACCCTGCCCAATCAAGAATCAGGCACAGGGTACCTAGTGCACTGGCAATTGGCACAAGCCACCTTTGGTGCAGCTTGCACTGACTTTTGAGAATTGAGCCCCTAGTGTTTAAGAAAAATAACTAAATTGGAAGTTTATATTTCATTAAGTTTTGAAGTAATTAAGTACAAAAAGTGTGCCTGGCCTGTGAGTAGCCTAACAACTCTAATCAAGAACTCAGAACTGATGGCTAGTTCTTGTCCCACACAAATTCAGGGGAATTATAAAAGTATACTGACTGTACAGCTTCAAACTGGTTCTGAAAATGTTATCTTGATTAATAACTAAATTCCTCATATTGGCACTAAATATAGTATAATGTATGTTAGAACATTGCATTTATTAAAAATCTAACATTGCATAGTCTTGTTGTACTATTTAAGTGATGTCACAATGTTGTTGTACCATCGTGGGTATGTCACATCGATGGTGCAACAGCTCTGCCCACGTCTACGCATGTGCAAGTTGTGCTTCGTATTTGTCATTAACATGGCCATGGCACTTCAGAGTAGGCACTGGAGGACCTCCTAACTTAAAAGTAAGTGCTGTTTTGTTGAAATCTTAGCTGGCACACATCACAGAGCCCAACTAATATTAATTTAAAATGCAGACTGGAGTAACAGGAGCATTGTCACCGACACAGGCTCAGCGTGGGGTTACCCTACATCACAGCGTGACTGGAAAAGAATCCACAAGTTGCTTTTTCATTACTTTTGCCCATACACTATAAAAGACAGTGTATGGGCCACAGAGAACAACAACAGTGTCATTCACTTCTCGAGGTGTCATGACACACTCAAACCTCTCTAGCTTCGCTCTCGAGGTTTCAACAGTTGTCATGACAACCTCTCGAAGTGAACAACACTGTTGTTGTTCACTGTTGCCCAAACACTATCCTCTATATAATGACCCTGAGACATTAAATGACTTGAGGATCTACTAGAGCACTTGGAAGAACACTACCATCTGGCATACAGAACTGTGGCAGGTGAATTTAATAGTAGGGTGGTGAATATTGAACATTTTGAAATCTTGGATTTAGAACAAGCTTTGAAAGGTATGGGCATTGTCAACACTGTTACTGATAGGAAGGCTAAAGATCCTAAGATTAATGTCTCTGGTGACAACCTAATGAAAATTATGCATAAATATTAATTTATTTTATTGAATCGGAATACTGACAGTGATCTATTAGGTGATTACAGTCTCTATGCACAGAAAGAGGTATTGTTTATTCCCTTGGTCTCTGGCGATTTTTCAATATGGCCATTGGTAGATATGCTTCAGGTGATAACCAGGTCCTGTAGTGACTACCTACCCATGTCCCAAACTTTCAAATTATAGTATGGTGTACGGGATACTTCACCCTTTCAAGTCCAATTACCATCAATAATAAGAAAGTATTACACAGGCAACCTTTAGACCAGTATAATGCAAATTTACAACATGATAAATGTAGGACTCTGAAAGAATGTTATTGAGTAGTGGTGATCTTATACAATCTCAAAAACTAAGTAAGCAAAAGACATGAGCCGGTGTGCATTGGACATTTCTTTTTTTTATATTAAGTATGCTTTATTAAAATTTTCAAAATACATACATTCATCAACAAACACAATACAAGCAATAACATCCTACCCTACTGCCCCCTAAAGGTTCTAAGTTATACAATAAGAGACAAGAGTAACCACTATAACTGCACCCTACCCAAACCTCCCCCACCCCAGTACTCCAGAGAAAAACCTAGGGCTAGATACAGTACACATTTGATAATAAAGATTTCAAAATAACCACAATTCAAACTACAGGGAAGGATTATAATATGAAAATAAAGGCAGTGCTCCTTAGTGACTCCTCATCAAGCAATAATCAACCCACTCCTGGTATACAGTGAGAAGATTCAGGCCTCCTGAATAAAGAATAAAGTATACAAAGGTTCCTATATTTTCTTATAGGCCATTAACCAGTCAGTCATACTGGCAATGATTTTTTCTGCCCGTAAGAGTTAACAGAATTTCTTTATATCATTCCACATATGACAGCATGGCTTGATCACACCAGTGCCTCAGTACAATTTTTTGGGCACAAGCAGAGAGCAATGCAATATGATAGCACTGATCACCTATTAGACTATACTGAAAGAGGCCTAACAAACACACCTATGGTGAAAATGCTGTTTCCAAGCCCAGGAGTGGGTCTAAACACTGATGAATGGAGTTTCACAGGGGCACCGTCCTGTCACATTCTCAAAAATATGAATCAAGGTACCCGATGTTCTGCCACATTTAGTACACAGGTCATTCACCAATCTGCTCATTCTGTACAGTTTAGCCAGAGTATAGAACAGGTTATGAAATAGCTGAACTTGCATATGATGGTACCTATCCCACTTGATAAACTTGTACAGGTTAACCCATAAAACAAGCCAGTCATATGGTTTGTCAGTTGAGGGCAGAGTTTTATTTCAATATGGAGCAACACCTGTCACCTTGTTAGGGAGCAAATCATAAAAATGGTTATATAGGAGAGAAACCACATGAGGTGCACAGGCTTTAGGGACTGAACTTAATATAACTGACTGATGCCCTGCAGACCATGGTCCTCGACCAAAATAACTGTACAATAAATGTGTAAGCTGAAAAAATTTAAAACAATGTCTAATAGGAATCTGAAATGTTTACTGTGAATCCTGGAATGTCATCATAGTACCTTCCTTAAGGAGGTGTTCCACAAGGTTAACATCCTGGTAGGGCCAGTAAGGGGTATTGAGAGTTGTGTTACTATTCTAAGATTGGGGTTCCATAATAAAGGCTGCTTGATATCTTTCTTCAGATCAAGGTGGAGAAGAGTACAAAACTGTGTATCACTTGAAGGGAAGTAGTGACTGGGGTGTCTCGCAAGGAGTGAGGGAGCTGATTATAGGAAATAAATAATACAGCTACAATATCTAGTTGGGAGTGAACACAGTAAAACCTCTCTTTCTCCAACCATTGGGGAATATATACATGTAAAGTTATTGGAGACTTTAAAAAAAATCTACTTGCTCCTCCTGCAACTTAGGTAAGTCCAAATTTTAAAAAAAGGGCTCAAAGCAAGCGGTTGTAGCTACATCTGGGTCAGGAGTATATAAAGCCTGGTAACAGTCCATAAATTGGGCCAGTGTACCTTGAGGGGAAGAAAATAGCTGGCCAGTTTCTGAACAAATAGAAGGGACAATCTGGTCCATAGCAAGTTTCTTTAACTGTAGAGCAAGCAGTTTACCTGCTTTCTCACTTTGCACAAAGTACCGGGCTTTAGTATGCAATAAAAGATGTTTGGCCTTTTCACTTAAGAACTAATTATATTTGGCCTGAAGGGTTTCTGACTGAACCCAGACCTGTCTGGGGGAATCTGGGGAGAGCTAATCTTCTAATATTCTAATCTAGTTTAATAAATCATTGATAACCTGATTACATTGTTTTTTTCTGTATGGTGGAAATGCGTATAATCTCTCCTCAGACAGTACATTTCAAAGCTCACCATAGCATATCTCCCCAAGACATGGAGGGGTATTCATTTCAAGAAAAGACTGAATAAATTTAAAACACCATGATTTATTTAATTTTGTAGACAAAGAAAAACTGAGCTGCAGTATTGCCGGGTGATGATCTAAAAGAACTTTAACACCATGCTGACATAACTGAATACCCTGAAGATGCCCAACCCCAATAAAAAAAATCTATTCTAGAAAACAAATTATGTGGGGTTGAGTAGAAGGAACAGTCTCTCTTAGCTGGACTGAGGACTCTCCAAGCATCCACTAGACCCAGGGAGTCCATCAGCTCTCTCAGGGCTAATTGACTCTGTGATAAATTCAAATGCCTAAGCACAGATCTATAAAGCTCATTATCAAGCACTAAGTTCCAGTCCCTGCCAACAAATTAGGGAGATTTATCCAGGGCAACAGGACATTTAATAAATTCCCATAAAAGCTGATACAGTATCCTCAACTGTAGGACCGTATATAGCCCCCAGAACCACTTCAATGTGTCCAAATAGGGCTCTGGGTAGTGTATATTGACCCTAATTATCTGACACTTCTTGTAATAAATGAAAGGGGACCATTCTAGCTACAAGGATAGTGACTCCCCTTTTGTGGGTGTTGTGTCCCGTGCCAAAAGCTTGACCCACCCATGATCTGCAGAGTAAAGAATGGTGAGATGTGGGCAGGTGAGTTTCCTGTAGTAAAGCAATATCAGCGTGTAACCTATTAAAATGGAGCAAAAGCATAGATCTTTTCACTGGAGATTGAGCACCTTTGACATTCCACAAGCTAAAACAAAAGCCCTGTAATGTCATATCCAATACACAACTTATTATAACTCATCCCACCTTCCCAAATAAAGTTAATGCCAATCATACTAGAACCATGAAATAGCTCTCTCTGGAGTACTTTCACCCCCTCACTCCCCATCTACATATTGGATACTACAAAACCAACCAATAAATTCTATATATATCCCTCAATCCTCCTCCCCACAATAATTCCTTGATCCCAAAAAAATGCAATCAAGTCTATCCCTTCCTTACCATCTCAAACCACAACATGTGGGTATTCCATAACATCACATAAACAAAAAATAGTTTCCCAGACCCATAAGAATACAGATTTGTGACATACACAAAAAAATAAGCTCCAACAAATGTCCTCCCAAGCTATGTGAGAACCCCCATCCCACCCACCTACTACATACAGCCTCCAGTGCATGATGACTCCTGATACCTTGCAGCTGCTATCCTCCTAATTCCAGCCCCTTGCCCCTTCCCCCTTAACCCCCCCAAAAAATCAGTAAGATGGCATTATATAGTTTATGAAGTATACTTCTATCAGGTCTTAACTACTGTATGCAAAAGACAATCAGCAAGAATAATATAATGAGCAATCTGCGAAAATGTCCAATTCAGCATTCCTATGATGATAAGAAGTTAACACTCAAACAATAGCTCTCAAGATGACAAATCACTTCACAAGTAAATGAAAAAAAAATTACAATAGGTAAACAATAAACACTCCATTCTGGATATTCATAGGAGTTATTATTTTAGAGCCAAATGATATATGCCAAGCCAGCATATCCTGCATAGAAAATCCAAAATTAGATACCATTCAATAAGCAGACTGCAGGATCTCCACCAATGGAATACCACAGCAAAACACAGACAAAAAGAAGCATCGCAATATGCCTAGAGCCATTAATTTTGTCTAATATAAATGCAATAAAATCTTCAAAATGTTATTAACAGCCAAGAAAAAAAAATAGAAAGAAAAGGGGGGGGGGGCTCTGATAAACTTACTCCATAACATTCAGAACCTATGAAAACAAAGGTGACTAAGTTAGCTTCTGAAATTAAATCAGCAATACACCAAAAGCTAAATCGAAGTGTAATCCTGGGCCAAGACAAAATCCTTTATTGATTCATGAAATGAGAGCCCCCACTACTCTTACACTACTGTAGTGCTGCTGCTGCTGCAAAAACGAATTTACCTGAAAAAAACAGACAAAGTTAAATAACCAGGTCCAAGACGTTAACCATTGGAGGAGTTTAGTTTACAGGACCACAGGCGCTAAAGTCAGGGAGTGTGTCATTCCATCTGGTAAAGAAAGATTGATTTTATAGCAAAACTCCCAAGGTCAGACACCTGCAAACTAGGATCCTTGATTGATTCAGGATTCAGTATGCTGACTGGAGGTAGAGCTGCACACTGCTGAACTGTGGAGAGTAAGCTGAGACAACAGGGCTCATTATTGGTTTGAGATGCAAAATATTTTTCTTTTGGATAAAATGTGTGTTTATTTTTATTTTTATGTACTGTCTTCTGGCTGTTTTGGTCCTCATTACAATGAGGTCCATTAAATGGCAATTGTTTTACTGCCTAAATTTTTTCTACTGTTTAGATCATGCCAGAAGTTTGGCTTCTTTATTTCATCATTTGTTGTGATTTATTAGTTGCAGTTTATGTTAAATAAGTACTGGGATGTGTATTTTGTGTTTGATAAAATGTTTTATTTTATAATTGAAATGTAAAACTGCATTGATTGCTATTTCTATTCTGAGGAGCCAAGTGTTATTATGTATTTAATATACTTCATGTGTTTTTCATTAGGATTGTATTAGTATTTAATTGTTTAATTGATGGTATGATGTAATTGGTTTACACATTTAATTGGTCTTCACATTCAAGGTTCTAATTAATTGGTTATGTGTTAACCCCTCATGAAGACTCTTGTCTGAGTCGAAGCGCTGGGTGTGGTGAACTGTGTGTTTGATTGCCTGCTGATCAGAAAGCATTTTGCATTGTATTAAAAACGGTATTTTATAGAAACTTATCTTCATTTGGACCTGCATTTTTGGCTTTCATCAGGTTTGAGTGCTGTCTTTCTCTGGATTTGGTTCGTTTGTGGGTTGGCAACCCTAAATACAGCACCTTCCAACATTCTGCCCACTGATCTCAGCACATTTGTTGTGGTTCTTTGTATTCACTTTGAGTGACTGCAGATGGTAGAGAGTGGATTTGGGATCATTTATCAAACACTTGCTCGCCTTTTTCAGTGTGTCTAATGGCTTACTTTAGGAAACATTGCTAAGTGTGTTTGCGAGTGGGACATTTTGTTCTGAAGCATGCAGCAAACTGAAATTAATGATGAAGGAGCCCCTGGATATACTTGGAGTGAATCTGTCAATCCGGATGTGAGATGGAGACAAGCCAGGGAGAGATTGTTAGGAGGTGAAGAAGAAGCATCGACGAGGAGCACAACAGCAAATAAGGAGAATAATTACATTAATATCAGGTCAGCATTTAATAAAAACTTTTATTAAAAGAAATAGACATCACGTATGATATTTCTACTCTGGAGGAATATATTGAAAGAGGTCTAGCACCGAGGGGTTTGCGAATTCAGATATCCCCGTTGAGTGGTATAGACGACTTTCCCTTTAAGGAGGAATCGATCCAGGCAGCTTGTGAGTGCTCTAAAATATTTTTGGATCTCTTAATTAAGTTTGACAAAGTAAAATATGATGACCTGGTAAAGGAATTGTGTGACGCTAAAACGCTTCTAGCAACGTTTATTGACCATCCAAATTATAAGGAACTTGAAGCTAAACTTAAAAGTAAAATACAAAAATATGAATTAGAAGTGATTGAGAAGAAAACTTCTAAACTGTTAAGAGATAAAGCTGATTATGAGAAAGGACATATAACAGCTTGGGTTAGGAAGGCTCTGTTAGCAGGGGCTGTTCTAGGGTCCGTTTTGAATCTAACACCAGACGTCGAAAATGAGCTAATGGTAATCAAGATAATACTAAAGGAAATAATTCTGCAACTGGTCCTTTTTTAGAGAAAGATCGACAAGCAATTTCAGTAAACCGGCAAAAAGGAAAAGGAAGACCAGGAGAAGAAGATGAGGAGGCAGACGAGCCATCAAGAATAGAAAGATTTTTGAGAATCAGGAACAAAGAAATCAGTTACAGATCGTAACTTTATCAGATTACATTCTTACGCCAACTGAAACATCAGTTCTTAGTAGAGGACTAAGCTTTGTTCCCACTCCTTCTGTTAATGAGTTTAAAGTTTTTGTGGATTTACAAACATTTTTTCATAAGATAAAACTTAGATCTTTTTTTCTGCAAAAAGAAAATATATCCAGAATGGGGGTGGGACCGCTAGAAGATATCAGTAATTCTGAAGACTTGGAACTGTTGATTAAGGCTATTGATAATGAAAGAGAGCAAACTGTTGGGACTGAAGACATTAGTACATATGGAGTTATGGAATTACAAGATGTGGATTTGAATTTGGATATAGCAGAAGAACTGATTTTGCAGGAACAAAATATTAATGACGTCAGGACCTCTCAGTTTCAAACATCAAGTAATGCTATATGGAATGCCAATCAACATATATCAACTTTAAGGAAGGGCAAATTTACAGGAACATCTACTTTTTGCCCTAATATTTTCGATAATCACATTCAAGTTTTTGAAAGGACAGTGTGTCAGCAAGTTCAGGACATTTTTGCTAATAAAACTGTTCCCAAGTTTTATAATATGACACAAGGTGAAACAACTGCCTTAGAAAATTTAAGTAAAAATAATCTGTAGTGATAAAATCAGCAGATAAAGGGGGTAATATTGTAATACAAGGGAAAAAACTTTATTGCAATATAGTATTGGCATTATTGGAGAATGCTGATAATTACTATAAGTTGCCTTCTGATCCTACATTGGCTTTTAAAAAAAATATATTTCAGCTTTTGAAGCATGCAGTGGATAGTGGTTTGATTATTGATGATGAATACAGATTTATTTGGCAGGAATCTCCTGCAGTCCCTAGTTTTTACATTCTCCCCCAAATTCATAAAAACTTGGTGAACCCCCCCAGGAAGACCAATAGTGTCAGGATGTAATTCTTTAACACAGAATTTGGGAAAGATTATTGATTTCTTTTTGCAATTTCAGGTTGTTTCTCTTCCATCTTATATTGAAGATAGTAAAGATATTTTAAACATTGTTAAGGATTTAAATTGGGAATCGAATTACAGATGGATTGGTATAGATGTTGAATCATTGTACACATCTATTCAACATCATATGGGATTGAGAGCAGTGCAATTTTGGTTGGAGGAGCTTTCTAGGATTAATAGTAATATTCCACATGAGTTTATTTTGGAAGGTATGGAATTTTGTTAACACATAATTATTTTGAGTTTCAGGGAGAGTTTTATTTTCAGAAGTGTGGTACAGTTATGGGGTCTTCTTTAGCACCCAGTTATGCTAATTTATTTTTAGGACTTTGGGAAAAAAATGTTGTCTTTTCTAATCTCAATCCATTTGTCAAGTATATAGTTAGATGGCATCATTTTATTGATGAAATACTATGTATTTGGGAAGGACCAGAATTACTTATATCTGATTTTATGAGATGGTTAAATTTAAATGAGTACAATCTGAGATTTACACATACTATGGATTCTAAAACTATTTCTTTCTTAGATTTAGAGTTAACAGTGAAACATAATAAGATTGAAACCAAATGTTTTAGAAAAGACACTGCTACTAATTCATTATTACTAGCCAGTAATGCTCATCCTTATAGTTTGAAGAGCTCAATCCCTTTTGGTCAGATGCTTAGATTAAGAAGAAATTGTTGCAGTGATAGAGATTTTTTAGATCAAACGGATGAACTGATTAAGAGATTTGAAAATAGAGGTTACAAAAAAGAGCAGTTGAAACATACAAAAGAAAAAGTTTTTGACATGGATAAAGAAGATCTCCTGAAAAATATAACTAGGGAAGTTGTGGACAAGGGTAATATACCTTGTACTTTTGTGACAGACTATAATCATGTGGCAGGACAGAGAGGTAATATCATACATAGGAGTTGGCACATTTTACTGGGGGACAGTGATTTAGCTGCTTCTGTTGGTAAACCTAGAATAACATTCTATAGAAGCAAGAATCTTAAAGACAAACTGGTTCACAGTAGAATGACTATGCCTTCAAGAAATATATCTACTTGGTTACCTTTACACCCTTGTGGTTATCATAGATGTAATCATTGTAACATTTGCAAGTTTGGTGTCCCCTCCAAAAAGTTTGTGCATCCCAAATTGCCTGATATCATAATTGACATCAGAGAACTTATAACTCGTGACACCTCTTATGTGGTATATGCTCTCTGGTGTATTTGTAATTTACTTTATGTTGGGAAAACCATTAGGCCTTTGAAACAGAGATTACAAGAACATATACGTTCTATTCTGAATGGTAAAGGAGATACCCCGGTAGGAATTCATTTTTTGGATGTACATGGATTTAAATCTGAGGATTTGAAATTTGTGGGTTTGGAACATGTTCCACCCATTAAAAATGGAGGAGACAAACAAGTTTGCTTTTGCAGCGTGAAAATATGTGGATTTATTCTTTGCATAGTGTTAAACCACAAAGACTAAATGAGAGATGGGACCTGAAGCCTTTTTTGACAAAACAATTATGTTGAGCATTTTTTGTTTGCTGTTTTGAACTTTAGTTGGTGATATTTATGAGATAAAAATGAGATATAGCAACTGTTTAATATTTTCTTTTTTCATTCTCCCTAGGTTCATTCTCATTCCATTTCATTTGGCTGCCCTCCGGCTGTTTTGGTCCTCGTTTACTAGGAGGTCCTATGAGTAACAAGTTGCCTTGCAGTTTATCTTCTGTCTGTTGCCTTGCTATGCTGGAGGTTTGGCCTATATGTGTTATCATCTCATTGTATGTTATATTCATTTAGAATTATTTGCTTTCTCACACTAACAAAAATGTAGATGAATCTATTGCACTTTAATTAGCTGCTCCATCAATTGCTATAATGCGGAACTGTATTAATTGTCATTATCGATTTGGGATGCAAAATATTTTTCTTTTGGATAATATGTGTGTTTATTTTTATTTTTATGTACTGTCTTCTAGCTATTTTGGTCCTCATTTACAATGAGGTCCAATAAATGGCAGTTGTTTTACTGCCTACATTTTTTCTACTATTTAGATCATGCCAGAAGTTTGGCTTCTTTATTTCATCATTTGTTGTGATTTATTAGTTGCAGTTTATGTTAATTAAGTATTGGGATGTGTATTTTGTGTTTGACAAAATGTTTTATTTTATAATTGAAATGTAAAACTGCATTGATTGCTATTTCTATTCTGGGGAGCCAAGTGTTATTATGTATTTAATATACTTCATGTGTTTTTCATTAGGATTGTATTAGTAATTAATTGTTTAATTGATGGTATGATGTAATTGGTTTACACATTTAATTGGTCTTCACATTTAAGGTTCTAATTAATTGGTTATGTGTTACCCCTCATGAAGACTCTTGTCTGAGTTGAAGTGTTGGGTGTGGTGAACTGTGTGTTTGATTGCCTGCTGGTCACCATGCATTTTGCATTGCATTAAAAATGGTATTTTATAGCAACTTGTCTTTGTTTAGACCTGCATTTTTGGCTTTCATCAGGTTTGAGTGCTGTCTTTCTCTGGATTTGCTGCTAAACACTCTATTTTTATTTATTAAAGGTATGCCACTGATGTTATGAATTAGCAGTCCTTACCAGACCATCTTGTGCTGTGCCCCGGTAGGCATTCCTTCTCAGGTGTTCTTTGTCCTTTCACAGGAGGAAGGCCTGTGGTGGAGATCTGATCAAGAGAGGGCAAAGGAGCCTTTTGGGAAGGCTCAAACCTGAGTCAGATGCCACTGAATGCCATTGAGTGATGTCCCTTCATTGAATTCCAGGAGATTGCTGAATATTAAAGTTGTTGCTGTTTCTGATATGGTCAAGGAGATTGAACTCAAGTTCTAACTTTTTAAAACCTTTCCACTGAATACACTGAATATATACTGAATATCTATGAGAAGACAGTGTGAAGTTCTAAGGATTTTTTGCCGGTCTGAGACTGTGAGATTGTGACCTGTGTAGTGTTTTGTGGGCTGCAGCTTCACTAGCATTCATGCTGTCCATATGATTTTTGATTTTGGTTTTGTATGCCTGTCTGTGGAAGTTTGGTCTGCCTATGAAGCATATTTTATTGTAACTGGGCAAAGATGGTCCTTTAAAGCTATATTTTTAAAAAAAGTTTGTAATTGTTTTATGCGAGTTAGTGCACAAGTGTGTTGATAGGATTATCGGGTAAGCTTTTTTGCTCAATACTTGAAGAGGAATTATTTTATGATTTTGTTTCTTATCTCTCTGGAGTATTCTTTTAAAAAGTAATCAAAAAAATCAGAATAGTTTTGTTTTTCACACCCTGCTCTCTGTGCTGGATTAGTATTGGTGCTTGATGTACATGTGGTAAGGGTGCATATAGCACATGTATGGCGTTCCGTGACCAGATTCACCACTGGAGACTAGTAAGACACGGCACAGATAGGTCTTGGCAGGTGCGAGTACAAGTGTATAGTGCATTGAGTGAATTGCACAGTTCTCACTCTGTTATGCTAGCACTTTTTGAGGACAATTATCAGTGCTTTGAATCACTTTTGCTTGGAGGCCTTGGTCTTTTATTGAAAATGCAGGCTTTTAAAGAGATGACACAGTAAGTTTTTCTCTAATAGCGTCTAAGCTATCTTATATTATTTTGTGGCAGTCCATGCTACATTTGAATAAGTATGAGAGTCACTGCTGCTATTGTTATTTCTATTGATACTGATATTGTTACTGCCATTGCTGGAAAGCGTGTACTGAAAGGGTGCATTGTATGTTTCATAAGTGAGATACAGAACCTTTTTTAGATTAGTTTAGACTGGTTTGAAAAAAACTACTAGAAAGCATCAAAAAGAATTTGCTCCTAGTTTTAGTGATAGAGGGATTTTTTAATTTTTTCTGTTTTTTGTTAGTATCATTAATACAGTTGATGACAGTCATTGGCAGCTGTTGTTATTGACTCCTGATTATATGTAAATGTGTTGTTCCAGTTATGCTGATTTAATTGTTGTAGCTGTCTCAGTTGTTTGAATTGATTGCTCAATTGTTTGATTTGATTGTACCAACTGAGCTAGCTGAGTTAGTTGAATCGTCTAACCAATCAATAGTCAAGCTGTGTTAATCGACCTGCCTGATTTGGTCTATTTTTTCCTTTATTATTTTTCCCTCAAAAGATAATTTGCTGTATTAAATATCCCAGTTCTTATGAATTTATGAATTTATCATTGTATTTTTCTTTAGACTGGATCCTTTTCACCAGTGCAGATTCAGAGGTCATAAAGGCCCAACTTATGCACATAAGAGCCCACAGATTGGAAAAGCTTTTTCACCGGAACTGTTGGATATAATGAATCAAGGTGAAAAAAGCTTATAAATTATCAAGCTGGACTGTTGCGTTGGCTGCTTTTGTATTAGTGGACTTGTGGGTCTGTGGATTTCTGCCACTATTGGAGCTATTATTGGACTTGCTTGTCTCATTAGCCTTTTCTTTGAAGGTATTCACTGGAAAACTTTGGAACTATAAGCAGACTTTAAACCCTCAAGTGTGCATCTGTGAAGGGGTTTATATAATATATAAACATGGTTAACACACGAAGACAAGTCGCTGCATCTGCTGCACTAATCAATGATGATCCCGTCATTATAAAGGACTTCTGCTCTGTCTCCACACAAATGTCTGTAATTTCTCCCGATTGCTCTGATAACAGGATGTAGGTGGCACCAGAGGATCAGGCTGGAAAAGATACTAGAAACACTGTAGGAAAGAATAAGCCTGTTTATACAAAAGGGGTCAAAAAACCAAAAAGTGCTCAAGTGAGCAAGAAGTAAAGCAGAAAAGGGCAAGCAAACAAAACACTAAGACAGCCCCAAAAATTAGGAAAAAATTACAACAGAACAAAGGTCTAAGTAAGCAATCAAAAATTAATGACCATTTTGGACAGATAATACCCCAAGTAGCTCAGACTGAATTAAATGCAATCATTACTACTCCCTGTATGCACACTAACAAAAGGTAAATGTCTTTGGATAATAGTTCAACACAAGACTGTTTGAGATTCTCCTCTACACCAAAAATATTTAACAAAAATAATGTTACTGATTTCTCAGAGGAGGAGCTCTGCTCCTCTGATATTTCCATAGTAGCCATTAAAACTAATGAAAATCAACCAATTCATAATGATGCCAACAGTAATACAAGTAAGTCACATGGCAATGAAGTCTCTATAGACCTATATTATGATTCTTTATCAGTCTCACTGAATTTCTCTCCAGGACCTTGAAGCCCTGAGGTAAATCATAACATGAATTTGATTCACGAATTAAAGGGGATTACTACAGATTTACATGATCCCTTAATTGGCTTAAATAAACTGGATTTGATGGGTTCTAAGGGCAGAGATTTTGCTCCACAACAGATATACGTTATTGGGGAAAATTCAAAACCTGCCTTTTCTTACCCTTTTGGCATTGATGAAGAACTAAAGAATTTTATGAAAGACCCTTATGTTGCACACTTTATGATTTATGAACAACTAACTGCAGTTCATCATAAAATTGAGAACCTTAAAGGCAATATTGCCATAAATGGGTCACAGTTAGATGATATTATTTTCAAATTGGATAAAATAAACCCACAAATTAACTCCCCCTAATTGGTTATAGAGGGTGAATTAAACCTAAGACCAGACTTCTCTTCTTTGTGCATCCTTGAAACTCCTGCAAAATAAATCCCTTATTTTAAAAGGAAGAACATAAATAAAAAAAAGTGAGAGACAGAAAAATCAACAACAAAAAATGGTTGATCCTGAGTGTCAGGTGAAGGAAGGTAACAACCTGAGCTGTACAGCCTCTGACAAGCAAATGGAAATTAGTACCAGTGGTCACCTAAAAAGTAAAGTTTTTTTGCTGAAAGATAAAGATAGAAATCTTAAACCTCAATAATCTAAGATATTAGAGGAATCAGCTATCAACAATCAGTTGGTTCAACTAGACCATAAGATTCAATATGATGTTATCTCTGCACAGTTAAAAGGGTTTGATATAGAGCTTAAGACCCTCCAGAAATATTTGAAAAATTGGTCTGCTAATAGCCATATTGTAAATTGTGGTCAGCAACGTGTATACTTGGCCCCTGATTTGGGATTTACTGAAGTACAGTTGGCCCCTAAACTGGAGGGACTGGTTAACATCTCGGAGTGTGCAATATTAGCCTTGTGTGGCTTTAATTGGCACACAGTTGATTGGGAAGAAAAAAATAAGGATGAGATTGTACACTTAATAAGGACAACCACAGGAGCTGATGTAACTAAAGCAGATATTATACAACTTTCGAAGGATAGAGACCTGGAGGGTACTAAGTGTGTGTTTATTTTCTGTTCTGCAGTTAGAATTGTCAATCAGATTTGGCTAGGTAGTAAACTTTTAAAAGAACATAGGATGTTCTATTGATTTTGTGAATACAGACCATCTAAATGTTAAAATAAATGATCAGCGACGGTGTCTCAGCATTTTTTGGTTGAGTGCAATTCCTTATGAGAATGGTTGAAAACTGAAGAATGCCTTCATAAATCTATGCACTCATGTACTTAAAATTCCAGCTGTGGATATTAAAATAAAAGGGATCTACAGATGGAAATCTGATAAGTCCGGGCAGGTTGATGTTATCCTGGGAGAAGATTATATTGTGAAGGAGAATCTTGCAAAAGTGCCATTGTTAGATTTGGTCAGATTCCATATTGTGCATAGTGAAATATTGACTTTCAGACTAGGCAGAAATTAGAAAAACCCTCATCTAAAGATGAATTGAAAAGCCCCAAGACTTTATCTCTATTTGGCTTTGATTGGCTAAAAAACAAGATGCCACAAAAATTAAACAAACAGTGACCAATCTATTAGAACAGCTGTTACACATCTACATTTAAGATCCTGATGCCATTCAGGTGTCTCACCTTAGTAATAATTTAGATTGTGACCAAGTTAAAATAGTGATAAAATATGAAAGTCTTCATAAAAAGATTATAGAAAATATAAACACCCTGGATGCCACGGGCCTCTACTTAATAGATTCTGAGTTAGAGACCATAGAAAGATCCACTGAAACGAAAACAAGTACCCCAATGTCTCCAATCACTTTGTGCTCTGCAGACAATCTCCAAAATTGTTTTAATGTCTCCATCTCAAACAGATATGATGCTCTGATCCAATTGAAAGAATGACTTAAAACATATTTGTCTGGAGGGGAAAATGGGGCCTTGAATATGGTCTTTATGAACAAGATAGAGAAAACACATTTCATGTCCTGGAATATTGCTGGATTAAAGGGGAAGATTAATGATCCTGAGTGGATTAATTTTCTTAATAGCAAGGAGGTTATCTTTTTACAAGAGACTTGGGCAGGCAACCCAATTGATATAAATGTTTATCTTTTTGTACATTCCCCAGCATTGAAAGAAGCAAGCTATGGCAGGCGTAAGGGAGGGTTGGCAACGTACATCAAAGTGAAAAAAGAAATAATAATAAAAAATACAATAAAAATTGAACATAATTACATTATACAAAATATTATTTAGCATATAATTCCTATTATTTTAATTAATATCTATAGTCCACCTAGAACAAAGAAACAAAACAACACACTCATTTGGGCTGGCCTGCACAAAGACTTAGATGTAATTTTTAATAAACTCCCAGGCCATAACATACTGATCACTGGGGATTTCAATGCAAGGGTTGCACAATATGATTTAAGGGAACTCCTATTGGACGAGGTAGATACAGATATAATGGGAACAAGGAAGAGTCAAGATTTGCTCATCAATGAGCAGGGGAAAAATGATTGAATTAACTGAGGAAAATGAGTTATGGATATTGAATGACAGACTAAATGGTGCTTTTGAGGGAAGAACTATGTATTTCTCATCCATTGATCAGAACACAATAGATTACGTTCTTTGCAATACAGAGTTGATGAAACTCACTACAAATCTAAATATTCAGATGAGATCAGAAAGTGATCACGTTGCAGTCTGTTTAAGAATACAGTTTGAAGAGGAAATGACAACACCTGAAGCTGAGTCAGGGCCCTTGGCTGGCTTAAGTTGCCAAGGAAAAAACAGACTGAAAAGAGGTAAAATTAAGGGGGGGGAGTTAATAAAATTATCCCAGAATTCAGTAATAAGATGGTGCAACATGAGTTCTGTCCAGAACAGCCTGAACAATTGGAAGGCCTTTTGCATCAACTAAATCTAGACATTAACAAAATTGTATATGGAAATCACATAAATAATTTTTCTCAGAGCTGGTTTGATGAGAAATGTACAGCAGAGAAGATAAAATTAAATAAACTTATAGAATGTACTGAACTATTTCCATCTAAAATCAACTTTCAGAACTTAAATAAAGTTAGGAAACAATAAATAAATGGGTAAACTATAAGAAAAGCCAATATCAACAAAAACTTTGACAAGTAAAGTATAATGTTATTCAAAATAGAGATATGCACGCTTTCTGGAATCTAGTTGCCAAGGGTGCAAAGGAATATAAGCCTTCAATGTCTATATATATTCCACAAGATCTTTGGATAAAGCACTTTAAAACAATATTTACCAGAATGGAATTAGAAGGTGCTGATGATTCCTTGATAAACAACTTAAAGTTAACTGTGAATACAAATGTCATATTCTCTGAAGTAGAAGTGAATAGAGCAATTCTAAAACTTAAACACAATAAAGCAGCAGGAGAAGATAGGATACATTCTAAAATTTACAAAGAACATTTGGCTTTTTGGACACCCTTCCTAACCCATTACTTTAACTTGTGTACTATACACAAACATATCCTAAATGCATGGGCAAAAAACATCATAATCCCTTTGCATAAAATGGGGTTGGTTTATGATCCATCTAACTATCGCCCAATTAGCCTGTTGAATACAATTTCTAAAATATTCTCAAGGCTTATATTAGATAGACTGACAGACTGGGTGGAGAATAATATCATTCTTTCACCTACACAAGCTGGATTTAGACAAGGGTTTTCCACTGTAGGAAAACTATAGGCCACTTTAGGAGGCAGTATAGTGCAGTGGTTTAAGGCTCTGAGCTGCAAACCTGGAGACCTGGGCTTGAATCCCACAGCCCCCACTTGCATACTATGTAACCCTGAGTAAGACACCTAATTTCCTAATTCCCCTAGGTCACACATGTAAATACTGTAAGCTTTCAGCTTAGTGTGTCTCTCCTGGTAAAAAAAAACTATAGACAAGGGCACAGATATGCAAAATGGTTGCACCATGCACAATAGGGTTGCACCAGTACAAGTCCGAAAATGCGCCATTCTGCAATATTCAGCGGGAGGCAGTTGCACACCCCAAATCACGCTGAGCAATAGTGCAATGATAATGAATGTATGCGCAACTGAAGGGGGAGGAAACATGCATAAATGGCGCAGTACGATATTCAACAACATGCGCCATGCGCAATAGGGGAACAAGCAGAAGTTATGCGATAGCGGAAATGAGCCAAAATAAAAAGGAACAAGGGAGAGGCGCAAGAACACTACAGGGAAGGCACATGTTGCTGAACTATAGCCAGCCACACAGGCAACACACACACACACACACACACACACATGCACACACAGGGCAGGACAGAGAAAGGGCACCTGGAACCCACAGGCTCAAGGAAGGTGTGGGGAGCCACAGCCACAGTGCAGAAAGGGGAAGTGCCACACAGCACAGAGGCCAGCACAGTTAGGTGTTCCCAGTGCAGGGGAAGTAGCAGCCAGGACAGCAGGGGGAACACAGAAATAGCTGCCGGGGGGGGTGAACACAAGCCAGGGACATGGCCAGTGCCACCATCCAGATAGAGGCAGTTATGAGGGGGTGAGAAGATGGGCAGCAGGGGGTGGAGCCGTGGAAGGGCTTGTCGGTGGTATGCCCCCAACAGGCAGTACCGAGCCTGCACCAGATTCGAGCTGTACAGTGATACTAAGATCGTAGGCTGGTACCGCCTGAATCAGGCAATTCTGAGGCTGCTCTGTGAGCTGTGCAGTGATGTGATGCAGGTACCCACACGATGGAGCCATGCTCTGTCAGTGGAGACTAAAGTGACAGCTTGCATGTGCTTGCTCACCACAGGTACCTTCCAGAGACCAACAGGGGAAACCACAGGCATAATCCAGTCGGCTGTGTCACACCACCTCACCAGGTTCCTCAACACACTGCTGCCACATGCTGCGGAGTACATCCATTTCCCCAGCACACTGGCGGAGCACACAGCAAACATACAGGAGTTCCACAGAGTAGCATGTATGCTTGGCATGCTAGGGGCAATAGACTGCACCCATGTGGTCATCCGCACACCACCTGGCCCTGAGGGGGCCACATACATTAATCGCAAGAGCTATGCTAGCATCAACTGCCAGGTGGTGTGCAATGCCAGGGGGTGCATAATCAATGTCTGTGCCACGCACCCTGGGGGAGCACACAATGCCTTCGTCTGGCACCAGTTGGCACTGTGCCACAGATTCAAGAGTGGAGACATCCCCACTGGCCACTTAGTGGGTGAGTAGGCAAACCACATGGACAAACTTAGGGCTTGGGAGGGGCATGGTCAGAGGTGACATGGGTACTGGCCTACATAGCCTGGGGCAGGGCGATGCTGATCACCAAACTAACCTCCACCCTCTACACACAGGTGACAGTGGATACCCACTCCGTCCCTGGCTGCTCACACAATACCGGCGGCCCGCGACCACATCACAGCAACACTACAATGAGGCACATGCCACCACACGTAATGTCATCGAGCGGGTGTTCGGTATACTGAAGGCACATTTCCGTTGCCTGGACACCTCTGGTGGTGCCCTACAGTACAGCCCCTCAAAGGCCTGTGGGCTATTCCTGGCCTGTTGCATCCTGCACCACATGGCCAATGAATGTGGGACAGCCATACAGGTTGAAGAGGGGGACATCAATGGGGACAATGAGGACGCCGGTGACAATGGTGATGGGCAGCCCCACCTTGGGTGATGGGACCCCCAATTGCTCCGGCTGGCACCACTGCACCGGGACACCATCATGGAGGAGCACTTCAGCCAACCCAGGTAAGTCATGGGGCCATGTGCAACCACCAGTGGCAAAGGCACAACCCACAAACATGCATGGACACACACCAGGGGTGCATGCCATCAAGGGAAGTGGCTGGGCATGGAACCACACACACCACCAGGGATGGGTGAGGTCTAACATGGCACGCAGACAGACAGACACACACACACACAACACACCAGACATCCACAAAGGGTAGGAGGCACACCGACCCAGAACACCACCACTAGCCACACACATGTCCACAGACCACCACGCCCACTACCTGTCATTGTGCGTGTGTCAGACACTGGGCACCATTGCACATTTGTGTACAGCGCAATGCAGGCATCATCATGCACACGCAACTGCGGACAACAGCCGGGAGGGTGTACAGATGGACTGTGTGTGTGTGTTTGTGTGCAGGGCCAGGTACCCACCAATGCATTGCCCGCTGAATGACACAATGCACACAGGGCAGCATCAGACAGTAGCCATGCTGGGAGACAGGTTAGTCACGTGCCACAGTGCCCCGGCCACCACAGATGCATGGGCGGCCCCGCCAAGACCCGCCAGCAGTGACAGGTTGACCACTGGCCTCATGAGGTGGCACTGATGGTCCCCCAAGTGACCATGCTCATGCAGGAGTCTGCAGCACACCAAACATGCCTGCGCCAGGCGTGCTCGGGATGCCCACAGCTGAACCCAGTGTCGACAAGGATGGTGTCGAACGACGCCAGGAAGGGGGGGTTAACATTGCACTGTGCGGTGTCTGCTATGCATGGGCAAATAATTGCATGCCCCCTGTGGCCATGGCAACTGTGATTGTATGTGTCAGCCTGTCAATGGCAGTGGTCACATCCTCCCGCATCTGGTCCATCCCTGCCAGAGCAGAGCGGTTTCTCTGCTGCGACGCTCCTCTGCCTGCTGCAGAGCTGCACTCAGTGCATCCACCTCCATCACAAGCCACATCTGCTAATTGACTGATGCTTGCAGTATGCTGGTGTGCTCATCCAAGAGGTCATCTGCCTGATCAGCATGCTGTCCCTCAGGGTGTTCGCGGCCCTGATGCTCATCACCCCTTGAGGGTGGGTGCTGCACACCAGGGCCAGGCCTGGGCATGTCCACAGGCAGTGCACTGATGCCACCCCCTGACACTGTACCCCCAAGCCCATTGGCCGAATGCTGATGCTGCCCCTCCGGCTGCCACTCCCCAGGGCTCAATGGTGCCACCGCAGTGGCTGCAACAGTCCCAATGTCCTGTACACACACCAGTGCTGCCCCACTGGTGCCGACAGGCACAGGCTGGGACTGTGATGACATTCAGGCCTCCATGGCGGCACCACCCACAGCCATGGCCACGATGTTACCTGCTGCGTGGCCATCCTGTGGCACATACGTGTCACTGCCTATGACGTTAGTGACATCATCATCGGTGACGGACCTGGCACCAGCCCGAGTCACAGCATGCCAGCATCCATGGAAGCTGGCATGCTGGGACATGGGCAGGGCCTCCTCCACACCTCCTCCAACAACATCAGTCTGGACGTCCAGATGGGCCCACTGTCACCCTGAGCTGCGTATTCCTGTGGAGGTGGATTGGCCCTCCTCCATCTCCATCTGACTGGCCTCAGTGGAGAAGCCCACCACCGTGGACCCATGCAGATGCTCAGGAGCTGTAAGGGAAATCAAAGTCATGTTACTGCATGTGACCTACCCTGTCCCCCCACCAATAGACAGACCATGACCTACCATGCAGTGACAGGCTACCATCCATCTGGAATCCACCACCCGGAATACCCTCAATGGCACAACATTGCATGCTGCCAGCAACCCTCTCCTTCTGTAGGGTCAGGTGTAGCACCTCCGGCTGTCCCCCACCTGTCTCAGACCATGCTGCCTTGATGGCAGCCACCTTCTCCTTAATCATCCTCCTCCTGTCTGTGCCCATCTTCTTCCTGCACTCCTGCATGGAGCACTGGTGGCTGCCATGCAGGTTTACAGCATGTGCCACCTCCTCCAATGCAGCAGCATGGGCCTGTGGTGTTCCCTGGCATCCTCTAAGAAGCAGCTCCTCATCTAGGTAAGCCTCGAACAGGGCATCCGTCTTGGTCTTAGTGAAATTTGGCCTCTTCCTCCTCCTCCCACAACTCTGTTCCTCTTCCTTCACAACTCGCTTGATCATGATTCAGCCTGTGAGAATGACAGGTGTTACCTGTGACTGTGCAGTCCCTTGCATGTCCCAAAATCCACAGTCCATGCTCCCAAACAGCATGCAACTCACCAATAGACTGCAGTAACCGACTATGGCCAGTGTAGCCCAATGTCGCACTTTTGTAGCGCAACCCATGCAAATGAGTTGAGGCGCATCTTTAAGTGGATGCAAAAGCAGTGACTGCACCATTGAATGGCTGATTAGCTGATTTGCATATGACAGCTGAATATCACGCTGTTGCGCTTTGAACAATTGTGTTGAATGTGCTGAGCCAAGGGTGCAGTTCTGTGACATGCACAGTACACACCTAACTGTGCATGCCAGGGTTGATGACGCAGGCACCTGCCGTGCTGCTGACATGCTGTGCACAGGAGGCAATGCAGGGCATGGCCACCATTGTGCCAGTAGCCCTTCAGTGCTGTACACCTATATAGCGCTGTGGCACTGGGGCATCGTAGGAACACTGGGGCAACAGCGCGGTAGGCCGCTACAGGAGGTGGCACACAGGCACCCAATCACACTAGATGCATTGGGTTCCAGTCATGCTGTGGCTGTCCATGCGCCAGAGACCCTTGACCCTGTGCCTGTCCTTTGCCCCCTAGGCACCATGCATCAGGCATGGGTGCACCACTATCATGCTGTTCACTGACAGCGCCATTTGGGAATGGCAGTGCTGTACTGCGCAGCATCTGCACATGGTGGAACTGCGCTGCAGAGTGCCATTTTGACTTAACTGAGCAGTAGAGATGGCACGGAGGAGACCAGTACAGTGGAGCCAGGTGGAGCTGTCAAACCTGGTTGCCATTGTGGAGCCACATGTTGGCCCACTATTTGGTGAGGCACCCCTGGACAGGGCCAGGAGTCAGGTGTGGCAGGAGGTGGCTGATGCCCTGGAGGAGGCCACTGGTATGGGGCAGATGGTGAAGCAGTGCTGCCACAGATATGGGGACCTGAGGCAGAGGGATCCAGGCCTGCTTGCCCACCTGTAGGCACATGCCAGGAGGGGCACAGTGCCATGGCTAGGTAGGTGCAACATCCATACACTTTTGTCTTCCATACAGGTATCATGGTTGCATGTATCCAGCACATGGGGGGGCTGGCTGGTGTTGGCCATGGTGGTGTTATCAGGGTGTGGGGTGGGTGGGTCTGGCTGTGTGGGATTGCACACACATGGGGCAGGGGGGACTTTGCTACAGGATTGTACT
Organism: Neoceratodus forsteri; assembly: GCA_016271365.2. Lineage (NCBI taxonomy): Eukaryota > Metazoa > Chordata > Ceratodontiformes > Ceratodontidae > Neoceratodus > Neoceratodus forsteri. The sequence continues at coordinate 396,651,358 of CM028131.1, read as the reverse complement.
GATGTTCCTCTCTCCATGTTTGCACCTTAGGCTCAGACGAGCACAGGCTGGTGAGGGAGAGGAGGCACCAGCAGGAGGACCATCAGTCCAGGACTGGTGAAGGTCCACAGAGGTGCAGGGACCAGCCTGATGATGGTGAGTGCCTTACATCCGTGATTATTATTGCATGCTGTGTAACAGGGTGGGCAGCGGGGCATGGCCACCATCCATTGACACCACTGCCATGCACACAACTTGTTACAGTCAGCACTGTCCAGTGGCACTGCATGTTTGGGAGTGCGTCAATGGTGGTCCATGCGTGCACTGGGCACATGACTGTGCCACTGCCTTCACACCGCATAGCCAAGTCACTGTAAGGTCATGGTGGTGCTGTGTAGGACATGGGCAGTGGGAGTGTGCAGTGGTCTACATGGCTGTGGCTGCCTGGGTAGGCAGATCTTGTGGACATGGTCACTGTGGGTGGTCACACACCATCACAGGGGCATGGCACATGGCTGTATGCCATGCACAATGAGTTTGCTGCAGAGGACTGAACAGTCACACGTATTGACTCTGCTCCCTTGTCCAAGGTGGGCAATGCTGGATGGCCCTGGAACGGGTAATACAGGAAATCCTGCAGCTGGCACGGGCATCCCTGGCAGCCTTGGAGAGGTTGCAGTGACATGGGATCCAGAGGAGGAGAACCCGGAGGTGCCACAGGAGTGCAGAGCAGAGCAGGGAATAGGCCCTCCATGACCCCCTGACAACCATACCCCCTCGACCCACCCTCACACCCCTTCTTCTGTCTCCCATTTCTACACCCCTGCCCCATGCCCACCCCCGCCTGGTTTGTGGTCCTTTCCCCCTTGTATATATTTGTAAATATGTTACATAGTTGTTATATTTTAATACATACATTTTGTTATAACAACTGTGGTGGTCTCTGATTTGCAGTGGGCTACAGGTGCTCAGCTGCAGTGGTGTGCATGGTGTCAGGGGTGGTGCATGCATGGGCATGTGTGTGTGTGCAGAGGTGAACCGCCTATGGTGTGGGCAAAGGGGTCAGTCACTGTCTGTGGTTTGTGTGTTGTACTCTGCGCACTGGATGCCTGTGTGCAGTGGTCCATGGGGCCTGTACTGTGTGCATGGCACCCCGTTAGACCATCCATGGCCTGTTCAGCTGACACCCTTGCATGTCTGTGATATGCACGGTCTGCTGGCATGTCAGTGGTGGCTGCTGTGGCCAGTGCTGGGACAGGATGTGTCCTTGGGTGGGTATGCAGGGTGCTGTACCACTAGAGGTGGGGTCCAGGGCATGCCCTGTCGCATGTGGGGTACCTCATGTGCTGACACATGGTCGGTCTCTCAGTTGTACCTCGGGGAGAAGTGCAGGGCAGCACTGTGTATGCATCTGTTGCATCACTGTCTGCTGCTGCCCACTGCAGGGTGTCCATGGTGGGGCTGCCTTGCATGGCTCCACAGTGCACAGGGTTGCATTGTCACAGTGGGGGTGGTGGCATGCACGGGGTGTCCTGCACTGTTGGGTGCTACTCCTGGGCAGGGTGTATGGAGATCATGGTGCAGGGTGTGCTCTGCATTTGTGGGATGGTGTGGTGCGGGGTGGTCAGCCATCCTTGTGTGCTGGTCATAGCTTGCCAGGGGGTGTGATGGGGCACCATGGCCTGGCTGTGGGTTGGTTGCTGGTCTCCATGGGCCAGTGGTTATTCCAGCCCTCCCCCAGTTGTGCAGTGCATGGGCCTCCCCCAGTTGTGTAGTGCATGGGGTGTGGGGGGACGATGTCTGTTCTGCTGTGTGTTCCTCTGCCCATCTGTGGGTGGTGGGCCCCTGCATCCCTGGTTGTACTGTTGCATTGCTGCCCTGCTGCTGGGGGCATCTCTGGTTGTGCTATGGAGCATCTGGCCTGCTCAGCTGAACATCCCTTGTTGCACTATGGTGCATCAGATATGCTCAGCTTCACCTCCCTAGTTGTGCTATAGTGCAGGTGGTGTGATATTCAGTCATCGGCCATAGGCGCATCTTGGCCTGTGCAGTTTTTGAATATCGGGCTTCTTGTGCATGGGCACAATGGACTTGCACTTGCTCTTGCTGTTGAGCACTTTTTGGGCACAGTTTGAATATCTGGGCCAATGTATTTGTCTTTGCTCATTTATTGGAGAAATATGTTCACTGGAGGAAAATGAAATTATATATATTGTTTGTAGATTTCTCATCTGCCTTTGATCCCATAAATAGGCAGAAACTACTGTATGGACATTACTTATTGAATTAAAGATAGACAAGTCTCTGTTGATTATGATCTGTCTCCTTCATTATGGAACCAGATCATCCATAAGATTTGACAACAAAGGAAGCACAACTGAATATCTTAAGACATATAGAGGTATTAAGCAGGGGTGCTTATTGGCTCCTTTGTTGTTTAACCTTTATATTAATGATCTCCTGTATTTTGACAGGGAGACCAAATTGCATTGTCCAAAAATCAATAACAGTCCTCTTCATTCATTAGCTTACGCGGATGATATAGTTTTGTTTGCCCTGTCAAAAACTGGATTACAAAAGAAAATTGACATTTTTCCAAGGAAATGTAAGTATTTGGAATGATCCATAAATCTGAATAAAACTAAAATGATGACATTCAGCACTCGAATGAATCATCACGCATGGACTAATTTCTTTCTTGGGGAAAGTAAGATTGAAAATATCGAAAATTATTTGTATTTAGGCGTAAAGTTTACTACCTTGGCTAATTGGGTTTACCTCCAAAGGGATCAAAATCTGAAGGCAAAAACTATTGCAAGAGCATTGCTGAAATTTAATTTTAAATATGGGGGCAACTCTATTATTTCTGCTTTGAAGGCTGGAGAAATTAAAATAAACCCTGGTTTAACATATGGGGGACACCAAACAACAAAAGTGTCTGAAAAAGTCCTCTCTTATTAAAAGGCCTTGCTGGGTGTTCCAAGCTCCACCATAAATGTGATGATCAGAGCTGAGCTGGGAAAGATCCCAATTGAATCAATAATTGAGTTAGGTTTATTATCCTATTGGCTAAGGATAATAAATAATAAATCTAATAAACTTCCCCAAATATGTTTAAAAGGAAAAATTAAATGGTCAAGAGAGGGCCATAACTCAAAATGGTTAACAGCCCTGGACAAGTATCTCAAGAAAGTGAACATGAACCATTTATAGAACAATTATAACAGAAATATTGACATTTAGGACCTTAATGAGGGAAAAATGGTTTAATAATGCAAGTAGATTAGACATAGGTAAAATAAGAAGCCAGAGGTGCTCTGAATAGTTTAGCCTTAATAAAATAAGTCACTGTTTGGAAGACCATTTAACAGTTCCAATTACTCCAAGTGAGAGGAAACTAATCACTTGGACCAGAATTGAATTAATAACATCTAAAAACATATATTGTAACAATATCAGTGCATTAACTGACAATTTAAGTATAACAGGTTGACAGAGTAGTTGTAACAAAGGTCATCAGTAAACACTAACACATATTATTAATATATGTCTTCTTTACAGTAAGCCCAGGAATGCATGTTTACTGAATTTTCTGAAAGTAAATGCAAATAATAATTATGACAAGGTATTCATACTCTTTCAACCTAGAAACCAGGCAGATGCCTAAGTGATGGCCAAATTCATCTCCTCAGTTGTTAAAATCAAGAAAAAATACTACAGAACTCAGAAACATAAATTCACTCCGGTGCCTGATCCTCTTCCCTGCTAAGCTGATGAGTGCACCTTGAGCCATGTCTCATGTTTTCCTATTTTTTGATCTCCTGTATAAAAATGTTCTTCCTAAATAGGAATTGAATGTTAAGCAGTAGATAAATGTTAGGATTAGTATTATGTGCTAGAATGGTTGACCTGCAAAATAAATGAAATGAAAAGTGAAAATTTTGTGCAATAGCATGTCACTTTCTAAATGGTCATATTTATATTGTCTATAAATTATGTACGATGTATATGTTTGCATATGTATGTTTTTAATATATTTTTGTAGATGGCTAATTTTAAAGTTGCAATAACTTTGACTGTGAGCAACAGCATAGTTAATCAATAAAACTGAATTGAATTGATTCAAGATTCCAGAATGGTCTAAAATTGTTAGTCAAATCTGGAGAGGAGTTCAGAGACAGGATGTTGACACTATCCAAAACACAGTCCATTCAACATAATTTAAAGATCAGTTTAGTAGGTTCAAAACCTTGTCCTCGTGAGAGGCTTACCAGTCCAAGAAAAAATAAACTGTGTTAATAAAAACCTGAAGAAAGGGGAGAAGCCTCAATGAATGTTCCTGAAAATGGTTTAATGAAAAGTCTCAGATCAAATCAGACTTGCAATTTGAAGCAACAATTCTTTAGACTTGGATTAACTTCCAAACTCAAAACATGAATTGTTCACTGCAGGAACATCAACAAAGCAGCTTGTCATTCAACGGTCCTTGAAAAGGTCAGGAAGGAGGGCTTTTAATTCAACAGTGGCCAGATCCACAGTGTCAAAAGATCACCAGCCCCCTGAATTGACACTTGCAAGTAAGCTGGGTATAATACCTTGAACTTGATCCCAGTGGTGATCAACTTTGTAAGCACCAGATGATAAATGACTCTTCTCTGGCGAACTGAAGCAGGTAAATCCTGAATAATTCTAAGTTTTAATTCCTTCCAGGTCACCTCTCAAAGCTCTCTGATCTTTTGGAGCACATGCTGTTTATCCAAATTATTAAAAAACGTTAAGATAAGAGGTCTCTGGGGTGATCCTCTAAAGGCATCGGATGAAGGAAGTAGTGTGCCGTCTTGATTATATATGAGGAGCCATTCAGTGATGGTCCAGCAATTTTTTGTTAATTAATTTTTGGGCAAAGATAACAGGGACTGAGCCTTCTGCTAGTTCTAGGAGACTGAAAAGGAGAATATTATTCTGTCAGCTCCTCCCCTCTAGATCTTCTAATTTGCTCTCCATTTGGGACAATTTTTGTTTTAATGTACATAACACAAGGTCTGTTTTATCGTTTCACTGTTCCAGGGAATAAATGTGGGCTTCTGCATCCTTCAGCCAGTGACCTATGTCTCCAATATCCATTTTTAGTGATTTCAGTTCCTTAATAAGATCCTGAAGAGCCTCTTTAAATGGATTAAACTTGCTGAGAAAGCACTCCTCCGAGAGAAGGGTGGACGCTGGAGTAACAGTAGTACAGTGACCTGCAGTCGACTCCTGGGCCTTGGACTGCTTACTAGGATTACTACAAATTTCAGACATGAGGCACTAGGCCCATCTAGAATGTTTCTCATGAGTGGGTATTTAAACCAGTAATTGTTTCGAATAATACAATCTATCCAAGGTTTTCTTAAATATTTCTAAACTAGTGATATATACAATTGATTGTGGAAGCCTATTCCATGCCTTTATCACTCTAATCATGTAGAAATTATCTCTCTCTTTTTGTGGTTAATGCTTTCAGTAGCATGATTTTTTTTTATTATGGGATCTTAAGCTACTCCTGACACTGCTGTATTTAATTTTAATCTCATCCATAAGATTTTGATTCTGAAGTGTTTTAAATAAGAATAATAAATCTCCCTTTTGTTGCCTTTCTTCCAGTGAGTGCAATCCTGTTTCTAATAATCTTTTTGGATAGGAACAGTCCTTAAGCATGGGTACGTGCTTGGTCATTGTTTTCTGTACACTTTCTACTAGTTTGATATCTTTTGTCAAGAAGGGTGACCAAACCTGTGATCTATAATCTAATAGTGGGTGAACATAACTTTTATAGAGGGGAATAGTAAACTGTTCAGATTTGCTCATGAAAGAGTGCTTTATTCTAGTGATCAAGTTTCTAGCAGATCTAACAACTGTCATACAATGGTCAACAGGTGTCAAAGTATTATTAATCATTATTCCCAGATCTTTTACTTTGTCAGATCTTTGGAGTATGGTTTGATTTAGTATATAGGAGTCATTTGGATTATTTTTCCAATGTGTAGTACTATACATTTATCCGTATTTAAAAACATACCATTTTCCTTGCCCAATTTTCCAATTTACCTATATCATTAATAATAGTTAGATGTTTATTAAACGTATTAATCTCTCCACCCAACTTAATGTCATCTGCAAATTTAGTAATCAAGTTATCAATGTCTGTATCAATGTCCTGTATATAAATATTAAAGAGTACTGGTCCCAGCATAGACCCCTTGGGAACACCACTACTCACTTTTCCTACACTGGAAATTGGCCAGTTTATCTGAGGTTGAGGGTAGTGTTTGTTTGAGAGGAGCTTGCCACATGACCACATCCATTCTGGTGATTCACACTGCTCTACACTTGGTACTGCTGGACTGAGAATGGTCTAAACAACAGGTACTAACTATTAAATTGTATCAAATGTTTAAAAAAACAGATTTAAACTAAATCAAATGGAGGAAGGAGCAGGAGCTGGGTCAAGGTGCTGCTACTCAGTTCATGTGACCTCTGCATTAGGCAGTTTTAACACATGGCCAGGGTCACAGTGAGGCACAAGACCTCAAGCCAAGTGCCTTCAGCCCCAGATGTGCATTACAAATGTCTAATACACACACTGGAACATCTTATTGTGCTTATAAAATAATCACTTTATTTTACTTATGTAAAAAAATAACATTTGTATAGGATTAAATAATCTAACAGAAAAATGTTTTAAGTATTTTGCTGTAATGTAGTTCCTCTGCCTCTATTACTGCCATGATTTCTTGAGCTTTTGTATTTCTCCCCACTGTGGCCTCCATAGATCTCCTTGTTGTACTGTGGTTGCCATGGCTTCCATGCCACCACTGTTTTTTTTTTTTTTAGGGAGCTCAGATTTATTATAAAAAAAATAAATGAAATACAGTCCATGTGTTGTGCATTTAGTTTATGTTTTGCAGTGGAGCCATTAATTTTTGTGGCGGGGGAAAGTGATACCGGTCACTCCTGACAAGTGCAAGCAGGTGGGTGGTAGGAAATATACTGATAAAATGGATATGCGATCTCTGCAGCAGCAGTTTATTGTGGCCAGTTTATATTGTGCTGGTAAGCATTCATGTACTTGTAACTTCATTTGTTTTAAATTCTAATTTGTTTTGGGAAACCTGTGTTCTGTGAAGCCAGTGACTCAGCAGACAAATAGGAGGAAAGCCACAAAGGTAGAGCAGAGACAGAATCTGTTAGTGGAGGAAACACAGTGGATTTGCAGTTTGAGTAGAAAATCGGCAGTTTGACATTGGCATGCCAGCAACAGCTGTCTCGGATTGAGTTCAGTTAAGTTGCACATTTAAAAAATATATTTTCCTGCCATTACAGCAGCAGAGCAGTGAGTGACTGAGGGAAGTAAAGAGTGTGCAGAGTCTGTGGATCATACTGGGAACACATTTAAAAATGTTATCTCTAAGATAATAGTAAAATAACACAAGATAGTTAAACTGACATAAAAATAAGCAGGTGTGTAGTATGACTGTGCAGGTAGTGTTTCTTTTTATGTTAAAATGGAATGTTTTGAAAAAATGGCAGTTGTTTAAATTCTTAAAAAAAAATTAAACATTTTATGTTATGGACATTGATTTTATTTCTGTGCTGTGTCCTGGTTGGCTGCATTTGTTTTCAGCCATGTACTGTATTAGAGACGTATAATGCACGGCCAGCATAAAATCAGATTGCTGGATTTGATCTTCCTATTTTATAATGCAGACTATACTGCAGGTCATATCCTCAGAAATTTATGAACAAGCCCACTGTAAAATAAAGGACAACACCTGGTTTAACAGTAACTGTTGAAATAAAAAAAATACATTTAAGAAAGCTAAGGAAGGAGAAAACCCCACAAAATATGCAGTCACTAAAGGAAGCCAAAGTAAAGTATAGGAGTATTAAAGAAGGAAAACATAGATTATCAAACAAGATTATGGAATGAATTACATCAAGCTGTAAATTATAGTGACTATAAAACATTCTGGTTATTAACTACAAAGGGTACCTCAAAATGGGACAATAACATTAATGCTCAGATTCATCTTGACATCTAGTTTCTGGTGGAGGAACATTATTCATTTATAGAAGTGCATACTCTATATAGGAGCAACCAGACTAATATATCACAATATGGAATCTGGAACATTCTCAATAGAGTAAAACTAGGCAAGGCACCAGGGCCTGACTCAGTGCCAGATGAAATATACAAATTAAACAAAGACTAGTGGATCCCAATTCTGCTGAAACTATTTAAGGCAATTTGGATGGGTGGCATATTACCAGAATCATGGAAGGGCTCAATAAATGTGCAAATACACAAGACAGGTGAATATGATGGGCTTTTAATGTACAGGCCAATAAGCCTTATCAATAACATACTAAAAAATATTCTCTGGTGTAGTACTGCATAAATTAAATTTATGGAATATGAAGAATAACACATTGTTCAAAGCCCAGTCTGGATTTAAGAAACAAGAGTCTGTGATGGGCAACTGCTTTATTTTGGACTACCTGGCCAATAAATATAATATTATAAAATTATAACCATTATTTGTAGTCTTTTATTGATTTCATCCAAGCTTTTAACAGAGTTATCAGAAAAAAAAGGGAAAGGCTGACCTCCTTAAATACCCCCCCCCCCATATCATCAATGTCATTATAAGACTGTACTCTGGCACCTGGACAAAGGTGAGATATTCATTAGATGGAAATGCATACACCAGTATCAAAACAAATCTTGGGATCAAGCACAGTTGCATTCAAGTGCCTACTTTATTTATTTATTTTTTACATAATTATTTATCTCCTCTCTGGCTGCCCCTTCAGCCTGACTGGCTTCCCAGCCCTGATATCCCAGAATTACTGGGGCTTACCTTAAGCCTGGCTTGGGAGTGGAACCTGTGGAGGGTCGGTGTCATCCTGTGGCTGGATCTGGCTTTCCATTGTCCTCCCATTTTAACCTGAGGCCCCTGGAATAGAGATGCATATGTGTGGAGGCACACATGCATACTAAAGCCCCGGTGATGACCCCAGTTGCTCACCTATTGGCCTAGCACCTGGCACTCCCTCTGGCCTGTGCTGCCACTGGCCTCCACCATGGGGTGGTCAACAGCCGAGGGAGACCACCTTCCCTCCACAGAGAGGAGAGGAGAGCTGCCTCTCAGCATCTCCATCTAGCTCTGTGCCTTCCCCCCAGCCAACCTCTGATGGTCTGTGCTCATTCCCAAACACTGGTCATAGGTGTGGTGTGAGGTAAGGCATCAAGTGCCTTAGCCTTCAATGCCACCAGGACAGCTCAAAGTGCCTACCTTATTTACTTTATTCATTATCAATATCCTGACTCAGTTTAATCACTCTAATTTTCATAATCCACAAATGTTTGAAAAAACTATAGGATGTCTTGCATACACAGATGGCCTCATTTCACTTATACTATCTAAAGTTGGATTACAAAGAAATTTGACAGATTTGATCTATTATTCACCAACGCAAGATTGCAAATTAAATTTAAACAGACAAAAATCAATGACTATAGTAAACCATAAATCATACAAACTATCACTTTTTCCCCTAAATAAAATAAAATTAGTATTGGTACAGTACATCATTTTGATTTTCTTGGTTTATGGTTTAACAAAAATTGGAAAAATAGATAATACAATTTGTAACACTGAAACAAATATTGGTTGCACTTCTTAATTTCAATACAAAATATGATGGAAATAATATCAAGGGAGTTCTAGCAGCATGCAATTCAAAATTTTAAAAAAGTACTCTTTGGGGTGGAATATGGGGCTCTCATGAGTTGAGTGACCCCAAGTATGAAAAAGGGAATGAAAGGGTAAAGGAAAGTGTGGAGAATGTCAAAGGGACCAATGTTGTAAAGAAGTCTATCAAGGAAATTATTGAAGAAGTAATCAGAAAGGAGCAAGTGGAAATAATGAATAGTAAAACAGAGGAATAGATATCTGAAGATAACCAATGAACAGATAGTGAAAAGTAAGAGAAAAGAGGGGAGAGAAATACGGGGGTTAGTAATAAAAGGATCCAAACTGAACAGCTAAAAGGTGGCACAATTTTTATGAAACAGGAGTCAGATCAGAAAATACTAAGGGACACAATGAGAAGATGCACAATTTAATAGAGTCACAATGTCTAAAGTTGAAACACAATCTTTTGAGAACAACTGTGTATATATATATATATATATATATATATATTTTAAAGCTGCACTAAAAGAAAAATGTATTTGGGAGGATGTAAAAACCAACCCATAGGTACTGAATTAAGCCACTTCTCATTGAGGCACAGTTCAGGAAGCATAGGAAAACCAGAAGCAGTTTCAACATTTTCAAATAGTGTTTTATTTTTTCAAATTACAGCAAAATAAAATAAAAATTATTCTGTATAACTATTTACAAAGGCAGTACAAACAGAGAAAACTAAGTCCTTCTTCTGAGGGCATCTCTTACTGCAATTCAAAGTTTCAGTCTATCAGTCTCTCACTCTCCTTGTCTCTCTAGCAAAAGCATTGCTGCTCTTTTATAAGTCTTTGTCTGGGCACTCGTTAAGAGAGTCTGATTCTCACAGAATATTCTTGTTTACAGAATGTTCTTATCAATTCCATTCCTTGCAGCTGCAGCAAAACAGTACTTGGTGTCCCAGAACTGACCTCTTGTTCACAGCTCAGCAAAGGGCTTAAAAACTCCAGCTCAGGTTCACCCCTTGAGTTCCAAATAGCTTTTTGCAACCATTTCAACAGTAAAAACTATATAAAGTTTTAAACAAAGTGATCCCAGTTTCACATACAGTTTTACATGAAGATTTACATACATTTTTTAAAACTGCAGATATTCAATGAGGAAGAAAAGACAGAACAACAAGTGATGGCAGAGCAATAGTGAGAGGCGGAGAATTGTGAAACCATCAGAGTGATCACTTCCTAGGTACCACAAGAAAATTTGGTTGCGCAACCAGAGAAGAGACAGAAAAGGAGAAGATAGAACAGACACTTGCATTTAAACACTTTCTGCATAACAAATGAGGCAGGGCCTTATTCAACCCTAGTACATACTCCCCTGTTTAAGAGGGAACCTGTTTTACAAAAGCAGGTTTCCAAAGCATTCTTTAAATTCTCCTTTAACATTACAGTAGCTTATAACCTTTACAGTTCAGTTCATATGCAGCATAGCTAACAGAGAAATTTAAACTCACACATTTTTGTTATTTTAACCTTCAGAATTCTCAATTCCTGATCCATATCTTGACAAAAAATCAGAATTGATATTCTCTTTACCAGACTTGTGCATCATTTAAAATTTAAATGACTGTAGTGCCAGGTACCACCATGAGATTCTAGAATACTTATCCTTCATTTGGTTAAGCCAATGGGGAGGACTGTGATCTGTTACAAGTACAAAGTCAGCTCCTAGTAAGTAAAACTTGAGACTCCATGGCCCACTTTGCCACAAGGCATTCCTTTTCAATGGTGGAGTACTTATTCTCTCTGTCATGCAATTTCCTACTTATGTACAGAATAGATTATTGTTTCCCATCTATATGCTGACTCAAAACTGCACATAGGCCTACCTCTAATGCATCAGTTTGCAACAGAAATTGTTTCTCAAAGTCTGAGCTTTTTAAAACAGGGGCTGATCATAATGCAGCCTTAAAAGCCACAAAAGCCTCATCACACTCTGGGGACCACTTCACATTATTCGGGAATCACTTCTTTGTGAGTTCAGTGAGGAGAGTAGCTAACTCGGCAAAGCTGGGAACAAATCTCTGATAATAACCAGCTACCCCTTAAAATGACCTAGCATGTTTCTTGTTTTTTGGGACAAGGCTGTTAGCTACAGCTTCTATCTTGGAAACCTCTGGCTTGACTTCTCAGCTTCCCAAAACATAGCCCAAATATCTGGTTTCCTACATGCCCAATGCATACTTGGTAGGATTAATTGTCAGACCAGTCTTTTTGATCAAATGGATAACTGCTCATAGGCATTTCAAGTATTTTTCCAGTCTGGACTTTACACCACAACATCATCCAGGTATGCAGCACAATAACCAGTGTGAGGGGATAAAATTACTTCCATGTATCTCCGGAATGTAGCGGGCCATCCATTTGAACCAAACGACATGGTGGTAAACTAATAGAATCCTATAGGAGTGACAAATGCAGTTTGTCTCTGGATTCTTTAGCTAGGGGGATTTGCCAGTAACCCTTGGTGAGATTGAGGGTACTGTTTATTTGGCACTCCCCAGTCTGTCCACCAAATCATCTATTTTGAAGATAGGATAGCTGTACAATTCTGACACTTGATTAAGTTTCCTAAAATCAAGGCAGATTCTTACACCCCTTTCTTTTTTGTTTACAATCACCATTGGTGATGGCCAAGCACTTCTCAACTCTTCTATGATACCCAATGTTTTCATTTTTTGGTTTTCCTTAACCACGTCTGCTCTTAACAGCTCTGGTAATCTGTATGCCTTTTGTCTAATTGGATGAGCATTCCTTGTCACTATTATGTGTTCGACCCCTTTTGCTCAGCCTGGTATTGTGGTAAAAGTACTGTTAAATGTCTTTAGCAAGTTATAGATTCCTACGGTTTGTTCGGAGGTTAAGGAAACATTCATCTTTACAGCATCAGCAGTTACAGTTTGTTCCAGTCTATCATAAGCTACATCTATATCTTCTTTATCAGTTTCTGGTAAAACCAGCAAAATAGCTTTTGGTGTTTTTTCAATCCTTTTCTTGAGGAGGTTAGAATGGTATACAGTATCTTAGTAGGATTTTTTCTATCAGAGGTCTCAGTCTCAGATTTACATATATTTTTTATAACTGCAGATATTCATCAGGGAAGAAAAGACAGAACAGCAATTAAAGGCAGAGATAGTGAGAGGCAGAGAAATGCAAAACCCTCACAGTGATCACTTTCTAAGTCCCACAAAAAAATTTGGTTGTGCAACCAGACAGAGGAGAGACAGAGAAGGAGTGGATAGAACAGACCCTTGCATTTAAACTCTGCATAACAAGTGGGGCAGGGCCTTATTCAACTCTGTCACATCACTATGTGACATTATTTGTGTTACCGTAAGGATCTACAACATTAGAAGCAAGATCTTGAATAATTTAAAAATCCTGTCAGAAAGTGGGATTTATGTTAATGATTCAGGATATTTCTGAGCTTCAGAGAAAGTAAAAAATAAGAGAATGGATGTTAAATCAATTAGTAAAGGGGAAAAGAAGAATGGAAAAAAGATAATCCTAGAAAGCAACAGCAAATATTAATATTTTTGGAGCCACATAAGGGGATAGAACAGTCTCTGTCAGGTGGTGATGACTCAGAAGGTTATATTAGGGTTAGAAAGAAGTCTGGGAAAAGAATCTACACAAGTGTAGTAGGGGTTAGTAACACTGATACTCCCTCTGATGATTCAAATACTGAATACTGTGAAGCTATAACTGTTGTTAACAGACATGAAGTGCTTGACACTTCAGATGAAGCCTCAAATGTGGAAGGTTACAGCAAACAAAATAAGACTTCAAAATTAAAACTTTTAAGCTGGACCAAAGCTGGTATTAAAAAGAAGTCATCAGACATCAGGTGGATATGGATATGGATATGGATATGAATATATAAATGCATATTTATATATGGCAAAAAAACTCCATTTAATGCATCAGATAGGGTTGTTCCACAACAACAAAAGTGAAGAAATTCAGTGTTTGGGTTGAACCCCCTTGCACCCATCATACCCTCCCCCAATGAGCGAGTGTTGGGGTCGCCGCCAATCTACATGCATGAACAAGCTGAGGCATAGGAGAATGGGGTGAGAGTTAGGACCATGACCCTAACGCACTCCCCAATGCCTGTGGGGGCAGTGTGGGGGTCCAGGGGGTTTCAACCCTAACATCGAATTTCCTCACTTTTGGCACTGTGGAACAACCCTAACTGGTGCATTAAATGGAGTTTCTTGCCTCTAATTTCCCTTCTTTTTGAGAATCTGCAGTAGAAATAGAGAATGGAATGTGGTGATGTGAGCGTGGGGCCAGAACATGAAGTTTTGTGACAAAGTAATGGTAAGTGCAAGAGAAATGCAACCGCTAACGGTTGTGCACATGGTGACAGAAACATAAATGGTAAAGCAAACGTTAATGGAAATGCAAGCACAAAGTGATGCCAAAGCGAACAGTGACGCAAAAGGAGATGCAGCCACATAAGGAAACGCAAACCATGATGTGCATGGGCAAGAAACAGCATTGGAAATGCAAATGGTAACTTTAACAGCATAAATAATGCCAAAGGAAACAGAAATGGAAATGCGAACGCAAGCGAGTACGCAAACGAGAACGCAAAGGGTAATGCGTACGGTGGCATACACATGAACAGTAATGGCAATGGGTATGGAAACGCTAACTGTAACAGTAATGGAAGCACACACCCTGGTTTTGCCCAACAGCTGCATAGAGGAACATAGTGTGTACAAAGAATGTATGCATAATAATGGACCTCAGAGCAGAAAATGAGCTGCTGGAATACTAAATTGCTCATATCTCAGGAACCGCACGAAATAGAAAAAAAATTAAAATTTCACATGATTCATGAGTTTCCTGGCTAGGTTTCCACTACATGCATAGCCAATAGGGCTACACATTGTCATGACAAAAATTCCATATCTCACACCGTTTCCGAGATAAGAGCCCTGAAAGGCATGACGTATCCCACCATGTTAGTCTACGGGAAAAATGTGAACTTCAGAGTATTGTAACTTGGCATCCATGCAATATTTTGTCACCAAACCACCAAAAGTCACATCTGTGAGATGTTGGCTGCCTTCCCTTCAAATTTCAGCCCAAAAGACCAAACCGTTCTTTTGCAGCAGGGTGGCAAAGAATTCCTGTCATTTTGGCCATAGTCTGGAAAAGTAGTGCTGTGATTTGTGAAAGCTTTTGCAAAAATTTGCAAAAGTGTAGCAAGTGCGACACTACTTTGTGACACTACTTTTCCCAAAAATTTTGAAAACATATTTCTGGGGTGTTTAACCCCAAAATAAAGACATGGCTAGCATCCTGAGGGTCCGACTAGGTGAACACAAAAAGAACTGTGTTCCTAGAGGGTCCCAAATTTAAATGCCAAGCAATTTTCTGATCACCAACTGAAAAAGGTGGTGGATTTGCAACACTACTAGGGTCATTTGCAACACTAAAAAGTGCATTTGCGAAATGCTGAACTTTTTGTTAACTTTTCCCGTTGACTTATAATGGGAACTTGTTTTTTGAATAACCTTTGAATCATTCAATATTTTGACATGAAAACTTCAAAAGGCACATCTTGGACCCTGGCCACATGTTCCATGAAGTTTTTGGACTGGTCAAGCATACCGTGTGACCTGTAGACACTAGCAAAGAATTTGCAAACAAAAATTTAATTGTGTGCATAAATGTTGCTTAATAACTCCATAGCTGTATATCCAACTGGCACAAAAGTTGGCAGATCCCAAGATCTATGGTTACACCCCATGCCTGCCAAATTTCAGGCAAATCTGTTGAATGGTGGCAAAGTTATTAAGGTGCAAAGTTTCACCCTTTAACCTTAAAAGGGATACTCAACCCTAACTATGGTAGCACTACTGTGCTACCATAATGTATATGTGTGTGTGTGTGTGTATATATATATATATATATATATATATATATATATATATGTGTGTGTGTGTGTATATATATATATATATATATATATATATATATATATATATATATACATACATATATATATATATATGTGACTGGAAAAGTAGTGAGGGGCCACAGTGCAAATGAGGAGGAGGGGACCTGCATATCCTTCCAGTCCCATCCACAAATGATTTGCTCAATGCAAGGGCTTTGCAAAGGTCCTTGTGTGGAGCAAATTACAGCAGAAAAAATCTGGCAGTAATCCATGCAACCTTAGTGGTTGGTGGAAGCACTGTGGCCCCCGACCCTCCTCCCCAGTCCCTGATCCCCTGAGCTCCCACCTGTGAAAAAAAGATATGTTCCATAGTGTAGCAGTCCAACCCCAGTCCCCAACTGCCCACCTGGGAATAAAAAAAACTTTCCATAATGTAGGGTCCCTCCTGGGTCCCTGATGTCCAGTTCCCCCATTCTCCACCCCTTATTAAAATAATATGATTTCCGTAGTGTATGGTCCCTCCCTGATCCCAGATCACCTGATTACCCACCTGGTAATTATCTAACACTGTTTCCATAGTGTAGTGGTCCCTCCCCAATCCCCAATCACCAATTACCCACCCAGTAATAAAATAAAACTTTTTCCATACTGTAGGGTCCCACCCCAGTGCCCGATCCCCCTTCCTATAAAATAATCCATATTTTTCCATAGTGCAGTGAACCCCTAACACCCCCACCCACTCCAGTAATGACATACCACCCCTCTCCCACTGACCCAGCATGGCCGACTGTCAGTGAGCAGCACAGCCCTCCTCACACCTCCACGGCTACCCGCCAACTGAACTGTCAATAGCAACTGACAGTATATACTACAAGCCCATTGGTTGACAACCAGTAGGCTTGTAGTGTATACTGAAAGCTGTCATTGTCAGTTCAGTCAGTGGGCAGTCATGGAGGTATGAGGAGGGCTGTGCTGCTTGCCGATGGCAGCCATGCTGGGGAGGGGGAGTGGGGTGGTATGTCATTACCAGAGTGGGTTGGAGGTTGAAGGTCCGCTACACAATGGAAAAATATGGATTATTATATTGGGTGGGGGATCGGACAATGGGATGGGACCCTACACTATGGAAAAGGTTTTCTTTTATTAACAGGTGGGCAATCAGGTGATCGGGGATCAGGGAGGGATGACTACACTATGGAAACAGTGTTAGATAATTACTGGGTTGGTAATCTAGCAATGGGGAGGGACCACTACACTATGGAATATCTATGGGATAAATTGTATTTTATTACCAGGTGAGTAATCGGGTGATCGGGGATTGGGGAATGACTATACACTATGGAAATCATATGATTTTACTAAGTGGGGGAGAACAGGAGATCAGGGCCCAGGGAGGGACCTTACACTATGGAAATATCTGGGTTTTTTACCATTGGGTCTATGATTGTGGTGGGGTGGGAATCATTCTACTATGGGGAATGTAACAGCAGGAAAGGGCTGGTAGGGCCATACCTAATGGCATGCAAGGCGGAAGCTCATAATGGGCATGCTAATGGCTACTAGTGCCTTGCATGCCCAATGAGCTCATTTGCATGCCTCCATTTGTGAATAGCACATTAGTGCCTGAACACTATTGGCTGCGGGGTCATTTTCTTGGCTGGCTGTGGGGGCAGCACTACTAGGTATTCCACTGCTTTTCCTGGGTTAGCACTTCCCCCACTGGCCCCCTATTCATAGACGGATAGCCCACTGGGCTGTCCAACTGTAAATAGCTACATTGCCCACTGGTGCAGCTGGGAAGTGCAGTGCAAAGTTTGTACCCTCTTTGCACTCCCTGTGTGAATCCTGACCATGCACTTGTGGTAACACAGAATTTATATTGGATGGTACCAAATTTGAACTTAAGGGTAACAAAAATGTATTTGGAGGGAAGTATAAGGGTGGCATGCTGTTTGTCATATTAACTACATTGAATATTAATCCATATTGTATACTACAGAAGATGATAGTTTTATTGTGATTCATTTTAAAA
Organism: Neoceratodus forsteri; assembly: GCA_016271365.2. Classification (NCBI taxonomy): domain Eukaryota; kingdom Metazoa; phylum Chordata; order Ceratodontiformes; family Ceratodontidae; genus Neoceratodus; species Neoceratodus forsteri. Next base: position 396,633,646 of record CM028131.1, on the reverse strand, counting down.
ATGGCTTACAGAATGACGTTTTCTTGCTTAATGTATATTTGTTTCCAAGTACAGATATTTCTGTATTTAAGGTCAGCTTAGTTAAAGTTACAGAAACTTTGAATGGTATTTTAATAGCATACCCACAAGCCATGATTATTTTAGCAGGATATTTTTACTCAAGAATAGAACTGCCTTTGAAATATTTGTGGATCTTTAGAACCCAGATGAAGAACTTACAATGCCATAAAGAGCCTCAAGAGATGGCAAAATGAATGCAAATGATAAATTATTTCAGAATTGTCTGGCTATGTCAAATTTGAGAACTTTGAACTGAAGACCAAGGCTGAAAGGAAGGGAAATATCACCTACCTAACAGCATATGATGGTTCATTATTTGACTATATTTCTGCTGATGTCTTCTTATACTCTAAAGTAGCCTGTTTGATTTTGCTCATGATCATTTGTCTCTAACTTTGCATTTCTATGTGGTTATTCCAAAATTAATAAAGACCTATACCATTTATAACAAATAGAAGCAGGTAATAATCTGATAATTATAAATAATAATACAGAAATCGAAGATTACTGCCTGAGAGATGACCGCTCATGGTTGCACTCTGATACAACTGTTATTTGCTAAAGTTAAATGAATCTAAGGATCACTGCAGCCCCGCTTTTCTAACCAATACTGCCAGCAGAGCAAAGGAAGTAACTGCTGCACTTTCTGGCAGGATTTAAATATGTCCAAGTCTGTCTGGCAAACCAAGGACAGAGCAGACAATTTCTTCTCTGAGAAAAAGTTCCAGAGAACTATCTCTAAGGTAACAAAAGAGTCTGTTGATCATCCTGATCTGAGTGCATTGAGTGGTGACTTAAAACCTGGCCATACACATCTTAAGCAAAAAAAGACTCAGTTCTTATGAGACAGGAACCTGGTAAATTTTGGTCCAGTGCTGTTTCTAATTCCTGTAACTCTGGCATGGGGTGAAGCCAATTCTGTTGACTCAGCATCACAACTATCAAGTACAGAGTTATTGCTACATTCACACAAATATAGTCCCGAGGTTAGTGCTGAAATAGCCGGACTGAGTTTGAATACTGCAACTCCTTTTTCAGTAATAAGCTGCATTACAATCAAGACAGCAAATCAATCAAAGCAGGCTAGTGCAGAAAATACAGAGGTCCTCTCTTATTCTAATAGTGGAAATATTGTTAACACTCTGTTGCTGCCTGTTGGGGATACCCCTGTAGCTACTCTTGCTACACCTGTTGTTTCTGTTGCCTTGGTTACTGTGGCCTCCACCCCCACAGACAGTTCTTAGTTCTCATTAAATAAGCAGATAAGCAAGTACAGTGATTTAAAAGGTGAAAAAGTCTCTACCAAAACTGGATAGACCAACTTCTCAAAAATTATCTGTATCCACCTCGTTTCCATCAAGTCAGCTTTCCTGTGCTATTACAAACAAGCTAAAGATCAATCATCCTGCCACTGCCATCACTCAGGAGAGGGGTTTAAAAAATGATTGAGTGCAATGCAGACCTCCTGGCCAAGTTAAATAAAAGCAGACATACAGAAAGGATTTGACTGTCTGAATGCAACACTGCTTACCTTAACAAACTCAGTTTCTTGTCTTAGCGAAAAAAATGGAAGCTTTGAGTCTATGCATAGGATAAATTGAGGAGTGAGTTAGTGCCCAGGAAGACCATGTCCACCCTGTCTCCCAAACAATTGTCAATCATACCACTCAACTTCAGCTCTTACAGAAATAATTGTACAGAGCAAGAAAACAGATTGTGGTTAAACAACCTAAAATTTATAAGAATTCTGGAAGGGGTGGAGGGCAGAGGGGGCCCACTACCCAATTTTAAGGAACTGCTTACATTGGCCAAGGGTTTGAAATACCAAAATGAGAGGATTATTATTGACCAAGCACATTGTGGTGGAGGTCTGAAAGACTCTGGAACCAGATCAGGGACAACAAATCTCCCACATCCCATTTTTGTAAAACCATCTTACTTCCTGGATGGGGAGCAAATCTTCAGAAAAGTTAGAATAGAATGGAGACTTTATGCAGAGGGTGTCAAATTCATTGTTTATCTGGACTTCTGTTCAGAAATACCTCAATCTAGAAAAGCTTTTGTCAAAGTCAAAGACATTCTAAGGGGTAAAGGAATCAAATTTTCCCTTTGCCTTCAGCAAAAAAAAAGATCCTTGGCATGGCAAAATACATTACCTTACTGACTCCCAGCTTGCTGAATCTTTCCTGCATTCATACCCTGACCCAGAGTGGCATGCAAATTCATCTTCATTTACTAAATTAAGCTACAGAGAGTCATCCAATCGCTCAGTGTCATCACAGTCTCACAAAGAAAAAATAGGTATGTCCAATACAAATTCAGATTTTCATGGACAAGATAACTGGCATTCTAAATCAATGGGTGTGCTTTGAATGAAGTTAACTCAGGAACCATAGAAGCTACACTTGAAAATCTCCCTGACAATCTTAAGGATTTGAATGTTATAGACACCACTCTTGAAGAATTGAGCATTTTCCAAGGTTAAGATCCTATTAGCCCAAACAAGGTTCTTCACCTTGAAACATCAGGAGGTCAAGAGTCCTAGGAATCATGCCATATGTCCTGGATTGATAATCTCTCAGTTTTCATCCAATTAATTGAACCGTGATGGACTTGTTTTTTCTTTGGTTCATTTATTTATTTTTCTTCTCCCTCTATTTCCAGGAAATGTGATTTCTCATGGCCTAGAACATAACTAAAGGAAAGGAGGAATACATAGAATTGTAAGCTCTGCTGTCACTCACTGTACATGGATATTGAAATCTGCTATACATAGAAGTGTGGGGGATTGAACCTAACAGAGCAGAAGAGAAAAGAAATAGTAAGGGGTAAAAATAAAAAATAAAAGAAGAGGCATGGGGAATGCAGATTTAAGTGGGTGCAAAGGTAATGAAATATGGAAAAAGAGATGGAGAAGGGAAATTAAACTAAAACAGTTGTGATAGGAATATGGGAGAACTAGCAGTAATATCATGGGGATAATGTTGAGAAATAAGGTATAAACTTTGCACAGATTATATGTAATAAGTTAATATTATAGGTTATCTCACCCCATCATGATGAAAATCCCCAGAATAAAATCTGGTATTGGGTTTGTTTTAACAGATAGACTCACAACTCACAGTACATTGATAAATTCACAGTATCTCCTGCATTTGATCAGAGAGATGGAGGTGAATACTATGTATTAGTTATCAACATTTTCTTCAAAATATCTTCACACTATTTTAATCTCTGCTCTCTTCTAGCACTTTCTGCTGACTAGTGCTGTACAGAATATGAAATTCCACTGACACAATTAACACAGAATGACCATTCCACCAACAGAATTTCTGTTGGAATTTCACTGGTTCTTCTGCAAAATTCTGCCTGCTGTGATCAACAGAATTATATTGTGCAGAACAGCATTTTGTCCACAGAGAATCATTTTGCATCCATTTCCACAGAAAATATTGAGATCCACAGAATATAATTCTGCAGAAATGTTGAGGAAAACTTATGCCACACTTTTCTGCTGTGGAATTCTGCCATTCCATTTCTGATGAAACTTGGCAGAATTTTGAAAATTCTATAAAATTACACTTCACCAGAATCTGAAAATTCCACAGAGCAGTACTGTTAATTCTTTTTTCATAGCAGAGATTTTGCATGACTGCAGCTTCACATGGTTTTAGAGAGGTTAGAGGTGTGACCACTGAGAAGGGTAAGTACTGGTGTCTTTTACTTTGGCTATCTTTGTTGATGGATGGTGGCCGGTATGAGGGAGGGTTATTTAAAGGAGGGAAAGGTGAGAACTAGATGGAGGAAAGAAATTTTTCTCACACTACTCCTATCATTTTGGTTTTGTTAATTGGCTAGGTGGCTAACTGATTTGTATAGGTTCAGTGGTGGTATGAATGCCTATATCACATTTGGGAGAAAGGGGGAGGGGAGCATAGGATCAAGAAGAAGAGGGTATTCAATGTTTCCTAATCTATTACTAAAGCCCTGTGTACTGCCTTTGTTAGAGATGGGGATTAGGACGGGAACTGAAAAAGTTTTGTACTTATACCCATGTCAGGATGGGAGTGGGAGTGGGAGGCACTTAAAATAAAGATGACATGCAAGGTCAATGTTTCATGCAGGTTTACAGTGTGTGTGTGTGTTTTCTTTAATAGTATAATTTGGGACTCATATGATGGTCATTATAATAATATATACCCATGTGAACACTGAGCTTGATGGCTAATAGGTTAAACATATTATTATGGAATGTCAAGGGGTTCAAAGATCAAACAAAAAGTAGAAAAGTATCTAACTATGTAGATAAAAATGCAGCAAACTTGTAATGATACAAGAATTACATTTGACACAGGATGATTTTGACTTTCTGAGTAAAAGCTGGGGACTGGGGATTAATGCCCATTTAATACTAACTCAAAAGGGGCTGCTATTATTGTTGTTTTTTTTTTTCAAAGAAGAACTCTGGTATTTCAGTTACATGATCACAAATAGATGAAAATCGCAAACATACGTGAAGTGTCAATACTTGGATAAATGTTTATTTTAGCCAATGTCTGTGAACCTAACAAAAACTGCCCCATTTTTTAATGATTTTAATTTCTAAGCATAGCCACTTTTAGGGGACCTTTTATAACAGCTGGTAATTTCACTTTAACATTAAATAATACCTTTGGATAAATCAACTATTTACCAAGGTAGGGTTCAGTCAGCTGCTGCCAGTCTAGTGAATTTCATGTCCTATCTTAAATTAGTTAATCCCTGGAGACTAATTTACCCTACCAACATACAGTGCTCTTTCATCTTCTCAGTCCACCAGACATATTCCAAAATTGATTTTGTCCTTGTTTCAAAATCTTTAATGTACTTAATAAAAGCAACAGAATATAAAGGTATTCTTATTTCTTATCATTCTACTATTTTGTTTAATTTGGGTAATAACAATATACAATCACAACTTAAATTACATCCTACACTCTTTAAGGATCAGAGATACCAAAATAAAATCAGATATGAAATACCATTATATACATTTAGGATAATTACAATACAGACACGTCTTTAAATATTGTTTGGGGATGCATTCAAGTCTCACTTAAGGGGACTAACGATCACTTAAAATTCCTACCAAAATGAATGCAGGAAAACTGAAATGGGAAATCTTGAGAGACAGACTTGAAGTAAACAATTATTACACAGTTCCAATCAGGACACGAGGCTGCTACAGGACTTATTAGACCTAAGAGATCAATACAGTAAACTGGCAACTCTGGAAGCAGAAAAGCAAATCCTCCTAACTTGTAATAAATATGTGCTAGGAGGCAAACAGGAGAAGATTTTAGCCTATCAACTCAAAATTGAACATGCTGAAAATAATATTATAGGGATTAGAAAAAAAAAACTGGACAGACTACACTGCCCCCCCCCCCCATATCAATCTGGAATTCATTAAGTATTATCAGAAACTTTATTCACCAGAATGGATGAAGGATTAATCAGATATTGACTCTTTCTTTAATACAGTTTAGTTCCTACATTGTCTCCTTTTTAAGGGGGCTGTTGGCCTGTTACCAGATTCCATAATTTTGTTATTTCCTAAGGTGTTAAATAAATGTGGTACCAGTTCTCAGAGTCAACTTACCGTTTCACTCCCATTATGCAGGAAATCAATTGGTCAGAGGTCTTTTTTACCATCCTCTTGACCATCAGTAGTTTTAAAACAATGTTGAAAAATTATTTGTTTTCATTAGCCTTCCCAAATTAGAGCTGGATCTGGATGACAATGATTTGGTTTTATATATCTGTAAATCAGTTTTATGGTACTTTATTGTATTTATGGTTTGTACAGTGCCTTGGTTTTGAATGACGCTATAAAAATAAAGATGGATTGGACTGGATTTTATTTACATCTTCCTCTTTTTTCAATTCTCTCCCCCTTTATTTGGTAAAGTGCATATTTTTATTTACTTTTAAAAAATGTTTATGGAAATGGTTGTATGATAAGTATAAATGTAACTTTTGTGAAATATTCATTTTACTGTGATTATTGACTGTCTAATATGTTAAATGTGTTGCTGTTTACTTGTTAATATATGTTCTTGTTTGTACTTGTCACATATGAAAATGGGCAGATATGCTCATTTTGCCTGCAAGTATAAATAAAAATGAAATTAAATACATTAGACCCAGATCAAACAGAACAACTGCATGCCAAGATCTCAGAAACTGAGATAGGTTTAGTCATAAAAACATTATCATGGGGCAAAGCAGTGGGCACTTATAGGATCTCAACTGATTTTTACAAATCCCTCTCTCGAAGTATTAACCTTCATCTAAAAAAAAAAATTTTTGATAATATTATGGTTCAGTCACCTCTTCCTCCATTCTGAAGTGAAATGATCATTTTACTTCTCAAAAAAAGATAAGGACCCACTGAATTCAGTATCCTATAGACCCATGTAGATGCCAAAATATTGGCTAAGATCCTTGCAGACAGATTGGACAATATTTTACCAACTATTATCCACCAAGATCAAAATGACTTCATTAAGGGGTGGCAATTAAGATCTAATATGAGATGTACACTGAACCATGTGGATAAGTTCAAAACTTTTGATTTTTCTCTGCTTTCTCTCAATGCAGAGAAATCTTTTGACAGGCTAAAATTGTATCATATAAAAACTGTTTTCAAAAACATTTGTATTTGGTCCCACTTTTAGATTTTAGATAGACTTGTTATACTCCACACCTTCTGATAAAATCAGAACCAACAAAGACATATCCCACTCAATCAGCCCACAAAGAGGAACACACCAGGGATGTCTCCAGCAGTTGAACCTCTAACTATAGAACTAAGGAACAATAAACAAATTAGTAGTCTGCTCTTTGACAATGTTGAACAAAAAATCAGCCTACAGTACAGTATATGCTGATGATGCTTCAATTTTTACAAATAATAGTCATTTAATTTTTCCTGAACTAAATAGTTTCTTGATTAAATTTTGGACAAATATCTGGGTATAACACAAACTGGGATACGTCAGTGCTGATGAAATCACAATCTTATACGGATCCTTTTCAACTCTACCATCTACAAAATATTTAAAAAGTAACCCAATTAAAATATGTGGGTGTACACACTGACTCTGACCTTAATAACATTTTAGATATTAATTTTACCTAACTAGTGGCAGAGTTAAAAAAAGACCTAGAGCATTAAGAATCTTTGCCACATTTATTAATTGATAGGTCAAATGTAGTCAAGATTTACATTCTGCGTAAGTTTATTTTCCTATTTCAGATATTATCAATTCTGATTAATAACAATTTTTTTGTCAGAAAGGATACATTCATAAAACATTAATTCTTTGAAAGGGGAATGAGTTTAGGCTTAAAATGGATAACAGTACCTCCCATAATACAGAAATTGCAGAAATTTCAATGGTATTACCTGGCAGCTAATTTAGCACCAATACACTCATGGGTTCATCAATCAGCGGATTGGCTACCATGCCAAACAGAGGTTGCTTCTTGTCCATATGATAACATATAACATTTATTTCATGTAGGCTCAAAAAGGAAGAAAATTAATAACCTGTGTATGAGTACATCTACAGTCTGTAAAGCAGGGGACAAACTGTTAAGTTTAATGAATACCCCCACAGAGAATCTACACCCATCCATCCACCTATTTATTCCAATGCATACTTTAAACCATTAATTTTTGGATATCTCATTTAAAACCTGGTATAGGAATGGATCAGTGGAAATCAGAAAGGTGTTTAACCAAAATGGCCTGCTGGATTTTTCCACAGTAAAAAACATGTTTACACTACCAAACATTCACTTCTTTAGATGTTTACAGATCTGGGATTATACAGGTAAAAACATGACAGTTCAACTGCCCTGCACAATATGATTTAGATGGCATTTTTATAAATACAGAACAACCTACATTTATTTGTAAAATGTATCCATTTTTGGTGGTATAATGTGGTAAAAACCTTACTAGTTTAAGCACATAATGGCGAAGACAAATTAACCATAAATTTATCAGAACAAGAATAGGTTAGAATTATTGATTTCTCAAACCTAGGAATAATGTCCTCAAAATTTCAGCAAATTTATTTCAATGGTCTCCATGGAACCTCTTATACCCCAGATAAATTAAATAAAATGAATAATGAACTCTCAAATAAATGCCTGAGGTACATTACTGTTTCAGGTACCTTGCAGCATACGATGGTGACTTTTATTGACTTAGATACCTTCTGGGATAAAGTGCTAAAAACCCTTTTGATGGCTGGTTCACTGACTATGGTAAAAGAGGTAAAGTGTATTTTATTGGACATAGACCTGGGGATGGATAATTGCACCAAACAACAAAGCAGCATTATATTCTTGGACTTGACTAATGCTTTTAAATGTATTCTTCTTAGAAGGAAATATCCTTTTCCACCAGAGTATACCACTTGGCTGAACTTTATGGTTACAATACATGGAACTGAAAAGGTGAATTATGCTCTTGAAAAAAATCACAAATAATTTGAAGAAATTTGGTCACAATTCAGAAATCTTATTAATTCCATAGAGTTACAATGCATCCAGAGTTGAGTAACAGGGGTCATCCCTTTGCTGTGCCTACTTAGGTCATTATATGTGTATTTATTCTCTTAATTATTTTTCTTACTTGCTTTCCTTTGTTTCTTTCTTTTTTATGAAAAGTACTCTTCTGGCATTAAATTGTCAAAATTATCTACCAAGAAATTTGACTCTTTATTTGCTCCACCTCATTAGCATATTATATTGTGTTAGTCTTTAATTCCATAACATTTTTTCATGAATATTAATGCCTTGTAAACCTGTACATAATGTTGTTATCTCATGTTTATTAATTTTAATTATGTAGTGCACATTGCATTTTTTTAAAATAAAATATTTAAAAAAATAAATAATAGCAGAATTTTTATTTTAGTCTTTGGTAACTGAGTAAGGCCCACTAGGCACAAGTGCCTGTTTTCAGGGGAAACCTGGGAGCACTGAGCAGTTAAGTGACTTGCTCAGAGTCGCACAGTATTCAAGTTGATGTTGTGAGAATGAAACTCAGGTCTGATCTGCTGGATGTATCAAGCTTGTTCACATCTCGATCTTCTAACCTCTAAGCTATACTGCCAGCCAGTGGGAGTGGGAGATCATCGATAGATGTAAAGAGCTAATTCAATCACAAGTCCAATGCAGCCTTAATGAACAGATTGTTTATGGAAAATAACTCAGCTGAACAGTCCTTGGAAGCTCTTAACCAAAAACAGAAATTATGCTAAACAATGCCTTAGAAAAGGCTAATCAAAATTTTATGATGGGAGAAAACATGCTATGACTATACACCCCCCACAGTATGATTTTAAGTATATGAGGCTTAAAGACTGGATTTTCAAACTACGCCCAGAAAGGGCACAAGTGGCTGCTCTGCGCCACTGAGTTGCACTGGAGCAAAAAAGTGATATATTCAAATGAGATGCAAAACCATGCATCCCATCTGAATATACCCAAAAATGTGATTCATGTAAATGGTGGCCGCCAAGGATGTGCCAGTGCCTCCCCCTAGAAGGTATGAATACTGGGTAAGGGAACACACAGCTCATCTTCAGGATGCAATGGGTGCAAATTCCAGATATTCAGACCATGACATGCAAATGGGGCCATTAGCCATGCAAGGCACAAATGGGGCCATTTACATGTCATTATGGCCCTATTTGTGTGATTGGGGCAGGGGTGCCCCCGGCAGAATGTGCTGGGCACCCTGCAAGGTCTGGTGGAAACACAAGCACACACAAATCCCCTGGTAGGCTAGTATCCACCCCAAGCCCCAATTGCACAACAAAAGATATGACCCCACATCGCCCTGGAAGTCTAGTGGCCACCCTCCATTCCCCAAACCCTGTCTGATTAATATTTCACCATTGAATCACCATGGTAGTCTAGTGGCCCCCTCCCTTCCCTGAACCCCATCTGATTACTATGTCCCCATAGAATCACCCTGGTAGTCTAGTGACCCCCTTCCATTCCCCAGACTATGTCTATAGCAACCTAAACCAAACCACCCTGGTGATCTAGTGATACCCTCCTCCCAGCCCCAATCAAAACATGTAATTAAATCAAAAGCCCTCCCTGGTAGTTCAGTGGACCCCCACCCACTGAGACACCCACACCCCACCCCACCCCCATCCCAGCATGGCCATTTTAGTACAAGTTCAAGTTCAAGTTTATCATTACAGGAATTACTCCATTGAGCAACTACATTCACAGGGAGGTCCTGGAAATTTGAAACAATGCAATGACATACATGCTCTTATACAAAACAGATCTGGATAGCATACATTAACAGCAATGGCAATAATAAGGTATAACTCGGGTTATAGCTGGTGGGCAGCAAAACCCACCTCCATGGCTGCCTGCTGACTGTACTGTCACTGAATGATAGCTTACAATAAGCACTGCAGTACCATTGGCCAACAGTGATGGCACATCTCCTTTGAATATCTGGGTCCAGATAAATAAGCTAGAGTGGCATTGTAAATTAACAGAGTGTGACCACTATAGAACTGTGTATCTGGCACCAACATTTTTTTGTATATGAACATGTAAGTATTGCCAGCAGAAAAATGCCATATGGTCTATGTAGTCTGCTTAAGCTCACAGACCCCCCAGTAACTACTGAGGGATCTGATCCCCTCCCCACAATCTACTTCTTCCTTCCTTCAATATTTCTCTCCCCCTCCTTCCCCCCCATGCAACTTTCTCATTTAGCCTGTCCTAACCCCTGTTGAAGCTGTCTACTATCTTCAGTGAGACAGCATCATCTGGCAATTTGTTTCATTTTGTCACCACCTTCTCAGTGAAACAGTGTCTCCTCATTTCCCTCTCAAAATGTCCCCCCAACAGCTTGAGGCAATGCCTAGTAGTGGTCCTATTCTGACTAAGGCTGAAGAGACACTCAGAGTTCACTTTGTTGAAACTCTTAAGGTATTTAAAGGTTTCAGTCATGTCATCTCTCTCTCTCTCTCTCTCTTTTCTATCCTCCAGGGAGTACATGTTGAGGTCTCTGAGTCTATCTTCATATGGCCTAGATGGTGCACTAGTTAATATTCTTCTAACCTATGAAAGAATAAAATAACTCATTATCAAGAAGGTCTTTTGGGCATCTCTATAAACAGCTGTACAAGAGAAGAATACTAAAGGCTTCTGGAACTTAGTTGCAATTGCAGCAGCAGACAACATGCATACACTGAATGTGTTATCTCAGCCAATGTGTGGTTTGATCACTTTTATCTTTTACATGGCTGTAAGGATAACATTTTGTGCTATGGTAACTCAAAATTCAAAAGGAAATGAACATGTATTGGACTGAGTATCTTTTGCAGAAATTAAAATGTGTATTAGACAGCAGAAAAGTAATAAGGCTCCAGGGGTGGATGGTCTACAAGCCAAACTTTATCATGTAAATGAAGATTGGTGGGATACACTTATAGTACATCTTTGTGAAAAAATTAACAGAACTCTTAGGATCCCTGAACAGTGGCTTAACAGGGTTATTGTCCCAATACATAAAATGAAGAGGTAAATAATCCAGAATCTTAAGGGCTGATGACATAAAAGTGTATGTCTGCAAAAATCTATGACCATTATATTCTCAATAAGGTAGAAGACTGGGCTAAGGAAAATAATATACTAACAGATTCACAAAGTGGGTTTCAGGAAGGACAGTGCACAAGGGATAATATTTTTATAATTAATCACCTAATAAAAATATGTAAAAGGAAAGGGTGGGTCTTTTTTCAGTTTGTTTGTTTGCTTATTTTTGGGATAATAAAAGTGCATTTGATTATGTAGATAGAAGAATTTTATTGAATATTTTGTTGGAAAAGGGCACGGACAGTCCACTAGTTAATATACCTGGTGCACTACATAGTAGAACAACTGCACAGGTGAGGTTCTCTAGAGATGGACTGTTAGAAGAAAATACATGTAAATAAGGCAGTTAGGCAAGGATGCACTTGACTGCTGTGCTCTTTAATATTTGTATTACAAAACATGTGAAAAAAACTTGATAAGGTTGAGATAGATGCACTGAAAGTAGACAACCTGAAAAACATATTTTTATACACACTAGCAGATGATAATGTTTTTTTTTCAAGAACTCCTATTGGATTACAAAAAGCTATTGATAATGTTATAGCCACTCTGAAACTATTATTTAAACAAAATGAAAGTTATGTTTTGCAGAAGCAAAAAAGATTCTTCTGAATGGAAAATCAATGAACAAAAGCTAGAAAAGGTGGACAGTTATGTGTACCTTGGCATTACAGTTTCAAGCTCTCTTAATTGGAATCTACATGTTAAAACAACTAAGCAGAAGGTCAGACAGATAGTTTTAGAAATAAAATAAAAAGATTTGGTAAGCTGTTTGCCTTTCATTCTTATAAATGCATGCAAAGTGTTTATGAAACCAAAGTGAAATCTATTATTTTATATAAGGCTGAAATATGAGGCCTTGAAAGTGCTGTTAATAGTTTTGAACCTATTCAACATGTTTTTATTAGATTAATACTCAGTCTCCAACACTTTGTTCCAGAACTATTGCAATTAGAGATGGGGATGTTGTCCATCACTGTAGTAACCCGTATATGATCTATAAATTGTTTTAGAGTTATAAACTATACCTCTAATACCATCCTAGAAACTTGGATCAAAAATTCTTATAAGCATAAAATGAGAGCACTTGGACATAATAATGATTTAATTTAATTTAGTACTGGAGCCCACTCGAGAGGGAGCAATATTAGACTTGATTCTCTCAAATGGAGATGGAGAGAGGATTACAGATGTAGAAGTGGGTAGCCATCTGGGAACTAGCGACCATTGAACAGTATGGTTCACAATAAACACAGCAATAGAGTCAAGCCATACAAAGACAAAAGTACTGGACTTTAGGAGGGCTGACTTTGCCAAAATGGATGAGTGCCTAAGGAATGCACTAGCAAATGGGCAGGAAGGAGGGGTGGAAGAACAATGGGGAATAATAAAAACTAAAGCAAAACCAACTGCACTTTACCCACCAGTAGGCCCAAAACAGATTTAGAAGGCACTGCTTACCGTATCAACACATTTTATTCAGGTGACAAAACTGTTGAAACATGCAGCAGAACATAGAGTGCATAGGCGGCGACCACTCGATTAGTTTAAAAAATATATTTTCACCATCTCGGTGTTACAAGCTAAACACGGTTTTGACCAGGCCAGCCAAGCAGAGCAGCCCAGGTGCATGAAGACGCACAGGATCAGCTGACGTTTCAGCTTACGCCTTCCTCAGAGCAGCTCATGCTGCATGTTTCAACAGTTTTGTCACCTGAATAAAATGTGATGATACGGTAAGCCGTGCCTTCTAAATCTGTTTTGGGCCTATTGGTGGGTAAAGTGCAGTTTGTTTTGCTTTTGTTTCTTCAAAAGTAATGGTCTGAACTGTTTAACTCTGATACCTTCTTGCACCAGATCAGAAGTATTCACCGTGAGTGAATCGAGCACCTCAATTTGGTTTGTTTCACTTGTTGTGAATAATAAAAACTGCCATCACAGAGGTACGAGCCTTTGTGTGAAGCAAATAAACAAAACAAGATGATGTAAGAAACCACTATGGTTCTCAAAGGAAGTGGCAGTGAAGGTTCAAGAGAAAAAGAAAGCATTCAGGAAGTACAAGGAATCGCAGAAGGAGCAGGACAGAGAACTGTATCAGTTAAAGCAAAAGGAGGCTGGGAAGGCAGTCAGAACAGCAAAGGCCCAAACCGAGGAAAAGATAGCCAACTCCAGGTAAGAAGGGGGATAAAACCTTTACAGGTACATCAGGAGCGAAGGAAGACCAAGGAGGGATAGTGAGGCTTAATAAAGGGGAGAGAGGGTGGGCAGAGGAGACTGTGAAAAGGCAGAGATACTAAACAAATATTTTGCCCAGTATTTACAAAGGAAGAGGGGAGGTACATAAAACAAACAGTAGTAACATGCTGGATACAGAAGTTGATACCGCCCATTTACAGAAGAAAGGGTTCTGAAAGAACTCTTAAAACTGAAGGTGGACAAAGTAATGGGGCCTGATGGGATTCATCCCAGAATTCTAAAAGAACTAAGGGTAGAACTAGTGACACCACTGACTACCCTTTAACAAATCATGGGAGGATGGGGTGGTACCCAAGGACTGGAGGAGGGCAGATGTGATTCCCCTTCACAAAAGTGGGAGCAAGGCAGAAGCAGGAAACTATAGACCTGTTAGTTTAACCTCAGTGATAGGGGAAAATGATGGAATCACTTCTAAAGGAAAGAATTGTCGAGTATCTAGAGGCCAGAGGGGCACAGGACCCTAGGCAGCATGGATTCACAGCAGGAAGGTCATGCCAGACGAATCTGATAGATTTCTTTGACTGGGTGACCAAAGTAGTAGATCAGGGAGGGGCTGTGGACATGGCCTACCTAGACTTTAGCAAGGCATTTGACACAGTCCCACACAAAAGATTAATATACAAGTTAGCCAGCCTGGGAGTGGGTCCCAAGATGACAGCCTGGGTAAAGAATTGGCTGGAGAATAGGACATAGAGAGTAATAGTAAATGGAGTCCACTCAGAAGAAAGGAGGGTTACTAGTGGGGTACCGCAGGGTTCAGTATTAGGACCGGTCCTCTTCAATGTCTTTATAAGCGACATTGCAGAAGGACTGGAAGGAAAAGTATGTCTCTTTGCAGATGACGCTAAGATCTGCAATAGAGTTGATGCACAGGGTGGGGTGGAAAGGATAAGAAGGGACTTGGCAAGGTTAGAGGAATGGTTAAATGTATGGCAGCTTAGATTCAATGCTAAGAAGTGCAAGGTAATGCACCTGGGAAACAAAAACCCAGGGGAAGAGTACACAATAGGGGGTGAGATACTAACAACAACAAAAATGGAGAGGGACCTGGGGGTAGTCATATTAGATGACCTAAAGATGGGCAAGCAATGTGAGAGGGCAGCAAGGAGGGCTGGGGGGGATACTGGGATGCATAGGGAGAGGCATCACCAATAGAAAACAGGAAGTTATTATCCCTCTGTACAGATAGCTGGTGAGACCCCATATGGAGTACTGTGTGCAGTTCTGGAGACCCAATCTCCACAAAGACATAGACAGGATGGAACTGTCCAGAGGAGGGCAACTAAATTGGTGCAGGGTCTGCACTGGAAGACATATGAAGAGAGACTTAAGGAGCTTAATATGTATAGCCTCGAGGAAAGGAGGGAGAGGGGGGACATGATAGAAACTTTCAAGTACCTCAGGGAATCAACAAAGTCCAAGAGAGTAGCATCTTTCAAAAAAGAGGTGTGCAAGAACAAGAGGGCACAATTTGAAGATGGGCGGCTCAGAGAGGTAATTTAAGGAAGTATTTTTTCACAGAGGTTGTGGATGCATGGAACGGCCTTCCAAGGAGGTTGTGACAAAATCAGTGGTGGAATTCAAGCATGCATGGGATAGTCATAAGGCAGTTCTGGGGGGTTGGGGTAGGAAGAAGTAGGCTGCTGGTTAACTAGGATCTGCAGCTTATCCAGTAGGTAGGAAAATGGGCAGACTGGGTGGGCCAAGCGGTCCTTATCTGCCGTCAAATTCTATGTTTCTATGTTTTATGTTAATTTGTTGAATATGAATAAGATTCTAGTAAAATTATTAAAGGTCATACTAAAAGAGAAGATTGGTAGCAAAAGGCAGGACAGCCCAAAAGAAAAATTCCCATCACAAGACCGTTAAAACCTCATAACATCATTACTCAAAACCCATCTACTGTATCTAACTTATTTTTAAAGTAGATTTGTTTATTGCTAATGATTATGTCTACTGGAAGTACATTCCAGATGTTGATCACCCTGTTGGAGAAATAGAATTTTGTCTCTTCACTTTTATACTTGAGACACCTTAGCTTTAAAAGATGACCTCCAGTAGCAACTTTATCCTGTTTAAACTCCTGGAGGACTCCACAACCAGATCGCCAGGGGTGGCAAGGGTGACCTCGGGGTTGAGGCACCAGCTAGCCTGCTCCTTGCCAGGCGGACCTCCCCAGACATTAGAACTGCTGCTCCTGCACATGAATTTTGACTGCTGTACCAGGGAAAAGCAAAAGAAAGAAATACTGGCATATCTGAGGAGGTGTTTTTCTGGCTGCATTATTCCTGCACTAGGGCTGGAGCTCGAAGTGCCCGGGGACTTGCGACAAAAAGCTGGACTGTTGCCAGCGGGGCTAGTATCTCCCTGCCGGTGCCTTTGTTCTGTTGGCACCAAATACTTTTTCCAAAATGGCACAGGCACCTATTGGCCAGGAGGAAGCCATGATGCTGGGCAGCCCCACACATAAAGCTGCAACCCAGCTCAGTGGCTTGATCTCCTGGGGGACTCCACAACCGGATCACCAGGGGTGGTGAGGGTGGCATCCTGAACCGGGTTCCCCCTAACTGCTACTGCAACTCGACAAACTGTACCATCGAGATTGAGGAGCTGGCTAGCTTGCTTCTTGCTGGGTGGACCACCCCCAATGTTAGAACTGCTGCTCCTGCCCACTCACCCCATTCCCTCCTCACCTTAAATGCGTCGTCGGCCTGCCTACAACTTCCAAGTGGCCAATAGAGTGGGATCTTGGACAACAAATTAGGCGAGTCTTCAATAGACCTATCGCCAAATCAAGCACCAACATACAGACTCTATTTTAAATACATTGCCTCAGGAGCTAGCACACCTGCTCCACAGGTGTATGAAACTGTTCACCTACACTTTGTCTAATGCTGTTGAACCTGTGTGTTATGTATCCTACCAGACAGTAACTGACTTTCTCAATTGTGCTGTCCCAGTTGATGCTAGCCTGACAAATGTGATATGTCTTAGTGAATTGTTATGTGATCTAACTTGGAATACTGTGACACTGAGATACCACAGTGTTAGTGAGGAGTGCTAGCTTTTGATGTCAGGTAGCTAAGTGGGGTATGTCTGTGAGCTCCACTGGCACAAAAGCAATCTTGACCTGAACCTCACTCTGTTTCCCTTCCTCAGTGACTATTTTCCCGGTGACTGCCTCACCGTGGAAACAGTTAAAAGGACTGCCTGGTCTATCACCAGTTTAAAACAGGATGACACAATGTTTGTACCTGGACATTAGCATGCCTAGTCAGCTGCCTACTTGGCCTGGCAAGCTGAACTCATGTAAACCTAACAGAGGTTTACTCCTTGCTACCACCTACATTCTTGCCATATTTTGGGTGGACTGGGTAGCTAGCCTACAAGACCCAACCACCTTTGGCCCACAGGGACCTGCCACCCATCCCACCAGCCACTACTACTCCCCCACCCCTGCTAGCACAAACTCCCTCCAAATGCTACAGGCACTTCTCCAGACCAGGAGAATATCCAGAAAGGTGACGCTCCCCTCTCTCACCCTAACAATACGTCTCCTGTTAACTGCATTATAACTCCTTGAGGGCTATATCCAACTGAACTCAGGCCCTGTAATTACAAACCTCTCCATATCCTCCCCCCGGCGGGACCAGTCCTGGCTATCCATGAAAAGGACTGCAGATCACTCATATGAATATCTGCAGCCTTCGACCGAAAATCCATGAAGTACAAGCGTGGCTTGCCCTCTATAAATCAGATGTCCTAGTGGTCTTGGAGACCTGGCTCCCTGGCCCCATGTCCTCGAGCATGAGATAGCTGCCATAGGGTACATCCACTACAAAAATGATAGGATAACTAGAAGAGGGGGCGGGGTGCTCATCTATGCGAAGGACACCCTAATCTTCTCCCAGATCACAGTACAGCACATGCTCTGAGAATGAATTGATCTTTATACAGATCACCCTAGGTAGTGCTAAGCACCTTACCATTGGGTGCATATACAGCCCCCCTAAGAATGCACTCCAATCCCTAGAGACACTCACTAAAGCCCTAACCAATGATGTCTCATCTGAAATCCTCTTACTGGGGGACTTTAACCTAAACTGGGCCCAGGAGTCAAAGTGGACTATCAATGGCCTGTTACAAGAAGCAAATCTTGCTCAGATTATCACTGAACCCACCAGAATGAATCATAGAATGGGTAGGCACTCCACTCTCAACTGGGCTCTGGTGTCAAACCCAAAGAATATTCAGTCAGCAGGCACTATGGCCGATGGCCTGAGTGACCAATTGCCAATCTTCTGTGTCTGGAAGAACAGGGCAGATAGGATCCTACCCAGAATCCTCACAACACAGGACTACTCTAAATTCTCACCCGAGCAATACAATACCTTCCTCAGTAACACTGACTGGAGTCCGCTTCGACACCTCCCTACCCTGGATGGCGCCGTCACCTTCTTTGAGAAATCTCTCATGAGGGCCGCTAACCTCTTTGCTCCATTGAAGACCCATCGAGTTAAAGGCAATTGCTACAAGTGGATCACTCCTCCACTTAAGGCCCGGTTGATCCACCGTGACAAAGCCTGGAAAAATTTCAAGGGCTCCTCACTCCCAGCTGACCTAGTGACATACAAAGCTCTTAGAAACCAAAGTAAGCATGCAGGCAAGCTTGCAAAAAGGGCATACATCAATCAACTCCAGAAAACTAACCTAGGCAATCCAAGGTTATTCTGGTCTCACTTCAACGAGCTGATAAAAGGAAAAAGCATGGCTGCCCCAGGCCCCATTGAGGCCAATGGGCAGATACTGAATGATGGGATCCTTATTGCCATGGTCCTCAATCATCACTTCACAGACCTAGACTCTTACAAGGCTGGGCTCCTGTGACTAACAATGAGCTCAACACACTAGAACCCCCTAACCTTGACCGCCCATCCTTTCATCTGAGGCTAGTAAAGGTAAAAGAAGTCCTCTCCCTTCTAAAGTCCCTGAAAACCAGAGGATCAGGAGGGCCTGATGGAATCCAAGCCACACTGCTCAAAGATGGTGCCCCAGCCCTTGCAAGGCCCCTCACCTGGCTCATAACCTGGTCCCTTCTAGAAGGGACTATCCCAGAGCAGTGGAAACACGCTCATGTGGTTCCCATTCATGAAGGTGGACCTACAGAACCCATTGGCAACTACAGGCCCATCTCCCTTCTCTGTACCCTGGCAAAAATCCAGGAAAACTGGTGTATGGTCAACTCCAAGAATACTTAGAGGCTCACCAGCTTCTTTTCCCAGCCCAGCATGGCTTCAGAGTCAAACATGGGACAGACACTGCTCTAACAAAGTTCTCTGTGGATGTGCTCAGGAAACTTGATGAAGGGTCCAACACAGAAGCGTTTTTCATCGACCTCTCCAAGGCCTTCGACGTGCTCGACCACAGACTTCTACTTCACAAGTTGTGTAACATAGACCTGGATCCACATGCTCTCAAGTGTTTTGAAAGCTATCTAACCAGTCGTTCTCAGAGAGTCAAGTGGAAGGACAAGATCTCTGATCCACTGTCCCTAAAGGAGGGGGTACCGCAAGGGTCCATACCTGGTCCCCTCCTCTTCTCCCTGTTTATAAATGATTTGCACAACCATTGTGGGAGTAGTGCTATCATTCAGTATGCTGATGATGCCGTGATCTACAGATCCTCTGACCACCTGGGGGACCACGGCCCATCCTCCAAGAGGATCTGCTCACAAAGGAGGACTGGTTAATTAAGAACAAGATGGTCCTTAATGCTGCCAAAACCAAGGCCATGTTGTTCAGACCTAGATCCTCTGGCCAAAACATAATACAACACCTGCAACTCACTTACAGAGCGGGTAACAGTCTAGAAGTTGTGGCCTCTATAAAAAACCTAGGCCTTACTTTGGACCAAGGTTTCACTCTAAAACAACATGTTGACCAAGTCACCAAAGTCATTCATGGTAAACTTGGTACCCATTATCGCCTCAAGTATCAGATGATCCCAGAAGCTAGGACTGCTATTGCTTCATGTATCCTCCTCCCAATACTCACCTATGACACCCTGATACTTCAGGGAATAGCCAAGCTCGAGTTCAATAAGTTACAGGTCTGGTACAACAAGGTGGTCCACTTCGCCACACAGTCCCACTCTAGGAGCCACCAGTGTGACTCTCAAGCACTTATCAGCTGGCCTTCATTCGAAGCCCATCTCAGGTACCCAGTGATCTGCCTAGCACACAAGCTAATTAGCCCAGCGACTCCCCCAAGTCTCTCAGGGATCATAACTGCCAAGCGAAATCCTCGCAACCTACAGACCTCAGGCCAAAGTCTTCTCGAAGTTCCCAGGATAAGGACCAAGGTGGAGGGAAAGTCCTTTTCCTATACTGCTCCTTCCCTGTGGAACAACCTTCCTCTGGAGGTGCCGGATGCTCCATCAACCACAAGCTTCAGAACAAGACTCAAGGCATACATGCTCGCCACGAGCCAATGCCAATACTATGTTACCTGACACTTCCCTTTATCCTTCCTGACTCAGCACATACCTCATCCTTCCTAAAGCTGGGAGCCCTAATCCTTTTCTAACTGGACTCTCCTCTTAACATATGCTCTTTGCGGGTAATCACAACCCTGGTGTTGCTCTGGCTTTCCTACATTGTTTATGTTTGTTAATCACTGTAACCTGTTATGTAATATGTCATTGCCACAAGATAACCTGCACATGTTATGACCTACTTCTGTTCTACTCAACAGCTTAATCTGGTTCAAGGTCAGTTGGCATTCATTTGTATCCCCCTCCCCTGGGTTGTGCCTGAAAATAGGCAGGATTTGTTTAGTGCATTTACCAGGTCAACAAAAAGTAAATAAATAAATACTAATGCATATCCTATTCGTATTGTAACTCCCGGGTCGGCCCTGAAAAAGGGAACTCCAGGGCCTGGTCATCAGAATTTAATAAATTAATAAACTTAAACCCAATCTCATTAAATAAATATGAATCATTCACAGTGTCCCACAAAAGTAGAAGGTCACCATGAAGTCTAGTTTTTCCAAGAGACATTAAATTTAAGCTGCTAAGTATGTCATTATATCTCAAATCCTTCATTCCATTCATCAATTTGGTATATTTTCTTTGAACTCTTTCCACCTGGTGTATCTCACTTTTTAATAGTGGCACCAGAATGGGGATTCATAATCAGTAGGTCATAGGACCTAAATAGACGTAATAAAACACTAGTAGTTTGGGAATTAATATTTTTATGAATTCACCAAAAAACGTTGTAAGCTCTCCCTATTACCTCATGTATATGCCTCCTGTTAGAAAAATCTCTGGTAATGAATACACCAAGGGCTATCTCTTCCTGTATTGTCAACAAACAGTTTCCACATAATGTATAATTATACATATTATTATTATTAGGACCTAAATGCATAGCCTTACATTTCTCTAAGTTATAATGCATACTCCATTCCACAGCCCAGGCAGATAGTGAGTCCAAATACTTTTGAATTCTCAGACAATCATTCAGGGTACTACTGATGCCACCAATTTTGATATCTTCAGCATATTTTATGATGCATCTATTAAGGTCTTTAGATAAAACTGAAATAAATATATTAAAAATAAGGGGCCCCAGAACTGATCTCTGAGGAACCCCATTAGCACCACTAGAAGAAAGAAAACCATTGATCACAACTCATTGAGTTCTACCCGTCAACCAGTATGCTATCCATTTAATTATTTTTGGATTTGAGCCATGTAATGTGAGTTTATTAATTATTGCTTTGTGAGGGATTGAATCAAAGGCCTTGTGAATATCTTAGAGAAACAATATCTCATGGAATTCTGATGTCAAGACTGATGTTTATTTTTTCATAAAAACCCACGAGACTGGTAATACATGAATGGCCTTTGGTAAAACCATGTTGTTCATTACCAATATTTCCTACATATAACATCATTCTGACCCTAACAATACCCTCAAGAAGTTTACAGATAACAGAAGTGAGACTGATTGGATGGCAGTTTTCCATAGACTGTCTGTCCTCTTTTTTATAAAGAGGAACCACGTTAGCTGTTCTCCATTGACTGGGTACCTCACCAAAGTTTAAACTCCTTTAAAATAATAGTTTTAAAGAGTATGATAGACTCTTGGTCATCAATGTAAGCATAGCACCAGTGATCATGTCAGATCCAAGGGAATAGTCCAATTTGACACTGGCAGTCTTAACACTTATTTTAAATTCTAAGATTACAATGTAGTCATCCTCAAAACTATCCAAAGGTATGTTAAAATTATATTTATCACATAATACACTACAAAAATATTTATTAAACAGTTCTGCCATGTCATCAACTGAATTAATAATGGTGGCACTACAATTTAATGGACTAGCACTGCAGCTAGATTTCTTTAATGAGTTTCTATAGCTACAAAAATGTGCATTATTATCTTTAGATGCAGTTTTGTCTAACATAACTTCCCAATAACCTTTGGCCTTTCTGATAGCCTGCTTGCATTTCCTTTGCAAACTTTTAAACTTACCCCAAAGAAAAGCAGAGAGATTTATTTTTTTAATAATCTTTAAACACTCTATTTTTCTTTTTAATGAGATTTTTAACCTTATTGCTGAAGCACTTATGTTTGTGTCTGTTGTTATGTGTTTTAGTATATTTTGAAATAAATCTGTGACAGGTATTGTAAATAACTGATTTGAAATTCCACATCATATTAGCATTACAATCTTGGAGTATAATGTCACACTTCCTGCTAGATAAAGCCATATTTATCCCACTATAATCAGCCCTTTAACAGTTAAAGAAGCCACCACTGAAAAAGGGACCTCTGGTCTCAGTGGATTTACCCAGTTACCAAAATGTAATAACTAAATAAATAAATAAAGAAGTAGGATGTAGTAATGTGTTTAACATAGAAAAAATGAATATCAGCTGTTACAGAATTATGATCACTGATGACAGGGGGATGCCCAATCCCACAATCTGGAATGTTTAAGTTTGAGGTTGCTAGGACAATATCCAAAATATTCACTCTTCTTGTTGGCTCAGACATATATTGAGTAAAATGTAATTGTTCGCATAAGGATACAAATTCATGGCTATATGCTGTGGTGGCAGTATGATGGACCCAGTCTGTGTACCTCATATTAAAATCACCCACAATTAGGGCATCTCCCTTATGCCTGATATTTAATTTCAGCAAATATTTCATGAGTGAGTTCCATAGGTAAATCGGGGGCTGTAGCTCATGCCTACAGTAAAAATATTCAAGGAATGGCACTAGGTCAGAATAGTGCCACTGAAAACAGTGCAGCCAAGAACTGCACCAGTCAAAATGTCACCACTTTATGTTTTGCACGGGGCTCTGTCCCCCACACACCCCAATGCGGCTAATGGATCCTAACTCCGGGGGGGGTAGCGGATCACGGGGCAAGAAGAAAATGATGAGGCCATGGAATACTGTTTCCATGGCCCCAAGTTAAGTCCTCAGAAAGGCAAAATCTAGGGAGACCAGTATTAGAACCCTAGTCTTCTCTACCACCCAGACGAGCTTCTCCATACCACAGGAGCAGCTCAGCCAGCCTACACAATTCTGTTGATCTTGTCCTGTGGCAGCTCCATGGACTGCGATCTGGGGAGAACTTACTGCAAGCACTATCAATCCCCGCTCACTGTTCGTGGTAGCGCTATTCAAACTAGTGCTCTCTTTATATGTGCTATTCCGGTAGTGCTACTCTGACTGGGTAGGAAATGGTCTAATGTATTTATATGCTTCTGAAATATGTTGTTGTGTATTATATGTTATACATAACAGCCCTATGTACTAAAATCATATTTTAACAATAAAACTGAACTGAACTGAGCATTCATAAGTTCATATGACTCAAGTCAGAAATTCTATTTATAAAACAATCTTTAAAGTCCAAAAATCCACTCCAAATTGTATTACAAGAGCTGAATTGGGTCAATGCTCCTTGCAATCCACAGCTATAAAAGAAAACAAACTGATGATTTTTGACTTCACATAAACAGGCTGAATGACTCAAGATACTCCAGACTCTGCATGAAGGAAATGCACAGCGATTCCACAAAAGGCTATAAACTACTGTGCCATGGCCAGCAATAATACAGGGCATTCTTTACAAATTGGATTTTGGATATATGTGGGATTTTCCCACATTAGGATCTTTCCATTTTATGACTAATAACATATTTCAGCATATAGACTTTTGAAGAAACACAACAAACTGTAGCTGATATCAAAAACTCAGAAGGCCTATCAGTGGTTTGCCAAAAATAAACAAAATATTGAAATAGAGCCATATCTTCTGACATTTACAAACCCTGTAGACAGGAAGTTATTTACCTTTTGTATGAGTGGAAATCTCTGAAAGTAATATACAAAGGTCCACTATTATAAAAACCTGCATATAGTTGTTTCCTTGGATTCCCAGAAACTCTATCCTGCATGCTATTAATTTGCTCAAAGTTCAGTAAAGACCCCCCTCCCTCGCTCTATTATTGTATAAGACACTGCTCTGGGCAATATTATCCCTTGCATTTATGAGTTTGAAACATAGAAACATAGACTTTGACGGCAGATAAGGACCGCTTGTCCCACCTAGTTTGCCCATTTCCCTACCTACAAGATAAGCTGCAGATCCTATTTAACCAACAGCCTATTTCTTCCTACCCCCCGCAAAAATTGCCTTATGTCTGCCCATGCATTCTTGAATCCTCCCACAGTTTTAGACCCCACAACCTCCTCAGGAAGGCTGTTCCATGTGTTCACCGCCCTCTCTATGAAAAAATACTTTCTCACATTGCTCCTGAGCCATCCTCCCTCTATCTTCAAATTGTGTCCCCTTGTTCTTGCACATATCTTTTTCTGAAAGATGCTACCTTCTTGGACTTTGTTGATTCCACTGAGGTACTTAAACATTTCTATCATGTCTATCATGTTCCTTGTTATTTCGTGCCTATGCTTACACCTCTACCTTTGTACCTTCCCTTCTTCCTACAGTAATTACAGATGTTCTCATTGATTGAGGGACTCAAACACAGTCCATTATGTTTTTCTTTCCACTTGGTCTTATCCCTTCTCAGTCTAGGTGTTTTATTATCCCTCCCTGTAAGTTTCATTAGTGTTCCTCTTCCCTCCTTTTCATAGTGCTGTACTGCCTTCCTCTGTTTTACTTAGGCTGTACTATATGTCCTCACCTTGCCTTGCCCTAGGAATTATTTTGGTATAAATTATATATGGTACACCTTCCCTTTCCCAGTTGCATTGATCTGCTTCTTGACTAAGTGGGTACTCTATTACATATCCTTTTCTTAGAAAATTAATTGTGTTTTTAGTTTTCCTCTGGGGAGCCTGTTTTTGAAGGGTAGAAAAACACAATTTCTGTCATATGTCGCTTCTACTTAAAGTATATTTACCTACCTCATATGTTGTTATTCCTTGTATCAATATTTTATTATATTTTTGTTGTCAGATGCTGGGATTCACCCCCCTCTGTTTACTGTATGTACTTCTTATTTGAAAATTTAATAAATATCACTATGGAAAAAAAGGTTTAGTAAAGGAAGAGATGATTTTTCTTGTAGAACTGCTAATAAAGACCTGGTTATCACCTGAACAGTTTACTACAAAACAAATGAACCCTTATGATCAAAAGATATTAAGAAGTACAGTAATTTTTTTGAGAGCAATTAATAAATGATTGTACCTTGTAAAATTATGCAAATAAAAAAATATTTATGTTTCTGTGTGGATATAGGCATAGGCCTTAGGCCTTTTTGGCATCCTTTTCTGGAGCTTTTTTAGCATTTTTATGTGCTATATGTGATTACACTTCTTATACCAAATGTTCAATAGGATTAAGAATCTCAGGCAACCTTACTATTTAATAAAGTATGGAATTGCTTACAGTTTTCCTATGAATCTGTGAAGCCTTCTTCTCCAGCCAACCTCAGCTTCTTAACTGAGGTGGACTGGATCAACAGAATTATTAGGAAATCATTGGTAAGTCATTTATTGGAAGTTTTTTCTTATAGAGATTAGGGGCATTTATTTTATTACTCTTGTTTACATTCATTAAAATACTATTTTAAAGCCTCTACCTCTATCTTCCTAGCAGAGAAGGTATGCAATATGGTGCATTGATCCATTCAAAATACCAATTTTATCTGATTGTATGCAGAAAATCATGGATATATATTTTTATGATTATGTGATTTTATGTAAATTAAATTGTAATAGCATGCATGTTGAACATTAAAATATTAGTACTACTACTACTACTACTTCCTGGATATTGTAATATTAACAAAACAAAACAAAAAAAAACAGAGCGGGAACTATCATAACAGACCTGTACCATAAACCTACATATAAAAACAGTCTCCTCTTGGCATCAAGTTGTCACCCTACCACACAATCAAAAGCAACATGTCTAATCATCAGCTTTGCCATAATGGATGTGAGGCTCACCAGTCTATAGTTCCTCGATTCATCCTTGGGGCCACTGTTATGGAGAGGTACCATGTGAGCCATCCTCCAGTCCTGAAGTACACACCCTAAATCTAATGAGGCATTGAATAGGTCTGCCGAAGATCCCGCTAGTACCTCTGCCAGTTCTTTCAGTACCCTGGGATGGATGCCATCTGGACCTGGTGCCTTGTCCACTCTGAGTGCCCTCAATCCCTCCAGCACACTGTCCTCTGTGATTGCCCTGTCCATCACACCCTCTCCCTCTGTCCCTGCCTTCATGCTGCCCCTTGGATATCTCTCCCCCTTTTCTTTAGTAAAAACTGAGCAGAAGTAGTAATTTAGTGCTTCTGCCTTTTCTCTCCCCACCTGCAGAACTCAGAGGCCTGGCTGACTGCAGGGACCTCACAGCCCATGCATATCATGCTGGTTTTGTGGGAAATGCATTGACTGTTAGTGAGGTGGTGCATCAACTTCAGGATAAATGTATTAATCTACAAAGCTGTGCAAGATTTGGGCCCTTGCCACCTGTAAGACCTTCTGACTAAGTACACTTCCATTCTCCCCCTCTGATCCAGGGCTCCTCATGCTACCATGTTCCTATGTGAAATCATCATGAGATGGAGCCTTTAGTGTTTCCATGTCCATCTTGTGGAACTCACTGCCTGTTTTATATCAGAGGAGCCCAATCAATGGAACATTTTAAGTGATTTGCTTAAAACACATTTAATTTGACATCTGGGATCACTTTTGAAGTAAACTTTGGGTGGTTTGTCTTATGTTTGCTGCTTGTTATCCTGACCTGTTTTAATTCAACTGTGTTTTTGTTTTTAAGATCGCTGAATTGTTATTGTGTACAGCATCCAGATCTTTGGATGGTCACCTAACAAATAAATTGCCTTGCCAAACCTAGGGAAGGAAGAGTTAAATTAAAATCCCCCACCAGAAAAATGGGGTGGGAAATTAAATTAATTCCAAAACAAAATTAGGAAAAAAATGTGTCTCCCTCTGTAAAAGCATACATTACATTAGCCAAAATAACTTGTTTCTGGCCTAATTTGTAGTTCATAACAATGCAGTGGCCCTCATTGTCAGAAAAGGTTTTCTTGGAATGATATGGAAGAATTTATTTTAGAAAAATGTAACCACTCTTACTTCTATGCTGAAAGTAGAATAAACCCCGTTTGTTTTGAATAAATTGGAAAAATTCTAAAATATTTCTCCAGTACATATGTCCAGTCAATTCTGCTTGTGAGCACAAGGTCGGGACCTGGTGATTTTGTGCACACAACCGAAAATGCATTAAACCGAAAATGGCATTTTACTAACGTGTCTGATGCGTGGTTGTGATAAAATTATGTAAGCTCCTTAGTAAACACTGTAGAACACATTAGAAACACTTTACTTAGCTAACATTTGTAAGAATATTGTAAGAAGTACCATAGGAGATAAGCACTTTAAAAAATGTGATAAATACTTTAACATAAAATGTGCTGTTTAACTCTAACAGAAGCGTTGACACTTTTACAGAACTGCTGACAGGAGTGTTCATTCCTGAGCAGTGTACACATGAGAAACTATGAAACAGAATAGCTAAAACCACTAAAATTATTGACATAAAGTGCGGACTGAAATTTTTGTTCAAAATTTTAAAACACTGTGAAATGGAAAAAAAAGTTTACCAGTGTACGTTACCACTAGATGTCCAGTCACAGTCCCAATGTGCTATAAAACTCAATGCTTGTCTCACTGTTTGTTTAGTTAGTGATTCCAGCTTGGGGCTGTGACTTTCAACCCCCCCAACTCCTCTAATTGCACCCAAGAGTGATTATTCAGGTAATTAATGTAAGATTGTTGAAGCAGACATCTCAGAGCCTTACAAAAGCAGGCATCTAATTGTGGTCAGCTGCAATTAACACCTCTTACAAATGCAGCTACTGAATAAATGGTGTCAGAATTGTGCACACAACTGAAAGTCTGCGTGCACACAACCGATTTTTTTAACATTGGACACATAGAAACTGAATCAGGACCAGCAGAATGTGTGCACACAACTGGAATGTGCACACATGTGAATGACACACAAGTGGAATCAACTGTATCTTGAAGCATGAGGCAAGTAGGCTTTTTTTCCAAATTTGCACAATTAATCACTTTATTTTCATATGATCTCTACTACCTTTGATGTTCAATGACATACACACAGTCCGGTCAACCATAGGCATTATGTAAAGACAAGTCAACTGACATTGATTGATATATTTCATATAATATTTCTAGTCAAAATCATCAGCAAAAAAAATAAATTTTAAATACAACTGAACTGGTTACATCATGCTAAAGATAAAGAACTTATTTTTCTGGATCTATAATGAAAATACATACCTGACATTATACCATGTCCCTTCCCACACTTCACTATCATGCTGGTCATTGATTCCAACATTCATGACACTCTCTAACCCCAATACCACCCTGATAAATCAAAGTATTCTTACCATACCCCAAATACAAAATGTCCCCTCCCACCTCACAACCATTAGTAACCACAAGATACACTGGTGGTACCCCAAGGTATCACTCTTATGTGTCTCAGGGAGCAAACAAAATATCCCTACCACCCTCACAAAAATAAATGACCAAGGGGATCATTACAACTTCATGACAATTGTATCTAGCATCTGTATTCTTCTGGTATTATTAGTACTTAGTCCTCTTTCCCTGTACCTCCCCAAAGAAATATAGAATGTGATGCAGATAAGGAATGCTTGGCCCACCCATTCTTCCCATTTTTCCCTACTTACATCATTATTGCAGACTGTACTTAATGTACAGCTCTTTCTCCCTTGACCCCTTCCTTTCACCTATGATTCCATTGTGCCTGTCCCTTGCATTCTTGAACCCCACCACTGTTTTTGCCCCCACCACCTTTGCTGGAAGGCTGTCCCAGGAATCCACCACTCTTTCTGTGAAGTGCTTCCTCACATCTCTTCTGAATCTACCCCATCCTGCTTCATAGCATGTCCACTTGTTCCTGAGCACCCTTTTTTGAGAAAAAATCATAATTCCCTTCTGTACCTTATTTGCCTCTGTGAGGCATTGAACAGTCTCCCTCCTCTCCTCCAGAGTATACACTTTGTGGTCCTTTTGTCTCTCTTCATAGATCTTTTGATGCAGACCCTGCACCATTTTGATTGCCTCCTCTGGACAACCTTTACTCTGTCTATATCCTTCCAGAGATGTTGTCTTCAGAACTGGGCACGGTACTCTAGGTGGGTTCTTACTAGTGATCTATACAGAGGCAACATAACCTCACTCTTTCTGCTGGTGATACCCCTCTCTATGCACCCCAGTATCCCCTCTGCCTAATACCAAAAACAAAAACTTCAGTTAAGGTTGTATTTACAAAAATAATTTTCTTACCAGTGTTGTGGTTCTGTCTATTGTAAAATATAAAAACTAATTTCAAATTCCTCTTGCAGCACTCAGTATTTACTTTACTGACTGCATTTAGTTAACCACTACATGTGGGGAATAACACGAACAAAAAAAGAGAAAAGAAAAAATCTAACTCTAACATAACCCCAATTCTAATCTTGCACTAATCTGATTCAGTGAAGACTAATTTAATTTCTTCCTTTGCACTGACCTATTTAACCCTTTGAGTGCTGAGCATGTGTGAACGTATACAGATTCTGGACGTATATATACTGTACGTCTACAGTTTTTGAAATTTTGGATCAAAATACTGTACCAAAAAATAATTATATTCAAGCTTTTTGAACTTTGTCCAAGTGTGCAGGCTATAATCTTGGAATATCATCTACTTTTTGTGAAGTTGGGAACTCTTCTGACCCCAAAGTTGTTTGAGGAGTTAGGCTTCTAGCATTATTTTGAGGTGGCTGTAAACCAGTTGAGAGGGATCCAATAATACTATAAAACATTTGCAGATGACCTCCTCCAAGCTAGGGGGATTCACCCCACTATTAGGCATTGTTTGCTGTTATTCTGGAGAATCTTGACTAGGAAAGTGCAAGGAGTCAGTGGACACAGCTAATTTTATAAATTTCTCTGCCTCTTTTAGGGAGGTAAAGATTCTCAATCTGCCCTGCAGTGGCACTTATAATTTGGTTGGCAGTTAAGTTTGAAAACCAAGTGTTATGCTTATGCAGCAAGTATTTAGCAGGTTGAAACACTTTTTGTTTAGTCAGAACATTAGGGTGAAGGTCCATAAATAACTGGATATTTAAGTCTCTAATTTTTAAGCCTTTTTTTGTGCTTGCTTTTTGCACAATTTTTTCTGTGTCTTGGTATCTGAGGAGCTTGATAAAAACAAAGCTGTGCATATTGCATATGTAATTGTTGTTGCAGAAGCCTCTATGGGCCCTGGAAAACTTAATCCTGTCTTTGGGGAACACCCTGCATATGGCCATGTATGGTACTTGGTTAGAATAGCACTACATGAATAGCACCAGTCTACAGAGTGCTAGTTCATTTAGTGCTAGCATGGACACTGAGGGGGATATACAGCGCTTTCAGTAAGCTCTCCCCTGGTCACTGTCCATGGTGCTGTAGAGACACAATGGCACCAGAATCCAGGAGGCTGACTGAGCTGCTCCCATGGCAAGGAGAGCTGATGCATAGAGTAGCTCAACCAGCAGCAGTGAAGATCAGGGTTCTGATCCTAGTCTCCAAATATTTCAGTGCACTGAGACTTGATTTTTTTTTTACATGGGGCCATGGAAACAGTATTCCACAGCCCCTCAAATTTCAACTTGCCCCATGATCCGCTCCCCCCCAGAGTGAGAATCCTTCAGTCCGGGAGGTGCAGGGGACACATCCCTCCTTGTTGGGGGTGCGGGGGCTCTAAACCAAAATCAGTGCTATTTTTTCCACACGATTCTGGGCTGCACTATTATTGTCGGAACTATTCTGACACAGTGCCACCTTGGACAGTAATGTCACAAAGAAGATTGTCAGGGTATCCCCTTCCATACCCACAGGGATACCCCTGAGCTTAAGATTTACCCTTCTGGATCTGATCTCTATTTCATCCACATTTTGCTTCAAAGTAGCTAACTCCTGAACATGTTGTGCCACTGTTGTTTTTAAATGGTTAACAACATCTTAAATCTAGCTCATCCTTTGTTCCACTGCTGTTGTTCCAAGTGTAAGGTTCTCCAGGCCTAAAGCAAACTGGTCTACTTTCACAGTAAATTCAGCAGAAGAATACCACATCACAGAGACTCCATGTCATCAAGTGTCTTGTTGTTTCATTGCTTTAGAATCTTTACTTCCTACATTCAGCCCTGTTTTGGAATTCGTTTTAGTTTTACAGTAGTCCACACCTTTGTCACCTCTAGTTTGGAATATCATAACACTCTGTACTTAGGGTCATATGGAGTTTTTATGTGCCATCTGCAGTTTACTGAGAATGCAGTGACCCATCTGGTGGCTGGGACTTCTCAGATTGAATATATTACATATGATCTGCATTGGCTGCTAATTCAGTATTGCATCACCTTCAAGACTGGCATGTTGACATTCAAGGCCCTGTACTATTTGGGTCCAGACTACCTCAAAGATCTCCTGATTCCTTACTGCCATACTCATCCTTTCTGCCCCACTGAAGAGGGATTGCTCATGGTCACCCACTCTCCTCTGAAGCAATCAGAGGACAAGGCTTTTGATGTCACTGCACCATTGCACTGGAACTTCTTCCATTAAGCATCCAAACTGTCCATATGGTGGAGGCCTTTAAGACCTATATTAAAACTTATTTATTTAACCAGGCCTATATAGTTTAAGTTTAGTTTTATGTAAGTTATTTACCTTTGTTTGTTTATAGCTCAGAACCCTTTTTATAATGTTTATTTGATGGTTGTATTTCTGTTCTAGTCTGTTTGATTGTACTGCACCCTGAGCCCTAGGGATAGGGTGTACAACATATAAAATTGCCTTACCTCTCTTCCCTTCTGATAGAGTGTTTTAAAACTTAAGCTTCTGTGTCTGCTTGTACAGTAATTCTTTCTTCACCATTCAGGGCTCTCAAGGTGCTGGACACACTGCAGTTCGCTGCTGTAGTGATGTTCTTTGTCTTTCAGAGCTCTGAGAGTGCTGAGAATGCTGTTGCTTTATGGTCTTAAGTGCACTTCATTGTGCAGAATGCAAATGCAGGTCAGCTGGTCTCTGATTCTGTTGCAAGGGATGATGGAGGTCCAGTGCTAAAAAACAGATCATTCTTTCTCCAGATTTTTAACTGATTTATACCAATTTGTAACCACTGTTACTCTGTAGAAGTTCTTTATCATTTCAATTCCAACAGCCACATTGTTGTATTTTTACATTCTCAGGCATAATCCTTACAGTTTACTTCCAATGATTTTCTGAAAAGAGTCACCAAGTTCCTTATGGGTACACTCTTAAAGTTTAGCACTACAATCCTGGCATTTTTCAGGAAAAAAGATCCCTTCTTTCCAGGCTGTGTGGTAAAAACATTCAGGAGCAATGTGCCTGCTTTTGCCTTTTATCAAACTACTTAAGCATTTTGTACAACAGAGTGGTAGGTCAAATTAAGTGATGGCGCTATGTCATAATGGTGATTGCTGAATGGCAATCGCCATTAGAGTGCTTGTACATCGCCAAAAATAAAAACAACAATGTACACTCGCACAGAAAACAACGGCACCAACAGGGATTTCTATTTATGCGGGGAGGTCCCCCCAACCACCATCTAAAAATTCTCAACTCCAGGGGGGTGCATGTTGGGGGAGAACTTGTAAAAACCAAAAGCTGTGATGACAAAAAACACTCACGCCTTCCGAAACCCGAACCCTGCATCCTTTCAACCGTAGCTGGTCACCCTCACCACCACTCTACACAGCCAGCTTGGCAGCCTTCCGCTGCACTGCCTCACACATACCTTCCCTCCTCTTCCATCCCCTGCAGTATGGATTTGGTCACCCTCATCAGCTTCCTTCTGACCCATTGCTACCCTTTCAGGGTAGCCCACAGCACAGGCACTGAGACTGAATTGCTCATATTTGAGTCGCTCAATCTCAGTCGCCCTTTTGATGGGATACCCTAAGAGATATGTTTATGGACAATAGGAACCTCTCCTCTCTGTAGTTCTTCATGGCCTGTAATTCTGGGTTTTGCCAGATTAATGCACCATAACCCATGTGCTATACTAATGTACAGACTCCCCTTCCAGGAGCATCAAGAAGCATAAACAACTGGAGAACTTACACTCTTATGCCAGTGCAGAAGAGCCCTTGCAGGATTGAAGCAGCGCTGTCTCCAATCCCTAACCACCATCATTGGTGAAATAAACAGTCAGCTAAACACTGCTGTGCAGGCACTCCTTAGGCAGGCAAATTCTATGTATGTGCTGTGGGAAATGGCTTGTCTTCCTTTATATTTTACTTTATTTTTATTCTATTTATCATAATCATGTCTCACGACAAATGTTACATACAGAAGACAGACTATCTAGTGGAATAACCGGTTGGGAACAACATTTTCCTTAATCAAAGTATGTAATATGCATTTGCTGTATAGTGATACATCATTAGAGGGAGTCAACATTGTAACAAAAATTCCTACATTGAGTCCATATTTTTGCTGTTTTCTGAGTCTGTAAGCCACATGGCAGTTCCCAAAATTGTAGGATTGTCCAGCAATCATTTCCATTAATGCCATCATCCCGAAAGGGATAGTTAGAGCCATGTATAAAAGCTTAATGAAATAAATTTTACTCAATAATAATTCTTGCAACAAACTTGTCCTGATCTACATGCAACAAACTTTCTATCTCTGACTTCTTCTCACATCGTATTTCTTTAAGTGAAAGGGAAAGAGAAAAAAAAACAGATGTTATTTTACCCTATGGTAACATTTCCAAAATGAAATCAAACCCTCTCTCCTAGCAGAATTTGCCTGCCCTCTCAAATAAATGAGGGAAACAGAGGGTAAGAAACACTCAAACCAGGGATAATCAGTGCCACACATATTGTTATAATAGCTAACAGTTCACAAAGAGTCTCAATATTTTATATTTCTTCAGGGTACTTTGTCCTCACCCTCCAACTCCTCCAATCAAACTTGGGATTCAGCCGCTCTTCATTCAGCCTACTTGCTGGCCTCCATGGGATCTAAGAGTTTTTGCCTGATAAACGATCCAAAACCTTGCAGGGAAAATAATTGTGTGCAGTATGTTTATTTCTCCGAGCACTCGCCTTTCTGCATCAAACTTTTTCTGCCTTTGCCTCGTTGCATAACTTATATCTGGAAACAGATATACCAGACTTCTATCTTGGGATAAGGGAGCAGCACGGTGAGCATATCAGAGAATCTTGTCTCTGGCCTTGATTCCCGAGGTAATTAACATCAAAGTGCGATGTTCCTCTGTGTTCAATGCATGGCCTCTGGAGGTTGGGGTCACCCGGTATACCTTCTGAATATCCCACTCTTCATGCCGGCCCTCCGGTAATAACTACTCTGATAGCCAGTCTTGTATAGACATGATCAGATGGTCACCCTTTGACCCCTCAGGAATCCCCACAAGCCGAACATTTTCAGACCGCAATTGGTTTTCTAGGGCTTCTATTCTAGCCCATAGATGTTGGGACTCTTTAGCCATGAGAGCCATGGCTCCTGTAGTTGTGTCAGCCTGTTTTTGGACCTGCTGAATATATCCCTTCAGGCTGTCAACTGCTGTTTCAAGCACCAGGACCCGTCCATTGAATTAATCCACTTTCTGGTTGAGTGTGGACAAAGACTCAATCAGTGTTTGCATTTTGTGTCCCAGTGGTGCTAAAGTTTCTTCTGAGCTGGAGGCCTTTCTCAAATTGCACACCATCTTCTGATTTGCCATGTTCCTTATTTTTCATGGTCCCAGCAGCTGTTTTGTCTTTTTTAGGACTCATTCTGACCAAGACGAGGCCACTCTCTCCACTGGTGAAGTCCAATTTCAATTTCACAGCCCATAAAAGGGAGAAAGAGGGTAGATTTAATAATTAGCTGCAGAGAGCTAAGAAAAATTTCTGCTCATAGCTCGGACTCAACAGCACCCCTGGCTTCTCTTCCTTAAAATATATTTATATATAATTTTCAAAAAACTGCATTGATATACCAGGATAACTTATTGTCACAAAAGTAGTGAAATGTGGCATTAGGGTTTCCTCACCCTAACAACTCCCCAACAGCCAAAGGAAAAATCATTAGGGTACTGGGTCTCTGGAGACTTGGCAAATCAGTGGTGGGATTTTCCCTGGGGGTTGTCAAACCTAATGCCCACCCTGTTCCATGAGCAAGCAATGTCACACATGATCTCCTTTCTTCATGCAGGGCACACAAGGGGGAGTAGGGAGTATTAGGGTTGACAACCATAAGGAACACCTCACCACTGATTTCCCAAGACTCTGGAGACCCAAAACCCTAATGCTTTTTCCTTTGGCTGCTTGGAGGGGTGGGGGGAATTGGGTTTAGAAATCATAATGCCGCATTTCCCTACTTTTGTGGCATTAAGTTACCCTAACTGGTGAATTAATGTAGTTATTTGCAAAGAGGTTTCTTACATTTTGGGATACTATAATTGCATTCTCATTTCCCTGTGCTTACGTTTCAGCCAAAATATCAAATTGTCAGCATAGACTCATTATTGCCCTACCTCATGAATGTCATGCTGAGAATTTTCAGATCCCTGCCAAAACATCATTTCGTGCCACTGCAATGTCATTATGCACCAGAGGGTGAAAACACATTTACTGTAGGCCAGGATCTGAAAAATGACAGGTGTCACATTCATGAGGTGGTGTAAAAAATTTCAATTTTGAAAATTTGGGGGCAAAATATTTACAATTAACAAAGTTACAAACAAGCACAGCAATGTTTCAATGCAAGCGCATAACTTTGCGATTTTTACATATTTTGACCCCTTATTTTCAACACAGCCTTCTTATGACCCCACCTCATGAACAAGGGTGTTGACAATTTTCAAATCCCACCTGAGAGGTGATTTCACCAACTGATTGTGAAATCACATTTTGGGCCAGATTTGTGGAATGCCACCAACATTGTTCATGAGGTAGGGTCCCCATAAGGCCACGCTGAAAATTTGGTGTCAAAATATGCAAGAATGTCTGAGTTCTGCATCAGAGTTGAAACTCCCATTGAAATACATTGAACTGCATTTACCTTAGTTTCTCTTATTGAAGTCGGTGGTTCCAGAAGCAAGACATGTCTTTAATCAGAGAGTGAGTCTTGAACCTGGGACCTGTTCAGGTGAGTGAGGCTGTGTGTGGGTGTACTGGGGATGTGGGGTGGTGGGTGCTTAGCAGGAGGTGATGGTGGGGGGGCTGATCAGTGAGGGACTGTTTTCTTTTTTTTTTACAGGTTTTGAAAAAAAATATTGAGGGACCATTTTCTTTATTTCAGGTTATGGCTGAAATGGAGGGTGGGGGTGCCAGTAGACACCAGGGAATATATCATATTATAACTCAGTGGTTGGGGGTGTCACTGGATGCCAGATAAATTATTTATTATGGAAATGGTGATCAGCGGGTGGGGAGTGCCATTAGACACCAGGGAATATATTTATTTAATTACAGAAATGATGATTGGTGGGTGGGGGAAGCCACTAGACACCAGGAAATATGTGAATGCAGGGACAGTGATTGGCAGGTGGGGTGGTGCCACTAGATGCCATGGAAAGATTACATGATTAAGGGAACAGTGATCAGAAGGGTGAGAGGAGTGGTGCTACTACACACCAGGGCAACATGATACATTGCTAGTGATGGCAATGGAATGTGGGGGGGGGCACCACCAGACACCAGGGAAACAGCAGCTCACAGCTCACATTGCAGCCAGCAGCATGAGTTCCAGCTGCAACTACAGAAGTCAAGAATTTCCCGCTGTTCTCATACAGAGAAAGTGGGGAAAGGCTCCTCTCATTAAGCTGGGCAACCGGGATTTTGGGTGCCCAGAAAAGGTATTTGAGGTTCCTATTTTAAAAATCAAACAGCAGAACTTAGCTAAACAGGACCTGTTTATCCAGGTTCTGGTGTTTGTTTTTTAAAATAATAACATATTTATGTATTTTCCATGCTTGTTAGTTTGTGGGAAAAAAAGCAAGATGGCAGTTGGCATGGCAAAAAAAGTGTCTGGTGCCCTGCCAAACAAGTGGTGCAAAATCAAAAATGTACATTGCGACATTAAATTTTTAATTTCACAACAGAACACTATTTTAAAAACCCTACTGCACAGGTCAGAAAACATTACATTTTAAAGTCTTATAATTCTGAAACCCTTTAATATTTTTTTACCAGTCTATCAAAGACACTACCTTAGGACGTGACACATCCCCTGCAAGTTTGGGATAAAAGTTCCATTCCATGTAGGCTGTAGATGAGAGCAAAAAATAAACCACGTGACGTATAGGAAAAAAGTTAGACATTTACAAAAAATGACACATGCAGATCTCAGAAAACACACAAGCAGCCATCACAAAAATGACCACAGATCAAGACCTTGCCTCCTAGATAAAGCTAGCAAAATTTCAGCTCATTTTATCAAATGGTGCTAAAGATATTGATGTGCAAAGTTAGGGGTTTAACACTGAACACTCTACTCAGTCCTAATCATAGTGGTGCTACTGCGCCACTATAAGATACAATCAGACCTGACTTTGCCTTCAGCTCTAGGGCTCAAGCAAGAGCTGCATACCATCTTTGGGCCACCCTTCCTCAGCTACAAGCCTCCAGCCTGCCTGCCACTTGCTTGCCCCGGCTGCAGTTTTCAATACTACATGGAATTTCCACCAATTGGATGGCTTGAGTGTGGGATCTGCTGATTTCAGCACTATTTTCAAAAGCGCTTCATCTTTCTCACTAGGATACCATCAGACCTGACTTTACCCTTAGCTCCAAGAGATGAGCATGAGCCACACACAATGTTTGGTTCACACTCTCTCTGCTATAAGTCTCCAATCTGCCTCCTTCTTGCTGCCCTGACTGCAGTTTTAGCTCTGCCTGGAACTTCCACAAATCAGGTGGCTTGAGGGCAGGATCTACTGATTTCAGCAGTATTTTCAAAAGCACTTCATCTATCCTACCAGCATACCATCAGAACTTGACTTTGCCTTCAGCTCAAAGGGTTGAGCATGAGCCACACACCATCTTTTGGTCACCACCCCCCTCCGCCCCACTACAAGCTTCTAGCCTGCCTGCCTTTTGCTTGCCCTGACTGCTGTTTCCAGCCTTGAATTGACTTCCATCAATTGGGTGGCTTGAGGGAAGGATTTCTCCTTCCTTCTTCAGCTGATCTTCACTAGGATCCTCTGTGCTAAGGACTGGGTGCAAAGAACAAGGAAGAAGTCTGCTGGGAATCAGCAATGAGTTAGCCATCAGTTGAACATGATGCATCTCAGACCAGCCTCCTTCCAACCCAGCTGTTTCTTCTTTGCTTAGTGGGTATCCAGTAACTGTCTGTGGACCTTCTGCCAACCGTTGAACTGTACTGTTAACCTTCACCCTAATTGTGATAACCTTCAGTGATAAACTGCCTAGTCATACTACTTGTTCATTGCTAGTTGGATAGCTAGTCCCCCGTACAGTTGCTTACTGCCTTGAGTTCAATTTTTGCCATTTTTTGCTGACTCATAGAAAAATCCTATCTGGGTACACCCACATTTTGCACTGTCTATTTATCAATTTTCCATCTATTGTTTAAAGCAGTAGTACAACAGAAAATGTTTCCCAAATAAATCTAGAAACATATTATCATACCTGTCAAATGTGCTTGTCTAGGTACATCCTATGCTCTGCACAATGAGACTTTTTTATTTTCTCAATCCTAACACTTGCCAGGTCTATGATGCTATTTCTATGCAAAATGTGGTGGCCAACTTTTTTTTTCTTGAGAAAAAAATAAATTAGAACATTAATAAAACAGGAGTTTAGCATGTTTGCAGTTCATTTGCATCACCAGGTAAGGAAAAGATCCGACTTCCCATACGACACACGGGGGAAATGCCAAACTTGGCCCAACAACTAACGCACTGAAATCTGACCAATGGAAAATCATGTACATAAATGCCTGCAGTCTTGGAAACAAGATCCCAGACCTGCAGGTAACACTGACAGAGGCTAAACTGGACATAGTAGCCATTAATGAGACATGATTCACCAGTATTCACCACACAGGGGAGACTTCAGTACCCGGCTATCTACTGTTCAGAAGAAACCAAGGTGCAAAAAGGAGGGGGGTAGCCCTTTATGTCAATGTAAATATCAAAGCTACAGAAATTCAGAACACACATAAGGAGCAAGAAGAACTGCGTGTCACCCTGGATACAGAAAATGGGACAGCCATACGAACTGGGGTTGTCTACAGGTCTCCAGACCAGGGCGAGGACATAGACATATTACTGTTAGAAGATATACAAAACATGACAGCTAAAGGGGAGGTTCTGATAATGGCAGACTTCAACATGCCAGATACAGATTGGTCAATACCAGCAGGAACATCCACCAGAACTAGACACATAGTGGATTCCCTGCTGGGGGAGGGCCTCAAACAACTGGTACTACAACCCAGCTCAGTATTCGCAAAAGAGGAGGAGGGGAAGGTACCTCATCCAATTAACAGAAGAACTCTGGATAGGGGAGTCAATCCCAGTCCTTTCACAGAAGAAAGGATTCTAAAAGAACTCCTAAGAGTGAAGGTGGACAAAACAATGAGGTCTGATGGGATTCACCCCAGAATTCTAAAATAATTAAGGGGAGAACCAGTGACACCACTGACTACACTTTTTAACAAATCATGGGAGGATGGTGTCATACCTGAGGACTGGAAGAGGGAGGATGTGATTCCCCTTCACAAAAGTGGGACCAAAGACAGAGGCAGGAAACTACATACCTGTCAGTTTGACCTCTATGGTAGGGAATATGATGGAATCACTTCTGAAGGAAAGAATTGTTGAGTACATAGAGGCCAGTGGGGCACGGGACCCAAGGCAGCATGGATTCACTGTGGGAAGGTCATGTCAGACAAATCTAATCAATTTATTTGA
The DNA here is from genome assembly GCA_016271365.2 of Neoceratodus forsteri. Classification (NCBI taxonomy): domain Eukaryota; kingdom Metazoa; phylum Chordata; order Ceratodontiformes; family Ceratodontidae; genus Neoceratodus; species Neoceratodus forsteri. Next base: position 396,593,057 of record CM028131.1, on the reverse strand, counting down.
CTGGGTGACCAAAGTAGTAGACCAGGGAGGGGCTGTGGACATTGCCTATCTAGACCTTAGCAAGGCATTTGACACAGTCCAATACAAAAGATCAATAAACAAGTTAGCCAGCTGGGGAGTGGGTCCCAGGGTGGTAGCCTGGGTAAAACATTGGTTGGACAACAGGACACAGAAGGCAAAAATAAACAGAGTCCACTCTGAAGAAAGGGCAGTTACTAGTGGGGTACCGCAGGGTTCAGTACTGGGCCAGTCCTTTTCAATGTCTCTATAAGAGACATTACAGAGGGACTGGAAGGGAAATTATGCCTCTTTGTTGATGACACAAAGATCTGTAACAGGGTTGATACACAAGGGGGGGAGAAAAGGATGAAAAGGAACTTGGCAAGGTTGGAGGAATGGTCAGAAGTATGGCAGCTTGGATTCAATGTAAAGAAGTGCAAAATAATGTACCTGGGAAACAAAAACCCAGGGGAAGAGTACACAAAGGGGGGGAGGTAGTAACAACATCAAAAATGGAAAGGGATCTAGGGGTAATCATATCAGATGACCTGAAGGTTAGCAAGCAATTTGAGAAGGCAGTAGGGACGGCTGGGGGGATACTGGGGTGTACAGGGAGAAGCATCATCAGCAGAAAACAGGAAGTTGTGGGGAGTCACATGATGCAGAGCTCTAGGTAGCTGCCTTCTCCAAGAGCTCCAACTGCCCGTCCTCCTAAACAACCTGAAAATTCAAGTTTCAGTGATAATTTTTAAGGGTTCTCATTGTTCTACTAGCCTGGGAGACGGTATAGACATTGAGCAAGTCTCAATGGAAATAGAACTGCGGAAAGCTATGCCGAAGCATACCCCGCCAGCAACCCCAGAGAAGGCCCCCAAAAAATCCAAGGCCTCGTCTACGCAGCAGACCCAGACTTCAACGGCAGGGAGCACGGAGGTAGAGCCCCTTACGCTAGCCAGATTTTTGGAGGAATTCCAACTGTTCAAAGCGGAGATGAAGGAGTTAGCGGAGGAGATTAAAAGCATTACTAATGTCCTGGAAGACCTTTCTCAGACAGCGTCAGATAATGAGGCTCGCATACGGTCGTTGGAGGGGAGATGTGAGAGAGTGGAGCCCCAACTGGTGGTAATGAGGCAATGCATCTCCAAATTGGAATTGAAGGTGGAAGATCTTGAAGGTTGAAGTCACCGCAATAATGTGGTAATTATTGGTTTGCCAGAGAAGGAGGAGGGAGAGGAGCTGATTAAGTTCACCCAGAGGTTTGTGGAAAAAATAGCAGGTCCCTCTCCGTTTGGCCCCTGTTACATTATAGAGAGAGTTCACTGTGCCTTGCGCCCGTTACCGCCACAGGGAGCACCCCCGCTCACTTTCATTTTCCCATTCCTCAACTACCAGGAGCGGCAGCACTTTTTAATGAAGATTAAAGACACAAAAGAGCTGCAGTGGGAAGGGGCAAAGTTAAGGGCAGCTCAGGATCTACCCTTATCAGTCCGTCAAAAGAGAACATCTTTTCACCCATTGGTCAAGAAGCTAATTGCAGTGGGAATTAAATTTAAGATGGGTTATCCTGCTAAATTTCAAGTTTTGATTGTAGGAACCTGGAGCACCTACGAGAACGTGGAAACTGCCACAACCGCCCTCCAAGTAGTGCTACCTGATCTCTTCAAGAACCCCTGAGATCTCTACAGGGGTATTCACAGGCTTAAAGCATGCTCATATGTAGCTTACTTTGGGAGTTTGATGTTGCCTGTCTGGTTAAAGCTCCTCCTGTGGTACTTGTGGACTGGACAGATTAGTTCTTGTTATTTTACTTGGTTCCCAGGTGGAGCATTTTCTCAATTTGTAAAGAATGGGGACTCCTTATATCTTTTGCCTAGTTTCCCCTGCCGTTCAGCTCTGGTTTTGTTTTGAGGCGTAGTCAGCTCCTGGAGAAAAGGGGATCTGCTGATCAGGTCAGATGTTATGGCAAGGTGGTGGAAACCCTGTGCGTTCTCCTCAACATCGAGGAGGAGAAGGATCATAGTATGGCAGAGATTACTGCGATGTGGTTGTATGCCTGTTTAATTTCACCTCTTCGCCACTAGATGGAGCCAGAGACTGCATTACTGTCCATGATTCCTACAGCAGAAGAAGTTAAAATTGAACAGAGACACTCTATTGATACCACTCTGCATTATATGGACTGTCAGGTTTTTTTTATGGCTCTTTTCCTTTTGGGCTTGATGCCCTGGGTGCCAATGTACTTTATTTTATGTTCAGGAAGCTAATTATTATCTTATCAAGCTGAAGGTATCTGTTATATTATTATAGGGGGATAGCCCTGGGTTTGGCCTTGTAATGGTTTAGCGTGTGATGTAGTTAAATGCGGGTAGTATATTTTGTCATAGTAAAAGTGTGGGAAACATATGACTGGGGCTTGTAGTAAAAATATGTTGTATTAGATTCTAATTGATGGGGGCAAGATAGATAGGTATAAAGGCCTAATCAGCATCACATGGTTATCTTACTTTACTTTACTAGCATGTTCAAAATAATTGTATATTTATAATGTTGGAATGCTAACTGTGTTGAGAAGATAGCATAGTCAGTAGGTTGGCAGGAGTTTCGTAGTTAGTGGTTGTTGTGGAGGGGTGGGTGGATAGGGCGGAGGAGGATTTATCGTGTGGACTGTTGTCATGGACCATGACAGAATGGGTTGGGATTGGGGGGAAGGGGGTTCTGGGGTGTCCTGTATATATTGTTGTGGGGGGTTGTTTAAGGGGTATTTGGTACTGCAGAAGGGGGGTGGAGGGGGGGAAGCACAGCTTATATAAGGAATGGGAAAGGGAAGAAAGTCCCTGTTACACGCGGACCTATGGCTATAGTCCCTATGAAAGAGTAGTCAATGGCCAGGGATATTAGATTTATTAGTCGGAATGTGAAGGGGGCCCGACCTAAGTCTAAGCAATATAAGATTTTAAAACATTTAAATCATTTGAAAGCCGATACAATGTTTATACAGGAGACCCACTTACTTAAATGTGAAGCTAATAATATGAAGCATCTGCAGGTGGGGCAGGTTTTTGCTTCGGAAGGTAACACCCAGAGCAGAGGCATGATAGTGATGATACACAGGTCCATTCCCTTTAAACCTCTTCAAGTAATCCAAGATACTTTAGGTAGATTTGTTTTTATTAGAGGTAATTTACACTCTCTGAAAATACTGCTTGGGTCGATTTATGGCCCAAATACAGACACCCCAGATTTTTGGACAGATTATGGAAGCACGAACACCATTCCTAAATATTCCCATGATTACAGGAGGGAATTTAAATCTGGTATTGGATCCATCATTAGATAGATCTGGGTCCTCTCGTAAGGGTCTCTCCCCAGCCCAAAGAGTGGTCAGAGAACTTTTAGACCAAATTGGTCTCTGTGATGTGTGGAGAATTCTTCACCCTAAGGTCCGTGAATTTACTTTTACCTCCCAGGTACATGGTACTGCATCCACGATTGACTGTGTTCTTGCTTCGAGTACTCTTATATCGGGAGTGGTGGATTTGAACATTGCTGCTGGACCACCCTCTGATCACTCAGTAGTTACTTGTTTAGCATTTTTTCCATCTCTCCCTAAAAAAGGTGGTAGATGGAAACTCAATAATCAGTTGCTAAAAAACCCTGAGGTAGTTAAATATATCTCTTCCCAAATATCAGAGTTTATCTCTATCAACCACAATTCTACTAGACAGCCGGATATGGAGTGGGGAGCACTCAGGGTATTTTTGAGGTGGATTCTGATTGGATTGGCCTCTCAGAGAAAGAAGGAAAGGGAAAGTCATATTTCTGAACTTCTTTCTCTGATTCGGGATAAGGAGGCTAAGCTTTTTCCTCTCTCACCTGAGGATTACAGACAGGATCTACTTAAATTGCGAGATTCATATTTAAGTTTACTAGGAGAACAGGCTGAGCTGGCAATTATTAAAATGAAGGCGGTGTATACTGACCAGGGTGAGAAGGCAGGCCGTATGCTGGCAAGATGTGTTAAACAGTTGGAATCTGCTAGACTAATTGCTGCTGTTCACTCTATTGAAAATGGTTCTATTAGAAACTCTCCAAAGGAAATTGCTGGAGAGTTCAAGAACTATTTTGAGCAACTTTATGGAGCAATGAAAGATCCTCTATCAGAGGAGAAGCTGCGACTCTACTTAGGAGAGTTACACCTGCCCTCCCTTTCGGAGTATCATCAAGCCCGGCTTACAGCCGTAATTACCCAAGGTGAAATAGAGCAAGTTATTAAGTCCCTTCCTTCGGATAAAACCCCTGGTCCAGATAGGTTTTCCTCTAATTTCTATAAAGTTTTTTTCCAACGAGCTAACCCCGATACTTTTGACACTGTTTCAATATATTCTTAGCTTGCAAGCAATGGACGTCTCACTGTTTGAGGCGTTAATTGTTCTATTACCCAAACCAGATAAACCTCCCAACTTTGTTAAAAGTTATAGACCCATTTCGCTTCTCAATCATGATATTAAAATTCTTGCGAAATTAATGGCAGATCGTGTAAGTGCTGTTCTTCCCAAGCTAATTGGTGCAGAGCAGATTGACTTCATGAGGGGTGATCCTCAGTGGACCATTTGCGGACTCTTGCGTGTGTTTTCTTGTTCTCTAGGGAGGCTGATCATCCTATGGCTTGGTTTCCCTGGACGCCGAGAAGGCATTTGATAGGGTCCACTGGAATTACCTCCTAGCCACAATGGAAACATTTGGCTTCCCTCTGGAATTCCGGAAGTGGAGTGGCTCTCTTTACAAGTTCCCTTCTGCTAGAATTTCTTGTAATGGAGTCATCTCCGATTCCTTTAGGTTATATGTGGGAACTAGACAAGGCTGTCCACTGTCTCCACTTCTTTTTAATTTATATTTAGAGCCTCTTATCAGGTGGATATTGCAAGCCAGGAGGTTCAGGGTATCCAGTTGTATGGTCATGTTACTAAGGTATCTGCATAAGCAGATGACCTTTTGCTCCAAATATCATACCTGGCTTCATCTGTACCTGCCTTACTAGGAATTATACAGGGCTTTAGTGAAGTTGCCAATTATAAACTAAATATTGAAAAAACACTGGTATTCCCCCTTAATCATAAAACTTTTAAACACGAAATTGCCGCCTTAGGGTTATCTTGGAAAGCCGATGCAATAAAGTATTTAGGGCTTACCCTCACGAGGACCCCGGTCCGTAAACAACAGTTAAATTTGGATTCCTTGGTTCATGCTATTGAATTAGATTTCAAAAGATGGGCTATGCTTCCACTCTCTCTGTGGGGAAAAATTAATTTAATTAAAATGAACATTTTTCCCCATCTGTTTTACCCATTAAACATGTTAAACAATTGGCTTCCATTAACATGGTTTAGGAAAATTCATGGTATAATCACCAATTTCATCTGGGATTATAAAAATTCCAGAATGGCTTATCATAAGCTATCCACTCCTAAATTGGTTGGAGGGTTAAGACTTCCTCATATTGGGCTGTACTACTGGCCCAGTCATGCAAATAAGTATCTCAGATGGTTGAAGGTAGTAGATCCCTCGGATCAAGGTACATATGTCCCATTCTGGTTAAAAGTGGAGATATCTCATATAATGGGGCATGGCCTTGCCCCAAGGCTATGTTACATATTAACCCAAGTTCCCTACCTGTTGCTCTTCGGAACTCCCCCATTGGGACTTCTATTAGAGTCCATTCGCAATTATGTGCCTTTTTGAAACATAGCCATACTAAGGACTTATCTCAACCTATAAGAGGTAATCCCAGTTTTCAATTTGATGGCAAACCTCTCAAGAGTAGTTGACTTCCACAACTAGGTGACTGACAACTTATTGAATTAGTCACTGTGGATGGGCAATGGTTCTCCTCAGTTGAAATTTTGAACAAATTTCAAATTCAACCCACTGATATATTTAAAGTTTTCCAGCTTCGTCATCTTTTGTTAAAAGTGCTGGGAGTAGTCTTCCCGACTGCTTTAAAAGTGTGTTTTCAAGCCGAGTTAGGGCCTTTAGCAGGAATTGCTCATGCTGTTTCCAAAATATATTGCACCCTCTAAAGTTGGGCCTATCCTCAAAATTTTGCACAGGTCACATTTTTGGTCCTCACTATTTCCTGATAATATATTTAATTGGACACTACTTTGGCATAGTTGCCATAAATATATGTTGCAAGACAGGCTTAGATTGATGCAATTTAAATTATTGCATAATATTTATGATTCCCCTCAGAAGTTGGCAAGGTTAGGTACTGTGTCCTCATTTACATATACTAGATGTCAGCAAGGTGGGGGGATCTTCTCCACATTTTCTGGAATTGTCCTAAGGTACCTCCACTATGGACCACTATTAAACAAAGGGTGGATTCTCTACTGGGTCTAAGTGACCTGTTTACAGCGGAGGTATGCTTGTTGGGTGATGTTTCTGGTATTCCAATGTGGAATAGGAAATATCATATGGCTTTGATTTCTGCATCAGTAAAGAAGGTGGTCCTTAGACACTGGAAGGATACTTCAGAAATTACCTATGTTGAGTGGTTACAGGAGCTACTCGCTAATCTTAGAACGGAGAGAGTCATTGCCAGTCTCCAGAACAAGTTACCAAAGTTAATTCAAATCTGGGGTCCCCTACTCTTGTTATATTCTTTACAGTCTTAGGGGTGATTCTTCCTTATCTCAATTGTAGAGGTTGAGGGAACAGGTTGCTGTGCTTGGAATGCTGGGGGAGGGAGGGTGCAAGGGGTAGGGGTGTGCTGGGGGTTAGGTAGGGTGAGAATAGATCCTTGCAATGTCTGTTTCATGTATTTATGTTATGTCTGTTATGTATTATTTGGCTTGGATGTATTCTCTGTATTGGAAAATTCTAATAAAATTTGAATGGAAAAAAAAAGAAAACAGGAAGTTGTTATCCCTCTGTACAGACAGTTGGTGAGACCCTATCTGGAGTACTGCATCTTGTTCTGCAGACCCCATCTCTGCAAGGACATTGACAGGATGGAGGCAGTCCAGAGGAGAGCAACTAAAATGGTGCTGGGTCTGCAAGAGAAGCCATATGAGGAGAGACTAAAGAAGCTTAATATGTATACCCTTAAGAAAAGGAGGGAGAGGGGGTATGTGATTGAAACTTTTAAGTACCTCAGTGGAATCAACAAAGTCCAAGAGGGTAGCATCTTTCAGAAAAAGAGATGTGCAAGAACAAGGGGACATAATTTGAAGATAGAGAGGGGGGACAGCTCAGGGGTAATGTGAATAAGTATTTTTTCACAGAGAGTGTGGTGGATGCATGGAACTGCCTTCCTGAGAAGGTTGTGGAGTCTAAAACTGTGGGAGAATTCAAGAATGCATGGGACAGACATAAGGCTGTTCTTGTGGGAGGTAGGAAGAAATAGGCTGCTGGTTAACTAGGATCTGCAGCTTATCCTGTAGGTAGGGAAATGGTCTGACTAGGTGGGCCAAGCAGTCCTTATCTGCCATCAAAGTCTATGTTTCTAAGTAACCCACAAGAGACAGGACTATCCTCGATCTAGTAATGACTAACGAGGAAAGGATCACAGAACTCCAGGTAGAAGGTCACCTGGGGGGCCAGTGACCATCACATGGTGTGATTCAATTTGGCCACTAGAACTAAATCATCCCATTCCAATGAAAAAATATGGAACTTCAGAGGAACTGACTTTGATAAGATGGCCAACAGAGTTAAGCTAGCCCTGGCAAGAAGAAATACAGGTGAGGGGGTACAGGCAAAGTGGGCAAGCATTAAGGATGCAATACTTGAAGCAACATCCCATTGTGTTAGAGAGAAAAGCAAGAGCAAAAGGAGGAAACCACTTTGGTTCTCAAAAACAGTAGCAGAAAAGGTCAGAGCCAAAAGACTGGCCTTCAGGAAATATAAGGGAATGCAGTGGGACAAAGATAGGGAGGCATACCAAACTTCCCTAAGAGAAGCAGGGAAGCAGTGAGGCAGGCAAAGACCCAAACTGAGGATACACTAGCATGAACAGTAAAAGAAGGAGACAAGACTTTCTATAGACACATTAGTGAAAGGAGAAAGTCCATAGAGGGTATTGCTAAGATCAAAGGGGATAAGGGGGAGTGTGTGGAGGAGGACCAAGGAAAAGCATCTATCCTAAATAGATACTTCTGCTCAGTATTTACTGAAGAGAAGGTAGGGCAGGGCCCACAGCTCAGCACCATGCAAACAGGGGGGAGAGAGGTGTGCACAAGTCCTTTCACAAAAGAAAGGGTCCTACAAGAGCTTGCTAAACTCAGGGTGTACAAGGCAATGGGACCAGATGGCATACATCCCAGCGTACTAAAGGAGCTAAGGGTGGAAGTAGCAGAACCATTATCAGAACTGTTTAGTGAGTCTCTAAGCACAGAAGAGGCCCTAGAAGACTGGAGAATAGCTCATGTGATCCCGCTCCATAAGATTGGTATCAGGAAGGAGGCAGGGAACTACAGACCAGTCAGTCTTACCTCAGTAGTGGGCAAGCTTATGGAGGCACTCATTAAGGAACAGATAGTGCAACACCTGAAATCCATAGGAGCACAGGATCCAAGACAGCATAGGTTTACAACAGGAAGGTCCTGCCAAACTAATCTCATAGATTTCTTTGACTGGGTAACCAGAGTGGTGGACCAAGGGGCTGCAGCTGATGTCACCTACTTTAGCTTCAGCAAAGCTTTTGATACTGGTCCACATAAAAGATTGATTAATAAGTTGGGTAGGCTTGGGGTGGGTCAGAAGTGGGTCAACTAGATGGCAAACTGGTTGGAGGGCAGAAAACAGAGAGTGGTGGTAATCGGTATACAGTCAGAAGAGATGCGAGTCACAAGTGGGGTACTTCAGGGATCAGTCCTGGGGCCAGTCCTCTTCAATATCTTCATCAGTGACATTGCAGATGGACTGGAGGCTAAGGTTTGCCTATTTTCAGATGACACCAAGATCTGCAACAGAGTAGATGATCCAGATGAGGTGGGCAGAATGAGAAGAGGTCTGGATAAACTGGCAAAATGGTCAGAAGAGTGACAACTGGGGTTTAATGCAAAGAAGTGCAAGATCGTGCCCAAAGGGAAGAAAAATCCTGAAGCCACCTATAAGTTGGGAGGGAGTTGCTGGCAATCACAAGGGAAGAAAGAGATTTGAGCATCATCATCACAGATAGTGGTGGGTGAAGTGGGCTCAATCCGCTCCACGAAGCATTTTGTGGAGCACAGGCGGATTCGCTGAGTGCTCTGCAATGTGAAGCAGAGTACTTCACATTATAATGAGGAATGTGAAGTGCATTAGAAACAGCGACTTCACGTTACTCCACCTCCACTGGTCACTACTCTTTCAATTTTTAAGGCAAAGTACATTGGTGGCAGTTCACTTCGCCTTACTTTGCCTTGTTTTTGAGCTTTGAAGGCGGATTTTGCAGTGATTCATAGGAGTTCAGATCACATGGGCTCTATATTGATCTGCACAGCCTCAGTTCGGAGTAGTATGAGTAGGAAGGAGTAGGAGACAGTGTGCTCTGATAGCTGTCTGTAGGAATCTTTTAAAAGCTGTTCAAAAAGCATTTTTGCTTTTTTGGGGGGGGATCCAACTGTAGTTCATTGAGTGTAGGAAACCCTCCTGTGCTCACATCATCAAACGTTTTTATTTGTATGTGGATTTTGAATGTTAATTTACAACATTGAGTGTGTGTGGTGAAAGACAGTGAAGTGTGCTGTGTGGGGGAGGGGTGTATCTGTATGTAGGTAGATTTAAGTTGGCGAACTAGTAATTTCTTTGTGTTTCAGTTATATTTTTGTTATATAACTGACTGTGTTATTGTACACATAGTAAAATTGTCAGTAATAGTACAAATTTTCTTGCTGTTTGTTGTGTGAATGTGGTGCATTTCATAAGGTCAGGTTGTTTAAATTACAAATTTACATTATGTGGCAGTACACTGAACTTTTGCACTTGCGTCGCATTCCTCGTTCAGCATTGTACACAAACAGTTCTGTGTTGTGTGTGCAGTGCTGTGTGCATCAAATATAATACACCTTTTAAAATTTGTGACACAGACTAGTGTAAGTGCAACTAAGTGCAGCAGTGTGAACCTGCTATCCACTGTAGCTGCCTGACTTTGTACTGCAATCGTGTTCTCTGTTCTCAGTTTTGCTGCTTGTAGTGCCGTAAAAATCAACACTGTCTGTATTCAGTGCTTCCCCCCCACCCCAAGTTGAAAAGGTATTTTTTACCAGACTGGATTGTTTTTGTGACCCCATCAGCACTACTGGTTACTGAAGTTGTTTTAATTCCATGACAGTGTCACAACACAGTAGTCTCTTATCTGTTGCTGAAGCCACAGTTGTTTATTTTGCTTCACATCCAGTCAGTGTCCCTCCAGTCAGAAAGTGAATGTATCAAAATCTGAATTTAGTAATAATATTTGTGGTTGATCCCCCAAAATGCCTGCAAAGAGATGTACAAGTAAAGCTGTTTCTGGCCATGGCAATGTTGACAGTAAGAGGGTCTGTGGGCATGGTAGTAGTACGCTGACGGAGAAGTGCATTGATGATGTAAGGAAAGGTGTTTCTCCTGCAATGTTTTTTATAGCCCAATCAATAGCTTCACTCATAGTTGGAAGAGATGATGTTTTCTCAGCCGGTGGTGTTAGTGTTACTGGTGTTAGTGGTGGTGGAGGTAGTATTAGCATTGTTGCGTCAAGTTCTAATTCCGACCAGTGTACCATATCCAAACATATTGAGTGTAAAGCAGTATGAGTGAGTGACAGCCAGGTGATGTCATACTTCACAGTAACATCCCATTAACTGAACCTGATTCTGATGATCATGTCAATGATAACATACAATGTGATATTCCATCCACCGTGGCACTGGCTGTAACGTCACGCATTTTCCATGCAGTGATTCACAGTGTGGTGAAAAAATATCAGGTGATGGTGGTGTAGATGCTGATGATGAATGTGATGATGCTGATGATGATGATGTTGCTGTTGTTGTAACATGCAGTCCACATGTTAGCATCCAAGCAGAAGATGTGGATGCATGTGACAGTGACATTGATGAATATGATGATGATGTAATTGACCCCAGTTGGGAATCGGAGAAAAAGAAATTAAAAGTGGCTGTGTCTGAATCAGTTTGCAGGAATCCCCCAAAAAAAAACTTGTGATTTACCAGTTTTAGTTGATGATGATGATGATGACGACCCAGTAATCAATATGATCGGTAGTCATGGTGGTCAGTTGCAGTCCAGGTGTGCAGTGCCAGAAACATCACGTGCCCCCCCCACTTCAGTGCTTAAAATAACAGATGTAAATAAGCCACATCATCATGGACATGTTAAAAGCAGAGCATCACACTCCTTTGTTTGGGATTTGTTTTGTTCAAGATGCAAATGATGATTCAGTTGCAATCTGCCAGGTTTGCCATGTGCGTGTGAGTCAAGGTAAAATGGGGAGCCATCTTGGGACAGGAGGACAGCATACACACCTTAAGAATAGGCACTTGGCTCTGTGGACCCAGCACAAGCTGGCAGCTAATACCAGACTGGGGCATTCACCCATATCACAGGCAACCATAGCGAGCATGTTATCCTCTTCCATGACTGTTAAGCCCAGTAGGAAATAAAACGTGTGCAGTAGTGCGGTAATAAGAGCAGAGGATTACTACAGGCATGATGAGGTGGAATACCATAATGACTTTGAAATGTTGTCCAGTGCTGGTGAGAGCAGCAGTTTTTGTGGTGGTGGTGGTGGTGGTGGTGAATGCAGTATGTCTAGTGCAAGTGGTACATCAACCCCAGTTGGCAAATCTGGAAAAATAACATCATTTCTGGGTTTGTCATCATTACCTGTGCAATCGTCTTCATCAAATGTCCACACTCCACCCCCTGCCAATGCCATTCATCACAGAGCACAACCATTTGTGACCAACAACACACCCCGTGTAAAACATTTAAGTCAGCAAACGTTACAGAGTGTTTTTGTGCATAATCTGAAGTAACTCCCCAATCATACAGCGTCACATGAACTTAGTGCTGCTGTAGCGGAAATGCTGGCAATTGATCTTTTGCGCCCCTTCTTTGAGGAGAATTCTGGGTTCTGGCGGTTTGCTGCCCATGCCTGTCCAAAATGGGAAGTCCCATCCAGGATATACTTTTCTACCCATGCTGTTCCTGAGTTGTTCTGCACTGTCTCAGACTCAGTAAGACAAGCCCTACAACATTCCTCCTCTCCATTCATCCATTTAAGTATGGATATGTGGACAAGTGGCAAAACAGCGGGGAGTTCATATCTATGTATAACTGCACACTGGGTGCAGGTGCCGGGGGTTGTTTGTGATGTTGGTAGTGTGAATAATCAGTGCAGTATAGTGGATTGTTGCGGTAGAAATTTCCTGGAATTCACCAGCATGCAACAATTGCTATGCGCAGTGTGACCTGTTCACACACTGGTGAGAACATGTTGGACATAGTACTGACTGAAATTGACAGATGGCTAAACCCTTTGTGCCTGAAAGCTGGGTTCATAGCAAGTGACAATTGGTCAAATGTGGTGAAATGCATCATGAATGGTGTTTTTTTCATGTTCCATTCATGGCCTACTGTTTAAATTTTGTAATTCAGGAGTTTCTGCAGCACCCTGACATAAAGGAAATGCTGACCATTGCATGACATATCTGGTTTCAACTTTTCAAGATCTGGAAAGGCCTGTGACCAACTGTGGCAGTTGCAGATACAAAACAGCCTGCTTGAAGCTGAAAGTTGTCACCCAATGGAACTCCATGTTATACGTGGCACAGAGGTTGTATGAACAATACAAAGCCATCTCAGAATATCTTGTTATGTACACTAGCCGTGACAATTCTGGGGCCTCCATGTCTATGATGACTGAACCGTGGCACATCATGGACTCTGTAATAAAAATTTTGCGGCCTTTTGAACATGCCACACAGGCAGTGAGTGGTGAGTCTGCCTCCATTAGCCAATCAATTCCACTGCTGTGGGTGCTGAGGAAGACATAGGTGAATGTACAGCATGGCCTTGATGTTGCTGGAGACGGTGGTAGCAGTATGTTGCTGAACCACATGCTGACAGTATTTGACCAGAATCGTCACATTGTGAGCATTCAGTGTAGTGACATCTTTGCCATGGCAACAATGCTGGACCCACGATACAAATGTGGAATTGCATCAGTACTGGAGGGAGGGCCTGAGCAGGTAAAAAATATCAGTGGTTAACTGGTTCGCTTGGTTCATGGGGCACAGAAGTCATGTGCCAAGGTGTGCAAACCTCAACAGCATAATCCAGCTGAAGGTGTAGCTGGAGGACCAGCAAGCATATCATGCAAGGGTAAGGGAACTGTAGTTCCAGGTGGTCTGTCATCCAAAGCGGGTCAGGGTGGCAACAACCAGCTTTGGGAGGCTTTGTTCCAAGTGGCTATTTGTGAAATAAATGATTCCGGAAAGCAGGCTGATGAATCAACAATTGGACTTAGTGCGGCACAGAGAATGGTTGAGTTATATTTGTCTGAAAAAAGGCATCTGACAATAAGTGAAGATCCTCTTATGTACTGGAGTGGAAAGGTCAGTGAATGGCCAGAGCTGACTGCAGTGGCACTGAAGTACCTCACATGCCCACCCTCCAGTGTAAACATTGAGATGGTATTCAATTCAGCAGGTGCAATAGTCAGGGATCGTCAGACAAACCTGTCTCCTGCAAATGTTAGTTTGCTAACATTCATTAAAATGAATGAAAGGCACATACCAGCACAGACTGCAACCTTGGTATTCATACCCCGGCCTAGTCATGGTGGTCTTGCTGATGTGGAAATGGAGCATCCTGGTGGCACTAGCAGTGGCTGCCTCAAATGGCCCACCACTGACGTAGACGATGACACAATGGAGAAAGAATTTCCCAGTGATCAGACTTCAGACAACGATGACTGTGAGGACACTTTTCTTTATCAGGATGATGATGTGGTTAATGTTGGCAGGTTTTAACTGCAATATTTAAGAGGTGGTGTGCCCCCACCCCAGACCACCACCACCGGGCTGATGTTATGCAAGTCTGCCACCATGAGTCTGTCTGCCTCCCATGGACCACCACAACCACCACCAGGACTGATGTTATGCAAGTCTGCCACCATGAGTCTGTCTGCCCCCCACGGACCACCACCACCACCACTGGGACTGATGTTATGCAAGTCTGCCACCATGAGTCTGTCTGCCCACAACAGACCATCACCACCGGGACTGATGTAATGCAAGTCTGCCACCATGAGTCTGTCTGCCCCCCACAGACCACCACTGAGACTGATGTTATGCAAGTCTGCCACCACCATGAGTCTGTCTGCCCTCAACGGACCTCCACCACCATCAGCAGGACTGATGTTATGCAAATCTGCCACCATGAGTCTGTCTGCCCCACACGGACCACCACCACCACCGGGACTGATGTTATGCAAGTTTGCCACCATGAGTCTGTCTGCCCCCCACAGACCACCACTGGGACTGATGTTATGCAAGTCTGCCACCACCATGAGTCTGTCTGCCCCCCACGGACCTCCACCACCACCAGCAGGACTGATGTTATGCAAATCTGCCACCATGATTCTGTCTGCCCCACACGGACCATTACCACCACCGGGACTGATGTTATGCAAGTTTGCCACCATGAGTCTGTCTGCCCCCACGGACCACCACCACCACAACTGGGACTGATGTTATGCAAGTTTTCCCCCATCATGAGTCTGTCTGCCCCCCACGGACCACCGCCACCGGAACTGCTGTTATGCAAGTCTGCCATCATGAGTCTCTCTGCTCCCCACGGACCACCACCACTGCCACCGGGACTGATGTTATGCAGGTCTGCCACCACCATGAGTCTGTCTGCCACCCACAGACCACCACCACCACCACCACCGGGACTGATGTTATGCAAGTCTACCACCATGAGTCTGTCTGCCCCCCACGGACCACCACCACCACCACCACCGGGACTGATGTTATGCAAGTCTGCCACCGTGAGTCTGTCTGCCCCCCACGGACCGCCAGTGCACCATCACCACCAGCTTCTTAATATTTAAACCATAAAGTGAGTATGTGCACTCATGTTTGTTATGCTGCCTCATTTCCTTAAGTTGTATGTTTTGTTTTCTGTAGCTTTTCAGAGCCGCAGTGGCAAAACACATACAGTACACTTCTTTTGTTTCTTTTACAGGAGAACAAAAACAGGCTCCATCGCTAATACTCATTGGAAAAGATGCTGTAGCTATACCATACAGAGAGGAACTGATGTAATATCCATGTGAAATCCATTCTGGTAAGTATGAAGCTTTTATTTCATCTGTTTCATTGCTTTGTAAAGACTGCTGCAAATATTGCACACAACAGGTTGTCTTAGTAGTTGACAAGATGTGTCTCTGAAATGTAACTTGACAATAGGGATTGAGATTTGAAAACCAGGAAGGGACACATAACAATGAAGTTGTAACTTGTAAGAAGTCATTCATATATTTTTTAGGAAACTTCGAGATGCTTTGTTGTTCTGTCAAAGTGGCCTTATCTAAAAAAGTTCTTCAACATCAGGCACACCCCTTCCCCGAGCTTGGTCACACATGCAACACGCAGAAGTCATTTCATTAGATGACCATGACCATCATTAACAACCGGACTCCAGAAGTATGCTGATGAAATCTGTGAAGAAGTAAATAATAAGAAACCGTTACAGACAAAACTGAAAATATGATTCCCTCCACCCCCCCAAAAAAAAGAAATACTTACCTTCACGTGCTTGAGAGTTATCCATTTCCATTTAAGTGCAAAAAATTCTCATGGAGCACTGGAATGTGCACAGCAACAGTTTATGAGTCACCTGTGTGATGTAGAACAATAGCATGAGTACAAGTTCATGTCAAGTTCAACCCCCTTCATCATCACCTACAAAATACACAACTATATATATATATATATATATATATATATATATATCTACTCACCAAAGCTACTATTAGTGTACATCCAAAGGGCACCTTTCAATCCAGTTGAGATGATCACACTTCATTTGGTGGAATCATCTCACACAACACATTGGACCAGCAACATGAACCTCACAGTCATCATTTTATACTGGGGTATGTACTGGAACAGTCTCATTTCTCTTTGTTACCACTTGTCAATTTTCTGCACACGAGGAGGATGCACTGTGGGCAAGTAGAAAAAATCTTGGGACTCTGTGCCACCACTGCGCGCATGACTGAGTGCGCCAATAATTCTGGGGGACTTTGTATGTGCTGAAACAGTCTCTTTTCATTTCGTTACCACTTGTCAATTTTCTGCACACAAGGAAGATGCATTGTGGGCCTGCAGAAAAAATCTGGGGACTCTGTGCCAACACTGCGTGCATGACTGAGTGTGCCATTAATTCTGGGGGGACTTTGTATGTGCTGAAACAGTCTCTTTTCACTTAGTTACCACTTGTCAATGTTCTGCACACAAGGAGGATGCATTGTGGGCCTGCAGAAAAAATATGGGGACTCTGTGCCACTTTTGTGTGTTCTGTGATTGTTGCTGTGAGCTCATAGTCATGATGTCATAGGGACATTTTTACAATAAAGCAGCATTGCAAGAATGTCCTCACAGTTCTGAACTGTACTTTTTTATGCTACTTTAAATTGCCACAGCAAACACTACTTACATCTGAGTCATCAGTGACTTGAATGATATGATTCTTCTCACAATTTATTTTTGCTTCTCTTACTCCTACTTTTTTTCATGTATGAAAACAAAATGAGCACATCTTCCAATATTGTTCCGACCAGCTCTTTATTTATTTGCAGCTGCTTTTCAATAACTATTGTTCCGTGGTGTCATATAAAACACTGACTGATGCATAACTGTTAGTTAACAACAGAAGTGATATGTGACAACTACTTGATGTGATGGAGAAAAGAAGAGGAAAACAATGACAAAGACCTGGTCACACTCACTGTCAGCAGCACCAATTTAAAAGGAATGCTCTTTTCATTATTTCACACATGAAAAAAGGTAGTACAGCACACTCAAGTACTGAAAATTATCATTCCAGTCAGTCAGGTGTAAGAAAAGGAAGTTATAACATAGCATTAAAAAATATAGGTCAGAGTTATCAACAGATTGTTGCACTGCTGCTTTACAGACAGTCACCATATTACATAGTTATGGTGATGCACGTAAACTAATATGTGGGGTCATTACTACCACTGAAATATTTCTTGCTCCACAGAGTGCAATATATGTCTGTGAAAACCACCCACAATTTCATTACAGTGAGTCACATGACGGAGGAATTAACAATCTGAAAAGCAACCCATATTTGTGCCACACTTTCTCAGCAACGTTAAAACGTGATGGCAGGGGGAGTGCAGGTGCATGCTCCACTGTACTGAATGTCCAGCAGCTATCCCAAGCAATGTTTCCTAATGTTATAAGGTTCACTTTGTAGTGAAATGTGGGATGTTTCAAGGCTCTTCTTACTGGAAACGTGGCCACACATTTCACAACAAACTGATCATTTACATAAAGAAACATTCGCAAACCTGCACATTTGGATATTCACTGTAAGGAGCACGCACATGCAGTCTCCCTGCCATCACGTCCTAATGTTGCTGATAAGGGAGGCAGAATGTGGGCAGATTTTCAGAATGGGAATGCCTCCATCACGTGACTCACTGTAATGCATTTACGCCTAGTTTTCAAAAAAATGTATTGCATTATGTGGTGCAAGAAAGATTCCCCTGGAAGGGAAAATGTGTATGATTTAATTATAACAAACAAAAACACACAACAAAAGTACAACACAGTAGTGGACTGGGTCGGGGTGGTGTGGGGGTCCGAAAACAATACCCAGACTTACTATATCCGTGGGATGCTGTGGTGATCCAGCAGCAGGTGCAGCACTGAAAGTATTTGCTGCTGCTGTGCTTCCACTCTGGTAAGCTGCTGCTCCAAAGCACTGAAACACTTCTTGTTTTCCTCTAGTGTTGCCCACACCAGGAAGAGGTCAGACTGGCTAACAGGGACTGTGCCGGGGTCCACTGCAGCTGGTGGCTGTGGTGGCGATGGTGGTGGTGGTGGTTGTGGGCACCTGATGTAGGCCTCTTCCTCCTGCTGTGGTGGTGACTGCTGCGAGGCACATCTCCCACCCCAGCAGCACCCTTGGCCACTGCCACAGAAAGGCCAGCAGGTGGACACCTGGCCCATTCCGTGGCAGCCTGCCACTCTACCCTTTGGTGATTCATCATGTGGGTGCACTGGCCACCAGTCCTCAAATGTGTCCCATGGGTCCCACAGTGCACCAACACACCACACACATAGCACTGCACCACTCTACTGTCTCCTCCCACACAATTAAAAAACTCCCACACTGGGAAGCTGCGGGGGGACCAGACACAGTACGCACTTGTCGGGCATGAGTCCCACTACCACCCACAATTGCTGGGGCCACCTCCTGTGGCTGTGGAGGTGGTGGAGGGGATGCTGCTGGAGCCCCAACAGCTTCTGCTAGTGGTGGTGGCAGAGAAGGTGAACAAGCAACAGCCACTGGTGGCATTGGTGCTGCTGCTGCTCCTGTTGCTTCCGCGGGGGAAGCAACACTGACCAGGAGTCTGGAGCGGTCCAACATAACATGACAGCCCCATCCCCCCCCACTGGTCCGTACTCCTTCCCTCCTAATGCTCCCACATGGCAGCGACTCGCCTTCTCCAACTCCAAAGTGACCCTCCATCCTCCTGGGTCCACGGGACGACATACACACACGCACACACACACACACACACAAACACACACAGTCAGTCACAAACGCAAAACAAAAACAAAACTTATATAAACAAATTCACTAACCAAAAAAAACACTAAGACAATACAAACACTAAATAAAATAGCTTTTAAAAAAGCTGTTTGATTGTTATGGCAGTAACAAGAAATGACTCCGAGAGCCAAGCAAACTCCTCTCCTCTCACAATTTTGCTTTCTTCCTGTACAAATGCAAAGGAGAACGTGAAACTGCTTCTCTGACTCACTTCCTTCCTGCCTGGCTAAAGCATGTGACTTACAGTACTGCAAGTCATGTGATGTGCCTATTTTCTTCTCACTTCACCTTACTTCGCATTAAGGCATAATGAGAATGCAAAGTGGTAATGATAATGCGAAGTGAGTATTTTACAGAGTCCAGTTCGCGTTGTGCTCCGCGGACGTGAAGTGGACACTTCGCGGGCGGATTTATAATTTGCTGCATCTCTAATCACAGATGACCTGAAATCATCCAAGCAGACCACTAAAGCAATAAGTAAGGCTAGGGGGATGTTAGTGTGTTTTAGTATGGGTATCACAAGTCATAAGAGGGAAGAAATAATCCCTCTTTAAAAGACACTGGTTAGGCCTCATCTGGAGTACTACGTGCAGTACTGGAGGTCACATCTTCACATAGCACATTAACAAAATGGAGGCAGTCCAGAGAAGGGCAACCAAAATGGTGCAGAAACTGCATCAGAAAACATATGAGGACAAATTAATGGAGCTCAATATGTATACCCTAGAGTAAAGGAGGGAGAGAGGTGATATGATTGAAACATTCAAATACCTTTAGGGCATTAACAAGGTGAAAGAGTCTAACATGTTTTAATATAAGAAAAATAGCAGGACAAGAGGACACAGCATGAGATTAGAGGGAGGCTGATAAAGGGGTAATGTGAGGAAGTTCTTTTTTTCAGAAAGGGTGATGGATGCATGGAACGGCCTACCTCAGGAAGTGGTGGATATGAATACAGTGCAGGATTTCAAACAGGCATGGGATAGTCATAAAGGAGCAATACACATGAGTATGAATAGGTAGGCCATTGACAGAGTAAAGACCTATGGCACATTCATAAGGCAGAAAAAAATTGGCAGACTGGATGGACCTTGTGGTCCTTATCTGCCGTCAGCTTCTATGTTTCTATGTTTCTGTAAAATACTCATATTTTGATGGAATTAGAAAATTGTACCACTAAATAAAATTGGATGTCTGGAACCTTTTATAGTGAAAAAAAGGTAAGGTCAAATATTTTCCAATTTCATTGCACTGCTGCTTTAAGTAGTTGTCTGAGTTAAGTATATCCATATATTGCAGCTATTTGTATTTGCTCAGCTTAGTCAGTAATCTGTTACAGTGTACACTAGAGAATTGCTCTGTGTAGAAATGCACCCCTTTCAAAATGCTGTTGTACAACAGTTGAAAGGTCATGGAATGTGATTGTACCCTTCTGTGGTACAACATCATTTTGAAACCTCTAGAGAAGGCACAAGTCACTTTAATTCTGAAAGTGAAAGAACCACCGCAGGCAGATTTCATGTAGTGCTATACACCATCAACACAGGATGAGCAACTTAATGCATAAACAGTGTGTTCTGCCTCTTCAGGGTTCTGACT
Source organism: Neoceratodus forsteri (assembly GCA_016271365.2). Lineage (NCBI taxonomy): Eukaryota > Metazoa > Chordata > Ceratodontiformes > Ceratodontidae > Neoceratodus > Neoceratodus forsteri. Next base: position 396,572,597 of record CM028131.1, on the reverse strand, counting down.
ACCATGGACTTCTCGAACTTCGCTCTCAAGGTCAGAGGGAATCAGAACCCCTCTGTGGCAGAACACACTGGTTGCACATAGTTGCCCATCCAGTATTCTCTATTTATACATCTGTATCACAGCTCTCACCTGCCTGTTGTTTCTCCCATATCTAAGTTACAGCCTAGGTCTTTTACCAGGTGACTGCTATCTTGTGTTTTTAACCTAACGTTCATTCATTATCTCAGCTACTGTACTGAATAACTAATAGTTATTGCATCTCACCTCCTGGTGACAATGTACCTTGCCTTTCTCTAACTTATCCCCATACCCTGCCAATACCTATTCCCTGCCAATACCTCCCTTCACTCCCATGTTCCACATATTCACTTTCAGTTCCCTCCTTTCTCAACACACTCGGCCCTCAATCCTCCCTTTCTACCTTCCTATCCACTCTGGTTTTCTGTCTTCCCCCTCCCTTAATCTGGAGTTCTCTGCCACACCGTCTTCTCCCTTCTCTGCTTCCCTCCCCTTGCCCTCCTCCGTGGCTCTAAGGGGTGGAAATCACACTCCTTTTCTTGTTCCTGTTCCTTTTTCTTCTCCTTTCTGGTGATATGGAGTCCAATCTTGGGACCACCCCGCCCCTTTCTCCACCTCTCTTGCTGCCAAACACCTGAGCATATTTCACCTCAACACTTGAAGCTTTCTTCCAAAACTCAACCTCCTGTCTCTTGGAATCTGCTAACATCCTCTGTATCTCAGAATCCTGGTTCCCCTCCTGAATCCCAGACTCTAACCTTTCCTTTCCTGACTATTATCCCTTCAGTCAGGACAGGGAAAAGTGTAGGGGAGGGCTTGCCATCTATGCCCATCTAAGCCTCTCTTGCACCATGACTATTAGGGAGGCTCTCTTCCCCCTATGAATTTCTTCTTGTCAGGCTATCATTCCCCTCCTCTTTCCACATCTTCATTGGGGCTTTCTATGCCTCAATTAGATTATCCCCCCCAGGTTGATTCCCTACCTACCATCACCTCTCATTCCTCCACTTGTGAACTCATGCTGCTATGGGACTTCAATGTCAACTGAATCACCCCTGCCTCCAAACCAGCCATCCAAAAATGAGTCCCTTAATCTCACACACATAATCACTGAACCCACTCAACTGTACTGGCACTCTCACAATCATTCCCTCCTGAACTGGGTTCTCTTCTCCCACATCCACCGAACTGTTGCAGCAGGTATCTTGCCGACACTTTCAGTGACCACTGCATGACATTTTGCATCAGGAAGATCTAGCGTCCACTCTTCTCCCCTAAATACATAGGGACTAGGTCCCCCCAGTTGTTCAACACTGTTGCTCACTTGTATGACCTTGCTGTTCAGATTGGACAGCCATAGCCTCTGCCAGAGATATTGACATTGCCCTGTCTCTGTTTCATTCAAAATTCTCCTCTGTCTCAGACAAGCATGCCTCACTGAGAAAATACAGGGTCAAAACCCACCATGACCCCTGGATTACCCCTGAAATCATTGATCAGTACAAGTTCTGAAATCTCGCCTGGGCATGTTACAAATTATCTAACTCCTTTCCTGACCTCATCTTATACAGGACTATCAGAAACTCTTACACAAAAGTCTGTCTAGGTTGTGAAATCTCAATACTTTAAGGCCAACCTTCAGAACAATCTTAACACCCCCTCAAAGGTCTGGAAGGTAATTCATTCACTCTCTTTGACCCTCATAGATACATAGACACTGTCGGCAGATAAGGATCTATGGCCCACCCAGTCTATCCATTTTGAGTTTGTAAGTTCCCTTTATGTTTTTCTAGAAGTTTGTTGCCCCTTATCCCTGACCTCCAGAATTCCCTAATGTCTATCCCATGCATTCTTAAATCCCGTGATTGTTTCAGCCCCCACCACTTCCTCTGGCAGGGTGTTCCTCTTGTCCACCACCCTTTCTGTGAAGAAATTGTTCCTCACGTTTCCTCTGAATTGTCCTCCCTCCAACTTCATCCCATGCCCTCTAGTCCTGGAACATCTTTTTCACCGGAAAATACTGTATTCCTGCACCCTGTTCTTCCCTATAAGGTATTTGTAAGCCTCTATCATATCTCCTCTCTCCCTCCCCTCCTCCAGGAAGTACATATACAAGTCCTTCAGTTTGTCCTCACAAGACTTGTGATTCAATCCCTGTACCATTTTTGTTGCCCTGCTCCCACCTAGTCAGGTCCTCTGGCCCTTCTGGTAAATGGTTCACCTGTCTCTTACTCCTCTTTTGCTGCTCACTTCAACAATTTTTTTATGCCTTGTGCTCCACCTTTTACTCACTATCCAGCTTCCACCTCTCCATCTCATGTTATCCCTCCCTCATCTCCTCTCCCCTCCGAGGGTTTCTTTTATCCCTCTGTTACTCCCTATAAAATTCTGACTGCCCTTTACTTCCTCAACCCATACAAATCGAGCCCTGAAGACTGAATCCTAAACTATTCCATATCTCCACTCCTGCCATTGCATCTCCTCTGACTCACCTACTTAACATATCTTTCTCCCTCAAAACTGTCCCTCGGTCCAGAAAGTTGGACAAAATTCTTCCAGTCCACAGAGGGGGACCCTGCCTCCCTTGGGAACTTCTGGCCAATCTCCCTCCTCCCTTCTCTTGGTAAGCTGCAAAAGAAGCTTGTCTACACCAGATGTTCTGATTTCCTATCATCCACTGATTTCCTCTCCCAGTTCCAATCTGACTTATGCAAGCATCCCTCCACTGTTTCCTCCCTGATGTGTGTAACTGATTCTGTCTTCTCAGAGAAGGATTAGAGGCACATCGCAGCTGCTAGCTTTATCAGTCTGGCTAAGGACTTTGACTCAAGTGTCACACTCACTCCTCCTGGATAAGCTGAGTTCTGCTGGTCTCTCAGCTCCTGCAGTTGACTGATTCTGTTCTTATCTCATGAGCTGCCTACAGTCAGTACAGGTTGGCAGTGCCCTGTCACCTCCACTTCCCATCCAGGCAGGGGTCCCACAGGGCTTCATTCTGGGCTCTATTCTCTTCTGCATCTTCTTTAACAATCTCCCTTTGACCTGTGCCAACTCACATATTCACATGTATGCATATAAGACAGTTATCTATCCCTCTGGTCCCTTTACTTTAGCCATGGAATTTCTGCTCCAGTAAGACTTCAAGAATGTTCTGCACTACTTTCAATTAAACCAACTCCAGGTCAACACAGAAAAATGTGTCCATGATGTTTGGCATCAGCCAGAAATTGGCGGGACTCCAAACCCTGCCCAGCTGATCTACCTTGGACAGCAACCCTCTTGAAGTGGCACTGTCTTTTAAGTACCTCAGTGCAGCTAGATAGCAAGCTTGACTTCTCTACCCACATTGATGCCATCCATGCCAAGCTCCACCGTAAACCTGGTGCCTTGTACCACAATACAGATTGTCTCTACAAGTCTACCGTGAGCTTGTCAACAAAATGATTCTCATGGTCTTTGACTATGCGGATGTGGTCTATGGCACCTTCCCCACCATTACCCTGGCCAGGCTGGATACCCTCTGCAACTCTTTCTGCTTCTTTGCCACCAACTCCCCCACTTGTACTCATCATTCCTCACTTTACTCCACCTTATCCATTCTCCTCTACCTTCATATCACCAGATCCACTGTGCCTCATTCATATCCAAATACTGGTCAGGGTCCCTTCCCTCCTACCTCTCATCACTCCTCTCCCTCATCCCCTCTGCCTCTTGCTCCCTCCACTCCAGGGATCCTTGCATCTTTGCCTTTCCTCATGCCCATGCCTTTGTTGGGCAATCAGATTTTTCATATCATCTCCTATCACTTCTGAACCAGCTTACCTCTTTCCCCAATTTCAGTACCTCATCTGCATCTCTCAGGTGTCATTTGAAGCTCTTTCCCTTCCCTGCTCCTATTTTCCCTCTCCCTGACTGTTGCCCTTGCAATTGTGTCATACTGCTGTATAAGTGTGGCTGAAATGTCCAATTTGTTGCTTCTACCTTGTTTTCTAATTTTGAACTTACTCCCATATTAACTGTGTTCTCTGATTGCACTTTATTGTAACTGCAAACTGCCTGTGCTTTCTGTTTTGCATTCCCAGTTCCCTTTCCCTGGTTGAACCTGGAAACAAGCCTCAGCTCAGTGTACCTTTCCAGTCACAAATTTTCAAACAAATAAATAAATGTTCTTTAAACCCACTAAAGGTCACTCTGACTTGTGACTATGGCTGGTGTAGGTTATCAAGGGCCCCTTCTCAAAATGAAGCCACTAACTCATTCTTTTTTCTTTGAATAATTTTATTCTTACCAACCCAGTTGGTTTGCCCTTTATAGTAGGGCTTTTTCAGGGGGAATTTTAGTTGCAATCTGCAATACTGAAAGTACTAATAATATACATTAGTTTATACTGAAACTTGAGAAACCTTTAATTCCAATATATTTCACAATTCCACTTGTAACCTCCCCCCCCCACTACTTTACACAGCTACCCCCTGGAACCCATAACTGGTCACATGGACTCGGAACACATTTAGAAATGGTACCACCCCTAGCTTTGGGAATGTATACCAGGCTTATTCTTCTAGAGATCAAGGGGTGGGGGTGTACAAAAACAACAGCCTATTTAGTAATTACAAAAAACAGGTCCTGGGAAGAGAACTTTTTGCTAGGGCTATGCTAGACCCATCTTCTGGAGGGGTACCCAGTAACTCCACACAGGAAGCAATAACGTAACTGTCCAGACCATAGCTAGGGATCTACAGTGTGACTTTATTCCAAAAGATGTTTTCTAAAGTCAGGATGGCCCCCCCAAGGTTTACACATTGTGGCACTAGTAACTTGCAGAACAACAAATTGATTATCTGGCAGAAAACTCTGTATTCCCACCTCAGTGGGATATAGAACATCTTGGACTTAATCATTATCTAAGTTTGTGGATGTTTATCTTCAACCAATTGTACAGGGTTTGCCATCATATTTTAAGGATTCAACTGATATTATAAATATTCTAGAATCCATGGAAGTGGATAGTAATTGCCTCCTTGCCACTTTGGAGGTGGATGCATTATATACTATAATTGCCTCCTTGCCACTTTGGATGTGGATGCATTATATACTAATGTGCCACATGCTGGTGGTTTGGATGCACTCGAATATTTTTTGAATCAGAGACCCCTTCCCCATGAAGTTCCAACAGATATTTTGTTACAATTAGCAGAATTGCTATTAGATTCAAATATTTTTTAGATTCCAAGGTGTTTATTACAAACAAATAAAGGGAACTGCTATGGGAGCCCCTATAGCTCCAAGTTATGCAAATCTTTATGTGAGTAAGTGGGAGCAAGAATAGATTCAGAATGATGCCACAAATCCATATTTTAAATATCTGGATTTGTGATGTCACTTTATTGATGATATTATTGTGGTCTGGAGGGAAATGAATGAGCTGTTTTCTGATTTTGTTGATTGGTTACATTCTACTAATGAACACTTGCGATTTAAATCAGTGGTGAATAAGGAAGAGATTAATTTCCTAGATCTTAGAGTTTTCAAGATGGAGGGGGGGTAGTGAAATTGGTACTTCATTATTTTCTAAACCAATGGATAGAAACAGCTTATTGTTAGCTAGTAGTTTTCATCCTGGACACATATGTCGAAATATACCTAAGGAGCAAATGATTAGAACATTAAGGAATTGTACTAGGAGGCAAGATTGTGAAGTTCACAAAGATAAACAAATACAAAGGTTTGAGGAACATGGGTATGGTAGGGAGGTAATACAGAAAGCAGTTGAGACTGTAGAAAACATGGATAGGAATTTAACTTTGGCACCAAAACCAGTGATTCAGAGGCAGAATAATCAATATCAGTCTGTAGGATTTGTCACCCAGTATAGTACTGGGTGTACAGGTCTGAAGAAAATTTTTACATGATAATTGGGGGATACTGAAAACTGATAGGAAAACTAAAAAAATATGTAGGAGATAGTCCCAGGGTCATCTTTACATGTGCACCAACAGTAAAAGATAAAGTGGTTAGATCTTATTTACAAGTTGAAACTAAGAATACTACTATTTGGTCAGTTCAACTTCCAGTAGGAACCAAAAGATGTGGAAACTGTAAATTCTGTCCTTTTGTGACTGTAACAAATACATTTCAAAACCCAATAACACATCAGCTCTTTAAAATTAGGGATCTGATTTTGTGTTATACTACTGCAGTGGTGTATTTATTGCAGTGTTCATGTGGGTTTTATTACATAGGATGAACTAAGCGAGAATTTAAAGTTAGAATTGGGGAACATCTTAGGGCATTGGAGAAGCATGATATGACATATGCTATAGTCCAGCATGTAGCTAAATGTAGGGATCCAATGATAAAACATGACATTAAGTTCATAGGACTTGAGAGAGTAATGGTGGGACCAAGAGGAGGTGATTTAAAATGAAGGATTAGGCAAAGAGAAAGTTGTTGGATATCTGTACCGAGGTCCAGAGAAGGTCTGGAACTTAATGACAATATAGATTTGGCAACTTTCCTGTGAAACAGAGGGTTATGTTAGTTAGGGTTTTATTATGAACAATGTATATTTATACAGGGAAATCGAAATGTGTTTGTATATGACAATACATGTTTATACAAAACCATTAAACGGTTTCATAGAACTAGCTTTAGTACATTTAATATTTTTCCTTTTTTGAAGTAGTGTGCTAACATTAGTATTGGCCAAAATAGCTAAAATAGCTTTTATAAGTGTATATAATTTCTTTAAATGCTGTAGCATTAGAAAGATATAATATAAAATAAATTATCGCTAGGGACGTAAATTTGTCATGGCAGTCATACACATCATGGATTCCATGATGTTTGGACTTTATTCAGGACTTCCATGGCTTTCACTAGTGTCATCAAAATGTAGCAATGATGACAGTGGCAAGAAGTTTACTAATGATTTCATGAACAACTGATGAGTTATTAAAACCTCATCCATTACAAACTTGCATCCTTAATTATGGCTAAATGGGGCACCTATTTCGTTGCGATAGTATTAAGTTTGAATGAGGGGTAGTAATTATGAAATTACTAGGTTCTGTTAAACTTTATTGGAACCTAGTAGCTATAAAAGCAATGATAATTGGAAGCTCCCTACACTGTGTGATAGCAGCTAATCTTTGATTGAATAAGTAAACAGTAGCTGGGTACTAAGCTTTGTTTAAGATTTGCTTAATTTATTATATTGCTATGCATACAATTAAATGCAGGAATGCAGTTTTTTAATCATTCACTTAATGTTTTGTGTTTCACTGACATGTGTATGAGCACTATTTAAGATTTCTAATGCTGTTGCTACGCATCTCTGATGAAGTTTGGTGTTTGATCTAGCGAAACATAAGACGTGAACCTGCCTTATGGCATATTGCCTTGTGAGCCAGTATTTTTGTACTGATGCACTTTTGTAAATAAATTTCATTTGAAAATGTATGGCCTGGATTAGGTGCTGATTTTTTATTTCAATTTGTAAATATCTTGGACTTGCATTCCCACATAGCGTAGGACATAAAACACTTTTACTTTGTAATCCCACATGTCATTGGACATTGAACACTGCTTCCAGTGTCACTGGTCATAACTGAACACACAGTTCTTACTAGCACCATTCTTCATAACCAAAGAAAAAACTGTAACCCACTTCAGGGGATAACATTCTCTTCAGACATTTGGCCCTTTGTCTAAAGTAACCAGGTGCCCTTACTGAACCTGTTGTCCTGAACTGGTTACTCTAGATGGGGGTTTGCCTACCCTTTACTCCCAAATCCATACTCAGCCATTCTTTCAGAGTTACAACTTAAACATTTGGAAACAAACTTTGGAAAATGCTTATGCAATGAAACTTGGCATCCAGCATTTGAATCACTATACTGGTAGTGGGAAAAAACTAAAGTCCCAAGCAATGTGATATAGTCATACTTCTAGATGTCACACACTTCAGCCAACTTTAAATTAGAACAGTCTCACACTTCTGAATCCACAAACAAATTGTGTATTTCTTTTTAGCCAGAGAACACAGCAGCACTGGTACTTGCTTCTTTTAGCAAAAGTCAGATCCTACTCACTGTTAGACATTTCAGTCAGCTTTAAAACATCCTCGATCAACAAGGGGGATTGCATCTTGGATCCATCCACTAGCAGTCCTTTTCACCCTTCCAAGGATGAAAATTAGAAGATCCTGCAGTAGACAATGGTTTCCACCACTTCTCTTGGCAAACTGGAGAATTACCAGGACTAGGGTGAGAATGCAGGGCCCTCAACTCAGAGCCCTCAGCTGAGCAGTTCTCACTCCTCCAACTTCAAACAACAACTCCCAACTGCTGACTCACACTGATTTTCATCTCAACATTTTAACTTCCTTCTCACAGCTGGCACAAGGCTCCTTCTGCTGTGAGAGTTTCACATGAGCTTATCACTTCCATCTCAGCTAAAGCCAAGTAAACAGAAGAGTGAGCAGGTGAAAAACCCATTTAACTAGGTAGTCACTAGCTGCATTTCCCTGCCTAGCACTGATACTGAGGGGATTCTAGTAACCCCAGGGCACTGAGTGGCTACACTCACCACAACCAGAAGAATGAATGTATACTGTCAGATCTTCATCTGGCACTAGACGATCCTACCCTCTGTGTTGCCTCCAGGGAGGTTGCATCAGTCCTCCCCTACCATGTGCTAGGCACAGGCAGGTAACACTGAAGGAACAGAGGCTGGCTGATGAAACTTCAGCCCCTATCCTGCAATCTACCTATGGATGCTCAGTGGCTTCAAGAAAATCACTTGAAGCATGCCCAAACAGAGCAGTACTGAGAGCCCCTACTGCAGATCAGGACCCCCAGTCTGCCTAGTCCTCTAGCCCTCTAGGGAAAACCAATCTGACTTAGACTACCTACTAGGGAAAACCTATCCCCCAAACTTCCCAGGGTACCTGTGAACAACAAAAGGAAAACATACACTACATTGCATATCATTTCTCAAAAAATCCACACCTGTGAAGAAAAACATGTTAACACCTTGTTAACCATAAATAATTCTAAAAACACCAAGAAAAGGAGAACTCAGATGAATTCCAATATCCTCTTCTGTTCTTCTTTTCATGTCCAGGAACACCTGCAAGAGAAGAAAAACACAAAAACACATTCTGCATTCCATCACAGAGCCTAAACCTCTACCTAACACTAAAGAACCAAAAAAAAAACATTTTTTTATAGAAGTACAAAAGTAAGAAAAACAGAAAGAAGACATTTATACAACACATTTGGGGATGGAAATTCCTAAAATGTCCTAGACTAGGGGTCAGTGTCACTTGTGCCCATAGGCATTGTCCATTAAAGAGTCTGTCCTAGGCTGCAGCCTGCTGAAGAACTGTTCTTGGACAGGACAGGGCCTGTATAGCATTGCAATCCATGGGGAGAGTCTTTGATGAAAACATTTAAGTTCCTTGGATAGTCTTCAAATGTAGGATGTGTTGTGCAAAGTCAGTTAATGCAAATAAAAAGGGTTTTCTTACCAGCTCCTTGAAGAAAGAAAACATTTTCTCTTACTCTGCGAGCTGAGGCCCTTCTCCCTCCAGACCAGATGGCATCTTCAGATACTGCAGGGCTGATGTCCTGGAAGGTCAAATGATGAAATGGGAAAAGTGCTGGATTGATGTCTTCTGGAAGGCCAGATGATGGGACAGGAAAACTGCTGGAATGACGATTTGGAATACACCTGAAGAAATCCTGGAATACCAGAAGAACTACATCATCCTCCATGGATACTGCTGCTTTGGATGACAGACACTGGCCTGCCACTGCTAGCTTCTTTTAGGCATGCTGGGCATATTCACAGGGAGTGGCACCATTAAGGGTAGTATCATTCAGGGTGTGGGGTGAGGATTATGAACCCATCTGTGCATTCCGAGTTGATGTTGTAAAATGTCTCTTGCCCAGTCCCATTAACAATTCACACAGTGTCCATAAACAGAGTCCTGCCCAGTCTCCAGAATCTAAAGTGATCATTGGTGATTTTGTCCCGTACATATTCTGCTGCGCCTGGGTGCAGATCCTTACTTGCCTCTTCCATTAGCCAGGATTGCCTGTTCTGTTTGATTTCCTCCCAGACTTGGTGAGGAAAGGTAGGAAAGGACTTCCCATATGTAACGTCAGCCCTCCTATGAATCAGTCTCTCCTCTTTACTGCTCTTTGCTAGTCTCCAGCCCATGGTCCAGCTTGGGGTGGCCAGTCCTGGTTGAGCCAGTGTTTCAAACTCAAAGAATGAAAGAACTTGTCCCCCACTACCTCTTTGGACAAGTTGCTAGAGCCTTATCCAACTGTCTCTGGCTCCTCTGAGGCAAAAGCTTGGGGTGAATCACAGTAGCCCTCAACATGAAGATACTCTTCTTCATCCTCCTCTGCCTCACTCATGATCTGTGCCCAAAATTGAGCAAATGTCCTCACTCCTAAGACACTCTATTCCTCACTTGGTGCAGAAGTGGACACCTTCTGATTCAATGTCTCTTGTACTTCATGCTCCCCCACTAAGCTAAGACTTGGACCTTGTTTCCATGGGTCAACTGATCCCTCTGTTGCACTGTCCATCTGGTACACAGGAGTGGAAGCCTCTCTCTGTTCCTACCCTTTCAGTGGATCAACATCAATTTTACTTGCTCTTTCTGTAACACACTCAGTAAAACTTTCTTCAACAGGTTCAGCCTAGTACTGTGTGCTGCTACTGCTGCAGACATGGTCCCCTGCCTGGGTCTACATGGGAGCTAATTGAATTCTAGTTCCCTCTCTGGAGCTGCATCCCTGCTCATTTCAAATTTTGCAAGGCAGTCTGAGCAATGGGGTATCAAAAACATATCCCTTCCAGCCTTTAGACACACAATGCATAGTTTCACTGGATAGCTAGAAATTGCTACACCTGGAGGCAGCCTCTCACCATTGTAGGCTCTCTCTGTGTATCTCCGTGCTGCCACCTTCTCGGAGCTCATAGCTCAGACATGATCCAGGGATCAGGCTGCTCCTGAAGCCATATCTGAAAGCAAATGCACAAACCTTTCATTACTGAATTACTCACTAGTGAGATATGGTCTCATGAAATGGCTCCTTGCTGCTGTGTTTACATTGCCGATCCCACCCTGTCATGGTATCTGTAACTTTTCTCATGCATCAAAGTCTGTTCAACTTGCTCAAAAACTGTGTTTCTGAAATTTCTGTCTACTGAAATTACTTTAAACTTTAAACAAATTGTCTCTGCTGGTACATCTCAGCACATCCATACTTGATTTAAAACTGCTAACTAACTTTGCGAGCAGCATATTTCAGGAAAATTCTATTTGCATATCTATAATTGCTCAAAGTCACTTGCAAGCTCATAGTCTTTCACTGCACAGGATTCCCTTTTTACTGCATCCCTCCTACACAACTCATAGTCCTGCTGCTTAGAAGTTTACTGTTGCTGAAACCATTTTTCATTGCTCACAGTCTATTGTACAGAATTTACTGTTTGCTGTACCTGCTTTTACAATGCACAGTCCTTCTTTGCACATAAATCACACTGCTTGCACACAAGTTTAGCTGACTTGGCATTCACACACAGTTTGTTTGCACAGTTTATTGTTTACTCACTGTATTCAGTAGCTGGTTCCATCCAATGGAAAATTTTGGCTTGCTGCAGATTCTAGGAAAGCCTTGGAGTGAAACGGGCTGGTGATCCTGCCAATTGTAGCTATGATCCCCTCGATCATTTTCCAGTTGGTGGGAAGATGGGTTGAGCCCAAAATTATACTTTACTAGTCTGTTTACTAAAGTTTAGAATGCTCACAAGCTCCTCGATGGTTGATACTAGTCTAACCAGCTCGCATGCCACTCTCTCTCTCTCTCTCTCTTCTGCAAACACTCTGCAGCACATAGATGCTGGCCAGGGGGCGGGACTGGATGCAGCTACACCAATCACTCAGTGCCATGCAAATGAGTCTCTTTCTCTCTCCTCGCTTGCTCTTCCTTTGTGGCGATCGTTGAGCAGGAGCAAATTTAAATTGCAAACTGTAACTTTTTTCTCGGCTGCAATTTCAGTGGCTGGAGCACCATTTTGATCATTTTTACCACAGTTTCTGGACATTTTCTCAAGTGAATCTCCCAATTTGCACATTAAGCAAATCGAACTTTCAAGACACATATTGGAATCAGTTCCTTAAAGTGCACAATACTTTTGGCACTTGAAAATTGAATTTTAAAAGTTCTTTCAGCACTTTTTTGATGCAGAGACCATGGCACACATTTCAATGCTTTACTATCCATTAACAAGTTGACAACACACAAGCAGCACTCTGTTTCTTTACTGTACTGGACGGCTTAAAGCAGCACATTTGGGTGGCATTTTCTGGGCAAAAATCTCTTGTCCAAAGTTTCCTGTCCATTTGGGGCTACACTGCTACCAGACAGAAAGATGCTAGACTTACCCTGCAGCAAACATTCTAGTTCTCTCCTCAAATTAAGCATCACCAGATGAGCCCCCATTTTTTAACCCCCATGTTACACAGTTAGCTACCCCTGGCACCCATAACTTGGCACATGGACTTGCAAATGTATGCCTGGCTCATTCTTCTAGTGATCAAGGGATGGGGTGTACAAACACAATAACCTATTTGGTATTTACAAAAACCAGGTCTTGGGGAGTGAATGTATTGCTAGGGCTATGCTAGATCCACCTTCTTGATGTGTACCCAATAACTCCACACAGGAAGCAATAACGTAACTGTCCAGACCATAGTTGGGGTGCTAGAGTGTGACTTTATTCCAAAAGATGTTCTCTAAAGTCAGGGTGGCTCCCCAAGGTTTACACATCATGGCACTAGGAACTTGCAGAACAACAAATAGACTATATCTGACAGAAAACTCTGTATTCCCACCTCAGTAGGACATGCAATGTCTTGGAATTGTATTCCCACATAGTGTAGGATATAGAACACTTTCACTCTGTAATCCCACATGTCATATGACATAGAACATTGCTTCCAGTGGCACTGGCCACAACTGAACACACATTTGGCTGAAAAAGGGGAGATATTGTTAATGGGGGACCTGAATATGCCAGATGTTAACTGGAGCACCTTTGCTGCAGGCACATCCAAGAGCATGGTCATTCTTGATGCCCTACAGGGGGCATGCCTCAGACAGCTAGTATTAGAGCCCACTCAGGAGGGAGCAGTCTTAGACCTGGTACTCTCAAATGGGGATGAAGAAAGAACCTCAGATTTAGAAGTGGGTAGCCATCTAGGAACAAGCGACCACCAAACAGTGTGGTTCACGATAAACACAGGCATACAATCAAGCCATACTAAAGCAAGAGTATTGGACTTTAGGAGGGCTGACTTTGGGAAAATGAGAGAGTGCCTCAGAAAAGCACTAGAAAACAGGCAAGAAAGAGGCATGTAGGAACAATGGGGAGTAATCAAAACAGCCAGCACAGAGGCAACAAGACTTTGTGTAAAGCAAATCAACAAAACACAATGAAGGAAAAAAACGCTATGGTTCTCCAAAGAGGTGGCAGGGAAGGTTAAGAAGAAAAGGATAGCATTCAGGAAATATAAGGAAACACAGAAGGAGTAGGACAGAGAAATTTATCAGTTAGAGCAGAAAGGGGCTGGGAAGGCAGTCAAAATAACAAAGGCCCAAATTGAGGAAAGAATAGCCAACTTTGTTAAGAAGGGGGATAAGACCTTTTATAGGTACATTAAGGAGCGAAGAAAGAACAAAGGAGGGATACTGAGGCTTAATAAAGGGAAGGGAATGTGGGAAGAGGATGACAGTGAAAAAGCAGGGATACTGAATGAATATTTCTGCTCAGTATTCACAAAGGAAGAGGAGGGGAAGGTACCTAAACCAAACACGAGAAACACTCTGAAGATGGGGGCCTATACCAGTCCATTTACAAAAGAAAGGGTTCTGAAAGAACTAATAAAATTGAAGGTGGAAAATGCAATGGGGCCTGATGGGATTCACCCAAGAATTCTAAAGGAACTAAGGGTAGAACTAGTGACACCGCTGACTACTCTCTTTAACAAATCATGGAAGGATGGGGTGGTACCTGAGGACTGTAGGAGGGTGGATGTGATTCCTCTTCACAAAAGTGGGATCAGGACAGAGGCAGGAAACTACAGACCAGTTAGTTTGACCTCAGTGGTAGGGAAAATGATGGAAACACTTCTGAAGGAAAGAATTGTTGAGTACCTAGAGGCCAGTGAGGCACAGGACCTAAGGCAGCATGGATTCACGAAGGGAAGGTCATGTCACACGAATCTAATAGATTTCTTTGACTGGGTGACCAAAGTAGTAGACCAGGGAGGGGCTATGGACATGGCCTACCTAGATTTTAGCAAGGCATTTGACACAGTCCCACACAAAAGATTAATACACAAGTTAGCCAGCCGTGGAGTGGATCCCAAGGTGGTAGCCTCGATAAAAAAATTGGCTAGATAACAGGACGCAAAGGATAGTAGTAAATGGAGTCCACAGTGAAGAAAGGAGGGTTACTAGCGGGGTACCACAGGGTTCAGTACTAGGACCGGTCCTCTTTAATGTCTTTATAGGTGACATTGCAGAGGAACTGGAAGGAAAAGTATGCCTCTTTGCAGACGACACAAAGATACGCAACAGGGTTGATACACAAGATGGAGTGGAAAGGATGAGAAGGGACTTGGAAAGGTTGGAGGAATGGTCAGATGTATGGCAGCTCAGATTCAATGCAAAGAAGTGCAAGGTAATGCACCTGGGAAACAAAAACCCAGGGGAAGAGTACACAATGGGGGGTGAGATTGGATACTGACAACAGTAAAAATGGAACAGGACCGGGGGGTAATTATATCAGATTACCAAAAGGTGGGCAAGCAATGTGAGAAGGCAGTAAGGAAGGCTGGGGGGATAGTGGGATGCATAGGGAGAAGCATCAATAGTAGAAAACAGGAAGTTGTTATCACTCTGTACAGACAGTTGGTGAGACCCCATCTGAGTACTGTGTGCAGTTCTGGAGACCCCATCTCCGCAAAGACATAGACAGAGTGGAGGCTGTCCAGAGGAGGGCTACCAAAATGGTGCAGGGTCTGCACCAGAAGACACAGAAGAAAGACTAAAGGAGCTTAATATGTATACCCTTGAGGAAAGAAGGGAGAGAGGGGACATGATAGAAACTTTCAAGTACCTCAAGGGAATCAACAAAGTCTAAGAGGGTAACATCTTTCAGAAAAAGAGATATGCAAGAACAAGGGGTACAATTTGAAGATAGAGGGGGGAAGGCTCAGAGGTAATGTGAGGAAGTATTTTTTCACAGAGAGGGTTGTGGATGCATGGAACAGCCTCCCTGAGGAGGTCGTGGAGTCAAGAACAGTGGGGGAATTCAAGAATGCATGGGACAGGCATAAGGTAGTCCTGTTGGTGGGTAGGAGGAAGTAAGCTGTTGGTTAACTAGAATCTGCAGCTTATCTGTTAGGTTGGAAAATGGGTAGACTAGGTGGCCAAGTGGTCCTAATCTGCAGTCACATTCTGTTTCTATGTTTCTATTTCTTGCTAAGATTAGCACCATTCTTCATAACCAAATCAAAAACTGTAACTTATTTCAGGAGTAAAATTAATTTCAGACATTTGGCCATTTGTCTAAAGTAATCAGGTACCCTTACTGAACCTGTAGCCCTGAACTGGTTACTCCAGATGGGGGGTTACCTACCTTTCGCTCCCAAATCCATACTCAGCCACTCTTTCAGAGTTACACCTTAAACATTTGGAAACAAACTTTGGAAAATGCTTATGAAATGAAACTTGGCATCCAGCATTCGAATCACTACACTAGTAGTGGAAGAAACTAAAGTCCCGAACAAAGTGATATAGTCATATCTCTGGACATCACACACTTCAGTCAACTTTAAATTAGAACAGTCTCACACTTCTGAATCCACAGAAAAGCTGTGCCTTTCCTTTTAGCCAGAGAACACAACAGCACTGGTACTTTCTTCTTTTAGCAAATGTCAGATCCTACGCACTGTTAGACATTTCAGGTAGCTTCAAAACATCCTGGATCAAAAAGGGGATTGCCCCTTGGATCCATCCACTAGCAGTCCTTTTCACCCTCCATGGATGAAAATCGGGAGATCCTGCTGTAGACAACGGTTTCCACCACTTCTCTTGGCAAACTGGAGAATTACCAGGACCAGGGTGAGAATGCAGGACCCTCAACTCAGAGCCCTCAGCTGAGCAGTTCTCACTCCTCCAACTTCAAACGGCAGCTCCCAACAACTGACTCACACTGACTCTCATCTCGACATTATAATTCCCTTCTCACAGCTGGCACAAAGTCTATGCTGCTGCGAGAGTTCCAAGTAAGCATTAAACCACTACAAAGGAGGCTTCTACTGGGGAGTTAATGCATGGTTGGGGGGGGGTTGTGGCATGAGGCCAAAGGCAGAGTGCCTACAGCCACCTAACTATGCATTAATTCTCCAGTAGAAACCTCCCTCGAAGTGGCTTAATGCACTTGTAACATGGCAAGTGCTCTTCAAGAGTGATTAGTAGAAAGGGTTTTTTTTTCCATACAAGACACAGAAAGGAAATGTTGTAGGTAGTTCAGATATTTTACTGTTCAGAAGTAGAGAAACATAGCAACATTTATTATTTTACTTATGTTGCTAATCAAATGCAGGCACATGTAACATTTATACTATAGTATAACACATTGTGCTGGTTTGTAAACATTTGTAGGTGGTGGATATTTTGGTACATTTCTCAATAGTCTGCAAGAATACACTTCGAAACGCTGTTCAGTGATGCGATTTGTGTGCTGGGATGTGCACAGTGAGTTGTTGGCATATCTGGAGTAATGTGACCTGCAATGTGGTACTATTGTTTAAAGTAACAAGTGCACTTTATTTAAACTTCTAAATAGGCACATTTCTACAATACCAACTACTGTTTAATATTAAAATATTTGGCAGAATACAACATATTTCTATCAGACCAGCTATTTAGTTTTTAACCATTCAGACAAAGATTTTAAACTAGGCAAGACTGCTTTACAAGTGCTATAACTGTCATCTTTGGAACATGTTTTCACTCAAAGATAATTTTAACATTCTCCATTGTGAAATGTTTCACCGCTCTACTCTCACACAAAATGTTTAGTGCGAAAGCATTGGGTCACTTGGCCGGTGGGTGGGAAATTTACGCAGATTTGCACCAGCATCATCTCGTGCTGTTTGAGTTTGTCAAAAACTTTGTTCAATATTTTCTCCCTATTGTTCAAGGCCAGGTTTGCATTTAATCACTTTAAGAAGTAATTACCATGTTTTCACTACTAAAGTGCAGCATAGATATGATGAAGATGTCTTCTATTTTTAAGGAATGGAAAATATAATTACCAGTAGAAACCCTGAGAACAGTAATAAAATGCTTAAACTGCACTGTTTTTACTTATGTTTTCCACATGGTCTTTCACTAATGTTTTAATGAGTTCTGATGCCTTATATGGTGCTCATTCATTTTTGTTGCTCATTATGTGCATGTCTCTTTCACTAGCTTATGTATGTAAGTACTTGAACCTGTATGCTCCTTACACCTTTGAGAAAGCTCCTATTGAGCAAAATGCATCAGGTGATCCTGGTGATGCTACCAGGAAGTTGGAATTTGGGTTGTGACGTGTGAATGGTTTCTCGCTTGTAAACGCTCTGGATCATTTTTTTTCTTCTGTTTTGTCTATTGCATATTTGCAAAAATACAGGATTTTTTTGCAGAGTGGAGACATGTCTGGAGCTGGTGAGTTCAAAGTATTGACTATGACCTTATAAATGCAATATGCTCTTAGCCTTAGCAAACGTGCTGGGTCTTCAACTGTACACAACCCTAACATTTCATTTGACCACAGCATGGTGTTTCCTGTTGTTGCAGCTTCTTGATACATTCCACTAAACTTTATTTGCAAGCTACACAGGTTGTCTAAAAAAGGCCACAAGGTTCCAGGGCGAGAAACCAAATTGACCTAAATCACACTCTAAGCCTGTTGCCTTATAGCACTTCTGCATGTTTATTACATTGTTTTGTTTTCTGAATACATGACAACAGCACAGCAGGATCAGCAAGACAACTGGAGTCGCTCCCTTCATGAACTGGTACTCAGAACCACAAGTAGTGGTGCCAGTTATACCATAGAAACATAGAAACATAGAATTTGATGGCAGATAAGGACCGCTTGGCCCACCTAGTCTGTCCATTTCCCTACCTAACGGATAAGCTGCAGATCCTAGTTAACCAACAGCCTAGTTTCTCCTACCCCCACTAGAATTGCCTTATGTCTGTCCCATGCATTCTTGAATTCCCCCACTGTTTTTGACTCTACGAACTCCTCAGGAAGGCTGTTCCATGTATCCACAACCCTCTTTGTGAAAAAATACTTCCTCACATTACCTCTGAGCTATCCCTCTCTATCTTCAAATTCAAATTGTGCCACCTTGTTTTTGCACATCTCTTTTTCTGAAAGATGCTACCCTCTTAAACTTTGTTGATTCCTTTGAGGTAGTTGAAAGTTTCTATCATGTCCCCGCTCTTCCTCCTTTCCTCGAGGCTATACATCTTTAGTTCCTTTAGTCTTTCTTCATATGTCTTCTGATGCAGACCCTGCATCATTTTGGTTGCCCTCCTCTGGACAGCCTCCACCCTGTCTATGTCTTTGCGGAGATGAGGTCTCCAGAACCGTACACAGTACTCCAGATGAGGTCTTACCAACTGTCTGTACAGAGGGCCAACAACTTCCTGTTTTCTACTGGTGATGCTTCTCCCTATACATCCCAGTATCCCCCCAGTTCTCCTTACTGCCTTCTCACATTGCTGGCACACCTTCAGGTCATCTGATACGACTACCCCCCATGTCCCTTTCCATTTTTGTTGTTGTGAGTATCTCACCTTCCATTGTGTACTCATCCCCTGGGTTTTTGTTTTCCAGGTGCATGACTTTGCACTTCTTTGCATTGAATCTAAGCTGCCATACATTTGACCATTCCTCCAACCTTGCCAAGTCCCTTTTCATCCTTTCCACCCCACCTTGTGTATCAACCCTGTTGCAGATCTTTGTGTCATCTGCAAAGAGACATACTTTCCCTTCCAGTCTCTCTGCAATGTCACTTTTAAAGACATTAAAAGGACCGGCCCCAGTACTAAGCCCTGCGGTACCCCACTAGTAACCCTCCTTTCTTCACTGTGGACTCCATTTACTATTACCCACTGTGTCCTGTTGTCCAACCAGTGTTTTAACCAGGCTACCACCCTGGGACCCACTCCCAGGCTGGCTAATTTGTTTATTAATCTTTTGTGTGGGACTGTGTCAAATGTCTTGCTAAAGTCTGGGTAGGCCATGTCCACAGCCCCTCCCTGGTCTACTGCTTTGGTCACCCAGTCAAAGAAATCAATTACATTTGTCTGATTTGACCTTCCCGCTGTGAATCCATGCCACCAGCATATTAAATGATCCTAGCACACAAATAACAACACCATTTAGTACAAAGCAAGCACTCAATCAATTTGAACGGACTGCCCAAAAAATAAAAAGGCTCCAATGGGAAGAAATAAGCTTGAAATGCATACTTAGAGGTTGAAAACCAAACTGTGGGAGAGACAGAGCTGGTTTTGTTGAGAAATGGCAAACTATCAGTCAGAAAGGAAGTAAAGAATATAATGAGTTGATACTTGCAGAGAATGCAGTCATACAGAAGGAGGTGGAAGATGAGTTTTTAAAAAAGGAAGTGGTCCTGCAAACATTTTCCAACACCTCACAATATGAAGAGCTGCTTGAAGGTTTTGCAGAAAGTATAAAGAAATATGAAGAAAAAATCAAACTAAGTGAAAAACAAATGTTTGAGAGGACGAAAGAGATTACAAAGAAGGCTGCATCTTTGATTGGTCCAGCAATAGTAAAAACATATAGCAAACTCCCAGTAATCATTAATCTACTCCCTATACTAGTCAAACTCACTTTGCCCACCATACTCTGTACTTTTCTGGCAAGGTACTGTTATATGTAGCTCTACATCAATGAGGTATTAGCCTTGGGGCTCTTCCATGCCTTGCCCATGTTCTCCGTAAGCGGGAACGCATCAAACCTTTAAAATTACTCTTAGGATTATCTAGGAAGCTTCTGCTTCTCCTATTACTGTGCACAGGTAATGCTGAGTTGAACCCGGACCCACCTGTATCTATTGGATCTCTGACAGACTTACCTAGCCTTAAAGGGTTAAGTTTTATGCATGTTAATGCGTGCAGCTTGTTAAAAAAAAATAACCTATCCAAGCTTGGATATGCCACACTGCCCCTGACATGTTGTCCTGGCTTCACCCAATGACCAGCAATAATGAAATAAACCTTCCCTCTTACTCTCTGTTTCGAGCTGACAGGCAGTCCAGAGGTGGTGGGCTGGCTATTTATGTCAAAGACAAATTTGCAGTCTTTATCATTGACTCAACCTCAGTCCCTTAGGGGTTTGAAAGTCTTACAATGCAGGTTGAGATTTCATCAGGAGTTTCACTGTGTGTGTCGGTATACCATTGCTGCAGTGAATCCCAGATCACAAAGACCACAACAGCAACAGGAATTGGGCAAAATCCACCTGTCACTGTGGTGGTCTGTTTGGTGATTGGGACTGCCTCGCTGGGTGTTTGCTCTCCACCGTCCAACTCCAACTCGGAGTTAGAATCCTAGAGACCGGCGTGTGTGGGGGGCATAGCCCCCCCACATGAGGGTTGGGGGGTGCAGCCCCCCGATGGATGCTTGGAGGCATCCCTGACACTGCAATGCTGACAGTCAGCACTACGGCTGTCGCTGTCGAGGATGTCTCCATGTCAACTGTCACTGCGGCATGAGTAAACCATGCATGTCAGGCTGTTATAGGCCCCTTGCAGCTTCTAAATCATTTAAGCCTTATTCTGGGGCAGAGGTCAGCTGAGTCTATTCTACTAGGGAACCTCAATTTAGACTGGTTGTCCAGTGCATCCTGTCATGTTAAAATGCTCTGCTATTTTCTCGGTCTGACACAGCTCATCAGCGAACCCACACACCCTAACAAGTCAAACCCCTCTAACAGTGCCTTACCGGATTTTATTTATTTATTTATTAAATTCTCGGATTACAAATACCTTTGAGCAAAACTGCTTGTTTACAAAGGTTCCACATCAAAGGATGAGGGTCAACATACATACAGAGGTAGTAAAAGAATGCACAATAAACAACCAAAACAACTAAAAGAAAAAATAAAGATACTCAGTTATAACATACTTTGAGATAATATTCATAAAACGAGCAGCTTGAGTAGGCAGCTGGCTGTGGTAACAATAAGAGAAAGAGGGCACCATAGGCAGTTAGTATTGCAGGCATGCGACCGGGAGAGGAAGTTGGCAGGCTAATGGGCCACTGTCCGATGGTAGTGGAAAATGTCTTGTACCAATGGAGATGTGAAGCAGGAAAAGAGTCACAAGGAATGCCCAGTGCCAGAGGGAATGAGATTGGGAAAGGGCGGGCTGTGAGACATGAGTGAGCTGGGAGGTGTTTAGAGAGATCTCTGTTCAACAAAGCAGTCACATTGAGTGGTAGAGGTGAGGTAAAGTTTGAGATTCCTTTTGAAGGGTCCAAGTGTAGTAGAGGAAAGTGATTCTTTATTGAGGGAATTGAACCATTGAGCAGCTCTAAAGATAAAGGACCGCTGACCCATGGAGGTACGACATCTGGGAACCTGAAAGGTTAGAGATTGGGCACCATGTGTTTGTTGAGTGCCACTGTAGGTAGTAAGGAGTGAGCTTACACCAGGTGGCATGAGACCAAGGAGAATCTTTTTGGTGAGTAAGCAGGTCTGGTATTGTATTCTGTGGATATTATCCTTATTAGCAAACCTTACTTATTTACCTATGCTGGTGTCTTTTTCTCAGATGTTAGTGACCACTCCTTCATCGCTTGTATGAGGTCCAACCACATTCCCCCAGGTGCATCTAAATTCTCCTTCAAAAGGTGCCTCTGGTATCTTGAGCCATGTACATATGTCACAGAGTTGTCTCATTCTAGGTATTGGACTGACTTTTACTTAGCAGATTCAGTGTCCACTGCCTACACACATTTTCCAAGGCATAGTATTAGGCACCATTAACAGGCATGCACCCCTTGTGAAAACTCGTGTTAGGAATAAGTCCTGCTGGTGGTTCATCACTGAGTTGAAAGAAGCTATGTGCAACTGAGTTATACTGTGGAAAAAAGCTCATAAATCCAAACATTTGAATGACTGGAACCTCTTTAGGAAGGCAAGGAACCTCTGTACTACAATGGCTAGAGAAGCGAAGACTAAGTTTTACCACACTCAATTTGATCAATCTGCTAAATGCTCCTCAAAATTCTGGAAATTAATTAAAGACATTGAAGGCCACTCCTCTGGTGCCTCCTTGCCATCAAATATTTCGACTGGTGAAAATATACTTACTGACAAACTGTTAATTCTCGATGCTTTTAACAATCACTTTGCCACTGCAGGGCTCTCCTTTGACACTTCCCCCGCCATTTCGCTCCGCTCACAGCTGGGAGTCAATAATCAAGGTATCTCCTTCCCCAATGCATCCTTCTCACTCCAACCCACAACCCTGAAGGAAGTTGAGGCCTTCTGCTCCAATTGGATGTTAGGAAAGGTGCTTGAGCAGAACTTATTGAGCCTTACCTCTTAAGGTTAGGCTACCATGTCCTTGCAGTGCCTATCACACACTTGTTCAACTTATCCCTCTCACAAGGTGATCTTCCCATCATCTGGAAAATAGCACATGTTATCTTTTTGTTTAAATCAGGAGATCCCAGTGACCTGAACAATTATAGGTCAATCTCCATCCTACCAACTCTGTCTAAGTTACTGGAAAAAATCGTGAACACCCAGCTCAGAAACTACCTGGAATCGGCAAACTTGCTCAATCCACTACAGTCAGGCTTTAGAGCACAATATAGTACAATCTCAGCCCTGGCTAAGGTTACAAATGATTGACAGTGTGATTTAGACAGCAAGAACTTTGTCTGTGCCATGTTCTTGGACCTAAGCAAAACCTTCAATACTGTTGATCAAGACTTGCTCCTCTTGGCCCTCCAGCATATTGAACTGGATTCTTTATCTACTAGCTGGTTTGAGAGCTATCTCACAGGCCACTATCTCCAGGTAAAAACTGAAGGTGAAGTTTCACCTCTAAAACCCCTCCTGAGGGGTGTACCTCAAGGTTCCATCCTGGGACCATTGCTATTCGCTATCTGTATAAACAGAATAGATGCCACAATCAAGAAAGCCAAAATACATCTCTTTGCAGATGATACTGTGCTTTATGCTAGTGGTCCCTCTCCAGATGTGGCATGTACAGCTCTCCAGGATGATTTTAACTTTCTGCAACACCAACTCCTAAACCAAAAGTTACTTTTGAATGCTAACAAAACAAAAGCTATGTTCTTCTCTCCCTTTCCCAACCTACCTAATCCAGCCTCAGCTGGGACTCCCTGTTTTGATATCCACTGCCCTGGGTGAACAGTTGGAGTACGTAAATCAATTCAAATACTTGGGTGTATGGCTTGACAACAGACTATCCTTCATAGTACATATAGAAAAATTGACTAAAATGCTTCATCAAAGGCTTGACCTTTTTTTTAGGATAAAAAATCTCCTCCCTCAGATGCGAGGATGAGACTAGTCCAAACTACCTTCCTACCCCTGCTAGATTATGCTGATTTCCTTTATAGCCAAGGACCAGTTGGCGCACTCTTAAAACTTGATATGCTCTATCACAGAGTCCTAAGGTTTATAACAGATCTTCCATACTCCACCCATCACTGTTTGTTGTACACCGCTGTAGGTTGGTCTTCTCTTACCCTCAGATGACAAAGAAATGCTGCCATCTGGACATACAAAGCTATTATCAACAAACTGCCTGACTACATCTCTGCCTGCTTACCATTTTTCACCCTAAGCAGATATGCTTTGAGAAGTGCCTCCTATATTACCTTAAAGGTAACAAAGGCTAGATCCCACTTTGACTGGGCTTACATTAGTCATGCGCTTCCCCAGCTATGGAACAACCTGCAAAAAACTCTGAAATTAAAGCATAAAGTCAGCACCACAGCCTTCAAAACACTTTATCTTCAGCACAATAAAGAATCCTGTGCTTGCTACTCCTGATCAAATGACTTCTCCCTCAAGGTGTCCCCTTATCACTCTCATCTTGGCCTCTTCCTGGATACTGATCCCAGCTTCTGCATGGCCCTCTCCCTCCTTTCCTCCTTTGCTTGTCTCTATCTCTTCACCCCAGTCTGTTGATGCTGAACCCAACCTCTGCCCTGCCCTCTCCCTTCCCCTTCATCCTTTCTTCTCTTCTCCTCATCTTTTACCCATTGATCTGTTCCCAGTAGTCAAACAACTCTTCCCTTCACCCTACCCCCTCTGTCTAGTCCCCCTAGTCAGGTTCCTTTCCTTACTTCTGCACTCCTGGTTCACATTCCCATTCCATAGGCCTCTGACCTATTCGCCTTCCACCACCTCCCTTCTCCTCTGCCCTAATTCCATCCCCCTACCTGTGCTTCAGGGCCAAGTCGATCTGTCACAGTGCTTCAGGGTTCCAATCAAGTCGCCATGGCTCTTGCCACCACATCTTTTCACAGTTGCTGACCTTATGTGTATTACTGTTGTTAGCTCAGTTTCCTATCTGTAAACTATTCTGGTACTTATCCTGCTTCCTTACAATTTATTGTCCATGCTTGTTTTTGAACAAACTTGTGTATTGTTATTTTTGTGTATTACCCTGTTATCTTATACTTGTGCACACCCAGGTCCACCTTGAAAAGGAGATCTCCTCAATGGTATTCACCTGGTTAAATAAAGATTTTGATTAATTAATTGAAACAGAAAAAGCAAACGCAGCTTTGTTCAGTGAGTATATGGAACAAAGTTGCGAGGACCTTAAATTTAGCATGACAGTAGTAAAGAATGAGATTTCTTTTTTGGACTTAATGATTAAAAAAGGTGGACAGGGTGGACTTGTAACTGATTTATATTGAAAATCTACTTATGGAAATGCCCTATTGTTAGCAAGCAGTAACCATCCGTGGCATGTCATTAGGGTTATCCCAAAAGGACAATATATTAGAACTAAAGGAAACTGTGGGTCAGACGATCTTTACCAAACTAGAGCAAGGGAACTAACATCTAGGTTGAAAGAAAGAGTATATTCACATGATCTACTGTAAGAAATAAAATGAGGTAGATAAAATTCCAAGAGATTCCCTGCTAGTGGAAAAGGAGAAAACTAACAAGATAGACTGACAACTTACATTTTAAGTACATACAACCTCCAGTCTAAACAGATTGCTGACATCATTAGGAAACACTGGCATACAGTAAAAACAGGATCCAGGTTTAAAAAATCTGGATGAAAGGGGGCCCAGGATGGTTTACAGAAGAGGTAAAACCATAAAAGACAACATTGTGCATTCCTTACAACCCTCCACAAATGAACCTAGAATGTGACTCCCTAAAAGAGATGACAGTTGCAATAAATGTGACAACTGCAAATATTACCAAAAAGTAGTCACCACAAAATTTTACAAAAGTCCCCTCAACAATAGAAGCACACCAGTAAGAGGTTTCATCACATGCAGCACCAAGGGTTTGGTATACCATGTTAGCTGCAAATGTGGTTGCTTCTATGTTGGAAAAACGAAAATAATGTTCAAATTAAGGATTGGTGAACTTGAAAGGGCAATTGAGGGAGAAGATTTAATCAATTCCCTAGCAAAGCATGTTTTTAAAACAAGAAATAAAAAAGAACACACTTTTACATACTTGGGAATCGAAAAACCAGTTATGTCAAAAAGAGGTGGTGACTATGACAATTTGTTTTTAAAAAGGTAACAGTACTGGGTTTTTGCATTTAAAGCAATGGAAGGAAAGGGTTTAAACGGAAGAACTGAAGTTAAACTGTTCCTGAAGAAATTAATGTTTGTTGTTTAACCTGAGTGCATATATTGTATTTATTCTGTACAAAAAAGAAACATTTTTTTAATAACATTTTCTATCTTTTTCTTTCTTTACGCAGATTTGCATCAGCATCATCTCATGCTGTTTGAGTTTGTCAAAAACATTGTGCAGTCTTTTCTCCTTATTGTTCAATGTCAGGTTTGCATTTAGTCACTTTAAGAAGTAATTGCCATGTTTTCACCACTAGAGTGCAGGATAGATATGATGAAGATCTCTTCTATTTTTAAGAACTGGAAAATATAATTACCAGTAGAAACCCTGAGAATAGTAATGAAATGCTTAAACTGCACTGTTTTTACTTATGTTTTCCACATGGTCTTTCACTAATGTTTTAATGAGTTCTGATGCCTCATATGGTGCTCATTCATTTTTGTTGCTCATTATGTGTATGTATTTTTAACTGGCTTATGTATTTCAGTACTTGTACCTGTATGCTCCTTACATCTTTGAGAAAGCTCCTATTGAGCAAAAAGTGTCAGGTGATCCTGGTGATGCTACCAGGAAGTTGGAAATTGGGTTGTTACATGTGTATGGTTTCTCACTTGTAAACGCTCTGGATTATTTTTTTTTTCTCCTGTTTTGTCTATTGCCTATTTGCACAAATATAGGATTTTTTTGCACAATGGAGACAAGTAAGTCTGGAGCTGGTGAGTTCAAAATATTGACTATGACCTTGTAAATGCAATATGCTCTTAGCCTTAGCAAAGGTGCTGGGTCTTCAACTGCACACAACCCTAACATTTCTACAATATCAACTACTGTTTAATATTAAAACATTTGGCAGAACACAACGTATTTCTAGCAGACCAGCTATTTAGTTTTTAACCATTCAGACAAAGATTTTAAACTAGGCAAGACTGTTTTACTAGTGCTATAACTGTCATCTTTGGAATGTGTTTTCACTCAAAGGTAATTTTAACATTCTCCATTGTGAAATGTTTCACCGCGCTACTCTTACACAAAATGTTTAATGTGACAGCAATGGGCCACTGGGTGGGTGGGGCATTTTAAAACTTTGTATTAGGGATCTGCTGCTCAGAATTCACTAGTGGTTTGGCACTGTAATGCAAGTTGGAGCAGGCATTATTTGGGAATTAATGCAGTCTCCAACTTCTGTCATGTGTACTATTCTGACCAATCAGTTACCTCCTTCGTAAATTCTGTATATTGCCATGTTACAAATGAGCTCATCACTTCCATCTCAGCTGAAGCCAAGTAAACAGAAGAGTGAGCAGGTGAAAACACCATTTAACTAGTAAGTTACCAGCTGCCTCTCCCTGCCTAGCATTGATACTGAGGGGATTCTAGTAACCCCAGGGGACTGGGTGGTTACACACTAATTCTCTTACTAGTGTACATAGGTCCCTTAGTGTTGCAGTGGTCCTTTTATCTACAGGATTGTGGTGCTTAACTTAAAGTTTCTGTTTTTTTGTTGCAGCAAAAGAAGCAGTTTCTTTTCAAATTAGCAATCCATCAGATTCCACTGTTGTTTACATACACACGGAGGCCCACCACCCACCAGTGTTTGACTTTTACTAAACAGCATACTTGTGCTTTGCTCCCTATCACACAGATGCATAAGCTGTTCTTTTCTTCTTTTATTCTTACTCTTTTTAATTATTGTTTAACATCTCCACCTGTTTTTCTTCTCTTTCTTCTAGTTGCCAGTGGCAATTTATTATGTTAATGGTATCTCAATATTCTAATTTAATAATGCACATTCCTTGACTTATTATTTCTCTGTCATAGGTTGTAATTAAAACACTTTTTAAAATGAATGCTACATTGAATCCACAAATCACTCATTACATTACTTTAGTACAAATTTACAGTCTTGGTCTTAAATGCTCCTCTGTTGCCTCAGATTTCTCTTATTGCTGAACATCATTTTGTTACAACTCTGCAGCTTGTACTGCTATTTAAATTTGCTTTCATCTTGGGCTCTTTATATCCCTGCTGTATGCAGTTGTAGGGTTTGGCTACAAAGTAAAAGTGAATACAACATTAGCCCATTACTTGCTAATACTCAAGTTAGATTACATTGCCTTTTAAAAGGTTTGTGCACTCACCCAACCCTAATGTGAAATCAATTCAATTAAATTTAATTTTCATTTATTAAATTCAGTCAATAAACAGGATGATGTTACATCGAGTGAGCTGTCATGCTCATTTATAACGTATGCATATTTTCATACGTTTGATATACATAACAATATGATATTATTTTACAACAACCATATTAAAAAAATTTACATCACCAAATAGTTAATATTACAACATTTGTAAAAAGGCCATTCCAGTAACACCGTACTATGTAACCATGCCTTTTAACTGTTTCTCATGACAACAGGATTCTAGTACCTTTGTTATCACCCACTGTAATACCCTACCTAAAGAAATAGGGTTCCTAATAAAAGTGCACAAGGACAAAGGGACAGAATTCCAAAAGGATGGAACATGAACTATAAAGTGTACTCTTCCTTTGATGATAAGTGTACCATGCACCTTGAATGCAGTACCCCCAGCAGACCTCAGACCTACTTTTCTTGGTTTCACTTGCAAAATAGAAGATATATATTCTGTTACTTTATGCCTCAGACTCAAACGCAAACATGTAAAAGTGTGTAACTTCTTTAAAATATTATGGGAATTCCGGCCAGACAGATGGTACAGAACACATCTATTGCTTCCATAGGGGGCACCAGTTATAAACCTTGCCCCATGGTTAAAGATAACATCCAACCTTCTGAGCTGAGTAGCATTTGCACCCCTATAAACCAGGTCCTCATGAGCAATAGTTTTGTGTGGAATTCTCAAATTCCGACAGAATGGAATTTCATGGAATTTTCAAACTTCTGCCAAATTTTGTCAGAAGCAGAATGCTGGAATTCTGGAGCAGAAAAATGCAGAATGGATTTTCTGGTATATTTCTACAGAATCTATTCCATGGGTCTCAATATTTCCATGGAAATGGCTGCAGAATAATATTACATGAAATATGCTGTTCTGTAGAATATAATTCTGTGGATCACAGCAGGCAGAATTCTGCAGAAGGACCAGTAAAATTCTGGCAGATGTTCTGCCAGCAGGTTGGTCATTCTGTGCTAATTCTGGCAGTGGAATTCTGCATTCCACACTGCACTAATAATCAATTCATGGTAAAAGCTTGCTGTTAACTATTTTGGATTTGGCTTTCACTGTGAGGGAGAGCATTACAAACTCTGCAAAAAGCATCTAATCTTTATTCTATCCTCATACTATAAAAAAATACAGTATATGCTTCCAACATAAAGTAGGAAGCAAACCACACCATGACATACTTATAACAATCCAATACCTCCAAGGTCACAAAGTCTACAGTTTTAATGGATAAATGAGCTTCCGGCATATATATGCTCTTGGATGAACCAAAAATCATCACCTGGGTTTCTAGAATTCAACAACAGTTTGCTATTAATGAAATAGCTTTGTATTTTGTCAAAATTCTCTTTAAGTCACCTCTGGACCACACTTCTACTCTCCCTGACACAGTAGACAACTGTATCACAGTTATATCCTGATGCACAGTTGTATCCTGCACATTCACATAAGTAAGCAATAATACCCATCAGGGTGGGCAGTACTGGGCAATACTGGCCCACCCAGGGGTGAAATGAGACCCAATGCTGCCAGTGGAGGGCCTTATAGCCCCCTGGAAGGTCTGGTATTGCCCAATACCGCCCACCCTAGAGGATATTATTGTGCTTAGAAAATGGGCTTCCAGTGGCATTTTTATATGGCATTTAAAAGAATTAAAAAAAAAGACTAAGAATGAAGTATGAGTCTTTCTTGTAAAATAGTCCCTCCATTTTTGAGCTGTTCAGTCTCCTGTTGCCCTCCCCCACAAAGCAGTTCTCTTCTACTCCCCCCACACACAATACCACTAGCCCAGCACCCATTTCGCCAAAGCAGTCTTTTAGCATAGTTGTTCTACAAAAAAAGCCTTTCCTGCAATACTTTTTTTTGCACTTATACGTTGTGGCAGTTAGGCGCCACCTTGCATGACATGAGGCTGCCTTGTTAAGCTACAAAATGTGGAGTGAGAGGTACGATGTGGCAACCAGTGCTGTTTTTTTTTTTTATGTGTGTAAATTCAACATAGCACGGAACTTGGCTATGAGAGGGAGATCTGAAGTGGCACTGGAGAAAGGATGTTCCTTCACTATGGAAGCAAAACAGAGCTGGAGAGGTAATGTTAGTGATCAGTGCTGATTGTACTGCTATCCCACTATTGACTTATTTATTTGTTTTTGGGAACAACTGTTCAAATTCAACACAACTGTATTCTGGAGCAGCGGGCACCAACACGGTGGGGGGTTGAACTTGAGGACATGTGTCATCACAGTTGGAGTAGAACAGAGCAGGAGAGGTCATGTCAGTGATTAGCGCTAATTGATAGATTTAGGGATACCCTCAGATGAAGGACTTTATTTTGTTTGAACTGCCTGTATAACATTGCATTTAGCATTCAATTCAGTGCAGTGCTGTGTGACAGCCGACAGAATGTGTGACAACTGAAACTGTACCCAATTGTGGAATTGCACTTATTTTAGCAAACTAGCATTTTGTACTATACAGGAACAGCTGTATTGTTTGTTGCCCTAGTGACACAGCAAACCAAATAGGAAGGGTTGGGAGGCAATGTTTTCCTGGTTGCCCCAGGTAACACAAAGGTATACAGGGTTGAACAGCTTGTCACCAATATATTTTAAAGGTCTAGGTTCAAAGCTCTTTTCATCTTGAGGAGGAAATATTGAATTATTTTATTTGATTTTAATAAGGAGCCTGATACACCTGTGACCCCAGGAGTACACTTCCGTGGCATTACCTATAAAGGTATTGGTCCTTAGTGAGTGGGGCATTTAACATCCAAATTAGTGCAGTGCTGCATGATGGCTAAATGCTGTGTGACAGCTGAAACTGTACACAAGATGGGGGAAGCTACATTCCATCGAAGCCAACAAGGTCAGTAGAAAACTTTGATTTGGACATCGGCTTACTGGGGCATTATTTATTAAGCTTCCACAATCTGCACATTCTTGGACCTAACAAGCAGCTCAATTGGGCAATTTAAAGACACCACATCTTCGTTAGTTTTGTTATTTGCTATGGGTGGCTGCACTAAACAAAATACTTTAAAGCTTAAGAAATCTTAGCATTGACAGAGTGAATTTACAATTTTGAGAGTTGGCTAGCAAGACTCCCACAACTGTCTGGTGGTGTTAAATATAGAGTAGGTAATACTTTGTTCAAGTTTCTAAAAGCAGTTATCACTGTGTGCGTAATTACATTATCATGGAAACACAAAGAAATAGCCATCAGGTGCTCCAGCTGCTCTACGTTTAAAATAAACAATGAAGAAATCAAGAGGGGAATATTAATCTGTAACAAATGCACTAACAACACCCAATTACAGAAATGATCAGCACATTTACTATGAAATTAGAATTGTTAGAAAAAGGCAAGAAGAAATGGCAAGAAAAATAAAAGCCATCTATAATCATAAACTCACCAATACACTCTTACCATCCAATAGCATGTATCCACTATTGATCTATGACCCCTCCCCCACCAATTCAAAAAACAACATATTGATGGATATCCCTGTGCATCATATGGGTACTACCAAGACCCCTCAATGTACTATTTCTCTCCCAGGTGAAAATAGGAAAAAGAAAAAAAAGAGTAAAAACTGGAGTAGAGGGCAAAGAGTGGATAAGGGTGGGGTGGGGAGGTAAAAGGACAATCAAAAAGGGAAGTAGGGCTATGGATTTTGAAATCATTACTTCCAACCCATAAGAATCTTTGATTAATCTGGATACAGACACTCCCCCAAGCGCAGTTGAAACTCCCCAAACTCCACAGGATGAAAGGAGAGGGATAGTTTCACAAAGTGTCCCCGAAATGATTGTAGACAAGGTCAGCAAAACTCCTGTTGAAAATAGCAGGTGCAACATTGCCGCTAACCACAGTGAGTCAGTGGAATCAAGTAAGCAAAATACTCAATCCCTGCCACAAAACCCCTGTATGCAACCTGCGGCCATTAAACAGACTTATGCCCTGAGAGATTCTATAATTAAATTCACTGACAAGTACATCTGTGATACCGATAAAGCAAATCCCACTTGCAGTAGTTTTAGGGGAGCAAGAATCTCGGGACATAACTAAAATGTCAGACACAATTCCTAGAAATACAGGAGACAAATCACTTGTTATAATCCATGCAGGTACTAATGACATTACACATTCAGACTCCGAAGCAATAAAAAATAACTTCATACTACTAAATGAAAAATTAATAGAAAAAGGATGTGAAGTCTGTTTTTGCAGAGATTCTCCCAGTCCCCAGGGCCAGCAGAAAGAAATCCAACAAAATGAAATCTATCAAAGAATGGCTGAGCAAATGGGCCCTGAACAACAACATAGATTGTATTACTCACTGGGAAAAGTTTGATAATGACATTGTTTTGTTCAGTTGGGATGACCTTCACCTCAGTTGAAGGGGGAGTTCATACCTGGGAAACAAATTGAGAAATACATAACAGCACATTTAAACTAGGCATCTTGAGGTGTGGGTATAAAAAGCACTCTAAAACAGCAAAAAATTATCCAAACAGTTATACAACTACAAGCTCCTCCTTGCAAACACAAGAAGTTTAAATATCTTAAAGAAGACAGAATTAGAGATTTTATTAGAAAGAGATAACATAGACATCACTGAAACTCGGTGGGACCACACCAGTGACTGATCCAAGGAGATCTCTAACTATAATCTGTTTTTTCAAAAATAGTAAACACAAGAAAGGGGAGGAGTTTGTTATACAAAAAGAGTTAAACTGTGCAGAAATATCCCTTGCAAGAGACAATCACAATAATGAGGGGGACATGATAGAAACTTTCAAGTACCTCAAGGGAATCAACAAAGTCCAAGAGGGTAGCATCTTTCAAAAAAAGAGGTGTGCAAGAACAAGGGGGCACAATTTGAAGATAGAGGGGGGGCGGCTCAGAGGTAATTTAAGGAAGTATTTTTCCACAGAGAGGGTTGTGGATGCATGGAACGGCCTTCCGGAGGAGGTTGTGGAGTCAAAAACAGTGGTGGAATTCAAGCATGCATGAGACAGTCATAAGGCAATTCTAGGGGGCCGGGTAGGAAGAAGTAGGCTGCTGGTTAATTAGGATCTGCAGCTTATCCATTAGGTAGGGAAATGGGCAGACTGGGTGGGCCAAGCAGTCCTTATCTGCTGTCAAATTCTATGTTTCTATGTTTCTATATAGAAACTACCTGGATCCAAATGTAAACTATCTGGACCCAAATGAGAACTGTAAAGGATACCTAAACAACATTTTGACAACAAACTATTCAAAAGTCTGACTCCGTATGTGACTAAAGGAAAGGCTGCTATAGTCATTAATGCTAAAACTACATTTACATAATTTATCTAAATGTGGTTCCAGAGCATTTTAAAATTGTAAAATCAGCCTTCCAAATTCAAAAAAAAATTGTCTTACCTGCTTCCTAAAATGGATGCCAAATGTGTTATGTGATGACATCATTGGAGTCAAAGTCAAAGAGATATATGGCTCTCTATAGTACTAACTAGTTCTTTTTTCCATTTGTTAGAATTGTTTCACCCAAATGGTCAAAACCATGTGCATTATTTTGTATAATGCACATGTTAGGCTATGGTTCTGTCATTTTGTTTACTTTAACATGCTGAAAATGTGTTTTACTCCAACCGACTTTCTCTGTGGCAAACCACAGTACAGTACAAATCCTGAATAACCTGGTGGTCTAGTGGTTATGATGGATCCAGGATGCTACAATGGGGGTGCTGGGGTGGTGTGCATGCTTAATATGCACTTTTCAACATTTTTATTAAACCTTTATATTTGCTGCTATTATTCTTTTCTAGTACATTCTTGACAGAACCTACAAATGTAATCCATAGTTAGAATGTAAACATTTATAAAATTAATAAATCAGACTTCTTCAACAAAATAAAATGCAGCAGCAGCAAGCAAGTACATTACTATGTGTGTGTGTGTGTGGGGGGGGGTTGCAGCCACCCCCTTCACCACCCCCTACAGCCACCACTTTTTTGCAGCAAAGTTCTTGTGCAGTCCAATGTTAGAGTTCATACTTTCTCAAAACTCAAATATATGCTTGTCTTCTTTTTCCATGGGAAATAATAATAATAAGAAGAAGAATTAGCATTTATATAGTAGTTTTCATACACATTTTATCCCAAAGTGCTTTACAAGCAATAGTAGACTGGTAGTGAAGTGACTGAACATGTAGAGGCAGCTATTTCATGCATTAATATCCACACGCAGCCTTGGACAATTGCATGAACTGGTTCTATGGGAAGGGAAATGTTGGCCAGGACAATGGGGTCAGGTAGCGATCAAGGTGCTGACAGCTCCACATCTTATTTCTCACAGTAATCTACAAATATTTCTCTCCTTCTGTCTTCCCCTTCCCGGAATATAGCAGTATCTTGCAAGAGTGGCCTTCTCAGTTCCCCTCTGGAATTTATTCTTCACTATTCCTCCTCACACCGAAAACAGGTAAGCTCATCACCCTTCTGCATCATGAATGAAAGTAGTACAGTCCCCGTTTTATTTTGACATATCGAATATAAACATACCTTTCCAGTAAGTCAGGCTCATAGCAGCAGGGGAAAAAAGGGAATAATGGACTTTCCTATCCTTAAAAGATCAAGGCTACCTTTGATTAGGCGCTATTAAATGATGGGTGTGCACATCATTATGCACATCATATAACAGTGCTTAATCATAGGTGGCTTAGATCTTTATAAGCGACATTGCAGAGGGACTGGAAGGAAAAGTATGTCTCTTTGCAGATGACACAAAGATCTGCAACAGAGTTGATGCACAAGGTGGAGTGGAAAGGATGAGAAGGGACTTGGCAAGGTTAGAGGAACGGTCAAATGTATGGCAGCTTAGATTCAATGCTAAGAAGTGCAAGGTAATGCACCTGGGAAACAAAAACCCAGGGAAGAGTACACAATGGGGGTGAGCTACTAACAACAACAAAATGGAAAGGGACCTGTGGGTAGTTATATCAGATGACCTAAAGGTGGGCAAGCAATGTGAGAGGGCAGCAAGGAGGGCTGGGGGGATACTGGGATGCATAGGAAGAGGCATCACCAGTAGAAAACAGGAAGTTATTATCCCTCTGTACAGACAGCTAGTGAGACCCCATCTGGAGTACTGCGTGCAGTTGTGGAGACCCAATCTTCGCAAAGACATAGACAGGATGGAAGCTGTCCAGAGGAGGGCAACCAAAATGGTGCAGGGTCTGCACCGGAAGACATATGAAGAGAGACTTAAGGAGCTTAATATGTATAGCCTCGAGGAAATGAGGGAGAGGGGAGACATGATAGAAACTTTCAAGTACCTCAAGGGAATCAACAAAGTCCAAGAGGGTAGCATCTTTCAAAAAAAGAGGTGTGCAAGAACAAGGGGGCACAATTTGAAGAGATAGAAGAGGGCAGCTCAGAGGTAATTTAAGAGTATTTTCACAGAGAGGGTTGTGGATGTATGGAACGGCCTTCCAGAGGAGGTTGTGAGTCAAAAACAGTGGTGGAATTCAAGCATGCATGGGACAGTCATAAGGCAATTCTAGGGGGTTGGGGTAGGAAGAAGTAGGCTGCTGGTTAACTAGGACCTGCAGCTTATCCATCAGGTAGGGAAATGGGCAGACTGGGTGGGCCAAGCGGTCCTTATCTGCTGTCAAATTCTATGTTTCTATGTTTCTATATGGGTAGGAAAGCCTATTCTTCCACTTGTGCAATGTTGCTATCAGCCTGGCTTACCAGAATATCATGTTTATTATTAATATGTAAATATAACACGACAGACTGTTCTAACCACATTCATGATGTAGAAGGGTAGTAAACTCACCAGTTTTTGGTGTGGGGAGCAGGTGAGAAGAATGAATGCTAGAGAGGGACTGAAGAGGCCATTTCAGCAGGGTACAGCTATATTCATGTTAGCTGAAGACATGAAGGAGGACGCTGAGGAGATCACTGTGAGATCTGAAATGTGGGGCTGCCAGCATCGTGATCACTATCTGACTGTGGATGAGAGTAGCCAGCAATGACAAATATTCAGAGTGACAGAGCTGCACCTAAACTGTTATTTGAATCCAGTGTAGGGAGATTACCCTTGGGTGGGGGAGGATGTTGACATTTATTAGGACAGCATTGAGGGAGTTGTGTATAGCTCATTCAAGATTTGGAAGGGTGGTAGCCAGCCAACTCACATTGTGGAGTAGAGCACAGAAAGGTACTGGAGAAGAACTGCTGGGAACTGTCTTGTGGGGTTCTGCAGATCACAGGTAAAGGAGTAGACTGACATTGGAAGTCAGGTGGATTCACTCAAGTTATTAGTATGCCTCTCCTGCTAATAATATTGTTATCCATTGTAAATGCAGCCCTTATGAGGGCATGAACAGCAGTTTTTCTGGTGGGTCATGATGCATATTGCTTGGCTGTCCAGGAAGACCTAGTTGTTGGTTAATGAGGTGGGAAAAAAACACAACAGGGAACTGTACGTACTACCTTCACTGTGCAGAAGGATGGTGATCCACTCAATGTTTACCGTGGGAACAGAAGTCAAACATTGAGAATGTTGACTGGAGAGTGATTTGGGAGGCATTTTTAACAGTGCCAACTGATGATGCATATCAGTATAGGTGTGCACAACTCTCTGAGGTACAAGACTACAATCTGAGGTGTGATAATTCTCTTCATGAGAACACAAACTCATATGTGGCCCCAGGCAGTACTAAGGCCAGAGTATGGATGGTGGGGTGTTCAACAGAAGGCAGGCTAGGTGCAGGGGGTTCACATGGAAAAAGAAAACCTTATTTGTAGATTAACAAGAGAGCATGAGCTTTGGAACTGAACAAGACCGATACTTTGCTGTGTGACCCTGAGCAAGTCATTACACTTCCTTGTGCTCCCAGGCCACACCTGTAAACAAGCTTTCAGCTTAGTGTGTCTCTCCTGATTAACAAAAAATAAAATTCAGTGCTTCACATAACCACTAGATCATCAGGCATTTGAAGTGTTTAACTGTAATGCAGTTTGCCAAAGAAAAAGTCAGCAGGATTGCAAAACATTTTCTGCAAGGTAAAGTAAACATAATTAACAAAATCATAGCCTAACATGTGTACTGATCAAAATAATCCATGAGGTAATACATGGTGTTGATCATTCTGGTACAACAATTCAAAATAAAGAGGGAAAGAAGAACTAGTTAGCACTATAGAAATATATGTGGATCTCTGTCTCTGGCTTCGATGATGTCATCATGACTCATCACTTTACACTCCTGGCAGGTATCTTAGGGAGAAACCAAGGCTGTTTTTTGAGAGTGAAAGGCTGATGTTTACATTTTTCAAAAGCTATGAAACTGCGTTTATGTTATTTGCATAAATGCAGTTTTAGCATACATGTAAACAGCAGCCTTTCCTTTATCTCACTATGAAGCCAAATTTTGGAATTTGCAGTTTTAAAAAACTGCTTGTTTAGGTACCCTTTAAAGGGGAACAAGATAAAAATAGGGAATTGCTACAGGCCTCCAGCTAGGAGCAATCCATGCAATACCTGTAGTAGTTTAATCCATGAACTAGCTCTAGTAGGAAACTTAAACAATGTCATTGTCCTAGGGGATTTTAACCTTGCAGGTATAGCTTAGGACAAGCTCACTGGAACTAACACCTTTGAAACTGACTTCTTAAATAGAATTCTACAGTCAGGGTTATAGCAGAGAGTTCATGAGCCCACCAGGGATAAGAATACTCTAGATCTGGTATTAACAAACCTTCATTCAGAAATAGGGAACATATAGATGAAGGAACCATTGGGATCCAACTACCACAACATGGTATGCTTCACTCTGAGAGGAAACCAAACTTTAGATACCCATACGTTACTGATACAGAACTATAACAAGGCTAATTACCCAAAAATTAGGAAGGGATTAGATGGCAGGCACTAGGTATCACTGATGAAGAACAAACTGGTCAAAGGCTTCTGGCAATTAGTAAAAACAAAAATTAAGGAGATGGAGGAGAATGTTTGCAATTCTTGAGGTGATGGGAAAAGATTCTGGGATAACATCAAAAGCATCCTTAGAAAGGAGGACAAGAAACATCCTCAGCTGCTCATTATCAGTAACACCCCTACTACGGACCCTCTAGCTATTGCAGAAACCTTCAATAAGGCCTTTACCAATCTTAACCCAGTGCTACCACCTGCCTATTTTCAACATGGTTTGAACCATTCTAAGAACATATCTACCGAGTGTTCTTACCCGACCTTCTACTTTAAAAGGGTGACGGTGAAGGAGGCCCTAACAATGGTCAAGAAAGTACTAGGTAAGCCCAGACTGGGCAGTGACAGGATAGACATGAAACTCCTATCCCTCACCCTGGTCATTCTTACAGTGTCCATTACCATGCTGCACAATAAGTCCCTGGCTTTTGCCCAATTCCTGACAGTTTGGAAGCAGGTCCTAGTTACACCAGTGCATAAAGGAGGCAACAAGTCTCTGGTAGCCAACTACAGACCCATCTCAATCCTCTCCTCTCCTCTGTGTCCAAGGCACTGGAAAAGTTTGTGGCAGGTCAACTCATTAACTACCTCAATAAGTATAATCTACTATGCCCCAACCAGTATGGCTTCAGACAAAATCACAGTACTACCACTGCCCTGCTGGACTACATGAAATATGCACATAAGGCTCTGGATGAAGCTAAACTGGTGAGGTCAGTCTTTATTGACCTCACCAAAGCCTTTGATACAGTCAACCACTCCCTGTTACTGATCCAACTGCAAAACATGGGTGTGGTACCCATTGCCTTTTGCTGGTTCCAAGATTACCTGATACGGAGAAATCAGTGTGTCAAAATTGGGCAAACAGTATCCAGTGCAAGAGAGGTATCATTACGGGTACCCCAGGGATCAGTACTTGGGTCCCTACTCTTCAGCCTGTTCTTAAATGACCTTCCCACAGTCTGCAACACCAAAGTCATACTATACGCAGATGATGCTGTGCTCCTGAGCAGCAGCATGTCTCAGACTGCCCTACAATGTGAGCCGCAGAACTCCTTCTCCAAACTTGAGGACTGGTTCTGTAGTCATAATTTGCTACTAAAGTACAAGAAGACCAAGGCCATGCTTATGTCCATCCCCCACAACAAAAATAAGCACCACCCCCTCATCATCTCCAACTCATGCAGTGAACCGCTGGAACATGGCTACTTGTTCAAGTATCTGGGGGTCATAATAGATGATACCCTCACATTTGTGCACCATACTGACTCTCTGGTCAAGACAGTCAGTACCAAGATTGATGTCCTGCACAGGCACAGGCAATACCTCTCTCCAGAGGCCCTCCACCTCTCAGTCTACAGTTCCATTATACCTACTATTGACTGTGGACTAGTGGTCGATGGGACAGCAATGGATACAGTGCTCAAGAGGGTTCAGACTGTGCTCAAAAAAGCCTGCAGACTCACCCTGGATGCTGAGCATGGCACTCACACCTGTACTCCATATGAATGTGCAAACTGGCTGTCATTAAGAAATAGGGTCAAATTCCAGACTTGCATCCTAGGAAAGAAGGCTCTATTGGGTAAAACACCACCTTGTGTAGGCAATTTGATCAAGGGGGCCAATTCATTTCAGGTCACCAGAGGGAGGACTAGAGGGGGCCTTGGCTATCCCCTGCCATTGCATCTCACTTGGGCAATATGCATATGCCTATTGGGCCCCCCTGTGGATGAATGAAC
This sequence comes from Neoceratodus forsteri, assembly GCA_016271365.2. Taxonomy (NCBI): domain Eukaryota; kingdom Metazoa; phylum Chordata; order Ceratodontiformes; family Ceratodontidae; genus Neoceratodus; species Neoceratodus forsteri. The sequence goes on along the minus strand of CM028131.1, from coordinate 396,532,642 downwards.
TCCCCAGGCACCTCTTGGCCACCAGTTGTCTGGCCCAATTCAAAACTGACCTCATAACACTCTCTAGGTGGACCTGCACCTAAGTCCAGCCACACCTGCTTGCTCTGCCCCCCCAGCAAGCACTAGGCAGGCCTCAGGTACCCCCTCCCTCTGTCCCTTCTCATGACTTACCTCAGCAATCAGTTTACATCATGCTCCTTTGGCACCCACCAGCCCACCTTCCCCCTGCCCCAATTCCCAGTCCCGTGAGTTTCCCTAACAGTCACTACTAATGCAGGCTGCCTGACCATGCCTCCTCACACCCCACCATTTACTCTAGCATGTCTTCTCTGCTCAGCCTTCCCTCACCCCCCATTTCTCCCTATACCTTATCGCCCTTCTTCCCCCACCCTTCACCTCCACTGCAGTACCTACTTCTCTCTCATACCTCCTTTCTTCACTCCACTGCCTGCTATCTCCATCCTTCTGAACTATTGACAAGGCACTTTGCAGCTGCTTATTCCCCCCTCCATCCTCATAAAGTGTTTTTCTTGTTATTTTAACTTGTACCTATGTTTTGAGTTATTCTGTAAGTTGTGAATCCAAGCTGTATCATTCTTTGTGATTTACCTTTGCTTTTTTCCTATTGTACTTTGTTTTGAAATCTATAATGTGGAACCTTTGTAAAAGAGGTTGCGCTCAAAGGTCTTTTCTGAATCACTAAATAAATAAATACACTAGGAAAAATTACAACTGTGAAGGTAAAGTCCCAGTTTGGTTTAAGCACAATATCGGGAGGCAAATTAAGGGAAAAGAGTGGGCATACTAGCAACTGAAAAAAATGCCCTTCAGATAATACTAAATTAAAATATAGAACAGAACTAAAATAACTAAATACTTAATCAGAAATTAAAGAAGGAAATTATAATTTAAAATATCCCCTACAAAAGACAACCAAAAAGCACTCTACTCTTACATAAACAACAATAGAGTTGGAAACAAAGTAATTGGCCCACTAGTATGCTAGCTGAGGTTTAAACCTGAATCCCAGCTTGTCTTCTTGGATTTACTCCGTGCACATGGGATGACCTTTTGGCCTCACCATGACCTTCAGGAGCAACCACCCCATTCAGAAATTCTGCTTGAATAGGGAAGTCTAACCAGGTGTGCATGTTAGCATGCACTTGGCTGCATGTTCATTTAAAACCACTCTACCTCAATCATGATCTGGTCTATTTGTCTGACTAAAATTACCTTATCCTAAACCTTTATAGTTATTTTTCTTTCAATATCCTTGTACCACTTATATGTACCAATAGTCACAATTAAGCCTTACTCCTGTATTGTAAGTCTACAACTTTATAAGTAAATATATTTAACTGAAAAGAAATACCAGAAAATGTCATATTGTCTTAATTCTTTACTTAAAACTGGTATGCAGACTCAACATTATTTGGATCAGCAGTGCAAGTAAACAATATGTGATTAACTGGAGATGAAGTCTCTTCTACTTTCAGATACAATCATACAATAAAGTAACAATAAAATAAAATAAAATGTAAGTATCATCCTTCCCTGCTCCATATCAGAGATAATAGCAGTTCATAACACACAGTGCCATACCTTGATGTCTCAAATGAGGTCCTAGGCAGAAGGACGTGCTGTCACAGCTCCTTCCTGTCTTCTGCCCTCCTTTAGCTTAAATGGGGTCTAAATTTATATGTTTTTTGGATTGAAGGTACATGATGTACCTCATGTTACACTTCTTGTAGAAGTGTGTTTATTGATGCACTTCTTGTAGATGTGTACCTCATGACACACTTCTTGTAGTGGTATGCCCCATGACACATTTCTTGTAGAAGTGTGTTAATCATGTAAGGTGGCAACAAAAATATCTTATTTTAAAAGTGGAATGTTATGTCAGATTCTTGCTTTACTGGAACATTGTTTTGTAAGCTCTAACTCTTTTCTGCTACAGAGGAAACTGTGGTTTAGCTAGCATTCTGTCTAGCACAAAATGTGTTCTCTTTCACTTCCTCAAATAAAATCTCCCCATCTTACAATTAGTTGCAAATAAGACATGCAGATATATTTTTTCTTTTAAACTGTAGACTGTTAATAGCACAAAAAACCTATAATGTATCTTTAAACTATTAGAAATAATACACATTCAATTTATTTTAAGAGAAACAGAAACATAAGGCTAAATTATGTTTGCAATTTAAAAATGCTCCAGAGGAGGGCAACTAAAATGGTGCAGGGTCTGCAAGAGAAGCCGTATGAGGAAAGACTCAAGGAGCTTAATATGTATACCCTTGAGGAAAGAAGGGAGAGGGGGGACATGATAGAAACTTTTAAGTACCTCAGTGGAATCAACAAAGTCCAAGAGGGTAGCATTTTTCAGAAAAAGAGACTTGCAAGAACAAGGGGACACAATTTAAAGATAGAAGGAGGGCAGTTCAGGGGCAATGTAGGAAGTATTATTTCACAGAGAGGTAGTGGATGCATGGAACAGCCTTCCAGAGGAGGTTGTGGGGTCTAAAACTGTGGGAGAATTCAAGAATGCATGGGACAGACATAAGGCAATTCTTGTGGGGGGTAGGAAGAAATAGGCTGTTGGTTAACTAGGATCTGCGGCCTATCCTGTAGGTAGGGAAATGGGCAGACTAGATGGACCTAGCGGTCCTTATCTGCCATCAAAGTCTATGTTCTGTGTTTCTATGTAATGATATAGCTTATTTGCTACAGAGGAAACTGTGGTTTAGCCTACGCTGTTAGACATGGAGCTGTCTTGAAGTGTGTTGTTTTTTTCACTTCCTCAAATACATTTCCCCCATTCTACAGCCAGTTTTAAAACTAGATATTTTCTTTAAACTGTAACCTGTCAATGTTACAACTAAATATTACAAAGAAGCTATAGTCATTCTTGTTTTTAAATGGATCTTTAAACTATTTTACAATAAGACACACTCAATATATTGGCTAAACAGAATTATACTTGGCAATAAGGTTGTATTAATTCAATTTAGGAAAAGCAGAAGTATGGCATTTTTCTATTATTTAATTTAGAGAAGAATCAATATGTCAGATCTATTTGTTGATTTGCCTCTGGGAAATAGTGGGTTCTTGCTCCATCATGTCCTCTAGTTTTAAGAAAAGCTGCTTCTTTGGAATATTTGGATCAGGCAGTCCAAATAGGGACTCGAGAGAACTGCAGACTCTGCACTAGTAAAAGATAAAGAGACCATATAGGACCCAGTGCACATATTCAATGACAAAAATGCAGAAAAATGTACATGGGATTTACCTTTTATACAAAACAATATGTTCAATAAGGCTGAGGTAAAAACAGTACTATGGGGTCAAAAATCAAACTCCTCTCCAGGACCAGTGAGTATGTAGTCAGGTTTCCTCAGGGAATTAGCTGAACAACTGAGCTTTACAGTAATTTCTAATAAATCCATTGACCATGGACATGTTCTCCATGACTGGAGGAGGGTCATTATTACTTTGATTCATAAAAAGGGAAGTAGGGAGCTTGTGGGTAATTATAGGCTGATAACCTTACACAAACAGATGTAAGGCTTATGGAAAGTCTACTAAAGGAACTCCTTAAAAAAAATCTTGGACATGGGTAAACAGGACTCAACACAACATAGTTTTGTGCAAGGGAGGTCACGAACAACTAATTTGATATCCTTCTACAAAATTATCAACTCAAATCTGGACAAAGGTATTCCAGTGGATGTCATCTTTTTAGGCTTCCAAAAGGCATTTGACACAGTGCTTCATTATGACTTAGTGTATAAGCTAAAAAACCTAGAACTAGACCTAGTCCTGGTTAGATGGATAGAAGAATGACTGTCCAACAAAATATAACAAGTACAGCTGGGTGACAAATTGTTGGGAGAAAGGCCTGTCTCTAGAGGGTTGCCACAGTGGTCAGTGCTTGTACCAGTCTTGTTCAGTCTATACACTGGAGACATACACTGTGGAATATGGAACAAAATAACTAAATTCACAGATGATACAAAGCTTTGTGAGGAAATGGATTCCAATGAGAAATACCAGTCCATCATAAGGCATTTAGAAAGAATGGAATCCTGGGCAAAGATCAATAAAATGAGATTTAATGTAAAAAAGTGTATGGTTCTACACTTAGGTAAAAACAATCCCATGAAATTGTAAAAACTGAACATTATCATAATCACTGCAGTACAGATAGGAACAGACTTAGGTATCCTGATTAATGATAAACTCACACTATCAAACTACTGTAGGCAAATTATGCAAAAGGCAAATAGATTAGTGGGGTATATAAAAAGGCATTCATGATGAGAAATGGACAATGCCTGACCCCCCATACAGATCTTATGTTAGAACGCTGTTGGATTATGGTTCACCATTTTGATCACCGTACTTAAAAAAGGATATTAAACTAGTAAAAGGCATACAAAGAAGAACAAAACTAATATCAAAACTCTCTGAGCTACCTTATGCAGAAAGGCTTGAGAGACTGAACTTGTTCAATCTGGAGGACAGACGTCTGAGGGGAGATACACTGTTCCTATATAAAATATTAAAAAATAAAGAGCAACAAATTCACTGTGACATAATCGAAAGCAATAGACCACTGAATCTAAGATCTCACAACCAAAAATTAACAATCCCCAGGATTAACAGAATCCCATGTTAATAGAGACAATTTTTTTACAGTTAGGGCACTTAAGGCATGGAATACGTTGCCCCAGAGCTTAATTGAGATTCCTGAATTCAACAGATTTAAAAGAGAACCAGATATATAACTTACAAACTGACCAAAATATGAATAATACACCCACTAGCAATGGGAGACAGTACAGATGGGCTTTGTGCCTTCTATTGTCTTATTAACTGAGTAATATCGAGTATAAGAGCTATCCTGTACAATTTCTTTTTTTTTAATTGTCCTTCATAACAAAATGCTACTTGCTAATTTTATGACTTCTCCTGGTTTGCCTATGCTTTCTGTCCCATGCTTTGACCCCAGTTGGTGGTAGCAGTGGGATTTTTGCTCTGCATACTCTATAGTGGGAGTTTTGCATGTGAGTACTAAACGTCTTATCAGGGAAGTATAAGCAAACCAGGAGAAGTCAGAAAATTTACAAGTAGCATTCATCTGTGTGTATCTCTAAATCTAAATCTTAATCTCTCTTTCTCTAAACAATCACTGCTCTATTTTATAAGATGTTTTCATCCGGCAATTAAATTCTGCACCTTGTTCTCATTAAACTTTATCTCTTGTTTTCATACAATGCACCAAACTTTGTCAATTTTTTTCCTGTGATCAGTACATCCAGTCTTTAACAGGTGCAGCCAATTAAGACATTCTGACCAGAGCTGGTTTTCCTGCTGGCAGCCCTGCAAACAAGCTTGTGGTGGGTCAAAAGGTTTCTCAATAACAACCCCCAGTGTTCCAGCTTGCTATCTTTTCTGATAAAACCGAAACACCTTTCTGCAAATCTTTTCAACAATATAACTATATACTTTTGCTAATTAAGGGATCCCAGTTTCACATACAGATTCACATGTATTGTTTAACCACAGAGAAGCAAGGGGAGAAAGAAAGAATAGAAACAGCAAATAAAAGAAGGAAGATAACAGGGGGAACTGTGGGGCCATCGGAGCGGCCAGTTTCCAAGGTTCCACAAGGAAAATTTGATTGTGCAATCAAACAAGCAATAGACATGTGACAGAATAGGAGAAGAGAGAAACATAGATCCTTGCTTTTAACTCTCTCTGTATAATAGATGGGTCAGGGTCTTATACAACCCTGTCACACCTCTCCTACGCCTTTGTTGTTGGGCACTCTGGGGCCTATGCCCATTGAGCATCCTGTTATTGTTCTAGCTCTCTTACCTGTTCATACATATTGCTTTGGGATTTGCTCTGCAGGACATACCTGAGCTCTGTTTCACCATCCCTCACTTCCTGTCGTGCTCTGTTGTGTGAAAGTGAGCTCTTTTTAAGAAACCTGCCATTTCCCTTCTGAAGAAGAACTCGGTAGGATCTTGTTTTGGGGTTTGCTCTGCAGGACATACCTGGGCTCTATTTCCCCTTCCTTCACTTCCTGTTGTACTCTGTTGTGTGAAAGTGAGTTATTTTTAATCCCCAGGTTTTGCACCTTAATAAGTCTGGCATCATTTGATGAAATTGTACAAAATGTGGTATGTGCGATCAGGCTGTCAGAGTCTCAAGATGTGAAAGGTTTGTGACAGCATCTTGTCTGGTTTTCAAGATAGAGAACAGCAAAAAAACCAGAAAAAATATACTTAAAATTGCATATTTTTGGCTCACACCTATAGCCTGAATGGTGCGGAAGTGCTTATTTTCATGATTTACTTGTCATGTGGGAAAAAATATCAATTGTGCAGAAAAAAAAATACTGATCATGTTGAAAACAATACCAATCGTGATGGCCACCTTTTTTTTAAATCACAAACATTCCAATTACATAAAAATGAAACTTTTTTTTTTAAATGAACATCGGAACCTAGCTAAATGGTACCAATTTAGCTAGATTATGGTGCTATTTTTTTTAAACTTGCCCTGGAAATAACTTTTTCAGGTTCCACGAAATCCAGGGTGCCCAGCTTAGCAAGAGAAGCCATTCATTCGCATTCTCAGTATCAGAACAGTGATACTTTCTTGAATTCTAATGCTATAGCTGAAGTCATGCTGCCAGCCTTAGTTGAAGCAGTGAGCTGATGATCTCCTGATCTTGTTCCTTCTCTATCTATCTATCTATCTATCTATCTATCTATCTATCTAGTTATCTGTCTAGCTGTCTAGCTATCTAGTGATCTATATATCATCCTATCTGTATCTCATTTCTGTGCTGCACTGATATTTTGATTTTCCTCTCAATCCATACCCACCCACTATCCCAAGTCTACAATAAGAAAAAGTCCTCCAACACAGTGTATGCAGTAGTTGGATTTTTCACTATTAATATGTGTTTTTTCTTTTATCTGATGTATGCCATGTGTTTCCTAGTCATGCTTGCCTGCAAGCTAAGATCTCAGCATAGCACTCTTGTTTGTTTCTCAGCTCAATGAATAAGTGCCATGCTATGCCTTAATTCAAAGGTATATTTGCAGCTGCCTGTTTGCTTCAGTCTGCTATTAACTGGACTCTAACAGCTCCAATTTTATATGTATATATGATGTGTGTCTTTGCTGTGCATGATGTTTTTTTAATCAGATTGGATATTTTTACTAATACTGTTCCTAACCATGTATTTCTGTATTTTAAACTTGAATATTTTTATAAATAGGAAATGCACTTTCAATTCTTGCAGGATATGGATTTTTTCTTGTTTCCAAGTTGTGACACTGCAAATTACATACAGTTGCAGCCATAGACACATTCAGATATTCCCAGATATTTCATAATATATCTAAAGACAATCTCTCTCTCTCTGGTGGCCCATAGTGGTACTGCAGGCAGCCAGGGAATTTCTCCAGAAATAATACAGAAAATTCAGGAACTATCTGACCTTGTCTCTTGCTGCATCTGTATAAAGTTGGTTTCTAGCACCATGTGTGAGTAAATCCTGGTACAGATACTGTACATACTGTACCAAGCACTCAAAACTTGTTAGCATTTTCAGACACAACCCTTAACTAAACTCACACACAACTAATACACAATCATTGAAGTGCATGAGGAAAACTCAATTTTAAAATAGAATTAAATTGATTTCCTTGTATAAAATGTAAATGGTACAAGACAAAAATTATATAAAGGGCATACATATATCAGATAGCAAATTGCTAGTTCAAGTTTACAGTTTTTCTTCTTGAAATAAATGTACAGTATTATCAAAATCTACAAAAAGAATGCGGGGTTCTGCTGACTGCATCATTTATAGTTTATTGTTTAGCACAGCAATATTGTCATATTTATTACTAAAGCATTTTTCATACATAAGTGAACATAAGCAGGGAAGCTCACATTGTTTAAGTTTGGACTTTCTACATAAAAATAAGTTGTGAATAACACACTGTCACCACATGTGCTATCTTAGCACCACCAGTATCTACTGTTTTAAGTCATTTTCCTAGAGTACAAGAGCATCTCAGTCAGACACATCACTCAGGTGCAAAAGCAGGAAATGTTTGAAATGATTTATGGATTTGAATTTTACCTAACTGCAATCAGTGAGATGACAAAAAAGCAACATTTTGTGGATCTGTGAGTTTCAATAATTCAAGCAGTGCTTATACCAGCAGCAGTGTTTTATAATCAGTGCATAATAGGGTTAGACCAACACAATGTGCGCTTCACTGCTTTTGTTAACTTATTTGTGAAAAATGCTTATAATAGTAAAAACAAGTAGTGTGCTTTAGGTATTTTTAGCTTTCTATCTCTCTTTATTTCTTTATTAGTATAACTGTTGTCATTGTTGTTATGGTTATTGTCTTACAGGTGCACAATAATAAGTGTTTTTTCTTAAGAGCAACCAGTGTCGGACAACTGCTCCCATATTGCACAATTGCAGAGATGCTATGTTCTGCATCTATTACATGTGGATCTACTATTAGAGATAGGCAAAGTGGCCTCAATTCGCTCTGTGGAGTGATTCGTGGAGTAAAGGCAAATTCACGGAGTGCTCCACAACACAAAGCAGAGTACTTTGCATTACAATGGGCAACATGAAATCCATTGAAGACAATGACTTTGCATTACTCTGCCTTCCCAAACCACTACTCCACCAAATTTTAAGTGAAGTGCATTGAGAACAATGTACTCCGGCTCACTTCGCCTTGTTTTTAACATCCAAAGGTGAATTTTGCAGTGATTCATGGGATTTCAGGTCACGTGGGCTCTAGATTGCTCTGCACAGCCTCAGTTCTGGGTAGTGTGTGTAGGAAGCTGTAGGAAACAGTCTGCTTAGAGAGCTCTCTGTGATTCAAACCTTCTAAAAGCTGTTAAAAAAGTATTTTTTGAGTCATTTGTTTTGCTGAAACTTTAGTTCGTCAATTGTAGGAAACCCTCCTGTGCTCATATCATCAAGCGTTTATTGTTTGTGTGTGGATTCTGAATGTTAATATACAACATTCAGTCTGTGTACTGAGAGACATTGGAAATGTGCTTTGGGGGTGGGGCGTATCTGGTGTAGGTAGATTTAAGTTGGAGAAATAGGGAGTTCTTTGTTTTTTGGTTATAGTTTTCTTGTATAACTGTGTTAATGTACACACAGTAATATTTTCAGTAATTGTTGAAATTTTTTTGCTGATTGTGTGTGCTGTGGTCTGGAGGGACCTGGTGCAGCAGTGAGGTTGTTTAAAATATGTTGCATATTACTGAGGTTTTAAATATGAGATACATTACTTGTAGACAAATTCTGTGTGTGTGTGTGTGTGTGTGTGTGTGTGTTTGTGTGTGTGTGGTGCTTGACGTGACATCAAATAATACACCTTTTATTGTGCCACAGTGTAATTGCAGGCACAGCAGTGTGAACTTGCTATCCGCTGCAGCTGTATGATTTTGTGCTAACATTGTTGTATCTTTTCTTGGTTTTGCACTGCAGTAATCTACAGTCAGTGCCCCCCTTCCCACCGGCAAAAGGTATTCTTTTCCAGATTGTATTGTTTGTGACTTGAAAACACCACTGGTTAGTTAAGGTGTTGTTGAACTTGTTGTGACTTTGCATCTATATCTGTTGTTGAAGCCACAGTTGTTTTTTTTGGCTTTACATCCAGCATCACCTCCCCCCAGCCCCCACCCAGAGTGAATGTTCCAAAATATAAATTTGTTTAGAATATTCCTGTTGATCCCCCCAAATGCCTGCAAAGAGATATGCAAGCAAAGCTGTTTCTCGCCATGGCACTGCTGCCAGTGATAAGATTGTCTGTGGGTATGGTACTAGTACGCAGTCGCAGAAGTGCATTGCTGATGTGAGGAAAGGTATTTCTCCTTCAGTGTTTTTTACAGCTCAATCAGTAGCTTCACTTATAGTTGGAGGAGATGATGTTGTTCCAGCTGGTGGTATTAGTGCAGTTGCTGGTGGTGGTATGAATATTGCTGCCTCAAGTTCCACTTCTGACCAGTTTACTGTGTCCAAAAATATAGTGGAGTGTGAAGCAGTGGCAGTGAGTGACAGTGTAAATGATATCATACTCCCCAGTAGCAGCCCAGTAACTGAACATGAGGATTCTGATCATCATGTCAACGATAGCACACAAAGTGACATTTCTTTCACCGCAGTTCAGGTCGTGCATTTGACACGCAATGATTCACAGTGCGGTAAAAAGAATTTGGGTGATGGTGGTGCTGATGATGCTGATGATGTTGCTGTGGTTGCAACATGAAGTCTATATGCCAGCATCCAAGCAGAAGATGTGGATGATGTTGATGAATCTGATGATGATGTCAGTGACCCGTGTTGGGAACTGGAGAGAAAGAAACTCAAGGTGGCTGTGTCTGGGTCTGTTTGCATTCCCCCCCCCCATAAAAAGTTGTGATTTACCAGTTTCAGTTGATGATGATGACCCAGTAATGATATGTAGTAGTGGTGGTCCGTTGCAGTCCAAGTGTGTTCTGCCTGAAAAATCATGTAGCACACCCCCGCCACTTCATGGCTTAGAAAAATGGAGTCCAATAAGCAGCAACAGGGGGACATGCTAAAACTAGAGCATCAAAATCCCTTCTTTGGGATTTTTTGTGGAAGATGCAAATGATGAGTCAGTTGCAATCTGCCAGGTTTGCCAGGTGCATGTGAATCGAGGTAAAAAGGGAGCCATCTGGGCACAGGAGGACAGCATACACATCTTAAGAATAGGTACATGGCACTTGGACTCAGCACAAGATGGCAGCTAATACCTGTACCACAGTGGGGCATTCACCCTCATCATCAACCATAATGAGAATGTTATCCCCTTCCATGACTGCAGCATCAAGTAGAAAATTAAATGCTTGCAGTAGTGATGAAATAACAGCAGAGGACTACTACAGGCATGATGAGGTGGAAGAGCAGAATGATTTTGAAGTATTGTCCAGTGGTGGTGAGAGTAGCAGTTTTGGTGGTGGTGGTGGTCAATGCAGTATGTCTAGTGCAAGTGGTACATCAACCCCGTTGGTAAATCAGGGAAAATAACTGCATTTCTGGGTTTCTCATCACCTGTGCAACTATCTTAATCACACATCCACACTCCACCCCCTGCCATTCGCAGATCAGAACCATTTGTCATCACACCCCATGTAAAACGTTTAAAGTCAGACCGTGTTACAGAGTGTTTTTGCGCATAAACTAAAGTACCCGCCCAATCATACAGTGTCACGTGAACTTAATGCTGCTGTAGCTGAAATGCTGGCAATTGATCATTTGCCCTTCTCCTTTATAGAGAATTCTAGGCTCCTGTGGTTTGCTGCATGTGCCTGTCCAAAATGAAAAGTCCCATCCAGGACATACTTTTCAACCCGTGCTGTCCCCGAGTTGTACCATACTGTGTCCAACTCAGAAAGACATGCCCTTCAACATTCCTCCTCTCCAGTCATCCATTTAAGTATGGATATGTGGACAAGTGGTAAAACAGTGGGGAGTTCATATTTGTGTATTACTGCACACTAGGCACAGGTGCAGGGCTTTTTTGTGCTGTTGGTAGTGTGAATAATCAGTGTAGTAAGGTGGAATGTCATAGTAGCAATCTTCCATGAATTTGACAGCATGCAATGATTGCTATGCACAATGTGACCTGTTCACACACTGGTGAGAACATGTTGGACATGGTACTGGCTAAAATTGACAAGTGGCTGAACCCCCTGTCCCTGAGAGCTGGGTTTATAGCAAGTGACAATTGGTCAAATGTGGTGAAATGCATCACAAATGGTGGCTTTTTTTGGGTTCCATGCATGGCCCACTGTTTAAATCTCAAGGTGCAGGAGTTTCAGCAGCACATTGATATAAAGGAAATGCTGACAGTTGTACACCATATCTGTTCTCACTTTTCACGCTCTGCAAAGGCCCGTGACCAACTTCGGCAGTTGCAGATCCGAAACGGCCTCCCACACCACTTGAAACTGGAAGTTGTCACCCAGTAGAATTCCACTTTATACATGGCAGAGAGGTTGTATGAAGAGTACAAAGCCATCTCAGAATATCTTGTCATGCACACTAGCCGTGACAATTCTGGGACCTCCATGTCTGTGACGACTGAACAGTGACACCTCATGGACTCTGTAATAAGAATCTTGAGGCCTTTTGAACATGCCACACAGGCAGTGAGTGAAGAGTCTGCCTCCATTAGCCAATCAATTCCACTGCTGTGGGTGCTGAGGCAGACATTGGTGAATGTACAGCACAGCATTGATGCTGCTGGAGACAGTGCTAGCAGTATGTTGCTGAAACACATGCTGACAGTATTCGACCAGAATCATCGCTTCTTGAGTATTCAACATAGTGACAACTTTGCAAAAGCAACAATGCTGGACTCATGATACAAACGTGGAATTGCTTCAGTACTGGAGGGCGGGTCTGAACGGGTAAAAAATGTCAGTGGTCAACTGGTGCTCTTGGTTCATGGGGCACAGAAGTCACGTGCCAAGGTAATGAAACCTGAGCAGCATAATCAGACTGAAGGTGAACCTGGAGGAGTAGTATCAAGCATATCCTGTAAGGGGAAGGGGACTGCAGTTCCAGGTGGTCTGTCATCAAAAGTGGCTGGCGTTAACCCCCTTTGGAAGGCTTTGTCCTAAGTGGGGATTTGTGACATAAATGATTCCGGAGAAGCAGATGAAGCATCAACCACTGAACTTAGAGCAGCACAGTGAATGGTTGAGTCATATGTGTCTTAGAAAAAACAGGCATCTGTCAATCACTGATGATCCCCTTTTATACTGGAGTGGAAAGGTTAGTGAATGGACAGAGCTGACTGCTGTGGCACTGAAGTACCTGACATGCCCACTCTCCAGTGTGAGTGTCGAGAGAGTAATCAGCTCAGCAGGTGCAATAGTTTGGGATCATCACACAAACCTCTCTCCTGCAAATGTCAGTTTGCTGACATTCATAAAAATGAATGAGAGGCACATACCAGCTCAGACTGCAACCTCAGTATTCAAACCCCAGCATGCGCATGGTTTTGCTTATGTTGAAGAAAGGGACCATCCTGGTGGCAGTGACAGCATGAAGTGGCCTACCACTGACGTAGATGATAACACAATGGAGAAAGAATTTCTCCGTGGTCAGAATTCAGACATAGAAGACTGCGAGGGCAGCTTTTTTTCTGAGGATGAACGATGATGAGGTTAATGTTGGCAGGTTTTAACTTAAGTGGTTAAAAGGCTGTCACATGTCTTGTATGAATCATCTTCTTTTTTTCATAAAGTTAAATCACTGTCCCACTCATAGTGACTCAAATTCCATATGTCACTTCATCACATTTATAACACACAGCACAGTATATCCTGGCCCCCGGACTACCACCACCATAAGACCACTGTTCTCTACTGCCACCATAGAGAATGTGACTGTGTGTCCCTCTGGACTACCATCACCATAAGACTGCTGTTCACCACTGCCACCATAGGGAATGTGACCGTGTGTCCCCCTAGACTACCATCACCTTAAGACCGCTGTTCACCACTGCCACCACCACTAGATGCAGAAAGATGTGAGAAGGAATGTCATCATGTGCTGCAGCTATGACCACCACCACCCACCACCAGTGTCATTGTGACAATTTTTTTCCATTACATTGACCATGCCAAGGCAGAGGGAGTTGAACAGGAGACCACATGCATCAGTCACAGGCACAAGGCTTCTTACAATTAAAAATATAAAGTAAGTATATGTACTAATGTTTTTCATTTTGTTTCGTGTTGTTTTTCTGAGCTGCAATGGTCAAACACATGCGGTCAAATTATCTTGTTTTTTTACAGGATAACAACAAATGACTCTCCTTCACTGAAGGTCTGTATCAATGGTACAGCAGCAGTACTATCTACAGGAACCTACAGGATATCCATTTCTAATCCATACTGGTAGGTATATTAATTTTATTTCATCTGTTCCTTTTTTTATAAGAGTGCAACAAATCCAACTGAGGATTCATAAACTAGGTAACATGTATGTCACAAAAAATATTTCTGCAACATATTATGCACTGTATTCCAAATTTGCAGCTATGCAGCCATGACAGTGTTGAAAAAGTTGGATCCAGGTTGTGTTACTTGACAAGATGTGGTTTTGAAATGTAACTTGAGTTGAGACTCAGGGTCACTGACACAGTGTATTTGTTACACAGCCTGGTACTAAATTAAATTGTGATCTGATGATTGCAGTGGGACAGCTTGCTATCTGTGTTAATCCAGATACCCGTGGAACAGCCATGCCTTAAACATGTCTTACTGTTGCAATCAAGTTGTAATAAGTCCTTCATTTCTTTTTTTAGGAAACTTCCAGATGCTTTGTTGTGTCATAGTTGCCTTATCCAAAGAACTTCCTCAACATCATGCCCACTCCCTGGGCTGGGGCAGACATGCAACACGCAGAAGTAATTTCAATCAATGACCATGACTATCATTACCGGACTGGAGAAGGATGCAGATGAAATCTGTAAAGAAGCAACCAAATAAATCATTAATGTGACCTACTTGCAAATATGCCCCCCCCCAAAAAAAAATACTTACCTTCATTGGCTTGAGAGTATCCCATTTCCAATTTCAATGTCAAAATTTCGTATCAAGCACTGCAATGTGCACACCAACAGTATGTGACCTGTGATACAGCACAATACAATGAATACATGTATATATCTATATGTCAACCCCCCACCTAGAAAATATATATATATATATATATATATAATCAACTCACCAAGGCTAGTATTAGTGTACATACAAAGGGCACCCTTACATCCAGTTGAGATGATGCATCACATTCATGGGAATCGCAGCACACTTTGGACCAGTAACAGTTCTTTCATGGTCATCATTTCTGATGGAACACTGAATTGATTCATGTCATGTTATCCCTCCTTCACATGGTTTGGCAAGACACTGTGTATCATGACATCATCATCACAGAGTATGTAAACTTTCTGGACACAAGACAGTTGAATTTTGAGGATGCAGAAATTCTGGGGACTCTGTGTGACACTGCACACATAAGTGACTGTGCAATAAATTCTGGGGGACTTTGCATGTGGTGTAGCACTCCCATTTTACTTCGTCAGCACCTAGGAATCTTCTGGACACAAGACAGTTGCATTTTGGGGATGCCGAAAAATTCTGGGGACTCTGTGTGAAGACTGCACACATGAGTGACTGTGCAACAAATTCTGTGAGACTTTGCATGTGGTGTAATGCTCCCATTTCACTTCCTCATCACTTGGAAATTTTCTGGACATAAGACAGTGGCATTTTGCATATGCAGAAAAATTCTGTGGCCTCTGTGTGACCACTGCGCGCATGAGTGACTGTGCAATAAATTCTGGGGGACTTTGCATGTGGTGTAACACTCCCATTTTATTTCCTCAGCACTTGGGAATTTTCTGGACACAAGACAGATGCATTTTGGAGATGCAGAAAAATTCTGGGGACTCTGTGTGACCACTGTGCACATGTGTGACTGTGCAATACATTCTGGGGGACTTCACATGTTGTGTAATGCTCCCATTTTACTTCCTCAGCACTGGGGAATTTCTGGACACAGGACAGTTGCATTTTGTGTGTTGTGATTGTGAGCACATAATGTCATACTGAAATTATAAATTAAAGCAACAGTGCAACAATGTGGTGAAAATTTTGACCTATACTTTTTTATGTTATTTTAGATTGCCAGCCACTAGTTACCTCCTGACTTGCATGATACCCTTCTTTTCACAGTTTGTGTCTACTTTACTAGTTTTTCTCATGTCTGAAAAAATTAAAGGAGCACACCTCTTATCATGTCTCTGACCAAGTTTTCATCACTATTTGCAGCTGTTTTTAAACAAATATTGTTCTGTGAGTTCATAAAACACTGTATGCTGCATAATTGTTAATTTTGCAACAGAAGTAATATATAAACAACTGATGGAGACAAACAGCGGAAAATACTGACGAAGACCTGGTCCACACCGTATTAAAAGGAGTGCTCCTTTTACTATTTTAGACATGAAAAAAGTACTAAAGTAGACTCAAACACTGGAAAGAATGGTATCATACAAGTCAGAAGGTAAGTAAAGTGGCA
Source organism: Neoceratodus forsteri (assembly GCA_016271365.2). Classification (NCBI taxonomy): domain Eukaryota; kingdom Metazoa; phylum Chordata; order Ceratodontiformes; family Ceratodontidae; genus Neoceratodus; species Neoceratodus forsteri. The sequence goes on along the minus strand of CM028131.1, from coordinate 396,516,450 downwards.
ATGTAAAATAGCATAAAAAAGTACAGGTCAAAATTTTCACCAGATTGTTGCACTGCTGCATTAATGTCTGTTTCAAAAAATAAATATTTCTGGAGCCTCAGTAATGTTTACTTTGTGTTGGGACTTGTGAAGTGTTTCACAAAAAGCAGGACCGAGCAGTGCAAGTATGTTGTGCTAAACTGCATGTGTGCCATCAGTGTTCTTTCCTGTGTGTGCAGACATTGTCCAGCTTTGTGCAAACATATATATGGTGTGACTTGTTGCAGTATGTAAAGAATAAAGATAAGAAAGAATGTATGATGCATATTTTATTTGTACCATCCGCACCAGCGGAGTAAGTGATATGATATTTTTTCAGAGGTATCAGGTCACTGTGCACCTCAGTCATTCACAGTGCACACATGACTTTGTGGAGATCATAGCACAAAAAACACATGCTCTCCAAAAGTCATGTGTGCAGTATGCAACTAAGGTGCACTCTGACCAGAAACCTCTGAAAATATATCGTATCACTTAGTCCGCTGATGATGATGGTAACAATAAAATATATGTTATTCTTATCGCTATTCTTTATACCATAAACACTGCAACAAGTCAGCATATATATGTTTACAAGAAGCTGGACAATGTCTGACGTCACATGCACACACACACACAGGAAACAACACTGACTGTACACATGCAGTTTAGGATATCATACTTGCACTGCTCACACCAGCTTTTCCACAACCACTCCACAACAGAAAGTAAACATTACTGAGGCACTGGACTATGATAACATGGCAATAAGGAGCATGTATGTCTGTATGTGTATGTATATATTTAAAGGGAAGCAGTCAGCAACAGGAGCTCCTGCCCCCTGCAAGGTTTACCCTCCGGTTAAGCCTTTTAAGTATGTTGTGGCATTTTTCTCATGCCACAACATACTTTATTTTAATAAAGAAAAGTGCGACCAGGAAGTATGGTGGATGCTATGGGGGCTCCATTATGTGTAAAGGAAAGGTGTGGCAGTGACGCACAATGCGCTTCAATACTTATGATTTGAAGCGCATGGTGCATCGCCGTTGCACCTTTACACATAAAGGAGCCCCCATAGCATCCACCATACTTCCCAGTCACTAACTTTTCTTTATTAAAATAAAGCATGTTGCAGAGCGAGAAAAAAGCTGCAACATACTTAAAAGGCTTAACCGGAGGGTAAGCCTTGCAGGGGGCAGGATCTCCTATTGCTGACTGCTTCCCTTTTAACTAATACTGTGGCATTCCCTCTGTCTGTTATTAAACATAAACAAAAGACAAAACACTGCAGCAGTGAGGGGGAAGGTGTGCTGAAAAAAAAATCTAATGGGGGATCCACTGGTGTTCCAGCAGCAGATGGAGCATCGACACAATCTGTAACTGGCGTTGCTCGATCTGCTCCACCTGCTTCTGGACAGCACCCATCCCCTCATTATTTTCCTCCACCATGGCCCACAAAAGTGCTATGTCTGCCTGAGTTGCAGGCATTGTGGGGTCTACTGCTGCGGGGGGGGGGAACCAGGTAGTGGTGGTGGCAAGGGTGGAGCTGGTGGCAGTGGTGGGGGTGGGTGGAGCAACTGCTGCTGTGGACCTCTTCCTGCTGCAGCAACACACAACAGCAGCACCATCTGCCACTGCCACAGCCACAGAAGGGCCAGTAGGTGGAGGCCTGGCCCGTTCGGTGGCAGCCTGCCACTCCACCTTGTGGTGGTTCAGCATATGTGTGTACTGGCCCCCAGTCCTCAGATGTTTCCCCGGGGGACCATGGCACACCTGCACACCACAAAGCAGACACACCACAAGGCTGCTGTCCCCACCCAACACAGTTGAAAAACCGCCAAACTGGGGAGCTGAAGGGGGGGGCCAGGTACAGGAGGGGCAGATGTAGTGCTGGCAGCATGGTCACACAGTTGGGTCTCCACCCGCTGCTGTGGAGGTGGTGCTGCCGGAGCTCCTGCAGCTGCTACTGGTGGTGGTGGTGGAGGTGGTGGTGGCAGACTTGGTGGATGTGGCAGTGGCACTAGTTTTGCTGCTGCTTCCAGAGGAATGGAGGCAGGATCAAAGAGTCTGGAGCAGTCCAATGTCACCTGGCTATGACCCCCATGCATGTGCACTCCCCTCCGGCCACGGGCCACATACTTTTCCTGGTCCATCACACAAAAAACACTCCTTTCCTCTCTGACACAATGAGCAGCTTCACACGCTCACATAATACAGGCACACACACAGTCACACACACACACACACACACACACACACACACACAAAACAAAACTTATAAAACAAAGAAATCGGACACCAAAAAGAACTGACAAAACAGTACAAAAAAATGAAGAATTAGCTTTTAAAAAAGCTTTTGGGTTTTTGGAATTTGCTCAAGAAAGAAATTTGTTAACACAAACTTTCCTCTCCTACACAAAATGCTTCCTCTTTCTACCTCTGCAAAGCAGAAAGTGAAAGTATCTGCTTGTATGACTCAGTTCCTTCCTGCCTGGCTAAAGCATGTGACTTACAGAACTATAAGCCATGTGATGTGTGGGGGGGCTGCCTAAATTGCCTATATTGTTGTCATTCTGCCTTACTTCATATTAAGGCAGAATAACAACATGAAGTCATAATAACAAAGCAAAGTGAGCACTTTCCAACGGCCACTTTGCGTAGCGTTATGGTAATGCAAAATGGCCACTTCGCGTTCTCTTTACAGGCGGAATTTAATTTCGCTGCATCTCTATCTATTATAACACATCTCAGACTGGATCTATGAAATGAGAATTTGAGAAAAGACATTGCAACCAAACCCAGGTAACTTTCAGATGCCCATAAAACATTAAGGACAAGTTGGTCTGCAGTCACTGCTGTGTAAGAAGAAGCACAGGGAAGGTGGTTGTGCACTGATTCCAAATGTTTTTCCAGTTGTCTGAATTATAAAACCTGCAGGCTGGGGATACAAACAGAAAGACTGAAGTATTAAATTCTGACACTGTTGTTGAAATTTGGCAGTTCTTCAGTTGTAATGCCATGTCACTGTCTACTGTTTGCAATTTTGGTGTAATAGGTTATATACAGGGAAAACTATTCATCCATTATAAAACACAGATTCAAGAATGCACTGGGAACATTGCAGGCAATAGAGAAGTACACTGATTGACCTTCAGTTTAAAAATCACCATGGTGCCAATACAAACTTGCTGAGATTTGTTGATTTAAAGCATCTCTCTCTGAATCCGAGGGGAGGGGACAGGCTGAATATTTTAAGGCACTAAGTCTGCTGGATATGCAATCTAAAAACAGTTGAACCCTTAGGTCAGTTTAAACAGTATCAGTGAATCCTGTTTGCAGTATATTAATTGCATTTGTGTTTTGGCTACTGGATCTGCAGCTTAATGCAGTCTCAGCCATGGTCATGTACTGTACCTGCTATGTTCACTGATGTAATGATCACACTAGACTGTGTTTTGCTCTAGCATAAACTTTATTGCTCCTTCTGACAGTTCCCAGTTACTTTGGGCATAAACACATTGTTAGATATATTAAGGTCTGTACTGTGTATAGGAAAGGCCCACTTATTACTCAATGTGTAAAGACTAGCATCTCTTTACTATTTAAACAGTTCTAATAGCTTTATGGCTACCTTATGCACATAGTGTCAGATATGTTTCAGATCCATTCTGTATAAATGAAAGGTGCTTCTAGTATTCAATGCACAAGCACCAGTATTTGTTTGCACTTTCTACAGTACTTGTTTAATTTTGTCATGAAAATTGATGGATTGATGTCCTTGGGTCCAGAATTATGAAACAAGAATATAAAGTGGTCATCATTGGCCACTGTGCCTGAGAAGCTGGCAACGATGGAGGATTTTCTTACAGAGACTGTGTTGATATTTCCCATCCTTGTCTGCCTGAATATTTGTAATGGGAAATTTCATCAGAATCACTCTGTTTTATTCTGTGTTACAATATTAAGTACTGTGTGAAGCATATCATTGATTGTTATTCCTACTCACTAAGTCAAGCCTTTAGGCACACCTGTAGAATACTTTAGTTAGTGTCCATATTTATTGTTTTTAACTTAACAGTAAAGTATTTTTAATATTTAAAGGAAAACTGGTTCTTTGTCTGCACTGTTTTACGTACGTTTGCACTAAAATACAATCTCACTGTTTGAAATATGGTAGTCAGATAATTAAATGCTGTATCTTTAAGTAGAAAGCAAGGGGATGGGATTTGGTATCACTCTACTGGCGTTTGAGGTATATAAGAACACCTATGGACCACTTTGACCATGGCCCAAGATGAAGCTCTGATCTGAGAGCAAAGCACCAGAGTAAGAGGTAGCAGTTGTTGGGGTGTGATAGCACTTTATCTTTATATTAACTTTTGCTATTTTTTTTTGTTTGTTTTTTGAATGAGCCACTTTGCATGAAAATCTTTATTATGTGTTGCACTTTAAAAAGTCAGATAAAGCCTTTGAAGTCTTTTAGCAATGAAATGCACTTTCTATGGAATTCATAATTTATTTGGCTTCCAGCATTTTGATCACTGTGAGCTTTGTTATGTGCAAGCTATTAATGTATCCATAGGTTACTTATTTATTGCTCTCTACCCCCAAGTACCTACACACAGCTTTATTTGCAAACTCTTGGTAGAGCTCTATTGCCTCTATGCCCTCATTGACATAGAGGGATAATCAAACTCCTTTTCTCTTACCCTTACCTTTCCTTTACATGGTATAACCTTGTACTACAAGGTCCCAATTATTATTCCCAGTAGCCATGTTTTTGTAACAGCCACCACCATTGACTGGAGCTTGCTAATTTTGTTTCCTAGGCTCCTGACATTTAGGTGGACTGTCTTTTAGCTTGTGCCTCTACAATCCCCCCTCTTGTGAGCTCCTCTCACTTTGTCCTCTCCCTCCCTCTTAATATATTGTGTTTCTTGCTCCCTGCTGACATTATTAACTCTCCTCATCTGGCACCCTTGTTTAAGTTATTATGGACACCTGCTTTGCCGCATTCATTCCCCTGCTTCTGGACCCCCATTCTGGGGGAGTCCTAGCTGGGTTTACCTTTTTCTCTCCAATCTTTGTGGTTTCCACAGCCTCAGTCTTTCCCCTCTCAGTTTACATGCCCCCCTACATAGACATCAAACGTTTGCCCAAGCCCACTGGTCTCCTCTCTTTTTAGGTGAAGGTTGTCACCCTTGAATAGTCTCCTGTCCCATAATCCCCCCAATCTCCCACGAAATCATACCATCTCCTGATGTTCATCCCTTCAACTATTCATTAAATTCCTCAGTCTCCTCCTTCCTTACCCTATCCTTCCCATGCCTCCTAGCCCATACAAGAAGGGCCTTGGAAAATGACATAGAAACTGAGTGTGTCTTCAATCTGTTACCCAGCCTTCAAAAGACACATTTCAGTGTCTAAGTCATCTGGTTTGCCAGATTGTTGGTTCCTCTTTGTACCAGCATACCAAGCTCCCCTTCCCCTCCTCTACCATCCTCCCTGTCCTATTCACATATCCAAATGGTTGATGATCCTGGAATGCATCTGACCACACCTTCCCCTTACCCCTCCACCATCACCTTCTCCACCCCTCTAATCATAGAATTCCCTGCTACTAGGATACTCCTTACTGTCTTCTTCCTATTTTTCACTTGGGCCCCACCAGGTCATCATGTTCACCCTTCTCAACCTGCTCAGTCCCCCCCACAGGACTCAGGTATCTGTGCCTCCTCCTGTGGTACAAAACAATTTACACTTGGGATTTATTGAGTTTGGATGACTTTCTTGTGACTGCCCCTGCAGCCAGAAGTATTTTTATAGTGAGGTTTCCAAATAATAATAATAATAAAAATAGTCTTTATTTTTAATGCGCCTTTCAAAAATCAAGGTGCAGAACAGATTATAAAATCACACCAAGATAAAACATTACAATACAAACCAATAAAATACATCACATCAAACAGCATGATGAAATAATACAATCAAACCACATCAACCTCTTCCCCATAAGCCTTAGTCCATAGAAAGGATTTTAAAGTTTTGTTTAAAACCCCTCACTGTCGCACACTCTCTAATCCAATGTGGAAGAGAATTCCAGAGGGTCGGAGCCATGAACGCAAAAGCCCGGGCACCCGATGATTTCAAAATAACCCTCGGAATCTCTAGCAACCCCTCGCTGGCCGAGTGGAGCAGTCACTCTGGGAGATAGGGAACCAGGAGCTCTTTCAGGTAGTCATGGCCCAAACCGTGCAGGGCTTTGTAAGTCAGCAGACCGACTTTAAAGGTGATCCACCACTGAACCGGCAGCCAGTGCAGTCTCCGCAGCACCAGTGTAACATGGGAAGAACGAGAGGTCCCAGTTAACAACCGGGCTACAGAGTTCTGCACCAGCTGCAAGCGGTGGATATCAACCCAAGGAAGCCCAAAGTAGAGGGAATTGCAGTAGTCCAAACGTGAGGTCACAAAAGCATGGATCAGCATAGGTCCCTGGATGGAACAAGGTGCTTGATCCTAGCGATGTTCCTAACATGGTAAAAGGAGACTTTAATGATGGCTGACACTTGAGCACATAGTGTCAGCCGATCATCAAGAATCACCCCTAGGTTCCGCACCTGTTCAGAAATGGGGAGCTCAACATCCTCCAGGAATAAACCTGAGGGATGGTTCATCCCCCACCCCCCTATCCAGTGACCAGTATCCACAACCATCACCTCCGTCTTCCTGGAATTCAACTTCAGCCAGCTGGACCTCATCCAACCTTGGATTTCGTCGAGGCAGTTATTAAACACCGAGAGTGCTCCATTCTGGTCAGGTGCAAAAGACAGGTAGAGCTGAGTATCATTGGCATAACAATGAAACTCCAGCCCATACTATCTTACAATGTCTCCAAGGGGAAGCATGTACACCACAAACAGCATGGGGGACAGCACTGAGCCCTGAGGCACCCCACAAGACAGCGAGACAGGATCAGAAGAAAACACCCCTGATACCACCCTCTGAGTTCTACCAGTGAGGAAAGAAGTAAACCATCTGAAGACCAAACCTGAAAGCCCACAGATGTTTCTCAGGTGCTCAAGCAGAACCCCATGGTCTACAGTGTCAAATGCTGATGACAGATCCAAAAGGACCAAAATGGATCATTCTTTCTGGTGTCTCACCATCAAGAGATCATTGAGCACACGAAGCAGCACAGTCTTGGTGCTGTGCCTCTTTCGAAAACCCGATTGAAGGGGATTGTAGATGCTATGGATGGTCAAGTGGTTGTCTAACTGAGCAGCCACTACTTTCTCAATTACCTTCCCAACAAAGGGAAGCTTTGAGATAGGCCGGTAGTTACCGAGGAAGTCGGGGTCCAAAGAAGCCTTCTTCAGCACTGGTGTCACCACTGCCTCCTTCAGGGAGTAAGGATATTCACCAGAGTCTAAGGAGCACCAGACCATCCCCGCCAGAACCGGGATGATAATCTCCCCACAGCCCATAATCAAGGCTGCGGGGCCCGGATCTAAACTACAGCATGTAGTGTGCATACCCTGGATAATCCTCATAACATCTTCGATTTCTGGCCTTTTGAAGAGACTCCAGGAAAAAAGAGGGATTGCGACCAGGGCCTGGTCCACAGCCATTCCCATAAAGACTGTAGCACAGGTCTCCACCCTGATGTCTTCCACCTTATCTGCAAAGAACCGAGTGAGCTCCTCACACTGAGATTGTGAAAAGGCTCCATGAACCTGCAGACAGGCTGGGTTGCACAGTCTGTCTATGGTTTGAAAGAGCTGGGCCGGTCAGTTCTGAGCAGCAGCAATTTCCCCAGACAGGAATACTGCCTTCTTACGGGCAATTGCTGACTGATAGAGTTGATAGTACTCTAGCAGTCTAAGATGGTCGGCATCTAAGCTGGATTTCCGCCAACACCTCTCTAAGCTGCGTCCTAACCGACGCATCTCCCTCAAGTCTCCGTCAAACCATGGGGACCGCGGGCGAAGGGAGAGAGGATGCACATGGATGGGAGCAATATGATCCAGGGCATTGGCAATGGCCCTATTATAGGCCAGAACCAAGGCCTCTGGATCCGAGCTCATCACAGGAAATTCTGATAGGTCAACTACCACAGTTAGACCATTGGGAGTCACATCCCATAAAGGGCGGTATAATAACATAACATCTGTAAGCTGAGCTGGATTTGAAGGTATTCACCATGCAGGACTGACCGTAACCATTTTTTTGCAGTAACAAGCAGTACAAGTTGATTCAAAATTGCACTGGCCTACAGATGGTTGCACTAGCTCACGATTATAATTTTGATCACTTACCCAGGAAAAAACGCAAGTCAATAAATACTTTGATTATAGCATATTTATCCTGCTCCCATATTGCTTCCTTCCCCAGCAGAAAAAAAGTCTGTAATGCAATCATACACAGTGTGCCCCTGGTTTATACCATGGCCCCTTCTCTTTCTCTTTCTCTTTCTCTTTCTGCACCCCCACCAAACCAGAGGATCCCACAGCATCAAATGTTCAATCAAACAGTCCTAGCTCTGCACACACAATAGCCAACATCATCATGCATCTCACTCTCACCCCCACCCACAGGGCAAAGAACAGAGCCATGCAGAGAAAAGCACTCTCAGCCTCCACCCTGTGATCAACCGGAGAACTTCTCTACTAGAAGTTTTCATACAGTGTCAAGTGAGCCAGGGACAGTTCTAGTATTTCTTTAGGGAGGGGGCTACACAAACCTGGGGGGCTGGGGGAAATAGAAAAAGTTATGACATTTTTATTTATACTTATACCAGGCACAAAAGTACTGCTTTTAACATGCTGTTCCCCATCACTAACAGTCAATTTTTTTTTTTAACATTGTCCTTTCATCAACAGTACCCAGACATAAAGTTACACAACTTCTATTTCTATTTAGGAGGATCTATGCACCCCAGGAATGTTTATTTTACCTATTCAAATTATACATTTTATTAAGGATTATTTTTGTACCATACATGCTCAAAAGCATTGTTTTTAGGATGAAAGGACATGCTGTGTAAGATAAGGGTTAGTGTTGCTCAGATAGTACCCTGAGCATTCCAGATCCACCAAATACCTGCCATTTTGGTAGGATAGTGGATCTGTTGAATAGCAGCAGGTATCTGACCATGAATCTGACCCCCCCAGATCCAGGTCAGATCCCACATTATCCGATGCTGGATTTCTGGATCTGGCACCAGGATCTGGCATCAGATCCCTGGATCTGGCATCAGATACCACTGGATCCAATCTGGGATCTGATCTACAAATACAGACAGATCCCGAGTCGGATCCCCTCCCAGATAGTGCTGCCATCCAATGGAGCACAGTTGGATCCATGGGGGAATATCCGAGCAATAAAGGGAAGGGGTTGGAGTAGAACAGCTAAACAGTCTAGGGAGGTCAAATCATGGAAAGACATGTGTGCCAATGCCAGAAGCCTTAGCAACAAGTTGGAGGATCTGGAGGCTGTCATGGTGCAGTCAGACCTGGACATTGTGGCCATCACAGAAACCTGGTGTAATGATAACCATGACTGGGAGATGGCCATACCTGGCTACAGCATATTCAGAAGAGGCAGGGCAGGTAGGAAGGGAGGAGGAATGGCACTGTATGTGAAAAATTACATAAGGGCCACAGAGCTCCAGGAGGAACAAAATGGGGGAGAAATACTGTGGGTTAAGCTGGAAAGGAAAATGGGGCTAGCCATCCACATAGGTGTGGTCTACAGACCACCAGCCTAGGAGGAAGAAACAGATAGGGAGTTGATGCTAGCCATCCAAAGGATGGCAGACAAGGGTGAGGTAGTGCTGGTTGGAGACCTCAATATTCCAGACATGGACTGGAGCATCCCAGCAGCAGCATCAGCTACAGTAGGAGCATATTTATCCTGGATTCCCTTCAGGGTGCCTTCCTCAAGCAACTGGTCATGGAACCAACTCGGCAGAAGGCAATACTGGACCTTGTGCTCAGAAACAGGGACAGTGTGATGGGGGTAACAGTGGGGGAGCACCTGGGGACCAGTGACCACCAGTCATTGTGGTTTGAAATCACAGAAGGAGCAGAACCAAACCACACAAAAACACGCATCCTGGATTTTAGGGGGGAAGACTTTGGGAAAATGAGGAGATGCTTGAAAAAGGCATTAAGGGAAATGGGGCAGGAATCAGGTTGAGGAACAGTGGGCAGTATTTAAAATGAGGATTATGACAGCAACAGAATTATGCATTAAGCAGGTTAACAAGGGGAAAAGGAAGAGGAAGCCATTATGGTTTTCCAAGGAGGTAGCGGAGAAAGTGAAAGCCAAAAAGATTGCATTCAGGCAATACAAAAAGACACAGGCAGAAGGGGATAGGAAGAAGTACCAGGAGAAGCAAAGGGAGGCAGGGAGGTCAGTAAGGGAAGCCAAAGCTCAGACAGAAGAGCACATTGCAAAATCAGTGGGTAGAGGGACAGAACCTTTACAGGTACATAAGTGAAAAAAGAAAGGCAAAGGGAGGGAGGGAGGGATATGAGACTGAAGGGGAGGATGGGGGCCACGGAGGATGATAACAGTAAGCTGACATACTGAACAGGTATTTCTGCCTGTCTTATTGAGGAAGAGGAGGGTAATGGGTCTGAAGGAGTACAAGGGTGGGAATGGTACAGAAATGGACACAAGTCCCTTTACACGAGAAAGGGTCCTGAAGGAACTGGAAGAATAAGAGTTGATAAAGCAATGGGGGCAGATGGGGTGCACCCCAGGGTCCTTAAAGAACTAACAGAGGTGGTGGCTGAACCTCTGGCAACCCTGCTTAGCAAATCACTGGAAACAAGGGAGGTACCCAAAGACTGGAGGACAGCAGATGTAGTCCCCTTATACAAAAGTGGGAACAAAGAGGAAGCAGGGAACTACAGACCAGTCAGCCTCATCTCAGTAGTGGGGAAGATCATACAAGCACTGTGAAAGGAGAGATTGATGGAATAGCTGGTTGTCAATGGACTACAGGACCCAAGGCATCATGGTTTCACCAGGGGGAGGTCATGTCAGACTAACCTTGTTGAATTTTTTGACTGGGTGACTAGGAAGGTGGATCAGGGAAGGGCAGTGGACATGACCTATCTGGACTTCAGCAAGGCCTTTGACACTGTGCCACATAGAAGACTATTACACAAACTGGGGAATATGGATGTGGGCAGGACAGTAGTGTGGTGGGTAGGTAACTGGCTGGGTGGCAGGACACAGAGGGTGGTGGTAAATGGCTGTCACTCCACAGAGGGAAGAGTGACCAGTGGGGTAGCACAGGGATCGGTGCTGGGACCAGTCCTATTCAACATCTTCAACAGCGACATTGCACAGGACCTAGAAGGCAGAATTTCCCTGTTTGCTGATGAGACAAAGCTCTGTAACAGAGTAGACACACCAGAGGGTATAGACAGAATGAGAAGGGACATGCAGAAACTTGAAGAATGGTCAGGGGTTTGGCAGTTGAAATTCAATGCAAAGAAGTGCAAGATAATGCATATGGGGCACAAAAACCATGGCACACTATATCAGTTGGGAGTGAGGACATAGCATGCACCAAGCAGGGAAGGGATCTTGGAGTTATCATCTCTGATGACCTCAAGGTAGGGAAACAGTGTGACAAGGCAGCAGGTAAAGCAAATAGAATGCTGGGATGCATAGGCAGGGGCATCATCAGCAGGAAAAGGGAGGTCATAATTCCACTATACAAGACACTAGTGAGGCCCCACCTGGAGTACAGTGTACAGTTCTGGAGACCTTACCTATGTAAGGACATAGATAGGGTAGAGAAGGTTCAGAGGAGGGCAACAAAGATGGTACATGGATTGCAATACAAGTCATATGAGGACAGGTTAAAGGAATTGAATATGTACTCCCTGGAGGAGACAAGAGAGAAAGGGGATATGATAGAGACATGTAAGTATCTTACAGAGAGGAACAGGGTGCAGGAATACACTATTTTTAAGCGAAAAAGATGTTCCAGGACTAGAGGGTATGGGATGAAGTTGGAGGGGGGACAATTCAGAGGAAACATGAGGAAGAATTTCTTCACAGAACGGGTAGTGGACAAGTGGAACACCCTGCCAGAGGAAGTGGTGGAGGCTGCAACAATCACAGGATTTTAGAATGCATGGGATAGACATAAAGGAATTCTGGAGGTCAGGGGTAAGGATCAACAGACTTCTAAGAAAACATAAAGTGAACTTACAAGATCAAATGGGCAGACTGGGTGGGCCGTAGGCCCTCATCTGCCAACACTGTCCATGTATTTATGTATCATGTAACACTAATAAGGATGCAATTACATGGATGACATTGACTGGCATGGTTCATTAAGAAGAGCTGGGGACCCCTACACCTGTCAGTAATGGCAACTATTGGTCTGTTGATGGTCATTTTAGAGTCTGGTCTGCAGTGGTGTCTGGAGAAATACAGAGTTGGGTGACTGGCGGGGGAGAGGGAGGAGCTATGGTGAGGTTGGGATGAAACCCAACACATGCAGGGCAGACCCTCTATACCTCTGCATTTTGTCATTGAAATGTTGGATACAGACACCCAGATGTAGAGAAATGAGGGGCACTGTTCTTAATGTGGGACAAATTATCAGACAAAGGCAAGTTCAAAAAATTGGAAGTTAGTGACTTAACAGCACCCTATCCTTGATCACAGCTTGGACACTAGCTGAATGTCCTAACAATGGAGTGATACTGACTCACATTGAATCTGTTGTATGATTCCTCTCTTGTACTGCCAGATAATTGCAGATTTTAATGAGCTATTAATCACACCAGACTAACTGGAACACTGAGATAAATTAGCATATCATGGAAAATCTGCACAAGTCAAGACAGACAAGTAGTGGGTTAGCTGCACTAGTCCTGGCCAATTTGCACTAGGCTCTGAGCTAGTAAAACAATGTTAAAATTGACCCCTTGTGCAAGGGTCCACAAGTGCCCTGATGTTCCAAAGGGTGTTATAGCCACACAACCACTCTAAAGTCTTGTTAACAATAGCTCTTCCAAATTTTCTATCATATTCTGAATTTGGAAGACGTGAATGGAACATTTTTGCTTAAGTATATTCCCACCTGGCCAGCCCAGTGGCATGGAGGGCTGAGACCTAGGCGCATTACCTCCTGCTACACCAGCAACTTATGTTCAGTGATGAGCAAGGGCCACTGGGGGTCAGCTGGGGAGGGCTGGGTAAGGATTGAGAGGCTGGCAGGCAGCTCTCCTCTCCCAGATAGGGGAGGTTGGCTCTCCCAGCCTTTGACCACCGCTGTGTGATGGTGAGTCATTTCAGGCCAAGGCATCCATGTGCACTTCCACACGTGTACCCAACCTTGTCTGGAGCTCCTGGGAATAATGGGTTAAAATAGGTGGAAAATCTGGGGGTTGGGGCTTAATGAAGCCCTTCCAGCTGTGCCGACAGTTCACCTGGGCTGAGAGGAAGGAGCAAGTCAGAGCCTCTGGATGGCCACACTGCCAGAAGGGATTGACTGCTACAGCTGCCCAGCCTGCCAAAGGAGCATAAAGGAAAATCTGGAAAAAGTATATTCCCTTTACAAAGCTGGAACCACACCCCTCATCTCTGACCCTGAACCAAACTGATTACCACATTGAAACAGCTGTCTTGTTTTGGTACTTTTCTACAATCACTGCTGCAAATTCCTGGCTCACTTCTTTGTGTCACTAGTCCATCTGGCACTGTCTTAAATCCCATTCATTGCCATCTGCAGATATCCCTATGAACACCTACCATTATACATAATACTACCTCTACCAACATTAAATGTGCTATGCACATCCCTTGTTTGACTAAGTCTGCTTTATGAAGCTCCTTGGGTTTAGAGGGTAGGATGCAGAGATCAGATTAGCCCTTTATTGCATGGTGGGGCATTGCCCATCATAACTGAGCTGTACCAATTTTGTTTCTATTGAGTCTCCTACTTCTTTGACCATCCCTGCCCTCCACAATATCAAGGGCCACCTCTGGGTAATTTCTTGACTTTATCCATGGTGCCTTTTGTGGTGCAAGTCAATACCTGCCTCTGTACTGCCCTGTCTGAAGCACCAGGGGAAAGAACATGGAACAATACTAGGCTTCCACCCTATCACAGAGGGTGAAAGTATCCCTGGATATGCTTCATCACCCTCTGCTGGCCCAAGAAAGCAATCTAGACTTGGACACAAACCTGAGCCACAGGCTTGGCAACTGGCACTCCTGCTGCTGCACTACCAGGCAACCAAACTAGAATATGTGTTAATAAACATGGGCTCTTACTGGAGGTTTGCCATGAATTTGAAAATATGTTGGAAACACCTTGGGATTCTGGCTCTCTCATGACTGTTGTCCTAGATAAGCTGGAGCTTGTTGACTAACCCTGAGTATTTGATATATCTGAAGAGTATAGCACTAAATATTACAGCTGGAATGAAGTGACTCAGTTGACATCAGATATACTTGGCCTCATTGACATGGGCAGGCACGTGTTCATCTCAAATGTGCTTACAAGCTATTGTTCTAGCTGAGTATATTGTGCATCTACATACTGAGTTGCTATTCATCCTTCAAATGTTTCTCATTATCCGTAGTAGACCTTCTCCAGTCAGTGAATAACCAACCTAAAGGGGAAGTCTATCTGCTTAATTATTTTATTTTATTTTATTGGTTATTCGGAAAGTGCCTTTGAGTCAAAGACTCTTTTTCAAAGGTTCCACGTCAGTACAGGTAGATACAGTAGAAGAAAACAGTACAGATCAAATCGACAGGAGAGACAAAACAGGAAAGCACTAATACTATACAAACTATCAAACACCGGTCGTTTAGATCCAAGCATTAATATTGATAGACCTAGATACAGAACATTTATAGAAGAAGTAATACAAAGTAGTCAGGTCGTAAACTGTAGCATTTTCAGATTAGAATTAGAATTCAGTTTTATTGCAGAAAGTACTCCATTGAGCAAGCTCATCCACAAGGAGGTCCGGAGAGGCATAGGTAGTAGTAAACAACAGTATGCAAGAGAAAAAGGCATAAAGTAAGGTACAGATAACCAACCAAAGGTCTGGGTACACATGTTGAGACCCTCTACCTGTTGTAGTCATTGTCAAACAAAAATTTATATTCACTGCATCTGCCATCCCATTGCCGCTATGATAGCACTACCACTCATGAAATCAGTGACTCAGATTCAGGAATGAGCCCAGGTCTTCAGAGGGCCATCCAGGGAGAGGAAGACTGAGCATTCCACAGGATGTGCTCCTCCTCTGGGGGGAATTTTAGCCATGTGACCACCATGCAGGCTGGAGCAAGTTCACTCAGGGGAAGTACTTTGATTAGTTGGGGGGGAGTGCGTTGACCTATGATGTGTTCATGCCCACTCTCTGCTGGCATCCCTAGGGAAGGGAGTAACATGGGTGGGGAACTGCTGCAGCAGGATGACCCTCTGACCCCACACTTGCCAACCTAAGTATGCTCCTGGCCATACACCCTACTTGATCCTGAGGTGCCTGGCACAGTCTCAAGGCCTCCAATGAGGGGAGGAGATACCATAAGTAAAAGATCAGGAGAGTTGGCAGGTCAGGAGAACATGCAGAATAAACAGAAAGTAAAAAAAAAGATTTACTACATCTGACTACAAGTGCAGAGCAGAAGAGGTATTTAGGGATAAGCACACTGGGGTTACTGCACTTGGCTTGCCAGAATATCAGCAGAGAAAATAGGGTATTTTTTTGGGGGATTACACTTTACCTTCCTAGGTCTCCCACTCAGGTCATTGCTTATGTCCCAACCTCATCACTTCACTTTCTTCTAGTGCTTCCGACCTCCCCGTAGTCATCGTTGATATCTCCTTTTCATGGTGGATGGTAGCAGGGGAGGATCAGGTCATCACCACACACTTTGGTCCTGCTTGGGCATTGGGAGGCTGCTGCATCACTGGGTATGGGATCTGGAGGCAGCCCACCTTTTTGCCCCACCCCCTGAGAGATACCAACTGAGCGGTTCAATGCTGAGCATCAGCAGCCACCCTAGCTAATTGGCATCTCTCCCCTGCACTGGAATTGTTCCAGCCTGTACTGCTACCATGCCCTTCCAGATGGTAATCACATGGCACAGCAGAACCCAATTCTCTTCCCAGAGGAGGAGAGCATCCTGTAGGGTGCTTGATCTTCCTCTCCCTAGCTGGCCCCAGAGGGCCCTGCACTTCAGCAACCCACCAGACATCCCCACAAATCACTGACATCTGTTGCCACATGGAAGTGCAGAGTCCAGAAGGGCTCTGCACTTCTGCAGGCAGAAGGAGTCTTCCCCTGGTGCAGGGACCTGAGGGCCCATTCCACTATCTCAAAAAGAATGGAAATTCTTTGCAAAAAATTGCATTAATGCACCAGTTAGGGTTCAACATAACACCACAAAAGTTGGGAAATGTGGCATTAGGGTTTCCAACCCTAACTTCCTACCCCCATGCAGCAAAATGGCAATACCACACAAGCAAGCATAGACAGCCATCATCAGGTAAGATAGAAAACATACAGCTGTTTCCAGATGACACAAATGCAATTCCACTGATGTGCTGTTTTCATGCATTTGTATCTTTGGCATGCACACCTCAAGACACACATTTAGCTCTGGTTACAGATAGAAGTCATGATACTAAATCACAACACTGCTTTCTGTGTGCAGAAATACAGGCCCTATAGCTAGAGGTAGATATCCATGATACCTAAATTACAAGAGTTCTTTTGTCTGCAGAAGCACATTCCTTTCTGGGGCCAGTGCTTCTGTAGCCTCAGGTACTCATGCACACTACTAGAAATACAGACCCTTCATGGGTCTTCGATTTTGCAGCCACAGGTGTAAGACATATACTATGACCTCTAACCGCTGAAGCACAGGCAACACAAAATCTATGATATCAAAATTGCAACAGTATTTCTGTTTGCATATGTGGAGGCCCGTGAGAGTCTTATGATCCTTCAGCCATAGGTGTAAGACATACGCACTGACTTCTGGCACCAGAAGGTCGGTCCCCTGTGGGACCTGTGGTTACGCAGATGAAAGTACTGTTGCAATGTCTGTATCATGGTTTTGACAGTATATGTAGACATTTTTCAAGGGGGTAGCAGTTTGTCAGGTATGCAACTGCATATAGAAAGCCATGCATTAGTGAAGTAAGGAGGCAGTATAGCGCAGTGGTCTAAGGCTCTGAGCTGCAAATCTGGTGACATCCAGCAGACCAGACCTGGGGTTTGAATCCCACAGCTTCCACTTGCATACTGTGTGGCCCTCAACAAGTCACTTAACCTCCTTGTGCTCCCAGGTCGCTCCTGTAAAAAAGCTTCTAGCTTAGTGTGCTATACCTGGTTAAACAACTAAATAAAAAAAAAAAAAAGTATGCTGTCTAATGAGGTAATCTGTACAGCATGCATGAGTACCTCTGGCTGCAGAAGCATAGGCCCCACATGGCCCTTTGTCCGCATGGGGTCTGTGCTTCTGCAGCAACACATACTCATGCAGACTATATGACATGCACGATGATACTGACATGGGTCCATGTGATTATCGCGACTTAAAAATCGCGATTGACAATTGAGCGATGGAATATAGGCGAACGAATTAAAAGCGACACTACAAGACACCTCCTAAAATAACGGTGACTTCGGCGTAATTTCTTTGACAAAAACAGCGACACTACAAGACAGGCCCTTCAAATAATGGCTACTTCTCTGTACTTTCACCCCCTAAAACAACAGCGACTACTACTTACTTGCTTTCATCCCCTAAAACAACGTCCCCTTCTGCTGACTTGTTTACAAACACCATGGCACTATTTGATAACGTGACAGCACCGGAACCATGAATAACCAAGTAACCAAGCAACCATATGCAGCTAGCAGCCTTCTGCTCCTAGCAACCATACGCTCCTAGTTACCTAGCAACACCTAGCAACTCTGGGGGGATTACTAAATTTCGTACAGTTATGGGTGTTGCAGGGCACCCATGCTCATGCTGCCTAATGCGCTGCACAGTTCTTTTTATAAGACTAATTTCCAGTAGCAATCCAGTCACTGCTTCAGGAGCAGAAGCAGTAGATTCCACAACAACCTGTGAGGTTGATTCTATGGTGCTCCGTGCTCTACTACGGATATCTGACATTATGCGGCAAACACCGATAACTGCAGCATCAGGTACATGATTGTGATCTTTTACCTGAGTTACAACCAAGCCATCTACTGTATGAAGGCACACAAGACAAGAAGATTTGTGATACTCATTACAGCACCAATAACTCTTGCCTGCTTTCTCTTTGTCATGTCGGTAAAGGTAGCCCAAATACAGGGCCAGTGGCTTACCTTTCTGGCTGGTAACAAATTCTACCTGCATGCTTTCGGCTTTCCAGTACAGAAACTGAGAGGATGGAGAGCTGGTTTTTAATAGGAACAGGGGAACAGGTTTTCATGGGAATAGGAAACGGAAAGAGTAGTTGGGTATTCGAGACTAAGATGTGGCTTGTCGCCATTATTTCAGAGGGTGGAACAATTGCATCTCTATTTCCATGCTATGCTTACAGGTATGTCGCCATTATACCAGAGGGCTGTTATGTGCTGTAGCAGTTTATTAATGGTAGTCATTAATACATTCACGATTATACAGTCACTGTATTTTAGTTGCTGTTATGTCGTTGCAATTATCATGGGATACCGACATGCACACACAGGTGTAGCTGCATAAGCACAGTCCCCTGTGAGACCTGTGCTTATGTAGCCACAGATATAAATCCATGAAGGTAGCACATCAGTAGTACTACATTTACTACATTTGTGTCATCTGTAAACAGTTTCATGTTGTTTGTCTTACCTGATGATAGTTGCCTGTGGATGCTTGTGTGGTCTTTTCCTTTTGCTGCTTAGGGGAGGTGGGGGTTGAGAGTTAGGATTGCAGTCTTTCTGACTGTTCTAATGATTTTTCTTTTAGTGTGAATTAAAAATGAATTATTATTATTAATATTATTATTGAATGCAATGACTAAGTTATTTACTTTCAGTAGCATGATTCCCACACATGATCAGCATCTTGGGTACACACATTGACTTACACTACAAGCACCATGCTGCTGCTGTGGCTCAGCTACCAATATAGTCCCCATGGCAGACAAAAGAGTCACATTGGAAACTAAGCAATAAACTCTGGAGTCTGACAGGATGCAATGAAGTGTCACCAATTCCTGTATGACAAAAAAAGATTAACTGCCTTAAAAGTTATCTTCTCTTGCTTCCTGCAGTAACTCTGCAGGATTTTTCAGCATTCTATTTTGCACCTTGCTGGGCTCCAGTGTAAATACTTTAAAAAGGCAAACTAAACAGCACCACTGACCCTTAAACATCTGCCAGCACTTTGTCTCTCTGGCACTTTCTTAGGCAGGGGTTAAATTGGGCAGGAACTCTCAGGAACTCAATTCTACCTCCTCTGACAACTTTCACTATTGAGTACTACTGGAGACTTCCACCTCCTAGAGGTGACAGTTCCACCTTGTACAAATGTAGAGATTAGAGTTCCACCTCCCAAACATTTCCAGTGTAACCAATGTTCTTAGGTGCGCCACTGAAGAAGTGCCAGAGTGCCATGAAGCATGGGGGATTTGGGTGCAGCATATTCTGTTTAGTTTCTAACAATACATTTTACTGCTTCAGTTCCAATGTTCAGATTTTTTGTGCTGTGTGCTTAGAGATGCAAATTGTAAAAGTGATTGGTTTCCCTTTATTGGCTCAGCTTGTATTTTTAAATTAAAACTAAGTTGTTCCACAGATTACAGTGTAACTGATTATGTAAAATTACTTTGTGCAAAATAAAAATAAATATCAAAATTAATAAGCAAACATTCATCCAATTGTTAATGTATGTAAGATCCACAATATTCAGAAGAAGATTATCCACATTCTGTACAACTAATATGGTTCCTTGAGTGAAATCATATGCTATCACCTTTCCATTTTGATTTCAGGATAACACATTCAATTGAAATGACAATCGTTTAGCTAGTGGATGATATTGCTAGTTAACATGATGAAGGGTTTCCATTGTTACACTCTTTTGCTCTCTAGCAAAAGTACTGGACACTGTAAATCCTAAAATGTAATTGAATAGATTAAGAAATGTAAGTTCATCTAGAAAGTTGTGTCCTAATAACTGGGGATATACATTTATATATTTATTTATTCATTATATTTTGAACACAATAGTACTAGTTAATAAGTAACACTGCAAGGTGTGGACCAATCTAGTTTTAGTTTAAAGCTGTGCGATGTACACCATCCTGCCTATGGAAGGCAGGGGGATACATCTACAGCCACTGCACATTGATCAATGCTCTCAAGAGGTGCACTGCCAGACTAGAGGGGAAGTTGAAGGCACCACGGGGTACAGGGAGATAAAGGAGTGGCTGAGGAGGATGGTGAGAGGAGGCTACAGACATGGGCACTAGTCCTATTTGAGAGCAGTTGGTAAGGACAGATAGAGTATGTAGGAAGTTGTCCAGGACTGTGATCTTCAGCAGGAGAAAGAGAGAGGGAAGGATGGGGGAGGGAGGATGCAACAGAGTGGAGAAGGAAGGCAACAGGTGCAGTCAAAAGGGAGCACCATTGCAAGTGGACACAAGCAACAGGTAGCAGCTTCGGGCTAGACAGATTGAAGAGGGTCTACAGCTAACTGGGGATGCTAGGGGCAGCTCTGGCAACAGTAGTAAGGAGGAGAAGAAAAAGGGAAAAGGGAAGAGGGGAAGAAAGGTAGATGATATTTTGCAGACACAAATGTTAGGACAGTGGGTGAGACAGAGGTGGAATTGCTAGACCAGTACAGCAGTTAACTGTAGTGGTTTTCCTGCCTGATGCTTTGGTTCTGTGAGTGATATCCTGGACTAAGTAATTCAGCTAGATAGGAACAAACAGTCCTCTCACTTTTTAGCATGAATGACATAGGGAGAGTGAGTTCTAAAGATATAAGGAAGACATTCATGGAACAAGGGATGTTCCTGAAGAAAAATGTATCCAAGATGATCTTTTCTGAGATACTCCCAGTCCTTAGGGTTAGTGAGGAATGGGTGTAGCTCATTAAGCAGGCTACTGCTTGGATAAGTGTCTGAAGCTAGAGGGATGGTTTTGATTTTGTTTTTCTTGGCAAGCTAAAAGACATTTTGTAGCAATTAATATATTTATGCCCAGGATGGAATGCATCTGCACCCAGAGGGAGTGGCAGTACTGGCCAGGAGAATGGGCAGGGCTGAAAGGAGGATTCAAATTGGAGGATAGGGGATGGTTGGCTGCAGAGGATCACCATGGACAGAAGACATATAAATGGGATCATAGAGGGAAGGATAGAAGAACAGTTGAACCAATTGTGGGACTAGAAAGCAAGGGCAACCATCGTTCCATGCATGCAGGTCAATGTGAGATGCATGCTTAGCATGATGGATAAGATTGAGTGCCTAATGCACTTTGAAGGTCTGGACATAGTGGCCCTCATGGATACTTGGTGGGAGAAAAAAAGAAAGAAAATAACTACATCATCAGGATAGATGATACAGCTTATTCCTGAAGGATAGCCTGTCAGAAGAGGGTGGCTCTCTTCCTAAAGGAAGGAACCACTATGGAAGACAAGAAGGACATCAGATGCACAACCAATGTCACAGAGACCATTTTGGTCATGATAAGGGAAAAGGAGGGCAGAAGTGACATCACTGGGTTGTAGTTAAGGCCCCCTAAACAGCTCCATACAGCAAGATGCCCAACTGGTCTTAGAAATAATGAGACCAGTGGTGGTGATCCTGGTAGGTATCAAGCTCCTGGGCATAGACTGCCATCATATCCAGTCCACCTTTAATGAATGCTTCCTAGAGAAGAAAGTTCAACAAGGTACTACATTTGAGGTTACCCTTGACCTTGTTCTCGGAAATGGGGATGAGGCCATCTTCAGTGTTAAAGTCAAAGAAATGGTAGGAGACAGTATCTATATGTTCTCCTTGCTGACAAGGAAAAGTAACCAGACCTTAGCCACCAGAACCAGAACCTTTAGAAAGGCAGACTTTGCATTATATAAGAGCTGATGTCCAGTGGTCTGGAGTGGCTGCCTGAGGCTGCTTATGCAAAGCGTATGTGTTTATTGAAAAAGGGGCTCAGAATAACTGCAGAGCTCTTTCCTGAACAAAACAAGGGAAAATGAGTCAAAACATGTCTGCTCTGGTTTAACAGGGACCCGAGGAAACTGATTTTGAACAACAAAAAAGTATTGACCTCTGGAAAGATATGACTTGTCTTCAGGCCACAAATGAGCACTCAGCAGTACTGACAGACTGCACAATTAGGACAAGGAAAGGCTACAAACAAAGATAGTAGTATGAGCAGCAGATAACATCCCTCCATCCTGGGTGTACTATAATGCATTCTGTGCTAAGATGTATTTCTGTTTTACTTGTTTCACTTGTATATGACCTGTTTTTCTCTTCCCACTGTACTCTCATATGATGTTGTGCTGTAATGTTGTACTGTGATTTCCTGAATCTCCCTGTACCTCATTGTTGTAATCTACCGGGTCGTTCCTGAAAATAGGCATATTATTTGTCTAGTGTACTTACCCGGTCATCAAAAGCTAAATAAATAAATAACACCAGAGCAATCTTCTAGTACATACATGTAATGAGGAAGATGTATTGCAGGATGGAACTGGGCCCTTGAAAATTAGGGGTAGAGGGAGGAACTTATGAGAGAGACTGAGGCAATGGCAGAAATACATAATCCATACTTCACTTCAGTGTTTACCAAAGCACCACCAGTGGGGCTAGCAAACTGATTGGTAGGAACAATAAGATCAGGGGAAGGCACGATATAGAAATTGGACATCATGAATCCCCTGCTAGCTGACTACCTGGCAAAAATCAAACCAGGTAAGTACCAAGGGATGGATGGTATACAGCCTGGATCATTGTGGAGTTAAATGAACAATCTGAGGAGTCTGACCAGATCAATGTAGTTCAAGAGGACTGTAAAAGTGGCCAGTACAGCCCCCATCTTTAAGAAGAAGACAAGGTTGGATCAGAGCAACTGCAGGCCAGTCTACTTGGCATCAGTGCTGAGCAGGATTCTGAACTGGAGGA
This sequence comes from Neoceratodus forsteri, assembly GCA_016271365.2. Lineage (NCBI taxonomy): Eukaryota > Metazoa > Chordata > Ceratodontiformes > Ceratodontidae > Neoceratodus > Neoceratodus forsteri. Next base: position 396,493,256 of record CM028131.1, on the reverse strand, counting down.
CAAGGACAGAATATTGGAGCAATTAGTTAAGGCTAAAATGCTTTCTCCCTGTCAGCTTGAGTAAAGATCATACCAAATCTCCTTTTAGGATGTGACCAGGGAGGTGAACATGGACAATGACCATTGACGTAGTTTATTTGGACTTTAACTAGTCCTTTGATACTGTGGCATGACAAGCTTCTAGGCAAAATGAATCAACTCTGTAAACAAAAGAAATATACAATGTACAGTATATTGCTGACTGGCTTGGGTTAACAAAGGAAAGGGTGGTGAACAAGGTGGAGGAGAAGAATTACTTTAGGCAGAGAGGCATGATCTGAAATGTGTCTCATGGACTGGTACTGAAGCCACTGCTCCTCAACAACTTCATCAATGAACTAGAAACCAGAGGCTCCAGCAAGCTGCTTATATTCTTGAATGAAACTAAGCTAGCCAGTGTGGTAGACTCCCTTGAGGATGGGAACATATGTAGGTGTAGCAGATCTGCATTATCTCACATTGCACAATAAATGTAAGTTCTGCTGAGCCTGGTGTGTGCACTGTAATTTCTTTTAATTGATAATCACCTGAACAGCAGCACCTCTGGGAGAGAGGAGTGCTCTCTACCATATTATAGCTTACAGTATAGGCATGCAGGCCGTTTAACATTAGACAGGAAAATCCTGCTCTTTTCTCTTTATGTTTTTCTTTTTTCTTTACATATTACAGTAGTTCAGGCATTCTTGATAGAACCTCCCCCCTTCCCCCAAGCAGTGAAGTAAAGTAGGGTAGCCAAGCAGTAGGAGTGTGCATATCTGGAACCAGGCAGTCATTCTGGGCTTATGATAGTAACTCATTTGAGAGATGGAAAACAGGGACCCATTTTGGGAGAGTAGGCAGTTGGCAGTGGAGGAGGCAGGTTCTGAAAAATAGGATGCAGTGAGGGCACAGAAAGCAATGGAGATGAGATCTTAACAGATCATGTTGAAGCTTCCTCATCATCTGTCAATGGTTCTTCAGCCTCCATGCAGAGTTGGTGGTCTTGCAATGTGAGTAGTCACCAGGACAGCAAAAACAGGCAGGCAGCAGGGAGTAGGCAGCATTGTTTTAAACCCTGCCCTTTTCCCAGTTGATGTTAGGCCATGTGCCTGTCTCAGTGGAATGATGACTCCCTCCATCAGCTTCAAAGGCATCCCAGCAGATGTAGTTAACATCACCCTTCCAGGCAGTGGTGTTGTGTATGACAGTGACACACATACAGTGTCGACCATTTGGTGAGATAAGTGTCTGTGTAGATTTCCTTCATATGTAAGAAGCATGATATTAGCACATTGAGAGAAGTGACACCACTGGGAAGGGCAGACACACAGAAACATGCATACCACATACTGAGCAGAGAGCACAGTATACAGTATATGGTCAGCAGCAATGCTGCACAGTGTTTAAATCAGCCTGTTTAACTAAACCAGAACTCTGCATTACAAGGCCTAGTGTTTATCCAAAGCAGAACTCTACTGAAGGGCACAGTTTTTTAATCAAGCACAAGAACTCTATATTAAAAAGAACAGTGTTGTAACTAAGTGCCAGAACTCTGCGGTAAAAAGAGATGTAACCAAGCTCATGATCTCTGCATAACCAATGAGGGGTAGAGGCCACCACTAGAATACCTCTTCAAAAAGCAAGCCTTTGCATGCTTATTGAGACTGCCTAAGAGACAAACATAACACCTACATCTTTATTGAGATTGCCAGTATGAAACATAACCCTTGCATGTTCAAGAGAAGCTATTTGGCATGCCTGCTAACATCAGTGCAACAGTGAGAACCAAGTGAAGTCCTACTTGCTTGCTAATTCTTCCAGAAACTACACAAGTGGTAACATTGCAAAAGAGAAAATGACTAAATGAAGTGTTAAAGCCTTGCATGTCTGCTTAATTTCTGGTGTTGTCCTGAACTGATTAGCTGATTTATGTTCTACACAAGTATTTGACCTTAACCTCATTGAAGTCTGTATCTTGCACAATTCCTGTATATCTATTCCCAGCCTATCTGAAAGTACCTGAGCTACCCTATTGCTCTATAGACTGTTTGCACTGAATGCAACTGATAACAGCCATGACCAGATTTACCCTCAGCACTGGCCACTATCTAGTTCATTGTGTTGCATCTGAAGAAGGGTCCACATCAGTCTAGAACAGGATTAAAACAATCAGGGCCAGGACTATTTCTGTCAGTACTTCAAAGAACCCATCAGTGAGTTACAAAGAGAACATCCCAGGTTCACAGTGCAGGTTGTTGACAGTCTTAGAGGTAAAGGTATTGCATTGTTGCAGCACCAGTTATAGAAGAGGATCTCCAGAATCAAAGTTACAGAAGAAGATTTCCAGCATGGAAGTTACAGAACAGGATCTAGAGTTTCACCCAGTTTTTTTACAAGTTTGCTTCTTTCTTTGAAATCCTGTCCAGTGGTCCAGGTTTGACCAGTAGATTTGACCAGAGGATAACGTTCTTCAGTTTGCTTCCTTCTTTGAAATCCTCTCTGGCAGTCCAAGTATGACCTTCAGGTCCGTTCAAGAGGATGCAGTTGTTTCATTCTGCTTTCTTCAGATTCTGTCCAGAAGTCCAGGTGTGATCCGAAGACCAGTGACAGAGGTTCAAGTTCTTCAATTTTGGCTTTCTTCAGATCCAGTAGTCTGGGTGTGACTTCTAGACTAGTGCCAGGGACCTTACCTGTAGATTTCTCAGCTAACCCATTTGCTCAAGGCAGTGCTCAGGACTAGAATATTGCATAGAGTGGTATAGGTTCTAAATGCTTTTTAGATGTGTGCACTGCATCTAGTAGGGATTTACTGTATGTTAAGCACCCTTGAGATAGGGAGCTATACAAATAAAACTGCTTTGCCTTGCCAGAGGAATAGCCCTTAAGAATCCTTGCACAGAGTATAAGAATTGTGATAGAGCTAAAGAATCTTTTCATGAAGCATAGAATTCTGATAGAGCTGAAGAATACTTGTATAGAGTAAAATAATTCTAAAAGAGTTTAAAAATCCTTGCTTAGAGTCTATGAATTCACACAGAGTATAAGCTGCCTTGCCTGGAACTTAAACGCCTTGCATACAGTATATGGAACTTAGTATAGTAACCAAAGCTACAAAGACTGAATTTGTTGTGGCTGTATTGAACATACTGTCTAGTGTAATTTTTGTGTCTGATGTAACGCCTCTCTGCTATATGTACAGTAAATACACATCTACCATTAACTATATCTGGATTTTCACCTGCCTCTCCTATTAGCAGCTGTTGGCTCCACAGACAGAGACTTGATGGCAGATAAGGACTGCTTGGCCCACCTAGACTGCCCCTTTCCCTACCTATTGGATAAGCTGCAGATTCTAGTTGACAAACAGCCTACTTCCTCCTACCCCCACCCCCAGAATTTTCTTATGTCTATCCCATGCATTCTGGAATTCTCCCACTGTTTTTGACCCCACAGCCCCCTCAGGAAGGCTGTTCCATGTGTTCACCATCCTCTTCTTGAAAAAATACTTCCTCACGCTGCCATCGAGCCGTCCCCCCTCTATCTTCAAATTGTGCCCCCTTGTTCTTACACATCTCTTTTTCTGAAAGATGCTACCCTCTTGGACTTTGTTGATTCCCTTGAGGTACTTGACAGTTTTTATCATGTCCCCACTCTCCCTCCTTTCTTTGAGAGTATATATATTAAGGCTTCTTTAGTCTTGCTTTGTATAGCTTCTGGTGCAGACCCTGCACTATTTTAGTTGCCCTTCTCTGCACTGCCTCCATCCTGTCTATGTCCTTGCGGAGATGGAGTCTCCAGAACGGCATGTAGTACTCCAGATGGGGTCTCAGCCACTGTTTGTACAGAGGGATAACAACTTCCTATTTTCTACTGGTGATGCCTCTTCCTATGCATCCCAGTATCCCCCCAGCCCTCCTTACTGCCTTCTCACATTGCTTTCCTACCTTTATCTGATATGACTACCCCCCAGGTCCCTTTAGATTTTTGTTATTATTAGTAGTAGTACCCCCCATTGTATACTCTTTCCCTGGGTTTTTGTTTCCCATGTGCACTACTTTGCAGTTCTTTGCTTTGAATCGAAGCTGCCATACTTTTGACCATTCCTCCAACCCTGCCAAGTCCCTTCTCATCCTTTTCACCCCCATTGTGTATTAACCCTGTTGCAGATCTGTGTCATCTGCAAATAGTCATATATTTCCTTCCAGTCCCTCCACAATGTCACCTATAATGACATTAAAGAGGACTGGTCCCAGTACTGAACCTTGCTGTACCTTGCTAGTAATCCCTCTTTCTTTGAAGTGGACTCCGTTTACTATTACCCTCTGCGTCCTGTTGATCAGCCAATTTTTTACCCAAGTTACCACCCTGGGACCAACTCCCAGGCTGGCTAACTTGTATATTAATCTTTTGTGTGGGACTGTGTCAAATGCCTTGCTACCGCCTAGGTGGGCCACATCCACAGACCCTCCCTGGTCTACTATTTTGGTCACCCAGTCAAAGAAATCTATTAGATTTGTCTGATATAACCTTCTCACTGTGAATCCATGTTGCCTTGGGTCCTGTGCCCTGCTGGCCACTAGGTACTCAGCAATTCTTTCTTTCAGAAGTGATTCCATCATTTTCTGTACCACTGAATTCAAACTAACAGGTCTATAGTTTTCTGCTTCTGCCTTCTCTCACTTTTGTGAAGGGGAATCACATCTGCCCTCCTCTAGTCCTCTGGTACCACACCATCCTCCCATGATTTGTCAGAAGGGAAGTCAGTGGTGTCACTAGTTTTATTTTGAAAGGAGGAGGAGGCAGCTACATAAAGGCTAGAACTGATGCTAGCAATGAAAACTTACAACCTGTTCCATGTCACCAAGTTGGGCTACAAACAGTGTACCGATCAAATAAGACCCACTGATGCTAGGTCCAAGTTAATACAATACTTTATTACAAGTTAAAAAGAGCGGTAAGCAGCATCCCTGCACTTTAGCACATATGTGTCACGTGACCATTTCACGTCACTCTGACGTTTTGTCAAGGCTCACACACAGTACCCCACAACAGCATTATAAAGTGCATTCTTAAAGATGCAGCTACCACGATCACAATAAAGTGCAAAGTGAATAGAAAGTGCAAAAAATACATAGTGCTCAGTGTGTCTAAAATATATCACTGTATACCAAACCCTGATATTAAAAACCTTTTAGTATTCGATTATTAAAAATATCTCTGCATACCTGATCTTATATATCTAAACTAATAACTATCATAAATATCAATATTTTACTTTCAAATAAACCTTTCCTAAACCATAATTGCAAAAATCCATGCATATACAACAATTAATATTTCAATATAGCAGAAGGAGAATAACATCAATATCACAATCAAAAACTATTGCACAGAATATACTAATGTTGTTTAAAAATCTATCATTACTTATGTTCCTCTTATTTCCTCTTATTTTTCAGAAAAGGAACAATACTAAAACTGGCATTCAGTCCTTTATGTCCATGAGCCTTCAGAAGGTATTGCTATTTACTCTCAACTTGTAAAAGTTTATTATCTAATCCCTTCCCTTCAACATTTATTTTCCTCTGGTAGCTGTATCTTTAAGAATGCACTTCATAATGCTGTTGTGGGATGCTGTGTGTTAGCCTTGACAAAGTGTCAGAGTGACATGAAATGTTGGTCACGTGACACGTACATGCCATAGTGCAGGGGTGCTGATTGCTGTTCTTTTTAACTTGTAATAAAGAATTGTATTAACTTGGGCCTAGAATCAGTGGGTCTTACTTGATCAGTACACTGTTTGTAGCCTGACTTGGTGACATGGAAGTGTCACTAGTTTTCCACTTAGCTCTTTTAGAATTCTGGGGTGAATCCAGTCAGGCACTATTGCTTTGTTCACCTTCAGTTTTAGGAGTTCTTTTAGGACCCTTTCTTCTGTGAATGGACTGATATTGACCCCCCTATCAAGAACAATTGTATTGTTTGGTTTAGTTAACCCCCCCTCTTCTTTTGTGAATACTGAGCAAAAGTATTCATTCAGCATCCCTGCTTTTCACTGTCACCCTGCCCACCCCTCCCCTTTATTAAGCCTAACTATCCCTCTCTTGGTCTTCCTTCATTCCCTAATGTAGCTATAAAAGATTTTATCCCCTTTCTTAACTGAGTTGGCCATCTCTTCCTCAGTTTGGGTCTTTGCTATTCTGACTGCCTTCCCCACTTCCTTCTGCTTTAACTGGTACAGTTCTCCGTCCTACTCCTTCTGTGTTTCCTTATACTTCCTGAATGCTATCTTTTTATTTATTTATTCCAGTTTTGGATTAACACCTTTGAGCTGGAAAGCCCATTTACAAAGGCTCCAAGTCGAGGTGTACAAAGGATAAGACATCTGGTTACATACATGTTAAGACAAAAAATGGTGGTCATACATTTTGCTGAAGATTTAAACAGTTACAAAAGTGCAGATTTAATACAAGTATCAGAGGAGCCATCCCAGTGGTGATGAGGGTTGAGGAACTGGATGCCACACCTCATGCCATGCCAGTGACCTGGGTTCGGGAACAAGATTGGACCATCAGTGGTAGGCAGGGGAGGGAAGGGATTGAGCACCCAGAGGACTGCTCTCCCTTCCTGGGGAGGGTTTCATGGGAAGTGCTGCTCCTGAGTGGCTCCTGATGATGGTTGGGGGATGGCCAGGAACAAGCAGTGCTATAAAAGTGGAGGTGGAGCTGTGGCAGATGTCAGCACGTATGTGCCCAAGACATCAGTACACATCCAAGCTCCACAGAGGAAAAACAGGAAAAAACCTTCAGCCACAATGGAGATGTTGGAGACCCCAGGGACCTTCCCACATCCTGAATGTCATACCCAGATGCACTGGTACCTCCCATGCCTGACCCACCCCCACGGTAAGTCCCTCTAATTTTAGATAGGCTGCCAAGGGAGGGCGCTCCCCTAGGAGGTGATCGGGGGGCTGGGCTTGCCATGGGGGATGGGGAGGCCAGAGGGGAGGGTTTCAGGAAAAGGAGTAGAGGCAAGCATTGAGAGGGTACTCAAGAAGGATGCCCGGAGGCTGCAGTGCAAAAATAGAATTAAAAAAATACAGACATCAGAGGATGAGGAAGCGAGGGTGGGGAGGGGGAAAGGTGGTAAATGATAAGGAGGATTTCTTAGGAGAGGGCAGAGCAGCAGAAGGATAGCAACCTGGGAGGGCTATGTCAAGGGAGAGGTGGGAGTGGGAGTGGAGGATTATTGAGGTTGGGAGCAAGGGCGGATCTGCTAAGAAGTGCTAGATGTTAGTTGGTTAGCTGCCTGTGAGGCATTGTCAGTGTAACCTTCTGAGATCTGGGTGGAGGGGTACAGGGTAGAAGAATGGAGTAGGAGTAAAGGGATTTGGCAGTGAGGTGGGGTAGGGGACGGGTGTGTGTCAGAGTGTCTCATGAGGGGCTGGCACACTGAGTTTCCCTCATTAAAAGGAGGCAGAGTTCTCTTTTAAAGGGTCCTAATTTCTCACAGTTAAGGAGGGAGGCAGGGAGGTCATTAAGGTACTGAGGCCCTAAGGTACTGAGGAGGGCATTAAGGTACTGAGGTTTTTCTCCCTAACCATCCCCAACACCTTTTTTGAGAACCATAATGGTATTTTCCTTCATTTAGTTTTATTTGCTTCACATAAAGCCAGCCTTCCAAATGTCCAATACCACCTCTTTTGTATGGCTTGACTCTACAGCTGTGTTTATCATGAGCCACACTGTTTGCTGGTCACTTGTTCTCAGATGGCTACCCACTTATAAACCTGAGATCCTCCCTCCGTCCCCATTTGAGAGTACCAAGTCTAAGATTTTTTCCTCCTGAGTGGGTTCTAGCACTAGCTGTCTGAGGCATATCCCCTGTAGGGCATCAAGAATGATTCTGCTCTTGGATGTGGCTGCAGAAAAGCTGCTCCAGTTAACATCTGGCAGATTCAGGTCCCTCATTAACAATATCTCCCCTTTTTCTGCCATTCTAAGGATGTCTTCTATCATTTCCTTGTCCATTTCCTCCCCCTGAGATGGGGGTCTGTATACAACCCCATACAGATTGTGGTGCCATTTCCTATCTCCAGGGTGACCCACAGTGCCTCTTCTCCTTCCTGTTTACCCTTTAGCTCAGTTGTTTTGATCCCTTCCCTTATGTAGAGAGCTACTGTGACTGTCACGATAGCCAGGCATCCCTCTTCCTTCAAGGCCACTAGTTCAGGGAGATTTTTATCCAGACTATGGGCATTGGTACTCATCACTCTCCATTTTTTGATGGCCTTACCCCTTCTAGCCCCCTCCTTGCCTTACTGCCTTTGCCTTTTTCTCCATTTACCCCTATTGTGCTCCCTAGCGACTTCTCGACCTTAGTGTTTACCTTGCTAGCTACCCTGTTTTGTGGGGGGGGCTGAGATTTCCCTGCTCCTTTTCAGTGACTCCCCCCTTGGCTAGATTAAATGCATGCCAGTGAAGCATTTAAACCTATCACCTAGCATCCTGTTTCCCCTCCCAGACAGATACAGACCATTGTGTCAGTACAGGCTTGTATCCCTCCAGGTGGAACCCCCAGTCCCCAATGGAGCCAAAACCCTGAGCTCAGCACCAGTTTTTCAACCATTCATTGAATCCTATGGTACGGAGTACCCTAGCCTCACCCCTGCCATAGACAGACAGCATCTCTGAGAAGGTTACTGTGCATGCTACTTGTCTAAGGCCCCTCACCAACTCCACAAACTCCTCCTGTACTGCCCTGAGCTCATTCCCTGCCAGGTCATTTGTCCCTAGGTGGACAAAGATGGCCAGCTCACTCTCCCATGCTGCTGCTCCCATGACCCAGAGGATTCACTTCCTGTCCCTCCAAGCCATGACTCCAGGTGAGCATCTTACCCCCCTTCCCCAGTTCTTCCCCTCTAACGATTGAGTCCCCAGCTAGGAGTTGTTCTCTTCCCCTGTGGGGTCCTGTGCCACCCTCCTGTGGGTCTCCTTTGTGGAGGTTCCAAGCATCCTCCTTGGTCTCCACTGCAGAGGCCTCCATAAAAAAACACGCTCTTCCAGAACATCATATGAATTGCGGAGAGGTACAACTGGAGTGATGCACCTCTGTTCCACCACCCTCATCCTCCCTGAGCCCACGTAGTCCAACCGCTCCTCTTTCTTGGCAACCTTTGAGGCAGCAGTGGCTGCCCTGGTGGTCCCTGCATGGGGGAGGAGGTTTCCTGAATCCTCACCAGATCAGCATGCAGATGGGCAACCTCTTCCCTCAGAACAGAGAGATGCCTGCAAATAATGCAGCAGAGCAGCCTCCAGAATGTCTCCCAGAAGACTGCCACCCCACAGCCTGTGCATTGCACCACTCCCCACAGGTCTCGCTCCCTTCCTGTTTAATTGAAAAAAATTTATATTAGTGTGTGTGAATGTGTGCATGCATTGACCCCCCTACACAGTATGCTGGGCTGTTAGGGATATGACAGGTGTATGCCTTTTGCCCTTTGGGGGAAGTGATGTCATCAGAACCCCTAGTATTAAGGAAATGAAGTCCTTGGGGTTGGTGGGGTGGGGCAGGGTGGATGGGACCAAGCCTGTACCCTCCAGAAACTATCATCTACAGCTCTGACTCACTACCCCAGTGAGTGCTTTTCTTCCTTTCAGCAAGACAACCTGCACAACATTTTAACAGAAAATATACCCTGCAAAAAAACAATTTCAGCTGCTGCTCTATTGGTTTCCCTTGCCTCTCTGCTGTCTTCCTAGTTTTCTGGCTCTGTCAGAATTTAAAGGCTTTGTGGATGGGCAAGTCAGACCATGTCCTGTTTTCAGCTGCTCCTCTCTTGGTTTCCCTTGTTACTCTGCATGTACTTTTAATTTCCTCAATACAAAAAGGACATTGAGGCAATTAAGATGGAGTAACAGAGGGCCACCAAAAGGATCAGTGATGTGGGGACAAAAGTTATAAGGAGAGGCTGGAGGCCCTTAACATGTTTACTCATGAAAAGATAGTGGAGCAGGGACATGATCTCAGTCTTTTGTATACTCATGGGTATCAACAAGATCAATAGTCAAAGATGTTTCATCTGGCATCCTGTAGCATGGTAAGGGGACATGCCCTGAAAATCAGAGGTGGCAAATTCAAGGGTAACATAATGAGACTCATTTTCTTCCAGAGGGAGGTGAACCTCTGCAACAGACTACCAGCAGAGCCAGAGGACATGAAGACAGAGCATGCTTTAAGATAAGTAAACAGGAAAGTACTTAATGTGCATACACTGGTGCAGTGCCCTAGTGAAGCAACAGGACGGTCAGCCCTAAGACAACATATATGTAGACAGCAAGAAATACCACAATCTCACAGAGTCACTGTTGTTTCAGACACAGAGGATGAGTCAGATATTGTTGCATATAAATGATCAATGTATTTACTTTGTGTCTTCACATGCAATTAATACATAAGCAAACTAGCAGAGTTGAAAACCAGCCACCATGTCCAGAGCACTCTGGTACTTCACTAAGTAGAGCATCATCAGAGAGCCCCTACATTTTTAACTTGATTGCTGGCTTTCAGCTCTGTAAGTTTATGAATTTATTGAAGGAAAATGCAGCAAGTCAATAAACTGACAGTTTATGTGCAATAATGTCTGACTCATTCCCTGCCTCTGAAATGACAGTGACTCTGTGGGTGTGTGGTAAATAAGATAAGCCTGATCAAATTGCAGCTTACCAAGGAAATATCTGGGTACCCTCATTAGTAGAGTGGGTAGGCAATAACAATAAATTGTTATGTGTTTGCAAATCACACACATGTTGTCCATGATTGTGAGTAAGGGGGTGGAATTTATGGGCATAGATTCCCTTCTGATGTTAAATTACTAGTGTTACTATGTGCAGTATGTCGCTGATTTAGTGCATGTGTATTTGACAGATAACAAGAGGTCTGGATAGCTGTGGAGGTCATGTCCTGGTGAAATGACAACAGAGGTTCAATAGAAATCCTTCCTTGGCCATCTGCTCTAGACTTTCATAAACATTACATCTACAGTATGTATTGTATAAATACACTTCTATTAGTAGATTGATTGTTTAGCTGATTTTTTGTTCTACTGTGTTACTTTACACATTTTGTTGCTCTGTATATGTACCAGTGTCTCAGAATTATTGTTTTCCTGTGTTACTACCTCTTGTAACCCTCAACTGGGTAACACCTGGATATGAGCCCTAGCTCAGCTTGCCTATCTTGGTCACTAAATTTTAAAAACATAAATAAATTAAATGCAGATGACACAGTCTTGCATTGCTATGCAATAAATTCTCTGGTTTATAAGCCACATTGCAATTTAAGTGTGATATAGCAAAGACTGGCTAAGTGTTAGCTTGTATACCTTAATAGAAAAAAATGCATTTTTTGGTACAGTAATTTAAAACAGATAGATGAGTTATCTGGATTAAACTTTACAGTTGATTATTTTTATTTATTTATTTATTTTAGTCTTTGGTAACCGGGTTAGGCCCACTAGGCACAAGTGCCTGTTTTAAGGGGTGACCTGGGAGCACTGGGCGGTTAAGTGACTTGCTCAGAGTCACACAGTATGCAAGTGGAGGTTGTGAGAATCAAACTCAGGTCTAGTCTGCTGGATATATCAAGCTCGTTCACACCTCGTTCCTCTAACCTCTAGGCTATACTAACAGCCCAAGATGGAACCAAGGTGGATAGCTGGTTCAGTTTACACCTTCAAGTATCTTCATGTACTGTATGCATTGACCAAACCCTAATGTTTTGTTTAGCATATATCTGATATGGTGAAAACACTTAACATTTAACTTGAGACACTGTATAGATCCACAATCTTTTTTGATGCGCTATCAAGGCAATCAACCACCCAGCAATTGTTGTTTGCAACTAACTATGTTTCAAATATATCACATGTTTTTTTGTCTCAAATCTCAAGACTTAAGTTACAGTACTGTATAGCAGGGTATGCATATTTGCTATACATCTTCAAAACTCTACCCATTGTCTGTTGCATAGTTCAAGTGCATGGCTCCTAATGAGAGAAGGCTGAGGAAATATTTTGCTCATGTTGACTTATAAAATGTACTCAAGTCTTGCTAAACTGATTGTCAAAAATGCCTTAACTCTTTTCTACTTTATAATGTGTTATGGTTTTAAAAATTAATAAAGCAAAGTACAAATACCAAAAGTATTATTAACATAGTGGTAAGGAGAGTAACACTGTTGAAGGGTGTGAAAAGTAATAGCACTATGAAATGCATGAAGTCATTATACATTCTAGAAAAAAACAGACATTTAAATGAAGTTGTGCACAAATAATACCATGCTAGATATGTACTGTATGAGGCCAGTAAATATACTTTTTCAAAAGGGTGCTTTAGAATGTAATGTCTTTAACTCATAAATTTGCTGATGAATGGCCAGTCTTTTAGATTTCTGCAACTTTCTCCATGTATTGTATCCAATGTTCTAGACATGGAGGGGGTGGATTTTATATCTCTAGAAAAACATTTGCAATTAAAGCTTATTGAGGCCATTAACAGCCACAACTGTCGTGGCATATTCATAGAGGGCAGGGGACAGTCACATAACAAGACAATACAGGAATACTTTGGACTGTTAATACCCATGGTTTCAACTATTAAAGCTATACCTTTACAATATACTGTATATTTTTGATTTCTGAGAAGTACTAATGAATTTTGCATAATGAAGCATGCTTCAATGAGCATCTTTAACAAGTCTTTACTTCATGGGAATCTAGTTTGTCCCATGAGGAACAAAGCAATAAGGAAAAAAAAGTAATTTTCATTTGCTGCCAAGACTTGGACTGAGCTTGCAATTAACCTTTTAAATGTTTTGCTCTGTGTAGTTTCAGATCTGCAGTAGATGATTAACTGAAGATGGAATATGTTTGTGAATGATAATGTTATACATGTTTTGTTCTTCTTCTAGCATTTATATATACAGCATGCACCCTGCCACCACTTGTGACCTGGTTGAAAACAGTGTTATTACTTTTTACCTTAATTTCATTTTTCTAGTCCAATAAATTTCTATAAGCAAATGTACAGTATATACAGGTTCAGTGTTCAAAACAAACATGACTTTAATAAAAGTGTCTAGGCAAAATTACATGTATCTGTCACAGCTATTCCAAAATATTTGAAGTGTAGATTAATTCTTTATGGACTGTATAAAATTATAAATCAGAAACTGTAAAAACAACTGGAATAGGATGGAATAAAACAAATTACTCACCATAGTACAATTGTTTCTTCCAAGGGATCCCTCATGATATTTAACAACTGCATCAGGTCCACTGATTTGAGTGCCCTGGAGATTTAGAACTGTATGTAAATAATGGAATGTTTAGATGGAATTAGAATACTTTTTAAACCCTACTGAGTGGTCACAGGTCCCCCTAACAACAAGCATTAGATTTAGTCTCGGGAAGAGTGTGCACAAGGTCTTTGGTAAGGGGACAAAATAGGTACATGCAAAATCATAGAAATCCTGCACTCACCACCGCAATGAAGTGCTGTCCACATGAAATGTAGCATGCAAAAAATATTGAAAGCACTCTAGACATGTAAAAGTTTATCTGTTTGGAGCACTTTCAACAAAGGATTTTATGCATGCTACATTTCGTGTCGACAGTGTTTTATTGTGACGATGAGGGTGGGACTTCTATGAATATGTCAACATCAGATTTGTTTTTAGAACTAGAGGAGATGTGACCACTGAATCTCGCTAAATGGCTACCTAAAATTCTAAATTTAAAATACATTTTGAAGAATGCCAAATTAAGATGAACATTAAAAGCTTGAAAATAGCTGGGCTGTCAGCACAGCAGTTGGATTCCCACTTGCGACACCGGAGACCCGGGTTTGGGAACAGACTCAAGTCGTTGGAGGGCCGGGGGGGGAGAAGGTTGGAGTGTCCATAGACAGCTCGCCTTCTCCATGGGGAGGGTGGGGATGTGAGCTGGGCATCTGCTGGCCCCTGGCAGAGGCCAGAAGCATAGCAGGACATCAGGGCTCTAATTGCTGGGGGAGTGACAGACATTGGCGTTCGCTTTGATGTCATGTAGCACGTCACTCTCCAGGGGATAAAAACCAGGAAAACAGCTCCCTGGCTAAGCCGGATGATGGTTTCTGGCCCCCCGCTGCCACCAGGCTTCACGATCGGCCTGCCTCATTGACACCTAGAGCCGATTGCCACAGTGCGCTGGACAACCCCCACCGGTGCCTTCCCTCTCAGAGGAAGGGGACCCACCCGGTGAAGGGAAATGCCAGGCTACCTCCAGGGGGCTGCAATATGAGGTAGAGTCAGCATAGGAGATGGCGGGAAGACTGAAGGACCTAAGGGGGCCTGAAGGAGGGGCTGGCCAGGGGAGCAGAGGAGGAAAAAAATAAATAAATAAAAAAGATTGAAAATCAGTATTGAATTAGATCAAAGATAACTACTGAGAAGAACAACTGTAACAAGAATGTGAAAGCAAATTAAGCAACTGATCCTGGTGTGAAGCTTTTTGTAGGTTCTGGAAGGGGAGGCGGGGATTATGGATTGTTAAGCATAGTGGGGGGGGGCCCTGAAAAAACAATATTACTATGGTGAGCAATTTTTTCTTCTATCCCCCAGAATCCCTCATTTATGTTTAACAACTGCAGACTCCATAGCAGTGCTTTGGGAGGGTATGTACAGAATGTGTTTTGGAAAAAAGGTTCCACAAGACAGCTGTGTGAAATCTGGCATCCGTTCCAGACTGGATGCCTGGACAATGATGGTTTATAAAGGTATGTACTGTTTTCCAGGTACAGTAGCTGCTTTACAGATATTTTGTCAGATATCTTGTGAGCAGGCACCCCTTGATGCTGCCACAGAGGCAGAGTTGATCATTGTGGAGTGTGCCTCTTGGCCTCTGAGTGGAATTTTACCAGCTTTCACATAGCAGAATATTATGCAGGAGACTAATCTGCCATGCCCCTGGGCCTGTGTGGTGGCTGCTTGTGTTTGTCTGTGTCTGTAGCTTAGTTTTTGTGGATTTACATGTTTTTCTGCTTGTGGTAACTATACCATTCTTGCTCACTACATCTGTGAAAGTCTCCTGGACTGGATTTCTGCAAAAAAATCATCATCAGGTATCTTTATTTTCATTTTAAAATCAACTTTTTGGAAGCTATCCCAAGCAAAACACAAGTGAAGCAACTACATCTGACAAACTTGTTGACTCTGGGTCCTGTTGGAATCCACATTTTCGTCTGACCTGCTCCGTGATCTGTATGTGGGTTTTTCAGCAACCTGTTTGAATGACAAAGAAGCATACAGACAAAGGGGTTTCACATCCTGCATAGGTGCACGCAAAGTTAATCACCTTCAGGAATTTTAACATTTCAGTGACTCTGGACCTCAGCTGTTGATCATTCTTTTGGCTTTTGACTTAACCACCAGGTACCTATCTGCAAGCGACTGGGTGCAACTGACAAGCTACAACAAGGATAAATGGGCATATCATCCTCTATTACTAACAACCTCCTTGCTCTGGGTCCCTAGACGCCTGCACTGGTCCAAGCCGCATAAGCCTCAGAAGTGTAATTCAATTGACTACAAAGTACAGCAACTGTCTCTTAAACTCCTACTCTTGATCTCAGGAAGTGTCCACTCAAATCCTAGCCCTGTCTCCTACAGTACAACAAAGCCTGCCAAAATGGAGGGGGGGCTCAAAATTGCTACCTTAAACATCTGCAGTCTCCTCCCAAAACTGGCCTCTCTTCAAATCTTTGCCAGCCAACACAACCCGGATATCCTTGCCATCATCGAAACTTGGCTGACACCTAATACTCTGGATCATGCCATCTCTATACAAGGCTACAAGATATTCAGGCTGGATAGGACTTCAAAAAGGGGTGGTGGATGTGCAATCTACATAAAGGATTACCTCACCTGTCTCCCTGGTTCTTATCCCACCACAGAAACCTCAGTGCAGCTCCTCCCTATCAAGATACTACTTGGTGCCCAAAACAAAGTCCTCACGATTGCTGCTGTCTATATCCTACCAAAAGATCCTGATTCTGGCCTACAGGCTGTCCTCGAGTTCATAAGTACACAACCTTCTGATATCAAACTCCTTCTCCTTGGGGACTTTAATATAAATTGGCTTGCTCCTGATGCAGGGTCAAACAAAGATGCCATCCTAGCAGCAAATTTAACACAAGTGGTAAACTCCCCTACCAGGAAAAACTACAAATCAGGGACCAGCACCCTCATTGACTGGATCCTTACCAGCCACCCTACCCAGATAACCAACGTAAGTGTTCTCCTGACTCGCCAGTGATCACTCTCCAATAATATGTACCTAGACAAATAAGTTTGTAAGCCGCCTCCAAAACCATCTATAGCCGAGTCCTACCTTATGGCAACCTTACTCATCTCAAGACCTGTCTTAGGCAGATAGACTGGTCCTTGATTTACAAAACTCAAGATGTTGACCTAGCCCTTGATTACTTTATTACTACTTTCAACACTGCCCGTGACACCTATGCACCAGTAAAAAAGCGCAAAATCAAAGCACTCAAAAATCCCTGGCTCACAGCAAAGCTATTGGCACAACTCAAAAGTAGGGATCACCTCTGGGCCACTGCAAGAGCTACTGGCACACTGTCAGACATTCAAAAGTATAAAGAGGCTCACAACCACTGTACTAAACAGATCCGCTTGATGAAGAGCTCCTACTTCAAGAATGTCCTCTCCAACTCCTGGGGCGAAAGGAAATCCTTCTGGGACAACATAAAGAATATCATGGGTCAGCAGTCCAAATCCTCTCCTACAATAATGAATGTGGATGGAACCACTACATTAGACCCAGAGATCATTGCAAACACCCTAAATGATACCTTCACGGACCTTAGTGGTGTCCTCTCATCTGATTTCTTTACTGATGCTGACCCTCCAATTTCTATTTCTACTACTGCCTCTCCAACCAAACCACCCTTCCATTTCAAATTAGTAAAGGCACATGAAGTCTATAAATATGTAAAGAAGGCCATTTCTAAGTACCGAGCAAGCAGCAACACTATTGACCTTAAACTTGTCCTCACTCTGGAGGAAGTACTGCCCCCTCACAAAATTTTCAATCTCTCCTCTGCTACAGCCAATTCCTAGGAAATGGAAGGCTGCAGTTGTCACTCGGTGCACAAAAGTGGTGATAAGTCACTGCCTGGTAACTATCGCCTGATATCAATACTACCACTCTCTAAGGCCCTTGAACGCTTGGTGGCGGACCAACTTTCAGACTACCTGGAAAAGCACAACATCCTATGCACTCAGCAGCATGGATTTAGGAAAGGGCACAGCACATCGACTGCCCTACTTGAATTCTCAGGAGCAATCCACAATGCCATGGACATAGAAACCTAACTGGAGCAGTCTACATTGACTTAACCAAGGCATTTGATACAGTTCACCATGGCCTACTTATCAAACAACTTCTATCCCTAGGGCTCTCAGGGGTCCTGGTGACTGGGTAAAAAATTACCTTGCTCAGCGCTCTCAATCTGTAAAAGTAGCTGGAGTTCTCTCAGACTCAAAACCGGTTCGCTCAGGAGTTCCCCAGGGATTCATCCTGGGCCCCCTCCTTTTCAGCCTTTTCCTAAACTCCCTCCCCAAATCCTGCTCTTAACAATTAATCCTCTATGCCGATGATGCCGTGATTCTTGCCACTCATAAAGATCCGAACCTCTTACTCCTCAACCTTCAGCATGCTTTTTCCAAAGTTGAGATGTGGTTCCTTGAACACAAGCTGGTTCTAAACAACAAAAAAACTAAATCCATGTTCTTCTCTGACCCGCAAAACAAGAAACGGCAAGTCCCACTCACCATTAATACATACCTGGGAAATAACCTTGAACAAGTGCCAATTTTCAAATATCTTGGAATCAACTTTGATCAAGGCCTAACCTTTGCAACTCACATTGATAGTACAGCAAAAACTATTAATCAGCAAATTGGGATTCTGTATCGGAACCGACAGCTTCTTACCCATTCTGCACTGAGGATTGCCATCCAATCTTTTATCATCTCAGTCGTTGACTATGGCTTAGTTATATATGGATCTGCCACTACTACAGCACTTAGTCGCATTACAACATCCCTAAATAAGGCCTGTCGGCTACTCACTGGTGCACATCGACGTACCCACACATGTGAACTCTATGCTGACTCAGGTTGGTTGCAACTCTCAAACCAGATAAAGTACCTTACCTGCCTGATGGCGAAAAAATCCACTCTGGGCCTCACTCCACCCTGTATCCAAGACCTGTTATGCCTGAGCGCTAGCACCCATTTTACCAGAAGATCAGAACACCAGCCTCTCCAAGTCCCCCGATGTCGGACTTCCCAGGGACAAAGATCATTTATCT
Organism: Neoceratodus forsteri; assembly: GCA_016271365.2. Taxonomy (NCBI): domain Eukaryota; kingdom Metazoa; phylum Chordata; order Ceratodontiformes; family Ceratodontidae; genus Neoceratodus; species Neoceratodus forsteri. The sequence goes on along the minus strand of CM028131.1, from coordinate 396,474,804 downwards.
ATCATGCCCCCAGCTGGCTAAATGCCCTCAGCACTCATATTACTGCCTCCACCTCTCTAGGTATTTTCAAATCAAGGCTTTTCTCTCACCTTGCCACCTCCAGCTCCTGTGACTGCCCTGATTAAACCTCCTATTTTCTCACTACCCACCCTGTTCTGTTATTTGACAAAGACATGTTTGGGAAGCCTTTTCTCCTGCTATTGTCTGCTTCCCACACCTTTCACTTAACCTCTCTGTTCTGGACTTTTTCCCTATTTGTTTCTCCTAATCTGGCATGACCTCTTTCTTGTAATAATAATGTGATTATTGATATCTCATGTCCTTTTGCACAAGTGATTTGATATGTATTTGTATATGTTTTCTTGCTCTTGACACAACACAAATTGTTGTGTTATCTATGTAACCTTTTGTACTGTACCTAATTGACGTGGAACCTTTGTAAATGAGCCTCTGGCTCAAAGGTAGTAATTCCTAGAACAATAAACTAAACTAAACTATCCATTGTGAGACTGTTTTCTTGATTGTTGGTTTACCTTTTCTTACATCACCATATGTGATGAAGAGTTCAGTGTGGTTAGACCTTATGTCCTTTGTGTGCTCCAGGTAACAGTTCAGAGCTCTTTTTGCACCCAGGAAGTGTAGTTGCTGCTCACCTGTACTAGAATGCTCAGGAAAAAGGACTGGAAGTCACTGACTGGTTCAGGTGGAACTCTTTTTCCACCTTGGGTAAAAATGTTCTGTTAGTCCTGAGAACTACCTTATCTGTATGGAAGATTATGTAGTTTGGATCTGTACAGAGAGATTGTAGTTTTTTACCCACCTGACAGAAGCTATGGCAACCAGGGAAAGTGTTTTCCAAGTGACATACTTTAGATCAGCAGTATCCATTGGCTCAGAAAGGAGTCTCCATTAGCTGTGTAAGGCATATGTTTAGGCCGCAGGGAGGGACAGGTTCCCTCACAGCTGGATATAGGTGGTTGAGGCCTTTAAATAACTTTTTAAAAACTGGTTCTGAAGCCAGAGATTTAGGCTTGTCAGCTGATATGTAAGCTGAAACTGCTGTTAGATGCACTTTTAGGGTGGAAGGCCTGAGGCCTAAAGAGTGTAAGTACACTAGGTAGTCCATGACCAAAGACAATGATGCCTGTAGGGGAGACAATTTTCTGGTACTAGCACACCAGAATACAAATCGTTTCCATTTCAAGGGACACATTTTCCTTGATGATGGTTTTCTGGAAACTTTCAGGGCTTTCATTGCTTCAGCTTACAAGTTTAGGTCAGAGAATTCTAGCTCTTCAAGAACCATGCCATCAGATGAAGATTCCTGAAGTCTGTAAATGTCACTCTGCCTTGAGCCAGTATGAACCTGTTATATCTCAGTGGCAGGTTGATTGGGGTCATATTGAACAGGGACAGGACCATGGAGTAGCAAAGTTGTCTGGCCCAGTCTGGAGCTACTTGTATCATTGTTGCAGGCTCCCATCTCAGCTTTATGAGGGCTTTCTGTATGAGTGGATAAGGTAGGAAGGAATATGGGAACTTCCCTGTCCACTCCAGTGTCAGGGTGTCCTCTGGGACTGTGCCCAATGCTGTAGGCCACTAATGTAACCCACCTCCTGAACACTGATGCCAGACTGTGTGGTTCAGTGTTTTTGTGAGACTAGTCAGTCATATAGGTAGGGAAAAATCACCACACCCTGCCTCCTTAGATATGCTGCCACCACAGCTAGGCATTTTGTATACACCATGGGTGCTGAGGTGAGGCCACATGGGAGGGCTGTGAACTGGTACTGGCAGTTTCCTAGCCGGAACCATAGGTATTTTCTGTGGGATGACCTTACCGGGATGCTGAAGTATGCATCTTTCAGGTCCAGTGACCCCAGTCAGTCCCCTAACCATAGGGATGGTGTTCCTAGTGTTAACATTTTTCATTTTTCATTCTCAAAATGTTTATTTAGGTATCTCAGATCTAAAACGGGTTGACACACCTCATTTGTCACGTGGTTTAGAATGTATCTGAAAAAAAGGCTGTTCCCCCATTAATTTGGAGGCACTTTTATTTATCTATTTATTTATTGGAATGTTCAGAGTAACACCTTCGAGCAGTACTTTTTGACAAAGGTTCCACATCAGAATTATATATTAAGGTACATGTACAAGTTACAGTTACAGATACAGTTAAAAGTAATACATGTGGAAGGACCATGGAATGTCCCAGGTTTATTTACAACATTCAGAGATTTTAACACAGACACAGAAAACAAAATCCTATATACAAATTTAATACAAAGGTGCAGTAGCAGCTGGTGTGGCATTGTCTGTGGTTAGAGCTTAAGGCAGTTGCTTAGTTGTAACTGTGTCTGCAGTATTCCAGGTATGTTATAGAAAGCACAGCCAGGGGAGGCATTGTTAGTAGGATCTGGCTAGTGATTGCACAGGCACACATTTTGTTGGGCAATATATTTTTTCAGGGATAATTTAAATATGTTCATTTTGGTTAACTCTAGCAGTGGGGAGTTCATTCGGCCAGGTTGGCACTCAGTACGGTAAGGCCTTCATGGCTTGGCTGGTCCTACAGCGAGTGACATACAAGGTACTTCTTGCAACATTCCTAGTAGAGAGCTGGGTAAAGGAGGTACGTAGCATGGTTTGGAGTTTGGTTGTGAGCCCTAGTTTGGCTTTCCTCCCAATGAGGCAGGTTTGAGATTTTATCCTGAGGTCTAGTGGGAGGCAGTTTGTATCCAAATAGAGGTTTCCAATGCTTTTGCAGATAGCATTTATCTACCCCTAATTCAAAACATATTTTCTCATGTTGAGGAATATGGTGGAAACACTGTTGCTATTTTTTTTTTTTTGGCAGTTTGAGGAATTTTTTTTTAACTGCAACTGGTGCTGCCGCTTTCATGGATTATGCCCCTTCTGCCCTGTCTCTTAGTATCCCCTTTGAGATGGGTACTCATAAATGGCATAATGTCAGGGGTAGTAACCCCTGCCTCTGCCTTCCCTTCCTTAAGCCCTATATGATTGTAAGATGTGAAGATCTTTTCTTTTTCAGTATTACTCTTGCAAGAGGTTTTATATTCATCCACTTTTTTTCATGTAAGCACCTATTTTGTTACCAAACAGGGAGTTACCCTAAAATGGAAAACCCATGAATTTTGTTTGAGTATCTTGTGAGAGGTTAATGGACCTTTAGCTAGGATAACTTCTCAGGGACACCACACGCACCAGGACCATTGATGCTGAATCATTTGTGTCCATTGCCATATGAAATTGGTACTTTGTGGCATCCAGGGCTGATTTGGCAATGCTTGCCAGGTCTTGTGCCAGTTCACCTTCTACTTTGCCACTCATATCCAGAACAGCATTCCACAGTGCTTTCTGGTATTGAGCAGTGTAACCCATCTATGCTGCCTGCTTAATTGGCAGGGAGGTTATAGTTTAAACTTTTTGGGCCACTGAATCCAGTTTTCTGGAATCCTTCTCTGATGGCTATGCTGAGAAAAGTACATTGGCACTTCCACAGGCAGTAGCTTTGACCTCTCCCTCATGACTAGGATGGGCATACAGGTATTCTACACCCTGACTGTCCACCTGGTATTTTGTTTCCACCCTCTTTTCGATACCAATGGCTGAAGTGAGTGATGACATGATTGAGAAGTTGCCGTTGGAGTGAATTATGGATGGGGAGTAGCATTCTCCTTGTGGGTGCCAGCCCCGTTATGACCATAAACTGCACTTCATCATCATTCTCCTCTGTATCCAGTGGGGGGACACTGAGGGTGCTTACCATCCACTTTACAAAAGAGGAAAATGGGGTAGAGTCCTCTGTAAGCCTGGAAGGAAAACCAAATTACTTTTCAGGGGAACTGTCTGGTTCCCAAGGTTCACCCACTTCCTCCCCATCTTAGTATGAGGCTTTCCCCTTTGCAGGCAACTGATATGGGACTACTAACTGGAGAGGGGGCAGGAATATTCCTAAAATTTCCCATAGCCTGGAAAGTTTGGGAAAACTACTATACCTTTGTCATGTCCTATGTTGAGGGCATTTTACTTTGGTCAACTGCCTGCTCCACTCCTTCTTCAGGAGGTGTGGCAGAGACGTGTTTTACTTTTTTGCTTGTTCTTAGCAGACACAGTTTCCAGAGTCTGCTCAGAGACTTTTTTGTGCCTGTGTTTGACATCACTGGATCTATGTTTACCCTTTTGGACACCCTGATTTCTCAATCAGCTCTGCTATGCCTGTCAGATGACTGAGCAGCTGTTTCCTTTTTGTCTTTCCCCTTTGACAGGGACTGCTGCTGATTTTCAGGAGATGAACATTCAGATGCATGCTTCAACATCATTGGGAATGCAGTCAGAGCATTTTTTTTTATTTAGTTGTTTAACCAGGTATAGCACACTAAGCTGAAAGCTTTTTTACAGGAGCGACCTGGGAGCATTTATTTACACTTATTTACATTTATTTATTTAAATATTTACACATTTATTGTACTTAGGTGACATACAGGCAGACTGAGAAGCCAATAGACCTTTTTCTTTATCCCTCTTTTTTTGAGTTTTAAGGCAAAACTTGACAAAGAGATCACAATTCTCAAAACAGTGATCTGGACCCAGGCACTTTAAATATAAGTCATGGTAATCTGCATTTTCCAGGATCTGAAAACAATTTGAACAATATATAAAGCCTGTTGATCCTGTACATTTTTTTGTGAAGAGTATCAGTCATGCCAGATTACTGAAACTCCCCCCAAAAATTGGTATTAAAAGAAAATATTTTACCAGTTTAGTTATTAAAATACGAACTGTTAACATTTTAAGTCAAAATAGAGTATTTTTTTATTTAATTAGAAGTTGTTTTGCTCCAAAAATGTAAATTGAATGCAAAAAAGGGGCTCAGTTCCATAAAAAAGGGAACCATAACAGTAAAAGTAAAACCACTGAGTGTAAAGTTATTAAAAGGCAATAATAGCTTTTTAATAAATTGTTTAGTTTAAAAATGTAGTTCCCTGAAAACAGGAACCATGTTAATGTGCACTTTTCCTTGGTTTCTGGAACCAAAGTAGGACTCACAGGGAACTGCTAAAATATCACAATTTACACAGAAACTAGCTAACGTATGATATATCACAAAGTAACTAAATTATCTTTTAAATTGTAGAACTATAACATTAAAACAATAAAGCCATTCTGGAAGGCCAGAAGATTGGAGCTATCTTTGGGATGGCTATACTCTTTAACCTGGGAAACAAACTTGATGTTAGTTGCTAGGGGGAGCCATGATCACTCAGCAGGGTTTGAAATGCACTTTAATTTAAAGTCAACATTCCATCACTTAAATGTAATTCTGAATCTCCAGGGCACTTAGATCACTGGACCTGATGCAGTTGTTAAACATAAGTCAGGGATTCTGAGGAGAGAGATATTTCCCAATAAATAAAAACAAACAAAAACTTGTGTGTATTCCCAAACCAGATTGAGGAGTATGCTCTATGGGGACTAAAATGTCACAATAAACAGTACCATATTACCAGACCATATGATCTGTTTTCTATGCTAACATGAGAAAAAATATTAACTAAGACAAACATGTCAGAAACTTATCAACAACAGACAATTTATTTGTTTATTTTTTGTTGACCAGGTAGATCCACTAGGAAAACAAAAAACCTCTTTTCAGGCATGACCCAGAAGATGACATACAAAATATAGAGTATAATAAACACATGTGGCTTAGCAAAATTTAGGTAGAAACTTGAACAGCACATATTAAAGCATGAGTGAACTAGTGTAGCACTAAATACAGGAAGCATCAAGTTTTCCAGTCAGCAAAAATGCTGACCTCCCCCATAGCAATGGCACAATACCAATGCAGGTATTGTGCTGCCTCTGGACTCGTTGTTTTCTGTGGGGGGCTGTGCCCGTCATACCCCTCATGCGAGCCCCCCACACTCCCCAGACTCTAAGATTCCAACTCCAGGTTGGAGTTGGTCTGGGGAGGGGGCAGAACACTGGCGGATGGCAAAACAAAGAAAATGGACCATTACCATGAATGTCGCCATAATGGTCCTTTTTCTTGTTTTGCCGTCGGGGTGTTGACGAACAGGGGTGCTATGCTAAATACATAGTAGACAGTGAAAAACTATAAAAGACATAGCTACAGTATGAATCTGCATATTACCTGGGGAAATACACAATGAACTATACACAAACTGCACAATAACTTGTGTAATCCCCTTCTCATGTCAGTTACTTACCTGGGGCTCCTACTGCATCCTGTATATGCCTCCAACTGCAGCCATTTTCCTCCTTGCTCCCCTGGCCCATTCCTAGACTGCTGTTGGGACTGAGGAGCAGACTGCTGTGTTGTGGTGCCTCCATGTGTCCTATCCTTGAGGCCATCGAGCCGCACACTTTATCCTTGAGGCCAGCGAGCCGCACACTTGTGTTGCTTTCCCACCACCTCAAATTGCTGCACGGCAGGGAAGAAAGCACAAAGGAAAGGCTGCAGATTGTTTTGGTGCCCCAGAGAGCCTGTTGGGAACTGACAGGAGTGCCAGTTACAGACATCATCTTCCCAGCCCCACCAGACATTGGTGGGGGCTGGGGAGCACAAACAACAAATAAAAAACTTTACAAGTCTCCCCAACCCAATCCAAGCCTCCAGTGGACCAGGGAGTACTGGAGACAACATGGCACCCACAGGGACTACAATTCCCAGAATTATTTGCATCAAAAGTGCAATTTTTCCAAAGACTGCTCCTGCTGGGGAGCTCATAAAATGGAACCTCCAATGGGGCTCCTCTCCCACCAAAGTTCCCCTTGCCCTAGCAACCACCAGAAGGGACCAGGAGGGTCCTAGACATGCAGCCAGATGCTGCCAAGACTGTTTACTTTTATTTATAATGGACTTAGATGAACTGAACTGTATGGGGGCAGCCATATTGGATGTGGTCTGCCTGAAGACAGCATGGAACCCTATTTATTGCTGAAGTACAGCCAATCAGTGCATGGAGCTCTAGACTCCTGTGGACCAATGAGATGTCATGATTCAAACTAACATTCTGGGGTTGGCAGTTTGACCATGAGTCTTTTTTGTGTGAGTTTTGGAAGAGAAATTACTGATTTTTGAGAGCTCCTGCTGCTGTCACAGCCTAAACCATTTAGTTTATGCCAAAACAAGCTAGTGAAAGGCACTAAAAAGGAAAACTTGGTACACCAAAAAAGAGTGATCCTAGTGTGAAATTCACTTCCTCCAGTTGTGGTAGGTAGTACTACAATGGAAACATTCAAAAAAGAATTGGACAGACATTTTAAATCTAAGGGTAAACTGTATTAGTGAAATGGCAAGCACAATGGACACAAGTCTAAATATGCTTTGTGCAACCTATAAAACCTATGACACCTATGAAGCCTACAAGGGGTGATGTCCCAAACTCCTGTTTCATCTGTTCACCAAAAGGTTGTGAGTACTGGGTTTTACCGAAACCAATACTTTTCTAACTGTTCAGCTAGCTACAGTAGCTAGTTAACTTAACATCTGGGCTTCCTGCTTGACCTTAGCTAAGCCCAGAGCCACAGTTACAGCCAGGATAAACTGTACATCTACATCCACCGGTGTAGTTTATAAATTACAAATGCAGCATCCATTCATTGCAACGGTGCTGCACCCAGTTTCTACTTGTCACAAGCCTGCAACTTCTCAGTGTGCACACAAGGTAATTGGGAGCTCCCACAGGGACTGTGGGTTAACTGGTGCACCAGTGGGGGGAAAGGAACTAGGACAGGGATTATTGAATTGTAATGTACTGTGGTATCTGATTATTTTGCCAGATTACAGTATTAATTATAAGCTTGTTGTTGAATGTTTAACTACCCTTTGCTCCCCTTGTTCCTTACCTCATTATCCAGACCCCAAAATAATCCCTGGCATTTATTTTCCTGCAATATCTGAAGTATTTGCATTATAGTGTAGTGTAATATTGCATGCTTAGACTGATAAGTTGGGAGGGGATTGTGTATTGTTCTATCTGTCACCAAGGGAGGGGACTATATTTTATTTCCTGTGAGGAAGCAGCCTGGCAGTACACTGCTATAAGGTTCCCCATTGGTGGAGACACCACACCATTTGCCAAGCCAATTATAACCACAAACCCAGGCACCAATCTATATCCCTTAGGCAGCACCCCTTGCAGGTGGGTGTGCATATAGAAGGGTAGGGGTGGTTATACTCGATTCCAAAGTAAGCTACAATATCAGAATGGGTAGAACCAACTCTTCAACTAAAGCACCTTGTTATTTTAAGTAGATGTTCATGGAACCTACTACAGAATGAGGCAGCCATAGGACATTGTTGAATGTTATACAGGACTGAGGATTCTCCTGACCTAGTTTTAAGTTTGGGAATAATCAAGGGAGTCTTAGAATTAGACCTCAAAGGGTACACTGTGCACTGCATTTAGGAGGGAGGCAAGAGTTAGTAGCATTTGGTTATGTTGGATACCATAGATGAAACCCCAAAGGAGAATTCACAACACTGTGAGGAAGAAGCCAAACAAGTTTTCCATAAAAGAGAATAATAATGTGTAAGCCTATGTGATGCCAGTGCAAAGCAGTAGATATTACTATAAGCCACATCCCATTTAAGGAGAGTGGTTTTGGAGGCTGCAATGAAGACTGGTGCTCCATAAAGAAGTCTGTGAAGGAGCATTATTCAGGTAATAGCCACACAAGATTGAGGGGTCAGACTGTGATCAGTTTTATAGGAGACATCAACCATGGAGTTGACAGGTTTACAGGTGGCAAAACAAAAAAGAGTCACACTCCAGTTTACAGGTACCCTGCACATGTAATGCATGTTCTAGAGAGGAATCAAGGATGGAGAAGGTAGGAGAAGGCGGTGACAAAGGGGACTGTAAGCAATTAATAATGAGCATGAGTAGTGTCTCAATCCCAAAAAACAAGGACTGTGTTTTTGTCATAGTGAGGATTGAGTAGAAGTTCATTTCAAGACAGATAATCATGCATAGCCCGAGGGACAGAGGTGAGATGCAGGTTATTAGTGGTGATATTGTTAGAGCTGGTCTAAAGGACCATGTCACCTGTTAATAAGATAGAGTAGTGGGACATGCATTAGTTAATTATGTTTTTGTGAAGGGAAAAAAGACGTGACCCCAGTATAGAGACTTGAGGGACCCCCACTCTTGTGGAGGCAGGTTCAGATAGAGGAAATTCAAATTTGAAAATATTGATGATCTATCAAAAAGATAATTTCTAAATGAGGGTAGAGAAGTGGCAGCTATACTTAGACAAGTTTGTCACAGAGTAGTGAGTGGTCAACAGGGTCAAAAGTCTTGGTCAGATCAATGAAAACTGCTCTTGTGAGGTTACCACTATCTATGCCTGCAGCAATGTAACTGACAAAAGTTAATGGGGCAGTGGTAGTGCTATGCCCCTTGCAGACGCCATACTACAAGGCAGACAGGAGATCATGTGTTGTAAGATAACTGGCAAGCTGGATGGAGACAATTTTCTACAGGATTTTATTTAAAACTGGTATTATGGTGATAGGCCAGTAGTTTTTGATCAGTCTATGATCTTCGTTCTTAATGATAGGCACTATAGTTGAGGTCTTCCAGCAGTTAGCCACCATACAAGAGGACACAGCTAGATTAATAAGTCTGGTGATGTAGGGGGGCCAGCTCATAGGCAGTAGGCTTGAGAAGTTTGGACTGTACAGTATTCCATCTCCACCTGCTGATTTTGCATCAGAAATTTGCTCTAGGAGTTTGTGGACTTCAGGGGTGTCAACTCTCTTAAAGTAAAATAAAGGGTGCCTAAAGGGTGGGGAGGGCTGAGGAGGGGAACACTGTGAGATGATGATGTGGCCAAGTCAGGGTCTGAAAAAAACTGTTACAAGCATTAACTATTGAAGTTCTATTTGTACAATTAACATAATTAAGATGATGTCTGAGTGGGATTGATTCCCATTTTTTCGCAGCATATCCTTGACATGTTTTTAGAAGGGCTTCAAGTTGTGAACAGTGAAGATAAACACCTGTTTACAGTGAGAGCTCTTATTGTACCAAATGGATCTTTTGCACTCATTACGACATTCCCTATATGCTACCCAGTCAGTTGGAGAGGAGGAGGCTTTGTACTCAAGCCATATTATGTCCCTAGCATGTAACTTGGACAGGAGAAGGCATTCTAACCAATTAGTAATGAAACAATGGATGGCAACTTCTAGTTTTACCTTACCATCGATATATAAAATGGTTTATATCAGTTTAATCAATCACCCCATGGGTAGTCAGTGCACCTGTCATGTTGCAGTGGATGATGCATTGGTTATTATAGGGATGAACTGTGCAATATGTTACCTTGACGATACTGTAATTAAAAGTTTTACTACTGTGTAACATTTGTGCAATCTAGAAGACATTTTGAGAACTCTGTAGGAAGCAGGGTTATGTGTCAAACATGTATCAAGATAGAGTGACATTACTTTCCTACGAAACCGAATTGAGGATGAGAGTGTCCACGTTGTGGAGAAAATAAGAGGAAATTTTTATGCCTCAGCTCCAGTGATTTAAAGTGAACTGAGATAATTTCTGAAAACATTGAATTATAATGAGAAGTGTATGCAAAACTTAGCCACACTGATAAAATCCATGGAATGGTCAGAAATGACAAAATAATAGCAATCATTTTTTTGTGCTGGTGAAAAAAGCAGCATCTGTAGTCCCTGTGCTACTATAATTTGATACTGTATTGCAGTAACGTTGTTTTGTAATAAATAAAGAAGGGGTAAAGGATAATTATCAGATCATTCTTAGCTACATCAGAGAAAACAGGAAGATGACAGAAAGCAATGAAGGAAGAAGAAGGATGGAGTTAAAAACAGAGAAGCATAGAATCTGTCGGCAGATAAGGACCATACAGCCAACCTAATCTGCCCATTTCCCTACTTGGTTTGGCAATCCCTACTATTACATGGACTGCCTTTCCCCTGCTCTGCTGTACAGCAGGGTGCCTTTATGCTTATCCCATGCACTTTTGAATCGCTGTATTGTTTTCACTTCCACCACCTCTGCTGGTAGGCTGTTCCATGGATCTACCACCCTCTTTGTGAAAAAAAAACTTCATAGCATTCCCCCAAGCCTCCCTCCCTCCAGCCTCATGTTATCTCCCCTTGTCCTTGTGCACTTTTGTCTCTGAAATATGATCCCTGTCTCTACTCTATTTATTCCTTTAAGGTATTTGAAAGTCTCTATCATACCCCCTCTCTCCCTTCTCTCTTCCAGTGAATGGATGTTTAGTTTCTTGAGTCTTTTCTCATAAGGCTTATGGGCAGTACATGCATCATTTTTGGTGCTCTTCTCTGGACTGCTTCCATTCTGTCTATGTCCTTCCTGAGATGCTGAGATGTGGTCTCCAGAATTGGACACAGTATTCCAGATGAGGCCTCACCAGTGATCTATACAGCAGCATCACCACTTCACTCCTCCTACTGGTTATTCCCCTTCTTATGCACCCCAGCATTCTGTTTCCCTTCCCCACTGCTTTTTCACATTGTTTGACTGACTTCAGGTCATTGGATATGATAACCCCCAGATCTCTCTCCTGACTAGTGGTGGCTAGAACCTGCCCACCCATCCTATATTCTTCTCTTGGGTTTATCTGTCCCAGGTGCATTATCTTGCACTTCTTAGCATTGAAACCTAACTGCCAAACCCTTGACCATTCCTCAAGTAATTTTAGGTCATTTCTCATTTTATCTAGCCCCTCCTATGTGTCAACTCTGTTACAGATCTTGGCGTCATCTGCAAACAGGCATACTTTCCCCTCCAGTCCCTCTGCAATATTGCTTATGAAGACATTGAATAGAACTGGATCTGGCCCCGATCCATGTGGAACCCCGCTGGTCACCTCCCCCTCTTCTGATTTTATGTCATTTCCTTCCACACTCTGGGTCCTGCCTTTCAGCCAGTTACCAATCCATTTTACCACTTTGGAGCTCACACCCAGATTCCTTAATTTGTTAAGCAATCTTCTATGAGGAACAGTGTCGAAGGCCTTACTGAAATCCAGGTAGGCTACATCCACTGCCTCTCCCTGATCCACCACCCTGGTCACCCAGTCAAAGAAATCGATAAGATTAGTCTGACAGGACCTGCCCTCAGTGATTCCATGATGCCTTGGGTCTTTTGCACCACTTGACTTCAGGAACTTCACCTCCCTCTCCTTAAGCATGGACTTCATCAGCTTCCCCACCACTGAGGTCAGGCTTACAGGTCTGTAATTGCCTGCATCCCCCCTACTTCCAGTCTTGTGCAGGGGGACCACCTCTGCCCTCCTCCAGTCCCCATGTACTTCCTCCATCTCTAGTGATTGGTTGTAGATGGTTGTCAGTGGAACTGCTAGGACTTCCCTGAGTTCCTTCAACACTCTGGCCCTATTGCCTTGTCTGTCTTTACTTTTCCTAGTTCCTCCAAGACTCTATCAACCGTAAATGGGCTGGTGTCTACCTCTCCCCTTTTTACATCTTTTCTCATGAGTCCTGACCCCTCCCCTGCATCTTCCTTGGTAAATACTGAGCAAAAATATTTGTTCAGTACCTCACATTTTTCAAGGTTGTCCTCTGCCCACCCACCCTCTACCTTCTTTAGCCTAACAATACCATTTCTGGTTTTCTTCCTCTCGCTAATATAATGGAAGTAGATCTTGTCCCCCTTCTTAATAGACTGTGCTGTTCCTTCCTCCATTCTTGCCTTAGCCACTCTGAGAGTTTTCTAAGCTTCTCTCTGCTTCTCCAGACATTTCAGTCTGTGTTCTTCTTTCTGTGTCTCTTTGTATTTCATTGAATGCCTTACTTTTTTCTCGCACTTTCTCGGCTACTGATTTAGAGAACCACAGTGACCACTTCTTCCTTTTGCTTTTGCTAAGCAATCGAACACATTGACTTGTCACTCCTGCTATGGCAAAATAAAGCCAGGCACCACAAGTAATGAACAGTAATGTTCTTTAATTACACAAATTTCATGCAGAATTGCAAAGCCACCCTGCAGTACGGGACAACCTCTACCAGTTTCACACTAATCGTGCATCATCAGGAGGATCTCTTGAGCCTAATCCACTGTTCTTCTACCTCTCCCCCCCATATCTTCTGCAGCCAGGGCAATTTTGAGCTGTTCCCCCATCTCCATGAAGCTGGCCTTTCAGAAATCTAGGATCTTAATCTTGAAAGACTTTCTTCTGCTAACGTGTTGACTCTAAACCACACAGTTCTGTGGTCACTGATACCAAGAGGACTGTTCACCTCAACATCCATGATTCTATCCCCTTTTGTCAGCACTAAGTCCAGTACAGCCCCCCCTGGTGGGCTCAACCATCAGCTGTATTAAGTTTGCCCTATACATGGCAGATATGAGGTCCCTGCTCCTTGATGCACTTGCAGTCTGGGTATTTCAATCTGCATCCGGCATGTTGAAGTCACCCATTAGTAGTAGTTCCCCTTTGGCTGCCATATTATAGATGGCTTCCACTAATACTAGATATATATCTTCCCCCTGCACTAGTGTAGAGGATGAAATAAGAGAGGCAAATATTTTGAATTAGCATTTCTGCTCTGTTTTTCTGGTCAAGGTTTCAAGCCCCTTTTCTGACAGTGAAATTAAATTCAGCAGTCAAAAGGAACAATGGCTGAGGGTAGGGGTAATATCAGTGAATAGTATGCTATAGGGGTTGCCAGTTCATTAAGTAATCAAATCCTCTTGGCCAGATGTGTTACACCCAAGAGTGTCTGGGGAGACAAGACTGGCCCTGGTGCCTCCCATTGCAGACTTCTTCAATAAGTTTCTAGTAGCCGGCTCAGAGATACAGAGGGCCAAGGCACTTAGTACCTTACTTCTATCATGCTGGGGGCTTGAGTTTGGGAATGAGCTCAGACTGCAGGGGCCAGATGGGGGGAGCAGAAATTAGCATCACAGTGGATGCCTACCTGCAGGGAGGGAGGGAGGACAGTAAGCTCCACTGCTATACTGCCACCTGGGTGACCTTGAGTGGCCAGTGGGTGGGAGCACATCAGCAGGCACCACATGGCACATGCTTGGGTGGGTGCAGCTTGACATGCCCTTGATGCTGATGTCCTAGGGGGAATCAGGGAGAAAATGGAAAATCTCTGAGTGGCAGGATGATGCTACTCAGTCCAGTTTGCAGCAGACATGGGGGGCCCCACCACCCCCACCAGAGGGAGGAGCTCTGGAGGAACATCGGGAGAAAGACTCACAAAAGTCCTAGGGGATGCCAGGGTGATGGGGCTGGGATGAGGGGCAGGCAGAAGGGGGCTGCCAGGACTGTAGGGGAATAAACAGAAAAAAAATAAGTTCCTAGAAATCGATGAAGTCTCACTGGACTAGAAAGATGTGAATAAACTGCCTCTCTACAAGGTTTGAGGACAGAGAGAATCCAGGGAACTACAGGCAAGTGAGCCTGACTTCCATTTTAGGTAAGCTACTAGAAACCATAGCCAATGTATAGATAGTGGAATTCCTCACTGCACAATACAGGGGCTGCAAGATAAAAGACAGCATGGTTTTCTGAGGATAAGGTCTTGTGAGGCAAATTTAAAAAGCTTCTTTGATGGGTGACAATGTCTAGGTGGTGGACATAGAAACATAGAATCTGAAGGCAGATAAGGACCATATGGCCCACCTAGTCTGTCCATTTCCCTACTCAGTGTTGACAGCCCAGATCCTATTTAATCTGCAGCACACCTTCTCTGCTCAGCTCCAGGGTACTGTTATGGCCATCCCATGTGCTCTTGAACCCCTGTATTGTTTTAGCCCCCACCACCATTGCTGGAAGACTGTTCCATAGATCCACCATCCTTTCTGCGAAAAAGTACTTCCTGACAATCCCCCTGAGCCCTCCTCCCTCCAGCCTTATATCATGTCCCCTTGTCCTTGTTCAAATGCTTCCTCTGAAATATGATTCCCTCCTGTACTCTGTTCATACCCCTCTACCATCCTCAGTAGACATCCTTTACCCAAACTTCAGCAAGGCCTTTGGTTATGTATTGCATATAAAGCTGGTAAAAATGTGGGTTGCCTGGGGCTCAGGGAATGAAAGGCCAGATGGATGGGGAGCTAGTTGGAGGGTAGGACCAAGAGAGTGGTTCTAAATGGTGTATTCTCAGGAGTGAAGGTATTGACAAGTGGGGTCCCACAGAGATAGGGACTAGGACCAGTCATTTTCAATGTGCACATCAGTGACATAGGCAACAGGTTGCAATAGAAGGAGAGTCTGAGTCTGTTGTGGTTGACACCAACATCTGTGGGAGAGTGGACAGTATTTAAGGGATTAAATCAATGAAAAAGGATGTAGAGAATCTAAAACCATGGTCTTGTGTAACCCCTAGGTGGCGCTATCCCAAGGGCTACTACCCCTGCCTGCTTAGCTAGGAGCAGGTTAAGGGGCCTGAGTTCTGAAACAGGTGCCTCCACCTGGAGGTCAGGGTTGGTAGTGGTCAAGTTAACCTTGGCACAGTCCTTTGGGACACTGTAACCCCCCTTCATTCCTTACTAGTGGCTGGAACAATACACAATACCCCTGATACACCGCACAAGAACCAACACTGTTTGCACTTACCACCAGGGCTTTCCTCTGGCTCGACCCTGGGGACCCACTGTAAAACAAGGTTATACACAGCAAATAATAGCAATACAGTACTCTTGCACAAACTGGAATCACAGTCAGGATAAATGCAAAATGAGTTAGATCTGATTTATTTAAGGGACTTGAACAAGGGAGGGGTGTAATCAGGTTAATTTGCTTAAAGGCTGTATCAATCAAACAGTTATGCATGCACTTCAGGGTCCATGAACAGTCACACACTCTGGGTACCCAGGTGAGAAAGAGGTGGGCTAGCCAGGATCGTTGCTCTGGGTAGTTTGGTGTCACAGCTGGTTGGGGCCCTGTGATAGAAGAAAACAACATGTGCCACACACACTAATTGTAATCCGGAGCAGGAGGGCTCAGTTCATGAAAGAAAAGAAACAACAAGACAATCAGATGACACACTTAGATTAAGCTGTTGTTGCAGGGAGCTACCCTGATGGTTACTTATGGTACCCAAGGCTGGACATAGGCTGGATGAAAATTGAGACTGCAGGTGGTTGATCTGGAATGCCAGGAAAAGCAGGGTCCACACGATTCACCGAGGTGTTGTTCCTGTTCAAGCATGGAGCAGGGGGCTGATCTCCAGACAGGTCTCTCATCAGTAACTTTCTCTGTGCAGTGGGGTAGTCTGGCAGGGCCAGTGTGGCAAGGCCCAGGTCGTATGGAGATAAATGCCGATTCAGTCCGGTCGAGCTGGATACAGCTTCCAGCAAGCAGAACACAATTCACACAATGGGGAACCAAATCATGACCCACTATTAATACAAAGCACATTTACATGTAAGGGATTCTATTATACCAGTGTAACCCCTAGATGGCGCTATCCCAGGGGCTACTACCCCTGCCTGATTTGCCACTAACAGGTTGAGGGGCCTGGATCCAATGGCGGGTGCCTCCACCCAGAGGTCAGGGTTTGCAATAGTTAAACTTACTTGGTCACAGCCCTCTGGGACACTGCAACCCCCCTTTCTTCCCACTAGTGGCCCACACAATATATCAGAATTACCTTCACAGTATACACTTACCCCAGCACTAGTTCCGCACTGGGACCTCCTGTGAAATAAGATACAGTGCAACAATCACAGTACAGTACTTTAACATAGACAAATACCTCAGGCAGTATAACTTTGCTGAAACAAGCAGCTCTGATTTTTTTAAGGGGATATAACAAGGACAGGGGGAAATCAGGTTAATTAGCTTATCACTTTACTATCTACCTATGGCTCTGTGCACAGACCTATCCCTACCAGTTACTGTCCCTGGGTACCCAAGCCCTAGTGGCTAGTCCAAACTGTGGCAGCTGGTAGGGGCCCTTTCACACAGTGAAAAGAAAAATTAGTTTAAACAGTCAGCAGTACAGTGATTCCATTTGGATTTAATGTGGCAATTCAACAGGGAGCGACCCTGAATTAGTACTCACGACCTCCAAACAAGATAGGGTCCTTCAACGTCAGCAGGGCTACTCTTGAGCTCCACGAGACTCTTCACACATTTATATGGTAAAAAGAAAGTACTATACCAGGCAGGCTGCTTCTCTATCCCGATCGCAATTACTGCACAATACCCGGAGAACACACAGCAGATTCAGTTCCTGACAGACCGAGTGCAATTCAACAATTTCTCCAGTCTTCTACAGGGTGAGCCTGGTTTCTACTCTTCAGAGATCCTTTGATTCTTTTCACAGGACGGATTCAGTCCTAACAAGCAGTTACACAAGCTGCAGACCGAACTCTGGGCCTTACACGCTTTTTTGACTGAAACTGTGCACTGAAGGAGCACAGGGTTTCTTTCTCTCACTGCCAGAGCTAAACTGAAACTCCAACAGACAAAACCCGGCACTTCCTTTGAGTTCCTCCCAGTTCTTGACTGGATTGGCTGTCACTCACAATAGACTGCTGCTGTTGGTCCAAAAAGGCGCTGAAGTCTAAACTACATCTCCCAGAGTCACTGCCCATACAATCCTCTTGTGGCTGGTTCAGATTATGAGTCCAAGTTCTGATTTGTCCAAGGCACCATTTTAGAGCTAGCTTACCCCACACTGATTGGTCCAGTTCAGCAGTTCAAAACCAGAATGGGGAACTAGGCAGACACAGTTCTGACTGCAAAGAAAGCAGGTTAGACAAACTGTAATTTCATTATTACTGTAAATGATTTCTGGCAAACAGTTACATCTTTCAGATAGGTTCCCTTTGCACTCCTAGTGACTGCAAAAATGGAGTGAATTGGCAGCAGCTCGAGTGGTACTCAAACAGAGAAGCACACAGTCCCCCATACAAACTAATTATGTCTGCAAGCAGACAGCTCTTAAAGAGACAGTACCAGAGGCTCTAAAAAACACTCACTGATAAATGGCTTAAATGCCAAACACCATTCAGGCTTGGAGCATTCAAGCAAGCTCCTGGAAGTCTTTTGGGAACCCCCATTTGCAGGGGGGTTACACCCTTCCTGGCCTGGGAAAGCTTGACGTCCGCGTCAAGCAAGTACCCCCATAAGTTTCAACTGCAACCATATACATTTGCATTAGGCTCACACACATGTAATCATCAGTCAATACATAATTTTACCAAGAACACATTTCTGAAACATTGCAGTACGTCACTCTTTACACAGTATTACACACACATTGTACCATAACTCAAGTTATTACCTCTTGTACATGAAACCTGAAGAGAGGGGCCCTTCCTATCAGTTACCTTTGGGCTGGACGGGCAAGGCACCATACTTAGAGGGCAACACAAGTAACTTGAGTTAGCACTGATGCTCAGTTTGGGCAATGAGCTCGGGGACACATACACTCCTTATGGACAACATTGAGAGACAAGTCCACAGGCCTCCCAAGTGAATCATAACTGAGGTGCACCACAGGCTTTACAGCTCGACCAGTCTTTCTAGGGGAACTGTTACAGTCTCTGCACTCTGAGCCTCATTTTCAGCATTGTCCTCACTTGTCAGGAGTCTCCTGGGGGTAGAGAGGCTAGAACTTGGGGCACTTTCAGCTCCAGGAGTTACAGTTTCTGAGTCCACAACATTTGGCTCGCATGGAGAGCTTGGACACTGGCAGTGGACTGTCAGGGCACTCAAAATACTCTTCTTGTTCAGGTGTATCACCAGTCTGCCCCAATCTATCATTTTCTCCCTGAAAGCTCAGACAATTCAACCATGCACAATGATTCCATTTCATCTGATCTGATGCTTTGCACTTCACTTTCTGGGAGCATTGGCTCCAGGGATGAAGCTGGGGGCTTAGACAGTCCAGAAGGCCCAGCTTTGTCTCCAGTATTGACTAGGGATTGCCCCAAAACAATTGACTCAGTTCAGAAGAAGGATAGTATTCAAAGTCACTCTCACTTTCTTCTGATATGGACTGACAGTCATGCTCAACTGGGACTTGTGCAGGGGAACACTTTAACTCTGCTTCTGTAGGTGCAGACTTCCTTGATCTTTTCTTAGCAGCAGCTCTAGTCACTGGTCCAGAGGGGCATCTTCTGGGGCTCAGACTCAATCAGGATTTGTCCAATGGGCAGTAAATGATTTCTATGCATTGTTTTTACATCTTTTGAATTGTTCTCAGGCCTTACTTTGTACACTGGCAGATCATCTAGTTTGCCCACTACAATGTGAGGAGATGGTGCCATCTGTCAGCAATCTTGTGTTTGCCATGCAGTCCCAGATTTCTTAGCAATACCTGATCTCCTCCTGGTTCCTGTGCTTTCACCTTTTATCATACCGTTCTTTGTTGGCCAGATTTTTTTGGCAGCCATGGTTTGAGCCAGTTGGTATGCATGAGTTAGCTGGGCCTTTAACTTTGCACATACTGTAAATAGTTGTCAGCTTGAACCCCATCAGGAGAGACCCCAAAACACACATCTACTGGTAGTCGTGCTTCTCTTCCAAACATCAGGTAGGGGAGAACCCAGTGGCATCACTTTTGGTGCAGTTATAAGCATGTACCAGGGTGCTAATTTGTTGGCTCCATCTAGGCTTGTCCTTTGGGTGCAGGGTGCCTAGCATATCTAGCAAAGTGCGTTGAAACGTTCAGGCTGTGGGTCCCCTGGGGTGGTAAGGAGTGGTTCTGGACTTTCGCACTCCCACAGAGAAAGCATCTCTTTGATCAGACGACTCTCAAAGTCTCTCCCTTGATCAGAATGGATTCTTTGTGGAGCCCCATAGTGAACAAAAAGTTTTCTACAAGTACTTTGGCCACAGTGGATGCTTTCTGGTCTTTGGTGGGAAAGCTTGGGCATATCTCGTGAAATGGTCAGTGACCACCAGCACATTACTGATATTTCTTTGATCTGACTCCAAACTCAGAAAATCAATACAGACCAGCTCCATGGGTGCACTGGTGGTGATGCTAACAAGGGGGCAGCCCTCTGGGGTAAAGCTTTCCTCTGTAAGCAGCGACTACAAGTTCGAATGGTTGCTCCACATCAGCCCCATCTTAGGCCAATAGAATCTGGATCTCACCAAGTCAAGTGTTCTGTCTATACCAAGGTGCCCCATGTGGTTGTGCAAGGACCTCAGTACTGAGTCTCGAAAGGCAGTGGGCAGCACTAGTTGTTGTTTGTCTACTTGTCCCCCTCTGTCTACTGTTTCTCTGTATAACAGTTTATTGATCAGTTTCAACTTAGGACCTTCTTTGTATAACAGTGCAGTTCTCAAACCAGTGGAGCGTAATTTGGACACATCTTTTCCTGCATAGAGGGCTTCTAAAGCTGCTTTGATCATGGGATCGCGGGATTGAGCCCGCCGAATACTGTCATTGTCCAGCTGAGGCAGTGCACCAATGTCTATTGCAGAAAAGTGGCAATAAGCAGCAGGTATGCAATTCTCAGAGGGTCCCAAGCAATCCACCATGCAGTCCACTGCATCCGTGGACATTTGTTCCTCCCTGTCAAACTTCTGGCAGAGTGCCCGAATGTCAGGTTCTGCCAATCGGACCCAATCATTCTGGGAAACAGGCCTCCGGGAGAGAGCATCAGCATCTATGTGGTTCAGACCTGCTCGGTATCCGAGAGCATAGTCATATGTAGATAATGCAGAAAGCCACCTATGGCCAGTGGCATCCAACTTAGCTGAGGTCTGCACATAGGTCAAAGGATTATTGTCAGTTTTTACTAGTATTTTAGCCCCATACAAGTACTCATGGAATTGGTCAACAATAGCCCACTTCAAAGCTAGGAACTCTAACTTATGTACAGGATAGTTCTTTTCGGATGGGGTCAGGCTTCTACTGGCAAAGGCCACTGGTCTCAGGCCATTCTCGTGCTCTTGGTACAACACAGCCACCAACCCTTGCAAGCTAGCATCAGTGTGCAGGACGTAAGGTTTTCTTGGATCGGCATAGGCCAGCACTGGAGCATGGGTAAGTTGATATATGATCTCATGAAAAGCAGTCTCACAATCAGGAGTCCAGCGGGCCCCAAATACTTCACTCAGATGAAAATACACTCTTTCAGTCTTGAGGATGCTGACTTTTGGTATTTTTTGTGGGTTGGGGGATACCCTTGAGTAAGGTTAAGTAAAGGGCGGATCACTCTTGAATAGTCCTTGATGAAGCGCCGATAATAACCACAGAATCCCAGGAATCTTTGCAGTTCTTTTAGATTTTTGGGCTGTGGCCAGGTGGTCAAGGCCTCAACTTTACTTGGGTCGGTCTCTATTCCTCGGTGGACACTATGTGTCCCAATACTTTACTGATGTTTGAAAGAATTGACACTTATCAATGGACAGTTTAAGGCCAAAGTCCTCCAGTCGGTCCAATACCTTAAATAATCTGCTCTCATGTTCCTCCAGTGAGCTGCCAAACACAATAACATCATCTAGGTACACCAGGCACTCTAGTAAGTTCATGTCCCCCACTGCAAGCTCCATCAATCGTTGAAAAGTGGCTGGAGCACCTGAAATCCCTTGAGGCATCCTCATGAATTCATGGAAGCCAAGCGGACAGATAAAGGCTGTCTTCTCATGGTCCTCTGGGGCCATCGGGATCTGGTAGTACCCACTGCGGAGATCCAACACAGAGAACCACTTGCTCCTGTTTAGGCAGTCCAAAGCATCCTGAATGCGGGGCATTGTGTACTGATCAGGATAGTCCGACGGTTTAAGGTGCGATAATCCACAACATCCTTACTGTCCCATTCTTTTTCCTCACTACCACAATGGGGAAGCATAAGGCTTCTGGATTCTTGTATTACACCAGCAACGAACATCTCTTGCAGATGCCGTCTCACATCATCTATGTCAGCAGGTGCCAGGCGTCGAGACCTCTCACGAAATGGTCTTTTCGTCATGCAGCCGGATATTGTGTTCAGCTCCTTGCATGCATCCTACGTCCCATTCCTTTAAAGAAAACACCTGGTCTCTCTGGGCAAGCTTCTCACTGATCCTCACTTTCCATTCAGCTGGCAACGGGGAGTCGCCCGAAATCAAACAAGTCAGGCGTTACTCTGTCATTCTTCCTCGAACTCTTGCTGCTGGGTAGCACTGCAGTGTCTGCACAATGCACATTAGCCAGGATGCAACCTCTATTTACTCGAATGTCTCTTTCAGACACATTATGAACTTGGACCATTACCCTTCTGGCATAAGTATGGGCTCTAGCGGGCAAAATACTAGGCTTGACCAGCAGTCCCTCTGGCAATTTTCCATCGCCTGGTGCATCCAACATTAATATTTTATTCTTAACATCCTTTCTGATACGGACCTCTCCCTGTAAGGTACACTGGGCATTTGGCGCCAGGATCAGAGACTCAGGATCCTTCTTCCATACAATTCCGACCGGTTCCTCTGGTTCTATTTTTTCAGCATCTCTCTGTGCCTCATAGGCCTTCTTAATTAAAGCTGGAACTTTTAAAGCTCTACTAGTTTTGACCCTGTTTTTCATAACACAACTGTGCCAGCCTTCCGAACATATGAGCATTTGTTCCAATCAACAAAGGGACACCATCATACAGTCCAGTGGGGGACACACTAGGCTAGAGTCTCACTTGTTCGGCCACTCCAGCCACGGAGGTGGGGAAAGACAGCCAAATTCGGATATACCCGAATAGGGTAGGCCTTCTCACTTAACCCCCATACATGCAGTCCTTCTAATGGTTGTAAGGGCACGTCTGACAAATGCTTCTGGTACCACTCCTGGAACATAATTGTCACTTGGGAGCCACTGTCTCATACAGCTCTTGTAGACACTCCATTCACCTTTACAGTGGTCTCCATGGAGGACCCACTATTCTGGACCAGTCTGGAGAGGCATAGTGGGGGCCTGGGCAACTGACCTTGCCACAAAAGGACGTGAGTTAGCATTTTTGGTGCCCTCACTGGGATCATTTTGTGCACCTCTTAACCACTGATTTGTTCTCCGAAGCTCTCCTTGTAGCCTCTATGCAACTTTGTCAGTGTCTTTTGGGGACCGGCATTCCCTTTTCATGTGCCCATCCTTCCCACAATTATAGCAAAACATACTTTCTGGAGTTTGAGCTGGCTGAGGCGCCACACTGGGAGCCAGGGCGGGGGTATTACTAACTGGAAACCTTGGTGCCATCTCTGTCTGCGGCGTGATAAGCATTTGGAGACATCTCGTCAGTTTCTCCACTTCCATGTTCAAGGAATTGAGTTTGGAGCTGTTATCAGCAGGAGATACATGGGTGGGTACCCCACCCCCATAGCAGATGCAGTCGGATATAGGTCAGGGCCCGTACTTGCAGGCGTGGCCTTCATAAAGGGACTGTTTTTGAATTCCCGGATCTCTCTCAACAGTTCGCCCCATTGTGGCATATCTTTTCCTTGTCAGAGCACTCATTGACTGCCAACCTCTGCCCCTGAACTTCACTTGATGGGCCACCTCAGTCACTCTGGTCAGAGCTGCAGCTATTGGTGCAGGTCCCTCCCGAGGTCGCCTTTTCTCAACTCCTCGAATTTCTCTCATTAACTCATCATAGGAGGGTGGGGATTCCAGTCGATTTTCCAGGCGAACTGAAGCAACAGCAGTTCTGAGAAGGGGGAGACTTAAGGATCCTGTCCAGCGTGGTTCGTCCAGTTCAATCGCTGGCAAACTACCCTTTCTGAGGCATTCTTGCAACAATTTTTCCAGCCGAGATACATACACAGACAACAACTCCCCTTGGTACTGTTGTGCATTTCTTACTCTCCACCATAGATCCTCATCAGAATCTGGGCTCCCATGCACATTCTCCAAGGCCTCAAGATAGGCCTGTGCAGTCAATTCAGGGTTACTGGCCCATTTAGCATGGATGGTAGCCAGGGCAGGACCTCGGAGGCTCTCACTAACCCTCTTTCGCTTTTCAGCTTCCGAGCATTGCCATTCTAGCACTTGGGGGGCAACATAGTCTATCCAGGTCTCCCAGTCATCCTCCCCTTGGGGGGTGGGGAGGGTGCCAGAGAAGATCCTCAACCTTCGGTAAGAGTCGTGACTAATGGCAGGTGCAGAAATAGGAGTCTGCATTGGTTCAGCCACCATTACGGGTACTGGAGCGGGAGAGGGTGTTGGGGGAGGAACACCCCCAGGTGGCAAGAATAGTTTCTTCAAGTCCTCCACAGTTTTCCTTCCCCAGCAACCATTTAGCAAATTTCTCCTCAAAGTTTCAGACAGTGGTGGGGCTCATTCCCACCGGTCTTTACTGTACTTAGTTATCACTCTCCAGGCAGTGAGGGCTCCTCTGGGGTAATGGTCTGTGGCACTTTGGAGCGATCTATGGGATCCTTAAACTCTACTAGGGCCAGGAAAGTGTGGGTGAGCAGATTAGCATGCCGACCCACCACCACAGGGTTTTGTAAACCTTCCACCTTGGAAAGTACTCCTGTACAGTGTCCGTATTGATACCCAGGGGATGTCCAGGATAAGCATAGCATTTTGGGGTCAATCTCCTCCCCAGTACACCACTCCACCAGCCGCACAGCCACTTCTGTTGGGGTACCCATTTTTTTCTTAACAGTGGTTCTGTAAATATGGCCACAGAGGACACACAATCCCAGCGTGAGCCTCCAAGATGTAACCCTAGATGGCGCCATCCCAGGGCTACTACCCCTGCCTGATTTGCCACTAACAGGTTGAGGGGCCTGATCCAATGGCGGTGCCTCCACCCAGAGGTCAGGGTTTGCAATAGTTAAACTTACTTGGTCACAGCCCTCTGGGACACTGCAACCCCTTTCCCACTAGTGGCCCACACAATATATCAGAATTACCTCAGTATACACTTACCCCCGCACTAGTTCTGGCACTGGGACCTCCTAGAAATAAGATACAGTGCAACAATCACAGTACAGTACTTTAACATAGACAAATACCTCAGGCAGTATAACTTTGCTGAAACAAGCAGCCTGATTTATTTAGGGATATAACAAGGACAGGGGAAATCAGGTTAATTAGCTTATCACTTTACTATCTACCTATGGCTCTGTGCACGGAGCTATCCCTACCAGTTACTGTCCTGGGTACCCAAGCCCTAGTGGCTAGTCCAAACCATGGCAGCTGGTAGGGCCCTTTCACACAGTGAAAAGAAAAATTAGTTTAAAACAGTCAGCAGTACAGTGATTCCATTTGGATTTAATGTGGCAATTCAACAGGGGCGACCCTGAATTAGTACTCACGCACTCCAAACAAGATAGGGTCCTTCAACGTCAGCAGGGCTACTCTTGAGCTCCAGACTCTTCACACATTTATATGGTAAAAAGAAAGTACAATACCAGGCAGGCTGCTTCTCTATCCCATCGCAATTACTGCACAATACCCGGAGAACACATAGCAGATTCAGTTCCTGACAGACCGAGTGCAATTCAACAATTTCTCCAGTCTTCTACAGGGTGAGCCTGGTTTCTACTCTTCAGAGATCCTTTGATTCTTTCACAGGACGGATTCAGTCCTAACAAGCAGTTACACAAGCTGCAGACCGAACTCTGGGCCTTACACACGTTTTTTGATGAAACTGTGCACTGAAGGAGCACAGGGTTTCTTTCCCTTCACTGCCAGAGCTAAACTGAAACTCCAACAGACAAACCAGGCACTTCCTTTGAGTTCCTCCCAGTTCTTGACTGGATTGGCTGTCGCCACAATAGACTGCTGCTGTTGGTCCAAAAGGCGCTGAAGTCTAAACTACATCTCCCAGAGTCACTGCCCATACAATCCTCTCTTGTGGCTGGTTCAGATTATGAGTCCAAGTTCTGATTCGTCCAAGGCACCATTTTAGAGCTAGCTTACTCCACACTGATTGGTCCAGTTCAGCAATTCAAAACCAGAATGGGAACTAGGCAGACACAGTTCTGACTGCAAAGAAAGCAGGTTAGACAAACTGTAATTTCATTATTACTGTAAATGATTTCTGGCAAACAGTTACATCTTTCAGATAGGTTCCCTTTGCACTCCTAGTGACTGCAAAAAATGGAGTGAATTGGCAGCAGCTCGAGTGGTACTCAAACAGAGAAGCACACAGTCCCCCCATACAAACTAATTATGTCTGCAAGCAGACAGCTCTTAAAGAGACAGTACCAGAGGCTCTAAAAACACTCACTGATAAATGGCTTAAACGCCAAACACCATTCAGGCTTGGAGCATTCAAGCAAGCTCCTGGAAGTCTTTTGGGAACCCCCATTTGCAGGGGGGTTACACCAGAAAACTTCTCTCCGGTCACAATCGCAAAGTCTGCACACACCAGAAGTTTCGAGGTAGCTGGAAATCCTGACAGGCTGATGCATTTAGCAAATGTTTGATCTTCTTCAGGTTGATCCCGGTCACAACTCAGTGGCTTACTTCGTTCTCACAAACTCGGATTCAGTCTGAAGTGATTCTCTTCTCCCTCTCAGGGGCAGCAGGCAGGCATGCAGGCCAAAACTCAGGCCTTTCCACAGAGACTTTCTTGAGCTGTTGCTTCTTCAGCTCCCAACTTAGATCTGACTCAACTGCCAGCAAGCCTGGGAATTTCCCCAAGATCTAAAAAGTCTAGTGGGCTGATTCATCTGTCAGCTACAGCAGGAGCTTCCCATTAAGGTGCAAAAAGGTGCCAAAAGCCCAGAACTACAATTCCTACCAATTCTGACTCCGGACAGTTCCTGTAGTCTGGCTCCATTTTAGGTCCCACCAGTACCAATTGGTCCAACTTGGCAGTCCCGGGCCAAAGTGGTGGGGATAAACAAAACAGCCCTTGCTGCAAAGAAGACAGGTTAGACAAATTACATTATCATTATCACTCCAAATAATTTTCAGCAAATAGTTACATTTTTCAACAGAGCTCCCTCTCTGATTACTTATGACTGCAATCCAGACAGCTCTTAAAGAGACAGTACACAGAGGCTATACAGGCAATCTCTGGCAATCACATTTAAACTGCTAAAATGCAGGACACCAACCTGGCAGCGAGCATTTAGGCAAGCTCAAGGAAGACTTTTTGGGAGCCCCCATTTTTAGGAGGGTTACACCCTTCCCTGCCTAGAGAAAACTTGGCATCTGCATCAAGTCTGTACCATCACAATATTGCAAATGCAAACTATACTAGACATTTATACCTTTAGCATGTTATGCAAGTGACTTCTGATGCATCAGTCAATGTAAACTTATACCTTAATTATACATATTCTCTACACTTTACAATACTATATCAATTCTGACAATACACCATGCGTATTTCACACAGGTAATTTACACATTACTATGCGGAATCATGTAATAACTTCTTGTACATTGAACAATGTAAGAGGAGGCCCTTCCCTATCAGCTAACTTGGGGCTAGATGGGGCGGGGCACCATACCTAGAAGGCAGAACAATCAACCTTGAATTGGCACTTAGGATCAGTTTAGGCAGTGAGCTCTGAGAAACATAAACCCCTTTGTGGACCACATTGAGAGGCAAATCCACTGGCCTCCTGGGAGAATCATAACTAAAGCGTACTACTAGCTTGACAGCTCATCCAGTTATTCTGAGGGGGACAACAACAGTCTCTGTACTCTCAGCACTGGTCTGGGGACTCTTGTCACTTGTGAGGGGTGCCTCTGTCTGGATGGGAATGTCCAAACCTGGGGCACTGTCGGCTCCTTGCTCTGCAGGCTCTGTTTCTACAACACTTGACTCATTTTGCTAAGGCTCAGGCACAATCAAGCTTTGAGACATGGAAGGGGGGTGGTCAGCACTCTCATAGTGTTCTTCAAGTTCTGGTATGTCACCAGAAAGACTCAAATCCTCAGCTCCTTCTTCAGGTAAATCATACAGTTCCATAATACACAGAGACTCAACATCTTCAGACATGATACTTTGCACTTCACTTTCTGGGAGCATTGGCTCCAAGGATGAAGCTGGGGTGGGGTTAGGCAGTCCAGAAAGCCCAGCTTCAACCCTACAATTAGTCATAGGGTGGCCTCAAAACAGCTGACTCAACTCATAGGAGGGGTACTAGGCATTGTCACATTCACTTTCATCTGAGGTGGACTGACAGTAACTATCATTCTCAACCTGCTGCGGGGGAAACCTTAAACTTGTAACCACTAGGATAGGTCAACTCTGTCTCTTTCTTGCAGCAGCATGAGTCACTGGCCCAAGGGACTCAATCTCTGAGGATTCAGCCTCAATTATGACTTGGCTGATAGGTAGCAAGTGGTTACGGTGCATGGTCTTGACAGCTTTGGAGTTATTCTCTTGGTGTACCTTGTACATGGGTGGATCATCCAACTTTCCAAATACTACATGGGGGAGATGGTGCCACTGATCAGCAATTTTGTGTTTGCCATGCCGTCCCAACTTGCGTAACACCACACGGTCTCCAGATCGAAGTGCTTGAGCCTTTGCTTTTTTATCATGCCACTCTTTGTTGGCTAGATTTCTCTTGGCGGCCATTGTCTGGGCCAGTTGATAGGCATGGTTCAATTGAGCTTTCAGTTTTTGTACAAAATGCAGGTAGATTTCAGCTCGGACCCCATCTGGAGAGACCTCAAAACAGACATCAACTGGCAGCCAGACCTCTCTCCCGAACATGAGGTGGTAGGGGGAGAACCTGGTAGCATCATTTTTCATGCAATTATATGCATGTACCAAGGTGCTAATCTGCTGGCTCTATTTATGCATGTCCTTTGGGTGGAGGGTGCCCAGCATGTCTAGCATGGTGCGGTTAAATCATTCTGGTTGAGGATCTCCCTGCAGGTGACAGGGGGTGGTTCTTGACTTTTGAACACCCCATAGAGAGAGCATTTCTTTGATTATTTGACTCTCAAAGTCTCTGCCCTGGTCAGAGTGGATCCGCTGGGGGCACCATAGTGGATGAAGAAATTTTCCACTTGCACCTTGGCCATGGTAGATGCCTTTTGATCTTTGGTGGGAAAAGCTTGAGCATACCATATGAAATGATCCATAAGCACTAACACATTGCCAATGTT
The DNA here is from genome assembly GCA_016271365.2 of Neoceratodus forsteri. NCBI lineage: Eukaryota > Metazoa > Chordata > Ceratodontiformes > Ceratodontidae > Neoceratodus > Neoceratodus forsteri. The sequence continues at coordinate 396,445,748 of CM028131.1, read as the reverse complement.
CCACTGATCAGGTTCTAAACACAAGAAGTCTATGCAGACTAGTTCCATGGGAGTGCTGGTAGTAATATTAACAAGGGAGGCAGCCCTCTGAGGCAGGGCTTTTCTTTGCAGGCAGCAATTACAAGTCTTTATATGGTGCTCAATATCAGCCCTCATTTTGGGCCAGTAGAAGCGAGATCGTACCAGGTCAAGGGTTCTGTCAATACTGAGGTGCCCCATGTGATTGTGGAGGGACCTCAGTACCAAATCTTTGAAGGCCATGGGCAGGACCAATTGTTGCTTGTCTACTTTGCCACTACAATCTACTGTCTCTCTATACAACAACTGATTGAGCAACTTCAATCTGGGGCCTTCTTTAAAAAATAACGCAGTTCGCAAGTCAGTGGAACGTAACTTAGACACATCTTTCCTCGCACGCAGGGCATCAAGTGCTGGCTGAATCATAGGATCTTGGGATTGAGCCCACTGAATGCTGTCATTGTTAAATTGAAGTGGTGCACTAATATCTAGAGCAGAGAAGTGGCACTAACCAGCCGGTATGCAGATGTCAGAAGGGCCCAAGCAATCTACTAAACAGTCCACTGTGTCTGCAGACATCTGTTCATCTCTATCAAACTTTTGGCACAATGCTAGGATGTCAGGTTTGGACAGCCACACCCAATCACTCTTGGAAGTGGGACTTCATGATAGGGCATCAGCATCAATATGGTTCAGGCCCAGTCTGTATTCGACAGCATAATCATAGGTTGATAATGCAGAAAGCCACCAGTGTCTAGTGTTGTCTAACTTAGCTGAAGTTTGTACATAGGTCAATGGGTTATTGTCAGTCTTCACCAATATCTTTACCCCATCGAGGAATTCATGAAACTGGTCAACGATGGCCCATTTTAGCACAAGGAACTCCAACTTATGTACAGGGTAGTTTCGCTCTGATGGGGTCAAGCTCTACTGGTGAAAGTCACTGGTCTCAAACCATCATCATGGTCTTGATAGAGCACAGCTCCTAGACCCTGCAGACTAGCATCAGTATGCAGCACATAGGGTTTGGTGGGGTCAGCATAGGCGAGGATAGGGCATCGGTGAGCTGGTATATGATTTTGCAGAAGGCTGCTTCACAGTCAGGCATCCAGCTGGGCCCAAAGAGTTCACCTGGGTGGAAGTATACTTTTTCTGGTTCTTTGGTGGCCCCTTTCTTGTAATTACAATTGGTAGGAGGGTAACCCTAGGTAAGATTCAATACTGGCCGAATCACCTTGGAATAGTCCTTTATGAACCTGCAGTATTAGCCACAGAACCCCAGGAAACATTGTTCTTTCAAATTATGAGGCTGGGGCCAAGTAGTTAGGGCTTCAACCTTACTGGGACCAGTCTCTATCCTTTCTGTAGATACTATGTGCCCCACATACTTCACGGAGGTTTGGAAACACTGTCACTTGTCAATGAACAGCTAGAGGCCGAAGTCTTACAGTCAGTCTAGAACTTTTAACAGTCAGTTCTCATGCTCCTTTAGGGTGCTCCCAAACACAATGACATCATCCAAGTACACCAGGCATTCCAGCAAATTCATATCTCCCACCACAGGATCCATCAGTAGCTGAAAGGTGGCTGGGGTACACAATATCCCCTGTGGCATTCTCAGAAATTTGTAGAACCCCAAAGGACAGATGAAGGCTGTTTTCTCATGGTCCTCCAGGGCCATTGGAATCTGGTAATATCCACTGCGAAGATCCAACACGGAGAACCATTTGCTCCCGTTCAAGCAGTCCAGGGCATCCTGTATATGAGGCATAGTGTACTGGTTTGGGATGGTCCACCAGTTCAGGGTTCGATAATCAACACACATCCTCACAGACCCATTCTTCTTATGTACAACCACAATGGGAGAGGTGTATGGGCTCCTGGATTCTTGCATCACACCAGCAGTGAGCATTTCCTGCAGGTGTCTTCTCACATCATCTATGTCTGCTGGAGCTAGGCGTTGGGACCTCTCTCGAAATGGCTGTTCATTGTGCAGGCATATGTGATGCTCCACACCCTGGACACATCCCACGTCCCATTCCTACAATGAAAATACTTGGTCTGTTTGGGCAAGTCACTTGCTAATTCTAACCTTCCATTCAGCTGGCAACAGGGAGTCACCAAAGTCAAACAAGTCTGGGGTCACTCTCTCCTTCTCACCAGGGTGCTTGTTGCTGGGCAATACTGCAGTGTCTGTGCAGTGTACTGTAGCTAAGGTGCACCCTCTGTTCACCCGGATCTCCCGATCTGACACATTGTGAATCTGGACCATCACTCGTCATGCATAGACATGGGCATAAACAGGCAAGATGCTGGGCATGACCAATAATCCTTCTGCCAATTTTCCATCACCTGGTGCATCCAACATCAGTATTTTGTTCTTGACATCTTTCCAGAGGTGGACCTCCCCTTGAATGGTACACTGGGCATTTGGGGCCAATACCATTGAATCAGGATCCTTCTTCCACATGATCCCCACCAGTTCATCCTGGTCTACATCCTCAGGTTTCTGTTACAAATCATAAGCCCTCTTGATCAGAGCTGGAATTCTCAGGGCCCTCCCAGTCCATCACCCTTGTTTCTCATGACAGAGTTGAGCCAGTCTCCCAAACATATGGGTGTTTGTCCCAATTAACAGGGGGACCCCCATCATACAGTCTGGTGGGGGGACACACTAGGGCCAGGGTCTCTACATGCTCCTCTACACCAGTTACAGTTGCAGGAAAAGACAACCAGAGGTGAACATACCCTAGGTAGGGATAGGACTTGTCACTCAGGCCCCACACCTGTAGGCCTTCCAGGGATTGCAAAGGCATATCAGATAAGTGTTTGTCATACCAGTCCTGGAATACAATGGTCACTTGTGACCCACTTTCAAGCACAGCCTGAGTATGAATGCAGTTCACAGTCACCGTAGTCTCTATTTAAGGGCCCGCTATTTTGGACCATTCTGGAGAGGCACTAGCAGAGGTCTAGACAGACGGTTTAGCCACAAAGAAGTTTGAGTTAGGGTTTCTTGAACCCTCATTGTGGTCATTTCGGGCACCCCTTGGCCATTGTTTGCTTTTCGGAGCTCCCCTTGGAGTCTGTTTACTACTCTTTCTAAGTTCTTCTTGAGACCGGCATTCTCTTTTCATATGGCAATCCGTTCCACAGTTGTGACAAATGATAGACTCCTGGGTCATCCTGGGAGAGAACGTCATATGAGGAACTGAAGCAGTAGTAAAAGATTGGGATCAAATATCTGCTTGCAGTGGTGAGAGTGGTGCAACGTGTCTTAGCAGTTCCTTCAGAGTGGCAGTCAACCCGGTGATGTCAGCCTTGGAGCCACCCTCGGTAACGGATGCCTGAGGGTGCACCCCCACTCCCATGGCAGTCATGTCCTGAGAGGGACCAGAATCTTGTTCCATGGGGGAAGCCCTTTCAGAGGCACCCATCTTCAACTCTCAGACTTCCTTAAGTAGCTCATCTTTCCAATGCTGGGCCCTGGGTGGGAATTCCTTTGCATTCTCAGAGTGCTTGTTAAGTGCCAGCTTTTTCCCCTGAGCCTCATTTGGCTGATCACTCTCAGTCACTTGTGCAGCAGCAGCAGCAGATAGGGGTGCAATTCCCCCATGGGGTCACCTGTGCTCAACCCCCCGAATTTCTCTCATTAGCCTGTTATAGGAGGGGGGGTGATTCCAGTCGGGTGGCAAGGCATAACTGAAGCAGTAACAATTCTGAAAACAGAGCAGACTTAAGGATCCAGTCCAGCCTAGTTCGATCTAATTCATTTGATGGCAAACTACCCTTTCTGAGGCACTCTTGTAGCAGGTTTCAAGCCAAGGTACATATACAGACAATGGCTCCCCTGGGTACTGCTGAGCATTTCTTACTCTCCTCCTCAGATCCTCATCCAAATCCAGGCTTCCATACACATTCTCCAATGCATCAAGATACTCCTGTGCAGTTGCTTCAGGGTTATTGACCCATCTGGCATGGATGGTAGCCAGAGTAGGACCTCGGATGCCCCCACTCAACCTCTTTCATTTCTCTGCTTCTAAGCATTGCCATTCAAGTACTAGGGGGCAACATACTCTATCCAGGCTCCCAATTATCCTCCCCTGGGGGTTGGGGAGGGTGCCCAAGAAGATTCTCAGCCTTCGGTAGGAGTCATGACTAATGGCAGGTACAGATATATGGGCCACCATTGGCACAGGCACAGAAGATGGGGCAGTAACAGGTGCTGGAATGGGAGGGGGTGTTGGGGAAGGAACACCCTCAAGTGACAGGAATAGTTTCTTACAGTCCTCTATGGTTTTCCCTTCCTCCAGAAACAACTTAGCAAATTTCTCCTCAAAAGTCTCAGATAATGGTGGGAGCTCATCCTCCCCGGGGGCTTTACTGTCTTTTGTTATCACTCTACAGGTAGCTGGAACCCCTTCTGGGGCAATAGTCTGTGGCACTTTAGAGCTGTCCATGAGGTCACTACACTCTACTAAGGCTATGAAAGTTTGGGCGATCAAATCAGCCTGTTGACCCACGACCACAGAGTTTTTTAAACATTCAACTTTGGAAAATACTCCCTCTACAGTGTCCTTACCGGTACCCAGGGGAATATCCAGTATAAGCAGAGCATTTTAGGGGTCTATCTCCTGCCCAGTACACCACCCCAGCAACAGGTGTACAGGCATATCTACTGGGGTAGCCATTAATCTTTAACAATAATTCACAATTTTTGGCCACTAGAAGGCACAATAGCCCAGCAGTGAGCCTCCAAAATGTAATCCCTAGGTGGCATTATCCCAAGGGCTACTACCCCTGCCTGCTTGGCTAGGAGCAGGTTAAGGGGCCTGAGTTCTGAAATAGGTGACTCCTCCCCACGGTCAGAGTTGATAGTGGTCAAGCTAACATGGGCACAGTCCTCTGGGACACTGTAACCCCCCCTCTTTCCTTAATAGTGGCTGGAACAATACACAATAATTACTTTCACAATACCCCTGATACACCACACAAGTACCCACACTGTTTGCACTTACCACCAGAACTTTCCTCTGGCTTAGCCCTGGGGACCCCCTGTAAAACAAGGTTATACACAGCAAATAACAGCAGTACAGTACTCTTGCACAAACTGGAACCACAGTCAGGATAAATGCAAAAAGAGTTAGATCTGATTTATTTAAGGGACTTGAACAAGGGAGGGGTGTAATCAGGTTAATTTGCTGAAAGGCTGTAACAGTTATGCATGCACTTCAGGGTCCATAAACAGTCACACACTCTGGGTACCCAGGTGAAGAAGAAGTGGGCTAGCCAGGATCATTGCCTGGGGTAGGCCGGCGTCACAGCTGGTTGGGGCCCTGCGATGGAAGAAAACAACATGCACCACACACACTAATTGTAATTCAGAGCCGGAGGGCTCAGTTCATGAAAGAAAAGAAACAAGACAATCAGATGACACACTTAGATTAAGCTGTTGTTGCAGGGAGCTACCCTGATGGTTACTCACGATACCCAAGACTGGACACAGGCTGGATGAAAATTGAGACTGCAGGTGGTTGATCTGGAGTGCCAGGAGAAGCAGGGCCCACACAACTCACCGAGGCATTGTTCCTGTTCAAGCGTGGAGCAAGGGACTGATCCCCAGGCAGGTCACTCATCAATGGCTTTCTCTATGCAATGGGGTAGTCTGACAGGGCCAGTGTGGCAAGGCCCGGGCCGTATGGAGATGAACGCGGATTCAGTCCGGTCGAGCTGCATACAGCTTCCAGCAAGCAGAACACAATTCACACAGAGGGGAACCAAATCATGACCCACCATTAAAACACAGCACATTTACATGTAAAGGATTCTATTATACCAGGCAAACCAATCTCTGGTCACAATCGCAACGTCTCTGCACACACCGGGAGTTTTGAGGTAGCTGGAAATCCTGACAGGCCGATGCATTCAGCAAATCTTCAGTCTTCTTCAGGTTGATCCTGGTCACAACTCAGTGGCTTACTTCATTCTCACAAACTCGGATTCAGTCCAAACTGATTCTCTTCTCCATCTCAGGGGCAGCAGACAGGCATGCAGGCCAAAACTCAGGCCTCTCCACAGAGACTGCCTTGAGCTGTTGCTTCTTCAGCTCCCAACTTCGTTCTGACTCAACTGCCAGTAAGCCTGGGAATTTACCCAAGATCCAAAAGGTTCGATTGGCTGATTCATCTGTCAGTCACAATAGGAACTCCCCCTTCAGGTGCAAAAGGCACCAAAAGCCCAAAACTACAATTCCTACCGATTCCAACTCCAGACAGCTCCTGTAGTCTGGCTCCATTTTAGGTCCCACCAGTACCGATTGGTCCAATTCAGCAGTCCTGGGCCAAAGTGGTAGGGATAAACAAAACAGTTCTTGCAGCAAAGAAGGCAGGTTAGACAAACTACATTATCATTATTACTCTAAATGATTTTCAGCAAATAGTTACATCTGTCAACAGAGCTCCAGCTCAGATTACTTATGACTGCAATCCAGGCAGCTCTTAAAGAGACAGTACACAGAGGCTATACAGGCAATCTCTGGCAGTCACATTTAAACTGATAAAATGCAGGACACCAGCCTGGTAGTGAGCATTTAGGCAAGCTCAAGGAAGACTTTTCGGGAACCCCATTTGTAGGGGGGTTACACTTGTATCTGGAAGCTAAAGAGAAACATCAAGAAACATGAAGTAATGAAGTCATGCACATTAGTAATAAGAACCAACAAACTAAATATAGCACTGATGAGTAAAACTGGAACACTCATTTATTTATTCAATAATTGTTTGGCTGGGAAAGGTACACTGAGCTGAAGCTTATTTATAGGTGAAACCCAGCAGCCCAAGGAAGTTTAGTGTCTTCTTCAGGTCTCACAGTATGTGGCAGTTGTGAGACTCAAACCAAGGTCTGCTGTGTCTTCAGGTTAACAGTATGGTACTTTAACCTCAAGGCTATACTGTGTCTTTGAAGAAAGCAATACAGAGGTAATAATAAGTACTCACATGATGCCCACTTCTCAATGTAGTATGGAATATAATATGAGGAGGCAACTGATGTGGTGTATTAGGCAGGGATTTACCAGTCACAGAAAGGAAATGATTCTATCATTTTACAAGTGACTGGTTAGGTCACACCATGAGTACTATGTACACTTCTTGAGTCCACACATGAAAAATGATGGAGCAGGGGCAAACAAGATGATATGAGGCAGTAGAGAAAAACTAATGAGGAGAGGTTAGAGAGACCCTATATATACTCCCTGGAGGCCAGAAGAGAAAGTGGGAACATGATAGAGACATACAAATACCTGCAGGAGTACCACAAGGTGAGATAATCCAGAGCTGTCCTCATGGAATGAAAGTTAAGCTAGAAGCACAGTGTAAAGCTGGGGAGGGGTAGTTCAGGAAAGACATTAGAAAACATGTTTTTCACAGAGAGGGTAGACATTAGTGGATTAATCAACCCAACATAGTAGTCAATCACAAGCACCTTATCTGTGTTCAACAATGGTTTTGATAGTTAAAAGGGAATATTAACCAGTGGAGCATGTGGAGAACCTGGGGGAAGAAGATAGTAGAGGGAGTAGTCATCCCAGAGTTGTTCCAGGTAGTAATCCTGGGCAGGGTGGAAGAACTCCAAGTCTGTTTATGCCCCTACCATTATAAGTTTCTGCATTTCTGAAATGCCTCATAAGTTATTGCAGATGTTGTCATTACTCACAAAATGTCATATGTACAGAAGTGGAAAACCTAAGCTTTAACATATGCATCGCATACCCTGACTTAGAGTTACTGAATTCACAAACTGAAAAAGGACAGTCCTGGAATTTCTGTATATTTGGGGTTTCAACATTTCTTGAATGCCTTAATGGTAGGAAACTCTCTCTTTTTACAGAATTCAATCCTCTACTTAAAGACCCAGGACCCCAAACAGGGTAACTTCAGTGGCAGCAGCTAGATTACAGGGAGTGGAGCCAGCCATGATGCAACACAATAATATGCAGTAAGTGACATGTCATAAAATACTGCATGACAAAATTGCCACTTAATTACATTGTTTCCTGCAGTATGCTGCAGCTTTTTGTGATAAAACTGTGTTGCATCATGGCTAGCACCACTCTATATATACAGAACAGGAGTGAGGGTAGAAATTATAAAAAAAAGATATCTTAGCGAGTGACATCAGTAACAGCAACATATGAAAAATATTGTTGTTATTGTTGTCATGGGAGTATTCCGGAAAACTGACTTTCAGAAGACCAAGTGTCAGGAGTCTGAGACTGATATACCGACACTCAGAATAACGACACTTGGTAATTGCCTGCAGTGCAGTTTGTTATTTAAAGTGTGGGCAGTGCGGAGGGGAAGGTCTCCTCATTGGGGGATTTGGAGATGAAGCCCCCCGAAACATGAAAAAAATCTCTGCCATGGGCAAGTACTGAGTGTCGGGATTCTGAGTTTTGGGAACTGAACCTTGGGCTCCTGTTACTCAGTCTTCTGAATTTTTGTCTTTCATAATAAATCCGTTGTCACGATGGATATCTTTAAGATTACTGCCATCACAAATGAATACTGAAAAAAATCAGACAGCAGCTTTCACAATGCTGATGACATCATAATGCCTAGTGTACTGTAGCACTGAAGCCAGCTTTTAACATCAAAGAAAAACAGAAAAATCTCCAAGCTGCAAATTTAAAAGCTATAACTTGTAAACTACTGTTGTATATATCGAATTTGTAATACCCTGACCCAAAATGGCAATTTATCATCACTTGTGAGTGAGCAGGGCTTTCATACTCACTTGTGACTGCCACTCATGAGTTATGGTCTTACCTCCTTACATTTGGAGAAACTGCATATTTTGCATCCATCAATATAGAGAGAGAGATATAATATATATATATATATATATATATATATATATATATATATATATATACACACACACACACAACAGGCGTGGACTCTGAAGCAACTGAATAAATTCATTAATTTTCACATATGTTTAATACATTTTAGAATCTTAGATTTATTCAACATATGTATAATAAATACCACCAGTCAATCAGAGCTTTATTGTTTACTTTTTTGACAAATGAATGCAAATAACTTTCAAACGACAAATGTTAGCATGGTACTGTGACCACAAAATTTGTCCAGCACACAAATATCTACAAAATGATTGCTGTTTCATTTATATACAGTATACCTTTAAGTTTTTTTAGAATACGCTAAAACACCAGAAAATTTGATTTATTTTTTACTTTTTCGACAAACAAATGTGAATAACTTAAAAATGAAAAATGATAACATGGCATTGTGACCATGAACATTGTTCAGTACATAAATATCTACAAAATGAGTGCTTTCATTTATAGATAGCTTTTATTCTTTTTAATAATTAGTAAAAAATAGCAGAATAATCATTTTTCTTTTCACTTTTTGGACAAACAAATGTAAAAAACTTTAAAATGAAAAACGATGGCATGGTACTGTGAGCACAAAATTTGTTCAGTGCAAAAATATTTACAATATGAGTCATGTTTAATTTATATATCCCTTATAGTTTTTCATAATTAGCAAAAATCACCAGAAAATTCAATTTGTTTGCACTTTTTGAACAAACAAATACAACTAATTTTAAAACAAAAAATGATAGTATGGTACTTTGAGCACAAACATTCTTCAGCACAAAAAATACATAAAATGAGAGGTGTTTCATTTATAGGTACCTTTTAGATTTTTTTGTAATCAACAAAAATTAACATAAAATTAAATTTTTATTCACTTTTTTGACAAACAAATGCACCCCCCCCAAAAAAGGCAAAAAATTTAAGAATTGCACATCAGATTTTTTCATTATCTACTGGCCATAATATAAGTTGGAACAGCCATAGTAACCACTTAGCAACCACTATGGTAAGCAGAGCTACACTGGGAAAACCACAAAAAGTTCACGTAAGTTTACATAAAAATTAAATAAACTATTTAAAACAAAACTCCTTGCACTATCCTAAAGGATCACTATTGCATAAATGGAATATGTAACAGGGACCTTGTGGAATACATGATTTATTTTCGCTTGAGCTATTTGACCTTGGACACATCACTCATGGCTTATGCCACTTGAGAGGTTACCCAATGTCAAACAACTCTTGTGAAAATAAAATCATGTATTCCATGGGTCCCTGTTACATATCCCTTATATATATAGCAAAAGACTGTGTTAATACATCAGTTAGGGTGAAAGTCACAAAAGTAGGGAAATAAGGCATTAGGGTTTCCAACCCTAACACCCCCCCACCCTACACAGACCAAGAGCCCTAATGCTAACCCCATTCCATTAGAAAATAAGATGGATGAGTACAGCATAGGAGAATGGGGTGAGTGTTAGGGTTGACAACCCCATTGCCACCCCAGCATATTTTGGTCTGTGCAGGGTGGGGTCTTCTGGTTAGAAATCCTAACATCACATTTCCCTACTTTTGTCGCTTTAACCCTAACTGATGCATTAACACAGTGTTCTGCAATTTATTTCCTTACTTTTTGAGATAGTATAATAGTATTCTTATTTATTTATTTATTAGGATTCAGAAATACCTTTGAGTCATAGACTCATTTACAAAGGTTCTACATCACAGAGATTAAAACAGACAGACATTACGAATGATTGAACAGAGATACAGTTCAGCAGTGATTACAAGGATAAGAATAGACTAGCATTCAAATGCTAGGGTTACTTAGTACAGGTCTTGCACAATACAGGTTGAACTCTGATATGAGTCAGAGCCTGACAGACTCAGGTTAGGCCTAAGGGGGGGAGAGTCAGGCTAGTGGCCATTGTCAGTGGAGAAAGGAGGAAGGAGGGGGCAGAGTTCAGTTGCAATCACAATCATTTGATGTCAGGAGGTGGGTCTTAAGTTGGGTTTTGAATGGGCCAAGTCTAGGTTCATTTAAAAGAGAGGTGGGTAGGCTGTTTAGCCACGTGGGGGGCCCTGTAGCTGAACGACCTTTGGAATTGGAAGATACAGCAGGAGGGAACTGAGAAGAGATGTTTGTCTGAGCTGTGGGTGTGCTTTACTTTAAGAGCTGGGTGGAATAAAGGGATGAGCCCAGGAGGGGAGATGGCCAAGGGCAACCTTTTTAGCCATGAGGCAGGTGTGGAACTTGATTCTGTTGTCGTGATTAAGCCAGTTGGTAGCATTATAAAGTGAGCAGGTATGAGTGAGATGGCCACATCCCAGAATGAGGTGGCATGCTTTATTTAGGGAGAGACAGAGCCTAACTAGGGCTGAGGTGCTTGCCGTGCCATAGATAAGTAAGCCATAATCAAGCAGAGATAGTACCGAGGAGAAGACAGCAAGCCTGAGGGCATCTGGGTTAAGACAGTGTTTGAAGTGGTAAAACAGCCCCAACCTAACATTGAGGGCCTTACAAAGGTGGTGGATATGATGGTGGAAGCTAAGCGCTGGATCCAGAGTGATGCTGAGGTATTTAAAGAAGTACACTTGCCCCAGAGGGTCTGAATAAAAGTTAGTGCTTGAGAGCAATGCTCCTTCCAGGTTTTCAGAGGGTGCAAGAATAGTATAACTTTGGTTTTTTTTATAGTTGAGAATAAGGCACTGTGCAGAGAACCAGCTTTCAGCATAGCTAAAAAGAAGACTGGAGGGAATGGTGGAGTTGAAAGGGGTCAGAGTTGGAGGAAAAGAGGACAACATCATCTGCGTATAGTAATAGGTTGCCAGGGCTGTAATTGGTGAGGGAGTTGAGGAACAGGCTGAAAAGTAGAGGTCCAAGAATGGACCCCTGAGGGACACCGGAGAGGACAAGCAGTCTATCAGATAAGGTGTTACCAATTTTGACCTGCTGGCACCAGTGCGAGAGGTAGTCAGAGAACCACCCCAAAGCATTCCAAGAGAAACTCAAGTTGGCTTAGGTGGTTAGCAAGAGGGAGTGGTTGAAGACAGCGTCAGTGATATGACCCTTATCCAGAGCAGAGTGGATGTGTGTAGTAAACTCAAGTAGGGTGGTGGTAGTACTGTGCCCTTTGTGGAAATGGTGTTGCTGTTTGCAGAGTAGGTTGTATTTGTTGAGGTGATCAGACAGCTGATCAGATACAATCCACTCTAAAGCTTTGGAAAGAGGTGGGAGTATGGAGATGGGGTGGTAATTATTGGTAATGGAGTGGCCCCCATTTTTAAACATGGGGATGATGGAGGCAGACTTCCACCTGGAGGGGAATTTACCTAGACATAGTGAGCTGTTTAAAATGTGGGTAAGGGGGAATAGTACCTCATGAAGGGTGAGCCGAAGGAGCTTCAAATCTAGGGAGTCACTACTGTAGGAGTGGCTTAGAGCTTTTTTAAGGTACGGCTCTGCGGACTTCGGAATAATTTGGCGAGGGTAAAAGGGGGGCTACTGGAGGGAAATGGGAGAGTTGGAAGTAGGTGAGTCAAAGAAATTAGGAGGGAGAACATGGTTGAGGTTACTGAAGGCTTTATTGAAGGCTGTGGCGATTTGGGTGAGGTCAGAGGTCAAGGATCCATCAACCACGACCTGTTTAGGAACCAGGTTAGGGTCTTTATTACAGATTTACTTAATATTGTTCCAGAACTTGCACCCTGAGCCCCAGGAGGAGGTTAAGGAGGATTTTTAATATTCCGCTTTTGCTTTGCACATGGCCCAAGTGCACTTGTTCTGAGCCTCTCTGTACTTTTGCCTATTGAGCAGCAAGCCAGTCTCATTGGGAGAGTTGCCATAAATAATCTCTAGTCCTCATCATAGCTAGTAGGTGATCAGTGATCCAAGGCACTGGATTGCCTTTGACCATTCTATTGGTAAGTGGGGCAAATTTGTTGCATATATTGTGAAGTACAGGATGAAGAGATCAAGGGCTGTATCAGGGTCAGAGGTGTTAGTTATGAAGGACCAGTTTGCATTGTGCTATTAAATTGGGAGGAGCTGGCCCAGTGGCACTGAGGGTTGAGGCACTGGATGCCACACCTCACACCATGCCGGCGACATGGGTTCGGGAATGAGCCGGGAGTCTCCGGGAGTCAGTGGCGGGGGGAGAGATTGAGCATCCAGAGGACTGTTCTCTGTTCCCGTGGGTGGGAGTGGGGAATGCTCGCTCACAGAGCAACCTCTGGTGGTGGCTGGGGGTTCGCTGACTGAGCAGCACATTGTTTGCCAGGGGGGAGGGTGGAGCTAAGGCGCTACATTGCCATGCTAAGCTGAGATCTGCAGGGGTGGGGAAAAAAAGCCAACAAAAGCCTTCTACTCACTGGTGAGATGGCGGTGGCCTCTGTGGACCCTCCCACATCCCAAATACCAGCCCAGACGCACCCAAGAACCCCTCCAGAGGACCCAAAAAACTCACGGGTAAGACCCTTCACACTTAGGAGTAGCCACCGAGGGATGGGTGGAATCAGCCCCGGAGATGGTGCCGGGGTTCGGGTAAGCTGGTGGTTGCTTGGGGGAGGGAGTTAGGGAGAAGTGAGGGGTTCAGGTTGGGAGTAGGGTGGCGATCCATGTGGGCACTCCTGAAGGATGCCCGGGGTGTAGGTTGAATAAAAAAAAAGAAATTTGGGAGGAGATCCAGGAGCTTTGCATGTCCAGCAGCAGAGAATTGGGGAGTGGCCACTAAGGGCATTTGGGGGAATGGTGACACTAGTGATTTTGTGAGGATGATTGGTGAAAATGAGGTCTAGCAGAGAGGAAGACCCAGTATGCAGGTCAAGGCAAGTGGGGGATGTGACAACTTGGGATAGGTCTTGAGCTGTGGCAGCATCCATGAGCGGTGTAGCATCCTTACCTAACCAACTGATATTTAAGTCCCCAAGTATGATCTTTTCAGTTTGAGATGGGAAGGTGGTCAGGTAGAACAGTACCGAGAGGAAGGCTACCTTTTGGTCCCTGGGGGGAATGTATACAGCAGTGATGAGTAGCGGGGTTTGGGAGCGTCCCAAGGTAAGTTTAAGATCGAGTGCCTGGGGTCCTGGATCCAGTTGGGGGGGTTGGGAGCAGCTGCCATATAGTATGCCCTTGGTGTAAATAGCACAGCCACTCCTATGCTTACCCTGCCGGTCGACACGGCACAGGTTATAATCAGAGAGGGTTGTAGATGAGTCGGGAATTCTAGGGGTGAGCCATGTTTCACCCATGGCTATGATATCAGTTGCAGGACCCAACACTGGAAGGAGTCCCACTTTTTTAGTAGACTGCATACGTTGAGGGAGGCAATGTGCAGCCCATAGGCAGGAGGGGTGAGTAGGTGTCAGGGGTACTGGAGGCCCAGAATTTGGTTAGACTTCCCCCAACATGAGAAGGAGGAGGAGTAGGAACCTGAGTGCAGAGTTCCAGAACATGTTTTGCTGTAGTAAGCGTGGTGTGCAGAATGCACTACAGGGGTAGAGAAAGTAGGAATGGGGAGGTTTAGTATAAGGGGGGTAGCGAAGAGTAGGAGTTGGAACGAGGGATGGGTGGACTGCACCAAGGGTTGCAGATGGTGTGGTAGCCACACACAGCAAGACGAGTACATTGTGATGTGCCTGGGAAGGTGCTCATAAGAAGTGATAAGTGGAGTGAAGACCACATACACAGACCCATTAGCAAAAGCATGGGGGGTGTGAGGGGCTTCCCATGTGTTTAAAGGCTGCCAGGCATCCAGGCTAAAGTCTGTGTCAAACAGGGGTAGGTGTTCTTGGAGTGAAACGGGGGGGACAGAACAGTGGATAGCAGAGAGCACAGCTGGAGAATGAGAGGAAACATCCTGGCTAATGTGGAGTACTAAGGAATAAAAGCAAGCCAAAAGCAGGGCAGCACAGCAGCCTCTAGTGGCGAAAGTGCATAAGCTGCTAATGGTAATGTGGGCTGACTGGTTCACAGACCCTGTGTAAGGGCATGCTGATCAAGGGTGGTGGTGGGGGTGGTGGGGAACCGACGCTCTGTGTCGCCAGGGCCAAACAAGTCAAGTCCTTGAATGCAGTTAGAAGGAGCCCCTTGGTGCTGGCTGCACATGTACCTGGTGAGTTCGGGGGGGTGGGCACCTTGCGTCCTGCGGCCCTCATGACCTCAGTGGACCCTCTTAGGATCTGATTCCCTGTGTTGCAATGCTGTGGAGGAAAGTACAGAGCGGTGAGATATTTATACTGTGTCAGCTAGTGGTGGAGGGGGTAGCAGAGGGCCAGAACAAGAATCGGGCTTCACCTAAAGTCTGATTAAGCAGTGCACCTCGAGACTAGTTGGCTCCTGGTTATTATTATTTTTATTTTTTTTTAATTTTTCACATTGGAATCAAATTTACTACACAGTGGGTGGCTTTCAGCAGCCAGGGGCTGCAACTAATAGCAGAAACCTAAAGATCACCTTAGGGGCAGTTTGAGCTGCAGAATGTAGTCAGTGCACTACCAAGAAGCACAATTAATCTGTATCCAAGGGAGATGCAAACAGTAGGAAAAATTCAGGGCTCAAGCAAAGCATCAATTAATTTGTGTATAAGGGTAATTTGTGTTTAACAGTAGAAAAACACTTAAAGCACAGTAGCAACATCAGTGACACAGTCTAATTCAGGGCTCTAAACACAGCAGCTCTAATTAGCAGCATAATTTGAATTTAAGGGGATGCAACAACCTTAAAGCACAGTTCTAACAATAGGCATTTCATTGTATTAGGGACTAACACTGCTAGAGCAGAAAAACTATCTCCATACATATGCCAACAGTAAAATTTAAAGTAAAATGGCATCAAAACACCAAACAAAGTCAAGTCCTTGAATGCAGTAAGAAGGAGCTCTTCAGAGCTGACTGCACATGTACCTGGTGAGTTTGGGAGTGGGGGAGGATGCCTTGTTTCCTGCGGCCTTCACAACCTCAGTGGACCCTCTTAGGATCCGATTCCCTGTGTCCCAATGCTGGCAAGTTCGGGGGTGGGGGGGTGCCTTTCTTCCCGCAGCCCTTGCGACCTCAGTGGACCTTCTTAGGATCCGATTCCCTGTATCCCAGTGCTGTGAGAAGGCAGGGTCCTTTGGACCCTGCTCTCCCATCCCGCCATGGATGCATATATTATGTAGCTGTGGAAGCACAGGGCCCTCCAGGTTCTGAACTTCCATTTATAGGACAACAGTGACCAAATTGCTATCATAGTCTCCTTATTACCCCACCTCATGTTCCTGTTACAGAAATTTTCGAATAGCCTCCAAACGTAATTTTGCAAAACTGCAACATCATTCTGTGCCACAGATACAAAAACACATTTTGGGCAGGATTTTAAAAATGACAGCTATGACATACATGACACGTGGAAATAAGAAGGCTATATTGAAAATTTTGGGTCAAAATATTCTAAATTTCCAAAGTTACGAGTGGGCGTAGTGACATTGCAATGAATGGTCATAACATTGGCATTTTTTGATATTTTGACCCAAAATTTTCAACATAGTCTTCTTATGACCCAACCTTATAAACTCCATAGGTGAAAAGTTTCAAATGCATGCCAGAATGCCTTTTCCCTCCATAGGTGTGAAAACATGTTTTGATCAGCATGTTAAAAATGATAGCTGTACTGTTTATGAGGTAGTGTGAGAAAATGGCTATGTTGAAAATTTGGACTGAAAATATTGTAAATTTTCAAAGTTATACAGTTGCATAGAAAAATTTCAGTGAATGCCCATAACTCAGCCATTTGTAGGAATTTTTTCACCATGACCTTTTTGGGACCCCACCTCATAAACACTGGTGGTTAAATTTTGTCATTCAGTCCTGAGAGGTGATTTTGTGCAGCGACCATGAAATCACCTTCTGGGGCAGATTAATAAAATGACAGTTATAGTGTTCATGAGGAGGGGTCCCAAAAAGGCCATGTGGAAACTTTGATGAAAAAATTCCAAAAAATTGCAAAGTTATGAACATACGTTCAAAACACCATTGAAATACATTATACAGCACTTCACATTGTTCTTCACTTCTCAGTTAAATTTAGAAGAGTGCAGACGTGTCCCGGTCCACTGTAGATGACAGCCAACAACTTCTGGTGGTAAATATAGGATAAGGGCGGATAAGGGGAGGTGGGTGCTCTGCGGGAGGGGCAGAGCGGGGCAGGAGACAGCGAGGATGACAAGGGACCATTTTCATTTTTTCAGGTTTAAAAAAAATGTAGTCTCCCTTTTTAGATCATGAGCCTTGAGGTGGAGAACATCAGTTCGTAGCTTGTCCTTTATCCCCAAGATCTTCCTCCACTTGTCTACCCCTTGCAATTTAAAATTGGGGGCCATCTGGGACCTTTCACCACCATATCTGTAATCACTCCCTCCCCACCCCACCGATCAGCCTTGGAGCATCTCTATGAATCTCTGTGAACCTATGGAACACAGCTGTGGCAAAAGAATGGCAGGCTACTGCTTATTGTGGAGGAGATAGCCACCTACCTAATGTTGTATTATACTGCCTCAACGAAAACAAGGTAATCATGATATTAGCATATTTCTGGTTCCATGTCATCTCCATGCATGAAATAACATTGCTGCCAAATACAGCACTGGCAGTTCACTGCATACAATACCCACACATTGAGAAACCAGCGTACAGAAATAAGTGTACATGAATAATCAGTGCACACTGGAAAAGCACGCTTGCATGAGACTGCATGGTCATGTTTACTGTTTATGCCTTCTTCATCATCCTCAGCAAGCAGTGCACCCAGAATAAAAAAAATCAGCCTGCTACAAAACCATCACAACAATCATCTTCTGCAGAGAGCAACGCAATAAAAAAAGTCTAAGTGGCTCTATATTGTAATGTATTCAAAAAAATCACCCAGCCACACCAGCCTGTTTATAACAGTAATGTCATCATTGCATGACTTTATGCTGCTGAGGCTCATTCACAATTGTTTTGATAGGGGAAGCAGTATTGAATCTTCAATTACAATGTGTTTTGTAAGGACATTTATGACAGCTCGCATGATTTGGTGCTGTTGCAATGTGTTTTGCAATAGAGATCAAAAAACAATGTAATGTTCACATTCCTGGGAAACAGCACTAATGACAGATGTGGGTACTACTAAATACAGTAAACATATTAAGAGGTAAAGTTACTTGAAAATGAAGCTATGAAGGTACTGTAAGGTTTATAAAGCTGTGCCCCACCACTGAGTCTTTGTTCTGGATGGTACGGGACCAAGAAGCACAGAGCAAAAGTACAGTAAAGAGGTTTAGTATGTGAGAAAGCAAAATGCATCAAGAGATTAAATTATTTGGAGCTGTTTTGTTCTAGTTTTTCCTCAGTTCCACTTGATCTTTTACTTAAAATCTTGTGATCCCCCGCCAGTTTGTCTGTCTCATCTCACCCCATCTCTTAATTCTGGGCATGATCTGAATTTTGGAGGCTTGGGAACAAGACTCCCCCGCCCCAGGCTTCAATCCTTCATGCAGTCATGCGTCACAGGTTCTGTGCTTATGTGGGAGACAAAGCTTTCTTACCATGAACCTAACTTGAACCTTGACTCCCGCTCACTGTCTTGGATTAGCTGCTGTCTATGAAGTATGCACAGAGGGCAAAGAAAGGGACAATAAAGGATTCCCGAGTGACTAAAAAGAATCCTATTTCACAACTCGTGATATGAAAAAGGATTCTTTTTTCATATCATGTGGTCATGAAAACGGATTCATTATATTAAAAAAACACATTTTAGAGGAATATTTGTAAATTTGAAGTGCAGATTGTACTTGTCGAGGTCCCGACCAACCAGTTAGGTGTTGCAGTGTCACTCCAGGATGCCAGTTTTATGGATTTTGAAAAAATCTAATTCTGAAAAAAAAACTGAAAACAAGATGGCGATTGCGAAAAAGGAATTTTTCCTCATGAAAAAGGAATTAATTCTCATGAAAAAGGAACAGGTCTCATGAGACTGAATCCTTTTTTTCAAGATCATTTCCTTTGTTGAACGTTTTACCTTTATCCTGAAATATGAACTTCCCATAGGAAATAATGGGAACTTAAAAACTTAATAACTTTGCAACAGTTAAATATTTTTGCACCAACATAACACTGGCAGTTCTGTTACCCAAGTTCTTTCTACCACCAGAACATCACACCAAAATTCTACACCATCAGGGTGCAAGATGATAAGGAAAAAACTACAAAAAGTGGTGGCTTTTTACTCTTGGGCACTATCTGGATCTTGGAATCTGCAAATCCGATTGGAATGAAAATTGCCACATCATGAGAGCTACCTCACAGGACAGTGCATACCAAATCTTGTGAAAATCCATTGATCGGTTGCAAAGTTATTAAAGTGCAACATTTCCAATTTAACATTTAACATGCTACTTAACCCTAACTATAGTGGTGCTATCACGCCACTATAATACAGTTTGTAATACGGAGCTTCAATTCAGCCTGAAAATGTACATACACAATCAAGCCTATATGGCATGGAGTCATAATTTTGCAAGACATTATGCTGCAGCAGTATACTGCACCACCAATACAACTCAATAAATTGCCAGTGCCATAAATCTTTTTTTCCAGGGTGCTCCACACCGCACCCCCGTATGGGAGGCTGTGACATCGAACACCTCCCAACTAAAATATCTAACTCCGGGGAGGGAGTAACTGTAAAAATCACACAAAGTGCGAAAAAGGTAAAAATCCATGTGTCTGAGACAGGGAATCGAAGTCTGGTCCCAAACACACTGCCTGCCTTCCTTGTTGCCAGTGGCTCATCCTGTCAAGCCACGGCAGCTGCTCCTCCTGTCCCAGCAGAGGTCTTATCCTCTGCCTGGGAGAGTGAGAGGGTGCACTACCATGCATACTGCCTTTCATGGTTTTGCACCCTCTCGCTGTTCCCTACTGCGCTGTTACTTTTGCGTGGTTTTGTTGTACAGTATGCTGTAAAGTGTATGACAAAGGGACCTGGTAGGAGCCTGGATACATATTGAGCATGAATCGTCTAAGTCAAAATTCAGAAGTGTTGTTTGTAGCAGGTACAGATCACTGCAACTGTTAAAGCTGATGAAACTCAGAACATTCCAGGGTAAAAAACAGGCTGAGCACTGTATGCTTGCTAGATGCTGTAGTCACTGTATGCGCACAATATGGTTTACACCCTTTTGTAACCAAACAGTCTAAATTAGTGGTGAGAAATGATGGCTTTTAATGCAGGTTTAAAGTGATACAGTAATTCCACCAATTTTCTAAACCTAGCTAAATAGTCAGCTCCATGTAAACCATATGGTTATGTGGACTGTGAAAGAACTTGTCTGCATTTGCTATATGTGTGCCTGACCATTAATAGCTCTAGATACTGTTAAGTCAATGTTAGAGTTGCCAGAGAAGCATTAATATTCCAGTCCAGAACTTCTTCACACATGGAGGATGACAGTCAAACTGGCAGAGGGTTCATACAGATTTTGCATAAAATAAAAAGGGAGATGTTCTAGGTGCATAATGGTGGATAAGCAAGATGGTTTCTGGTAATGCCCACCCAAATGCCTTGGGGAGTTGGGCCACAGATACCATACAATGCCACTGAGTCACTACCTTTTTGCTCAGTGAGGAAGGGTCATATCCAGATAGGAGAAATAGCATGGTGCTTCTACAGTACCTAGAGGAAATTTAATTGGGTCAAACACACTGGCTAAGTGCTGGCTGTATGAATTATCACCTAAATGAAACTTTGAATGTTAACCTGCTGAATTGACAGTGTTTTTCTTGTATTTTACTTTAGCTCTGGGAAAAGGGTACCATCCCTAGCTCTGAGCTCTCCTCTGACACCACAAAGGAGTGTGGGATAGTGGAGGATAGGGGCACTTCCTGGTCTACCTGCCTATATTATTCTCCCTGCTCTATACTTTTATGCAAGTTGGTGCATTTTGTGGCACTAAAACTCTGTATTTCACACTAGGAAAAGCCTTTTTAAAGGCTTGTCATGCAACTTCTGGGCATTTAGCGCTAGCGCAAAACCGGAAGTAGCGCAATTACACACTTCCGATTTCTTGTGCATTAAACAACTTGCACTAGCGAGCGGGGTGAGCTTGCACAGAGATGCGCACAGAGCCATGTGCATCTTGCGTGTGTCTACCATGTCCACCGGGAACATCGGAATCAGGACCAGGACACTAGACCCTTTAGTATTTAACTAAGGTAATCAAAAAATCCTGATAACTACACTAACTCTTTGCATATCAGCCAGTATGAAGAAAGCAAATAAGCTATGTTCATCTTGCCATATGTCTACCACTGGCAAACAAGTGCCAAACTTTATTTGTGATAGAGGTATACTGGTTAAAGACCTACAGGATGAAATAAAATGCCTACAGCCTAAAGAGACATTAAGCTCTGAAATCAAAGCCCTGGAAGATTACATAGATCACATGTCACTTCTAGTAGAAGCAAACACTTCTCCCACAAAACACTTAGAAAACACTTTTTAATATGAACCACCCCCAAACATTCTTTCCACTACAAATCCAGTAGAGCAGCCAGTCACCACCTCTACCCCCTCTACTATTGCTACCAACAATTTAATTCTGCACCACAAAAATGTGGACAACTGGACAACAATATCCCCCCCCAAAAAATGCGCCAAAAAAAGACATCACTCACCCCCCAGTATCCATACAATTCCTATACATAATTCATTTGAACACCTACTTCAAAGGACTGATGAGATTCCAGATGATATGTCAGGAGTACACAGCAACACCATACCTAAGGTCTTAGTACCTTTAATGCAGCTTAATGCTGAACAGCCCTACACCCCCATCACACATGGATCTTCTGAGAATGTCCCTGAAAATAACACAAACTATTTTAACAATGAAGGACCAAAACCACAGTCAGACAATGAAATATGTAATAACTTAACAGTCAAACCCCTCTTGGCCTCGACCTCACATGCTACTATTTCTGCACCTTTTTCTCCACCTAACCAGGCAGTACCAAGCACAAAACAACAGGTATTTGTCCTTGGAGACCCTATTATAAAATACATTGACTGGGCAGTATGTAACCCAGATAAAAAACATTGAACTTGTTCCAGCTACAGAGGGGAAAACATTGCAGGCATCACTTCAATGATTAAACCTGTCTTATCATTGGCTGGTGAAAATCCTTTAGTGATTATCCATACAGGAACCAATGATGTTGGGAGATCTCATCTCCAGCAAATCAAACAGGACTATGTTGCCCTATGCAATGTATTAACTGAACGTGGCTGTAATTTATGTACCTCTGAAATATTATCTGTCCCAAAAGCCACCAGGTACATCACTATCAAAATAAAAGCATTGAATGAGTGGCTCCATAAATGGTGTTACTTGCAAAGAATAACTTGTCTAACACATTGGGAAGAATTTGAAGATAGACCATCACTTTACTGCTGGGATGGCCTGCATCTCAATGGAAGGGGCAGCACTATCCTTGGGCATAATATAACTTCCATTACAAATAAACATTTAAACTGATAGAAAAGGGGGAGACTGGGGCAACTCCCACATCTCTTACTACTAATCCCTGCTTACAACATAGCACCAACTTAAACATTCTATCCTTGAATGTTCGATCAATGACCATTTCTAAGCATGCTGAGCTTGAAATATTGGCCCAGTCTTTAGATCTAGCTTTAATAGCCATCACTAAAACTTGGAGTAACACAGACAAAAAGTGAAGTGTAGAAATTCCTGGCTTTAAGCATTACTATAGAAATAGAGAGGACTCAAGGAAAGGGGAAGGGGTCAGTTTATATGTAAGGGAAGATATCCCGGTTTATGAATCAATGATTAAAGTGCAAACTGAAAGTTTATAGGTCTACATTAGGCCCATGGCCATTCTCCAGCTACTTATCGGGACTTGTTACAGACCACCTTCTTCTGATATAAACCAGACCAGGCAGCTAGCAGATGAGATCACAGAAGTAGCGTATAAAGACTCAGTCCTCATACTGGGGGACTTTAATCTTCCCACTAATAACTAGGACACCTTATCTGTTATTAACCAACATGATGAGCAAATTCTCTTGGCCATTATTGATCTGGGCCTTAAACAAATAGTTACAGAGCCTACAAGGGGAATAAACATACTAGACCTTGTTATAACAAATTTAGAGACTCTCACATCTGATTTTCAGATCCTAAATCCTTTGGGTAATAGTGACCACATGATCATATTTTTTTCTATACAGCTTTCCCTACAACCTAAAACTAATAAATTAAAAATTAAAAAATATCAAAAGGCTGACTTCCACAATATTAATTGTTCTTTAGAGTCTCTCAATTGGGAACAGCTTCCTTCTCCACTGGAAACTGAAGAAGCCTGGAACTTTCTAAAGACAAAAATCCTCCAACTTGAAAAGCAATATAAGTATAATAACAAAGGAAAAATACTGCCTTGGTTCAACGGAACTATTAAAAAACTAGTAACACACAAAAGTAAGCTCTTCTCAAAATTACAAAAATGCTCAATAGATCAGAAAGATATAGCTTTAGCTAAATATAGGGAGGCAGTTAGAGAATTAAAGAAACAAATCACTTTGGCT
Organism: Neoceratodus forsteri; assembly: GCA_016271365.2. Lineage (NCBI taxonomy): Eukaryota > Metazoa > Chordata > Ceratodontiformes > Ceratodontidae > Neoceratodus > Neoceratodus forsteri. Next base: position 396,422,205 of record CM028131.1, on the reverse strand, counting down.
AAACGTAATCTGGAATTCAAAATAGCACACACAAAAGACTGCCATAAGGCCCTATACTTCTATCTAAATGGAAAAAAAGGTAATAACTATCAGATCGGTCCACTGGTCTCTAACAACATAACTATAAGATCTGATATTGAAACAGCTACAGAACTAAACAAGTATTTTTCATCAGTCTTCATCCAGGAACCAACTATCACTTCACCTAATGAAATAGTACCAAAGCTAGAAGCACATATAATTTCCCTTCAGGACACGCCGGGAGTACTGGACTCATTAAACAACACACAAGCCCAGTCCCAGACAATATCAGTTCCAAGTTTCTTCTAGGGACAAAGGATTCAATCACACTACCTTTAACAATTATCTTCAATAAATCCCTTCAAGAATCCTTAGTTCCTGTTGATTGGCTTACAGCCACTGTTGCACCCATTTTTAAACAGGGTTCCCATTCAAAAGTTAAAAACTACAGACCCATTAGCCTAACCTCCATACCATGCAAATTAATGGAAAAAATTATTAAACAACAACTCAAAATTGAAATGGCAACTATAAACATTAATGATAATTATCAACATGGGTTCAAACCAGGTTTTTCCTGTACCATGAACCTGCTCTTTTTCTATAACCATATCAGTCATAACCTTGACTGTAATATGCCCATGGATGTTATTCTTTTGGACTACAGCAAGGCATTTGATAAAGTGTCACATGTCATCTTGATTAATAAAATTATCCACCTAGGTTTTTCATCATCCATTATCTCATGGATAAACAGTTGGCTGGGAAATAGAACTCAGACAGTAAGGGTAAATGGTGCTCTATCTGATATAGGAGAGGTGATTAGTGGGGTCCCTCAGGGATCAGTCTTGGGTCCCACCTTGTTCAATTTGTTCATCAGTGACCTGTGTATCTCGGCCAACAACTTTATGGTCAAATTTGCTGATGACACCCAACTTGGAGGTAAGGTCAACAACCAGAATAACAGTCAGAATTTAAAACTTGACCTAGCCTCGATTGAGAACTGGGCACTTAATGACAAAATGTACTTTAATGTTTCCAAGTGTGCAGTACTTCACTTAGGAAAAAACAACCCCAGACAAACTTATTACCTAAATAACACCATTATTAGGACTTCTAATGGAGAAAAAGTCCTGGGAATATTAGTAAATGATAACTTTTTGTCAACTTCTCAATGTTCTAGAGTTGCAAACCAAACTAACGTCTTACTTTGCAGGATTAACAAAACTTTTATTTCTAAATCAGTACAATGCCTCATGACTCTGTATAGGTCACATGTCAGGCCCCATCTGGACTATGGATCCCCATTTTGGAGCCCTTATTTAAAGATTGACATTAATAGAATTGCACAAGTCCAACATAGAGCCACTAAACTTATTTCTCATCTCGCTCATTTGGACTATAACACCAGATTGCAAAACACAGGACTTTACTCACTTAAGTGAAGACGGATTAGAGGAGATCTTCTGCAGTTGTTTAAGATTCTCGAATTTCCTGCTCAAATGACAATATGTGGTATTGCTTACTTGACAAGAAAAATTGTGGCTAGACTTCACAACAAACAACTAGAAGTAAAAAAAGGCAAATAATAACAAGAGGCTAAATTATTTCTCCATTAGAACACCCAAAATATGGAACACATTACCCCAGGACATAGTTGACTCACCAACTATTACAACATTTAAGAATAAACTTGATATATGGATGGAAGATCAGAATTTGAGTTAAATGTTCCATGTATATGGAGGACAATCTTGATAGGCAATCTGCCTCCTTTTGTCCAACAAATCAAGTAAACCCACTGGGATGTTGTACTCGCCATGGTCACATTTCTCACAAACCCACACAAGGCTAGACAGTTCCTAAATTGGCATGCACTTCTACTCTATATGAAATGTCAAAGGACAACTAGTTCTAACAAAAGAACACAAGTTTACTAGAGCTGCAATCCTAAGGGAAAATGGGACTAGCACAAGGTGAAGCAATGCAGTTGCAAAAAGGCAGTCTTCGGGTGTCCTGTGTGAGCCCAGCCCAATAACGGTGATCATTCAGCATATCCTACACAGGCACAGCCAAATTAAGTACTTTGTCAGCTTCTTAATAAAATGGCTCAACTAGACACACCCCTGACAATCAGTCAGCACCCACAAGACAGTACCCAACTTTGTGCTGAACACTTCCTGTGTCATACTGTAGGCACTTCTCTCTCTCCCGTTACCATAATTTTTTCCAACCTTTTAGAAAGCTCCTAAAACAGTTACAGGGTGACCAGTGGATGAATTGGTGTAGTTCTGTAGTTGCTTGAACTGGGTGGCTGGTGTCAGTGATCTTTAAATTATAGTAAATAACTAGTAATGCTACATGCAACAGTGAGTACTCAAACCCAAAGGTCATGCAATTGCAAAAATTACAAACTACTAGACCACAAATGAAGGTGTTTGTAATTCCCTGGCCAGAGGGCCAAAACTGAGTTAACAGACCCCACTGGTTTAAGTAATGTCCCAGATGCATGGGGCAAGCCCTAAGTTTTCTCATGAGTCCAGTGCTGACAGGAGTTTCCCTCACAGTGCAGGGGCTGTGTGTCATCACCAGCATAGTCCTTCTCATTCAGTCAGCTGATCTCTCCAGCCTCTTACTTTCACTTAATGCCCCCAGTCCTTGATGTGTCAACTCTGGTGCTGCAGATCAGAGGTACAGCTATCCTACATGAGGGCAACCAACCACTGAAATCCACAGGGACCCTCATGTTCAGGCTTTTGAACCCTCTGCATGGTAATAGTGTCGTGCCAGGCTAATGTATCTACTAGCAGAGCCTACAGCAGTCATGGGCAGCAGGTCAGTTTCTTCACTCTCTCGCTTTGTCTTCATGCTAACAATGTATATCATCAAACGCATACTGACTAGCCTGAAAATGCCTCCCCTCTGTGTCAGTAGGTAATCTGCTGGCTAGTGCTGTAAGCTTATCTCTACAGACACCCAGTCTCTCGCAACACAGCTCAGACACCCACAGTCATTGGTTCCATTCCCACAAGATCCCATACAAATTGCCTTGAGGGCAGTTCAACACCTATACGTCATGGGATGACAGAGGAACCAAACTGGTCAACTTGGACTGTCTGTCTGAGCAGACAGTCCTGGAGGCCTACTAGAAGACATGTGATTGGCACATGAAAATGCACCTGAAGTAATTACATATGCCTGTAGTCCATAACCTCTAGGGTTCCCAAAGCTGGCAAACAATCCCAATTGGTGGGTTCCATCCCTCAAACTTGTCACCATGGCAGGAGGGTTAAAGAGTGTTCAACATGGCTACCACTTTGTGGTCACAATGGCATTTTTCTTGAATGTTTTGATTCATATAAAACATGCAGTTTAGAAACCAAACCACACCCAGAGACAGTATTCTATGGGTGCACACTCATGCCCGGGGTGGCTGATAGCAGGTAGAGCTGGTGACTCCTGATCTAATAGCTGCCATGGTAGTACTAGCTCCATCAGTGCCTTTTATGCACACACAAAACAGGAATCTTAAAGGCATAGTAACCACAAAGAGTTACAGGACTAATGCAACTCACAGAAACAGCAAAAACAAGAAAAGTATTGTAAGTATTGACTTCCAGAAGAAGTCTTTTTTCGATACTGGTTCAATGTTTACCTCTGGAGATTTTCAGTCATCTTTGCTGCTTAACCTGGTCAGAAATACTAAGGTGTCCTAACACATCTAACAGTGCTGCTGAGAGGTTATTACAAAATGCTAAAAGCAGTTATGAAAAAAGAAACATGGTCTGGAATGGATACCACAGCACTATATAGAGTATGTGGTTACAGTTTCAAAATACTGTAAAATCAGCTACTGGGAAATGTCCAGCACATTTCTTCTTAAAGAGCTGATGTACTGCCTGGAATTAAAATTAATTTTCAAGTGCAGTCAGTTATCACTTGCTATATCTGAAGTATTTTGTATTCTTTTCTGCTTGCTAATTAGAAGATTTTCCACATGGCAATACTGGGCTGATGTGTGGAGCAGCACTCTGTTTGACGGCTATAAAAATGTCAGTTCTGTCCCCCCCCCCCGCTATATCATCAGAAATGTGACCAAACACAGAGGCCACCCAGCCCTTGCAGCCTGAGCAGTGACTTTTACAAGTTACAAATCAAAATACAGGAAATTGTGACATCACTAGTAACCAAGAAGAGCCAGTCCCTGCTACTTCAAGTGAAAGAGAATAATCTGGCAGTGAGAAATGGTTCTCCTTGGTTACTAGTGATGTCACAGTCAGTGCAATCTCAGTGTCGATGATGTAGTGGGAGGAACAGAACTGACTTTTTTTTTAGCCTCCAGACAGAGTGCTGCTCCATACATCACCTTAGTCCTGCCAGGTGGAAAATCTTTCATTGGCAAACAGAAAAGAAAAAATACTTCAGATACAAAGAGTGATAGCTGACTACATCTGAAAGTTACTATTAATTCCATGCAGTACACTAGCTCTTTAAACAGACTGGTTTACCCTTAGTTGTTGCAAGTTATACCTGATCTTGCTATAGAATATGAAATCAAATAGTAACAGCAGATCATTATTTACTGCCTACTGCCCCAAATTATCTCATTTTGGTTGTGGACTATGGTCTATTAATTTACTCAGCCACCAGTTCCTCTACTCTGTCTAGAGTTTGCAAACTACTGAATCATATTTGTAGATTCTGCTTAAAAGCAGACCAAAGCACACATCACTGTATTTTATATACCATATTTCTTCAAATTAAAGCTGTGGCTTATGTTGCATAGTGCCCGTTTTATTGTGCGGCTACTGATCGGGGGCAGCTATTAATAGAGGGCAGCTTGTAATACATAACATCCATCTAATCCATTTCAAACAGTCTGTGCAGACAAGATAAAAGCTTACAGACCCCACAGTGTTCTTGATTTGTGAGTATGGCCAACACATTTTCAGTGCCTAAACTTGAAGCATTTGATTTGAAGTTTAAATTAGCAGCAGCCAAGAGAGCAGAAAAAGAGAGCAACCATCCTGTAGTGGTGTCTCTCCACCTTGACAAACAACAAGCAGTCCGAGATCGAGTGATCCACTGTCCACTTTAATTTAAACAAACTCTGCATTGAATTTATTTACTGCCAAATAAAAAGATAAATATTTTAAATATACTGCAATGTGGTCTCTGTAACTTAAAGGTACTTCCGGTACTTCCTGTCTTGTGATCAACTCACCAGCATTTTCCAGCATGCCACTCTGCATTTCAGGGTCCACAAAGGTAAAAACATGAAATACAGTATGAAATATAAAAAAGAAAATGCCATTCAGTGATGTGGGAAGAAGGAGGGGTCATAGTGAGCAGTGGTGAGCATAGTATGTTTACAGTATGTTTAGCAGTGTCAGTGGCTCAGCAGGTCGCACACTAGCCTTTGTGGCTGGGAGATCAGAAGGCTGTAGGTTCTATCCCCACACCAGGCACTTGGGTTAATATCCCAATGCTGACACTGTAGTGCAGCCTGAGGGGGGTGCTACACTCCTGAGGTGCCATCTTTCGGATGAGATGTTAAACCGAGGTCCTATCTGCCTGTTCTGGTGGTAGTTCAGGTGGATGCTAAAGATCCCATGGCACTTCTTGAAAAGAGTAGGGGTGTTTTTTATTAATGAATACAGTAACATATATAGTACAATAAAGGAAAAGAAAATAATGGATGCACTCAAAAATTGTGAATACAAAGACAGCAACAAACATTATAAAGACACATGAGGCATACATATAGCAAGAAGCATTAATCCATTACTACTAGAGACAACTAATTCTTACTTAAGAAGGAGAATAAACAGTTATTCAAAAAATAAATAAAAAACTTGTACTAACAAAATACCTCAAATAACTTTATCTTAATGCTTAAAAAACCTAGGTTCATTTAAATTTAATAAAGAAAGACAACCCTTTCCATCTCAGATTTGTGACATGTACCCCACATTTTTCCAATTCTGCCTTTCAGACTGATTGTAGTGCTTTTTCACAAATCACTCTAAATACCACAAAGGGCATTTGTTGTTGCCTAAGTACCAACTGCACCTGGGCATTCCATAAATAATATTTCAACACAGCAAAAAAAACATAACAGATAAAGACCCTGAATTATATTTTAATAATTGACTAGTGTACTCTCCCAGCATCAGTGCCTCATAGGCAATATTTTGCAACCAAGGGATCTTCCAAACTGTAGCCAAGAATACCCACAGGTTGTGAGAATAGATACAATGTAGTGAAAAATGCTCCATAGTTTCTTCCGGGGCTCCAGGTCCCAGGTAGGGGCAGGAGTGCTCCTCTACAGGCTTATGTTTATTGTTGCCCCTCACAAATAATCTCCCATACGCACTCAACCATACAATTTCCCACATATTTTCTGGGATCCTTTTCCCATTTAGTAATTGTATAACCATTTCTCACTTTTGTGAGAGGCAATTCTAAAAATCGGGAGCAGAGGGGCCTATGGTATTTAACACATAATAATACAACTGTATCCAGGAGGATGCTACAAACACAGGTTTACAAATATGCCATTTGAATAGTTTCTGAACTGAGGGTCTATAAGCTTCTGGCAGGGATCAAGAAGGTACAAGTTTCAGGGGTTGATCATCCCATATTAACATAAAAATATTCCAGTTATTCCGGAATCATAAATTAACCAGAGTATGCAGCATGGACCATGGACATTTGACTGAATGGACCAAGAAAAGAGAATGAAAGAAAATGACCGTATCTATCATCCCAAGTCCCCCCTTATTTTTTGCCAAATAAGTAAACCCTTGTTTAACAGGGTTAAGGTGGCGGCCCCGTAACATATTAAAAAATAGACTGTACAATTTTGTCTCTAACAATAATGGAAGTGAAAAAATAGAACCTACATACTGTAGGCTAGGTATTATAAATTGTTTTATAATAGCTATTCAATTCAGTTTAGTTGTTTTCCAGCCTTTCCAGGCATTTACTTTTACTTCACATTTCTGTAAGGTCATCATCCAGTTATTGTAAGCTATATTTTGGGATGAAAACATTATCCCCAGAATTTTAATGGAGTCAGTTACTACCAGAAAATTCTCCACCCTATGAGGAGAAGTGCCCTATATAGTCAAAGGAAATGCTTTGCATTTAGAAATGTTCAGCTGAGCTCCAGATGCCCCCGAGAAATCTTGAAGTTCTTTACTAGCTGCTTGGATACTAGACATATCCTCAAGCCCTGTATTACTGAGTTATCTGTAATCTTTTGAAGAAGAGGGTTGAGAGAAAAGATATACAGCAGGGGACTTTAAAGGGCACCCCTGGCGGACGCCCTTACTAATGCCCCTCTCCAGGCCTATTACCCCTTGTATATACAGGCTCCAACTAGCTGTGGCATATAATAGATGTATTTTATTAATAAATAAGGGGGGAATACCATATACTTTCAAGATACTGAAGAGAAAACTATGGTCCATGGTAACAAAAGCGTTTTGTTGATCAAGGGATATTACCCACCCTGTGAGATGTTTTTTATGATAATATTCCCAAATTTCTCTCAGTATGATCAAAGGGTGATGAACAGATCTATTTGGGAGACTACAATATTGCAGGGGGTGGATAATCTGTACAGCAATTTTTCTTAATCAAAGATGTAAAATTTGTGCTAATATCTTAAAAAATTTCCATTCAAAAGACTAATTAGCCTCCAATTATGGAGAAAGAATCAATCCCCAGATTTATAGATGTATATAGTCAAACTTTTCAGAAATGAACTAGGCACCAAATTATGAAAAAAGGAAAAATTTAAAACCTTCTCTAAACATAACGCCAGTTTAGGGCCAAATGTTTTATAAAACTCATAAGGAAGGCTGTCCACTCTAGAGGCAGCCCCTAATTTCCTAGTTTGTATGACATCAAAGATTTCCTGTGATGTAATGTCTGTTGTAAGGGAGTTGGACTCCTGAGAGGAGATATCATATTGATGCAACGTGGAAAGATAAGAACTACTTTCTGGACATGAAATGGCATTTTTCTCATGTGCCTCCATAATTACCTGAAAAATATCTGGAACTGTAGTCACCACCATACCCTTATGGTTAAGTAGGCTAGAAATAGAAGCTGCCCATCTCTGGGTGGTACTTATATCACAATGGTTGAAGACTGGTGATTTCTGGGTCCCATATGAGAGCTCAGCTCAAATGGTACTAGCCCTATCATATTGTAATGCCTGCATATCTACTTTAGTTTTATGAATTTGGGCATGGAGATCATTACTCACTGTTGGAGTGCAAGATAATAAATGTTGTAATTTTGTCCTTAAGGTAAGATATTTAAAATATTGAGGTTTTGTTTTTACCATGGTGTTACAGATACTGGGAGATATCCTGCTTAGTCTGCTGCCACTAGTCCCCCCACCTCATTGTACAGGTCAATGACTGTAGCCCTTGTAGCAAGCAATCTTTTAATGCCTGATCTTATGAATGGGTCATGAAGGGTCCAGATGTTTAATTTCCATTGTGATTTTATAATGGGATGACATAATTCCGTGCTCAGGGTAGTACAGACCATTTGATGATCTGAAAACTCAACTGGACGTAGTTCAGTGGAGATAATAGCCAGATGTTTAGAAACAAAAAGATAGTCTATAATGGTAGTGCATTGTGCCCGTTTGTAGGTAAAATAATGGGGATCCCGAATATGGACATTGCAATTCTGGAAATCAGCTGAAGTAATACATTTTTTAAGGGCAATAGAATTACAATACACCTTAGCATGATATTGTGCTCATTTGGGAAAGGACACGCTACAATTAAAATCCCCCTATAAAAAGTAATTTTGCTGTAGCCAAATAAGGGCATAGTTGAGGCAAGAGAGCTGTCCTATCTGCTTTTAATTGTGGAGCATAAATGTTAACTAGTCGATATGGGTCTGTGTCTATATGACCATTCAGAATAATAGCCCTCCCTGGGACAAAATCTATTAGGTGGAACAAGGAGAAACGGTTCCCATGAAAGAGGATATCAACCCCATCTGCCTTCTCTACCCCAAATGACCAATAAGACGGTCCCCAGGGCCATTCTGACTTCCATAATTTGAGCTGGGAAACTGAAGTCATCCACGTTTCTTGAACAAAAATAATATCTACCAGAAGGTCAAAGAACAGTTGAAACATGGCCTGACATTTTTGTGTATTCAACAGACTGTGGCAATTAATTGATGCCACTCTAACACAGTCACTAATCAGTTATATTGTCCCATGGTTAATTCTTCCATCTCTTTTTCTTCTTCTTCCCTGTATATAGTTTTTCTGTAGGTTGGGGATGAGTGATTCCCACCTCCATCGCTTCCATAGAGTCATCTTCAGGTTCCAAGTACCCCCCCAAGGGCCTGTGCTCCAATACTTTATACTGATACCTCGTCTCCACTCCCAGAGTCAAATTTTCCTTAAGCAGACATCTAGATGTTCTTTTCTGTGTAACAGGGATAAATTCCTTAGGTGGGATCACTATCTCCATTTTGGTAGGACTACTGAATTGGTCTAGTGGGTCAGCATAACAAACCGGTTGTAGTAGGGATCTCTTTTCTGGCCTTCCCATTTCATTTGGACCTGAACCACTATCTAGGGGGGTCATCTCCCCCATTGTAGACTTGGACAGTACTGTATCAGGTATATTCCTTGTATCTGGAAAATCCTGAGGGGGGAGTTAAAATCCGAATTACCTCCAGCTTGTGCTTCATTAATCAGATCTTCAGGGTCTAGGGAATGTGTTTTGTTAATCGTAGCCCATGGGCAATTTTTGTAGAGATGCCCCTGTTCCTCACATAGACTACACCGAAAATAGTTTGTACAGTGTGAATTGATGTGTCCCACCTCGTTACAGAAGCTGCACCAAAGCTTATCACATACACTGGATAAGTGTGTTCTGGAGCAGCACCGATAACATGCCCTGGGCTGCCCTGGATAATAGCACACTCCTCTGTCACGGCCTAGAAAGAAGCAGTTTGGTATATGGGTAATACCATTCTTGGTTTAATGTAACTTTACCTGAAATTTCCACACCCCCCATTCAAAATTGCTCCTCATCCAAGATGGCCACCAGGGCACTTAACAGCTGGCATTTCTCTTGAAGCTAGTGGTTGATGTCACTGACAGGTACATTCTCGCTGTGAAACATAATCGTAACAGATTTAATTAGTGGTTTAGTCAATGGGATAGCTGTAAAAGGAATCCATAATGGAGATGTTTTCACCTGATTATAACATATCCAAAAAAAATCCAGAAGGTTAGCAGATCAAAAACTAATATCGAAGATATTCTCACCAGAGATATGGATGAAAGTGAACACATCCATGGGGTAAAACCTTAAGGACTCTTTAATAAGAGTTTTTCCAGCATACTGCCTATCAGGATGTGTGTCCAGACTGCCCTTATATTTCAGCCGTACAGCATGGCTTCGTGGTAGGGGCTCTGTTGTATTTGTTTTAAAAAGTTCTGAAAGAAGTGATCACTGAGGCAAGTCCTTCTGTGGTTCATCAGGCAACAGAGGCACTTCTTCAGGATTATCATCTTCTATTACCACTGTAGGGATCGTAGGAGTTTGTGGAAGGGTGTTACAGTATTTTCATGCTCAACAACTTGCTGTGCATTTATTACCGGGTGTTTTACCTGTGGTTCTGTAGTAATATGGACTGCAGTGTCATTTAGGTGTTCTACAACAGGGTCACATATTCTTGGGGGGCAAAATGTGTGTCATAGTATGCCCATCCAATGGGGTACTATGATCCTGTATCTTGCTTAAATCTGATTTTTTTTTCAACCGGGAAGGGTTGCCACTCCATACCTGTGGAGGATTGCGAAAAGGATGTATTGTCCCATATAGGGTCAGGGACCCCTCTTCCCTTCTCATCACATATCCAACCTGCACTTTTCAGGGCTGTATCAGTCCACGGTTTCTCCTCATTTTCATGCAGATCTAACCCAAAGGCCTTTTTTATGTCAGAAACCGTAAAATTTGGTGGAGGAAAATCAAATGGGACCTAGGTCTGTATTGTGCCCGATACTTTATTTTCCTGGATATTCCTATTATGTAATACCACACAATCCCTTTTCTTTTTAAAATCATCCAGCTTCTTTTCAACTTCAGTAGATTATCCCCCAGCAGATTTAACCATATTACCTCCAGTATCTCTCAGTAGTCTTGTACCAGTCACATCCTCACTCGCTACCTCTGAAGGATTTTGTATGTCTTGAGCTAGGAGGTGTTTACGGGGAGTTTTATCTAGCTCTTCACCATTGTCCTGTAATTCCTCGATGAGGATCCTTGAATTATCAAGCTTCAGGGACTGAGAAGCAGTATCCAGGTTCTGGACAGTCCCACTAACAGACGTGCCTTGTGGCCTTATCTGGCGCATCTCCCTTTTTAGCCCATCATTAGCATTAAAGTCCTCTGACACTGTCCTTTCATGTTGTAATATTTTATTGTGATCTGTGCTGTTCTTTCCCACTGTCCATGGCTTTGCCAAGAAGGACACACCAGGTAAGTTGATCAACAAATTATCATTAGCAGGTGCAGTCTTAGTAATTATTCAGTTACTATCAAAAGTAAATACTGTTGCTTTACTTTGCATCTGAGCAGATGTCTGGTAAATAATAGAGGTAGGCTTTACCTGCATGTGGGCAGTGGTTGCTGAAGTTGTTGGGCCATTGGATTCATCCCCAAAAAGATTAGTTTCTGTACATGGTACCACAATCTTAGAAGAAGCCTTATCCAGTGCTTGTTGTAGTCACATCCGACTGTCTTGAAATAAAAATTCCTCTGCATATCAATTTTTGTAAATCCACAGCGGATTTTTCCATGACAGAATCTTTCATCTTATCTTCCATATTATCACACTCTATATCCAGTTCCTTGGTGTCAGGCATCCTCAAACCCTCCTTCAGATCCTTTGCATCAAAGTAAATCTCAGTCTCTGATTCAAGGGAGGACAAGGCTGAGACCATACCCTGAAACTCCACAGCATGTGAACATACGAAATTTGCCAGCAGATAAAGGCCTAGAGGTCTATCAAGTCTGCTCGAATGTGCAGCTAGCACCCCTTATTCTGCAGCTGCCCCTCCCTTCCACCCTTCCCCTTCATTAACACTCCCCCTTGTCCTGTCCCATCCTCGTTTGAAGTAGTCCACTGTTCTCTGCATACCACTTCTGCAGGTAACGCATTCCACCCAGCCACCACCCTCTCTGTAAAAAAGTGTCTCCTCATCTCCCTCCTGAACCTTCCTCGCTCCAGTCTCATATCATGGCCCCTAGTGGCCCTCCCCTCCCTTACCTTGAACAGCCCTCTGTACCCATCTTGTTTATTCCTTTCATGTATTTAAAGGTTTCAATCATGTCACCCCTGTCTCTCCTCTCCTCCAGTGAGTACATGTTCAACTCCTTCAACCTCCTCTCGTATGATAAGTCCCCAGCACCTTGATCATCTTTGTCACCCTGCGCTGCACCCTCCAGTAACTTAATGTCCTCTTCAGACACGGACGCCAGTACTGCACTCCAGTACCCAGGTGTGATCTAACCACGACCTAGTACAGTGGCAGAATCACCTCCTCCCTCCTCGAGGATATACTCCTTGCAATACAACCCAGCATTTTGTTGGCCTTTGCAGCTGCCTTCTACATTGTGCTGAGTTGTTCATTGACCCTGCAATGACCACCCCGGATCCTTCTCCTCCTCTGTCTGGGCTAGCTGCACTACCCTAGCTGGTAACTCCTCCATGGGTTCTTCATCCAAAATGCAGCACCTTGCACTTTTGGCATTAAACCCCAGTTGCCAGGTGTGTCTAACCAGGTTTCAAGCTTTGCAGATCATCCTGCAACCCTGCCATCCCCTAGGTCTCCATCCACTGCGCCAACCTTGGTATCATCAGCAAGCAGACTGATCTTGCTCTTGATGTCCCATGATATGTCTGCAATGAATATCCCAAACAACACTGGTCCCAACACCGGGCCCTGTGGGACACCGCTCGTCACTGCCCTTGGGTGTGAGAGCTCCCCACCCACCACCACCCTCTGTTGCCTTCCCTGCAGCCAGTTTCCTACCCATCTCACCAGCTTTGCACCCTCCCCTGTGCCTACTAACTTCTTTCCCAGCCTTCCATGTGGCACCGAGTCGAATGCCTTACTGAAGTCCAGATACAAGACATCCACTGCATGGCCCCTGTCCAGCTGCCTAGTTACCCAGTCATAGAACTCGACCAGGTTGGTTTGGCAGGATCTGCCATGTATTAAGCCATGCTGTCTGCTGTCCTGTAGTCCTTTGGCCTCTAGGAGGGCCACCAGCCTCTCCTTCAGGATAGTCTCCATTAGCTTACCCACGATGGATGTGAGGCTCACTGGTCTGTAGTTTCCCAGTTCATCCTTGGGGCCAATCTTGTGGAGGGGCACCACATGATCCATCCTCCAGTCCTGAGGTACACACCCTGAATGTAGTGAGGCATTAAACAGGTCTGCCAAAGGTCCTGCAAGGACCTCTGCCAGCTTCTTCATTACCCTGGGATGGATGCCATCTGGGCCTGGTGCCTTGTCCACCCTCAGTGCCTTCAAACCCTCTCAAACTCTGCCCTCCATGATTTCCCCATCTGTCACCACTTTCCCCCCTGCTTCTGCCATTTCTCCCACCTTGGGTGCCCCCCCTTCTCTTTAGTAAATACTGAGCAGAAGTACTCATGTAGTGCTTCCGCCTTATCGTACCCTGCTTCCACCCAACCCCCCTCCTTCCTAATCCTTACTATGTGGTCCTTACAACTCCTTTTCTCCCTAATGTACTTAAAGAAGTCCTTCTCCCCCTTCTTAATGCCTTGTGCCAGCCTGAGTTCCGTAGATGCTTTGGCTCCCTTACTGCCCTTGTCACCTCCTTCGATTCTGTCAAGTAGTCCTCTCTGTCTCCCCCCCTCCCTGTTTTCTTGTACTTCCTAAAGGCAGCTCTTTTCCTCCTTACCTTTTCCATGACCTCCTTGCTCAACCAGCTCAGTTTCTTAGCCCTAGCCTTCTTGCTCTGGGCTTTGCAGCAGGTTTTGGTTGCCTCCACTATACCCAGCTTTATGAGCTCCCACCTCTGGTTAGTATCCATACTAGACTGAATTCTTGCCAGGTACCCTTTTACCACTTCCCCCATCCTCCCAAAGTCGGCCCTGTAGTCCAGCACTCTGGTGCCAGATTCCACTCCTTCCTTGCCCATATCCAATGTGAGCCATACTGAGTGGTGGTCACTCCCTGACAGCGGTTCCTCCACTGTAAGTTCTCTCACAAAGTCCCCATTTGCAAGCACAAGGTCAAGGGTATTCCCTAACCTGGTTGGTTCACTGACCATTTGCAGCAGGAAGCTGTCCTGCAAGGCATCCAGCAGTACCTGCTCCTTTCTGTTCCTGATTATTGGGGTGCTCCAGTCCACTCCTGGCATGTTGAAGTCTCCCACAATCACCACACTACCCTTCTCGCAGGTCCTCCTGATCTGTCCCGCTAGTTCCCTGTCTAACTCCTCCATCTGAGTTCATGGCCTGTACACCACTCCCATTCTAAGAATTCTATTCTTGGAATCCTGGATTTGCACCCAAAGTGACTCCGTACTACCCTCCTCCCCTTCCTCCCTTACACACTTCAATCCTTCCTTCACATATAGTGCCACCCCCCTCCTTTCTCAATCACCCTGTCCCTACGAAATAACCTGTACCCTGGTACAGACAGGTCCCAGTCATTATATTGGGTGGCCCATGTTTCCGTGATGGCTGCAATGTCCACCTCTCCCTCTGCCATGAGAACCTGTAACTCTGCAGTTTTCCTCCCAAGGCTTCTAGCATTAAGGGTAACCACCTTCCACCCCTCCCCCCCTTATCTTGCCCTCCTTACCGAGCATCACCAATAGTACTTGCCATTTGTCCTTTGTCACTGTTATGGGTGTAAGCTCATATGATTTCCCAACCTGTGGTCTCTGCATATCTCTTCCCCAACTGCCACCCCCCACTCCTAGTTTAAATTCCCAACTTCTTCTATATACTCTTCCATCCTCTGTTTCAACACTTTCTTTCCCTCCTCACTCAAGTGTAGTCTGTCCTTGGCATAGAGACTACTGTCCTCCCAGGTCCCTCCCTCCCCAACAGCCCATACCCTTTAGCACAACACCAGGTTCTTAGCCATCCATTAAATTCCTCTATTCTCAGCTTTCTTGTTGTGCTTGCCTTTGGCACCGGAAGTATCTCAGAAAAAGTTACTGATCTTCTTGCCCCCTCACATAATTGTGCTAGTTCCTCAAACCTCCCCTGGACTATATCTACTGTCTTGTCAGCCAGGTCGTTTGTCCCAAGATGTATAATTAAATGAGGCTTGTCCCTACCCCTTCTAGCATATTTCAGAACAGCATCGTGCACCTTCAGCTCCTCAGGCAGACTGGCCATGCTCATAGTCAGCGAGGCCCCCTACAGTCCAGTAGGGGAATTTCCCCGGTGCCCTGGCCACATTTCCCCCATTCATCAAAAATATCACCAACAGCTTAATCTGGTTCAAGGTCAGTTGGCATTCATCCATATCAGCACTGTGTCCTCCAGTTTCCTGTGTGTGACCACACCCCCAGAATGATGTCATGCAAGAGAACTGTTAATGTTTTACATACAGCAAATAGGCAGAAAATAAGCAGAATTTGTCTACTGCACTTACCCGGTCTACAAAAACTAACTAAACTAAACTACTATGGTGTTGCTCTTTGTTCCAGAATGCGGTCAGTAATCGAAGGCAGTTTTTAATACAAAATTGTGAAAACAGCCACGGCTTGTGTTTGAGGGTGGCTATTAATAAAGAGTGGCTTTAATTCGAAGAAATATGGTAATCACTGTATTTTATATAATCAGCTACAATGCCCCCGGTGAAAAAGTATGATACTCACAAACAACTTTGTATTTGGAAAATTCTAAACAGCAATGTGCCTTCAAGCTTAAAGTCATTAATTTATATTCAAACAGATCATGGCATCACAAGAGGAAACATTAATCAAAATTTGTCAGTTCCAAGGTGTAGAACTAACATGGGTCAGGACAGGTTCTCATATACTGCTCTGAAAGTGTGGAATGGCCTACCCTTGCAAATTAGAACAGCCAAGATATTGCCTGTTTTAAAATGCTAGGAAAATGTATTTGTTGGATTTGTATAATTGTTCATGTTTTAATGCCTGTTTGATGATTTACATTGACTATGTAGTGTTTGCACTGTATTTATTAGTGTGTATGCTGTTTATTGTAGTTATCATCCCTTACAATGGGTACTTGTACTCAGTGGACCTACCTGGTTTTGCAAAAATAAACAAACATTGCTTAGGTTAAGCATAATGTCTGTTCCCTCTGATACAGTAGCATACAGTACCTCTCACATACCCCATGTTAGGAGGGACTTTGCACATTCTGCCCCTAAGAACCAATTCATATGATATCAAGAAGGTATTCTGTATTGAAACTGTAAGCAGATACAACATTCATATTAGTCACCAATATATGAAAACAGATTAAAGGACTTCAATACAGTCAAGCCTTCCAGGATGAAGTGCAGTACTGCAGAATTTTGCAGTAGAGTTACTGCAGTAAACAATGTAATTTCAATTGGAGTTAATCCTTTTTGTCATGCAGTAAACCTGTGACACTGTCTCCAAGATGAAGGATTTATCCCATATATTAAAGAGCCACCAACACCTCGAGAACAACTTTGGAAAACATATTTGGACACAAAGCAGCTTATATTTCTCATTAACTCTATATATTTCTTAAACCCATTGTTATGTTGGTGCACTTGCGCAGCCAACATCTTGTGGTAGTGCAGAAGTGGAGGCGTGGTCACTGTTAGGCGAATGCAGGGCACGCATTAGTCGGTGCGTCCCTCATTCCCCAAACAGCCTGCATGCCAGTGCCACACCACCTGGGCGAGCACACCTAAGGGAAGATTCACTGCCATATGTACAAAGCTCATCACACGCAGCGGACCTCCCGATATGCTTACCCGGAAACACAACATGGCGGCACACTGCCCGCCAAACTGCTGACTTCAGGGGTTCCCAATCCCCCTGTTAGCTTACCCCACCCCCAATGGATGTGCCGATGGGGGAGCCCACTCCCAGTCAGCATAAAGAACCCCCCCATTTGTTATATGCAGAGGGGTACCCAACCCCTCGGCTCTTACCCCCAGCTTTCCTTGTGTGCCGACGGGGTGCCCAATCCCACCAGCATAAAGTAACCCCCTCTTGTTGTGTGCCGATGGGGTGCCCAATCCCCATCAGCTACAGCTGCCCCCAGAAACAACAAGGCTCCATTGGCTTGCTGGGAGCCCACCCCAGCGTGCCACATGTCCCCAGTAAACAGAAAAATGGTCCATCAATGTTTTTTTTGTACCTGTGGAAAAAAGAAACAGTCCCTTGGCTGTCTCCTTGCCCCCCTCCCACAACCCACACCCACCCACTGCGTGCCCTGCCTCCCCACATCCCCCCTCACCCCATACTTACCTGCGGAGTCTGGTGGGACGATCTTCAGTGGACCGGGAACATGTCTGTATTCTTCAAAGCCGACCGCAAACTGAGGAAATGCCGGTAAGCTGTATAATGGAATAAATGCATATCTCAGGCATTTTTCTGAATTTTGGCACCAAATTTTCAACATGGGGTTTTTGGGGCCCCTCCTCATGAATTCTGGCACTGTCATGGCATTATTCAGCCCTGAAAGGTGATTTTGCGGTCACTGCGTGGAATCACCTTTCGGGACTAATTAATGAAATGACATTGCCAGTGTTCAAGAGGGGAGCTCTCACAAAGCCTGTGTTGCAAATTTGGTGACAAAACTCCCAAAAATGGCTGTTTTATGAGCGTGTATTGCGCTGTTTCAATGCATGCTCGTAACGTCATGAATTTGTAATATTTTCACTCCAGATTTTCAAACTTGGCATTTTTCCACACCTGCTGATGAACAGTACAGCTGTCATTTTACATATCTTGCCCGAAATATGTTTTTGCACGTCCAGCTCAGAATAGCGTGGTCCCTGTGCGAAATCACTTTTTGGGACAGTTTGAGGAAATGACAGTGACACTGTTCATGAGCAGAGATCCTAAAATGCCTATGTTGAAAATTTGGTGCTGAAAGTCCATAAAATGACTGTGTTGCAAGCGTGCATTGCGTAGTTTCATGCACCCTTGTAACTTTGCAAATTTGCAATATTTCCATGCCAGTTTTTCAACACTGGCATTTTTTCACACCTCCTTATGAACAGTACAGCTGCCATTTTTCACATCCTGCCCAAAATGTGTTTCCGCACCTGTGGCGCACAATGGTGTGATCGCTGTGGGAAATCAATTTCTGGGACAGATTAACAAAATTGCACCACCACTGTTCATAAGGGAAGGTCCCAAAATGCCTATGTTACAAATGTGGCTACCAAACTTCCAAAATTAATTGGGTTACAGACGTGTGTTGCGCAGTTTGTATGCATGCTCATTGCTTCACCAATATTTCATATTATCACTCCAGATTTTCAACATTGCCATTTTTTTACGCCTCCTCATGAACAATACAGTTGTCATTCTCCACATCCTGCCCAAAAATGTGTTTTCATCCCTCTGTTGCCAAATGGTACAGCTGCTGTGCAAAACCACGTTTCAGCTAACAAAGTGATTGTGCCACTTTTCATGAGGTGGCCTGACAAGCAGCCCATGTTGAAAATGTGGAGTGAAACTACCACCACATGCCTACGGTGTTACAGTTTCCAACTGTAACACCGCATCTGGTACAGGCTGACAGGCATCAGTGGTGTGACTTGGGATCATCAGATGTAATGCTCACGCCATTCCACCCACCACCCTCACCCTGCCGCCACTGACAGGCATCATGGTGTGCCTTACACTGTTCAGCCACAAAGTTCACCACATGCTCCTATACTGCACCCACGTCAGCATATTATGAAATGGGGTAAGTATAATGCCCAAAGACCCCAAAGCACACCCAACACTTGTCAGTGTCTACAGGGTATGGTGAAGTACAATGCCATGAGCGTTATAGCTAACAAGCCAAAGGCACACGCCAATGCCTGTCACTCTCTACAGGGTGGGGGTGGGGTTGGCGTTACTTCACTACTTCACTGCCATTCCTATTATGCATCTCTAGCTCTGGCACTGCCAATGCCAGTGTCAGTGCAAGAACATTCAGCATTGACAAATGCTTGTTTATCACTGAGGTCCGCGTGCCTGAAAACAGAATAGTTGTTCCTTGAGAGTTCATCAGCTCATATTGCTTCTACCTAACCTGATGTCATAAAACTCTGCTTGTGACATTATAATCATTCCCATGCAGCAGACTGTGATGTCACAACAGAGCATTATGATTTCAAGTAGAAAATAAGCCATAGAGGTAGATGAACTCTAAGGAATAAAGATCTTTTTGTGTGAATTTCTTCAGTAACAAATAATGGAGAGAAGTCTATAGAATATATATGAAATAAAAGCTGAATTGTGTTTAAAGTGATTTTGTGAGGTTTTGCAGATGCCTTTTTCACATAGTGTGCCATTGCTGCCCATGCTTCAGATGTTGAAGCTGCAGTTTGTTTTGTAAAAAGATCTGTCATAGTTATTTTTATTTATGTTTTATCAGCACTGTGTCCTCCAGTTTTCTGTGTGTGGCCACACCCCCAGAATGATGTCATGCAAGAGAACTGTTAATGTTTTACATACAGCACCAATGAATTCTGGGTAAATTATGTTGTTGATGTCAATGTTAATTAGTCAGAGGTATAGCCCTTATTTTGGTGGTGGTTACAACACCTAATATGTAAATGTGCATAGCAAGGCATTGTGGATACAATAAGAAGTTTTTTCCAATTTTCTTACTGTGAGATGTAGTCTCATATTTATATACTAGCTTCAACAAGAAAAGCTCTCATATGTTTATTTTCAAAACAAGGCATTGTGCATACAGTATCTACCTGACAAGATTTCTTTACTGAGAGATGTAGTCTCCTATGTCTGTAGTGTAGATGTCTGCAATGCCAAGACTGACCAACAGGGACTCTGTTTCAAAACAGTGATTAAAAAGTTTGTTTTTCTTGCATGATGTCACACTTGGGGGTTGTAGCACTGAGAAAAAAAGGGGTGTGTTATGCAAATGAAGCAGAGCACAGAAATAAAAGCATTTATTTCATGGAAAACAGAACTTTTTTGGCAATTTGAGTGGTAGGAGATTGAATCACAACTCATACAGGTTACTACAGGTTACTACTCCCATTTTCTATGGCAAACCTCACAAAATCACATTAAGCATTATGTTTTCCAAAGGTTTCTCAAATGAGTCAGCTGCTCTTTAAAGGCCAACATATCACATTTAGTTGATAAAAGATAGAGTAGTATGTCTGCTAGTTTATTCCAAAACAACTTGTGATTGTTCAGAATTGTTGAAATGGAGAAGTGAACAAAATTAGAAAAAAAAAGTCTTCAGTCTTGTAGCATGTGGGGTTGGGATGCAGAGTAAACAAAAATAATTTCTATAAACCAAATGATGAATTGTTCCTATCTATCTGAATTAAATATAGAAGAGTAAGTCCACAGGGATTGTGAAATGCCTAAAGGTTCAAATGATAAACATGTGGGTAAAGGAAACACTGACTATTTCTGAAATGCCTGAGGAACAATTACTGTAAATTAGAAGCCTGTACCAGAAATTAGTTCTGAACTGGTTGCCAATAGTGAAGGCATGTCTGGAAGCATAAGTTATTTTAAAATGATGTCTGAAAGAGATTTCAGCTAAAAGTCTGTTTTAGAAATTTTGCAGGTTAAAGGAGTACTACAGTCAATATTTGAAAAACATAAGTTGCGCAGAGTGTTTTGATTTGTGTGTGGTTAGTCCTGGTGTGTCCTACCCTTTGTTTGCCATTAAGAGTTTTTTTTCTAAATTAGCCTGCTAGTTATATGGTAATTGTATGCCCCCTGGGGATCTCCATCTCAGCAAGCTTTATTGCTCTTTTTTTTCTACAATGCCTCCTGTCACACGTGGCAGTGATGCATCCAAGACCACTGATTTAGCAAGTACTTTAGGGACTCACTGGCTTTTCTAGAGTTGCCTTGCTGATTTCATCTTAAAGCCAGATATACCAAGCAGCTAATATAGATCAGACTTGTTTAATATGGTGGTATTTGGAGCTAATTGCTGATTTCATCTTAAAGCCAGATATACCAAGCAGCTAATATAGATCAGACTTGTTTAATATGGTGGTATTTGGAGCTAATTGCTGATTTCACCTTAAAGCCAGATATACCAAATAGCTAATATAGATCAGACTTGTTTAATATGGTGGTATTGAGCTAATTGTGCTTGTTACTGAAGGCATTAGGTTAGCTGGGTCCTAGTGTGACCTCATTTGGAATAGCCCTGTTTGCTTAGAGTGGAGCTCCTTTGTGTAAGTCACAACATATTCTCCACTGCATAGTAATGAGAGGCTTTGTTTTCCCACAACATAGGCAGCTCCCCAAGCTAGGCACTCGGGACAATCAAGCAACTGAAGCCAAGCAGCTCACCTGAGTAGCTGAGGAAGCCAAATCTCAGCCTGATAACTTTCAGGTAAAGAGGCCTCTTCTCTTCGTCTGGATGCCTGCAGGGGGTGCTAGCCCGGCAAGCGCTACGCCCATCTGCCCACCCGCCTCAACCACCCTCCCACCCAGGGCGGCTGTCAATTTAAGGATCCACCTCAGACATTACATCCGTGATATCACGTCCTGTTGCCCAGAACCTATCTCCCACTTTCCCATTTGCAGGTTATACCTGTTGGCCACCAGAGGGACCTATGCCCTCACTACTTCCTACTCCTACCTGTACAGCACTACTTCCTGGGATCCTGCTCACCACAATGTATTGGTTCTGCCTCACGCCTGCCTGTGCCTATCCTCACTAGCAGTGCACTTACCCACTCTACCCATCTGCTAGTCCACACTGTGCCCTGGCACCCTCCCTCCCCTTGCTCCTGAACCTCCTCTCCTGCCCCTTGGGACCTCTGTGTGTCCCTGTCCCCTGCCCTCCTCCTAGCTTTCTCATCACCTCAGGCACATCTGGGTATCTTCTTATTCTTGCTTTCCTCCTGTACCTCCTGCCCACCCCTGCTCCCTTAGCCTCCCCTCCCCTCCCTCTCATGTTAATCATAGGAAAACCTCTCACCATCTCCCAGTCAGGGTGTTAGTCATGCTACTACTCCTGTCAGGGAACATTCATCCAAACCCTGACCCAGTTCCCAGGACCTCCCCAACTCGCACCACAGGCCTATGCATGGTCTCCATGAATATCTGTAGCCTCCTTAAAAAGTTTGACTCACTACAATGCCTGGTCACATCAATTAACCCTGATGTCATCACCCTGGTTGAGACATGGCTGTCAAAATCCTCCTGACTCCCTAGTCTCCTTCCTGGTTTCACCCTTTTCTGGTCCGACCGTGTTGGGAGACGGGCAGCAGCTCACGCTATTTATGTCAAGGAATCCCTCCCGCACTAGCCCTGCCCACCCCCATACTCTGACTCCAGGGCCCAGGCGCCACGCTGAAACTAACCCCGACCCTTTAAAGGGACCCCTTTATCTGACTACTGCATACGTGCCCCCAGGGACCAAACGCAGGCCATTGCCTCTCTTACAGAATACCTTACCTCTCTACCTCCTTCCGCTGATCAAATTCTGGTGGGTGACTTAAATGTCAACTGGCTCAGCCCCTCCTCCTCCCTCACCAGACCTCTTTTCTGCAACAGACCCAACGAACTAGTTACCCACCCTACCAGGACTAACCCCAAGAGAGGCTCCAGTACCCTGCTTGATGTGGTACTCACCAACCACCCTAATTGGATCCCCAATGTACAAGTCCTCCCAGACTCTCTCAGCAATCACTCCCCTATTCTATTCCATTGGTCAACCTCAGTCTCCAAACCCATCGCATAGTCCACATGCCGGCGGCGTCTAATACCTGGTGGACTGATAAAACTTAAGGAACTTCTGTCCCAAATTGACTGGTCTCCTATACAGGCAACCCTGACATTGACACAGCTCTCCTTCTTTACCCAAACTTTAATAATGCCTGTGATATCTTTGCCCCAGTGTTGACCACTGCTCTAAAAGGAAGAATGCCCTCGGTTACCCCAGCTTTGATCCACCAGCTCAAACATAGGGACAACCTATGGCACCGTGCCATTGAGACTGGCTGGTCCAATGACAAGCGGTTATGTGCTGCTGCCCAAAACAAGTACTCGGGCCATCAGAAAGGCCAAGTCTGAGCACTATCGGTCCTCACTCACTGCCTCATGGGGAATCCCAGAACCTTCTGGGATAACATTAAACAGTTAAATGGAGTGCACACTCCCCACCCACCCAGATCAACATTAATGGTGTGATCTCCTCAGACCCAGCCCTCATAGCCAACCACCTCAACACCTCATTCACTGACCTTAGCCCTATCCTCCTACAAACTTTTTGACCCTCCTCCCCCAGCACCTGCCATAAATCTTTCTTGCCCTTATTTTCTCCTCCGCTGTGTTTCTGCCCAAGAACTTAGGCCGCACCTTGTCACTGCCCTCAAGAGTAATAGTACAGGCAGTGACACCCTGGATCCGTGTATCCTACGGCTGGTCTTAGACACAGTCCTTACCCCAATCACGTGCCTCATCAACCACTCTCTTTGCCTGGGGAAGGTTCCAACTGCCTGGAAAGTCACCACTGTCACCCCTATCTTTAAAGGTGGTGATAGGACTGTGGCTGGAAACTATCGACCGATCTCCATTCTCTCCTCTCTCCAAGGCCTTGGAAAAGTGGTGGCCTCTCAAATCTCTGACTACCTCTCCATCTACAATGTCCTTTGTCCTGAGCAGCATGGCTTCTGAGCGGCCACAGTACCAACACAGCCTCCTAGAGTTCTCCAACTTTCTCCACTCCTCCTTAGACACTGGTTCTCTGGCTGGTGCTGTCTTCATTGACCTCTCAAAGCTTTCGACACTGTCTCCCACCCCTCCTTCTTGATACCCTTAGTCTCTGGTTTTGCTGCTGGGCCTATCTCCTGGTGCACCAGTTATCTGTCTGACCGCTCACAGCGTGTAAAATTAATGGGACCTACTCAGACATCTGTCCCATCTTTTCTGGGTCCCCAGGGCTCCATTCTGGCCCTTCTATTCTCCCTTTA
This sequence comes from Neoceratodus forsteri, assembly GCA_016271365.2. NCBI lineage: Eukaryota > Metazoa > Chordata > Ceratodontiformes > Ceratodontidae > Neoceratodus > Neoceratodus forsteri. Next base: position 396,397,979 of record CM028131.1, on the reverse strand, counting down.
CCTTAACACCTTCCACGCTCTTGCTTGGGAACATTCTATTGTACACTGATGATGCAGTCATCTTTGCCTCAAGTCGTAACCCTACTGCCCTCCAGGACTCGCTGCAGAAGTCCTTCACTGAAGCCGAGGGCTGGTTCAAGGAACATAGATTGGTGATAAATCTTAAAAACAAAACCATGTTCTTCACTCATCCCCAAAACAAGTCCTGCAACTCCAAACTCCTCATTCACTCTGGGTCCTCATTCCCACTCAAACAAGTTTGCTCCTATAAATACCTAGAGATCCATTTTGACCCCTCCCTCTCCTTCCATGGACACATCGCTGCCTAGCCACTGCCACTAATATCCGATTGGGCATCTTACATCGGTATAAACACTGCCTCCCCGGAGGCTCTTCGACTCACAGTCACCTCCTCTATCCTGTCCCTAGTGGACTATGGACTGCCGGTGTATGGTGCTGCTGATCAGACCGCACTCCATAAAATTCGCACTACTCTGAATAAGGCCTGCAGGTTCATTACTGGAACACCTAGGATGACACACACCTGTCTACTGTATGCTAAAGCGCTGGTACTTGATCTTGACGAGTGCCTCAAATATCTTACCTGTACCCTTACAAAAAAGACCCTCCTTGGGCTTTCCCCACCAGGATTGACCACCACCATACCGCTCTGTCCCACTAGTTCATACTGGACCTCTGGGAAAACCTCTCTTGTTATCCCTAGAGCTAGGACCTCTCACGCCAAGAGCCTTCAGCTTTAGGGCCCTCTCCTGGTTCAACACACTGCCCCTCCATCTCCAGCTCCAACTATATCGTGCTTCAAAACTTCCTTACGAATCCACCTTATTAACACCTGATGCTGTAACTGCCACTAGTCAAAGTCAGACCAATACTGGGATGACAAAGCTATTACTAAGCTGCTAAGGACGACATAACTCTGGTATTGTTTGCATCCATCCTACCTGTACCAGCTTGTTTGTATCTATGTCTTAATTTTACTGTTATACTTATGTGTTGTACTGCTATACTGTGTATTTTGGTTTGTCTTACTGTGACAAGGTACCTTTGTAAATGAGCCTACGGCTCAAAGGTTTTCCAAACTGCTGTTTAAATAAAATAAAAAAAAAATTAAAAAGTACTAGAGATAGGAGTCTGATGTTTTGGCCTCCACTAAATAGCATTAATTCAGATTTGTGTTTTCTCTGGGTATGCCAGGTCTAGCCAGCAGGAGTAAATGTTTTGGTTTTAAAACTTTTCATTTCATTAAATTACACACAACCACAAAAACCACAAAAATCACCCCATATCATCAATACTATAGTTAGTAAAGACTCCAGCTGTCTGACAAAATAACCCATTCAATTATTCCTCAGGTACCTGTATTTGCTAAACCGTAAATGTAGCCATTAGTGCTCATTAGATGAGGAAAGTTACTTAATATCACAGCTCTGATGATGTAAAATTGACTCTAAACCAATGCTTGCTGAATCCATGGTCCCGGACATCACTGTCATGTGAGACAGGAGGCATTGCAGGAACAAGAAGAGCAATAAACCATACTAGGATGCAGATTCCCAGGGGTCATAAAACTACCATAAAACTAGCACACTAATTTAGAAAAACTTCCTAACAGCAGAAAAAGGAGAGGACACACTAGGACTACACATACAAATCAAAACACTCTGCCCAACATATGTTTTTTTGCAAATTCTAACTCTAGTACTCTTTTAAACAAATATGTTCTCTCAAAAAAGTATGTGTTTACCAGCATTTTCAATTCTGTAATGTTGTATCTTCATCTGGGATGGAGGCGGTACCTTTGGAACTGTAAGCTGTCTGTGTCAGGACCACTCAGTAACCTTCGCTAGCTGTGGGTCACCCATGATAATCTGTAATGTTAGAACCTATAAAATGTTGGTGGCCCCATTACTTCTCAGTTTCTTCTTCTTCTGCAGTTGACTGCTTGTTGGACCTGCGGAGAAACAATGCCATTGTTTCTTGAGTTTATTATTTCCATTTTAAATAACTTTGTCAATGTTGTCCTTATATGCTGCTGTCAAAAAAACTTTTACAGTGGATTCCACTTGTATGCTATTTGGACCTTTGCACATTCCAGATGCATGCTCAAAAAACTGAAGTCCTGATTCTTGCTCTATTCCAGCAAGACCTTATATGACTTTTATAAGTATGTTATATTTGCAAACATAACTGGTATTATATTGCATTAATCTTTCACAGGACAACTTTGTAAACAAGTCTTTTTACCTAAAGTTTTATCCTGTCAAAAAATAATGTTTTAACTAACTAACTAACTAACAGTGTTAATTATTTTGTTTGTATGCACACAATCTTTCGGTCATATGTACATTTTTTTCATGTTGATATGCAAAGCCCCAGAAGATACTTATCACCTCTTTGACAGTTGCATTCAGTTGTTATTCCCTTGCAGCCACTAGATTGTTCCCATAGCTAATCCACTAATCACTTGACAAATATCAGAGCCCAGTTAAACCTGCCCCCCCCATACCATAGTGATAGTAATTGCTGTTAGTCAAGGCCCTTGGAGTTCTGTGATTCTGCAGTTATGGAATTTTCTGCAGAATTTGCATAATGCCACAGAATTCACTGTAAAAAAGAAAGTTGTCTGTTTCTTTAGTTTTATTTGTGGGTTTAGTTGTCCTCTGGGAAAATGGTTCAGATGAACTGGGGGATAGCACAAGGTTGCGCTTACATATCACTGCTTTTGTCTTGCCATTTTTTTCCCTAACAGAAATTGTTTGGAGAAGCAGGCTGTATTTTGAGGAATGGAGTTACCTTCTTTTTTTTTCAACTTTCTTTATCCATCGCTGTGGATCGCTGCTGTTCTCTGCCACCCTTACCTGTCACCAGGGTCTTTCAGGATCTTTCATGTGCTATGCATGTCCCAGCAGAACTCCTGGGCAGGCCTGGAGGCTTCATCATGTGGTGACCCCGAATTTTCCACCTAAGTTTTCTCCCTCCCCTTCAGTTCTACCCGGGACCCCAGAAGTAGCATTGCATGTGTGTGGAGGCACGTGTGCATGCCATAGCTTCACACTGGCCCCATCTACCTTTCCTGTGGTCTAGTACCGAGCTTCTCAGAGGCAGGACTGTCACTCGGGCTCCACTGGGTGGCAGCCAAGCATGGAGAGGCCCCCTTTCACCCTCCCAAGGAGGAGATCTGCCTGCTGACAGTCTGCTCAATGTCCACTCCCTCTCTGCCAACCCCCAATAACCCAGGCTTGTTCCCGAACCCAGGTTACTGGCATGGCATGAGGTGTGGTGTCCAGCACCTCAACCTTCTGCACCACCGGGCTGGCTTACCTTCTTTTTTTTTAATCGAATAACTTGCAGTGTGGTTTTGTGAGGATTTGTTGTTGGTGATGGTGGTGGTGTGGGTGGGGGAGGGCAAGTCCATTGCTAACAGACTGCTGAAAAAAATTGCTTCATTTTGAAATGGGAGCTGGTACATTGGTACCGGCTTACTTCCAAAGCAGGCTATGCTGGCTCTTGTTATTTAGTAGGCTCTAACCATAAGTTAATGTACCCCCTGGCATGCCTGGCTACCAATCAGCTTGCTTGGATTTTAAAGCCCATTTTCTAAGCAGGTATTATACAATGGCAAGGAAAGAATCTTGAGCTCTGATTGGTCAGTGTGTGCCTGGCACAGTAATGTTATCACAGTATAACATCAAGGGTCTAGTCTTAGCACTGTGAACCTCTTGACTGCTTGTTTGCATCTGCATTGTTTGCATTTGCATTGCTTGCATCTTCTCTAAGAAACTAAAATATTTTTCCACACTAACAAAAACATTCTTTAAAATCATTTTCTTTGGGCGGCTCAGTGGCACTGAGGTGCTGGATGCCACATTGCATGCCACACCAGTGACCCAGCTTCAAGAACAAGCCTGGGTCACTGGGGGTTGGCAGGGGGCAGAGAGGATTGAGCATCTGGTGGACTGCTGTACCCTCTCCAGGGAAGGGGACTAGTCATTCCACCTGCTGACTGCCCTCTAACGGTGGCTGGAGGGCAGTATGGGTCAGGAAGCTCAGAAGCCAATGTGTTTACATCAGAGGGGAGGGAGGGAGAAAATGGAAAAAGGCCAAGGCACCATGGACCCGTGATGGGCCGACTGCTCCAGCGAAGTGTGCCCCCAACCCCAGATTTGCTGTACCGGGTGGTGGGGGACTGCCGGCGCCCCTCCACCTGGCCCTGACATGGAGGGGGAATCTGTCGGGGAACCACAGGGGGCAGACAAGCTGGGGTTGGACCAGAGGATATACCCTCTATGAGGGAAGGGGTCATAGCTCCATGGAGCCCGCAGAAGGTGTTATGAAGAAAAACTTTTTTTATTCTGTATATAACAACAAGCCATTGTATAATAGCAATAATGCCCTCCAGAGTGTTTGTCAGGCAGGGATAATGTAACTTCTCAGGTGCTGGACACACTCAGCCTGCGGCCTTTTGTCCCACCACCTAAGGTGTGATGTTATCCCAGCATGACACACACCCTGTCATGCATTATTGCTTAAATGATACTGGAAAGCATCTGTCGTGCCCTGAATATGATGACTGATACTTCTGCTAGGGCTGCTGCCTGTTGCATCTGCCTTCAGAGATATTCCTGGCTCAGGGCCACTGGTTTTGCTACTAACATACAACAAGCTGTGCTGAATGAACCTTTTAGGGACCCCAAGCCATTTGGTACTGATGTTGAAAGTGATCAAAGTTCAACAGTAGCAGTGCACTCCAGTAACTGTGTTAAAGAAACTATGTCCTCCAAACGTTGCTACTAGTATTCATTTTTAACATTCATTTTTTTGTTTTCTTTTCTTCAGAGGTCATTTTCACATCTATCCCTTCTTCTTCAGAGAGATGGACATGGAAAAAGACTATATATATTCAGCAAAATCTAATTTATCTACGTTTTCTAACTTGCAATCCAAAGAAGGCTTAAGAAACTTATTATGTATGGGAAGAATAAACACGTTACCACATGCTAAATGGCAAAATATAAAAATGTTAGAATACTGTATACCATTTGAATGTAATTAATTTCCTATATCCCAACTCTTATGCTGGTGACCAGGACATTTAATAGACTAGGTAGAAATCAGTATTTTTGAAGCTAATGTGTGAGAACTTGAATTTTGAAACTGATTTGAATTTGTTGATTTAATCTAAGATGTCACAACTCACTTTATTATGTATCATATATTAGATTTGAAAAGAGAAATATGTAATTTCTATGTAGTTTGTTACATACTCCCCAGAAACTGTATATAATGACACTAAGAGTAGAAATGTTAGGATGATGAGATACTAAGGGCAGGATTCACAAAACATATGGGGACTAAGTCCCACTCTGCAACTCCAGTGGCGGTCTGAAATCCCCGCAGCTGCGGAGATTGCGACTCACAGCCACAGCAGTTGTGGAGGCAGTTACGGCTGGTCCCACTGGCCGTAACATCTTTCCGCAGCTGCGGTGATATCCCTGGTAACAACACTTGAAAGCTGCCGTAATTCATGGAGCCGGTCGTAATCTGGCTCCATCTTTGTGAATACCCACCACTGTGGGTAATCTGTGGATCCGCAAGTGGCAACCCTCTTGCATCGAGGTTTTCCCGCAGCTGCGGGACTTTCACAAGGTTTGTGAATCCTGCCCCAAGTTCCTACAAAGAAAATATAAATAATTGTGATTTTTCATCCTTTCATGTTTATAGGTTATTTTAGGGTGGTTACCTTTTATTTTTAGACAATTATTTTTTATTTTTTAAAAAAGTATAATAAAATTAATTACTTGTATATATTTAAAATGTGCACATCACATGATAATTTGAAATGTCAGTCAATGAAATTATGTCATACCTCTGGGTCCTATAAAATAGAAGGAGGTCGTAAACTGGCTATACCCCCTGAAGAAGGTTAATGCCAACGCACTGGGGTTGTGAATACATGGCAAACTTAATGGATGTCTAGAACACATGATATGTTGTTTATTTGTTTTGGAATAAAACCTTTTTTGAATGAGAAAACATTTGGAGGACATAGTTTCTTTAACACAGTTACTGGAGTGCACTGCTAGTGTTGAACTTTGTTTGTGATCCACAGGCTGGCCGCCTGTTTGCAATGCACCCCATTGCTCTTGTGAGCGCAGGTACAAAAATGTTTTGGACTTTATGTTGAAAATGCTCTCAGGGAGCTCAAATCATCCAAAATGATTTTAAGGTCTACTAAATCCATGAACCCTCATCCTGCCAGGGGTGTGGTAGAGGCTGATTTAATAGACTGGTGGCCCCTGGTGATTGTGACAACAGTCAGCAGTCCTGTGGTAGTGGAGGAGATGCCTTTCCAGCTCCTCCCGTCCCTGGTGCCCACTCCAAGGCATCAAAGGGTATTTGTCAAGGTGGTCACACTGCTCCCAGTACCTTCTGACTCTCCACTCCCTCCTCTCCCCTATTTCCTACTGGGCTAAAAGTGGGGTCAATGACCTCCCTTCTTCTAGTAGAATTGAGGGAGATCACAACAGATAAATGTGTCCTGGAAATCGTGGAAAAAGGACATGCCCTGAAGTTGCTGTCTAACCTTCTAGTTCATCCTTGCCTCCTTATCATTATCCTCTGAGTCACTTTTTCTTTCTGAGAGAAGAAGTGCAATCACTAATTCACAAGACAGCTATTGAACCCCTCTCTCCCAAGGAAAGGAACAGGGGGTTTATTCCAGATACAGTTCTTACTGGTTCCCAAGCAGACAGGAGATCTACATCCTGTACTGGACCTCAAGGATCTAAACAAATTCCCTGAACACAAAAAGTTTCAAAAAGTGTATCTTCAGGCTCTCATCAACCTGCTGTAAAAGGTGTATTGGTTCTGCACCCTGGACATGAAGGATGCTTACCTTCATATCAAGATTCAAAAAATGTCACAGGCAGCACCTCCACTTTATGCTGGAGGCTAACCATTATCAGTTCTGTGTCTTCTCCTCTGGCTTATCCTCAGCATTGTAGGTATTTACCAAATGATTTGTGATTGTGGCAGCAGCCTTATGGAGGGAAGAGATGTATGTATTTACTTATCTAGATAACCGGCTCCTGAAGGACCTATCCAGAGATGTAGTTCAGTACACATTGTCCAGAATTAAACAACTGTTTGAGGAACTGGGTGTTACAATTGACATACACAAATCTGTACGCGTTCCCTGTCAGAACGTTCAGTTCACTGGTGTGGTGCAAGACACAGCAGTGGGCAGTGCATTTCTGCCTGAAGACAGAGCAGAGGCTCTGGTTGCCCAGGCCTGGCTGGTACACAGGAGTCACTACATATCCACCCAGACAATGCTCTGTCTCCTGGGATTTATGGCCACTGACATAGTGGCAATCCCTTTTGCCTGCTTCCATACATGCATACCGCAATGGATTCTTTGGGTACAATGGGATCAACTGACAGATGACTGTGGTGGATGGACTGCCTGCACCTGTTGCAGGGAGTCCCAGTCATCTCTCCAATCCAGTACAGATCCTCACAACGGATGCCTCAGAGTCAGGTTGGGGTGCCCATCTGGGTCCTTTTAAGATCCAGGGGTTGTGGACTGACTTGGATTCTGATTTCCACATAAATGTTCTTGAGATGAGGGCTGATCTTCATGGTCTCCAAGCCTTCACAGAACACTTCAATTCAGTCCCTTGTTGATGTGAACAGACAATATCAGTGTGATACATTACATCAACAAAAAAGGGGACTCTCACTTTTACTGGCTATGCAGTAGGGCTGGGAGAACTCAGTGAAGTTCTGACCCTTATTAAATAAGAACCAGAACAAGGTGAAGTTCTGATTTGTTCTGATTAGTTCTGATTTATTGACAAATATTTGAAAAAAATGTGAAAGAATGCATAAAAGTGGCCAAAGTCAGTCACATTTGACACAGAGGCTCAAAGGAAATAAATGAATAGATTATTTGTATAAAAATTCATATAAAACTGTTAAATAAAAAAGCAACCACTACTAGCCCTTCATGGCTGGCCTGTAATGGTGGAATATCATGCTCGGGTCTGTGACATGAGTGTGCTGAGAGACACACAGAGAGACAGGGAGAGAGAGAGAGTCAAACAGATACAAATTCCTATATCATAGCAACACCAAGCACTGCAGGCACTGCCGGGCCGCTGAGATATTTTTTTTTATTAATGGTGCTATGTGGGTATTATTTTGATGGATGTTCCAGTCAGAGCTGAATCAGCCAAAGGAATGGATATGAATGATCAAAGGAGCAGCACTAAGAGAACCAACCCACCATACCCATGTGAATGGTGCAACTGCTTCACATGTCCCGGTGTACTGTAGTATATGGTACACTACCTGGTCCAAGAGGTGGTAATGTTTTCTAATACTACGACTACTTCTACTGAATATGATCATCACGCTGAATTCTTAAAGAAAAAAATGAAAGACATAATCATCACCAGCCAGGCAGGCAGCCACTCACATATTGCATTGGTCAACTGCAGTGCAGTCATGATAAAGTTTGTCACTGCTACCTGAAGACCTGATGACACACAACACAATTACATCCTTCCTAGTTCCACAATTATTGCCAGCCACTGCCAAGTAATTTTAAGTAGCAACAATAAAATATAGTAATAATCTCATCCCAGTTACTCTAAGTGAGATGTAACCAGGCTAGCATACCACACACACATAAAACAATAAATAAATTATAGTAATTTAGTACCATTTTTTTCTGTGATGTAATTGCAGCCAAATTTGGGGGACGTGAGAAATATATTCTACAAAAAGTATTCAGTTTCTGGGTTTCAGGCATCTGCTAAGCCATGCACTGTATGAAAATAAAAACAGTACAGTCAAGATCAGTTGCTGAGGGCAAAAAAGTGACAAGTAGTAGTAGTAGTAAGGACTGGAGTAAGGACAAAAAGTGGCAAGTAGTAGTCATGACTTGTGAGGACAAAAAGTGATAGTAGTAGTAGAAGTAACACAGCAGTATCCTACCTTCCAGATCAGATAGTGAGACCTGGTACCACCAAGTAAGTCTATGACATGAAATGCAGTTACTTGCTGTATTTGGACTCTGAACCCACTGATGTTATTATTTCTTTTTCTATTCTGTGCTGCTCATGTGATCATTCAAGTAATAGTGGCCTGGCCTAGTCCATCCTGACCTGACTTGTTGCATTTAATTGCTACCTCATATAGTAGACACTATTCACAAAAGATTTTCACCACAGGCACAAATTCTTAAAAGTGTTTTGTGGATAGGGCCTGCTCAGAGCAGTCAGTGAATGTTTTATTCAGGTATCATATTTGAAATTAAAGTGAGGAATGTTGACTTTCAGAAATGTCAGGCCCTCAGCATTTTCTGGTGTCAAACAGGATCGTGTGTCAGTAATGATGTTACCAGCCAAACTTAACAATCATTCTGAACAGGTGCTAGTCAGAGGGCAATGCATGTACTTCAGTGCAATGCTTACTAAAGCAGGCCACATATTTTGTTTGGATTTCCAGTATTTCAAAAGATCAGCATTCCAGCTGATATTGGGCTCTGCCAGGTACATTTCAATAATGGTCTGTACTGAGGCTGTGTTACAAGAGGCAGATGAAGATGATGTAACAATTCCATCTTCTAAGCGACTCCAGAAACATGAAGCTAAACCAAGTGACTATGGGACAGTGCTATGTTTAGCTGGTGATGAAGAAGAAGATTCAACTGCAGTGGCTGAGGAGGAAGAGGGAGAAAATGCTGCAACACTACAGGATGGGCCACCTGATGCTGTGCTGTGTCATGAAGAAGATTCTGAAAGTGGTGTTACTGTTGTATTCTGTTTTGTGACAGCACAAACCTTGTCAATTATCTCTTGTTTATCTCAAAACAAGTGTTGTCATCATCATTATCATCACTCAATAGTTGCTTCGATTTGTATCATGGGTCTAAGACTGTTGCTTTAATGTAGTACTCAGAATGAAGCATTTTACATAGTTTGTCATCTTCTTCAACTTTTTTGAGCATACGTCTCATTAGATCTTGTGTTCTAGAGGGAAACCTGCATATGTCAGCAGCACCACTGGCAGCCTGTGTGATCATGGAACTGTCATGTTTCTCTAACTTTTCCCTAATCAGATTGAATCTGAATTTTACAATTTTTATTAGCAGTATCACCTGGCTGAGAGTTGCTGTGTTTGCACAAACCTCCCTGGCAATTTCCTCAAATGGCTGGAGCAGTACAATGAGAAACTCCAGCATGGCCCACTGTGGTGGAGTAATATAGACATTTGCATCACCAATTATGTTTTCTAAGGTGTATGGCCTGACAGCTTTCTTTTGTTCCAGCAGCCTTTGGAACATATAAAAAGGTCAAATTCCATCGAGTAGAACTGTCTTGGATCAGTCTGTGCAAAGGTAAACTGTGTTCCTGCAGTATTTTTTCAAACAAGTGACAAGCTTTGCTTGAGTGACTGAAATGAGTGCATATTCTTTTAGCAGTGCTGTGAAGGTACTTCATTTTTTGTTTTTTGTTCCCCCCCCTTTCTTTCATTTTACCGCTGCTCTGATAAACTGGAAGGCACACGTTGGTTATGGTCTCCGTTGTCTATATGTTATGTGTTGTTCGTTGGGCTGGCCACCCACCATGTTTGTTCGTTTATCCGTTATATGTTTGTCCCCCTCCTTTCCTTAATTGTGTGCTCCAGTTTCTCTAAAGCAGGATGTTTTATTTATATTAAATAAATTCTGGTAACCTGGATTATGGCAGGGTAATCATAAATCCAAAATAGGCATAATTCCCCTGAGTCTAAGAAAATTCCCCCCCCCCTTTGCGAAGTAGTTCTCTTTCCAGGCTCCTGACAAAATAGTGACCGCTACACATTCGGTCTAGCATTGAGGTTTAGAAATAAGTGTCACCACGCTAAGGTGTATTCTAAAGTGAGTCAATATTAATAGCATGTAAAACATCCTTTGTGTTTGTGGATGTAACAAATGTTATGAATAACAGACTTGTTTTTGGTCAGGAGCTACAAGTAAAACATGCGAATGAGTTCTAGGTAGCGATAGTGCCGAGCCACGATTCTTTTTACCTCACAAATGCTCAAACTATCGTGAAGAACTTTTCGGCATTTGCAACTCTAGCAGTGCCACATTTGACAGATGTAACACTCCCTGGAAAACTATACTTACCTAATTGTGTTATGGGCCTTATCATTCCCCAAACGGAGGTGTTGCTAGTGAGGAGGTTTTTGTATCTCTGCAGGGCTGCTTAGCTCTAAGGCTGCCTTCCCATACAGCAGCTGGATTTATCTAAAGGCCGGCCGGCCGACTCTCTTTGCCTTTTATGCTGCAGTTTGAGAGGGTGGTCCTTCAGAGTGCTTCCCTGAATAAACTAATGCATTTCTCTCATTTATATTATGTTAAACCTACGCCTATGTTGTGAATAAGTAAGAGAACATAAATTTAGGACTTCAACAGGAGAAAACATATCTTATATTTTAGTTTTGTTTGAAAGTTAAAATAATTAAGGCAGAGATTTTGTACCACATGACTATTCTTTTCTATAAAAAGAGCCTCCGTATGGAGGTTAGTCAGTATATAGGGAGTCTGTGTAACTGGTGTCTCCCCATCAAAGCTAGCTGAATTCTAACTCTGTAAAGAAGTTATTATTATTATTACTTATGTTTCTTGTTTTGCCGCCTTCCAGTCCACAGTATTTGAAATACATACTTATTTATATATGCCTATTTTGTCTGATGCCTCATTCTTGCCCATGCCAGCTCACAAGTGCTAATGAGAACCCCGATCTCCTTGTCGTCATTGAGAAAACCATGAACTATTAAATTTAAGCAATGTGCAAAGCACCGGAAGTGAACAAAGCCCCCTCCTCCAAGGCCTTCCCTATGCTGGACTCATTATCTGCAACTATAAAGCCAACTGACAGTCCCTGTGAAGTGAGCCATTGCTGTTATGATTTTTGGATCTCTACGTTAATGTTGTATGAGGTATGTTCAGATGGAAAATAAAACATTCTTAGAACAGCAAACTGCGATGCTTCACGGTCCCCAGTCCATGGTGAATTATCGAAACATGCCTAATGTGCCATGACAGACATGAAGGGTTCAGGCTGACAGATTGTCCAGATATCTGTTGTGAGATGCATCGCCCTCCCAACAGCACTGCACAAGACACGTCTTAATTTTTTACATACAACATCGTAAAGATCTAGAATCCCTGTTGTCAAGAAGTATTTCCATGATGGTATACTATATTGAGGTTCAAGATACTCAAGCAGACACCAGAATTCTATATGTTCAATGACGTTATATAGTAGCAAATCAAGAGCTATCATTTCTGAAATTTTTTGGTTATTGTAACAGCAACAGGGTGAGTCGAGGCATATTTGGCTTTACACTCATATGTTTCTGAGATGGTAAGTTGTCTCCTTGAAGAAGGAGGGCTTTTGAACACATGGTCACTTTCCGTAACAGTAGGAGGAGTCCTTCAAATAGGAGGAAGTGGTGGTGGAGGTGTTTCAGTAGTGCTGTGGGGCTGTCACTGCTTTCATCTATGGGAGTTACCCCTGAGTGTAGTGAGCTATCACTGTCACTTTTCTTAGAGACTCACAACTGGAGTTCTCAGTAATGTTATGACAACTGTCTAGCTGCCTTTTCAGTGCTGAAGTTCCCAATGCTCCTTTCTTTTTACCCCTGCTGATTGGCTGTTTACAATCAGTGCATGTTGCCACAAACTTATTGGAAGCACTAATGGAGAAGTATGACCAAACAAAATATTTTTTTTCATTTTTTTCCCAGGAATGCATAGCACCTTGGTCACCTTTTCAGGGACCCCCCCAATTTTTCTGGGACCTGTTCATCTTGTGGTTTATTCTCACTGCCCCCTTCCACAACCAAAACATTTATGTATGTTTCTTCCTCATCTGCAATTTCCATCCCTTCCAGTAAACCTTGTGCTGCCTGATCATTCTCTTCATCTCTATTATTAGTATTACCCTTGTCGCATTCAACCTTAGAAGAATCGTATGAGGGAACGGCAGTAGCATAATATGCAACTGTTCCATACCTTTGGGTGCCTCTGTGTGTGGTACCCACCAAGCCTTTGGTTTTAACTACATAACTTCCTTTTAATTGGGACTGATGATGATCTGAGAGAAGCACCTTTTTTGGATTCAAGCATTCACTTGGAAAACAAAACCTTAGATGTGAAAAAATCACTTTTTGGGGTTTGATTTTGTTTTCCCTTTTCAGGCTGATTGATATCTTTTGCAGTGCCACTGCCTACCTAAAATATAGAATGCTCCTCAGCAACACTTTAATTCATTGTTTCTTAGTAATCTAACCTGTAAAAAAAGATCCATCTAACTAATGTGATCTCTTTCTGATGATGACTCCCACCCACATCCACAGGCCAGGGACAAATTTACTGTCATGACTCGTGACTGTACAGAGCACACTGACAGCACAGAAGTCCACCATCACTTCCTTCTAAGATTACCTGACTGACTCCTACGGTTACTGTTAAGTGACCAAATTCAGTAACTGTTAAGTGCACCTCAGAATTTGAATTGGAGATGGTAGACACATCTGTTGCATGGCCACATGCAGCACAGTACCACACTGGGGTTAGTTAATGCTTATACATAATGTAACCTGATATACTATAAAACTAATGATAAAGAGGAATAATGGGGATGAGTGATGATGATGATACTTGTCTGTACTTTACTTGTGTTGTAGTTTAAACAGATTGCTACAAGTCACGAAGTCAGATTATCCCCTAGGCCACCCACAGCCAGCAGCACAGGTGCATAAGCTTGTCTGTTGCACCCCAGGGTGCACCCCAGGGTGCACCCCAGAGTCCTTAAAGAACTAAGAGAGGTGGTGGCTGAACCTCTGGCTATCCTGTTCAGCCAATCACTGGAAACAGGGGAGGTACCCAAAGACTGGAGGACAGCAGATGTAGTCCCCTTATACAAAAGTGGGAACAAAGAGGAAGCAGGGAACTACAGACCAGTCAGCCTCACCTCGGTAGTGGGAAAGATCATGGAAGCACTACTGAAGGAGAGATTGGTGGAACATCTGGTTGTCAATGGACTACAGGACCCAAGGCAGCATGGTTTCACCAGGGGAGGTCATGTCAGACCAACCTCATTGAATTTTGACTGGGTGACTAGGGAGGTGGATCGGGGAGGGCAGTGGACATGGCCTATCTGGACTTCAGCAAGGCCTTTGACACTGTCCACATAGAAGACTATGACACAAACTGGGGAATATGGGTTGTGGGTGTGGACAGGACAGTATGGGTGGGTAGGTAACTGGCTGGGTGGCAGGACACAGAGGGTGGTGGTAAATGGCTGTCACTCCACAGAGGGAAGAGTAACCAGTGGGGTACCACAGGGATCAGTGCTGGGACCGGTCCTATTCAACATCTTCATCAGTGACATTGCACAGGATATAGAAGGCAGAATTTCACTGTTCGCTGATGACACAAAGCTCTGTAACAGAGTAGACACACCAGAGGGTGTAGACAGAATGAGAAGGGACCTGCAGAAACTTGAAGAATGGTCAAAGGGTTTGGCAGTTGAAATTCAATGCAAAGAAGTGCAAGATAATGCATATAGGGCACAAAAACCCTGGCACAATATATCAGTTGGGGGTGAGGATATACATGCACCAAGCAGGAAAGGGATCTTGGGGTTGTCATCTCTGATGACCTCAAGGTAGAAACAGTGTGACAAGGCATCAGGTAAAGCAAATAGGATGCTGGGATGTATAGGCAGGGGCATCACCAGCAGGAAAAGGGAGGTCATAATTCCGCTATACAAGACACTAGTGAGGCCCCACCTGGAGTACAGTGTACAGTTCTGGAGACCATACCTACGTAAGGACATAGACAGGGTAGAGAAGGTTCAGAGGAGGGCAACAAAGATGGTGCATGGGTTGCATCACAAGTCCTATGAAGACAGGTTGAAGGAACTGAACATGTACTCCCTGGAGGAGAGGAGGGAGAGAGGGGATATGATAGAGACATACAAGTATCTTACAGGGAGGAACAGGGTGCAGGAAAACACTATTTTTAAGCGAAAAAGATGTTTCAGGACTAGAGGGCATGGGATGAAGTTGGAGGGGGGACGATTCAGAGGAAACATGAGAAAGAATTTCTTCACAGAATGGGTGGTGGACAAGTGGAACACCCTGCCAGAGGAAGTGGTGGGGACTGAAACAATCACGGGATTTAAGAATGCATGGGATAGACATAAAGGAATTCTAGAGGTCAGGGGTAAGGGGAAATAGACTTCTAGGAAAACAAACTGAACTTACAAGCTCAAATGGGCAGACTAGGTGGGCCATAGGCCCTTATCTGCTGACACTGTCTATGTATCTATGTATCTATGTATCTGTTGCTTGTCCAAACAGTAGTTTTTTTTTAATACATGAAATTATGAGTGAAAGTTAACAAGTGATCATGATTGGATGGCATAAGTCAAAGATTTATTTTGCCAGCCTGCTCTTGCACTGTACAACACACAGCCACACTAAGACCAGAAAAAAAAGAAACTTTTATTTGGGATTTCTGGGACTGTTAAATTTCTCGTGCCCCTCCCCCCGCAGTCTCTGTCTCTCTCCTCTGGATGGCACAAGTCAAAGCTTTATTTTGCCAGCCTGCCCTTGCCCTGCACACACTGCCACACTGAAGCCAGGAAAAAAAGAAACTTTCATTTTGGATTTCTGGGACTGTTACATTTCTTGTGGGCCCCCACAACACAATCTCGCTCTCTCTCTCCTCTGGATGGCACAAGTCAAACATTTATTTTATCAGCCTGCCCTTGCCCTGTAGTACACTGCCACACTGCTTTTTATTTGCCTTGCCTCCCCCAGGCAGCCATCCACCACTATCTCTCTCCCAGTCCCTCCTTGGGTTCCTCTCCATCCTCCCCCTTCCCTATGATAATTTCCCCCCCTCACCCCAGTAAGTCTCCTTTCTCTCTCTCATCTCGTTCTTTCCTCCCCTCCAGCTCCACTTCAAAAATAAATCTATTTTGTATTTATATTTCTGTTCTCTCTCTCTCTCTCTCTCTCTGTGGTGCGCAACTGTAGTGTGTCTGGCTCTGCTCTGCAGCAGCACAAGCTCCTCCAATCATCCTCCAGCTCATCTGGGCTCATGTTGCATGCTCACCATGGTTATATACCATGAGTGCATCATTTGACTGTCTTGCTCTGTTGCCTGATTGGATGCCACTGGCCCCCTATACATGGAGTGAGCATGCTGACAGCATCCCAATGGCAACACTACACTGAATGACACTCCATGGACTAGGAACTGGACTTCTGCAGTGAAGTCTGTATTTATCCAAGTCTGTGGAGTATGGGTTCAATCCAGGGGTTCGGATCTTGGGCAGAACAGTCTGCCCAGCCCTACTATGCAGGGAAGTGATGAGAGTGTGGTACTGGGTAATATCTCATGGCCTGCAGCTGTCAACCATGTTTCTCCCAGCTGTTCAAAATGTTTTAGCAGACAGGCTAAGCTGGTCTCAGTCCAGGATATGTGTGTGGCAACTGCTGACTTCTAGGGTAAACAACCTCTTCCCAAGGTGGGGTCATCAAGAGTTGATCCTTTCTCCATCCCCACACAAGACAAATCTGCTGTATTTCTGGTTGCTTGTTCCAGATCCTGGAGGGATTTTTTTTTTGGTGAGTTGCACTGTCCCTCTCTTGGAAAGGAAGATTCATTTACATGTTCTCTCAAATCCCTCTCAGACAGAGGGAGCCATCCTAATACTAGTGTTCTCCTCTTGGCCTTGCCAGATCTAGTCTCCACTTGTGCTGCATCTGGCAGTGAAGCCTTCTGTTTGGCTGCTGCTTCATTGGAGTCTGCCGTTGCAGGACAGGGGATCCTTAGTCCATCCAGACCTGCTGTCCCTACATCTTCATGCATGGCTCCTGCAGACACAGTCATTGTCCATTTTGTGGTTTACCCCAGGTGGCTGATTTCTTACTTGTGGCTAGAAAGTCTTTCACAAGACAGACTTATTTTTTAAAATCACAACATTTCTCTATATGGTATGCTTCCTTTTCAGAGGACCCATTTACATAACCTGTCAATACCATACTGGGCTACAGTACCTTCTGTTTCTAGCTGACTCTGGTCTCCAATACTCATTTATTAAGGTGCACTTGTCTGTCATTTAGGCTTTCTATTTCCCTATTGATGGGCACATAGTGGCACAGCTAGACATGTCCCGTATATTCCTAAAGGGTATTATACACATCCATTTCCCAGTTTGTAAACTGGTTCTGCTTTGGGATCTTAATTTTTACTTGAAAAATTGGCTCTGGCTCCATTTGATCCTCCTGCGAGATGCTGTGAGATGTGTTTACTTTCATAGAAGACTGTTTTTGTTTGCCATAACTTCAGCTTGCAGAATTTTCAAACTTTAGGCTCTGATGCAAGGCCTTCTGTCCTGAATGCATATTAGACCTTGCCATCCTCCTTGGGTACGTTATGTTCTGCTTGGGAGTCATTCCAAAGGTGTGACCCAATGGAGAAGAAATCCTTGATGAAGACAGAGAAGTTACTTACCAGTAACAGTATATCCTTGGGAGAATTTCCTCCATTGGGCAAAAGCACACCCACCCTCATTCTCCCTTTTTCT
The DNA here is from genome assembly GCA_016271365.2 of Neoceratodus forsteri. Classification (NCBI taxonomy): domain Eukaryota; kingdom Metazoa; phylum Chordata; order Ceratodontiformes; family Ceratodontidae; genus Neoceratodus; species Neoceratodus forsteri. The sequence goes on along the minus strand of CM028131.1, from coordinate 396,380,295 downwards.
GTTGCCAAGGTATTTGCTGGCAGTTTGTCCACTGTCTTGTCTGAAGGTGTGCATACGTACCTTTTATTTTCTTTTCCAGTCTCGTGTGCCTCCTTGTGTGCCTGGTACTGGTCTAGTCTCCTGGGTCCTCATGTTAAGAGGCCCTCCACGCTTGTCTCTGGTGGGTAAATGAGGAGTAATGGAACCACCCACATTTTATTGGCACCAATGTTGCATGTCATCATGGGCAGACCCCAGCTAGTAGATGTTTCCATGTGGTCCTTTCACTGACGGCTTTCAGTTCCAACAGTATGGCTCAATGGAGGAGATTCTTTGTTATTGCTAAGTACCTTCTCCTTACTTTCAGTTCCTTTGCTTTGATGAGCAGATGCTGGGCATGATGGCAACAAAACTGCAGAGTAACTAAGAGGTAACTATTATTTTAAGTTATCTCTCTGTGTCAACTTCTGTTGGCATAAAGCAAGAATAAAATGCACTTGGTTCATACGGAGATTTAACATCTCCTCATATGGTGTGGCACAAGGCATTGTTGAGTATCTTCAAGCACATAAGAAGTGGTAAATCCAAGTTTAGCATGCCATAGAGTGCCTTACAGTGATTCTAAAACAGACCACCTGTAAAAAAGAAATACAGAATCAAAAAAATTTTTTACAGTAGTACTGTTATTCCATCTCTGGGATCCAGCACTGTAATTTACAATAAGCATTATCCTCTGGCTAGATTGTGATGCACGGGAGATGGAAATTTATGGGCATACAAGGGAAGACATACTAGCAGGGGTGTAAAGAACTGGATCTGTACACGTTGGTGACTAGGAGGGAGAGAGGGGACATGACTGAAACTTTTAAGTATGTGAATGGGATCAACAAAATAAGAAAGGGTGTTTACTTAAAAGGAAGGAGAAGGCTATAACTAGAGGGAATAGAATGACTGCTGGGAGGAAGATACAGAAGCAATGTGAGTGGGTGATTCTTCACAGAAAGGGTGGTGGAGGCCTGGAACTGACTACTGGAGAAGGTGGGGGGGCTTCCAGAGGGCATGGGACAGACATATGGGGCTGAGTAGCAGGGTGAAGCAGTGGGAGTAAGGATGAGTAGGAGGAGTAAGGGGCAAACTAGATTGGCCAGTGGGATCTTTTTCTGCTGACAAGTTTGTATGATACTATATATGATTCTAATTATAGAACTTAGAATACAAGTTCACACTCTGCAGTGTGGTCAACCCCCCTTCCAGTGTGGCAATGTCAGATTTTTTTTTACATTAATTTCTTTATCTCTCCTTACCGCAGGATCAGACCCCTTTCTTTGGCACTCCCAGCCCCATCACCCCGGTGTCCACTGGTACTCACTTCTGGCTTGAGGTGCCAGCTGGCCAGGTGCAGTGCCTGTGGAGGGCTGGGATCATCCTGCTGGTCCACGGTGTTTTCTGCCTCTGTTTTTTTTTTTCTCCCAACCTCCGAGTGTAGAACTCAGCATGCAATGATGCCAATGACTGAGCCGCACATGCTTCTGCATGCGGCACACCAGGTGTCTGCTTCGTCTCTGCCCCTTCTTGTGGAGTCAGTGTGCTAGCCTCCAGCTGCCACTAGGGGCCAGGCAAGCACAGAACTCCAGTCACACCCATCCCCGGGAGAGGAGAGCTGTCCTCCAGATGCTCAGTCCCCTCCCTCCCTGGCAGACCCCCAGTGACCCACTCGCACTACGAACACAGATTGCCAGTGTGGCTACTGGGCTGGTTCAAAGTCAGATTTTTTTCTAAAGCTAGGAGACCTGTGACCACTAAAGCAAACTAACTGGCTACCAAAAATATCTAGTAACTTCAATTAAACATTTTTGAAAACACCAATTAATCTTAGGGCAGAAAATAAGAAGAAAATAATATTTAACTGATTACATTTAACAGTTGCTGAGGAACTGCAATTGTGAACATTTTTTACGGTTCTGGAAGGGGGAAGCAGGGTCAGAGAGTATAAGTCGCAGTGCTAGATCCCTGAAAAGAAACAAACATTATTATGGTGAGTAATGTTTTCTTCTAACACCAGAAATCCATTACTGATGCTTTGAAATAAGCAGACTGTTTAGCAGTACCTTGGGAGGACGGGTCCAGAACTTACTTAGGAAAAAGGTTCTGCAAGATAGCATTTCTGGAACTGGTATCCATCCTTGACTGTATGTCCAGATAGTAGTGCTTTGTGAAAGTGTGCACGGTTTTCCAGGTAGCTGCTCTTTATAAATGTATTGAAGAAGAGGGATGCCCCTTGTGACTGCCACAGAGGCAGAGGAACCCCTCAAGGAGTTTGCTCTTAGGCCTCTGGGAGGAGCTTGTCCAGCTTTTTCAGAACAGAACTGTATGCAAGAGGCTATCTAGTGAGAGACAGTTACCTTAGTTGCTAATTTACCTTTGCCCACCTCACCATAGGTAACAAAAAGCTGTGTACCCTGGGATCTGACATCCTTTGTCTGTTCAAGGTAGTGACATAGTTCTCGTTCTATATCCAGACAGTGCATTTTCTGTTCACCTGGGTTCCATGTCATAACCGTGAAAATATATCGGCGACAGTAAAAACAGCTACTGCAAAAGGTCACCTGCACATACAGCGACCGTACATCACAGTGATAGTCACAAATCATTACAACAGTGCCCCCCCACAAACCTCTTACCTTTTATAATCAACTCAAGTATGACATAATTCAGGGAAGGGGGCACAACGCAACATAATAAAAAAAAGCACAAACAGGAAACACCCAGCCTCAAACCCAGGTCGGGGGCACCTAATGAGGACATAGCCGAGGACTCTAGCCACTACGCCTAAGCAGCAGCTCAGCAGCTCAACCCACAGAATCATATTTCACTGCTCGCAAGTTACTTCACCAGTGCCTTGCTGCCATTACCATCTCACTAAAACAACAGTGTGGTATAAAAAACACATTTCCTTAAATGAATTCACTCTTTTCCACATGCTGTCATGTACTAGCCCATATGTCTTCACTATTATCACCGGATACAGTTCACCTGTACTGGGATGCTCAGGGTAGAGCACAGAAAGGGAAACTGATTGGTTCTGAAAAATTCCACTCCCTTTGCTAAGAACTTCCCATTATCACTGAGGACTACCTTGTCCACATGGAGGATTACATAGTTTGGACTTGTGCAGAGGGTTTGTAGCTCATTTACTGTCCTGATAGATGTCACTGCGATCAGGAAAATGGTTTTCAATGTGACATATTTTAAATCAGCAGTAGCCATAGTATCAGAAGTAGCCTCCATCAGCTGGGCAAGACAGATGTGAAGGTCCCATAGAGTGACTGAGTCCCCAACAAGGGGTACAGGTGATTTAGGCCTTTAAAGAACCTTTTATAGACTGTGAGGCTAAGGGCTTGCCCTTGTCTGCTGATACATAGACTGACACTGCTGCCAGATGTACCTTCATTGCTGAGAATCTCAGACCTAAGCACTGTAAATGTACCATGTAGTTTAGAACTGTTGGCAACCCTGACTGCATTGGGATTATCTTCACAGGGTCACAGCAGTTTGAGAATCTTTTCCACTTTAAAAAAATATGCTTTCCTGGTTGCTGGTTTCCTGGAAACCTTAAGCACCATCAGCGCCCCATCTGAGAGATCAAAGCTAGAAAATTCTAGTTCTTCAAGAACCATGCTCTCAGGCATAATATACTGAGATCTGGGAATGTTATACTGCCCTGAGACAGAGTCAGTAGGTTGCACTTCAATAGCAGGTTGATTAGAGTTCTGTTCGAAAGGGCCAGGAGAATTGAGTACCAGGTCTAACTGGCCCAGTCCGGGGCTATCAGCATCATTATTGCTCTCTTCTGTGCTTCATGAGCACTGTCTGCTGGGAAGTAGGACTGGAACCTCCCTGTCCAATCCAGAGCTAGGGCATCCTCTGGGATGGTACCCTTTGTTCGTTGCCTGCAACACAACTGTGAGAGCTGATTGTTTTCCCAAGAGGCAAACAGGTCAATTTCCAGAGTGCTCCACCTTTTGAAAACTGAAGCCAGCACTTGCTGGTTCAGAGTCCATTCATGGTTCCCAGGCTGATTCTGCCCAGGGAGTCTTCCAGGACATTTTCTTTGCCTGGCAGATGAACTGAAAAGATCGTTGCATCCAGGAAGCAAGCTGGATCTTAGACAATCTTGAGGATTTTGTTCTTCCCTGGTTGATTATGTATTACATTGTTGTAGTCTTGTCTGTTTGATTCTGAACAGATTGACTGTGGAGGAGAAAGACAGCATTGCCAGCAATACTGCCCTGAGCTCCAGGAGATTGATATACTTCTGAAACTCCTGTGGGTTTCAGATGCTACTCCCTGTAAGGTCCTACAGGTGAATGCCCCACCCTAGGAGTAAGGCAGATGTTGTGAGAATAGTTTTTCATAATCGTTGAGAAAGGGAATACCCTTGCTGAGGTTGTTTTTATCCTTCCACAACTGCAGTGCCTACACCAATGTCTTCATGGCTGGGACTAGCTTGGAGAGGGAGTCCCATCTTTGAGTCTACAGATTTCTTAACTGGTACTGAATGTTCCTCATTTGAAACCTCATTTGAAACCTGGACCATGGCAGCACTGCTGTGGATGTGTCTATGCAGTCCAGTAATTGCAGGAAACCCCTTGCAGGTCTTTGTTGGCCTGGAGTGAAGGATTTTGCAGTGGAAATCAAATTTGAAACCCTTCTCTGAAATTTCCCCTGCAGGGTATCCCATTCTGTGCTTATGAAGTCCAGTACTTTAGCAGGTTCTGTTTGGGACTTCTGCAGGCTTATCAGAAACCCCAGACTTTACAGAGTGCTCTTCACCTTCTGGTTTGAACACCTTGCCTGTTGTTCTGTTTTCCCTGAGACTAGTCAGTTGTCCTGGTCAGTAAAACCAACAGCCCCTTGCCTTCTGAGGTGTGCTGCCACCACAACTAAGCACTTTTTGAAAACCCTTTTTGCTGAAGTGAGGCCAAGAGGAAGGGCTGCAAACTGGTACTAGCAGTTTCCTAGCCTAAATCTGAGGTATTTTCTGGGGGTAGGTCTGACTGGAAGGTGAAAAAAAGCATCTTTCAAATCCAGTGACCTTAGCCAGTCCCCTGCTTGTAATGATGTTATCACTGTGCCCAGTGTAATCATCTCAAATCTTTACTTTTTGATGTGTTTGCTCAGATATCTTAGGTCTAAAATGGGTCGACATTCCATATTTTTCTTGTGGATGAGGAAGTATCTTGAAAACAGGCTCATGCCAACCTGTGAGGCAGGATCCTTTGTCATTGTCATTGCCTTTTTTTTTAGTTGTTTAACCAGGAGTAGAACATTAAGCTGAAAGCTTTTTTACAGGTGTGACCTGGGAGCACAGGGAAGTTAAGTGACTTGCTTAGGGTCACACAGTATGCAAGTGGAAGCTGTGGGATTCAAACCCAGATCTGGTCTGCTGGATGTTTCCTGGGGCAGTTTGTTTATTTCCAATTCCAGCAGAATTCTTTCTGTAGGTGAATGGTCTAGAAAGTGTCTTGGTTTCTGCAGTTTTTCAAATCTCTTCACCTAGAGGGGCAGTCCCCGGCCCACTCCCTCCAGGATCCACTTGTCTGAGGTTCAGTTCAGTTTTATTGATACAAGCATGTATAACAACCATTTTTGTTAGACACAATTATTTTTAAAAACATAGTGGTTTACATTTAACATCATTCACTCACTTTATAATTTCACAGTAATAGTTTATTTGTTTAAATTCACAAGATACTACAGTTGTATAACATATACATGCAGCTGGCCACATTGATGGCAGGAAGAGGGACAGCTGCATCAGCAGGAGGCTGCACAGAGGGAGCCATGCCAGTGGCAGAGAGGATGAAGGAATCGGCCGCATTGGTGGTGAGAGAGGAAGACCGGGAGGCTGCTGGAACTGTAGCGATTGTTTTGAACTGCACCACCAAGAGATCTGTTCACTGACTCAAAAAAGTCCTCTCTGCCCCGTCCCCCAAACTTATTTAAATACTCAAAGGCAGAGGGCAGGGCCTGAAGGGCAGGTGGGGAAGAGCTTCGGATGTAACTGATTGGATGAAAGGACAGGGGGAGGAGCTCGGGGGGGTTAGACACTCTGATAGAGGATCTAAAGGCCCAAAAGTCTTATGGGGTACATTGGGGTAATGTCATTGTTTTAGAGTTTTTCTGAGTCTTATAGGGTACATTGGTATATGTTATCATATTAGAGTTTTCTGAGCTTAAAACAGGCAGGCTCAAGCAAGGCTCAGCCAACAGCTTGCAGGAGGAGTTAAATAGACAATAGTTTTTGAATAAGCTTACATGAGGGGCTGAATTGTCATTAATTGGGCATTGTTGTTCAACTGCAATTAGAAGTTGGCAGGATCTGGTAAAGGAGGGAAATTTTTCTGACAGCATGGCACCGGGAGAGTGAATGGGGAGAGGAGGAATTGGCCTTGTGGGCAGGGGGGGGTTGGAGGACAGAGAGGTATGGGAATGCTAGCCTGGGGAAGGGTCAGGGACAGCATATCAGGATGGAGCAGGAGGGAGAGGCATGACAGGTTAGGGGTCAGTGGGGGCATGGGGGGTACAGCCAGTGGAAGGAGGGGAAAATGGTACACAGAGGAGGGAGGGCTGTGGGATGTAATGACTGTGGCATGGCAATGTTCATGAGCACTCTGTGGGGACTGGGGATGTGCCCAGTTTGTCAAAGGCTGGAGAGGCTGGAGGCCATGGCTAAAAAAAGAGCTATCCAGGACAAAGAGGGACATAGTCAGAAAAATTGCAGAGGGCAACCAAGTAGGAGGCAGACTGATGGGGGGGAGGGGGCAGGTCACACAGAGGGACACAGTAGAAAAAACCAGGTCAAGGGACAGGGACACGATGGGCAGGAGTACCAGCATTCTTAAGCATAGCTACACAGCGGGCTCCAACATACACTGGCCCTTAATGAGGATAATGGAGCAGGAGCATGTGTATGGGATTGGGGCAGTGGGGAATGGACAAGAGGACCAGGACAGGCAGAAGTCGGGAGAAGGGAACAAACAGGAGGGCCAGGAAAGGCAGGAGAAGTCAAGAGAAAGGGAGGATTAGGCAATGGTGGCCCAGGAAGAGAAGGGAAGGGGATAACAAGAGGAAAGGAGAAAGCATTGGGGGCAGGGTATAGTGGACAGGGGTAAGAAAGGAAGGGGAAGGAAGTGGGGTGTTGTGAGGAGAGACTGGAGAAGGACTGGCATCCACGGAGAGGATGGGTTGGAGAGGGGCAGGAATGGAATAGGTGAGGGTGGGAGGGGGCTCGGGGGGTGAGGCCGGGACCTCCCAGCAGGGCAGGGCAGGGGGACAGAGGGACAGGGAAGGAAGAGGTGGAGGTGGAAGGTGAACAGGAGAGAGCCAGGAGGAAAGGGAGAAATAGCCATGTAGGGGAGTCGGTGGCAACCTTGGGGGCGGCACATGAAAAATCAGTGATGGTGTATGGGGACTCCATTATTAAAGGGATCCACTGGTTAAGGAAGGGTGTAGCCTTCACGTAGAGGTCGGTTTTCTGTGAACCAGGGATGGAAGCAAGCAGGGCACTCCCAAGAATTAAGGAATGCATTAGGCTGATTGGGGGGGAACTAACCTGGTTGTATACCTTGGCACAAATGATCTGGCTGGAGAGGTGGTCCAAGAGGTACAGAGGATATTGACTGACTGATTGATTGATTGATTGATTGAGTGATTGATTGATTGATTGATTTAAAATTGATGACCAGAAAGGCACACTGAGCCGAGGTTCATTTCCAGGTGCGACCTGGGTACAAAGTGTACACAGTAGTGAACGGTGTTACAAAATAGGTAGATTACAACAATATGTAGAAAGACATAATTGGAATTGCTTACAATATATACAGAGTATATGTGCAGGGATATAGGCAAGATTATATTAGGCAGGTTAACAATTATATTTTGAGACCATTTCAATACATAAAGAGTATATGTACAGGAATATAGGCAAGAATACATTTGGCAGGCTAACAAATTATATAGTGAGACCATCTGAGGCCCCTCTTGTGGAGGTCATGATTTAGCATGGGGTGGGATAGAGACCAGAAGGAAGACAATTTGGGCCAGCATGGCAGAAGAGACACAGAGCAGGAGGGTAGCGAAGGAAGGTTTGAGTGGAGATAAGGGGAGGTGGGAGGAGAACACTGGGTCTTTAGGAGCATTTGGGTCAGTGAGGGGTGGGGAGGAGTCTAAGGAGTTGTCTAAAGGATGAAAGAGGGGAGGCCAGGTGGAAGTCAGTGGGAAGACTGTTCCAGAGGAGAGGGAGACAGTATGAGAAGGCAGACTGGCCAGTGGCAGTGTGACGATGGGGGATGTGGAAAGTGTGCAAATCCCTGTGGCAAAGAGAGTAATTTGAGGATTTGGCTGGGGTAAGACGGGATGAGAAATGGGAGGGGAGGTTACCAAACCAATATTTTGCTATGAGGAAGGTACTATGGACCATTCTCTTGTGGGAGAGAGGGGCCAGGGAGAGTGGTGTATAAAGGAGACAGTGATGACTGAGTGGGGTGGAGGCAGTGGCAAAGTGGTAGAAGGAGTTGAGAAGGGTGTTTAGTTTGGAGAGAGAAGAGGCTGGGACTGTTCCATAGACAATGTCAGCGTAGTCCAACAGAGGCAAGATTGTTTTATGTATGAGCTGTCTTTGGCTGGGGAAAGAGAGGCTGGCTTTGTGTCGATAGAGGATCGCGAGTTTGGGCCAGAGTTTGGTGCACATGGCCTCAATGTGAGTGGCAAAATCAAGCTGGCTCTCCAGCCAGACTCTCAGGTACTTGAAAGCAGGGACAAACTCAAGGGGTGAGCCATCCAGAGTAGTGATCGCCGGAGGGGCAGGGAAGGAAGTAAGCTTCTGCCTGGAGCCAAAAACCATGCTTACTGTTTTTTTTGCATCAAGTTTTAGCTGGTTTTCCTGAAATCAGGACTGAACTCTGTTGAAGTCATTTTAGACATTGGGGAGAACACATTCATGGGAAGGGCCAGAGGCATTGATGATAGTGTCATCTGTGAAAAGGTGCATATTGGGAGAGAGGCAGGTGGAGGAAAGGTCATTTATGAAAAGAGAGAAGAGCAAGAGGCCAAGGATAGAACCTTGGGGAACCCCTGATAGGATAGGAAGGGGAGAGGAGAGTGAGTCATCTATTTGGACTGATTGTTGTCTATTTTGGAGGTATGAGTGGAACCAGGTGATGACAGGTTTAGTAAGGTAAAAGAAGCTAAGTTTGTGGAGAAGCAGAGGGTGGGAGACCAAGTCTAAATCTTTTGCAAAGTCAATGAAGATGGCAGCAGTGATTTGTCTTTTGTCCATGGCAGTGAGGATGAAGGCAGCAGAGTGGTGATGGTGGAGTGATAGTTCCGAAAACCTGACTGTACGCGAGAAAGGGAGTTGTTGTAGGAGAGAAAGTCAGAAAGCTTGGACAGTATGAAAGATTGCTGGATTTTAGCAAGGGAGGGGAGGAGGGAGATGGGCCTGTAATTCCCCAGAGAGGAGGGATCACAACCTTTGTGCAGTGGAAGGACCAGGCTTTGGGAAAGGTGGATGTGGATAAAGGGAGATTCAGTATGTGCATCAAAGGGGCAACTATCACAGGGGTAAAGATATGGAGCAGTCTAGGGTGCATACCATCAGGGCTGAATTTGGACTGGAACTAGAACTAGCTAGAGGATGCAAAGGGATTGTAGATACCATAGCCTTCTCAGACATCCTGCCAGGACACTGTGCCAGTACAGTGAGACAATTAAGAATCAAAGATTTTAACCACTGACTGAGGCAGTGGTGCTGGAGGGAGAGCTACGAAGGTATACGGGATTGGGGAGACCCATGGATAGACCAACATCTGTATGTGAGAGATAGATTACATATAAAGACGGGGGCAGGATTTTGAGGGGGCTACAGGGATATATAGATAAAATACTAGAGAGTACTTTAAACTAGGAGCGGGGGAGGGTGAAGCTAGGTATAGCCCAGTAGAAGTGAAGAGAGGATCAGGCCTAACTAGCTTTCTCCCACAGATGGAGCAAGAGAAACTGACAAAGGGGGGGAAAGGGGGGCTGGTGGAGGGGTTTCCTGACAAACACCAGGAGTCTGGGTAATAAGATGGGAGAACAGCAGGTGACAGTGGTGGAGGGTGACCTAGACCTGGTGGCAGTCATGGAGACCTGGTGGACTGAGAACCGCAGCTGGGAACTGGAAATGCTTGGCTTTGTACAGTACAAGAGAGACAGGATAGGAAGAAAAGGGGGTAGCCTTTTATGTAAAGGAGGAGATAAGGGAGTTGATGTGTGGTGGGAGGGGATGGATCTGCGGAGACCCTATGGGTGTTCTTAAGCAGAACAGAGGAGAAGACAGTGAATATGGGGGTGGTCTACAGACCACCAAATCAAGAGGAGGAAGTTGACAGGCAGGTGGATAAGGAGATACAGGACATGGCCAACAGGGGGGATATCATGGTCATGGGAGACATAAATCTACCTGACATAGATTGGGTCATCCCGGCAGCAGCCACAGATAGGAGTAGAGGGCTGCTGGAAGCCTTGCAGGAAGTATTCATAACCAGCTGGTAGTGGAACCTACTGAGGGAGGGCCATACTTGACCTGGTTTTGACAAACAGGGACAGTGTCGAGGGGGGGTTGGGGTTAGGGAGAATTTGGGTGACAGTGACCATAGGGTGGTGAAATTTAGGATCAGTAAGGGTTATCAGGGCAAGGATAACTCAAGCACTAGGGTGCTTGACTTTAGTAAGGCAGATTTTAGGAGGATGAGAGCAAAGGTACAGGAGGTGCTGTAGGGGATGGAAGATGTGGAGGAACTATAGGAGGAAATTAAAAGAGGACTACTGAAGGTGACAGAGCTTTGTGTTAGGATGGTGAGCAGGAAAAAGAGGGGAAGGAAACCACTTTGGTCCACTACTGAAGTGAGGAATTGAGTTAGGGAGAAGAGGGGGGCATTTGGGGTATATAAGGCATCGCAAAGGGAGGTAGACAAGGGGGTGTATAAGGATAAACTGAATAAAGCAGGGAAGGTGATCAAGTGGGCCAAGGCTGAAACCAAAGAATGCATAGCGGGGTGGTGAAAAGGGAGGACAAGAGGTTTTTTTAGATATGTGAGTGACAGAAAAAAGGGGAAGAGTGGGATTGTGAGGCTCAAGAGGGAAGGGGGGGATGGTGGAAAGTGACATAGAAAAATCCGATGTCTTAAACAGGTACTTTGCATCAGTCTTTAGGGTGGAGGAGGGAAGTGGGCCAACATTGGAAAATAGAGGGAGGACAGGTAGGGAGATGGACTCTAGTCCCTTGGCAGAAGCTAGGGTACTAGAAGAATTGAGTACGCTGTGGACAGATGAGGTGATGGGGACTGATGGGATTCACCCGTGGGTGCTCAAAGAATTAAAACAGGAATTGGCAAAACCACTCACGAGGCTATTCAACCTGTCACTGCACAAGGGAAGGGTTCCTGAGGACTGGAAAAAGGCTGATGTAGTACCAGTACATAAGGGCGTCAAGAGGGAAGAGCCAGGAAACTACCGCCTGGTCAGCCTGACCTCCGTGGTCGGTAAGCTGATGGAGGCACTAATTGAGGAAAGACTGGTTAAACATCTAGAGCAGGAGGGCCTGCTGAATGAAAATCAGCATGGATTCATGGGTGGCAGGTCTTGTCAGACCAACCTGATTGAATTCTTCGACAGAGTGACGGAGATAGGGGACCAGGGCGGGGCAGTGGACGTGGTCTACCTGGACTTCAGGAAGGCATTTGACACCATCCCCTACAGGAGACTGATAGGCAAGGTGGACAGATTGGGGATGGGGAACAATCTCACTAGATGGGTGGGACACTGGTTGGAAGGGAGGACTCAGAGGGTCATGGTAAATGAGGTGCACTCGAAGGAAAAAAAGGTGATGAGTGGAGTTCCCCAGGGGTCTGTGTTGGGACCCATACTTTTCAACATATACATAGGGAACATCACAGAGGGTTTACGGGGGAAGGTGTATCTGTTTGCAGATGACATGGAAATTTGTAGTAACAGGGATGATATGGCAGAAGGGGGGGGTGAAGGATATGAGGGAGGATTTGACCAGGCTGGAGGAGTGGTAAGAAAAGTGGCAATTATGGTTCAACACAAAAAAGTGCAGAATTATGCACTTACGGTGTAACAACCCGAAGGCAAAGTACCAACTTGGGGGGAGGGACTAAAGGAGGCAGAGCAGGAAAGAGACCAGGGGATAACCAGCTCAGACAGTCTGAAAGTCCAGATTCAATGTGACAGAGCAGCAGGAAAGGCACTAAGAATGCTAGCATGCAAAGAGAGGGGTTTCACAAGCAGGAGGAGAGCGGTGATCCTGCCACTGTACAAAACCATGGTCAGACCACACATGGAATATGGGGTCCAGTTCTGGTGGCCATACTGGCAAGGGGACAAGGACAGGCTGAAAAGGGTCTAGAGAAGAGTGACCAAAATGGTGTGGGGGCTTCAGGGAAGGTCATATGAGGAGAGGCCGGGGGAGCTGGGCCTGTACTCACTGGAAGAGAGGATGAAGAGTGGGGATATGGTAGAGACATTCAAGTACTTGAAGGAAATAAACAGGGTGAAAATTGACAGCATATTCAAATTGAATAAGAACAAATTCATTAGGGGACATACCCTCAAACTAGAGGGGGGCAGATTCAGAGGGGACATCAGGGGAAAGTTCTTTACCGAGAGGGTGATACAGCCATGGAACAGGCTGCTGGAATGAGTGGTGGAGGAGGATAGAGTGGAGAGTTTTAAGAGGGCCTGGGACACGCACATGGGACTGGCAGGCAGAGGGCAGACTGGAAAGGGATGGAGGGGATCTTCCTTGGGGGGGTTACAAGCAGACTGGATGGGCCTAGGGGGTCCTTTTCTGCCGGCAGATTTCTATGATTCTATGATACTGATATTATACAATTTGTCTCTGCATCACATTGGGACTATTTAGATCCCAATTCATAATTTCCAGCTCAATTTTACTGCAACTCTAAAAGCAAAGTTTGCCACAGCAAATACACCCACTCTCATATCAGTTGCTAAAATTAAAAATTTATTTCATTTGTGTATTACTCTCTATTTTTTCAAGACTCTTAAAAACTGGTATTATTAATTTTTCCCTTTCTTCTTTTAGTTGAATGCACTCCAGCAATACATGTTTTGTGCTTATCTTAATAGAGTCTGGGCACAAACATGATTTTCCCTGTTCTATCTGATTACTTACTAACCATTTACAGGTCAAAAGCCCCATTCTTAGTTTAGTCAATGGCCTTCTATGCTTTATATTTTCACATATTAGGAGGTATTTTTCAACCTCAAAACTGTTTTACTTTTTTGAAAGTGATATATTCCCATGCATCTTTCATACTTGTAATATTTTGTATTGAAATATCAGTTATCCTTTGTAGTGCTATTTCCATAAATCTCTCCATTTCTAGATGTGTTCATCGTACATACAATTATATGGCAGACCATTTTTATTTAATTCCTGATTAAGTTTATCAAGTGGGACATACTGTAGGAGCACCCAACATAGAATGATATCAGTTCACTGCAAACAGGATGCAAGCAGTGTAAATTTTATGATATCCACATAAGACAAACTGATACAAACAAAATATACAGCAGCAAGGCTAGAACGACACAGGTTACATCCCACCTGGGCAACCAGGCTTCATCAGACCTGACCAGGCCTGATGAAGCCTGGCTGACCAGGCAAGACACAACCTGTGGTATTCTAGCCTTGCTGCTGTATATTTTGTCCATGCCAGTTTACTTTATGTGGATATAATAAAATTTACACTGCTTGCATCCTGTTTGCAGTGAACTGATATCATTCTATGTCGGGTGCGCCTACATCCTGCTTGTTGTGCTTTGTATTTGCCCATGTAAGCACCTTCATCTTGTTCCTGGTTCTTTGAACATTTTGCTCTTCTTAGTCAAGTTTACCAAACCAACCTTTGTTATATAAGGCTATACCCTATTGTGCATCCAACCAATATTGGAATATTAAACTATTTGGTGGTGATGATTTTATTCTCTTCCAGAAAGTGATACATTTCTTTAATTTTTTTGTAGCTAATGATAAAGTTCTTGTTTCTGCACGTACAGCAGCATTAAGAGAAGATTTTGGGACACTGAACAGATTTTTCAAGTATTGATTCTGTACTACTTCTAGTTCCCTAGTATTACAGAATAAACTCCACACTTCTGATCCATACAGTAGCTGGGTGTGTGCCTTTGCATCATAGCACTGGTATTGAGCCAAATATGATTTTTTTGCAAATGTATTTGCAAATCTATTAATTTCTAACATTGTTTTTGAAGAATTATTTTTAATTTTATTTAGGTGTGATTTCCACCCCATATTCCTATTTAATGTCACACCCAGATACTGAAATTCAGTGACTTCTATACTGATGCCATCTATTTTCCATGGAGTTAAAATTATCTTTCTATCTCCAAACACCGATATTTTTGTTTATCTATATTTAAACTTACATTTTTTTAAGCAAATTCTTTACTGATGTTGAGGTCCTTTAAAGCCCTAAAGGTGTCTGTGATATTAAAACTGTGGTGTTGGCATACAATAATATTTTAACCAATGTTGAATTCACCTTCGGTGGTAATGTTTCAGTTTCATCTATGTCTTCCTCAAGAACATCAATATATAAATTAAACAATGCTGGTGCTAGTATGCATCCTTGTTTTACACCTTTGCATACATTTATTGGGTCTGTACCTGCCCCATCTTTCCCAAATCTTATAGCTAACTTTGTATTTTCATGCAATAGTTTTGTTATTAAAAGTAAGTTCATATCCATCCCTTTATCTCCTAGAATATTACACAAAATAGATCTATTTACAGAATTGAAAGCAGCTTTGATATCTATGAATGCAGTAAAAATGTTTATTTTTTTTTGAGTTACATATTTATCCAATATATATTTCAAAACAAATATGTGTTCTACAGTTTGCCTCCCCTTGCAAAGCCCTGCTTGGAATTTGGACAATATATTGTTAACCTCCATCCAAAACAGAGTTCTGCTTAACAACAATCTTGAAAATATTTTTGCATTAATGTTTAAAAGCGTTATTGGGCTGTAATTTTCTGGTGCTAATAAAGAGCCTTTTTAATGCAAAGGGACAATTACCCCAAATCTCCAGTGTTACAGTATAGTTCTTGTTTTTATATTATTTTCATACAATGGAACCAGTATTTCCACCCACCACTCTGAGATAGTTTGATACATTTCAGCACTTGCACCATCAATGCCAGGTGCTTTATTTCTTTTTTGATCCTTAATTGCTTGTACTACTTCCTCTTTAGTCAATTGTAGCCAACTATCATGACCTAGTTGTTCCTTGATTATTGTTTTATTTTCTATTAGACCTTCAGAATATAATCCACCAAATATATTCTCAAAATATAATTTCCAGACATTTGAGGACAAAACAGCCTCCAGATTATCTAATTTTATCCGACCCATACGCCAGCAAACTCCAGAATGATAAACTATCCTTATTTTCTATTGACATTTGTAATGAGCTCCTTAACTCAGAATTAAATGTAGATTTTTTTAATTTTCAGAATATCTCTGTATTCTTTTTTAAAATGTTTCATAACAACCCTGTCTTTTATTTGATTATATTTTACTATTCTCTTTCCTATTTGTTGATTTTTTCATTATTCCAGGATAATGTACTTGTGTTTGTAATACCACTTGTTTCAGTGCTTCCAAATGAGTTGCTATAGGAGTGGCAGAGGTGTGAGAAGGGAAATGCACAATAATTAAGATGCATACAATCTTGTACTTCTATAAGAGAACTATGCCCTATATGTAGTTCTTATTGTCCTTTATTATACAATTACCACTTAATTATTGTCCAACCCCATATAAAGGAACACACTCCTCCTGCCGCTCAACTGTATTTGCTGCTTTTCCTTGCTGCTATGTACCAGTATTGATATCCTTCCAGTATACTCTCATCTTGTGAGTAAGCCCATGTCTCCTGTAACATTATCAGATATGTGACTAAACATTTTATGCAACCCACATCTCTATATTTACCAGCCACACATGCAATATTCCAGCTTAAAATTTGTATGTTACAGGGTACTGGCTCTAGATTTCCTTTCTCCAGTCAGCATGCTTCAACTGACTCATCTAGTACATAGTAATGGTTGCTTTCTTGGGCATATGAGCTATACACTAAATTTGAGGCTAATTCCTCACTTTTTCTACTATAACTGATTCTACCTGACTCTCCAAAACTATAACTGAGTTCATTCTTGGACCTTTTTGTAGTCTTCCTCTTATTCTAGTTCGGTGCTCTTGTTGTAGTAAGCCTTTCTCAGGCAACAGTGTACACTCTCGTTCATTTGGAACCATGCAAGTTGTAATTCTTTGCTGTATCTTGTGATTATTTTGTCTGTTTTCTGTCTGTCTCTTTTTGTCTTTTTGGATCTGGGATGCTCTCTTCTTTTCCAGATTTTTCTGGTTGTGCATCTTCTATAATAGTTGTTTCTGCTTTTATCCCCAAATCTCTAAAATGTTTATTTTCTTCTAATAATTTACATCTTATATTAATGGATTTTGTAACTAGACATGCCCAGTCCTTTCCTCACCTGTTTGTTATCTATACACTGAACTGATGTCAGATGATGCAAAACACTTTCCCAGAACACCTTTATATGTGTTATAAATGGCTATTTTCACTGTCATAGCATTTTCATTTGTTTGCCTTTGGGATTCCTTTTAGATATACTATAGGAACTATCATGCCTTTTTCCATTAGCTATTCTTTGTTTTTATTTTCAGGCTGTTCTCCCTCATCACTTCTTCCCTTATTTCCTGTATACTGAGCTACTGGTGTAAGTTCTGAATCAGTCTCTACCATTTGAATTTTTTTGATTTTCCCATCTTCATCCAGAGTGATAATCTTCCTAATATTCTCATGTTCTCCTTTCTGCTGTGGTTGTACTTTGTCCGTCTGTTGTTCAGAATTAGTACACCCTGTTTTTTTTTATTTTTTTTTTTAATTTTGCTTTTCTGAGTTTCTGGATTTTCTTAAGTCCATAGACTAGTTTGGCTGTTTCTCTCACTTCACTGTTCCCTATATCCTCTGTTACAGTCTTTATTGATTTTTCAACTGTGTTTTCCACTCTGTCATCTTTATATTGGTTAATCTTCATTTGTCTCCCTTGGTCATTCACTTTAGTTGTATTCATATTTTTGTTCTGAGGTTGATCACCTTTAATAAATGCTTTACTCAATAGTGATGTAAGATTAATTAATAATGCATTACTTCATGTGATTCCATCTCTGATTTCCTTCAGTAAGTCCTCAGCACAACCATCATTCCAGTTCAGTGAGTTGTTTGCATTTTCATTTGAGTTCCCTAACCCACTCCTTTCATTTATTTCCCCTTTATCTATACTTGAGCTCTATGTATGTGAAATGTCTGGAGGCTGGCTAGCAGGAGGGTCCAGAGCAACCTTTTTTTGTATATGGAGTTATAAAAGCATCAAAATCATTCAAAAATTATCTTCTAGGAAATTGGTGTGATTTATCTTTACAATCTTTATCATTTCCTTCATTTTGCAGTTTAGTTGTTTTTTCCCATCCTGCCTTTCCTCAATTATTGTGTCTACTACTGGTTCAGTCCCTTGTCCATCATCTTCTTTTTTATTCTCTCACTCATTATTTAATTTTCCTTTCTATCTGAACCACTGCATCTATATGCTTTTCCACAGTGTTAATTTGAATAACCCCTTTCTCAATTACCCTTATTGTTTTCATCAGAGGATGTTCTGAATTGTTGCCCTCTGGATTAATTATAACTGAGGGTGATCTAATAGGGGATGAACTAAGTGGGGGGTGGAGTGAAACTTCGAATTCTCAGGACCTCCTTCTTCCCAATCAAATGTATTTGGCTTCCTGGAGCCAAAATATAGCTTGTTATCCCCCCACCCTGTTTCATTATCATTTTGTCCTTTTTTTTCACTCTGCTGTTTTTTTTTTTTTTTTCATTTTTGTATGTCTTAATGTTTAAAGCAAGTTTCCTTTTGGATAACCTTGTGTCCATTTTGTATACTATGGACAATGCACAGTTACACAATGTTTCAAAAATACTAGATAATTTGGTAGTCTCCCACTGAATTAGGATACCCAGGAGGCCTTGCATGCTGTTGACACTGAAAAGGAGTGTTACAGCAAGGCTGCTAGAACACATTACTCTTTCTAATGTATGGTATGCCACCGTTGCCTACAACTGTATAGATAGAGGTCTAGCAGTCTTTTCAGAACAGATTGTTTTCACTGTGTTTTGTGCTTCCCTTTTCATTTTGTCTGCTTTTTCATTTTTGGAGCTGGAGTTCTGAGGTGGTCAAAAGAGCCAACCTGTTGAGTGGGTGTAGCAGAAAGCCCCATGGGGGGTTATCAGAAGGAAATCTTTAGCAAAAACCTCAAGACAGTCCAATTTTGGTCCTCTTTTTCTTGTGGAATCTTTTTAACCCTGTCAAAGAGTTGTGGTAATTGATGGACACAGAAACAGATGTTACTTGATGAGCCAAGCAAATGCCAGACAAGTTCTTTATTAATAGCCAGTGGAACTCAATCATAAAATAAAATAAACACAGACTGTATACGACAAAAATAAATCAGAAGCATAATTCATCCAAAAGTGCTCCAGGAAACAGCTAGAGCATGGCATTAGGTCAGCACTCCACCAACCTCTCCACTCATCTGAGGAGGTAGTGAAAAGGTGCTTCTTTTATACTAGTGGAGGTCAGGTGGTTTACCTAAGACTATGCCCACTTTCTTCTATAAACATTTTATTTCAAACAAAAACTTCATTTTGATACAAATCATACAACAAAACATTAGTTTAGTCTAAATATAGACATCAGTACCTTTTAACTTCAAAATATCTAGGTTATTTCTGTTTTCATAATACTTCCTAGTTGCAAGACCCTCCCCTTGAACTAGCCAGTATAAAGTACTGTGCAACAGGGCTGGATGACTCTTAGATATACTAGGGAGCTCAAGGAAGAGGCACTACAGCCAGGGTAGGTAGCTTTCTTTACATAACTTTCTTATACATTGTTATTATTCATTATCTACATTCCACAGTTTAGTTTTTCACTGCAAAGCAAAGTCAAGAAAGCAAATAGAAAAAACAAAACACACTTCTCTAATTATGCGGTCTAGGCACACATTGTTGTTCCCTGTTTATACATTCAGATATGCTGTTTCCTACTGTCCAACACATTGCTACTGCACATTATGCCAGTGCAAATCTTTTTACCTTTTCCCCCATAAATATTGTTAATATGATAAGTAAATATAAACAATAAATATAAACCTCAAGACTGGAAGTAAAAGCTATCTGTTTGCCTGAATTCACACTGCATGCTTGTACCTTTATAAGCCCCAAAACAGTATCGAGGAGTAACAGTCAATAAATTCTCCTTGCACTGTAGCAAATCCCTGTACTTTGGCAACAGAGAAACAAAACAAGCAAACACAAAGTACAAAAAAGAAAGCAATTTTACATGCTTTCCAGGGTTTTCTTATTGCTCCCTGCTACTGAATTCCTGCAGCCGAATAATATCCTGCATGTAGATTGGGTGCCAGTCGCTAAGGATCGAAACTAAAAAACAAAGATACAAGTAAACGCTACCACTTCGAATGTGTGCACTGTCGAGCAGTATCCTCCTTGACACTGCTCAAATGTGCACATCATTGAGCAGTAACCGCAAAAGGCAAACAAACTAAGTGAGGTGAGCATGCCTCATTCTGTGCCATTTCCTAGTATCTAGGTAAGACTCTGATTTATTTACAGGTGCAACTAGCGCTTAACTCATCCTGCAGCCCACTATCTAAAAAATGTGTTTACTTCAGTGGCTTGCAGTCAAACAATCTTCCTAATTAAGGCTGCAATAAGAATAAACTTACCAGGACTTACAGCCATTCAGCCCAGTATCGTTAGGTAGGTATTATTCTCAGTTGGGGGGGTACCAAGTGCAGGCAGACCTCATTTCTCTGGACCCAAACAGAAATAAATAGGGATAGCATAAGAACATTCCCAGATGGCCTAACTGGGAGAGGGGGAAAAACGATAGTGGATAGAATAAAATTAATAAAGACAGTTCAGGAGAATGCTGCTGCAGCAGACTTAAAGCTGGAAAAAGAGGATGGGTTCCAGAAAAATTAAAGTGGTCTCACAACAACCTATGACAAGCCCTACATTCACAAGGGGAGTGTTGTTTTATTTTTATATTTTATATATTCTGTAGTTCTCTTGGAGCTCTTGTTTAAGCTTCTTTTTAACTATTTCTATAATATGGATAAGTAGCGTCTCTTTATAAAGCTTGATTTGCTTATACTTGAATTAAATCAAGTCAGGTTTACATGAGCTGAGAAGTGTGTTTTGCTTCCCCTACTAGTTTTTCAATTTTTCAGTTTACTGATTTGCTTTAAGTGGATAAACTGACCGTGTCTACCCATAAGGTTATAAGACTGTCTGGCTAATCCAGACCTTGTTTTAAACTTCCCAATTTATTACTTGTGCAATGTGTTTGTGATTGTGCTCTCTCACCTCAAGGGATTTGAGATTGCTGAGAGTAAACCCGAAGTCTGAAGTTGCCAGAGATATTCCTCTGATAGCGAGATGGTCGGTACCCTATCTCCCTTCCCTTTTGACTTTTTTTGACTTTGTATGGGGAAACTTGAGCTTATCTGATGGACTGGGTTTTAAAAACAAAATAAATTAGTTGGGTTTGGGTTAAGAAAAGAAAAGAAAAGAAAAGAAAACATGCACTTAACTTTCCTATGAAGGACACGTGACTAAAAATAGAACCTTTAAACCTCGAATGCATGGCATTTTCAGCCTAGAAATCGCCATCTTTCTGACTCGAAAAATGCACCACTGTGCTGGCTGACTGAAATTGATAAACCTGATGACTTAGAAAGGAGCTAGGAACTTGTAGCTTGAGATTTCTCTATTTTCCAACCAGACAGACATCAGTCGAACCTTATAGTGGGTGAGTGGGCAGGCAGTAATTAGTCTTCCTAAGAAGCTGCTAAAAAGCTGTACTTAAAAACTGCACTTAAGCTACCAGACAGTAAGTTTTAATTAAAAACTTAGAATAAAAAAACTGAATTAAAACCTACTCACAACTTGTAATATCTTACATATGTATTTTTGTTTCTACTTCTGAACTGAATTTCTTAGAGGTCTCCTCTTTTGAGCTGCATACTTTGTGAGTTATGCTATACATGCGTACTGTGTTTTCATGTTATATACCCATTTTTATAAGAATTTTAAACTAAGAACCTGAACTGATCTAGCTTACATGAAAAACATCAGAAAACATTGAGTACTGATTTGATAGTGCACTTTTCCACACCTTTTTTTTATTTATTTTTCAGTCAGTGAATGGGACCAGATCTTTTTTGAATCATGAGGTTGGACAAGTTCTGCAGAAACACATTAAGGGAACACTAAAGAAAAGAAGGTGTAAGAACACTGCAATGTGCCTGTTTTATAGTGCTGGCTGTAAAAAGGCTGGGAGGGAAAAAGCAAGAGCCAAAGAACGCTATTCACACACTTTGTTTCCACCCTGACACACAAGTACACCTCTGACATTTTGCTGAAACTTTACATTTTATAGTAATCTGAGGCTCTATTCAAGAACTGGCACATTTTTACATATAGCTTTACTTAAGTTAAAGTTCGGAAGTCATCTTTGCTTCTATATACATACTTTTAAAGCCTTTCAGCTCCATTAGGATACTTTCCTCTTGGAATACAAGACTGAAGCACAAATTAATCTGAAAACTGCCTGCTTGGACTCTTGCCAGCTGGACCCTTCATTTACTTGGCACTAAAAGTGCATTGTTTCATTGTTCTACTGATTTATTGTTATATTTTCTTTTTTTATATTTTTTTTTATATTTAGAACAATATATGCTGTTTAAATTCAGGGTACTAGAGAAATTATTTCATTCTATTACACCAAGTTAACCATGGTTCTAACTAGAAAAGTTTAAGAGGTTTTTGAACTACAACAGAACATAGAAATTAAAGACTCTTGTAGCCATACTCGAGAGGAAATGGGTGTTATGGTTGGTAATAATACAGAGACAGTGGCTTTAAATGCCAGTGACACTGAAACTGGCATTAAATTAGTGACAGAGGCTATAGGAAAAAATATTTTAATTAACAAGTTGAGAAATAAAAAAATTAAAACAAAGTGTACGATAAAGAAATTTCAAAAAGCGATTAAAAATAAGAGTGCTAAAAATAAAAATAGCATAAATCCTAAACTTAAACAAATATCTATAGCTGCACAAGGGAGTAAACCTGATAAACAGGACAAGCAAACTAAGATAAGTGACCATTTCCAAAGAAAGATAGACCATAAGAGTTTTGACTTAGCTCCTGATTTAACAGAATCTGATATAAATAACGAAGCAGATCTTAGAGAAATTTCTAGACTATCCTCCACTCCAAAATTATTTGAAATCTCCACCATATCCAGGGAGATACATGAGAAATCCATGATTGAGGAAAATCACTTAAATAGTATAGAAAGTATAGACAGTGAAGTAACAGTTATTCAATCTGATACAGGTGGATTTGGTAAGAAAGCTAAAATTGCAGATATTGTGGCAGTTTCACTGCAAACAAGCCATGAGTGTTACAGTGGCAGCTCATTAGCTTTCTCACCTCATGTTTTTACTTCAATCTCGGCCAGAAAGAGTCTGGGATCCCCCACCCTCCATGCTAACATAAAGGAGGTAATTAGGGTGCTACATACCACCATTTCTGATTCAAAGAAACATGAATTGGCATTTAATAGCTTAAATATGGTGCCACATTAGAAGACATAGCAAAATATCATTTTGCACTTAGTGGGGACTTGAAACAGTTTGTAAAAAACCCATATGCTGCCCATCTCATGATTTTGGACCAAATGGTAAGCATCAAAAATGAGGTAGAAAATATAAAACAAAACATAGCCTTAAACAGTTTAAAGCTTGATGACACCTTGGAAAAACTAAACAAAATTGCTCCAGATACTCTTCATTCACCTTCCATAATCTGAGATCAGTCAGAACAGCTGAGACCTGGTTTCTGTACATTAGTAATTCCTACTTCTCCAGGGAAAAGTAAACAAAAAAAGAAAGCTAAGAAGAAAAATAAAAATAAAACCAATAAAAATGAAAATGATAAAAATATCACTGAAGAAAGGAATGAGTATGTACATCAAACAAGTATACAGGCAATAAGTAGTAAGACTGCCACTAAGGGTACAAAAAAACCTAAAAAAGAGAAGGATGCTCAAAGTGGAAATCACAGTCCTGTAACTAAAGGACTTGGAACTGAGAACTATATAACCAACATTGAGAACTGTTTTACTCCACTTATGATCATACACTCTGAAACTAGAACAAGAGAACAAAATGCATTAACAGTTCAGGGAAACATATACATTAATACTATTACCAATGCCTTTAGTGTACTAGAAGATTAACTTAAGGCATTAAGATCTGATTTAAAGAAATGTACAGTAGGGAGACCAGCCCAGGAATGATAACTAAAGGGCAAACCACTAAAAGCACTGAAGGTATTGACATAGATAGCTGTGCAATATTATGCATCTATGAGTATAACTGGGACAGTGCTCTAACTGACAAGGATAATAAAATGAAGATTGTGAACCTACTAAGGGCAGCTTCTGGTACCTATGCTATGGAATCTGAGTTTTTACAAATTTTGAGGGACAAAGATGATCTTGGCATCAATTGCATCTATTTATTTTGCACTTTCCTAAGCCTGGCCAATCATATTTGGATAAATCATGAAACTCTTGGCAGGCATGGCTGTCATATAGATTTTGTTAACAAAGAGCTGTTAAACAAGACCAGGAGTTATGAACCAATTACAAAACCTCAAATAAGTATTTTTGGACATAAATTACTCCCAAAAGAAAATGAACATAAACTGAAAAATGCACTGCTGAATTTGTTTGTGCACTTCTTGAGTATTCCCTCAGACACAATTAGCATCCTTAAAGCCAACATAAGGTCTTATAGAAGTAGTTGTGCTCAAATTGTCCTAATACTATAAAACAAGGATATGGCTGATAGAATACTGCAGGAAGCTACATTATTAGATGAACTTGGCATCCACTTGGTTAAGAGTGAAATTCTTGAATCAGGTATAAATAAGATCCTGAAACCCCACAATGATAGGATTTCTGTTAAAACATTTTTGGCCTATTGGCTACCTAGGTCCTTGAATGAAACAGATTGTAAATTATAATTTATACTACAAGACCTTTTTATTCATGCACTTAATATTCCTATATCAAAAACAGAACAGCTATCTCCAAAATATGTTAGCCAAGATCCTGATAATGATCAAATTCTTTTTGATATACATTTGTCTGCTGTTTACAATAAGTTGCTCTCCTGTACTGACTTACTGGATAAAATGGGCATTTATGTAGAGGAATGGGAAAATCTGGGTGAATACCCCAAGCAGAATGAAAAGATGGACAATATGTTGAGAAATAATATCCCACATATTGATGAACATACATGAACAAGCAAATTTTAACTAACACAACCATTACAATAGATTCTCAGTTTTAACTGAACAGGATATTTGACTAGAGAATGGTACTTCTTTAAACATAAAAGCAAATGAGTTATTAGACTCTGAATGAGCACTACTCTCATGGAATGTCCCTCATTCAGTAAATAAATTTGCTGATTCAAACTGGAAAACTTTTTGTAAAAACATCATATAATTTGCCTTCAAGCGACATGGCACTCAGAAAATGCCAACATTTCTTTAAATGGTTACCAGTGCTTTCAGCAACCAGGGTATAAAATGACCAAACAAAGTAGAACGTCAGGTGGACTGGTAACATGGGTAAAAATAGAGAAGAATTTGGAGGCTCACTTGATCTTAAGCCATAAATTTGCCCATGCACTACTGATACACTCCCCTGGATTAAACTGTTGTTTGATTAATGTCTATATTCCTGCATCCAATTCTAAATACTTCTTGACTACTATGTGAGATGATTTAGAATCATTGATTCATTCTAGTTGGGCTACAACTGGATGTGATTACATCCTGATGTGTGGTGATTTTAACTCAAGTATAGGAAACTATGATGGCTTCTCTATCAGTAAAATACATAGTTTTTTTTTATCGTATAATGTTTTTTATTGAGTTTTCTTTTTTTGTTAACATACATTCTACAGTTCACAGTGTCATGATAAGTGTAAAGATACAATCATGTAGAATCCACACTGCATTAATACACCAACAATAACCACAAACTCTATAGGTCTCTGAAAAATACTCTAACTGCATATTGATATATAATAATGTCAGTCATAAGTATACATTGTGTACCTCTTACCATACTAACAAAAAAGGTCAATGCTTTCACCCCAACCTTAACCTTAAAGCACCCCCGTGCCAACATAACTAGGCCTGGGGGGGAGAGATCTCAAAGTCCCCTGGGAATTCAGGGAGGGTTCCTGGGCTGGGTTGGAATTTTCAAAAAGTCATACTGAAGATAAGGTCCCCCTTTGGCATTATATAGACACATGTTGATCCTTGCAGTGAAGAGAGCCATTCAAACTGAGAAAGGCATGCGATAGCCGCATGCCACACAGGTCTACTAGGTATTATTGATTGTCTCCAATGTATGAGTAGGAGGCACTTGGCTTCCAGTATGGTGGAAAAGACCCAGTACTGCAGTGGATTAGGGAGAGTTACCAATTGGCTTGTATCCCCTAAAAGCACCAGTGGGGCAGACAGAATAATCGTAACCTTCAGTACCTTAGAGAGGTCTTTAGCCACGTTCCCCAGAAGAGAGTAAGAGAAGGACATGACCAGAGTATATGCTCGATGTGGGCATTTGGTTGTGCACATCGCCAACAAAGGCTGTGGTTAAGCAATCCCCTCCTATGCAATAGCTCTGGGGTGTGATACCAAAACAACAGTATTTTTTGTTGTATAAAACAACTATTAGGGTCCATGTAGGAGTAATGGACACTTTTACAATAGGACAGCCATTGCTCTTCTGAAACTGATTCTCCTAGAAGTTTTTCCCACTGAGCCCTACAGGCCTGTGTGGGATCAGGTTGAGAATCCCTTCAAGTATTATAAAAGCTACCCATAAGATCTTTCCAGGTATCCAGCATCCAATGATCAGTAAGCCACTACCATTGCTTGTAATCTATATTTTTAGTGAGGAGGGGAGTTAGGGTACTGCAGATCTGTAGGTAACACCAAAAATCTTTGTTTGGCAAAAAATATTTACTCCTCAATTGCTTGAATGACAGCAGCTGTTGAGTTCCGGGAACAACTAAATCTCGGATCGTCCTGATACCTTGTTGCTGTCAGCTCGACCAACAGACTCCCTCCCCCTCAATCTGGATTAGTTTGTTATGCCAGACAGGGGCAAATAGTATTGGTGGGTGCCCTGCCATCTTTGGTGTATGATATTTGGAGAATAATAACTTCCAAGCTCGGGCTGTATATGCGATTATAGGGGGGAGTTGTGAATCAATCCTTGAGTGAGGTGTTAAAGATAATAGAGTATATGAGGACATGCCAGATCAGTTTCTAGTTGAACCCAAGGGGGGTTGCTAATGTACTTGGCACAAACCACCTGGTGGCCTGGGTCACCAAACATGCTAGGTGGCAGCCATAAAACCAAGGCACACCGAGTCCACCTCTGGCCCAATGTGCTCCAGTCTTGTGCCTGCTCCATCTTGGTGGTTTATAGTCCCATATGAAATTATATACTAACTTGTCCAAGAGCTGAAAGAGTTTTGCAGAGAGGGGAATGGGTAGATTAGTTAAAAGGAACAAAACCCATGGCAAGAGCAGCATGCTTACCGCTGCTACTTTACCTGGAAGAGACGGTTTAAGTTTGCGCCATCATTCCACTTTGACGGCTAATTGAGTACACAGGGGAGAGAAGTTGGCTGTTTCCAGGGCTGTCCATTTAAAAGGGATTTGAACCCCGAGGTAACTGAAACTGTGTTCTTCCCAGGTAATATTAGTGCCTTGTATACAGTCCTTTGTACACAATGAGTTGAGAGGGGCCAGAATAGTCTTTTTCTGATTTATCTGGAGACCTGAGAGTATGGCATACTCTTCCAGAAGCAGAAGTATCTCAGGTATTGCTTGTCAAGGATTGGTCAAAGTCAGAAGGAGGTCGTCTGCATATGCCATGGCAACATATGTGTGCCCCTTGCTCTCAATACCCTGTATCCGAGAGTCTGTGATAATCACCCATATCAGTTGGTCTAAGACAATGAGAAACAAAAGGGGAAAAAGCGGACACCCTTGCCTGATACCTCTATGAAGGGAGAATGGGGGAGCAATATCACTATTTGTAAGGATACATGCTGTCGGGGAGGCATACAAAGCGTGTACCCACTGCTTAAAGTATGGCCCAAACCCAAACATGTTAAGGGTTTCATGCAGAAATACCCATTCCAAAGAGTCAAAATCTTTGGCAAAATCTATGGCCAAAGCAGCTGCAGGGTGAGGGGCTTTGGAGGCCAGCCATTTAAGGCCGAGTAGAAGGCATGTATTGTCCATCCCTGTTTTCCCTTTAAGGAAACCAGCTTGCACAGGGTGAATAATAGAGGGGAACACCAAACTCATTCTAGTGGCGAGCACTTTCGCCATGATTTTAATATCAACTGACAGTAGGGATATTGGCTGAAAATTTGCACAATCCAATGGATCGGATGACTTCTTCGGAAGGAGAGTGATGATATCATCTCCCATGGTTGGTGGGAGAATATGCTTTTTATGTGAGTCTAGGAGGGCCGATAACAGTGGAGGGAAGATGTCCAAACCGAGCGCCTGGTAAAGTTTCACTGACATACCATCGGGACCAGGTGCTTTCCCTCAGGCCATATTAGCTAGAGCAAGTTTTAATTCATCGCAGGACACCGGTGCTTCCAACATGGTCACTTGCTCGGGATATAGGGAGGGAAGTTGTACTAGGTTACAAAAACCCAATAGGCTCTGGCCCAATTCTGCAGGATTAATAGAGGAACGGGATTGATACAGGGATTTGTAGAAAAGCCACATTGCTTGGTTCACATCCCTTGGGGTAGAGGCTATTGTCCCCAATGCAGTCCAGAGAGAATGTATCCTAGTAGCCCCCAGTTGCTTACGCAAGCGGTAAGCTAGAAGTTTTCCAGACCTTTCCCCATTGGCCCAAAATTCCTTTTTAGAACATAAAAAGTGCCATACAGCTTTTTTGATGCAGTATTACATTAATCTGATATTTAAGGTTAAGTATTTTGCAATGTAGGTCCTTATTAACATTGGGCCGTGGATTAGCTTTAAACATAAGCTCCAAGCTTACAAGTTCAGCCTGCATAGAAGTAAGATTGGCTTTGCAGGTTTTATCCCTTGCCGCTGAGAAAGCAATTATGCGGCCCTGTGGGACCGCCTTAAAGGCATCCCACACTATGCTCGGGGAAATGCCACAGTCTGAGTTTAGAAAGAAATATTCCTTTCTGGTAGAGGCCAGCATTCGGCCAAAGTCTGGATCCTTAAAGAACAATGGATTACAGTGTCATTAGACTTTATGGGAGGATTGCACAGAGGGGAGATATGAGAGCCAGATTGGGGAGTGGTCCAAGATAACTATTGAACCTATCCCCGTATCTGTAACTCCTCTCCCTGCAGTGTCATTCATCAACCAATAGTTGATGCAACTGTGTGAATGGTGTGAGGTAGAAAAAAAGTATAATCCCTATCAGTAGGGTGGTCCTTCCGCCAGGCATCTACTAGGGCCCACTCTTCCTGAAGGTCCGCCAAGGATTGTCTTGCTTTAGGGGTGGCATGTGGGATGGGTGATGATTTGTCCAGGAAAATGTCCTGCACCAAATTGAAATCCCCCCCAGTTTGATGGGAAGGGGGAGCCCCTCCACTTGGAGTTCCAAGATTGCTTGACTCACTGCTGGGAAAAAATCTGTGTGGTCATTATTGGGGGCATAAAGATTGCCCAATATCAAAGCTCCCTCCAGTGAGGATAACCATAGCACTAACCATCTGTCATGTGAGTCTTTCTTTACCCTGTCAATCTTCCAGATTGAACAGCACCTCAACAAAATAGTGACCCCATTAGACTTTGAGGGGGCGGAGCTAGCCACCACTTCACCCACCCATGATTTCTTTAGCCAGGCATTGGATTTGGCTATGAGGTGTGTTTCTTGAAGTAGTGCCACTTCTGCCCTAGAGACTTTAGATGCTGCAAAACCTTTGTCCTTTTAATTGGGTGGTTGAGCCCTTTAACATTGCAGGATAAGCCATCTACGGGTCTGGGATGGGGAAGGGTTCGACCCCATCATTCCTCTCGTACAGAATAAAGGATGCATACTTACTGCGATGTGTAGAGGAGGAAGGAGACTTTTAGGAGTGTCTAACAACTTATCATTATACCTTACACCAAACAGTACAGACCAACCCAGGAATAGCATGACAGAGGTGGAAGCATTGCCTGGAGAGAACCGGAAATCTTAATTGTTAAACTGCAAACTGCTGCTATAAGACAAGGGAGAGAAAGAACAATCAATTTCACTTAACTAAAAAAGAATATTACACCAACAAACAATTGGAGATATTAATAAGTCACCAAATATCCCTGAAAGGGACACCAATTGTATCTCAGCTATGAGAGTGGAGATCGCTGCACAAGAAGGTTGTGATATCACCCTACAGCTATGCTAGCTCCTGCTCTCAGTATGAGGTTGCAAATAAAGCAAGTGGTCACACAAACAAAACTGACCGAAATGTTCCCTGCTAGGTGATCATCCATAGTAGGTTGTCCCGACTCCATGGGGGGGAGGGGGTATAAATCTCACCCGTATAATGTTTAAGGCAAGCTGAACAGGGTGCCTATATGCAGAGTAGTGGGGGGGTCCTGTGAGGGGGGGAGAGGGGGGAGGTGGGGACATCCGTCCTCCAGTTACTGCACTGCACTCCATAGAGCTGCTCATAATTTATAATCCAATAAAGCCCTATTAGCAGAGCCCAGCAGCACCAGATTCATGCAGGCTAAATGAACATTGGGGGGGACAGCCTATCCTTTTATAGGTCAACCAGGAGTACATGACTGAGATGGCAAGGAACCCTTAGGATCCATTGAAGAGTAGTGAGAGTCCATTCCCCTTGTGTGAGAGCCACACAGGATGCCACTTGCATAATCCGCTCTGTATGCGGAAATAAGAAGCAAGGGACGAGGGTAAACTGATAAGGAAAAGCCAACATTAAACAGCGCTTATCCAGGATTGCAAACCATATCAAGTGTTCATGTATTCAGTCCTTCGGCTAGCTCAGGATTGCCCTGAGGGAGTGTACCAGGATCGACGACCTTCGCTCTAGCCGCTGCATATGAGAGGAAGCCAGGCTTTGCCAACTGGAGATCTTGTCACTTCAAGCAAGGTGGAGTCTGGAAAATCCACCCAGTCCCCTGTGATCTCGGTTTCCATTTCCGAGTTAGTAGAGAGGTCCAAATCCTTATAGTCAGATGCAGCGGGGGGGGGGGGGTCCTCCCTCAGTATTTTTGCAGGGGGGACCTTAGTAGGCGAGGGATGAGGGCTACTTCTTGCTCACTGTCAAGAGTGGGAAAAAGCAGCTTCCTACCTTTGTGGTGTGGACATCAGGCTGGGCATATGTGATTGTTGGTTGCTTCTGTTGTAAGGGGGATTGCCAGATGGGAGCACAGGTCCTGTCACCATTACGGCCCCCTGGATATCTCAACCAGCAGAAAGGTTCCTAGAAGGAGGCAAGGTGGCATGGGGCTCCCAAAGCTTCATGGGAATGGTAGTTTGAGGATACAGACCAGGCCAAAATCAAGCCAACCATCTTTACAATTCTACTGGGTGATCTACAACAATCTCATGGCTCCCTTTGCTGACGAAAAGCCTGGTAGGGTTTTTTGAAATGGAAACAAAAGTCATTTTGATATAGAAATCACTAGATAGGGCTAAAAGCCCTTCTTTTTGCTGCTGTTTCTTGTGTAAAGTCTCTAAAGATTTTAATTGGTGCTCCTTGCCATTGCAGCTCTCCGACATCCCTAGCAGCCCTCAGGATCCTTTCTTTAGTTGAGTAACGAAGCAGATAGCTACTATATAGCGTGGCTTGTCAGACTGTTTGTTGTAGCAAGTGGCCACTCTGTGGGCCCTTTCAATTTCTATGGGGCCTTGCCATTGTTCCCCCAGGATAAGCGGGGTAGTGTGGTTCAAGAATTTCTCCATGGCCTGCCCTTCCACCCCCTCTGGCATACCAATAATCCGCAGGTTATTGCAGCGGTTTCTAATTTTGTGGTCCTCTGCTCTACCCCAAAGTGCTGCAAGGCACTCTTCATGCTATTTCAGTTTATGCCACATTTGTGACTGCTGGTCTTCACTGGCTTCGGCCTTTTGTTCCAGCACATTAACTTTGTCCTGGAGTTGTTTGACTTCGGTGACTGTGCTAGAAAGAGACAGACTGAGGCCATCCACCCTGGAATTAAGGCCTCCAACAAGTGAGTAATATACTAGAGGGATTCACCAACAGCCTTCGGCATGTCCCCGCTTAAAGAGGCTGCAATTGGAGCAGAGGTGGGAGTCGAGGAGCTCATACTTGTCCGTCGGAGGGAGAGAGGCAAGGCTGGATCCCAAAGAGACACATTTCCCCATTAAATATTCTGTCACGCTTGATCAGGAACTCTGATGGCCACCACGATAGATCTGGTGGTGCAGTCAGGGCCTTCACGGCCTACTGGAGGTTAAGGAGAGCTCGGAAGCACGGCACCAGATATTTAAAGCAGGATTGGCCCAAAATCCATTTAAAATGTATGCCGCCTGGAGTGCCGGATGTCACCCATACATAAAGTCACTTAATTTTGTCAGGACTCCACAGAATCATGGTGATTGAGCATGGATAGCCACTATCTAGGCAGGAGCTCTCTTTTTAGGCTGCCATCTTCCCAGTGGCCAGACCATGCCCCCCCCCCACCATGAAATACATAGTTGGTTATTTAATAATGTACAGAGGCATCTCCCAGAATGAAACACAATTCTGCAGCACTTTGCAGCACTCTGCAGAATGCTTCAGAAGACCTGCTGAATAAAGCAATGTAATTTCAATGATAATTAGTCCCCTTTGTCATTCAGGAAAGTGTGACACTGCCAGGATGAAGCGAATGCCACAGTTTCCTGCATGGCAAAGGGGACTAATTGCCATTGAAATTGCATTGCTTTATTCAGTAGGTCTGCTGTTGCATACTGCAGAGTGTATTAAAAGTGTGTTTTATCCTGGTGGACGCTACTGTACTTAATTTTTGCAGGTCTACCTTAGATAAAAAAATAAATGCTTCAGGAAAAAAGCTCATTGATATTCTTAAAAGACAGAATCTTGCACCTATCAATGGTAGGATTGCAGGTGACAAAATTAGTAAATGTACATATTTTAGTTCTCTGGGAGCTTCCTTATTAAATTATGTCTTCTGGAATGGTGCAATGGATATCTGGACCTCTTTGATTATCCCCGAAAGAGATGATAGTGATCATCGCCCTTTAAATCTTAAATGGGTGGGTTGTTTACCAAAAGACCAACTAGAACTAAACAATTTTGAAATTAGCAATTACACCAAAATCAGATGGCATACTGAACACGTAGGAAATGTTATTAAAAGAGTAAAGGAGGCTATCACAAGCCTCAAACAAATGAAAGAGAAAGAAGTTACATTAATAACTGTTTCGGAAATCCTGACTAAATGCCTGGTGGATAAAAAGGGTACATTACTGGTTAACCATAAGACTGCAATAAAGACCAGTAAAACTATTATGTGGTTTGACAATGAATGCACACTCAAGAAGAAAGAACTTTCTAAACCCATTATAACTGCAAGAAAAGAGAGAGACAAGAAATATTACAAACTCCTTAATGGTAGGAATGAATACAAAGAGTTCCTAAGAAAGAAGAAGAGGGCATATCAGTTAAAACAGTGGGAAGAAATGTTGACAGCTATCTATAACAATAATCACCAAGACTTTTGGCTGTTTGTAGCCAAAGGAACTAACAACAGTACTAATCACTTAGACTCATATATCTATGTGGATCAATGGATAGAGCACTATACATGTCTTTTTTTTATCCTAATTTGGAGAATTGTGTCATGGATTGGGAAATAGATGTAAATAGGTTTAATTTTATTCCAACTAGCCATCAGGAAGTTTATCTAGTGATTGCCAGACTTAAAAAGACAAAGGCTCCTCGTCCAGACACAATTCCTTTGGAGGTCTATTTAACAGCCCCCTCGCTTTGGGACAAATTGTTAGTTCCATTTTATAACCCATGTATACTAAGCCACAGTGTTCCAGCATCCTGGAAAGGGGCTATCATCATTTCAATTTTTAAAAAGTGTGGCAGAGCATATCCAAGTAATTATAAACCAGTCTCTATTTTTGGACATCAATGTGAACATTTATACTAAAATCCTATTGGATAGAATTTTGGAACAACTGAAGAATTTAGGAAATCTTTCTGAATATCAAGCCAGCTCTTGAGCTGGTTACAGTACATCCGATAATTACTTCATCTTGCTGCACTTGATTGAAAAGTATGTATAGTTAAGGCAACAAAAACTTTATGTAGCATTTATAGATTTCAGTGCTGCCTTTGATAATGTTGTATGAAAGGATTTATGGCAGATTATGTACCAGAAAGGTTTCCAACCTGACCTTTTAAGTCTTGTGGAGGAACTCTATAGTGAAACATGGGCCAAGATAAGGACAGGAATCTCAGGACAGCTCTCACAAGAAATAAGAACCAATAAAGGAGTAACGCAAGGGTGTGTAATGGTGCATGTCTTATTCTGCATATATATTGGTCAGGGGGGCAGATTTCAAGGAAATGGGAAGGATCCTTAAGGAGCACTTGGATGGGATTGGGCCAGACATGGATGCTGACAGTAGGAGGGAAATCATCAGCAGGGGGGTGCAGGATGCTACCAGCACCTGTGCAAGAGTAAGACAAAAATGTGGTAGGGCCCGAAAACCCTGCTGGTAGACCAGGGAGGTTCAGGAGGTGCTGAGGGTAAAGAAGGTGGCCTATAGGCAATTCAAGTGCTCAAGGAGTGAAGGGGACTGAGGGGAGTACAAGCTGATGGCCAGAAGGGCCACTAGGGTGGTGAAGGCAGATAAGGCAAGGAAGGAGCAGAACCTGGCCAGGGAAATTAGGAGAGGGAACAAGGGTTTTTTTAGATACGTTGGGGGAAAACTGAAGGGAGAAGGGGCAGATTAGCAGGATTAAAACAGGGGATGGATGGGCACAAGACCTGGGGGAGCAGGCTGAGGTACTAAATGAGTACTTCACCTCAGTTTTCACCAAGGAAAATGGGGGGCTGCATCATAAGTGGGAAGAGATAGTGAAACTGAGGAGGGGGACCCTTGCCTGATTGGTGGGTCTGGGGAGGGGCTTCACTGGCAGGTGGGGGGAAGGCAAAGCAGGGGGACGAGGTAGTGGAGGTGGAAATCATGGCAGAGAGAGTAAGGGAAGCCCTCAGGTCCCTTAAGATGGAGAAAGCACCAGGGCTGGATAAATTACATCCCAGAGTGCTGAAGGAACTGGTAGATGTCCTGGCAAAGCCCCTGGTGGAGCTCTTCAGCCTCTCTCTCTGAGGACAGGGTGGGCACTCCAGGACTGGAAGGTGGTGCATATAGTGCCTATCCACAAGGGGGGATTAAGGGAGGTGGCAGGGAACTACAGGCCCGTCAGCCTGACATCAGTTGTGGGCAAGGTGATGGAGGGCATTGTCAAGGAGAGACTGGGGGGACCTGGAAAAGTTGGGTGCCTGGATGATAGACAGCATGGATTCATCCTGGGGAAATCATGTCAGACAAACCTTGTGGAGTTCTATGACTGGGTGATGAGTGCCTTGGACCTGGGTAGACCAGTGGACATCCTCTTTCTTGACTTCAGCAAGGCATTTGACTCTGTTCCTCATGGGGGCCTGTTGGATAATCTGGGAGAAATGGGGGTGGGGAACCAGATGATCAGATGGATAGAAAATTGGCTCCAAAATCGGACCCAGAGAGTTGTGGTTGGTGGGATATTCTCATCTCCAAGGAGGGTCATTAGTTGAGTCCCTCAGGGATTGGTCCTTGGGCCCCTCCTCTTCAACACCTACATCTCTGACATAAGGAAGGGTATCAGGAGTGAGATGAGTCTCTTTGCGGATGACTCAAAACTGGGGGTGGTGGTGGATGGGGAGGAGGGGAAGGTGGCCCTACAGGGGAACCTGGAGGCTCTGGAAAGGTGGTCTAGAAAGTGGAAGCTGATGTTCAATGCAGGAACCTGCATGGTACTGCACCTGGGAGCCAGAAACCCAGGCCAAGTGTACACCCTGGAGGGGGGTTGCTACAAACCTCAATGGCTGAGAGGGACCTGGGGGTGGTGGTGGTGGATGTCAAGATGAACAACTCGGAGACTTGTAGGAGGGCAGTGGCAAAGGCCAACAGGATGCTTGAATGCATTGCTAGGGGACTCACCTCCAGAAGGAGGGAAGTGATACTCCCTC